>CM033343.1:22440971-23710591 GCA_019395295.1 Osmanthus fragrans | reverse complement strand
ATGACCTGAAAAATATCCTCGGTTCAGGTTCAAACTTACATATACAAGCACATTTGGTTTATATATCTACATGCTCGTACGCATCTGTGACTGCCTGAGGATATAGATTTATCTGTTTGCATTCGTTTTATATTATGTACGATTTTTGTCATGTACTGTCCTCGCGAATCCAGTATCTGTTTATAGATTCAAGAATTTTGATCCTATGACACCCGAATCTGAATTAAGTCGTTCCTGAATCAAATTTGTTCGTTGTGTTTTCCAGTCCTAAAACTGGCATTAGAAAAAAAATTCCTTCAAATAAATATTGGCTTAATGGATTTGAGTTCACTTGATGCATTTTCTTCCAAGATATTGTTAGACTTTTGAGGGTAGATTAACTCTGGTGGATTTTTGCATATTTTTGTTAATTTAGATTGGAGATTTTTTTGTTTCTCATGAATCTGGGGTGGGAGATTATAATCAGGATGTGATTTGCTGGGGTTAAATTTCTTAAAGCCTAAACAAGAGTTTTTTATATGCCCTTTTGGGGTTCTAGGCAATAAATAGCTAGGTTCTGGTAGTTTTTTACTTATAGCTACTTACTAAGCTAATCAAGCGTTTTTCACAAATTACTCAACTTCAACAATGTCGGGCATAAATAATAATGTTTTCTTGGGGACGTATTTATGTAATCTGAAAATGTTAGTAATGATTGTTTTTGAAAAACATCTCAAATTAACGTCAAACTAGATATTTATGTTATTTTGCACTTCTGTCAATCCTTGGCCTGTGTACTCAGAAACTGTTAAGTTGCCAATTTTTCATTACACTCAAGTTATTGGTTCCAGATTTAGAAATAGCTAAATTCTTCCTGTATTTTGGTTCGACTGATTGCAACATAGTAAACTCAAACGTGTTTCACAAATTACTCAATTGAAACAATTTCAAGGATAAATATTAAATAATTACGTTTTTGGGGACGTTTTTCTTTTACTTGGTGTACGTCATCTGAAAATGCTAGCTAAAATAAACTCAATTTTAACAGTGTCAAACTAGATATTTATGTTATTTTGGGCTTTGTTGTGTCTATTCTTGGTCTGTGTATTCAGAATCGGTTAGTTTTTCAATTTTCATTGCATACAAGTTTGTTGGGATCTGTGGTTCCCGAAAATATCTAGCAGTAGCCCTAATTGTTTAAGTTCTTATGTTCAGTTGGAGCTGAGACCGATGATGACAGGATTGAGTTGCTCTTG
This sequence comes from Osmanthus fragrans, assembly GCA_019395295.1. Taxonomy (NCBI): domain Eukaryota; kingdom Viridiplantae; phylum Streptophyta; class Magnoliopsida; order Lamiales; family Oleaceae; genus Osmanthus; species Osmanthus fragrans. The sequence continues at coordinate 23,709,356 of CM033343.1, read as the reverse complement.
TTTCAATTAAAGGACAAAGATATCACTGAGGTGATTGCAGCCGGAAGAGAGAAGTTGGCTTCAGTTCCTGCCGGCGGTGGTGCAGTTGCTGTAGCTTCACCTGCTGCAGCAGGCGGTGCTGCTGCCCCAGCTGCTACTGAAACAAAGAAGGAAGAGAAAGTTGAAGAGAAAGAAGAGTCAGATGATGTAAAATACTGCACTTCATTCTTTTACATAACATCCTTTTGTTTTCTTGGATCAATTTATGTGCTGAAGAGAAATTTAATATTGTGACTTCTGTTACTTTGGTTGCAGGATATGGGCTTCAGTCTCTTCGACTAAAAACTGCGATACGGGACGAACCAATTCTTTTTAAGTTATTGTCAAGTTCATTTTAGCAAATTTTCACATTGTTCTTGGTTTTGGTAGGAAAACCAGAATTTTGTTTTTTTAAGTGGACAAGTTGCATATATTGGGATATATAATATTCTCAAGTTTGAGTTTATATTTTGATGCGTTTGTTCATGATTTTTTTCTACCTCACCTATCATTTAGTTGGATGGAATAAATGTTTGCGTAAGTTTAGGGAAAGTGGCGCAATTGGTCCCTAACCTTTGCCAATCATGTGGGTTTGGTCCAAACAGTTAAATCTTGGCACAAATTATGACATGGCACATTAATCAATTAGGGGACGGGTGATTTTAGGAGGGTGGAGGGGTGGGCTGAATTAGGATGGCAAAATTCCATGTCCGCCTTGAATGGTAATTGTTGTCTTTATCCCTATCTTGTACGGTTGTCATCCCCAGTTGAAATTGATAATGATTTTACCTAAAATCAGGAATAAGTAGCCATATTCATTAAGAATTGATTTTCCTATTTTTGAAGCTTTTACATCTTAAATAACTGAAGAAGCAGAAGATTTTGCAAAATTTGTTGTCTTCAGTTCTAATGCATGATTATGTTTTTTCAAATTTTGACAAAATAATTTCCCTAATTTTGTAAGTTTCAGTTTGGTCCCTAATTTTAGGGTATTTATACAGTTTTTTACAATATTAAATCACCACTCATTTCTCGATAGTATTTTTTTATTTTTGTGTGGCTATTTACCTCCATAGTTTTTATTTATTAATCCTTGTAAAATATTGAAATTTTAAAAAATTACTATTGTCATCCATGTCACATTTCAATATTGTCCTTATTAAATTCATTCATTTAAACACTATATATATCCACACAAATTTTACATATTCATCCCACTCTAATACATCTTTAATATAATTTCAAAATTTTAAAAAATCACTATATTCATCCCCAATACATATAACATCAACTTTCTAATAATTCAATAATTAATTCTATAGACAAAACATTATATTGAGGGGGGGGGGGGGGGGGGGGGAAGTCCTGTAGGTGTTTATTTGCCTCATGAATTGGTTTGTTATATTTGATTGGCGAATATTCATTTTTGTATTCGATAAAAATCAACTTTTTAAAGGTCATATATAATTTTGAAATAAATAAAATTTATATATGAATTTGAAATAAATGATACAATTTGTATGCTTTAATTGAGGCTAACCATGTCATAGCTCTAAAGTGGATATGTTTGGTGTTGGTTCCAAAATCATAAGTGTATCTCTTCCATTGTTGTTTTGATTTAAGTTGAAGAGGATATTTTTTTATTATTAGGGTTTTATGATTTTAGTTTAAGCGGATATTTTATAATTATTAGGAGTTTAGTTAAACACAAATTTTAAAAGAATATAAAATGTTTCAAAAAGAATTTAATGAAAATAGATGAGTGGATGAATTAAGAACTATATTTTTTGTTATTTAATTTTATGTATAGTTTTTATCAATTTTAATAATAATCAGTGAGGATTAATATTACTCGTTGCTTAGTCAATCAAGAACATAAAATTGTGGAATGTTTTCATAATCATCTACGGTGTAAATTTGTTTGAGTAATTTGTGAATGAGGAATATAAAAAAGTTCAAAATAATTTATTGAAAATCGATGTTAGTGGATGAATTTAAAGTGATGTACTTTCATTTAATCTTACATATGTCCATTTAAGTAAATTTACATAAGGTTAAAAATATAATTTTTTTTTTTTTTAAATGAATGTATATATAACAACTATGGATGTAAATTGCAGTACTTTTTTTTTTCCAATTTCTTTTATGTAACCAATGTTGCTTTTAGTTTCTGTTTAATGATAACATTGTAACTTTGTTGGGAAAATTACCTAGATCCCTTCTTTTTAAGATTACATTTCCAAAATAGTGGGGGTTAATTTTAATTTCAAAAATCGGGTGGTAATTAGATTTCAATAATTATAATTAATTAAAATTTAATTAAACATAATCTACATACTACTCACCTACTTCACCCTATTTCATTCCCAAATTGTAACCCTAGCCATCTCTCTCTATCACTTTCTCTACCATCACCCATCCAACTATCTCCTTTTCTAGCGCCACAAAGTTCACCGACCATCGTGGCGAAGGAAGCAACACACAGGCCACAACTTCTCTTGCGACGCCGTTGCTTTTGCTCAAAGCAGTGAGCGCTGCTCACAAAGAAGAGCACTCGTCGCTGCTTGCAGAAGCAATGTGAAGACTGGTGATGACTCGGGCCTTCTCACCGGAGATTTCTGCACTTATCTATCATGTTTTTCTTCGTTGGAAAACAATCTGAGGGCTCTCGTTGTCAGAGCAGTAGTGGTTTGTGGTGATTTTTAAGGTAATTTTTTAGATGGTTTTTGAGTTGATTTTGCGGTGGTTTTGTGGTGGTGCTTTTTGGTGGCGCTCAGAGCGTTGCTCGATGGCGACCTTAGCATTCGGCAATTTAAGTGTTGTAGTGGCGATCTGAGTGGTAGTTTTTGTGGTTTTGGTAGTGGTTTGAATGTGGAGATGGAGGCAGCGATGGACGCTGCTGTGTTACCTCATTCTCTCTTCCCATTCTGCTCCGGCGAACACCGCACACAAGCCACAACATTAGAAGCAGTTAAACATGAGATCTTTTCAAGTTGTGGTAATGGTGCGGTGGGGGTGGTTTTGAGGCATTGATTTTGTTGGATCTGGTGGTGACTAATTTTTGTTGGTGGCAGTCGTGGTGGATCTGGCAGTTGGGGCGATTTTTATTGAATCTGGTAGTGGTGGTCTTGGTCATGGTGTTGGCATTGGTGGTAGTTCTGGTAGTTGGTGGCAGTTGTGGTGGTCGTCATTTTTTTTTTGTTGTTGGCCGTGATTTTGTTGGTGGTGGTGGGATGGGATGGGATGGAATGAGGTGGGGTTTGTCACCAACAGTTTGTTTGATTTGTGACCAAGTATTGGTGGTGGATTGGAATTGGGGTTTGAGTTGTCATGGATTGTAGTGTTGGTCTTTGGTGTATGCAGATTTGTTTGTGGTGACCTTATGTGATCAAATATGTATTTATTGTGTCTAGGTGTGACCAATTCTATATTCATTATGACCGTATGTGACCAGATTAACAGTGAGTCTCAAATTAGACCGACTTGGTCACAGACGGTCACATCGAAGACAAATTTAGTCACAATTAGTCACATATAATACAGATAAGTGGTGGTAGTATTTATGGTCGTGGATTTGAGTTGAAGGTGGTAGTGGTGGTGCATTGAAAATTATGCTGGTAAATGCAGGACGAGTCCAGCCCGCTCCGGGGGCATTTTGGTTATTTATCGTGACGGCGTCGGAATTGGCTAAAATTTGGTAATCTAATTGGAAACGGCCCGAAAAATTTGACTCGGGGTATAACCCGAGATCTCGGGATTTTAGCCAAATTCCTTTATTTAAGCCTTTAAATTGTTCATTTTAGTATAATTCATTTTGATTTTCCGCTAATTTTGGCGCGTTTTAATATTTTTTTATTTTAGTGTTTCTTGTAACGCCTATATAAAGGCATTTTAGTAATTTTCGTCTTGCTCAAATATGTGTTAGTTGTGACTGGTTATGACCAATTTTGTGCTAATTGTGACCCACTGTGATTTGATCGCATACGGCCACAGTTAAAATTAAATTGATCACAGACAGTCATATTAAACACAAATTTGGTCATAGTTAGTCACACTGGATAAAAATATGTGATTATGAATAAAAATATGTGATTATGAATAAATTTGTAATTGTGACATACAATTTGTGTCTCGTGACTAATAAATAAGCTGTGATAAATTAATTTGATGATTTATTACCACACAATGACTTGTAATCAGTTAATTTAATAAGTTGTCTAATATCATTAATTTTTCTTGACACAAATCAATTAATAGATCACGGTCACTGGTAAAAAATAATATGTCACAATGTGCACAAGTTACAAATCCAATAGAGTTAATCACGGGTCATTGGTAAAAAAAAAAGTTTGCCGGAGCGATCGCCGGAGCAATCGCCGGAGCCGATGGAGAGGTGGAGAGAAGGTGATGTAGTGGGGTGATAGAATGGGGTGGGTGAGGTGGTATGAGGTGGAAATAATTAATATATATTATATTATAATTTAATATTTAATAAATTTATTTAGCACCAAATTTTTGAAATAATTTAACAAGTTTGTTAATTTTAAAAATTAATTCTTATATGTAGAGTTTGTGCGGTGTTCCCAACTTTGTATGTGCCTCTAAACACGCTACACATTTGAGCCCAAATTCAGATGGGACACATGTCACGACACGTATGATTGGACAGTTTGAAATTATTAAAAAACACAATCATTTTCTGACACATCAATTTCTCTTCATGTTTTTAAGCCTGGCTAAATGGTTTGTTCATGTGCCTCTGGTTGCTCCAAAATTAATTTTTCGTCCCAGTTTCTTTAATTAATTTTTTTCAATGATCACTTGTTCAGTTATTCTCAGTTTCTCAATTTCTGAATTATACAAAACCGAATACAGGTTATTAATTGCTGTCATTCTATGAATCTAGGAGAATTATAGCAATTCACGAGGTGGGGTGCTGATTTTTGTTGACAATTTTTGGTCGACAAGGTTGTTACTGGCCGAACAAAAAAACCCTAGAAAAGGAGATTATCGGAAAAAATAAAAAATTCATCCCCTAATGTGTTGTTCTAAGGTGGCCCAGGGTCAATCAAAATCAACTCCATGAGACCATGACCAACCCGAGCATACTACAAACAGCTGACGAGGAATCATTACCGCAAGGCATAGAGATGAAGATCATAATCGTCTATTGTAAAATCGATTTTCGACGGACTGAAAACAACATATATGATAGAATCGTTACCATAAAACAGACGTTCTCCAAATGGCCGAGCTAATTGAATGCGTGTACAGCATTCAAAAATGCAGCCCACTAGGAATCCAAGAACTACACGGACACACAATCTAGTGCATGGTTGGCAAAATTTAAATTATAATTTAGAACGAATAAAATTCATAACTACTATCAACTTATTAAACACAAATTCTATGGGACCTATTGCTTATAATCTACTAAAATCTATACCAATCCAACGGAAAATTACCACACTAAAGCCTGAATATCTATGAATCGCTAGCAAGATAATGAATATTCAATTAAAATCGACATGTGCAACCTTGCACAGTCGTCTAAAAGATTGTCCTATGTATAGAAAACGATCGTTCACCACCCGAATTATAATTTCCAGATTCTTGGAGTTTCAAGTGACAGATTAAGTAAAGATGTGCAGCATCTAACATCAAGAAATCTGAACTGAACCGAGAATCATACAACCCAACAATGTTAAAACTTCAAAACCATATGACATACAAAGACATTAGATATTTCAATCACCCTTCCAGGAGAGGCTATATGACATACAACGGTAACTAAAACAGTAATCATAAACTCAATAACATTCTACCTAGGCAACCAAGAAAATGCCCTTCTAAGACCTAGCCTACTGATGGAAAGAAATAACTCATTTCCCGTAATTTTTTCATCAACAAAAACCAACATCAAACTTTTCTCCATTCACTCAGCAAAGTGACAAAAAAGATCATGATAATGGAAAGCAACAAGCTAAAGAAAGTTTTGTCAGTTCAGTTGTAAAATTGAACATCTCTGATAGTACATAAAATGGAGAAAAGCATCCGCCCAACAATTGAGTGAGAACCTTGGGAAATTGCCGGAAGGATGAATAATTTAAACGATCACCTACTTTGGAATTGTTACATTTAGGATTTTCACATCTTGATATGGCTTATCTGCCTTATCTGTCTTCACTTTCTCTATAGCCTGTAAACAAAGGATAGCAGCTTACTCAATATAATAGAAAGTAATCAATTACTTCAAAATAATAAATGGAATATTTCTGTTCAAACCAATAGAGGCGTGTTTGTAGGGAGGATTGGATGACACAGAAGAGTATTAAACCCCCATTTGGCCTCCATTAAATTAAAATTTATTCTCTCTCATTTACCTGTACAACATCCATTCCTTTTACAACTCTGCCAAAAACTGTGTGCTTGTTGTCCAACCACGAGAGTGGCAACAGTAGTGATGAAAAATTGAGAGCCATTGGTGTTTGGCCCAGCATTAGCCATGGATACAGTGAACGGCCTGTCATGCCGCAAACTACAGAAAGAGCAAAATTGTTTATATGAACAGAAAGGACTTGAGAAGGCATTTATTATTAAGTAAATTCGAAAAAAAAAAAAAATTGCATAAATTAGAATTTGAGTAATTATGAACTGTGGATCATATTTAAATGAATAATGTTATCTAACACCACTAATGATATAACACCAGTCTAGGTGAGGTCTGTAAAGCAGGAAGAAATTAACCAAGCAAAGGAGTGCTTAGGATTCGAAAAATGTTTAGTTGCGTTTCTATTCCATGACCATGTCCAGACTGAATCTGATTATTATATAACCAGTCACAATCGTGTTAAACTTCGTTAAAGACACTGCCAAAGAGCAACACCTGTTGAATTAATAATAAATAGAGGCATTCTAGCAGGCCACTTTTAAAAACTGGTCCCAACAATCAATGAGCACGGCTATGGTTAGAACACACAAAACTATAATCACTTTTTACGAAATACATTCAACATGATAAGCAAGAATTATTTTCCTAATAACGTTTGCATACTGCAGGAGAAGGTGGACACTCACTTCTACAACAGAACAAAGATATGAAATTCAGTTAACAATTAAGCCTCCGTTTGATTCTCATTTTCCCCAAAATTCATTTTTCTCTCTTCTTTTCAATCACATTTTTCAATAAAATAATATTACACGCAAATCCAAAACTTTTCCTTAATTTTTAACCACACATTCTCTATCAATCAACTATTCAAAATGTATTTTTTCCTCCAAAATGGGAATCAAACAGGCCCTAAATAATGAAGACAGCAGACCCATAATCAGATGATAAAACATTGCATTAGTTACATGCAACTTATATTTTGCATAAACATATCTACCATATTTGATTAAATAAAAAGTGTTGAAATTTGACCTTTAACTGCATGCATCTCCTATGAACTACATTTCTGGAGATGGATATCTGTGGTATAAATAAATCCACACTAGATCCAATGGTAGCTAATAAGAAGTCCGAGCACATAAAAAAAACATCAATCTTCACCTTTCAGCATCCTCATTTTGCCCTCCAACTATTAAAATTATAAACCAATTAAAACTCAACACATATGCATGCACACAGAACACTGAGCAATAGGTTACCTTATTGCACTATTACAAGTAAATGCAGTAAATCAAGCATAAACTTACAGTACAGGCAGAAAATAATCTCACCTTTTGTGGAACTCATCTTCAAATTCCCTTCCCCATATAGATTGTCCACCAGTGCCATCTCCCAGTGGATCTCCAGTCTGTATCATGAAGCCCTTGATAACCCGATGAAAGATCAAATTGTCATAATAGCCATTCCGGCAGTGCGTTGTGAAATTCTCAACAGTTTTTGGACACTCTTCAGGGTATAGCCTCATGTGAATATCACCCATAGTCGTGTGCAAAATCTAATACAAGGAAATAATTGTCAGACTCGGTGTGCATATATCATGAAAAACCATAAAGACAATAAATCCCTACCAAGTAACTAAGAAACTTTGTTCTAGGTGAAAATGCAGTACCACTGACTACCTTTCTTGTGCTACAAGATAACCAATAGAAGGGGGAAACAAGAAGGAAAACCACTTACGATATTTTCTGGAAGAGATGTTGTCACAGTTTTTCCTATATCTGATGCAGACAAGAGTTCATCAGCAGGTGGCTTTTCATTAAACACATCTCTGCCCTTTGTTGCATCTTCTGGTTCCTCAGGTTCTCTCCGACTTAAAAGAAGTTCAAAATAAGCCTTTTTCTCCAATTATTAAAAAACGATTTCATGATAGAAAATCATCAACCCATATGTAGCACACCAAAACAAATGAAAACATAAGACTTTGTTTTTGACTGAATGCTGAAAGATGGGATCAATTACAAAACCAAAAAAAAAATAATAATAATAATAATTGTTAGATTTTACAAGCACTAATAATGCTGGGCTTTTGGAATTAAGGCTCGGTTTGTTGTTTTAATTGTATTGGGCTTGTCTAGTAAAGTTTTATTCCTAGCATATGTTTACATGAAAGCATAGATGTACACAAGGTTTTCATTAACCCAATGATTTAAAAAAAAAAAAATTCTAATATTAAATATAGTTCATGATTGAAACGTGAAGATGAGCCATACTTGTTTCTAGATGCATCCCGAGAATTTAATACCTGAATAAATAAATTCGGTGTTTCTTGAAAGCACAGCACAGGAGAGTAGGATCTACCAAAGGATCTTTGCTTTCATTGACATTCACTGCTGCTGCAGGAATTTTCCTCACTTTTTTACTACTTCGATCACCTTGATACAAGGCAATTTTTAAGAATCTATCATTATTCTCCACCTTACCAAGGATCCTCGCAACTTTATTGGTATGTAGGTTTACTACCTAAAAACACAAAAAAGAGATGTAGGATTTGCATATTTATCACAGAGAAAACAAATGCAAATTAAACAGCTGTCAGTTCAAATAAAATTCAAAGTGACATAATGTGCATCTCAATAGTATAGTGACAAGACACATGACGTCTTACTTTAATCCCAAGAAGGGTTGCATATATGAGGAAGTTAGAACTTTCATCAAATACTGCATTTGGCTGTGGTGCATTTTCTGTTTTCTCAAATTCTTTTTCTACAGCCATTCTTCGCCCAAAGTCAATAGCTTCAAGCCTGTATATAGGAACATCACTCCTCTGAAGTTCTTGGGCAACCTAAGATTGCAAGATGTATAACTATCGTAGCAATTTTTTAACTGACAGACATATAAGAGGAATGGCTTAGATACCTCGAGAGATTCATCATAAACACGTCTCAATTTACCAGTTCTAAACCAAAATACACGTATTCTACGATCAGGTGAAGTGACAGAAAACTGCTTGCCGTCTGGACTGACCTGAAAAATAATATAGTACCAGCTACTATAATTGTCACTTAAACAAGAGAAAATTAGAGATAATTATAGGTCAAAAAGAACATAGCCTGAAATTGCTAAAAATGAACTCGATTCCACTTGAACCTCACAGTAGAAATATCTTTGGATGGGAAGAAGTGGGGAATAAGGATTCATGTAGCCAACACCAAGTTTATAAGGAGTGGAACTTACCTTCTTCTTCTTCTTGTTTCACATATATAATTGTTGATTGATTTGGGAAAATCTCTTTCTCATATTAATTCACCAGACTAATATATATACATGCAGGGGATATTTCTCAAAAGGAAATAATCATATCTAACATGCAATTAATTCTAGACTTATACACCTACCATATACATCATGTTTACACCTAATTAACGCACACAATTCATAACACTCTCCCTCAAGTTGGAGCATATATATCAATCATGTCCAACTTGTTACAAATATAGTTTATTCGATTCCCAACGTACACTTTAGTAAACACATCAGCTACTTGATCCCCAGTACCCTAGCTGTAACTTTTCGCCAACAAAATGACTATCTGTCTCTATGTGCTTTGTTCTCTCACGAAATACCGAATTAATCGCAATGTGAATAACTGCTTGATTATCACACCACGAGTTCATAGAGTGGAACTTATCGATGCCAATCTCCCCAAGTGATGTAGCCATATAAGTTCATAAGTTACCTGTGTCATAGCTCGATATTCAGATTCTGCACTTGATCGAGCTACAACATTCAGTTTCTTACTCTTCCAAGATACTAGATTACTCCCAACGAAAACACAATACCCTGTAGCAGAGCGCCTATCCACAGGAGAACCTGCCCAATCAGTATCTGAGAAACCTTCAACTCTACAATGACCACGGTCTCTATAAAGAATCCCACGCCCTGGAACTTCTTTAAGATATTTCAATATATGAGTTACACCATCCTAGTCAACATCTGAGAAACCCTCAACTCTACATGACATGGTCTCTATAAAGAATCCCATGCCCTGGAACTCCTAGGAGATGACATAAACTGACTAACAACACTTACTGAAAAGGCAATATCTTGACAAGTAATCGTGAGATAATTCAATTTTCCACCACCCTCTTGTATTTCTCTGCATCAACAAACTCATCTCCATCTTCATCCCTGAGTTTCACATTTGGTATCATAGGGGAATCAATCTCATCTAGTAGGTCAAGAACATATTTTCATTGAGACAGATAAATTCCCTTACCACTTCAAGAAACCTCTATACCTAAGAAATATTTTAAAGGACCTAACTCCTTTGTTTGAAACCTTGTGCCTAGGAAAGCTTTCAACATACTTATACTACTACTATCACTACTAGCGATCACAATATCATTAATATATACCACTAACAAAATAAGCCCAATTGTAGACTGTTTTAAAGAATACTGAGTGATCATATGCACTTCTCTGCAAGCCAAATTCAATCACAGCCTTACTAAATCTCCCAAATCAGGCACGTGGTATTTTTTAGACCATACAACGACTTTTGCATTTTGCATACCTTCCTTAACTCCCCCTAAGCAATGAACCCTGGTGGTTGCTCCATGTAAATTTCTTCTTGCAAATCACCATGGAGGAATGCATTTTTAACATCCAATTGGTGAAGCGGCCAATGATAGGTAGCAAGAAGAGAAATGAATAATCGAACAGAAGCCAGCTTAGCTACTCGAAAGAAAGTCTCAGAGTAATCCACACCATAAGTCTAAGCATACCCCTTAGCAACCAAACAAACCTTCAATCAAGCAACAGATACATCGAGATTTAGCTTGACAATAAACACCAATTTACATCTTATTGCCTTTTTATTAAGAGGTAAAGGAACCAAATCCCACGTATGATTATGTTCCAGGGCCATCATTTCTTTCTGCATGGCTGCTCGCTAGCCACTATAAGACAAAGTCTCAGTAACAAATTTTGGTACTGACACGCTCTAAGGAAGCAGTCAAGGACTTGGAAGACTATGAAAATGCATAGTAAGAAACAAAAGAAGAGATAGGATAAGTACACGACCGTTTACCTTTTCGAAGGACAATGGAAAGATCAAGACTAGGATCAGGAGGGGGTGACAAATCCTGAAGCAAAGTAGCAAGTAGAGGCGATAAGTCATGGTTTGTAGTAGGTGCCACCGGAGATTGCTGCACCCGACGAGTGCAAACATGTCAAATAGGACGAGAAGATATTGGTAACAAAGGTGTAGACAGTGTAAACCAAGAAATCACCCTTAGACTCGAAAGAAGGAATGGAAGCCACAGATGTACTGAAAAAGGTGTGGACTCGAAAAAAGTGACATCAGCACACACCACATATCGTCTTCAGGAAGGAGAAAAACATCGATAACCCTTTTGATGTCGAGAATAACCCAAAAATATACACAAGGGATCTGGGATCAAGCTTGAAAACTTAAGGTCTCATATCTAGGATAAAGCAAGTACACCCACAGCCAAACTCTAGGAGCAAGAGAGAATTAAGTTTGAGAGAGAAATAGAATGAAATAAGGGATTTTACCATCTAAGACAGAGGAAGGCATACGATTGATTAAGTAAATATGCAGTAGAGACTACATCTGCCCAAAGTTCTTTTGAAACCTTCATATGAAAAAAAGAGCTCGCACAACTTCAAATAAATGACGATTCTTTCTTTCTGCCACTCCATTTTGTTGTAGAGTAACGATACATGAAAATTGATGAAGAATGCCATTTTGAGATAGAAAGCAGGTAAATGTGGATGAGAAATATTTCTTAGCATTATCACTCATTAAGATACGTACAAATTTATCAAATTGAGTTTTAATCTCAACATAAAAGGTGCAAAAAAACTGAAAATAGTTCTGAGCGATTTTTCATAAGATATAACCATACTACCCGAGAATAATCATCCACAAAGTTAACAAAATAACAAAAATCGGTCTTCGATAAAATAGGACAAAGGCCCCAAATATCATAATGTATTAAATCAAAAGCGGACGCAGCCCATTTATTCATTCTAGATAGATATGGTACCATGTGGTGCTTTGCTAATTGACACGACTCACAATCTAAATGAGACACTCGATTAAGACTATGACGAATTTCTTCAAAACAGGGAGAGAATGATGACCGAAGAGACAATGGAGCTGCAAAATAGAGGGGGCACTCATGCATACAGTAGGTCTTAGCACCTGTGTGGGAGAAGAGTCGAGCACATATAAGCCATTAAACTCACGCCCTCTACCAATAATCTGTTTCGTCTCAAGATCTTGAAAAATGCAGTGGTTAAGAAAGAAAATGACACTACAATTAAGAGATTTAGTAATTTGACTCGCAGATAAAAGATTAAAAGAAAACTAAGGTAAACATAAGACAGAGGACAATGGTAGAGAGTTTGTTGGATGTGTTGTTCCACATCCAACTACAGGAGTCGTAGAACCATTAGCTAAAGTGACACATGATAAATTAGACAAAGACTGAAATGATGAAAGTATACCTATATTCTCAGTCATATGATCTGTGGCACCGGAATCAATGACCCAATTACGGGACAAGGTAGAATACACGCTACAAAATTGCCTGTGTTGCTAGGGCGGGAGTTGAAGGTATAACAGGCTGTTGAGAAGCGTAAAGTTGTGTAAGGCGAGCATATTCGTCTGTCGGAATTGTAATTTGATGTTGAGATGGAAGCGTAGTCGGTGTAGGTAGAAGACCATCATGAGTAGCAACAGTGGCAAATTTCCTCATAGAAGTCTGACTTATGTACTTTGCTAGTTTGCCATTTAATTTCCAACGGTTCCTTCTTACATGTCCTTACTGTCCATAATAATAACCACGAGAACCATCACTAGAAATTCTATCTCCACTACCTCCTCCTCCTCCTTTGATACTATAATTGCTATTTATCTTTGAATTTATGCCAACATGAGCTACCGTCTCATTTGATGTTACACCATATTCCTTGTCATTGTCCTTGCCCTTGTATACCCAAAAAAAAAGACGAGCATATATATCACTCAACGAAGGTAGTGCCTCACTGGTAAGTATCTGAGTACGAGTCACCTCATATTCAGGACCCAAACCTGCAAGAAAACACTCGACCACAATATGTTCTTGTTCATAGATTGTCTTCACATCACTAATAATAGGAAACATGACCTGCTTTTCTTCAAATGCATGTTTTACCTCAGTATGATATTGACACAGATTTCGCCCCTTTGCTCGGCCCGATAAATCTTTAACATCATTTCATGAACAAGCGATACATCTTGCTTACTCGCATATAAAAATTCTAGATAGTCCCACAAACCTTTTACAGTATCACAATGATTAATGACATTGTCAACTGTCGGGTCAAGGGTATAATAAATCTGATTGAAAAATTTATCATCCATCAACCATTTTTTTCAAATCCCAGGATTAGTATCAGATTGTGGAGGTAGGTCATAAGTCAAGTGAACGCCCAAATCCACAATTGACACCTGCGGAAAATTATCTTTCATTGATCATAATTTCTACTACTCATTTAACTTTCTATCTGTGATTTTTTAGGATGGGGTTACTGTGATTTCATTCACCACTTTCTTATCACTTTCGGCCATGATTAACAGATAACCAGAAAAACACAAAAGAAAGCAACTCAAATTAAAACCAAGTCAACCCAATAATAATGCAAGTCCAATAAGCAGCCCAAACAAAATAAGCTAATCAAAATAAAAGAATATTGACCCACTAATCAAGGCCTAAAAGGATGACAGCCCAAACAAAATAAGCTAATCAAAATAAAAGAATATTGACCCACTAATCAAGGCCTAAAAGGATGACAGCCCAAACAAACTGACCCACTTGATAAAGGCCCAAACTGATGAAATCCCAGATAGACCCAAATCCGGTAGACTTTCTCGACAGCTAAGTTCCACCGGTTGCTCTCAATTAATTCACCCACCGTAGGAGAAAGACAATACGATGAAGCCAACGAGCCTCTCACATGGACTCCCGTCACTGACCGCCACTCGCACCGGCAGTGAGAGGCGATGACTGTCACTCCGAAGTAGACCAAACTACTCAAACTTGAAGGAACCTAAAGCAGACGATGCTAGTTACACCACCACCAAAGTCTCTTCCGATCTTTCCCGCAACAAGTGACCCGAGTGAGTTTCAATTTTTTGTCCACCAAAATTACCAACCCAAATTTTTGTCACCACCAAGAACAATCCACAAATTTTCAGAAACTCTCAAATCCTAGCTTTGATACCATCATGGTATGGAAAAACGTGGGTGCCTGCTGAGGCTAAAACAGTGGGGCGTGCGCCTCACCAGACCCGCCTCAAGGGACGTGAGGTGCCGCCTCACTTAAAAAAAAGTCCCTCCAAAAAAGAAAAGGGCCCGATTTTTGGGCCAAACAAAAAAAAAAAAAAAAAGACCTAGAATATTAAACGCCAGGTCTGTGACTCTGTATAGTCTACACGGCAGAATTTCAGCAGTCAGATTTTGGAAAAAAAGGCAGGTCTTCTTCAGTTCTTCTCGAGTTCATCTTCAAGACTTCATCAAGTATGTTTCTTCTCTTTTCTTTTTCTTTTTCTTGTTCTTCTTCTTCATCAAGTATGTAATCAGTATGCATGCTGCCTGCCTGACTTTCTGGACTTCTGGTGCCCAAAACTTACACTCGGAATTAGACTTAGGTTCTGCCAGTGCTTATGAATGAGACCACCTTTCACCCCAAACTAATTTTATGCTTCCTACTTATGAATGAGACCACCTTTCAAGTACATATGGCAATCAAACAAATGGACCGGTGATTTTTCTAGCTTATCTTATCATCTGCAGATTCTGCACGTAAGTTTATTGTAAATTTTACCTATCGTTGTTGATTTTTTTTTGGTTGAAATTAGTTTAGCACGCACTCTTTTGTTTGATTTTAGATTAAACGAATTAAGAATTTCTATGTATGTCTGATTCCATTTTTGAATGATAGTTAGTTTTCTTCTTTTAGCGTGTGGTTTTTAATTTTAATTTATCTACATCTCGTTGTCAATGTGGTAATCTAGGAAAATAAAAATGGGTGCCTGCCTTGCCCCAATTAACAAATTAATGGCTGAGATAAAGTAATAATTGAAGCCATTGATGTGCCTGTGAATATATGAACTTTGCATCTATATATAAGGCGATGAGAATTGCTTCATTAGCTATTAACCCCACCCCGGGTTTATACAATTTTTGGTTTTTTTTGGATTCTTTTATAATTTTTTTAACAACTTGTAGGATGGGAAAGGGCAATAGAAAAGATCCGGCCTGGAATTATGGAAAGGAAGTCGTAAGTTCGGGAGATGAGAAGAAGACCTATCTTTATATTGAATGCCAGTTTTGCAAGAAAACAATTACAGGAGGGGTCAAGCGTATGAAAGAACATTTAGCATGCACACATAAAAATGTTGCTCCATGTCCCAATGTTCCTGAAAATGTCAAAAAAAAATCGAAGATTATATGAAGACAGGAACCATGAAAAAACACCTCTCACAACAACAATTTGATGACATGGTACACCTTGGTAATTACTATGATGGAGATGACAATAATAAAGCGCAAGATTCTACGAGAGGCATTAGGGGACCAATGCATAGATATATTACAAATATTGGTGATGAGGAAGAAACAGACAATCAAACTCCAAAGATGACTCCGAAAGAACTACACAGTAAAATCAGCTTGGATGTTGGCAGATTCTTTTTCGAAAATGCAATACCCTTCAACGCTGTAGAATCTCCTTCTTTCGTTAACATGTGTCGGGCTATTGGTTCATATGGCAGAGGTTTTAAGCCCCCTACTGTATATGATCTACGCACTTGGATCTTAAAAAAGGAATTCGAAACTACCAGAAATATAGTTGAAGATATAAAGAAGACGTGGAGCAAAACTGGAGTTTCTATTTTATCTGATGGTTGGTCTGACATGAGGAATAGAAGTTTGATTAATTTTCTAGTCAATAATCCACATGGAACTGTTTTTCTAAAATCTATTGATGCTTCAGATGCAATTAAGGATGCTAATTTGATGTTTAAGTTACTGGATGACGTTGTTGAAGAAGTTGGAAAAAAAATGTTGTTCAGGTTATAACTGATAATGCTAGTGTTTATAAAGCAGCAGGACAAAAATTGATGGATAAGAGAAAAAATTTATATTGGACTCCTTGTGCCGCACATTGTCTTGATTTTATGCTCGAAAAACTTGGAGAGTTGCCACAACACAAGAATGCTTTGATGAAGGCAAAGAAGAAAAGTAATTACATTTATAATCATCAATGGGTATTGGCATTAATGAGGAAAATTGCAAAGAAGGAGCTACTTCGACCCGGTGCTACTAGATTTGCTACCGCTTACTTGACTCTGCAGAGAATTTATGAATTGAAAAAACCGCTACAAACTATGTTTACTTCAGAGGAATGGGTGAATTCAAGATGGGCAAACAAAGTAGAGGGCAAAGAAATAAAGAAGATCATATTAAGAGATAGTAATTTTTGGCCAAGCATTGCATATGCATTAAAGACCACAAATCCTTTAGTTACTGTACTAAGACTCGTTGATTCTGAAAAGATGCCTGCCATGGGATTTATTTATGGAGCTATGGATACTGCCAAAAAGGAGATAGCAAAAAATTTGGGCAACAAGGAAGCGAGTTATAAGGAGATTTGGGATATAATAGATGAAAAGTGGGAATATCAGCTACACTGAGACTTGCATGCTGCTGCATATTATATGAATCCTCTTTTTCAATACGCAGATAATTTTTCTAAGCATCCTAAAGTCAAAGCGGGTCTATTTAATTGCATGATGAGACTCATCCCTGATAAAAAAGATAGGGAGAAAGCAGATCTCCAATTGGATGACTTCCTAAGCAGACATAATTTCTTTGGTCTCGAAAATGCAAAATCAACTTGCGCAAAACGTTCTCCTGGTATGTGTTTATGTATTAGGAGATATTAAATTTTATTTACCTCACGTTTGTATTATTTTGAATTTGAATTCACCTTTTTTTTTACACGTGACGTGAGTGACATTGTTTATTCTTTCATTATTATTTTGTTCTAGTTGCTTGGTGGAGTCAATTTGGTGATGGAACTCCAGAATTGACTAGATTTGCAATACGAGTTTTAAGTCTAACTTGTTCATCTTCTGAGTGTGAACGTAATTGGAGTACATTCAATCAAGTACATACCAAAAGAAGAAATCGCTTGACCACAACGAGGTTGAACACTTTAGTCTATATCTTGTATAATAAAAAGCTCAAGGCTCGACATACACGACTGAAGACATTGCAAGAGGATGATGATCCTTTAACTGTTGAGGAATTGCCATCTGATGATGAATGGATTGCCGGTCAAGATCCTGAAGTTCAGTCAAGCATACTTGATCTAACTAATGATGATTCCAGCGTAACTCTTTTTGATGTTGAACGGGTTGAAAATTCTTCTCGATGTTCTCATACAAAAAGTCAACTGAATAAAAAACGCACTTTTTCACAAAGAGGTATTCTTATAAATGTTAATATGAAATTTTCTGTTATTTATTTATTTCTTTAGAAATTATATTAACGAACGTTTTATTTGAATTCACAGATAAGGGAAAGGCACCATCACTACTGATTGAGGAGGAAGATGATATGATAAATATTGACAGTGACGATGAAAATGATACCAGAGTTGGAGATGACAATGACCTAGAGGATCGTATGGATAGTGATGATAATGGAGACCTTTAGGATTTATATCTTAGTACTATATTTTATTTTGGAGACTTTTAGGGTTTTTTTTAATTTAAACACTATATTTAATTTTTATTGTTGGATATAACTATTGATTATTTTCAACGTCATTAATATATTTTGGATTTTGCTTTTTGTTTTTTGTTAAAAAATATTCATGATTGTTTGCTGTTCATTGGAACCATTAGTTATATATTTTTATGTTTTTTTTCTGATTTTTCAACTTAAGTTTTTGTGAACGAAAAACGCCTCAATACCCGTTTACATTTTTTCATACCATGGATACCATGTTGACTGATTTGGGAAAATCTCATATTAATTCACCAACGGGTACACATATATACACGCAAATGATATTTCTCAAAATGAAAAATCCTATCTAACAAGGAAATAATTCTAGACTTATACACGTACCATATACATCACGATTACACCTAAATTAACGCATACAGTTCATAACAATAATCAAATCATATCCCATTGACTTACGAAGCTATTCAGACATAAATATTAAAAAGTAAAACATAAAAACTTTCCAAGAAAGAATTAGGCCTGTTACCTCAATAGTGGAAATAGTAGTCTTGCATTTCGCGATTTCAAAAAGATTCGTATCACTCTTTAGTCTAAAAGTCACCCTGCACACCAATTTGTTAAAGACACCTTAGCACATTACAAATCCAGTATGCTCGCGTTTCAGAGATAAGGCATCAGGCATTTTTTTAACATCAGAAACCTATCTTAGAAAAATTTTATTACAATGTCAAACCCAAGGGCTAATCCTATAGCACTTCATTTTTCAGTGGCATCATAGTGTAGATCGCATCAGGAGAGAACACCATTACACTGGCACAATTTATTAAACTTTGCGAAGTCCTATTAACACTAAATGAGTCCATAAAAGTTAGGGACAAATAGATTTTCAATATACATGTGTTCATGTTCTTCATTCTTTACAGTTAGTAAGAAGACATTAATGCCTCATTTGATCCACATTTTCATTTTCATTCTCATTCTTCTACTCATTTTCAATCACACATTCTTCAATAAAATAATATTTTCCATCACATCAATAATTTTTCCTTCTTTTTCAACCACACATTTCCCATCATATCACTATTTCAAAATTCATTTTTCCCAAATAATCTCTATCAAACACACTTTAAATAAATCTCCACTCAAAACCTACCCATTTTCTGGAAACTGCAGCGTAGCAGGATTCCAATACTCAATGATTCCTCTGTCGTCAGCAGAAATCACAGCATCATATTCATGGTTGTACTTCATTACTTTTATCGGGCTCAAATGAAGCTGGTCAAAGATTTGAGAAACAATTAAGATATCCTCATGAAAGCAATGAAAAGGCGAAAAGGAGCATTAAACTTCACAATTAAAATCTCCCCACCTCTCTAGAAACTATAGGTTCATTTGAACCTGCTCGTGCATCATATATGTGCACGAATGATGAGCTGCGATCACTAATAGCAAGCATGGCCTTCACATTCCCTTGTTTGTAAACCCATTCAATACAACCAGGTAAAAATGGAAGACGGATCATGGCCATCATATCATAGTTGAATACGTCATATATTTTCACAGATCGATCATTTGAAATTGTACAACAGAGCGTCCCATCAACACTAACCTGCAAAATGTAATCGATAAGGTGATATCCGCACTAAAAAATTGCAATTAAAGAAAATATCTCGTGCGACAATAAATTGTTGCAACGGCATAACAACTATACAACAAAGGCAATAACATATAAATTGGTGAGTTATACAGGAAGCCATCTTTTAATAAACATTGTCCATGCAAAAAGATACGGAGGGCAATTTGCAAAACTAAGGAAAAATACAACAATGCATTCAGTTGGAACAAGGGAAAGCCAATTTTTCCAAACACAGGACTTTGTGAACGTGTTTGTCGAAAATTTCAATAGTCAAGCCTGAAAATATCAAAGAAATTAATAGAAAAAAATTAGTACACCTTGTCATCCAGCTCCATGGGTTATCCATTTGTTCCTCGGTGATGTGTTTGGTTAGTGGTTTTGTGTTCATGATTCTCCTTTTCGTTCTCTTTGGATGGCACCATACCGCATGATTTAAAAGTAATATTAGAAGCATGTGGCTGTTTAAGCTTTTAGCTCTTAATCTAAAATCGCCTTTATTATTTCTCTTGATGTCCAGATACGAACAACACTAAACCAGTCAGAATTAGATTAATCTGTCCAGGAAATACTTAATTCAATAAGATTGAGAATCTTCTCATCTTAATACTTGTAGAGCCGCAATCGTGATAACTATATATTTCTATTGTATTCATGCACAAGTGGAATCTAGTGGTTTCCTGGTTATCGCTTAGAATCAATGCTTCAAATTGGAGATTCAAGCTTTAAGCACGAACCAGCCTATTTTATCCACCAAATAAGAATGGATGAACAATGTTATGGAGGAATATTTACCCTAACGTTCATGCCGCGGCTACTGATTTCCTCTTGTGCATGTACTAAACCCAATAAATTATCCTCCTATCACAACAATATTAGTGACCGTGATATTTTAATGGAGGCACTCGAGACAACAAATAAGCTGGAGTTTTAACAATTAAGTCAGATATTAATGTAAATATCAAGTGGTGAAGTTTTGTTAATGGATAAAATGCTCTTGAAAGAAGAATAACTAACAATTTAAGTTGGGATGGTAGAATAAGAGATAACAAGGCCAATTTAGCAAAAACCAATAAATTGGTGAATAAAAGAGATTTCGAGAGGATTATTACTCCTTAATGCCGAATGGTTGCTCATGTACAGTAACCACTGAAGTTGCAATCACATATGATAAGCATTAGTAGAAAGTTCATAAGCTTGACAGAGATCACCATATATGAGTAGCATTCACAACTCGTTAAAAACACATCGAAGTAAAAGCAAATCAACTCACGGCCAGTGCTTCAATTGGACCAAGATGGGATCTAAAATGTTTTGCAAACTCTATGCCAACAGCCTTTTTCTTCCAGAACTTCAAGTGTCCTGCAAAAGGTATCGATAAAATCACAAACCAGAAGAGCAACAGGATACAATTATTGTAATTATATACTTCGTTACTATAAGAAAATCAGTACTGCAACATAATAAGATCAGAACACAAGGCATCAAACTCCAATAACATACAACTGAAGCAGAATTGCATCTATACCAACAAATTTAATATTTCACTGATTCAGACCTGCAACATGGTAATATCTGTACTTTAAAAACAGAAATGCAATGGTAACAAAAGAGTAACTCAAAGGCTGTCTGTTTTTGTTTTCAAGGATTATTCCAGGTAGGAAAAGGAAAAACTCCCTCCCTCTTCTTTCATAAATTAATATGATCTCACTAGTCAATTAACTCCCCATTTTTTCTTCCTTTTCATGAGTCAAAATAGATCTCCGTCAGTTATGCAACAAACAAACTTCACCCAAGCTATATTCAATTCACGGAAATTAAAATATTTTACACCAACGAGAATCTTGTAGCAGTATCCTCTACTAAGAAGTATATGACTAGTAAACTTGTTTCTACTAGTTGACTTTAATACGGGTTATCAACAAGCAAACACATTTGAATAAGAAAAGAACTAGCTAATGCAGCAACTTAATTAGATGAATGCCGAATTTCCCATACCATCTGCACTCCCAGTTATGAAAAAATCAGCTGCCGAAACTGCAACATGTGTTACCACATCGCGGTGCATATAACTTTTCTCATACCTACACAACATATATTAAATTAATCAAATCAACCTTCTTTTCTTTAAATTGATTATTTTCTGACTTGAACAAAAAAGAAAAGTTCTCCAATAAAGTAGCCTATATTTTTCTAGGCTCCAGTAAAGTTTTGAGTGTTTTGTCAAAAACCCTAAACCCAAAAAAAAATACTTCTTTGAGTTTGAACTTGATAAAACAGACTATTACATAAATACATACATGTTGGCAGAAGGGAGGGAGTTGAGATAAGCCTGTTCGAACTGGAGTGGGCGTTTGAGCCGAGAGCGAGGGGCCGGACCGGGCCCAACCATGGTCTCCTCCTCGGCGTCGACGGCGGCCTGAGCCAATAAATTTCCATTTGCTTTCTCAGCTGCCGTTTCCTCCATCGTTAATCTTTGTAAATTTCTCAACTATACCTTCGATTAAACAAGGTTATTAATAAAGCAATACCAAAGAATTACTGCTATGTGATAGTGAGGAAAATTTAGCAAAAAATTTCCGGAAATTGCTAGTGCAAATTCTGAAGCAAATCTACTAGAAGGATGATGATGTGCTTCGACTTATATGTTTTTGGAATCGAAGGTTAGGCGGAATCGAGTCTGTGCTCAGTATAATATTTTTATTATTAATAATATTTTAGAAGAGACGATGAGGCCGTTAATTAATTGAATAGTTAGCCCTGGTTTGACCATATTCTCCTAAAAAAATCATTTTTTCAAAACTCATTTTTAATCGGACATTTTTTAATAAGACTGTGTTTGATTCGTCACATTCATCATGAAATTAGGAAAATATTTTCCTAGTTCCTACTTTTGACTATTTGATTAGCCAAATTTGCCCTGTAAAATATTTGCCACCAATTTCTAATGTACAATCAATTGAAGCACAAAAGTAGAAAAATATTTTCTTATGATTTTGATGGAAAATTATTTCCACCTTGTTGGATGTTTTTTTTCCTTTTTTTTTTACTTTTTGGCAATGAAAACATATTCTAAACTCAATGGTAAAAAATTTTATCCATTTAATTGACAATTTGTATGAAAAATGAAGCAAAACGAACATAAAAATTTTATGAAATTATTTTTTTTGAATTTTTTTTTTTACTTTTTGGCAATCGAAATAAATTTTAATACAGACTATAAAAAAATTATCCCAAAAAGTAACTATTTGCATGAAAAACAAAGTCAAACGAATTAGGTGAAAAATTATACCAATCAAACACCATTAATACAATTTCCTCTAAAACAAATTCTAGGCAAATCACTTTCCTAGCAAACATTTTATTTGTCATTCATTTTCCATCTTTCTATCAAACAGACCCTTATTACACACAAATTCAAATTTTTTCTTAATTTTTAACCACATATTCTCCATTAATCACTATTTCAAAATATATTAGGGTCCGTTTGATAGCAAGGGTGAAAAGGAATTGAATTGCAGGGAATTGAATTGTCTGAAATTATTTTACCGGGAATTGAATTAAAGGTGTTTGATTGGTATAATTTTTCACATTTCTATTATAATACGTTTGGCTTTATTTTTTATGCAAGTTGTCAATTAAATGAATAAATTTTTTTACCATTGGGGACAAAATATGTTTGATTACCAAAAAAAATAAAAAAAAAATTTTTTATTTTTACGTTTGGCTTTGTTTTGCATGAAATTTATCAATTAAAGGGATAATTTTTTTACACTTTATTTTAGAATTTTTTTATATTACTAAAAAAAAAAGGTGGAAACCAATTCCCACCTATATAGCAAGTCATTGAATTCCACGGAATCACGCTTCAAGTGATTGTACCTTGGAATTGGGTGAAAATCAATTCCATGGAAAATAAACGCTATCAAACAGCGCAAAAGTGGAAGATTCCAACTTCCAGGGAAAATTTGGGCGTATCAAACACACCCTTATTTTCTTCAAAATGTAACTCAAATAAGGATTTACTGAATTTTGTTAATGTAATTTAATGATCACTGAACTATGCACCATGTCACTCATCTATCATTCAAATGGAAAAATCCGTTAGGTTCAATAAATGGCGTTTGACTTGAGTGATAGATGGATAACACAATGTATAGTCCAATAATCATTAATATGTATTTTTAAATTCAATTATGAAATAGTCGCGCTTAACAAGGTCCAGTGACCAATGAGATATATTTTTAAGTTCGATTATTAAGTGGTGACAATTTTTTTCCTCAAATCGACCTTTGTGAAAGAAGAAACAAAAGAAAATGATGGGAAAGGAGATAAAAATCAAATCGACTTCAGTCACCTTGGTACTAATTCGAACATTTTTATACTTTTGTTTAATTTTTATCTGTCAAATTCTTTCGGTGTCTCACTGTCTCTTTTTCAATCTTTTTATGTAAAATTTGAGATATGGTAAATTAATACCAGTTGATCCAAAAATCAAACGTACTTTTTAACCATAGGCAAAGAGAAATAAGGCCCTATTTGATAGGGCGTTATTTCCTAGGAAGTTGGAAAATAAATTTCAATTTTTACTTTTGATTGACCAAGTTTTTTTATGGAAAATGTTCTCTACATTTTTCACTTTTCCCACTTTTCATGGAAATCCTTTTCCCACTATTTTGGTGGGAAAAACAATTCCAATTTTTTTTTTTAATTGAAACACATTATAGATCCAATGGTAAAAAAAAATTATCTATTTATTAGACAAATTTCATGGAAAATAAAGCCAAACGAATGATATTTGGTATGATTTTTTTTAAGCAATTGGAACAAATTCTAGAACCAAATGTAAAAAAAATAAAATAAAATAAAAAATCTCTTTAAAGGACAATTTCTATGAAAAATAAAGTCAAACGAATACCAAAAGATCCAAACTTACTTTTATTTTCGAGTGAAAAATTATATCAATCAAACATAATTAATCGTCAATTCCTGGTAAAACAAGTTCTAGATAATTCAATTTCCTATAATTCGTTTTATTTCCACAAAAATTTTTATCTTGTAATCAAACGGACCCTAAGAGAAACGCAACAACAAAAATATCAAAACAATAACAATAAATGGCCAATGAATTGGACAAACTAGTAACTCAAGTGAATTAAGCGAAAGTTGCCAATAAAGGGAATATACTAGTCGGGGTTTTGAAAACTCCGCAAATCATTGAGCCAATTTAGCACAATTTATCATCCATTTGGACAACAAAACTCTGTTGAAGACTATCGTCAATTTATTTTATAATGAACATCAACAAAAGTTTTATTTTTATTCGATTAGTAGGTCTCTGATTTTCTGTTTCTCTTTTTTTCCCTTCAATTTTTTTTATTTCTTCTTTCATAAAGATCAATTTAAGGGATATACTAATTAAATTTGAAAATATATCGCAATTGTCATTGAACTATGCAAAGTGTTACTACTTAGTAACTGAATTTAAAAATATATTTCAATGGTCATTGAATTTTGTCAAGTATTAATACTTTATAATTGAACTTAAAAATGTATTTCAATGGTCATTGAACTATACATCATGTTATCCATCCATCCATCACTGAAGTAGATATCGTCTATTGAACCTAACGAATTTTTATTTATTTATGAATAGATGACATGGTGCATAGTTTAATAACAATTAATATACATTTTTAAGTTCAACTATGAAGTAGTAACACTTAACAGAATTCATTAACCGTTGAGATACAGTTTTAAAAGTTCATTTATTAAGTTGTTGCACTTGGCAAAGTTCAGTAATTAACTCAATAATGCAATGCGATCAATAATTTTAGCGAAATTTTAAAATGAATAAAGATTGAGAATTTTAAGTGAAATTAAAATGTGATGCAAGCTTGGCATCAAATAAAGTGTTGATATGATTCTTCATCTGATATGCACATCAGGCCATTGTCTTGGAGGCTGAGCATTCAGGTCTACAATTAAAGTGTCCATAGAGATGTGGTAGGTTAGAATATTTTCAAAAAAACTCTTTAAACATGATATATTTTTTTATTTTAAAGAGATAACACTTAAAATCATACTACAAGATACTATTTAAATTAACATTTTAATTTAAAAAATGAATTTGGCTCTCCAAATCTCTAAAATACTCTTTAAATATGAGATACTCTCTATTTTTTAAGAGACAATACTTAAAATCATGTTTAAAAAAATCTTTAAATTAACATTTTAATTTAGATGGTGAATTTGACTCTCCAAAACCCACTCTTTATAATTAAATGTATTCAAATTATTTCAATTTTCAATGTAAGAAGATAATATAATAATTCAAAAAATGTTATTTAAAATAAAAGATAAAGAAAAATAATAAATATTTTTTTAGAGTAATAAAATTAAGTGTTAAATATAAAGAGTTTGTCGGAGTATTTCAAAAATTTCACTCTCTAATAGATATTTTCTAAATTATAGAATATGTTCTTTAAAAATAAATAATCTCTTGGAGATGCTCTTAATAGAAAAAATAAACAAGGTTGTTGACCAAAATGAAATGATCGCTACTAAGTCATTGTTTGCGATTCATAATTTTTTCTCTTCTTAAATTCTACTTTTCAATAAATGAGTGTGTGATACTCATGAATCACGTTAATGTGTATTATAATTAGTGTTCGATTTTGAAAAGTACAATTTAAATAAAATAAAACACAAACAATGCATAATTTCTATCAAGAATGTGTTTCCGATTAAATTTATTTATTAGGAGTATGTGTGGTTGAAAATTATTTACAGAAAAACATGTCCTACATACAAAATTATTTATTAGAAGAATGTGCGGTTAGAAATTAATTTAAGAAAAATGATATTTAAATAATCAGGCTCAATCAAGTACAAATACCTTAAATGACATACCAGTGTACTTAGAACATCTTTAATATTAATAAGGATGGATTATTCTACACAACCCAAGTTGAGTTAACAAATGGGGGTACCCAAGTGATGTGACGCCCTCCATTGGAAGTTGCCGTAACCCAATTTGAATAAAGTAGCATAATTGAATGAGGATTGCTCTAAAGAAATTGTCGCGTAAATTAAACTAGACAGTTTATGCATCATGTCCAACTGACATGGCAAGAAGAATGCATAGGCATTGTCAACAAGGTCTAGATGTAGAGGACCTTTTGACTGATTGAGTCACTATGATTTAATATTTTCAATCTCCTTCTCTCTCTCTTTTTTTTTTTTTTTCATCATCCTTGTTTATTATTGTTTCTTTCTCGTATTAAATATACATTTCAAGTGAAATTTGAATTATAGACGGAGTTTATTGGAAATGAAAATTGAACTTAGTTATCTATTTATCAGACATATTATCATATGGATTAAAAATCTCTTTTTTAAATATCATGTAGATTGCAATCCTATTGAAGATGCTCCAAAGATCCACAGAAAAAATTAGAATATGTTTGTTTTGTAGCCCAAGACAGTAACATGAAAAATAATAGTAAAAAAGAGATTACATATTTAGGCTCTGTTTGAAAGATTCTCATTCTTCTACTCATATTTTCTATCACATCAATAACTTTTCCTTCTTTTTCAAAACATTTCCCATCATATCACTATTTCAAAATTCATTTTTCTCAAATAATGCCTATCAAACACACTCTTAAAATTGGAGAATATTGAAATATTCGCAAAAAATCATACTAAAACCAGAATTGCTACAAGTGCAGCACGTTGCACAGCAGCCTCACATACAGGGGTGGAATCCACGATTAAAAAAATCGTGGACCCCATCGGCTATGAAGCAGCTGTGCACGATGCTGTGTACAGCTGCTGTACAAACAGCATTCCTCCTAAAAAACATTATTGGAAACTTTGAGTCTCTGACACACACACACACACACACATATAAACTATTATAAGTGACGGTGCTAGGAT
Organism: Osmanthus fragrans; assembly: GCA_019395295.1. Classification (NCBI taxonomy): domain Eukaryota; kingdom Viridiplantae; phylum Streptophyta; class Magnoliopsida; order Lamiales; family Oleaceae; genus Osmanthus; species Osmanthus fragrans. The sequence continues at coordinate 23,681,545 of CM033343.1, read as the reverse complement.
TTTGATTTGGGGCCCAATAATGGTCGATAATATTACAATAGTCGATGGTCGACAATGTAGCGATAGTTGACACAGAAAGTAAAATTTGGAGTAAACAATAAAGTTATTTAAATTGAAAATAAATAAAACGTTATATCCGAAAAGATTATGTTACATATCAAGTATATCTTGTCAACTATGGTCGACAATGTAGTGATAGTTGACAGAGAAAGTGACATTTGAAGTAAACAATAAAGTTATTTCAAATGAAAATAAATAAAACGTTATATCCCAAAGATTATGTTACATATCAAGTATATTTTGCCAACTTTAATCATCCAAAATTTAGCTCGTGCATCTCATGCAATAAATAATTAATGCTAATGCTAATGAAATCATGTCAAAATGTCAAAAATTTCAAATGGAACTTAAGGATGTGAATTGAAAATCTTATTTTAAATGTTAATTAATTCATTGATTGACATATTAACCAATTTTAAAATCAATTGTGATCTCGTTAAATACAAATATAAGGAACGAAATCACAAACCTAAGGGTTAATTAAGGGAATATTTACTGAACTTTGTCAAGTGTTATTACTTAATAACTAACTTAAAGCCCCTGTTTGAGTCCCATTATTTTGTATTTTTAGTGGTTGAAATTTTTTGGAATAGTGATTGATGGGAGAATGTGGTGGAAAAGTAATGAACTTAAAAATGTATTACAATGATCATTGAGTTATGCACCGTGTTACCCATTCACCACTCAAATGAAAAAATTCTTTAGGTTCAAAAAACGACATCGATTTGAGTGATGGATGGGTAACACGGTGCATAATTTAGTGACCATGGAGATACATTTTTAAGTTCAGTTATGAATTGATAACATTTGACAAAATTCAGTGGTCATTGAGATACATTTTTAGTTCAGTTATTAATTAGTAACACTTGACATATTTCGGTGACTATTGAAATATATTTTTAAATTCAATTATTAAATCCCGCAAACCGACCTATGTGAAAGAATGCATCGAAGAAAATGAAGTGAAAAAAAGGAAATTGGGAATCAAAGACCTATAAATCGAATAAGAATAGATTTTTTGTCGACGTCCATCATCATGGTAAAATATACGTTTGATTTTCATATCATCTGGTATCAATTCATTGTATCTCGAATTTCGCATAAAACGATTGAAAGAGAGACAGTAGGAACACTGAAAGAAATTGACAGAGAAAAATTAAATAAAAGTACAAAAATGTTCAAATTAGTGCCAAGGTAACTGAGGTCTATTTGATTATTCAACTTTTCCCCTTCATTTTCTTTAATTTATTCTTTCATAATGGTCGATTTGAGGGGGGAAATTACTACTACTTAATAATTAAATTTAAAAATGTATCTCAATGGTTACAAAATTATGCATCATATTATTCATCTATCACTTAAGTCTATGCCGTTTGTTGCACTTAACGAAATTTCTCATTTAAGTGATAGATGGGTAATATGGTGCATAATTTAGTAATTATTGTGTGCATTTTTAAGTTTAATTATGAAGCAGTAACACTTGACGAAAATTAGTGACTATTGAGATACATTTTAAAGTTAAATTATCAAGTAGTAATACTTGACAAAATTTAATAACCATTCATATAATTAACCTCAAATCTAAGGTTATTAGAACATGTTATTTCAAAATGAGTAAGAGCACTCTTTAAATATAAGTTACTTTTTATTTTAAAGAGAACTATTATAATTATGGTTCAAGAGACTCGTTAAATTAATTCAAATTATGGGTTTGCCTCGGTCTTCTCATACTTATATTATCTTAACAGTAAGACACATCTACAAGATTGAGCGCCCCGTTTGAGCCCATTCTTTTTATAAGATGCATTTTTAAGTAGTGTATTGATGGAAAATGTGTGGTGAAAAAGTAAGGATTTTTTTTTTTTAATTTACGTGTAATATTATTTTATTGAATAATGTGTGATTGAAATGATGTCAAATCATCATTTAAGAATGTATTTTATTTTATTTTTAAAAAAAAAAGAGTATCAATCGGGACTGAATTGAACCAACACATGGTACAATTTGTTTGAATCTAGATTATTCAATATATTTTGACACATGCAACCATTTGAACCCCATTCTTAACAAAAAAAAAAAAATATAAGTTTTGTAATAATGATTTTTTGGAGATTGAGTGATTAAAAAGTAAAAAAAATTATGAGTTTACGTATAAATTATTTTATTAGAAGAACACGCAATTGAAAATGAGCTTAAAGAAAAAAATGTACTTTGAGATAAAAAAGGCTCAAATAGGCGCAATCAAGAATCCATTTCGAACAATTTCTTGTAGTTCAAAAACTCAATCCTTTTCAAGCTGTATCCGGTCCATAAAAATGACATCAAATTATTCAAATCCTATGCCTTATTTTCCCTTTAATTTTCCACTTCTCACTCTTTCTCCAATCTCCAATCCCAACCCTCTAATTGGACACACTCAGTACAAATCAAGAACCAATGAGAGCCTTATTCACACCAATACAGGCTCCAAGTCCTTTCACCGCTAAATCCCCAATTTCTAGCGGTTTCTCCTTTCCTCTCGTCTGCTCCAAATCCCCACTTTTTCTCCAAAATCCAACGAACCCTTCTCATAAACACAGACAAATTGCAGTAAAACCCACAAAAATGAAAGCTTCATCAATGGCATCAACAACCGCAGATAACGCACAAACCACTAAACCCTTTTCAGTGCTGTTTGTTTGCCTTGGCAACATTTGTAGAAGTCCAGCTGCTGAAGGTGTTTTCAGGCACCTTGTTAAGGAAAGAGGCCTTGATTCCAAGTTCTACATTGACTCGGCTGGTACCATCAATTATCACGAGGTATACATGCTGATTAAATCCCAGTCCCCAGTTATTATTGTAATAATTTATAGAAGCTCAATACAAGTTCACAGTAGTTTAGCTTATCGTGAGTGTTTTCCACAAACAAAATCACAAGTACTACGGTGATCTCGGGTCGCTCATTCGCAATTGAGGGATAAGTGACTGGTACAATTAGACTCCACATATTCCGACATATGGTTTATGTTTGTACAAGCTGGCAAATTCTTGTGTTAAATGTATGAGTTCTGTGGTAAACTCTTTCTGGGCTCGCGAATCACAGGATGAGTTAAAATCCACTTGATATGTGTGTTATCGCTGTATTACTTGAAATAGCCGCATATTTCTATGAATTGTTTGGAGTTAATGAGACCTGGTTAAGCATATTGTGTGGTTATTTGGAATATGTTTTTTCTCCATAGTTGCTGACTAATTTGTAAATAGTGGTGTAATTGTTGTTGTCTTATATTGGTAAGGGTGGTACAGCGGATCCAAGAATGATGGCAGCCTCAAAAAGGCGTGGGGTTGAGATAACTTCTATATCAAGGCCAATAAGGCCGTCTGATTTCAGGGATTTTGATCTTATTCTTGCAATGGACAAGCAAAACAGAGGTGGGATAGTGCATTGGCTACAACACTCATTTTTTGTCTGCTTTACTATTTTCAGAATACATGTGGCCTTATATTGCAATTGCTGCTTAGACTCGCACAAAATGTCCACCTCTTCCATGTTGAACGCTTTTTCAGATTTCATTTTTTTTGTCTGCTTTACTAAGCTGAACTTTTTTCCCGATTTTATTTTGTACAGAGGATATACTTAACTCATTTGAAAGGTGGAGGCACAGAGAGACATTGCCGGTTGATGCAGATAAGAAGGTTAGTATATATGTGGTTAGCATGTCGGTGTAATGCAATGGGGGTTATGTTATAATTTTCACTATATGATATAAAACTGTGTGCCATGTGATATATGTACACTGTACTGTATATTTCTTATTTAACTGTACCATATTTTTGAATCTTATATTATAAGGTAAAATGATGTTGCAGGTCCAGCTAATGTGTTCGTATTGCAAGAAGCATGACGAAACTGAAGTGCCTGACCCCTACTATGGTGGGCCGCAAGGGTTTGAAAAGGTAATATTTTTCTCTATCGTAATGAGACGTGATCAAAACAAGCTGCAGTATTTAATAAATTAGCTGCCTGGTAGGTTTTGTTCTAGTTTTCTAGAGTTTATAATTGTTTCATATTATTTTCTTGTGAAACCTACTTTGTGATCATATTACCATCATAGTCAAACTTTAAGAACTTCTGCTGCGACGTGGGAACCTTTATCCATGTCCAAAAACTTACATGTGTCTACACGAGTGATAACTAATTGAGCTTCAAGTATCAGGCACATAGTAGAGGTCGCATTGCTTGTATTTTTTTAATTTAAAATTCAATGGTCAGCACTTTGTTTAATCTTTGATAGGATACAATGATATATTCTAGTGAAAGTACTTTAAATATATGAAAAGGAATATCCTTTTTTGGGGAGTCAGAATAATTTTTATTTTATTTTAGATTCAATGGTCAGAAACTTAATTTAATCTTGATACGATACAGTGACACATTTTATGGGCTAATACTTAAAATGATACAATGATACAATGGCCTTTTTGGGGATTCAGAATGTATGAATGTCCTGTTGATGCAGACTTAGATGATGTCTTCACAGGAATGCAAAGGGATCATATTCTTTCTTTGTTTTCTCGCTATGGGATGTCATCGCAATTGATTACATCTTCATAGAAAAATCTATAGCAAAGAAACTTGTGGCGGTTCATTGATCTGCTAGATTGGAATGCAGATAAACATTTCCACTAGAAATGGTTTGCTTGGGCATCTTGCGATTTACTGTAAATTAGAAGGAATTGCTCTATGGGCTAGAACTTGCAAGAATTGCTCTATGGGCTAGAACTTGCAATGTATGATCCCTTCATACTTTTAGATAGGGATCCTTTTACCTCCTAAGCTGTACACACAAACCCAGTCGAGTGTCCAATTATTTATTATCATTTTCATTTTAGTTGAGGAAGTCCAACATTTGATTATCTTGACAATTTGAGTGTATCTATACCATAATCACGACACTTGCAACATTAAACATTTGTCATGTATGTAGTTGGAGCCCAGAAGGCTCAATTTACATTCTAAACATAGCTGCTTTAGATTTTCTCGTAGTTCTAGCAATGAAGCACACAAATATCAATTGGATTGACTGTCCTTCAGATTAAATAGAAGCTCTAGGCTCATTGAAATGCTGAATTTCGGAAATTAGTATCAATCTATGCTAACAAATAAGGAAGCTTATAACTGTTCAAGATATTTACATCAATACTATTCAATAATGCCAAATATATGTTGTCCTTGCTGTCCTGGTTGACAATGAAGTGGTCAAAAATGATTTAGTAATCGTACCCAAACTTTTTGAGAAAATGCTTGGAGCGTGTTTGGCTAATCTTACAATGTTCATTTTTATGTAAATTGAAATAGATAATTTTTCAGTTTTATACAAGTTATATATATCTTGATACTTGATATTGTAGAAGTATGAAAAAAAGTAACATATCAAAACGTGTTTGGCAACAAAAACTTAGTTATAGCTTAGCCAAAAATGCTCTTAGCATGTTGTTGATGTGCTGTAAAACTAAACTTCTGTGTGTCTCTGCCAGGTTTTGGATTTGCTGGAAGATGCTTGTGAGGCGCTACTTGAAAGTATTATAGCTGAAACTGAGAACAGGCGTGTTTCAGATTCTTAGTTGCAAACTGAGCCCCTGAGGTTCTTGCTGCAAGCTCATTAATCCGATTCAATATCCCGTGGGTAAAACCAATTATTCTACTGAACAAAAAACCATTTTAAGTATTCCAAAATGCGTGCATTCTCAATAAGATCGTAGTTTACCATATCCAACCTCACACTGATTTTGTGGTAATCCGTAATGAATATATATTCTATATGTACAAAGAATGTGTAGTCTTTCCTGTTAAAATTCATAAGTGATTTTCATACAGAATTTCCAATAATGGCCATGATTAATTGAGCATTTCTTCTTTTCTATATTTAATAGGACCCCTGACCTTCCATCAAATATACCTTTTTCCTGGATACTTCGAGTTCAAAAGCATTTGCTCTCAAGAAATCCAAGTGGAAACCATGCCCGAATATTACTGACACTTGGAACCAGCTGAAATTGCTAAAGCAACTTCCAAACCTAATTCCGAGGGCCACATACCAATCCAATTAAAAGAAACATAATTTTGATAGTTGGAATCTCCAACAGGGCAAGCATTAATATGACGGTTGTGCTACATGTACATAGTAGATTTACATAATAATTTACGTGTACGTAATGTGATGAGATTGATTTAGAATTTCTTCAACCAAATAAAAAAAAAAAAAATTCTTAACTTTCTTCTTAACACATCATTTGTCAGCAAATTATTATGTAACTGCTTATGAACAACAGTACAAATAGCATTTTTGTTATTCTCAATGCAAAAAACTCTCCAGCTGGGACATCATTCACTGCTAAATCCTCCTTTAGTTTAGGAGATCTTAGGAGATCGAAAGGGTTAAGAGAACCACTTCTTTTCTTAAAAAATAAGGACTCATGATCCATCGCTACAGGGAGTGTGGAAACAAAATGTCAAGAGAAAAGATTCCAATTATAATTAGCATTTTTGGCTTGTTGAATTGGACAAGATTACTAAAGAATTTGTGTAAGTTTAACGTTGGGCATAGAACATAACCATCGGGTGCAAGTGAAGCTAGGGTCGAGGAGACTAATGAATTTAGCAATTCTCTTCATCAATCCTATTCAATATACAAACAGGTCCGTCGTGTTTACTCAAGTTTAGATGCAACAGGCTCAAAAAAGATTTAATAGTAAGTAGATCGCATATTAGTAAAAATTTAAAACTACTTCCAAAAACATTCTATAAGGTACACAAATCATACAAACTCAAAAAAGTATGTAATCAACTTCCAGCTAAACCATAATGATCCTGCCAAACATTGAATTGGGACAAGGAAAAAGAATAAACGTATATTTTTTTCTATTTCTTACAGAAGGCCAAAAAACACATGATGGCTAATCATGTCTATTTTTTGCTTATTCACACTAAAATCTGAGACCTAGACATCTAGAAAATTAGAATTTTGTCAACACCAACTTTACACTTCATGCATCATCCATAATATGATCGTTATCGTTATCACCTGCGTAATATTCAGCATCGTGCTGGATGTCCTTGTCTTTCTTGTGTCCTGAGATGACATATAAATTAAGGAGAAATGTAACATACTTAGCACATGCGGGAAGAATACAATAAAACAAGAAGATAAAAGAGGCCTCGACCAAGTGTGGTCGTGTAGCCATACAGCTTTTACTTACGATTCACTCGTACATCAGGATTCTGCTCATCTTCATCAAAATCGGGAATGTAAAAATCAGGGGGTACCTAGAAATTAAAAATTAAAAATAAAAAAATCAGTGAGTCTAATTTAACACATGAAGTGTTTAATAGAAAAATACATGTAGTGGTAGATATCCTCCATCAACCAATTGACCAATCATTAGTCTTAGACAAGTCAAATTAATATATGGTACAAAACCACCAATCAGATAAACTATTTTAAGTCCCTTAGAGCATCTCCAAGAGGCTTTTTAAAACTGGAATGCTCTCTATTTTAAAGAGCAAATCTTTAAAATTAATGCTTCAAAGATTCCAACTTCCAATGCACATTTATTGACTTAATTAAAGAAGAAAATGGAAGGAAATAATATAATTTTTGGTAAAAATAAAAGAATGAAAAAAAAACAATAAATACATATTGGGAATGGTAAAATTAAATATTAATAATAAAGAGGCTATCGAAGCATTTTAAAATTTTTGCTCTTTAAATTGTAGAATATACTCTTTAAAAATATTGAGCCTCTTGGAGATGCTCTTACGATTGTTCTATAGCATTAATCATGAATATTATTTTTAATACAAAACTCATTTTTCAATATAATTAAATTAAGGAAAAATTGCACGATTTGGCTCCAACCTCTGGCCTCTGTATCAAGTTTGTCCCTAACCTTAAAAACATTTTGGTCCTCAAACCTTCTCTGTATTATTGTTGCAAAAATATTTCCATAGATGAGAAACTGTATTTATTGTTGAAAAGACGGCCGTAGACTTACTTTTAACTGAAATGAAAAATAAAATTTAGGACATTACTTTTCCTTTTCTTTCTATTCCCTATTTCTTATTTTATTCCTTTCTTATTAAAATTATTGTGTTTTATCTATTTCACCCTTACAATACTAGCACATGCAATTCTAATGGCAAGTTGAATGGAAACTGTGACTATTAGAGAAACAAAAGTAAAAGATCAAGGATTTAAAAAGCTCTAAATCAAAGGTTAGGGATGAACTTGCTACAGAGGTTATTGGTTTGAATTTCTGCAATTTTTTCCCTCGTACTAATAAATAGGATATCAACAGAAGAACTCTTTTTAGCAGAATCATAAACCAAATTCTTTGCAGTAGCTAATTTTGTATGCTATGTAGAACATAACTTCCCGCATACACGGAAACAACACTAATTTGGACTTGAATATTTCCTGTGTTCTGCTTACCTCTTGCAACTGTACACTAGGGGAATGTTGTATGGAGCGAAGATTTTCATGCACTTGCTGTCTGATTGAGTTAAGATACGATCTGCTATTCAAATTCTCCTGCTTGATCAACAAAATTATTAGACGAGGAAACTAAACTTTGTTTGCTGCTTAACAGCAGCTAGTTAGACATGTTAACAGAACTAACAAATTCAACTAAGTTTGAACTTGTTCAGTCAACAGATAACACAACATTAGCAGTAAAATTATATAAGCACAGAAAATTAGCTGATGAATATTGATATTATAGCAAGTAGCAGCAATTGGGGCATGAGTAGAGGGACACATAAAAAGTTTCACATACCATGGACCTACTCGGAGTTTTCAGCAAATAGTCAGGAGCAAAATATTTGATGTACTCATTTTCTGGTATCTCTGCAAGACAAAGATATATAATACTTAGGATGTAGGACTAAGCTAGCTTCATTCTGCAGTAATGGAAAAGATATAGATGGCTTTTGCTAACTTCTGCTCCTGGATACATTGTGAAAAGATGCGCTTAATAGCAGAACTATACGGAGCATATCTCACTATGCTTATAAAGTCTACTTATAAGTAAATTAATAAGGTTTAAACCAAATAATTTTTTATTGGATAAAGTTGAAAAAAGTTACTTTTCACATAACTTTTTTACTACTAAAGAGTTGCCTTTTCTATTTTGAGCTTAGCCAAACACGCACTAGGCAAAATATACCAAAAAACATTGTACATGAGGTCACGAAAAAGAAGAAAAGATCAATAATCTGAGAAGGGACAAAAAATGAATAGAAGAAGATATTAGTGATGGTGAATAAAGCTAACAAATCATATATATCAGAAAAACGGGAGACAGAGCATTCCCAATAGACAGAGGTGCATCAGCGTACCATCAGGAAGCTCTGCATCTAAAAGAATTCCAGTCTCTACAGTCCAACATCTAGCCACGTTCTCTTTAGTGTATCCCCCACCCCCAGTTACCTGCAACAAGAAAACACCTTTCAACAGGTCATAATATGGTACTACAGAACAGGGCATTTCTTAATTTGTTTTGAATATAAGCTTACCAGCAGGGGCAAATTCAAATTCTTCACCAACCTAACGCAAGCTGCGTGCCCTGCAGGAAAAATCCAATGATAACGTAAGCGAAATTATGAAAAGCAGCCAATTTGGGGATGAAGTTGATGTATGAAAAATAGCATATGGTAGAATGAAGAGTGACAGCCAACAAAATGGGAAAGGAAAAACAAATGTTACAACTACAAGCAAAATAACACCATCAATGGAAAGGTTGAAGCAGCCCAAACGGTCGCCCGCAAGTGAATCTGCTCCACATTGGAGAACAATTGCTCCTGGTTGATATGTTTCAACAACCTTCGTAATAACCTGTATAATCACATCACAACCCTTAAACCATCAAATCTGAACAAGAAACGTGTCAGAACAAGCGCTAAGTGTCTATTCAGGAAAACTTACTAACTTAAAGAGACGGTAGAAACTGGTGTCATCTATTCCATCCTTGAGAGGGACATTTATGGCATAAAATTTACCTTCTCTTTCTCCTACATCCTTCAAAATTAAATCAAAACAAGGATAAAACTCCTTTATAATCAGATTAAGGTGGAGTCTTAGAATAGTTTGAAAGCTTACTCAAGAATTTTTGTTCTTTTTTAAGGCCTATCATGAATCACCGCCTAGTTTCAATTAAGAAAAAATTTAAATTTGAAATAACATGTAATCCTCTAAGTTATATTGGCGTAACACTAATCAAGTGAGTAGAAACACGGGATGAATATTATATTCTATGACTTGCAATAGGCTAGCGATTTTCTGTCTATCTAAGGAAAACATGAAATAAATAATTATAGGGGAAAATAACATTCAAAGATGCCAAAAATAAATTGGTTCATGGTAGAGACAAAAGCATCTTTTATGACAGAATTTTTAGATATAGCACCAACACTGGAATCTGGCTGTCTACCCTGAATAATATTCTGGGACCAAAACGAACTCACAAGTGATTATCAAAGCTAGTTTTCTTAACAGCAGACTGTTTTAGTTAGACCTCAGAAAAAGCCATTTCACTATTCTGTCAACAAGCTTGGACAAGCACATCAAAGTTGTTTACAGAGTTGGAAACAAAATACACATAAAACACATTGTAGAAATGTTAGAGATATCTGCATTCAGTTTATATACGTCTTAGGGTGAGTCACCAGATTTAAAAGACACATCGCACAACTGCATATATCTACAAATCCTTTTCACAACAGATTCTCCTCCCGTTATTCATCAAACCACTCTTTCCGCAAGCACTTCACAGAGAGTCGAAGCAGTTTCTTTTTAAAAGTGATGGAAGCTGGAATTTGATTCAGGAGTAAGTGCGGGAGCAATTTTTTGCAAGGGTAAACGTGGCCTCAAAAGAATTTGAAGCTGAAACACTGATGAACTAAGAGCATAATTACCATATAAATATAAGAGTGTCAAGTTATTCAAACTCCGTCAGTGTTCCACATTATGAATCATTCAATCATTGAATGTATTGAACCCTAAGAAACTAATCTATAAAAATAATGCCACGTCTCCACATTTCCAATCAAGAGAAGTGAAAATGACAGTTATGGAATGGAGAGATGGTAGCAGAAGTACCTTGAGATCACCTGTGCCCGGAAAGAACATATCACCATACTTGTGGAAACTAACAGTCATCACCCTGCCAGATCAAACCTCCAATTTAATTAATATTGGAGTAAGTTCTACTCAATATGGCATAGATTTCTCATAGATTTCCTAAAACATCTTTCAGAAGCAAGTCATGTCTCCATTAGTACACCTATTTTCAAGGAATACAAGCATCATAGAGAGATTAAAATGATCCAATACTAGGTATAATTCAATTATCACTAGTTAACTATAAAAGTAAATAAATAGGTCACCAAGTGTTCAGGCCAAGTTGAAAGCACTGGTAAAAATTAACGGTTTGTGTTCAACGAAATCACTCGAGAACCAGTATGACACTAAACCAATTTCAGGAATGAGATATCTGTGAACAGATAAGGAATGGGATATCTGCTCACGTATAAAATTCCATTCCAAAACAGATAAAAATCGGATGGCAATAATTGCAAACATAAGAATAGGACTAGATAAATTAAGAGCCTGTTCGATTCCCATTTTAATTCTCATTCTCATTATTCTACTCATTTTCAACCACACATTTTTCAATAAAATAATATTTTTCATCACATCAATAACTTTTCCTTCTTTTTCAATCACATATTCACCATCCATCACATCAAAAAAATGTATTTTCTTCAAAATAATGGGCATCAAACGGGCTCTAAATAAATTTCCAAATTAACAGTATATCTAGGAAAGTTCTATCACCAGACTGAGTTTTGTACAATCCAGAATCAATAATAGGCCAAGTGACTTTACCCTTGCCTGACCAATTTACATTGCCATTGCCTTAACTTGCTCTTTGATTGTTGGCTCAAAAAATCCAGTCTCAGATAGAATTTTAAATCTATCAAACCGTTTGGATGGCAAAACATCAAATCAAATGCAACTAAAGGAGAAATAAGATTTGAAAGAAAAAAAGATGAGGAGAATAAGAACTATTTGAAGAAAAATACCAGATCTGTTTCCAGTTAAAGGTCCAGGAAACCAGAAAAAAATAGCTGGGACCTGGTTGGAACTTACGCTTCACAAATTTAAATTTCCTGAGCATCTTAAAAGAGCACCAAAATCAACATTTCGATTGAAGACAACCAAAAACAAAAAAATTACCCTTTTTTCTTTGAAGGGTTATCCCCGCATCCAACCCATCCCTCTCCAACAACCGCCCCCCCCCCCCCCCCCCCCCCCCCCCCCAAAAAACACTATGTTCTTTGACAAACTGACAAATAATCTCAGAAATAAATGTCACTTATATTATCAACACAAAAGATGTAAAAGCCAACAAAAAAAACTTCATAAATTTAACGAGTAGACCAACTGCTAAACAGAAAATTAGCTTTGAGAGGGCCATATAATAGAAGCTATTTATCTGATTATCAAATACTAAGTTAAATTAATGATCAGCATCAAAAGTTAACAGGCTGCATATTATGTTTTTAAGTACCTATCAGTGAAATAGAAGGCTTCTTCCACCCCATCACCATGATGCACGTCAATGTCAATGTACAGAACACGGACATGATGCTTCAAAAGCTCCAAAATGCCCAAAACTAAGTCATTAACGTAACAAAATCCAGATGCTTCACACTTCTTGGCATGGTGCAATCCACCCGCCCAATTTATTGCAATGTCACAAAGCCGGTTGTTCAATCTGCGTGCAGCATCTGTGAGTAAATATTATGTTAAGGTTAGTAAATGCATGTCAAACTTTCATGACACAACTGTTAAGATGGGATTTTTACCTATAGTTCCACCAGCATAAATTTGGCAAAACTCGAACAGATTCTCGAAAACAGGACAATCTTCTCCAAGATTATCTAATAAAGAAAGAACAATTAGTAGAAATTTACACTGCTCCAATTATAGTAAAACAAAGGTAATGGGAAAACTAAAATCATGTAGAAGATTCATATATTTGTATAGCAAACAAAACTTTGATAAATGTTTTGAGTAACTATTACATACAAATTATCTTCTATATGTTAAAGTTGCTTGAATTGTTTTCATGATAGTAACATCTTTACTAAATCAACAATCCAAAATCTAAATTTGAAGACTTCTCATAACCTTTAACCAGTTTCTTCTAATGACTTTTAGAACCTTCCTAGAATCTTGTCATCCAATCTATATATAAACCCAAATTGACCCAACGCAGTAAAAAAAACCCATATTAGATGCCTCGAAATTCATAAATTACATATGGTTTCTCATACAGGCCTTGTTGGGAAACTACATTTCATCAACTAATCTATAGTACTACAGACATTGAAATATTTCAATAGTTATCAAAATACTAATAATATAGCTAATAAGGTCAGGTGCTACATCAGTGACAGACTCTAGTCTCCTACAGATATAAATCTAATTTTTCAGTAGTCATTCATCCTTCAAAACCCTAATTTCAACTTTAAAATTTTCATCAAAGAATACCAAAATTAAATACCTTCCTAACCTATAACAACGAATGCCTTTTCACGCTCATAAAACACAACAGATTAACATAAAATTAATTACTCCTTACATTTCACCATCTCATTCGAGAACAAAACCTGCGTGTCGGGCGTTATTCGATTTAGAAACTCCACATAATCCGCAGAATGGAACTGCGCTAGCTCCACTGGGTATGCCTTATGGGGCCTCTAAATTCCACAGAATTATCAAAATAATAATAATAATAATAATTCCACAAGCAATGAAAAAATACGAATAATCAATCAAAGGAGTAAAATCACCAACATAAATTTCCATCTTGTTGTGTAGCTCGTAAGAGAGAACCAAATGATGAGTCATACATAACCGGTGCGGTTTCATTGGGTGACTCGGCCCGAAGTACACGTTCCCCACATCCCCTGCAATATGATTTCTCTACAATTAGTACAGTGGCCACACATCTATAAAGAAGAAATGGAAAGAGCAGTAAACCGTCGTAAAAGTAGGCGATTTTGTCCTTGCTCCGCATTTTAGAGGGAAGGAGGGAGAAAATTGCTGCTCAGAAAAATTTTCCGGTGCTGAGTGCCCCGTTTTATCACCTACTGCATTTGCAGCTACAATTTTCCAACTAAAATCGCTTCTTGGTTATGCGACTTTTAGTTTGACCTCTGGCACCTGTCAAGCTGGGTTATGAGGTTTATGTCCGTGGCTTGTTTGGTGCCTCGATGGGAAATGGGGAAGATCACGATTATGTTTCTGTTCCAATATATATATATATATAAAATCAAATGAAAGAGCGGCGAGAAATGAATACTATAGCTCCACAAGCTTGTCGTCATTCTTACAAGCTATATTATCAAAAAACAAAATAAAAAAGATACCAAATTATTTGGAAAACGCTGTAAAATCTTATATACGACGATTTCTAATCTTATCTGTAATCAATAAAACTGAATAGTTTCCCAAGGACACTTCAAAAGGCCTCTTATGTTTGGCTCAATTTTATAAATTATGATCAATGTAAAGAGTCGTTTTTCATTGATCCCTATAGAAAATGCATGTCGGTTCTTAACCACGATGCACTCATCCAAGAAATGGTTTTGGCATTATATGTAACGAATATAGTTATAAAGAGAGAGATTCATCTTAGAAAAACTTCAAAATTAATAGTATTATTCTGCATTTCAGCTCCAATTAGTTGATCGTTGAACTTTTGCTATTCCTTTGTGCGCAAGAAAAACAATAATCGCATAAATCGTCACAAATTAAAGAAAAAAATCTAGTTGTTGACCAAAAGTGAACACTACTAGCAATATAATTTTACAAACTACCAATGGAAGCTTGATAAAATTTATTCCACCCACAAATTCGTTCTTCTCCAATTCTAAATAAAAATCATAACAGAGTTCAGCTGTACTCCCATGAAAACAAAACAAAAGAGAGAGGCATGGCCTCATGTCATTGATGACGGAAAGTACATTCATTCGTCAACATGTTTGCAATTTATCAATTATTAGCAAAGAAAAGGAAGCTAAGTCGAGCAAAAACCAGTATTGAAAATACGTGCTTAAAAAATTGAGTTCCTAAGAGGACTCTCATTCAACGGAATCCATCTCCTTATTCCTTCTTTCCAATCCCGTGAGACATGTTATAGATCCCTCTCCCCTGGCGAACAATCATCAGAAACAATCAAGTGTCAAACTGACTGTAGATGAAAATGGCCAAAATGATTAGAAAGAGTAAAAAGGAACTCACAATTAGAAATAGTGAACTACCAGCCAAAGCCAGAGGAATCGCAACTGAGGTGATCTTATCAAAAGGTCCTTTCAGATATGTATGTTTGTGAATGTTCTGAAATAACTTTTGCTTCTCGAAGAGAACTTCTCTTGGTCTGAACGGAGCTTCAGACATCCTGCATTATTTAATGATTTTGCAAATATTCTCCATCAATAAATTTGCAAAAAATCTACAACCATAACTTCTTGATAACACACATAACGCACTAAACATATTTGTCGTAACTCGTGATAATATATAAACAAATTAAACTCCAAACTAGCAAACCGGGTGATTACATGTCCCTTTTCTTTTTTTTATTACATGACCCATGCTTAACTGAAGGGTTTGGTCTGTACCCCAGTAGATAGAAAATGGGGTGACAATGAAGGAACACCTATTGTAATCTTTCATAATGCGGTATACGAACACAACTAATATCCGATATCAACAACCTGTAATTCAATGATTGAACATAATCTCATCTCAAACAGTAGTATTGCAGCAGCACGAATATCTAGCAAGCAAAGTTAATCTTTAATATCAAGCTGGGTTCTTCTAGCTGAAGTCTTTGCTTTAAGTAATGACACACCTATCATGTTAGCTTTCTCGGTGAACACTAAAATATTCTCATTTAGGGTAAAATTGAAATGGAAAAAATCATGATTCCTCATTGCCTAATAAAAATTAAAATGTCTACAAATACGAAAGAAATCTATTCTTCCAGACAGTTCATGAAAGAAAGTTCATATATAAACAACGAAAGAGAAAGAAAAATGGAAAAAAACTTCGAAAATGAATCTTTCATCTTTCTCTTCTACCGAGTAAATAATAAAATTTAAAGTGTCTCGAACACTATAAAGATTAAAAGAGAACAATGTAAAAAGCTACTTAAAGATTTAACTTACTTGTCCTAGCTCATTCACTCATATTTTCACTATATTATTAAATCATACATTCTCACTGGTGTTGGTCTATCATAATTGAAATCCGGGGCCTAGACACAGCCTTAAATCAACATTTCTTTACGATGTTCGGTCTATAAATATACACACAATCTATAAAAAAATACACATTCTCGTCTACACACAACCATTGTCATATACATACAACCAAACCATCCTCCAAGAAAGCTCAGATTTGGTCTTCAACTATAAATTACTACATCATACAGTCTCGCAGGTATTTGTTCTATCATAATTGAAATCTGGGGTGTCGACACAGCCTTAAAGCGAAATTTCATTACGAAGTGGTGATTGTATTTACATACACATTCTCCATGAAAGCTCGGATTTGGCCTTCCACTATAATTAATGGGGGTATTTTTCAATCCTGATTGAAATATACACAGCCTTGAATCAACATTTAGTCACGAAATTCGGTGTATACACACGCAATATATATAAAGAAATACACATTCTCATATACACACGACCGTTATATACGACCCAACCATCCTCCAAGAAAGCTCAGATTTGTTCTCAAGTATCCAAATCCTGGATTTGAGATTTAACAACCCTCGACATGCAAATAATATGCATACGCACAAAAACATATATAATTACATAATCAGGAGGAACAAAATGAAACACAGATCCGATCTTATAGGACAGAAACAGCACAGAAAATACAGATAACGATAATTTAAAGTCCATTCACAAAAAACAAACCCTAGATATAAGAAATTGACATTGATAGAAACAAAAAAACAAAAAATCAGGATTTGAGAGTAAAAATATTTACCTGAGAGTTGAAAAGGCACGAGCGATAGAGATGCTGTAAGGAGTGCGAGAATTGAAAAGGAATTGAGGAGGAGAAGAAATCGAAATGGACAGAAGAATTCGGAGTTCGGATACGAATTTTTTGGGTAATTGATAAGAACTGGGCCGGCCTGCCAAGGCATGAGAAGGTGGCCCCCTGACGTGATGCTAGAACGCAAAATTACATAAAGAGCATTCAACTGAATCATTAACACACCCTTAATGCCTGTAACACTGTATTTTTAACTTTTGGCGTCTCGTGAGTGAAGTTTGAAAAGGACATGTACTCCTAGCTATGGCAACGAATCGAACTCGAGTCGAGAAAAAAAAGTTCGGACTTAGATCGGACCCTTTTTTGCCGAACTTTTTTGGCCCCGAGCCGAGCGGGGCAAAGCCCGGCCAAAAAAACTCGGCTCGGCCCGAGCGTTGTTTCTTTTTTTTTTTTTTTTTTTTTTTTTTTTTGGTAAAATTTACATTTTTTTATGGGCTGATGAGCCACACGAAATGGGGCTCGACCCGAGCCTTGGCTTGGACTTTTTCCGAGTCGAGTTTGGGCCGTCCGAACTTTCGGACTTAATTGCCATCCCTATGTACTCCTTTGAATTACACAAATATAATTTTCGAAATTAACAATTTCATGATGTGTTACCTCAATTACGAGCCAGACCTAAGGAGAGGCCCAAGAGGCCTCCGCCTTAGACCCAATTTTTATTTATTTATTTATTTTAAAAATTTTAAAAATAGCTTATTATCATTCAAAAGTCATTATCACCGTTCATATCAAAACTCCCATACCATCACAGTCCATACCAAAACTCCAAACCTTGAGAAATGAACGACAAAAGTCACAAAACCTAGACTAGACGGAAGAACGGCAGTCGGCGGTAGAGGTCGGAGTTGATGTGGTGGCCGTTATCACATCATCAACAATCCACCTTCAATTTCCATATGTTTTGGGTATGTCTAAAATCAAAATTTATTTTTCTTCTTTCTTTCACTTCCCTGCACATATACATATTAACATATACTGTCTACTAGTATTTCAGTTTTTTCTTCTCTCTTGACTTTATTTTGGGATTTTGGGGTGTCATTGCTAATTCATTTGCTGTTATTGGCTGATTCTTTCTTGCGATTTCCAAAAGCTGATGTTATTGTTGCTATGCTATACTATGCTCTGTTCTTTATCTTCCTCTTGAACTTTATCTTTATTCACTGGTCTTGAATCTTCTGAAGTGAAGGCATTTTCCCAACTTTAAATCAAATATTCGAATGTAATTTGGAGGAAAAATAATGGATTATTAATTATTTTGATGGCAAAGCTCGACGCAAGAAGAATAAAGTGAACTGAAGGGTTTCTATTTCATTTCAAAGTTAAATTGGGATCAGTTAATGTTTTACAGAAATAATCCTTCAAGCTTTTATACGAGCAATTCAAAGTCCATGTGAGGTCAGTGCTCTTTTCATGATTGAATCCATAAAAATAAAAAAAAATAAAAAAGGAATGGCCAGGTTGGGTCCCAATCCCAAATCATAAAAATAAAAAATTGAACAACTCGACTCTACAAAAATGATTGATATTTTCACCTCAAAAATCGCAATACGAGTTGTATTTAAGTGATTTTTTAAAACATTTTCGTATACATTTTCGAATTGTTATTTGATTGTCATATAAATATTTTATTTTTATTTGTTGCTTTGGTTTTGATTTTAAGTTAACAAATTTAGCTCCGTTATAAATGATAAAAATGGATTGTTTGCCACATGACTTAGGGGGGGCCAAATTCTAAAGTTCGCATCATGCCCCACGAAACACAGGTACGACCTTATACAAAACTATAGATGTTTACTTATTAAATGCAAGTCAATTGGTGAGGAGGAAATATTCGGCCTCAATAACGTAACTTGGAGTCGAGAAAATAACCAAAAATAAGATTTTTAAAATTACAATTTAGTAGTATGATTCTATGATTCCGAATGATAAAATGATTCGGATAGAGTGAAAATCGTGAATTTAAGGGATCGTAATGGATCATGAAATTTATCTAATGCAATATTTAAATTATTAATAATTAGTAGAATTGTCGATAGTGATATTGCTCGTAATCACCAACACACTGTCAATAAAGATTATCAAGGGTAATATTGTAAGTGATGGTGTTCAGAATCAACGATGATGCATTAGTCATCGAAGAGAAGCTATTATAGTGATCGTCAACAAAATGATTATTGGTAATTATGATTAAAATTAATACATTTTGGTTATTAAAACTAAATAATTGATAGCGATAACATTGATGGTCATTGATACATCTTCGTCAACAATTACTGAAGACAATATCGTTAAATGTTATCAACAATAATAGATGATACTTCATAATTGACCCAAGTCCCATCAGTGTTAATCATAAAAGTTTGTTTTTTTAGTAATTTTTTATGTTTTTATAAATATGAAAAATATCTTTCTTCTTTCCTTATCATTTTATAAGTAATTTTTTAACTTTTATTTTGTGTATGACATAATTTTCAATTAGTTTTAATATTATAAATTTATTAATTAATTAATTGTCGAAATTTTCTTTGTGTCAATATTCACCTTGTTAAATTATTTATCTTTTTTAATATTGCTAATAAAAAAATGTTCATTAACTTTATTTAGTTTTTTAATGTTATTAATTGCAAACTAAGTTTTTCAAAAGAATTACAGAAACAAAAATATATGAATACTAAAAATTGGGGACTTAGACAACCGTCTTTCTTGTCAAATGTTTGAGTCGGTTCTAGCTGATAAAGAAATAAAGATTCCGGTTATTAATTTAGAACGATTCTTAACGTGCAGTTAACTAAACTTTATAACTCTTTTTTATCCATATTTATATTACGATAAAATTGTTCATTGGATTCCCTACTACTAAAAAGAGTTTTGTTACAGTGCACGCATAGTTGACACCCCGGTTGACATCATACACACACATGGAGGAAAATATTTTTTATTCAGGCGGGACCCACTTAACCCATGTGAGGGCGGTGTCAACCATGCAGTCATCCATGTTGTTCATGACAATATTCGCTTCAATAAATTCAAAGTTCATTTTACAATTATTGTTAACAAAAATTCAAGCGTGGAATATCACTATAACATAAAAGGGTGAATGAAAGGCTCAACACGTGTCAGTATTTCCCATCGGCCTAATTCATTTTTTTTTTTCATTTTTTTTTCTGCCGTCAAATTCACCCACTTTCTCCATTTTCCCACTCAATCAACCATACCTCTTCAACCACCCACCACTCAACCAACCATACCTCTTCAACTAACCATACCATCAACATCATTCATGTGGAGTGAAGTCTCAATCGAGCAAATCTAACAACTTCAACTGATGAGGTCTTTCTTTTCAAGATGCAGATGCAAATTAAGATGCAGATCGTCTCTGCAATTGGGTTGCAGAAGTTCGAGAAGCAACTTATGACACAAAGGATAATGTCATCGTATTTGTTGCTACCAAAATTGCAGCCAGAAGGTACGAAAATTCGAGAAAAGGTGGGTCATCAAATTTTAGATATTAAGAACAAGATAATTAGTCTCGGAGTTTACATACTTTTGGAATACAACCCACAGATAATGAAGGAGAAAATCCGGGTCTTGGTGATGCAAGAATTTGGGATCTGGGGTTCGTGCCTCCAAGCCACATGGAGACACGAATCGTGCCTCCGTGTGCGACGGAGACACGCTATGTCTCCATGTGGCATGGAGGCACGATTCGTTTCTCCGTGTGCGACGGAGGCACTGACCGTGTCTCCGTGTGTGCAACAACGCAATGACATTTCATTTCTTCTTCTCCCTTCCTTCCATCTTGTTGTGAGTTTTTCCTTTTCTCCTTTTATTTTGCACCATAAAGACTGTTAGTTTTTCTTACTTGCCGGTGAGTTGGTTGATTTGTTACATCACGGTACATTCCATTTGATTAATGGGTGTTTTTTGTTGGTGTGATATGTGCAAAAACATATGTTCTGCAAAGAAAGAGAAAAGAACCTATAGTTTTTGTAAGTGTTCTAAGTTCATTGTTACAGCTGTAAAATGGAGGTGCTTGGCTAAACCCTGATTCACATCTTTCAAAATTGTGGCTCCAATTAAAAATGTGCTTGAACTGAGTGTGGTGTGGTGATATGTAAAAATTGGATTGATTGTTCTCAGCTGGTTCTCATACTTAAGTGTGTGCTTGTTCAAGTTATGGATACATTTATGCTTGTTTATAATGGTTCTTCACATCCTTGCCATTTTTTTTTATCAATGTTAAACATTTGATTTGTGTGTTTGTTTGATAATTTGGATCTTGGGGGGGAATAAATATAGTCTTAATGTTTTTACTTTCCTGATTGTATGCACTTGATTGTACAGAGGATGTAGTGATTAACTAAATAACTTTTATAGAGTTTATTTTATGTTTTTAATACTTTATTTGATGTCGATGTTGTAGGTACGTGGTTATCGTCGGTACAATACAATGTGTGGCTTTATTCTTGTTGCATCGCATTTTTCCTATGATAATTTGTCCAGATTCTTAATAATTTTCGCATTTTATTTTCATTTTGTATTGGGTAGTATTTTTTTTTATCACATTCTTGATTGTTTTTAGATTTACAAGTTTTCTGATTCTAATACGTGAGAGGAAATGGATTATATGTTTCAGTGGGCAATTGTACAATATGATTAATAATTTGTGGTGTATATGGATTGTAATTTTTATCATAAAAATGTTTAATCAATTGAAAATATAGATGTTCTACATTGTAATGCAAAATGGAGATTTCTTCTGCAGTTTTTATAAATGTTAAACATTTCATTTGTGTGTTTGTGATAATTTGGATCTTGGGGGAATAAATATAGAGTTAATGTTTTGCTTTCCTGATTGTATGCACCTGATTGTACAAAGGATGTAGTGATTAACTAAATAACTTTTATAGAGTTTATTTTCTGTTTTTAATACTTTATTTGACGTATTAAAACACAATATGACCATTTGGCAGGGATCTACAATGCCTCTTGTAGCCGCTACTATATTTTTTGGGGCTAATGATGCTGCTCTTTTGGGGAGAACTGGTGAAAGGCAATGTGTGCCTGCTGAAGAATACAAGGAAAATCTATGAAGAATTGTTCAACACTTAAAGGTTCGAATTTGTAAATTTTTTGGCTCAAACATCTTAAGCGTTTCGTTATGTTAATGGGAAAGCCAATCTACATTTCCTATCAGCCCATAGGTCGACTTTGATGGCTGTTAACTGAAGCAAAAGGACCCTGCCCTTTTATTTGGTTATGTTAAAATATTATTCTTTAATATATGGATAAGAAAATGAGAAGCATTTCTTAAAGTTTGTAGGAAGTGTAGTGTGTGCTAACAATGCATATAGATTCAGCCAAGTGGAGATAGGGAATATCTCCATGCTCAATGGAGATAGGGGGCTATCTCCATTGAGCATGGAGATACTCAATGGAGATAGGGGGCTATCTCCATTGAGCATGGAGATAGGCCCTATCTCCATGCTCAATGGAGATAGCCCCCTATCTCCATTGAGCATGGAGATATCCTAGATATCATTAAGCTTAATGGAGACATGTCACTGATGATATTGTGCATCATGGTTATCGAGCTAGCAAAGCCGGAGGAGGTTATTGAGCAATCGGATGTAATTATAATACAAAGAATCCCATAAGTGAAGTATTTTTGTTCATACCGTATTTTCATACCATTTGTTAAGTGAAGAATCCGGTAAATATGACCATTGATGTTGTTATTGCAGATCTGAAAAGCAAAGTAGTTATGATTAGTACCCCTGAAGAGATTACACAAGTGAGTCGCTCAGGAAGAATTTTTTTAGCTCTTTTGAATGAATTTGCTAGAGAAGTAACCACTAGGTTTGAAACATTGCTTTATAATAATGTTTGAAGAAAATAAGGTTGTGCTTAAATTTGTTGTTGAGACATAAAAAAATATTGATAAAATTGAAAAGGAACGTGCTTGCCTGTGTGTTCCTTTAACTTTCAACCATTCACTTTGTCCAATGTAACCTGGTTTTCACAATTTCTGAGATTGATTCCATGAAGTTAAGAAATGCATGCTTGAAATTGTTACTGGTTTTTTATTTGGCACACCATTCTTGTTACTTTCTGATTATTAATCACATCAACAAGCAATTTCTTTTCTTTATTTTTTTTAATTTTTTTTTGCTCTAATTCGTGCATTTGAATTCTAGGTGGCCACTATCTCTTCGACCCTTTTTTAGTAAATGAATTAGAAATTTGACGGTGTAATTGGTTTTTGGTGTGATTTTGTAGAAAGAAATGCAGAGTTTTACCTACAAAATGGAGGGAAGATTTTTTTCAGTCTGAAAGTGATCTTATCATTCTATCTCAAGTATTTTTTTTTCCTTTAGACTTGCTTCATAGCTCTAATCAAGAAAATATTTTGGGGTTCCATAATTGCTCTTTTTATAATGAGAACAAATGAGAAATTTTGTATCTTTAACAGAGTCGGTCAATGTTTTGTTAATCTGAGTTGCCCATACTCCATTTTATCTTGTTATAATTGTGTAGATTGAATATGTGTACTCATTAGTAAGCAATGATTTTGTTGCTGCAAGTCATGTATATATGACTTAAGCTTGTAAGATGACTTTAACATTAATTAATTATAAAATAGCTAAAATTTCTTCTACTTTTGAAAAAATCTAGAGCATCAAGAATTCCAAAATAAAATCATTTCTATCTTGTAGACAATAATCAACTAACGTGCAACGCACGTTTTCATCACTAGTACTATGATAAATGCAAGATTTTACCTATGAAGGCCTAATATATAGAAGAATTTTTATTTTCTTTTTACATATGAAAAAATAAAACATAGGATTGCCCCCATCTTCGTCCCTGACTGTGATGTATTCTAAACGATACCTTAGGAGTTGGGGACGACTGAATTATTTCGTTAATCTCACCACAAAGTGAAGTCACTATAATTTTCATCCTCATTGCTCCAGCTAAATCCATTCTTCATAGCAGGTGGAGTTAAAAGCATCCCCTCCGCCATGCTGTCTAGCAAACTAGGCATGTTGAACATTGCCTCCTCGTCCAAGAACTCGTTTTCTACATTCGATAAATTCAGAGGTTTTATTTCGAGATTTTTACTCAGAGAAGAACAAGGGGATAATTCCGTCAATGGTGTTGCAAAATTATTAGCAGCTTGAAGAGCAGAAATTTGTATATCTTCATGGGATGAAGATTTGGCCTTAGGGAGGCACCAGGCGGAGTCATTGAAGTTCAGGGCAGCGTCGCCACCGCGCAGGGCCAACGCGGCCACATCGTGTGCCCTAGCTGCCATTTCTGGGGTGGCGAATGTCCCTAGCCATATTCTTGATTTCTTGTTCGGTTCACGCACTTCACACACCCATTTGCCGCGGTTCCTCCGCCGTACTCCTCTGTACACGGGGTGGCGCGTCTCCTTAAATATCTTCCTCCCACTTCTTTTCTTACATGCCGATGGAATATTAGGGTATACTGTCAGAACTTCATGGAATGAAGAAGGTGATGAATTATTTTGATGATCCATAGACATAATTAAGAAAATTTAGGGTTATCGAAAAGAAAACAATGTGTTATATCACCCGTCCAAGGGTGGATTGAGAAACCTGACTCTACGAACTTGATAAAAGATTAGACTAGTAATATGGGCATGGGCGTGGGCGTGGAGCTTTTTGTGGCGCTAGCAAAAGAAGTGAATGAAACTTGAGGCTTATAAAAAAGAAACCAAATTGTACTTTATGGAAGAGAACAAACATATATATACTTGTTCGTGTGTGAAAAAGATTATTGATTGGTAAGGATCACATAACAAAAATGTTTGAAAATGATTTTCTTGATTGGGATTTGGGAAGGATCACATGACAGCAATTTTTGAAGAGATAAACATTACTTAATACCCCGACGAGGTTCACAAAATTTAACACATGCTCTATAGCATTTGCTGGGCAATTTGGGCACGTGGGGATTAGGTAAGCAATAAAGGGCGTGTGGAAAATGAAAAAAAGCAAAGAAGAACACGGTTTGTTGGGTTCAGACAGTAATTTGTAGGAAAATAGAAAGTGAGAAAATTTGAGATTGTGCGCCCACAAAAATTGCGTTGCTACTTCCCGTTTCAAATAGTGTCGTTACCTTTTGTTGTTAAAAATTTAGTTTTAATTTTTCAGTCACCTTGATAAAAAATTAAAAAAACACGTTTTTTAACCTACCTCTCTCTCTTAAATTTTTGATTTTTTAGTATATGAATTTCCAATCAACAATTTGATTTAACTCGTCTCTTAAAATGTTACATATGTCTTACATGACGTACTATTTTAAGAATGTAATGTACAAAGCCTTTTTGTTGCCGTCTGTATCTCTTCCTTTTCTTCTTTTTCTTCATTTATATCACAAATTCTACGTCGATATTGTTAAAAATTGATTTAAAACTTAAGGAAAATTGATTAAGAATCGAAAATTAAATATTGAAAAGTGTGACTTCATATAAACTACGACCAAATACTTAGATTTGATCTATTTATGCAAATGGTTTGCCGCTTCTGATTTTCGTGTATGCGTTGAATAGTATATTTGACGTTTCGAAATCAATTTCGGATGAATAAGAAATTGTGATCGAAAGATGAAAAGAAAATAGAAGAAACCCAGATAATACTGTCGCTTGAGCGAACCGCGAGCGACAGACTTTCTGTAAGTCACGCTCGAGCGAGAAAGCGGCGAACAACGGGTGAAAATTGAATCCCGCTTCTTTTGAGTTTTGGCTCTTAATACTTCGCCCACACCCCATCATCCTTAATATATAGGACCCTTTGGACGTCCCTTTTGTATCTCATATCATTTGTGCATCAAACATAGGACTGGGCAAAATTGTCGAACCGAATCGGACCCGAACCGAGCGATTCTTCTTAAATTAAATATTTGGACGGGTATTTGAATCGAGAACCGATGGGCTAGATTCGGTTCTCGATTCTAGATTAAGAATCGAAAAATTGAATAAGAACTGAATCTCCCTAATTTTTTAAATTTATTTATTTTAAATAAGTCAAGTTATTTTATTATTTTCTAAACAAATTTGTTAACCCAAAAATATGATTTTCCTAGTTCTAATTTTCAGTCTAAACCCAACTTAATCAAATTGACATAAATTTTCTCCAAATCCGTTATTCTTCTTCTAGAGAAATCGAATTGAAATTTGACAACACCTCTCTTCATTCTTGTAAACTCGCTATAGTCATTTTTATGTGATTTTCACAATCAAATTTATGAAAAACTCAGTAAATAGAGACGTAAAAGACACATAAGATTGAACTCCGTTATTTTGTAAGGGTTAAGATTGTACATGTCATTAGTTGAATTGATGTAATTTTGTAAAAAAAAACTAATTATAGTACAAAACTTGAGAACCAAATGGAAACGAACTGAACCCGAATGGTTCCATAATTAAATTTGGACCCGACGGTTCCACTTACTAAATACCCGAAAGTTCGAGTCCGATTTCGAATCAGACTGTGCTCAGCCCCAATCTTTTATTTGTAGAGATAGAAATCTGTTGAAATTTGTCGTAATCTTGTAGTTTGAAGTGTTGTACCACAAGATTGAATCAATTGTATCTTGAGAGACAAGTGAGGTCAACTGTGAGCACCATAGCGAGACAATATTGTCTTAATGAGAGAGTGTCATCACTTGTCTCGGATTTCTAATTTTCGTTCCAATTCTTCTTCATGTTTTGTATAGTATATTTTACTACATTTTGTCACATTTTATATCCGATATTATTTGATTTAATCACGCTCCTGCGGGTTAAACTTTGTCCTTTATCACATACAAAACAAACTTTTTTCCGCTTTTATACATCCCAGTCCTAATAGATATTCCCTTGCCCTTGCCTTCTAGTCTGCGATTACTCTCTCTTACACCATAATTTCCTTGCATAACCTTGAGTACTACTGTTGACTAGGCTAAATCAAAAGGAAAAACGAGTTTGCCTATGTAGTGATACATACGATTACTTTGTTTTCGTTAATCATATCTCTTAGTTGCCCAACCGTAAATCAATTGTCACGAGCATATAAATAAGGCACACGAGTATAACTTCAAGCCTTTGATTCTTCTCTGTACACTACAATTTGACACACCTGTAGCTTTCTAGTCGATGACTGGACTAGGGGAAAGTAACAGTGGATGAAGATAAATATTGTATTTATTTCATATTTTTTAAAATTGCAATCTTCAAAGTTTCAATAGTTCTAGGGTGACTTAAAAAAATCATGTGGATGATCGCAATTAAATTATAAGAAACAACATTTTGTTGTATTTTAAAATTCTTTTTTCATGTTTTATTTAATTTTAAAGAAGTATGTACTCATTATTTTATCAAACGCTGTTTACTGTGTGAGATGGAGATTATCAATGAACAAAATTTTGGATGGAATCAGCGAGTTGGGGCCTCAAAATGTTGCAAAAATTAAAGTTTGGGACTCAAATGTCAAAAAAATTGATCGGAGAAGCCCAAATGCTCCTTTAACTATAGTATGGGGTTTTAGGTGCCAATATACCTAAACATGAGTAGCAATTTACTTTGAAAATATTTCCAAAGAAAAAAGGTTTTAAATATTTTTGTTTTTTTTGAGAAAACGCTTGAATCCTAAGACAAAGAAACTGTCGTGCAAAATAAGTCTCTCTAAGGGTCCATTTGATAACAACATTTTCCATGAAAAATGTCACATGCGAGGAATTCATTTCTATCTTTACTGTTTGATACGGAAGTGAAAATGAAGTTCGAATTCCAAGGTACGACTACTTTAAGTGTCTTTTTGGCAAATTTTATGGAAAATCTATTCCTATAGAGTATTTGGGAAAATCTTTTCCAACTTACGTGGATTTCCAATTCATTTCCACATTTGCCAATCAAACAAAATCTTAGATGGTTTCTACTAATCAATGTAAAGAATTCGGAAAATGAAAAATGCAATATGGCTCGTAGTATTATTAATTTCTAGTCTATTGCATACTAGATATGTAATTTGATCTGCTTGACTAATTTGTTACACAATATTTTGTGATCTAATTTGGTACAGGGGTGACAAATGGGTCGAATTGCTTGTGGTCTTGGCTTGTCCCGACTAGGTCCATGAACAGTTCGGTTTATTTTGAGATATAAGTCATGAATCGAGCTGAGCCGATCATCCTCTTTTTTTCAATAGCTGACTTGTTTTTTTGGCTTGTTTTATTAATTACTTTTAAAAAATGAACCAACTTTGAGCTCGTGGATAGCTCGACTTGATCCATAAGGTCTACAAGCCAAAGGACCAAACAAGCAAAATTTGTGGATGCAAGCTGGCATGGTTCAGCCCTTACCACCCTTATGTTGGTATAGGGGTGACAAACGGGTCAAATTGCTCGCAGTCTTGGCTTGTTCCGACTAGGTCCATTAATAGTTCGGGCTCATTTTGAGATAAGTCATGAGTCGAGCCAAGCGTCCTCTTTTTTTTTCACAAGCTGACTCATTTTTTGCTTGTTTTATTAATTTCTTTAAAAAATTAGTCAGCTTTGAACTTGTGATAGTTCAATTCGACCATGATGTGAAAGTTGGTAAAAGGTCTGGTGTTTTGGGAGAGAAGAAAAGAACAGTGTTATTGTTCTTTGTCCATTCAAAATTACAGCAATATAAAATCACTACATATTTATAGTGTTGCTAACTTTCCTAACTCTAGTAAATTGCATAAGGAATGAAGTAAACAATAATATGGCAATAATCATTACAGAGCACAATTTCCTTCTACGCCGGTATATGAAGATTCGTTTCTTTTAATACTCCCCCTCAAGTTGGAGCACGTATGTCAAGGATGCCCAACTTGCGAGTAAGTGTGTGAAAAGGAACTTTGCCCATTGGTTTAGTGAACAAAGCTGCAACTTGGTTTTCTCTTGGTATGTATGCTGTTTTAATCTCCTCTCTGTCAATCCGTTCTCGAACAATGTGACAATCGATCTTGATGTGCTTCGTTCTCTTATGGAAAACTGGGTTAGTGATAAGTGTGCATTTACACACTTATTGGACACTTTTTGGCTTATAATTATTGATGAAATTGAGCATATTCTATGCATAATGGTGTAATATTTGATTTTATAGGCAAAAACCCCGACCAGACGAAGAAACGAGTTAAAGAGGAGAAAAAGGACTAAAAGTGTACAATTTTATGAAGTTGAGGACTGAATTGCACTTGACCAAAAGATGGAGGACTTTGACTGCAATTTAGAAAGGGCTTAAATGATATGAAGTTCAAAATCTGGGGACTGAAATAGACTAATTCAAAGATGAGGGATCAAAGTGCAAGACGGCCAGAATGATCAAGGACCTGAGCAGCAATTTTTGCTTGAACCATGCGACCGCATGCATTTTGCCTGTGCGGTCGCGAAGTGGTCACAGAACACTTAGCACCGTTTAAGGTTCTTCTATGCGACCGCATATAAATAGCCTATGCGGTCGCATAGAAGGAATTTTCAGAGGCGGTTCAATTTTGTTTTTTCTAGAAGTTTCAGCCAAAACTTTCGACCATTTCACATTTGTTTAATGTCAATACTTATCTAAAGCCTAATATTATATATTATTACTATTATAAAACTATTTTCATAGCATTAGTGGAGGAACTTAGTGGAGAATTATGGGAATAGGGGATAAATGATAGAATTCATTCATTTTGGAGCATTATCTTCATCCATCCTCTCTCTCTCTAACTCTCTTGCCTCTCTCTCCCGTAACTCTCTGGTTTTTCATTTTTGCTTAAGTTTTTATTTTGTTTTTGTTGTGTTTTTGTAGGTTTAGTTAAGGGTTGAAGGGGTGAACAAAGAGAATCCATCAAAGGAGGATTTGGAAAAGAAATGGAAGAATTCAAAATTGTTCTACAAGGGTTTCATCTTTCCTTTTGAATTTCTTTCTTTATTTTCCTTATTTGTATTGTAATGGGACAAAATTCTCTTTGTTACATCACTTTTATTATGAGCTAAATAGTTTTATGTTGGAATTTATGTAGTAACTTAACCAAAAGTTTCATTAGTATGTTGTTTTGTATGGTAAGATGCATGTGTTTCCAAGTTTTAGATGTTTTAATTATTGTGTTTTATTGACTATCATGTACTTGGTCAATATGTGATATGGCTAAATGGTTGGTGCAATTATTGAGAAATTGTTGTACTAGCTAGATCAAGGTAATTGAAACCCTAGGTTTGTATAGTTTCGACTATACTCGTTTAGGTGTTATAGGAATATGCATCTACCCTAGGTGACCCTTAGAGTATTCTCACAACAATTTAATGCAATTGGTTAAATTGTATCCACATAGAAATATAGTGGATAGGTTAATCAATTAGGGTTAATTTCGCTCGGAAGAAGTTGTTAGCTAAAATTGGAGAATCGAGTCTAATCTGACACTTTGGTAACACTAGCATCTTTATTTTATCGATTTTAATACTAATGAAACAATGGTTAAGTGAAAGCATAAATTCCAACATTTTCCAAATTAAAAACCCTTTTCGTAATTTTCTTTTTCTTTTTAAATTTAAATCAAGTCTTTTGTTGTATTTTCTCGCTTTTAAAATCAATTTTTAAAATGTGTGTGTTCATCGTTAAGTTGAAACACTTTAACTTGTAATTGGAAAAACACTCCTCGTGGGATCGACTTGGGCTTTAAAAGCTCTATTATACTATTTGATCCGTACGCTTGCGGCAATCGTAATCAACCCGATCAGTTAGCAGCAATATGCATCGCTGCTTGGTTATCACAGAACAAAGTCATAGGTTGAGTATGACTAACGCGCAAATCTTGCAATAATTTTCTTATCCAAGTTAACTTACAAGTGATAGAGGCCATAGACCTATATTCTGCCTCAGCGGAAGATTTAGATACCGTAGTCTGCTTTTTGCTTTTCCAGGAGATAAAGTGATTTTCCAAGGAAAACGCAATACCCTGTTACGGATCGACGTGTAGTAATATCCCCGGCCCAATCTGCATCACAAAATCCAATCAAACTTAGATTATTTTCTGAGGGAAAGAATAGTCCTTATCCTGGTGACCCTTTCAAATATCGAAGTAGACGATGAACGGCGTCAAGATGAGGTCTTCTAGGCACTTGCATGAATTGGCTAAGAGTGTTGACTGAAAAGCAAATTTCTGTTCTCATGATGGTCAGTAAATAAAATTTCCAATCAATCGTCGATAATGTGTTGGATCTTTCAGTAAGTCGCCATCAGTGGAAGTGAGCTTTAGAGATTGTTCCATAGGGAATGTGGTAGGTTTTGCCCCCAAGTAGCCCAGCTTCTTGAAGGATATCAAGAGTGTACTTTCGTTGGTTGATAGAGATTCCCACTTTAGACCGGGCTATTTCGACCCCAAGGAAATATTTCAACAATCTGAGGTCATTTAACTTGAAGCAAGATGTAAGGAAGATCTTTAAATTGTCAATTACCATTTGATCATTTCCAGTTATAATCATATCATCAACATATAGAAGAATATCTGTAAATGAGTCTCCACAAACCTTAGTGAAGAGAGAGTAGTCAACTCGTGACTGCTGAAAGCCGAATTTGCAGATGGCAGAGAGAAATTTGTGGAACTATGACCGGAGGTTTGTTTCAACCCATACAAGGATTTTGTGAAGTCGACATACAAGCGGTGACTCCTCCTGTTGACGAAGATTAGGTGGAAGATGCATGTAGACTTCCTCAGTAAGATCCCCATGTAAAAAGGCATTTTGGACATCCATTTGATGAAGATTCCATCCACGGGCTGATGCAACAGCAAGAAGAAATCGAAGAGTCGTATGTTTGGCAACGGGGGAAAATGTCTATGTGTAATCAATACCCTCTCGTTGAGTGAAGTCTTTGGCAACGAGGCGGGCTTTGTGTCTTTCAACGGTGCCTTTGGAATTGTATTTGATTTTGAACACCCATTTACATTTGGTGACCCGAAGGAAGAGGAACTATGGACCAAGTTTTGTTTGATTCAAGTGCATCAATTTCAGCCTTCATTGCATCGGCCCATCGTGGGTCCTTACAAGCCTGCTCATTTGTATTTGGTTCGACCAAGTGAGAAATATCTTATGTGAAAGCATGATGATCATGAGAAAGGTTAGCATATGACACATACCTTGAAATATGGTGGTGAGTGATGGATTTAACAGGAAGAGATGATTCCTGAGCTGGTAGAGAATAGTTGATGTAGCAATCTCAAAGTCGAGCTGGTATATGGGTTTGCCTGCTGGAACGTCGAGGTACAAGTTCTATTCCGGTCGAGGGTCCAGGTGCCCGATGGGGATTGTCTGGGCGTCCAGTAGGTTCTATGGTGGATGATTGGGCTGGTTCAGTGGAGAGTAGGTATCTTGTGGCTGTGTAGGTTGTAAGTCGATGTTGGGTGCAAGAGGTTAGACTAAGGGCTCTTCTATGTTGATGTCTATAGGTTGTGGCAATGTTGTTGTGTCATGTTGGTCATGGTGAGGAATGTTGGGGTATGGAAATATAGTCTCATGAAATATGACATCTCGAGAGGTGAGGAGTGTTTTTGCAGGTAAATCATAGACTAAGTATCCCTTTTGTCCTGGTGGGTACCCAAGGAAAACACATCGTCACGCCCCGAGCATCAAATTTATGAGTGTGTTGTAGGTTAGTGACAAAACATAGGCAGCCATAGACTCGTATATGAGAATAAAATGGTGGTCTTTTATGTAATCGTTCATATGTCGTTTGGTTGGATAAGAGTGGTGTGGGTAAGCGACTGATGAGGTATCAGGCCGTTTTGATATGTTCTCCCCAAAATTTCAAGGGGAGATGTGCTTGGAAACTAATTGCTCGTGTGACATTTAAGAGATGACGATGCTTGCGCTCAACTACGCCATTTTGTTGTGGTGTGTAAGTGCAAGATCGATGGAAGTTGGTGCCATTTTCATTGAGGAATGTTTGTAAAGAGATGAATTCTTGTCCATTGTCGGATCGTAAGGTTTTAATTGAAAGATTGTGTTGTGTTCGAACCCAAGCAAAGAAATTTTTAATGATGGCTTGGGTTTCAGACTTATGACACATGAGATGGATCCAAGTATAACGAGAAAAATCATCCACAATTGTCAAAAAATAACGAACTCTAGAATGAGAATAAATCTTATGAGGTCCCCAAATATTACAATGTATTAAATCAAAAGGTTCTTGACTAGAAATGGTACTAGTGGGAAATGACAAACGAGATTGTTTTGCTCAATGACATGCATAGCAAACATTATTAGAATTAAAATAAATTTCTGGAACATATCTCGACAGTAGTTGAAGCGAAGGATTTGAGGGATGTTCGAGACGTCTATGCCAAACTTCGGAAGTGTGGTGAATGGTATTGGATAGAGGCGGACTTTGGTTTGGTGTAAGATAATAGAGACCATTACTCTGTCTGCCCAGTCCAATCGTCTTCTTCGTAGCTAAATCCTGCACAACACAAAGATCAGGATAGAATGTCACATTGCAACCTAGGGCTCGTGTAAGTTTGCTAATGGAAAGCAAATTCACTTTGAATTTTGGAACATGTAACACATCATCAATGACCATATTATTGCACAGTTTCATGGACCCAATAGATTTAATCTCAGCATGTCCTCTATTTGGTAATTGCACAGTAGCATGTTTAGAAATAATTTTATTGTCAACTGGTGGGTCCTTAGATACCTGGTCGGTAGCCCCACTATCAATGATCCACGTGTTATTTGTATTCACAAGGGAGAATTCAGTACCTGAAGTGTTAATAAAAGAATTGGTGTTACTTGTTTCTTTGCGGAGGAGTGCCATGATTTGGTTGTACTCTTTCCTAGTGAGTTGTTTTGTTTGTTCTGTCTCTGTATTGGAAGTGGCTAGAGAATTAGTGGATTTCTTTCCTCTTGGCTTGATTTGTTTGCCATGGAATTTATGTCCAAGAAGGAACCCATGAAGGAAAAAACAACGATCAATGTTGTGGCCATCCATATTGCAATGAGAGCAATGTCGATCTTCCTGGGAATTAGAAGTTTGGTTGGGGCGGATGGATTTCCAGCTTTGAGTTTTTTGTCTAGTATAGTTGACATTGTGTTGTCCAGTGAGTTCTCGATTGGCTGCCACTTCGGTCTGTCTCTCATCTTGTAAGGTGAGGGAATGAACTTTTCGAGTATTAGGAAGAGGACTCATCATAAGTATGGAACCACGAACTGTGGAGAATGTATCATTCAACCCCATGAGAAATTGCATGACTCTCTCCTTCTCTTCTCTTTCTGCGAATTTTTTGAGGCCCCCACAATTGCAGAGAATTGGTTCATGGTATGAGACCAGTCCATCCCAAAGAACTTTCAACTTGGTATAGTATATTGACACATATTGGTGTCGTTGTCGGTGTTTCGCAATTTCTTGGGGAATTTGATAGATGCCGGTGTCGTTTCCTTGTGAGTAGGTCATTCCACACATCAACTGCAAATTCAACATATATGATGCTGCTGGCAATGTCTAGTTGCACTAAATTAAGGATCCAAGAAAATACCATATGGTTGCAAAGCTCCCATATCGGAAACGTGTCATCGGTCTTGAGTGGTGCCTTTACTGTTCCGTTGATGAATGAACCCAATTTTGTTCTTGGCGCTTAGAGCTATTCACATTGCGCGGCTCCATTGTCCGTAGTTGACTCCTTCGAGTGGTTTGGAGACAAGAACCAGGTCGGGATGATCGGAGTGATGTAAGGTGAGTGGGTTCGATTGATTGGTTGTTATCTCAGATTTTGAAGTTCCATCTCCCATGGTTGCAGGTGATTTGAAGCCTTCATTCTCCATTGTTGCAGCAAAGAATTATTCTCCAGAATCAGCACTGCTGTGATACCATGTAAAAATTGGTAAACGGTCTGGTGTTTTGGGAGAGAAGAAAAGAACCGTGTTATTGTTCTTTGTCCATTCAAAATTACAACAATATAAAATCACTACATATTTATAGTGTTGCTAACTTTCCTAACTCTAGTAAATTGCATAAGGAACGAAATAAATAATAATATGGCAATAATCATTACAGAGGACAATTTCCTTCTACGCTGATATATGAAGATTCGATTCCTTTAATACATGAGGCCTACGAGTCACAAACCTAATTAGTGGATACAAGCGTGTTTGGGTCTGCCCCTACGACACTTATGTTGGTACCAAATTGATTCAAATTAGGAGTCAATATTTTGGTCTGGATCCCACCTGCTGTCATCATCAAGACATTGACTGCACTTGACCCAAATTATATACGAGGTTAACATAATTTTGGCGGACATTAAACTTTTGTTTTTGTTTTTTCAAAAATTTCGCTCTCTATTGTCTGTTGGTGATAAAACCAAAAATTTGGTCAGGCAAAAATATGAATCGTAAAATGGATATGTGATTAAGGGTTATAGTTGAATTAATCATTATAACATTAAGATGTATTTGTTAGCATTCTTACATCAAAGATCCGTATTATAAGTCGATCTTGTTACATTCAACATGATGTGAATTCAAAATTTAATCTGACAAGATGATTAATTTTTTATCGAGTACTAGTTGAAAAGAAGATACATATTAGTTTTATCGAGTACTAGTATTATATGGGCATTTTTAAAAGTATATATTGGTTTGAAGAACTCTAAGAGTGAACCAATTTTGAGGGATATCCAATAACGGTCTTTAAAACAATCGAAATCTTCCAATTTATGATTTATTGTATGAATTATCTATTCATAAGTATAGCGATATTTTACTTATAAAGTAATTTTTCACATATACGTTATATTTAGCTTAAAAAGTTAAATATTTACTTTAAAATTTTAAGTTAATATTTTTTTACTTATAAGTTAATTTTATACTTTTAATAATTTTTATACATAAGTGAATCTTTTACTTTTAAGTGATTTTTTGTCTTATTAGTAGTATTTTTACTTATTAATAATTTTTTACACAAAGTGATTTTTTATATTATAAGTAATTCTTTTACTTATAAATAATTCTTTTAATTATATAGTAATTTTTTTGCTTATAAATAAATGTTTTAGTTAATGTATTTTTATTTACAAGATAGATTTCAACAAAATACATAAGTTGAAAATAATTATTTTAAAGGGTAAAATTAGAAGAGAATATGAAAAAGGGTCAAACTCCACCAATTTGATGAATTGAGAGAAACAATCAAAATTATACTATACTGATTTTGGATGGTTTAAAAATCATCCAAAATCAGTGCCCAAAAAGCACAGCAAACACCGATTTTTCAACTCCTATAAACAGTACCATCTAAAATTGGTCAAAATCGATTGGAAAAAAAACTCTCAAGCAGCCTCTTAGAGTGAGTGCAAAAGAAGATTGCGTACTAACCCTACTATAGGTACAAGGATTTAAATCTCTGTACCTACCGAACACACACATCAATGGTGGGAATTTTTTTTATTTTGTTTTTACTATATTTTATACACGAACCCACTCCCATGTGAGTGAAAATTCAAAAATTTGTCCATTTTCTAGTAAAAATCTTCTGTACGTGAAGAATTTTTGTTATGTATGCTAAGGAGAAGAAATTATTCTAATTACACTGGAAACGCAACACATTTCAAAGCTGCTTCATTTAGCTCGACAAATAATGTTGCTAAGAAAGATCCACAATAAAGTTAATCTAACACATAAAATAAGGTAAGACATGTTCATGAATCTAAGAATTTCATCTCACTTACTGGAGCCTAGTTCTCTCTCTCATGTTTGTCTTGTAGATCTTTGACATGATTAAGATTATATTCTTAATTGAAGTTTGTTAGACGAATTTCAATGTTAATAATCCTAAATAAGTTGGTCCAGCTAGATCGAGCTACACTCAAACTCAATGATTTAATACAGCCCTTCTCATATTATTTAACTCTTTCAATGTTGACTTTTGTAGGCGTTTTGTTAAAATGTCAAAATATCTTAGAAGACTTGGTGACTCTCCAATGAAGTGCTGCGTTTCGATGGCTGAAAATATATACTCCAATGTGGTCCATAATATTACATAAGTTTTCATCTTCTTTGACTAATTCTATCGTTGGATAAAAATATCATCTAGTCACGTTTTGTTACTTTTTGTACAATGAACGATGGACACGACACAATAACATATAAACAGTTTACATGTTATTCTTTTTTACTATGCCTAATTCTATCCCATTTAATGTATCAAACAAGTTTTCTATTATGGACTCAGTGTGCAACAAAATGTTGACTTCATTTCCGTTGGTATCAAACAAGTTTTCAAGTTTAGTTCATGAATAAATGGACCGAATTGGTTATGTATAAGAATGGTGACTTCATTTCCGTTGCACCTTGTTAGCTCTTTATACATGGCTCGACCTTGGCCTATCGTCCTAATTCGATATTTTCTTCTTCCATACTTTATGCTTCGTGGTTTCCAAAAAGGGTGTGAAATCGAACAAGAAGAAACAAAACGATTTTCATTAAGGATTGTTGCACACAGAAAAATAAAAAGATCGAAGATATCGTGGCTACTATTTCTCATAGTCATATTCCATGTGATTATATTGCATAAATTTATCTTCATATCTAACCACTATGAGAATTAAAGAACATGATATCACTTATGAATTGTAGTCTGTTGGTATGGCCATCAGTGTTGTCGGTGATTATTAGTAATGGAATTTTTGCAACATCGAAAGGATATGCTCACCTTTCTTTCAGTCTTGTGGCCTCGTTGGCCTTTCCGATGGTATGACCAATGATATTGTTGATGGCGTCGATGTTAGATAATTCACTGTTGGATCCAATCATGACGGGAGGAGCGGTGTTTGTCGGAGGTGGTGGTGGTAGTTGATTTGAGGTGCAGGTGGTGGTGATGTTGGGTTGAAGGTGGAGCAGATGTTATTCCAATGTATTAGTTATGTTGTTTTATTATTCCCTCCTATTGTCATGGGCTTAACAGTGAACAACAAATGGATCAAGAACCTTTCACAAAGTACCATGAGTATTTCTTAATTATTTTTTAAAAGAAGAAAAATAATGCCTATTGTAGAAAGACTATTCAGTTATTTATTTCATTGCTCCCAACATTATTATATCTAACTAAAAAAAGGTATCATCAGAGATGAAATTTCGAATGCCTTTGATGCCGAAATAGCGCAGTCAGAAGAATGGATCAAGTGGGAATTGATTCATTTAAGTTTTTGAAGTAAGTTCGCCTCGTATTAGGCAGTGTTCTAAGAAACGTCTAGGTGCGAAGCAAGTGCAAAACGTCTTGTTTCGTGCTTTTTCGAACTTTTTTTTTTTGGCCTAGTAGCGCTTTTTTTTACTCTTTTCAACGCTTTTTGCTCTTTTTTAATTATTAAATAATTTTTAGATTGATTTAAAAATTTAAAATAATATTAAAATTAGAAAAACGCTTTTTTACTCTTTTTTATACCTAGGCCAAAGCTTGACCTCCTCACTTTGCCATAACTTTATGCATTTTAGAACACCGATTTTAGGTTTTAGCATCTTTGTTGTAGAAGTACCTCTTTCCGATGCTAAGCACAAAAGGCAGTGGAGGATTTGACGTCGAGGTGGTTGTGGTCGTGGGTTTGAGGGATGGTGAGGGTTGTGGATTTGAGGTGGCGATGATGATTTTGGTTGTGTCAACAGCAGAGTGGAATGGAATGAAAGGAAAAGTGACTATGATTAGTTAATTGAGTAATTTGTGATCAATTAAAATGTGTTATTTGATACTACGTATATAATTGTAACCAGATATTGTATCTTTGAAATTGTGATCTTGTGTGATTTGTAACTCTATGACCTTAAGTTGGATGTTATTGTAACTGTGACCTGTTTAATTAGATTATAGGTGACAATATTTTATTAGAAGTCACAAAATGTAATCATCTAGTTTTTGAAAATAAAAAATAAAAAATCACAAGTTTCTTATTTTTGAAAATGTATTTTGAAATCATTGTAGTTATGTATTTGAGAAAAATTCACAACTCAAGTATTAACTATATACCACTTCAATTTTCAAGTTTTAAGTTTCAAAATTCAATATCCAGATGATAAATACACAATTGAAAATATTTTATTAATTAAAATATTAAATTCACAAGTATCCAATTAATAGTCACTGGTACATACTTATATATCACAACTTATTTATTGATCACATATTATCAAATTAATTGGTGATAGATTATTTCACGGTTATAAATAAAAAAAATTCATAGATCATAAATCAAAAAATTCATAAGTCACAGCTTATTTGTTGGTCACAAATTATAAAATTAGTTGGTCTTAGTTTATTTATCAATCACAAATCATAAATTTTATAAGTCGTAATTCAAATTTAACGATCACAAGTTATTTATTGGTTATAACCACTCTTAAACCATATTCACCACCACATCTACAAACAAAAACCACCACCACCAGAAGATCCAACAAACCCCCGTCAGATCCACCACCACCAATAACACTCTCAATCCAACAAACCCTACCACTATCGCCAGATCCACCACTACCACTATCAACAAAAACTATAACCAAAGCATGCCAAAGAAACACCACAAATCGGAGAAAATTTCATATCGCTGTTGCATGTGGCAATCCGTGACCGACTTAGCTGGAAAGTACACATCGTTGTAGGGCATAAGTTTCAGTCACTGGGGTCTCCCATGGATCGCACATGTTTGGACAACATGATCTTCACACTAGTATGCTCTGCCTTTATCCATATTCCATTTAGTTGAAAGCTTCACTTTTATTCAATTGTTTGACTAGTTAATTAAAAAAATAAATAAAAATCTGCTTTTAAGTTTTTATTTATTATGTGGCTTTGTTTTTATTTCGAAATTCATAAGAAAATTAAAAGTAAAAAAACAAATCATCTTTTAATCTAAGGTTTATTAATAGTTTCTTTGTTAAACTAAAAAAAGATAAGATTATATATATACACACACACTTGTAGTAAGATAGTGCTCAAATAATCATTCGGAAAATTCAATAAAATTAATTGCACAAGCTGACTTAGCTCAGTCAGTAGAGCGCAATGATTTTAACCAAGTGGTATTGGGTTTTCTTTTCGACAAACGGTATTGACGTTTTAAAGTACGGATTATTCTATTTTGTACAAAATCAGCCGTCCCTCCAATAGGGGGGCTGCCATTTGATCATTTTGTAAACTATTTTGTATTTGTAGCATTATCCTTAAATTACTACTTTTAATTATGAAGATTACAACAAGAGAAACACGTTTATTAGATTTGCAATTTCAAAATTTCTCTCCTTTAATGAACCTTTTTAATTTTAATATAAAAGAAAAGAAAACAACGATATAATATTAGGAGTTTGATTATGGTAACATAGGGGGTGACACCCCCTTTGACTGAAACCCCACAAAGTCACACCCCGTGGCCATTTAACAAAACTCTAATATCAGTAATCATTCTTGCTTGAAGCCTTGAACTCATATTAGTTTGATTTACATATTATACTGTAATTGCATTATAATGACAAACATTAACATAAATAATAAGAATTGGGACTAGATTATGTTTCTCGGAAATAGATGCTCAAGTCTAAAATTAGTCTATAATTCGTTCTATCTGCAATCCAATAATAATATTTGAATGTTCTTTACTTTCTTATAATAAAAACAGAAACACATATAAAATTGCATTGAAAATATAAAATTTTGGGAGGCACGTGTCTAATAAGAGTGAAACTAAGTGTCACAATGAACTTTAAATTATGTTAATGCACGTAGCCAAATCTCAATTAGCACCAATAATGTTTTTTTTTTTTTTTTATATTCTTTTTTCAAATAATTGTTCGTTTAATCCATCGTGACACTTAAATGGGACACATCAATTATACATTATTTTTCAAAGCGAGAGACCGTTTGTGAAATTGTTCAGACTTCATTGACCACTAGAGTAAGAAAACCAAATTGTGTGTATCACATTATCAATTATTGTACTCACCACGTTTTCTAGGCACAGGGGACAAGGTATTCGTAAAATGTTGCAATAGAAATATTAGTAAACTTTTTAAACTTTTAATTAAAGCACGTTTTTTGTTGGTGTATATACTAAAAATGATGAAAGTTGACTTTTTAAAATAAAATTACACAAATCTTTAATATTTCAAGACAAGTTTCGACTTTTTCACTATTCTCAATTGAAATCAAATGAGGTGCTCCAACTTTTTCGAGTCTTGCCTATCGAATATTTCATTTCAATTTTCAAAACTATCCACAATAACAACCACAAACTGGAAAATCCTAAAAAGAAAATCGATGGTGTGTGTGTGTAATAATGCAATTAGCGAAATTTGCACGTGTCTAAATATTATACGAAGTTATCAAAATATATAATATATTAGATTTATAGGTAGAGTGACATTTTATGAAGTTGAATTTAGTAATGTTAGGCAGCAATATTATATTTATTACAAAATTAGTTCACCTACTTACTTTTACGTGTAAGTCAACCATTGTGTCCACAGAAGACTTTTATATCGATAATACAGTAATTAGAGTAAAAAAATTGGAATTGATTAAAAGTAAACATTTTCTAGAATTTTGATTGAGTAAAGGGATAACCATTTCATTTGAGAATTTCCACGTGTCAACTTTTTGAAGTTCATTTTTCTAAATTTTAATTTTTTATAATATCGACAAATCTTTTTGTTTCAAGCTACGATGTCATGTCATTTTGTTAATATTGGACATTTTTTTTTCCATAGATTTATCATTTCTCTAACTTCGGACATTTATTGAGCATGTTCATTCAAATGTAAGTATATATTTATCCTTCCTGTACCGATTTGTCCCACTAAAAAATGATATTTTTCACCCATCAATAATTTGTTGAGGACGACATTTGGCTAAACTTAAAAGTGATATTTTTCTTGGAGTACATTGAACGCGACCAAATTATTTGGATTCATGGATAATCTGTATGTAATGTTCACACATTTTAGTGAAAATTGCCGACGAAATTTTTGAAACTTTTAAAGAGTACTCCCATGTGAAGGCGTTGACACCCTTGTGTACACAGAATCAATATTCCAGTAATTATATGACATTCTTAAATGTCATTTAAATGCATTAATAACTCATTTTCGTGGGAAATTTCATGGAAAACATAATTATATTACAGGGAAATCAACAAACATAAAAAATTACAACTTCAGCTCCATACCAATTGTTATTGGAACAGTTGACTGATCAAAGTCAACAGGCAACCTGCATGAACATTGTATAGTATCAAATTTTTTTTATGGATTTTGAAAGAGATTTTGTCAAATTGAACACTAAGCTACAAATTTAGTAAACTAACTATAAATTTTGGAGAAATTTTGAAATACAAGAAATAATGACAAAAATTTCAATAAAATTACTCATGAAATGAATTATCTTTGGCAAAATAAATTAAAATTTCTTTGAAACATAATCAAACATGCTTTTCTGTTAAATTAATAATTTTACGATAAATCTGCGTGTAGTGTGTTGCTATTTGTGTATAGCGTGTTGCTACTCGTTTATTTTTCTTGCATATAATTATTACCATGGTCCTTTCCCAATTTAATAATCAAAATCTTAACATAAAATGAGTAATTTAGTGCTATGGATAATGCAACATTTGATGCAAATACTATTATAAATCTAATTTAAAAGTAATATTTTTCGAAAAGTTCATTGAACGTAACAAAATTATCTGTATTCATAAATAATCTATATGTAATGTTCACACATTTTAGTGAAAATTCGAAACTTTATAGAATACAACACTTAGGTCTCTTTTAGCTTCTAGTAACATGTTGATCACGAAATTTTTAAGTTTAGCACACTCAAGCGTCCATCACACGAAGAGCTAGACGAGTTCTATGGAATGATGATTAACTAATTAACTTGTAAGATCAACTTGGAAAATGATTGAAGACATAAGTGCTTTGTTTCGTATTTTGAAAAATATGACATTCTTAAATCATTTAAATGCATTAACAACTCATTTTTGTGGGAAATTTCATGGAAAGGATAACCATGTAACTAGGAAATCCACAAACATAAAAAAATAGTACAACTTCAGCTCCCTACCAACTTTTATTTAGAACAGTTGACTGGTCAAAGTCAACGGTCAATCTGTATGAACATTGTATAGTATCAACATTTTTTTTGATTTTTTTTGATGGATTTTTTATATGTTTTTTGTGGAAAGAGATTTTGTCAAATTGAACACTAGGCTACAAATTTGTACACTAAACTAGAAAAATTGGAGAAAATTGAAATACAAGAAATAATGACAAAATTTTCAATAAAATTTTCATTAAATGAATTATATTTGACATAATAAAGAATTTAAAAGTAAATTAATT
Source organism: Osmanthus fragrans (assembly GCA_019395295.1). NCBI lineage: Eukaryota > Viridiplantae > Streptophyta > Magnoliopsida > Lamiales > Oleaceae > Osmanthus > Osmanthus fragrans. Next base: position 23,637,911 of record CM033343.1, on the reverse strand, counting down.
TTTTTCATGCACAACCAAACATGCTCTAAAGTTAAATTAATAATTTCACGATAGATTTGTGTGTAGTATGTTGCTACACGTTTATTTTTCTTGCATATAAAATTATAAATACTACGATAGTCTTTTACCAATTTAAAAACCCAAATCTATGTAATGAAATGAGTAATTTAGTGATAATTCAAAGATGGTTTTTATACCTACGTAATATTTGATGCAAATACTAATACATTTTATATAGAATTTTGCAAGGGTGCGGAGTGTTCTCTTGCATCTTAAGTAAGGATGTACAAGCCGTCAAGGTCTATTACGAATTTACGACAGTTGTATTTGAATTGAATTTGACTTCTTACAAGAACGATGATAGTTTTTTTCATCTTTATCTTTTTATTACAACTAGACGAGAGATATGAGAATTCTATCTATTATTTCTAAAATTTCACGAAAGGGATTGATATATCTCTAATGATAAATTAGTTTTTTAATGATCTCCCCGCTTGCATAATTTGATTATTTACTAAATTAATCTCACCAAACACATTGTCTCCTTAATACAAAAAAACAAATGTAGTTTGCAGGTGTCAATCAATGGCATTATGGCAAAGATTATGAGTGCAATGCACTCCACTTCCTAATTATCCTCAAAATTTTAGGTCATTCTTGTTACTCAATACAGCATAACCCAAAAGTGTACAACATGTCAACATATCTTGAGCACCAAACGTGCAATTAGATATCGTACTTAGGATATATTATCCTAATTGAACTACCACAAATTGGACCATTCCAACATTTTAAATCGACTTGATCGTGGCATGAACCTAGGGCAGAGTTAGAGGATTAAAAAAAAATATAAATTATACTAAACTGATACATTAAAAAAAAAAATCAATAAAATAAAAATTTGACTTAAAAATACAAGTGGGCCTAAGGCAAGTAGGTCCCATGTACCCCCGATAGGTTTGAACAAAGTAATATCGTAATCGTCATTGCAACATTTATAACTATTGCATGCCAAGTTTGCTACAGGTGCGCGGGTGTTTACAGGCTCAGTTATCTGACCCCACTCGCCTCTCGCATTGGGGGTGGGGCCCACACATTTGTCGGAAGTGGGACCCAACCTTCATATGAGGACGTCGATGGGTCGGGTAACTAGGAGTGTAAATGTCCTGATACAAATGGCTTAATTCATTGCATGTATATTATCCGTATTATTTAACGAGCCACTCGAAACTAAATTTGTATGCAACATTAGATTATATTAAATCGTACAAGAAATGAAGAAATTATTATCCACGTTACCAAAATGTCTGTTATAAGATACATTCAGGGGCGGACCCAATGAATCGCATGCACTGAACTTTGGGCCGCCAACTGATTCCCATTTCCTAGCCCATTTAAAAAAAATAAAATAAAAAATATTGAATTGACCCAATTTTACAAACCCAATTTCCAGCCATTACCTTATACTAACCTACACGTATTCAGATTTCAGGGAAGCGGACGAGAGAGAGAGAGACGACCGCAGGCAGAGGTGTTTAAGCTTGAGTCTTGAGTCTCTTGACGTTCTTCAATCTCCATACCGCACCTCCTGCTGCTTCCTTCGGCCTTCGACGTCGGTTGTCGGAGACGTTATGCGACGCCCCTTTCAGTTCGGCTCTCTCTTTAGTTCGACTGTAACACTTATTATTCCTTTTAGCTCTATACAGTCAGTGATGTAATGCACAAATGGCTTACTACTATGCCTGCACACACCGTATTTCTGTCATGTGTTATACCTATTTAGTGGAATCCTAGGTTATATGTAAGCTAACTTGTGCACTATTTTTAATCACAATCTGATAATTCAAGTAGAGTCTCCACTTTGCATTTAGTTTATTCCAACATTTGGTTTCTGGTTTTTTGATCAATTTGATGAAAATAGGAATGGTGTTATCGAATGAGGAATTTATCCATGCACTGGACCTTGGGTCAGCTCGATTTAAAAATATACATGTCCTTCCCATCGTTCCCGATTACAAATGCCACCCAAACATGAAACCCCCAATTTCTACCAAAACACACAAATTCATGAAATTGAAGCAGTGAAGCAGTCAACCATGGATGTCAATTGAAGCAGGTAAAACCAGAGGAAGTAAAGCATATAGTTTACTAAAACTTTCACGGCTTTAAAAAAGATGCATGCTTTTGATGATTACTTTGGTAAATTTTGCTCAATTTGAAATTTCTTAATGAGGTAACTATGTTCTAGCTTTGCTTGGTTGGTTATATGCTTTTAGATTCTTGATGTTGTCTTGGATTTGGAATTTAAGAATGTCATAATTCATGACTGACTGTTAAAAATTTTGAATAGTTGGGTAAATTGAGTAACTTTTAAAATCAAATGGCTTGAATTTTACTTGCAAAAAGATACTCCTGAGGCAACCTATTTGAAAAAGGGGAAAATTTTTAGCAACCTATGGAAAATAGCATATACTGTAACTTGTTGTAGCATTGAGATAGGTTTTTGGAAAGTTGTTGGGTTCTCTTTTTGTTTTTGTTTTTTTTTTTAAATTTTATAATATCGTCTACACTGAAAAAAAATTATGGGTCCACCTCGGGATAGATTGTATTTTTCTATGTAATTGTATATGTAATTATGTATACACAATAGAGACAAAATGAAGAGTTAGGTGTGAGATTGATCATGTAAACACGCTTCGTTTCTTCTTCATAACGCATCATAATCTTTTCCAATATAAAACCCCCAGTTTCTCATTCTTTCCTCTCTCAGCTTACAGGAAAACTGCAAGCTTTAAATTTATTTTAGTCCTTATAAACTATATATTTAATTCAGTCAGATCCCTGAAAGTAAAAATCATGCAATCCCTCAATCCTCTGTGGGGTAGTATTGATAAGTCCATAGTCCGGATAGCGGTGCCACCGGGTCTTGGATTGGTCCACCACCGGTCCAGCCGCAGTCGACTCTCCGTCAAATGCGTCGACTCAGCCAATGCTGGTGGAAATCGTCACGAATGGCAGAGCTGCTGCGCCATCCTGGCCAGTAAAGCTACATCCCTAAAACAGGATAGTAAGAATCATTACACTGGAGCCGGACTTGCCTCCGTGAACGACGACCAGAATCTGGAACTCGTTCCTGTAAATGGAGCTAGAGCTGGAGCTAAATCTTCCTTGGCTCTTCCGAAGCCGCTGAGCGTAGCTGACTTCTCAGCGGCGCCGCTGCACGGCTCGCGGCTCCGGGTTGCGTACCAGGGCGTTCCGGGTGCTTACAGCGAAAACGCCGCCAGCAAGGCTTATCCCAATTGCGAAGCCATACCTTGCGACAAATTCGAAATCGCTTTCCAAGCGGTGGAGCATTGGATCGCCGATAGAGCCGTGCTTCCGGTGGAGAATTCACTCGGCGGCTCTATTCACCGGAATTACGACCTCCTCCTCCGCCACCGTCTCCACATAGTCGGCGAGGTTCAGCTCCCCGTTCACCACTGCCTCGTGGCACTCCCTGGCGTCCGAATCGAACACCTCACTCGAATCATAAGCCACCCACAAGCACTCTCCCAGTGCGAAAACACACTCACTAAATTAGGCCTCAACGCCGCCCGTGAAGCATTTGACGACACCGCCGGAGCGGCAGATTACATAGCCACCAACAACCTCCGTGACACGGCAGCGATCGCCTCTTCACGCGCCGCTGAATTATACGGCCTCCAAATCCTGGCCAACGGAATCCAAGACGATTCAAGTAATCTCACGAGATTCGTGATCCTATCACGAGAACCCATAATTCCTCGCACAGATCGACCATTCAAAACAAGCATCGTGTTCGCACAGGAAAAGGTTACAAACATTCTGTTCAAGGTTCTATCCTCCTTCGCTTTTCGCAATATCAATCTGATGAAAATAGAATCGCGGCCGCACCGGAATCAGCCAATCAAGGTGTCGGACGGCGGCGTCAAGCACTTTGAGTACATGTTTTATGTAGATTTTGAGGCATCAATGGCGGAGGAGAAGGCGCAATACGCCATGGCTGAAGTTCAAGAGTTCACATCTTTCTTGAGAGTTTTAGGGAGTTATCCTATGGATATGACTCCATGGAAACCTACCAATGCCATATAAGAATCATAAAAACCACCAATTTTCTGTTCCGATTTACTCTTTACTATTTCACAGAAAATACTACAATAATTTGAATTGTATCATAATTTCTATTTCTTTTTTGTTTGAATTTTATTTCTTGACGGAAAGGCGAGAATGATGGGTAAATATGTAGTTGATAACCTTGAAATTTGTGGCAAATTAGATGTAACTTTGTAAGGAATGATTTTCCAATTTCATAAATTTTTCCATTTTCCATTTTCCATTTGGGAAGACACAGAAATAGCAAAGGCCCAAAGGGTCGAGCGAGCAGAGCAACTATTCAAGCTTGGACCGCTTCATTGATCAATAGGCGAGCCTTGGTCGACCCATCGGCTCTGTCTGGCCCTATTCGAGCCTTCATATTTTATTAAAAAACAAATCTATGACATAATATCACGTCGAATGAGAATCATTTTTTAATGATATTAATTAATTATTTTTTAATATATAATAAATACAACAAAATTATTATCATGTATGAATTATATGTTATTAATTTTTAATTAATTAACATTCACATTAATCTAGACTCAATTAATCTTGATCTACATGAATACAAGGTTATTATATATGAATTTATTTCTATTCATGTATCCAGAATTTTAATGTGTGTTTAAATTCAAGTATTAAAAATTAATTCTTATGTACCAAATGTAGTATAAAAAAGTTGTTCATTTGTAGTATTTCATCATTAAAAAAAAAATTGAATTACAGAAGTTGAATTTTGAAAAAAACAATTTTATTCTCTTAAATTTCTATTCTAAATTTTATTTTTTTAGTTCATTCAAGACTCATCGAACACTCCCAACAAATTTATATTAAATATTACTTTTACATCACTTATAAAATATTTTAAAATAACGCCTCTGAGTAGTTCATAAAAATTTCTCCAAGTTGGCGTTCCGTAAGAAATGTCTGATGATCTAGTAACTTCCAACAACTCCACCAATGACCTTATTTTAATAGAGTACACAAAATTGACATCGTAAGAAGGCTAATTCGACTATAAAAATTGCGTCACCCTCCTATTTGGAGAAAAGACCTTCCAAGTTTTCTAGATGCAAAATATAATATAAAATACATAATTTATCAAGGGTATGATTCTCAACCTTGAGAGTTGATAGGAGAAAAGATTCACATAAATAGTTTTTGTCTAAAATTACAGTGGAATTTTCCATATCCTATTATTCGTAGGATTAAGCTCAGCACTAACATTTTGTGCATGTGTTCTAGAATGCATTAAAAATAAATAAAAATGAAAGAGTTGTGGAATATTTTTATGAAGGTGAAAAGTGTAACCACTATTTTGGACGACATGGATGACGCAAAATTGCTTGGTTCTTTCCATGTCTGTAATGGTGGTTATAGTAACGTCTCAATCTACTACATTTTTTTTTTTTTTTTTAATATTTAAAATGAGGATTTGAAGCATTACCAAAAATTTTCTTATCTAATTTAGATAGAATTTAACACTACTATGTAAATATTGGGATTAGATCGATAAATCTTTAAATTCAACAATTTAAATGAAAAATTGCATATCTAATTAAATCTTAAAAATGAATATTTAAATTTGTCAAATTCAATTCAACCTGGGATATCAAGGCTCGAATGCCAAAACTACTAAAATAACGTGCATGAAATTTAACATAAAATTTATTCTTAAAATAAAATTTGCAATAATCATTTCTAAGATTTTACTTGGCGACTCATAAGGATCACTAGATCAATCTTTCAAGCGTCCACATTCAGTAAAAATACGTGCATATTCTTATTAATACGATGTAAATATAAAATGGTACCATATATCGACATTTCTTAGATTTAGAGCAACTAATCACAACATTCAATAGCTTAAGAAATTTCTTAAGAATTTTTACATCCCGCAAGATTTACATATTCGACCTAATGGTTCATCCCATAAGATTTAACATATTCGACCTAAAGGTCCATCTCGTAGAATTTAACATATTTGATCTAACGGCTCAACTTGTAGAATTTAACATAGAAATCGATCCGAACGTCACAGAGTATTTCATGCCAAAATTTATAAAAATGTTAAGGAAATAATAGCTTACCACTTGCACGAAGTATTCTTACCTAACTGATACTCAAAGAAATCTGAAAATGTAAATAATGATGATGTGAAAATTTCTCAACGGTGCACGTGTGAAATGAAATTGCAAAGAATTAAGTAGTGTAATTTTTTTAAAGTGAAAATAATATCCTACTTATATATACGTAAGTGTAACATCCACCAACCAAGAAATCTAAACGTCTAAAGTCAAAATTGTAAAAATTCAAGGATTAAATAAATCAATTTATTGCTTCCATCAATCAATCAATCAAACGTGTTGTGACTTAAAGTCCCGTTTAATTTTCATTCTTTGTATAATAAAATAAAAAATATAAGCATTATGAATCCCACATAAAAGATGAAAAGTAAAAAATGGTTACTAGATATGATGAATAACGGTCATATTTTTTATTTTTATGGAAAAAAAAATGGATACCAAACGGGACCTAAATGTATAATTCAACATTTTCATTAATTAATTTATTAATACAATTCAAATTGATATTAACGTTTTCCATTAACAGGTACCCGTTTTTTTTTAAATATTATTTTTATATATTATATATATTAATAAAATATTAAAAGATAACAATTTTCTTTTTATCAAAATAACTCAGATAGAACTAGTCCAAAATTATTTCTTTTTGAGCCATTTTATGTTATTTAACACTAGCTATAAAATGAGTATAATATCGATATATTTTTATCAACTTAAAAAATACTTAAATATTCGACCCAAATAATTTACGATAAATTCTAAAAAATACACGTAAGCAAAATAAATCATTTATGCAAAGAAGTGAGTCACATTTATTACTTCAACTTTTGAACTTTAGTGTGACGAAAAAGCTGGACATGGACTATTTCATTTGTTAAATGACCAATATTAAATTTAGTTCATATGAAAATATAATTAAAATTTAGGGTTTTACGGTTGTATTCTTCTCCCTTAAAAAATCTCAAAGCAACATATTTTAATGCGTTACAGTATGGAACATAATTTTCTGACTTTTAAGATCAATATTTTCAATTCGCTCAACCTAGAGGAATCAGTAGAAAAACACAACAATCACTAGTAGGAAATGCTAATTTAGTCAGTCACAAATTGTTTTGATACCATGTTAAACAAATTTGACAAAAATATAGAGGACAGTATATAAAGCGCAAATCACTAACTTCAGAAATTATGAACAGGATAGAGACAACACTAACCTTAATAAAGAATTGAGTAACAATAATAGCAATAAACACATTTCTTGCCTTCAAGAAAAAACCATTTCACCTAAAAAAAGTAACTATTGTATGATGATTATATATGCATACACGATAACAACTATTCATTAAATTGATGACAATTGGTCATTTGTGCCAATCCACCCATTCAAATGACTACACGTCCGTGATATCAAATTTTATTTGTAATTCATTTCTCTTACATTTTACCAAATTTTAATTTTTAGTGCTTTGTAAAAGTGATTCATTCATTTATTTATTATTATTATTATTATTATTTTTCAAACAATCAATTTCAAACAAGGATTAAACTACACGAATACCTATAAACTTTACTGTTAAAACAATAATTCCAACAATTAACGTGGTTGACAAGCCAATAACAAAAAGAAGATAATCTTCACTAATTTTTTTTATAAGATAGGTGGCTTAGAGAACGGGGCTTATTTATTATTTATTGAAAAGGGGGAGTAAGGTGGGAGCAATACGGATCATTGGTAGGTCCACTCCAAAAAATTGAGTTTTTCAATTCGTTCCCCTATGTGATATCAAGTCCTTAATTGCTTTAGCTAAAAGTCAATGAAATATACTATTAAAAAATTGAATTGATTGTTTAATTTAAATTTTTATCAATTTTTTTTGGTTTCAAATGAGGGCTTAGTTTGCTTTGTTAAACGAGTCAAATGAGAAAAAAAAAAAAAAAAAAAAAAAAAAAAAACCCTAATATCTCATCCGTTTGGTACAATCTAATCTAGAACAAAATACCAAACATGCATTAGGAAATCTATTTTACATTGTACTATCCCGTTCAGTCAAACGAAATACCAAACATACACAAAGAATGCTACTGTACATATAAGAGATTCTTTTCCTGTTTGTTAAAGTAAAACACCATGCTCAAGATGCAAGCCCTGGAATAATAGTTTATTAGCTTTGATCGACACTTTAAACACCCAACCCAACGGAAAACTATAAGCAGTGTCCGTGGAAAAATAAAAACAGTACAAGTCCAGTAGCCCAAACATCAAACGTCCAACCCTCATTTGAGCATTCATAAACATCTGTTTAAAGTGCAGTACAGCGCCAAACGATTAGCCGTCATAAACTCCCTCGGAAAACTTGCTCTCGGGATAAAACACCGCCTCGACTTGATTTCCACCGAACTTTCTACCATTAAGTCCTTGTCCAGCTTTTATAGCACTTTCAATGTCTCCATACTCCAAGAAAACCTACATGAAAGAAGATTAATACAGGCTTGACCATGGTCAAACCCCAAAGAGCGACTTGGTACAAGCATGTTTGGCTAAGCTTAAAAGTAGTACAGTTAGTTTTTCACGCTTTCAAATAAGAAAAGTTACTGCAGTCAAAATAAGTATTTTTTCTGACCGTTAGCAATAAAATACATTATTTATTTAGCTAAATATACTCTTAGAGCATGCTTGGCTAACCTGAGGAAAAAAATAAAAAGTCAATTTTGGTACGAAACATATTGTGAATATGTAGTTTCTTATGTTAAGTAAAAAGGAAAAAAGAGTAGAGTAAAAAGTAACTCACCGTAGTATCAAAAATAAAAACTCATTTTCAATTTTGACCAATTATACAAAGTCTCTCATTAAAATCACTCAAGTACAAACACTTGAGAACCAACCTTTCCAACACCTGGAGTCGGTTCACCATTAGGATTTGGGCGCGGGATGACAATATTCACCAAAGTACCTGCAAAAAATAAAACCAAGATACAAATTAATAGCATCCCTGGATGTACCCATTGGGATGAAATAAAAGGGGCTATGGTCCTATGGAGAAGGCTTTATATATGTTGGGGCGATTAGCAAAAAATATTAATAGGAAGATCAACAAGGCAGAATGTGAAAATTCGCAGGTCGTGAAGTTCAAGAGGTAAGTTGAAGCATTTACCAAATTTTCCACATTCAGTTCTCATGTCTTCCAGTATATCTTCATAGTCCTGGTCATCCTTGAGCTCGTCTTCTGTCACAACTTGTGTTAGGCACAAAACCTTCGTTGCTAGTGCTCCAGGTTGTAACATGAATCTCTGCAAAAGAAATAGAGATGAACCAATAAATTCAAGGGCCAATAGTTTCCAACTGATAAATATAATAATTCCAGGCAGGCAACTAAATTCATAAAAAAAATAAAAATAAAAATAAAAATTGAAGAATAATATATCAGCAATAAGTAAGTTCAAGCTATTAGGTACTGCAAACATATATTTGACCCACTTAAATGGCATATTGTATTCATATATAACTAATTGCTCGTTATAAACCCCTGTTTCTACAAATATTAAGCCAGAGCACAGGACAACCCCAAAAGCCTTTAATTAGATAATTTGCTAACTTGGGCAGGCCGAAATCATTAGAGATTGGCTGCAACTTAGTTTACTTCCATTTTTCCAGGTCATTTTTTATGCTAAAGTTGAAAGGTAATATAGCTGTTCAAACGAACAATGAAATAGACTAGCATTTCAGTGGAGTGAAGTAATTTAGCTGTCAAAAAAACAATGAGATCTACTAGCATTTCAGTGGAGGTTTCACTCCACAAGGCAATGTTTCTGTCACAGAACTTCAGGGAACAAATAGGCATCTTATCAAACAGAAATTTCACGACCCATTAAAACTTACCCATGAAGATAATATAATATGTAGTGTTTAGTAGAACCCTCAAATCTTTAAATTTATGAGTCTTAAAGATGGTAGCACCATATGACGCTTAAAACATAGCAGGGAAAATGGTGTTTCCTTACCTGCAATGCAATTTGTTGCTGCGCGTGCAATAACACACTCTCTTGCTCAGGTTTAGGTTGTGTTGTACCTTGGTTAGCACGCCTAACTGTAAGTGTTTTATCACCCATTTTTATCCCATTAAGAGCTGCACAAGCAATATCTGTAACAGACAAATCCTGGTAAACACAAAATGCGTATCCTTTAGAGTTTCCAGTTTCTCTATCTTTCACTAGATCAAAGCCTCGAAGGGGTCCAAAGGATTCCAGCAGCTCCCTGATCTGTGCTTCTGTGAAATAATATGGCAAACCACCCACAAAAATACGGTCTGGACCCTCAAGTCCACCAGCAGATCCGGGTGTTAACCCAACAGCTGCAAGGTTCAGATTGGGATTAGGCTGGCTAGGGCCAAGAGTTGCAGCCAGAGATGGGTTGTAATCACTGGGTCTTCTGACCTTAACTGGTGCACCCTGGACAAGAAAGTAATTAAAACAGTGATTATAAGTTTGATTGATGTAATAAAGAGATATCAATGACATGGTTAAAAATGATACAAAACCTAAAACTTCAATGGACATGTCATTACGTAAAGGTAAATGATCCTTGTGAAGTACAGGGTACATCATAAAATTATATACTCACAGGAGAGATTGAAGTAGCAATTACCTTCTACATTTTATCATATGCAGTAATATAAAAAAATTCAGCAATTTTCATGAATTTTACAAAAGGATGTTCATATACCTCAAAAATAATGCCATCTAAGGCCATTGCATTACTGGCCTCTTCCACAGATCTCATTTCCACAAAAGCAAATTTCTTCTCGTGGTTAATATAAACATTCACTACAGCATCTCCTGAAATCACATGGGATAGGTTCTACATCTCTTCAAAATGATAAACACAAAAGATTTATAATTGCATGTTGACTAACCAGGACCGGCAGTGTTTCCTCCGATCGCGGACATTACATGACTAAAATAGGTAGCCACAGACTGCCACAGAAGCAAAGATAGCCAACAGAAAAATAAAATTACTAGTAAGATGAGATAGCAGAGCATGAAACAAGGTCACTGACACGCAAAATGAAACTAAACAAGAGTTACAAATTATGCTGTTAAAATGGCTTTCAGAATTTACCTATCTACATAATGGTCAACTCAATTGCAAAGTAGTAGAACACAACCTGTACGTTATATCCAACTAAATGGGACAACAAAATTTAATAAGATGGAGCATTGCTACCTGTTCATTAGCAGTGGGGGGAAGTCCACCAACATAGACTCGCCGGGCATGCCTAGTAGCCTGAAAAATGCAACATTTAAAAGTAAAGGACTATTCCATTAATAGAAGGTAATTTATATGCAACAACTAGATTAAATCAATAGAAAAAAAAAACCTGCTGCGTCATTGCCTGCACAGGCATAACAGGAAGAGCTCCAAACTGCAAAAAAAACTCAATATTCATTTCTCGAAGCTCAATCAATAAAAGTCAGTGTCAATAAAAAGTATAGAAATAGAGAAACCTGTGCAGATGCCATAGAGAACATGTTGGGGAACATTCCAGGAATTGGAGGAGTGATTCCAGGCATCTGACCTGTGAAAGCTAAACCAAGTTACGTTTCACGACATATAGTAGGTGCCTCATCTTGATCTTAAGAGATACAAACTAGATTTAAATTTTTATTTAATAAAAGATTCCTTTGCTTATATTTTAGGAAAATCCTATCATCTTGCAATGAAAACAAACTAGAATGTAAACGGCTGCATATTTAGCTACTGGAGAAAAATGCTTGTAAAACTACCAAACATGCAAATCCTGGTTGAAGATGGACAAGACCTGTATTGATTCTTCCTTGAACATAAAAGCTACAGAAGTCGGCTCATGCCCATTGTCATCACATTGGGGCTAGTAGCCCAACATTGCCTTCTTAGAACATAACATATGACATACAAAACAAACAAAGAAACACCAAACACAACAAGAAACCAAAAATCCTTTCAGTCTCAGAATTATTTCACAAAGAAAATAATTAATAGAAAAACAGAACCACCAACTAGGGACCAGAACTCCATATTGTGGCATGTGCACTGAAGAGCCGAGTTTGCTTTCCAAAATGAAACCAATGTATTTTGATACGAACTTTGCACTATGTCAAAAGGGGGGAAAAAGTCATTATAATAATTGAACTGTAAAATAATTATTGGGTTGTACCTGTAGGAGCAGCAGCAGCAGCAATGGGAAGCATTGCAGCAGGAGGTGCCATGTCAAAACCACTAATCCTTTTGCTGTTAAAGTCGCTTAATTAATACCAAGGAAAGGTCAAATAGACAATGGTGATGGAAATGCCAAATCCATTCAGAAAATAAGAACAATGAATTACAAAAAGTACAATACTAATGATGGGGTGATATTATACATCAAACCACCATATCTTGTTCATATTTGCAGGTGGTGAACAGAAAAATAGAAGAGCAATGAACCGGATTTCCAGTCAGAAAAAACAGACAATGATAGGAATTTCCTTTGCTTTCAACTTAAAAGAGATTTTTACTTCCTAACACAATCCGTTAGATATGCTTTACAAATTTAGCTCCTGTTTGTTCCAGATTTTGTATCAGATTTCTAGCCGAATTATAGCCGTTATATAGTTGTGTGTGTCTCAGTGGGAAGCTATATGTTTTACTTAATTCAGTGAAATTACCAATTTACCCCTCCACATAAAATCAGTCCTTGACTAAATAATGGCAATTCTGGTATTTTGCTAGCTGTGCAGTCAGCATTTTCTGCAAAACTGGGCCCCACTGACCTTTTAAACGGTCCAAAAATTTATTAAAAGTTGGCCAAAATGGCTCCAAGACACAGCCTTAATAACAATCTCAACAATCGGGCTGTGAAAAGATACAGCAGTAACCATCTTTTCAAAGATGTTATTCTCTTCAGAAAAGCACCAATATACAACTTAAGGCAATGGAAGAACTAGTTTGATGAATACACGAAGCAGTTTGTTTTGTTTATGTAGAAAAATGGAATGACTTCCATGGTAAGGGCGCCTGAGCAAAGGTTTACAGTTTTACAGTAAAACAGAAAGTTACTGTCACAGGTTACCTTTTCGAGCGAGAACGAGATCGTGACCTTGATCTGTGCTCAGATTTGGCCTTCGAGCGGGATCTAGATCTGTGTTTGTGCCTGTCCTCTCTCTCTCTGTTGTGATCTCTGCACCTGCAACCATAAGAAATCAAAAATACGAAAACTGATACCTAGAAAACAACTGCCTCGACAAATAGTAAAAGTATCAGCATTCAGCACGATGACTTGAGAAACGATAATATAGAATGTAGGCAAGTACAAAGACAAATGGTTGTTAGCTCACACAGAGGACCACTACAAATTGCTTCCATGAAACAGCAAGTTCCAAGGTCGGCGTATGAGTAACTTCCTACCTGAGACTTTAGAGGGATAAAAGCACACCCTTTGAAGTCACAATCTGAGACGAACGAGAAATGTGAACACATAATTTGTGCCTGAGACCACCAGTGTAATAATTAAAGGTACAAAAGGTTCCTCACCTGTCGTAATCTCGGCTTCTGTAGTAATCATCATCATCCCTATCTCTGGTCCTCTCTCTATCCCTTCTCTCACTCCGATCCCTATGGCGATCTCTGTGGTGACGGTCATGATCCTTGTCTCGATCCCTCTCCCTATCCCTATCCCTATCCCTATCCCTATCTCTATCCCTATGTCTATCCCTATCCCTATCCCTATCTCTATCCCTATGTCTATCCCTATCCCTATCCCTATCTCTGTCTCTGTCCATCTCCTTCTCATGGTCTCTGTCCCTGTCACGGTCTTTATCACGCGCTTTTTCCTTTTCCTTTTCCTTTTCCCTGGAGGACTGAAAAAGCGTAATAGCAACAAAGATTTAGCACACAAATATCAAACAAGAAATATAATTTCTAACCAGCCAAATATCTATTTCTACTAAATATTGGGAGAGCCATACAAGAAAAACAAAAGTATAATCACACACACCACCATTTGTAGCTAAAAGCTATATTTTCATTATTTACTGCTAATAGAAATAACTACGATAAACTATGACATCAGTCCCCAGGACTAGGAACGTGTTTATTACCTTAGATTTGGAGCATAAAATCAGTAGTTGTCACGAATAGATTAAATTTGAATTGAATTTTTTTCTAATCTCAATTTTGAATTCTCAAATTCCATGCTGCCAAACATGAGATTAACATTTAAATGCATCCTCGATAACATCAAAAACAGGTGTTAATACATTGTAAGATTCCAAAAATATTGAACAAAATATAGTCTACCACTAATGTAAATCTTTGTTTTGCTGAAAAATTGGGAAGAGAATGGTGAATCCAGACTATAGTTATATTGTAATCCATTCATTTTCAACCTACCTCTCTCAGTATTAAATTTAGCGTGGCATGCAGTGTGCTAGTAGTAGTGTTAACTTTATTATTGTGAAGCTAGACAGAGAGGGCAACTGCCCCTGTCCTCATACACTAGGTGGTATGCAACTCAAACTTGATATTCCTACTTCGGTTTTTCTTGAATTTCTATAACAATCCATGAACATTAAAAACATATGAAGAGTTGATCAGTTGAATAGGCTTTAATTGTTCAGCCAAATAATTAACACTTATTCTTCTCACTGTGTTGGCTTCTCAATAAAGTTCAATTAAAGTGTTTCCCAGCATAACATCATGGATCAATGTCTTTCCTTCTTATTAAAACAGAATGCTCATCATCAAGTTCAATTGTATCACTCTTTCTGCTGACCTGTTTGGAACCTGAATTTGAAGTCACCGTATGAGCTTGTTGCTGCAACCCTGCTGCTTCCGGTGAATCAGCAGATGGTTGGGAATGATAGTTCTCTTCAATTTCAAAATTCGACATCTGGAACTAAAGGAAAAAACAGTTCAGTGAATAACTAATGAGATGGTTATGAAACATTTGTGATATAGTCCATTTACAGAACCAAACCGAAGAACTAAAAATTATAAATTATGAAAAAGTCAATTTGAAAATTGTCAGCATGTTATCTAAACATCACTAACAGCAAGTTAATTGTGCTTCATAGAAATTAGAGATTGGTTTTTAAGAAAGAAGAATTCAGAATTAGAATCAAATGAAGTACAGAGGTACGGTTGTTAGCAAAATACATATGCGAATTCCAGGCTCAGAAATTTGTGCTAGTGAGCTTGTGGGAAAGAGAGAACAATGAGAATTGAATGTGTCTGGAAGAGAGAGTAGAAGATGCTGAGCATGCTTGGGTTGGCTAATAAGTTTACTTATAAAGAGAAAGAAAAGATACTTATCTTATGATTTAAGTACTGAGTTTTTTTATAATTACCAAGCTAAATATCTGTTTTATGGAAAGAATTAGTGATTGAAAAATAATATGGTCATATAAATTACTAAAATCACGTTGTAATCTTTTTAGTATTCCAAATAAATAATTAATTTACTATTGAAAGGAGGTACATGGAAACTTCTTCTGGTTTTTAACGCCCAAACCATGATATAAAATAAGTTGATAAAGCAAAAATCAAATTTCTAAAATTAGAAACCCAGTGGTAAATGCACAATACAAAATAGAAAGGGAATGCCTTGTAAAAGTAACATCATTCCACGCAGAACGGGATTCACCCTGCTATTAAAACAAATTCACCGCGGTATATAGTCCACCAAACAAAAATGTTCATGGATTCATCCACAAAAGGTATATTACTAGAATAGGCCAGCTCCTACCTATTCACCCTACCTCAAAAAACTCATGTTACAATTTGATTTTGCACGTGGCCATCCAATAAACAACAATATGAAACAAATTAATTCAATGCGTATCCCCTATCTAACCACATCAGAATCGCCTACTTTCTTTACTCATGGATTTTCACGCGTGCAAACTCATACACTCTATTGCTGCTGCATGTAATAAAGCTTCAATAACGAAAGCAAAATCTTTATCTATTTATATTCACCATCACTCAAGCTAAAGACTAGTTGGACCAGATTTTGTGCAATAATAAAATAAATTATTTATTTTAATATATTTTATCTACAAGAAGATATTACTAGAAACAGGATTTTCATGCCTACAAACTCATCTGAAACAAAGAAATTCTATGTCTAACCACATCGAAATTATCGACATTACTTTCTTTGTTCCTGGATTTTCACGTTTGCAAACTTATTCACTCCATTGCTGCTGCTTGTGAATTTAAATTTTCGATATAACCAGAATTTGTGCAAAAAATATATAAAAATTAATCCCATACACCAGAAAATATTACTTGAAACAGTGTGGATGAAAAACAAAATGACGAAAAAAAAAGAAATCCGAAAATGAAAAAAGACGTGAATACGCAGCGAGAGGAGAAATTACCGTTACACACAGCAACCAGATTTCACGAGTAAATCGATCAGCTTTTGTAAACAATCAGGCCAGTTAGGGTTATAAAAAGGTATTCATTTTTCAATATATTTTTTTAGCAATTGCTCCGATAACCGACTACCCAACCAAAAGATTTCAAAAACAATATAGAACCGGACCGAAGCCCCCCGATAAAAAGCCCAGTTTGGACCATTATTTTCGGGTCGGTTCAAAAAAAGGAAGTAAAGTACAAAATTTAGGGATGATTGCAGCTGAGACCCCAAACCTTTTAAAAGGTTGCAGACTTTTCTCTAAACTTTCATTTATTGCAATCGTCATCTCAAATCTTTCAAAACATTACAGATGAAGCCTTAATGGATGTATTACATCCATATTTCCGCTAGTTGACCAAAAAGTTGAGTTTGATCATTTTTTAAAATAATTTTAAAAGGCTAAAATAGTAATCTTATGTTGATCACATTAAACAATTAAAATAATTACAATAAAACGCTAAAAAGAAAATAAGTAAAAGGAAATAAATATGATCTTCTTCTTCACCTATCCCTCCACGTCCCCAACCAGAGTAATTGGCGACGCAACGGAACAAAAAGAAATCATAATTTTACAGAAACGCGATTAATTGCGAAAGAAGGTGTTACGAGAAAGATGAAATTGAAGCCAAAGGGCATTGCAGGAAAATCGTATGTAACACGGCCATTTCGCAATTTTCAAGTGTGCTTTTATTTTTGAGTATTTGTGTGTGTGTGTGTGTGTGTGTGTGTGCATGTGCCTGTGTGTGAGAGAGAGAGAGAGAGAGAAGGGAAGAGAAATCTAATTGGAGAGGCACCGCCATAGATGAGTGTTAGATCCATGGAGTGAGATTCGGCTAAAAAGATGAGTTAAGCTCCTGAAATTTTTACACGAGTCCTGACTATTATTGAGATATAGAAAGTAGTGAAAGGATAAACTCATCCATAATTTATTTATTTTGGTGAGGCAACGGTGGCAATTTGAGGGGGGTGGTGGTGGTGGTGTGTATGTGGTGGACTAGTGGTGTTTGTTTCTTCTTTTCTAAATTTGTGATTTTTCCTTTTGGGGATTAGTTTTTAGCTCCCTTTAATAGAGGCAGAAGTGATGATGGATGTGGTGACGAAGACGATGGCAATGATGTGGTCGATTTTCGATAAGGTGGTGGTGCGGTGGATTTCCGGTTTTGGGTGGAGGTGGGAGTGAGGAATAATAATATATTTTTTCCTTCTTTATTTATTTTTTGTTTATTTGCTTTTTATTTATTTATTTATAATTATTTATGTGAAAAAAATATAAAGTTATCATTTTATCATTCTATAATTGACTAAAATGTGGTCGAAGTCCAAATTTGTTAGTCAACTAACAAAAATATGGATGGAATCCATCCATTAGGGCTTGATTTGCAACGTTTTGAAATGTTTGCAGTGATGACTGTAACGAATAAAAGGTTAGAGAAAAGCCTGTATTATTTTAAAAGATTTGGGATCTCAGCTACAATTATTCCTAAAATTTAAGAATTGAAACTCTTTAGAGAGTCAATTTTTAAAATAGAGAGTTGTTTTAGATCTTTGAAATTCAATGTCCTACTTATTAGATTTTTCAAACCATATCATGCACCTCTAAAAATATAAACATTAATTAAAAATTATGAAAAACAATAAATGATTTTTATTTTTTTGTAAAAGCAAAATAAATAGTTTGTTGAACGTGTCAAAAAATTTAAATTTTAAGATGTATTCTTGTATGTTAAATATGTTCTTTATAAATAAAGAACTTCGTGAAGATACTCAACACGTAGCTTAACATCTAACTAGTAAATGAATGAAACTAGCTAAAAGTGAAATTGACCTCGTCTATAACCTATCGCACATGTAAATAGTCTTGAAATGGGAAACACGTTTTTGAACAAGCTTATCCAGCGTTGCTTGTAATCTCATTTCACCAAAAATAGACATGTTTAAAATTAATTTCTCTCTACCAATGAATTAAGGCACTCGATGATTGCATATGTAAGAAAGTATCATTCATGTTTGGTTTGGCTAAAAATCAATTTTTTAATAGATTTTGATAAAAGTAATAAAAAAAATTGAACCAAACAAGCACTATAAATTAAGGATGTCGAGTAAATGACTAATGCACACCTTCATTTGAGTTCGCCTCCAGTCTTATAATTTCCAAATTGAAAAAAACCAAATCTTCCTAAATAGCTAAATTGTATATTTTTAACGATGACAATATTTTATATATTTTAATGAGGCATTTAATAAATCATTTTGTTGTTGAGATTTTTAAGACAAAAGTTTTGTTATCGTAAACTTACAGCCATATCTTTATTGTCAAACGTGAGTCAACAACAAAATTGTAGAATATCAACGATAAATTATTCATTTGAATATTTGTTTTTAACGAGATACATACTTTTTGTTATAAATATATTTATTGATTATCCTTTTGTCTTATATATATATGATTTAAAAATAAAATTAAATACATTATGCATTGTGTATCTCTCCAAATATTCAATAAAAACATGGTGACGACTTGGTATATAACAACGAACAATATATTTAATCACGATTTTTTAGTGCTAGATTCTTATTAATAATAATAATTTATTTGAAATTATATTTATTTAAATATTTCTAAACAACTCACAACATCATTGGTCAGACATTGAGTCGAAAAATTGACAAAACGGATCGAGTTAAATTCATGTGACACGAGTGCAATTGACCCGGTCAAAGTAACGTCAACCAGTGGTTTTGATAAACTCATCAGCCCAATTAATCGTTTATTGATTGAGCTTTAAAAATTTACTTTAAAATTTTAGGGGCCTGAAAATTGAACTTGTACGTCAACTAACAACAACAACAACCTCACTATTAAAATCACCAAAACTTTGTTGCCAGTTTTTGTGTAACTAGTAGTAAGCACGTGCGTTGCACGTCATATGTATCGAAAGAATGATATACGTAATATTTTTTAAGTACTAATAATTTTTTTTTTTAAATAATTGATTGAATTGATATTGTTAAAGGAAAAGCTATGTTAATTATATATGTAGTATTGTTATAATTTTTATTTTTATTTTATTATAAGTTTTTATTAATCATATACTAATAATTAGTAATAATAGTGTTTAGTGGAAATTAATTGACTTAATTTTTAAAAATAAATAATTTTAATTTTAATAATAATTCAATTTAGTTGAAATAAATTTAATTTTAAGGGTATTATTGACCATAAACATAAAAATATAAGGGTAAAATGAGAAATTAAAGATATAAGAATAAATGAGGATATATTGGACATATAACTAAATATATAAGGGTAAATTTGGTAATCATTTTTTTTTTTTATAGATTTGTTATGTATAAGAAATTTTGTTTTTAATTAAGAAAAATTGAATATTTAATAAACATAATTTTATATCGATAAATAATATATGATATGTACTAAACAAAAATGAAAATAATATAAATTTCTAATATAAATACAAAATAATAAAATAAAAGAGTAAGCATTGATTATTATTATTATTATTATTGCATACTACTAATTAATGGTTAACTCGAGCAAAGAACGAAGTACATTTGATTTGTTTGATATGATAGAAATGAGTTGGGGACGACAACATGATTAGGCCGGGATGGTTATAACCATACATTCCTTGTCAGATAGGGGTTTAAATTGTCAATTCACTCATCTTTTAAATTAATTAATTATTTTTAAAATATAATAAAACGAAAAAAACTTAAAAATTAAAACAAAAGAACTCGGCGAGTTCGGAGAATTCCATGTGGAGGTCACGTTCCCCATCCTCGTCCCATATACTATTCACGATGGGGACGAGTCAACACAAGGTGAGTCAAGGTGGAAATTTTTTTACATCCCTAAAATGAGCCAAATGACGCTGAAACTTAGAACCTTGTGTGTAATCATTGAGTGTCAATATTGTTTGGCAAAAATATGTCATTTCACTCATCAAAGTATAGATTATATACAACACCAGCTCAAAATTCCCTTGATTACAAGGAAATGCGTCTAAGGGTTCATATGCTGTTGGATTTGAGTCGGGGATTGAAGTTTGGGGCTTATACAAAGGGAAATGCTACATGTACACACAATTCCCTACACAATCCCCTACACCTCCCTCACATGAAGGGGGGCCCACAAATATTTTATTATGTGTGGGCCCCCCTTCATGTGAGGGGGATGTAGGGAATTGTGTAGGAGATTGTGTACAAATAGCTTTATTCTTTAAAGAATAAATCGTCATTAAACTTCAGTCTTGCAAGCATTCAGGTTACTGAAATTTAACTAGGCCAATCACACCACTAAACTTTAATTCAAAGGTTCTAACAAATACCTTTTTTATTTGTAATATTATTTTAATTATTTTTAGAACATTAAATAAAATAAAATAATGCATTTTATAAATATTATAATTACTCAACGACTATACAATTTCAAAGTTTTCTAGACATTTTTATATATGTGTCTTGTGCGCGCGCAAGATAGTTGTGTAGTTTAACATAGTAATATTCTACAACTAGAAAGTTTTCAATTTTCTAAAGATTAGACAATTCCTCCTACCAACATTCTTGACAAATAGATTTGACAAAAAAACTCAATAAGTTAATCTAACTATTTAGATTATTTAATTAAAATACTTTACGATCTTTAAACAGGTCCCACTCTACTCGCCCAACTATCGTGACCCTCGCCGCCCCCCCCCCCCCCCCCCCCCCCCCCCCCCCCCCCCACTTTCTTTCTCCAACCTCGAAAATTCAAATTGATTTATACCTCTCATAAAAAGGTCTTTATAATGCTTGCAACTCTCTCTCTCTCTCTCTCTCTCTCTCTCTCTCTCTTGTGATTTGCTTTCATGATAAGATTATATTTAGAGCAATTAATTAATTTCAATCCGATTCCTTTGCAGTGTCATTAATTATGCCATTTAGGGCCGCCAAAATTGCATCATTTAGCAACAACGCTAAACGCTAATACTTATATGTAGAGGCAGCTTTACTCAACAGTAAACACGATACAAAATGGATCTTTAGTAACTAGAAAATTTAACCGTTGCTCAACAATACATTTTCCAACATGGAAGATAATATGTTGTTATACAGAAACTACATATAAGAAATGGTGGAAATACAGAAAACACTTTTAAAATATTGGTGGCGTTCTCTTCGTGTTTCAGTTTTCTATTTTTAGTTTTGAATTCGTTTTGTATTTCGTGTTTTGGGTGTTCATTTTGAGATTGTTGAAAACTCGTTCTTTTTATCGTTTTGAAAAAATATTTCTCAACCCGTGTTTTTTGAATTTTGGCAGATTTGTGAAAAAAACAGTCAAAACGTAAAAAAATTGTTTTCTGTTTTTTCACAAAATTTTCTGCAGTTTTCAAAAACTCGTTTTCGAAAATAGGAAAGATAACGTGTTTTCAATGTTTTGGAAAATCGAAAACAGAAAACATCCCGAAAACAGCAAAGAGAATGCATAAATTTTAGAAATGTCAAGAAGAAAAATAAATACTACTAATCAATGGTTCTTTTTGGTTTTCATCAAATTCAAATAAAAAAAATTGAGTACCTGACGAGAAAGATTTTTAAACTATTCGTTGTTACATATGAACGTGAAATTTGATCACAGGATATTTTGAGTGTGATAGATTCATTAATATATGATGAAATATTCTAATTTTTAAATTCATGTGAAGCTAATTTGTCATGTATAAAAAAGATAGACACAGACACATTGACATGATTTATGGGATTGAGGGGTTCACGTCGGGTCTAGGGTGGGTCCGTTTTAAGATTTTAAAGTATTTTAATTAAATAATCTAAATCGTTAAATTAACTAAATTAAGGGTTGAGATTTTTTGTCAAAAATATTGGTAGGATCATTGCTCCTATATATATACACACAAAAATACATGACAAAAACATGTTATCTTTCAAAATTAATTTTAGGGATAATTGCAGCTAAAGTTCCTAACCTTTCAAACACTAGCAATCCTTCTCCAAACATTTGATTTGTTACAATTGTCACCCCTAATCTTTCCAAACGTTGCAGGTGAGACACTTTTAGACCGTTGACATCCACAATTTTGAACCCAAATACATAAATACATCCTCATCCCCGAGGTTGTCCACAGAAGATGCAGAGACATTAGCTCTTTGAGAATGGCTTTGATTTTGCCCAGAGTTTGGATCTTCTCGTGGATAAGGTGGAATATGGTGGAGGTTGTTCGGTTACGATTGTGGTGGAGTAGATGGTAGTGGGCGATGGCAGGTGGAGGTGGAGGTGGAGGTGGAGGTGGAGATGGAGGTGGAGGTGGCGGAGGTCAGGTGGTTGAGGGTTTGAAGTAGGGGTGAGAGGAAGAAGATGATTATTTTGTTTTGTCTTATTTTTTAATTTTTAATTTAATAAATGTAATTATTTAATGTGATAAATAGAAAGCTACTCTTTTGCCCATTTTTAAAATATTAAAAATATGGCTAAGGTTAAATTTTTTGTCAACTGACAAAATTGTGCATGAAAATTGTTCAAAATGGTCTCACTTGCAACGTTTGGAAATATTAGAGCTACGGTTGCAACAAATCAAATGTTTGGGGAATGTCTGCTAGTGTTTGGAGCTTTTGCTGCTATTATCCCTTAATTTTATTATAGGCAAAATCACTGACTAAACTTTGAAATTGTTTAGTTTCTAAAAACTTGAAAACTGTTTAGTTGTAAAAATTATTTAAATTCTAAAAACTTGAGAACTGTTTAGTTGTAAAAAATATTAAATAATTATAGGATTTGTGATTTTAGTTGCTTCGTACATATTATTTTATTTATTTAGTGATTTAAAAATAATATTAAATATTTAGGAACTCTTCTTTAGAACATTGTAATTGAAGTTCAGTGGTGATTTTCCCTAATTTAAAGTTCATTAACCCGATTGCAAGTCAGGTCAAACTTCAATGACTGCTCGTGGAATTTACTTTGCTGGCTTGAAAGAACTTGTCGAGATTTCATTACTTTTAACAGCCACTTTTGATAAAGTGATTGAACGAAAGCTACCTGAGTGACCTAATTGATCGTAAATTAAAGTGTGGTGATGTGATCGCTCCAAATTGAGCCCTTGTTTAATATCTCATTATTTGAAAAAAATTTTTCAACATACTCATTTTCAACCATATATTTATATAATAAAATATTTTACACATAAATCAAAAACTATTTTCTATTTTTTTTAATCACATATTCTCCTAAAAATTATTATTTTAAATATTATTTTTTTTCCAAATAATGATTATCAAATAAGGGCTAAAGTTCACTTCCAAGTAAGGGTAAAGTTCAATAACCGCTACTGGAATTTACCATATATTAATTGGATTTCATGTCCTTGTATCTAATTTAACTTATCATTTAATAAAATATATTACCACATAGACCAATCTTGCTACATGACATTATTTATATAGAAAAATCTAACATATGGAATCGCTATTTATAGAAAACACGAGATACATATAGCCCTTGTTTGGTATCCGTTAAAATCAAATTTTGGTAAAGATATATATATTTTTGAATAACGATTTTATGAAGAATGTATGATTAAAAATGAAGGATATTTTTTGAATTTACATATAATATTATTTTATTGAAGAATGTGTAATTGAAAAGAAGAAGAAAAAATACATATTCATTTTGAAGCCCAAACATGGCATAGTACATATCCATTTAATTCATAATTTGTATATATATAATAAGAATAATTCCGCATTGGCATTTTCTTGTTTGTTTTGGCGAAAATTAATCAAAAATTGACAAGTATTCCACCAGTAAAAATTCTGTCAAACTCCCCTATACATGTAGGATCACTCATAAAATAAATGTATAAAACGTGTCATTATGAGTCTATTTGACAACCATTAATTTATTTTATGATTTGCTACAAAACCATTTCAATCATACATTTTCTTAAAAATTATTATTTAAAACTCGCTTTTTCTACAATAATGATCGTCAAACAAACTCTAAATGAGAGGGTCCAGACAAACAACTCTTAGTCCGTGATGCTATTTGTAAGAAATTTTTATCCATTAACAATTTATGTAGCAAGTGAGTCAATATTTATTACGTTCTTCTACAAATTTAGGATGTATACTAATTCATTGGACCATATGACAATAACACACTGGCATGTGGATTGACGATGGTAGAGGCGTAGAGCACACTCTCAAATAACATCAAATCAATCAATAATAAATGAGTCATCTTAAAATCTACAACCAACCATTTGCAAACTTGCCACTTGATTAATCCTTGCAATTCACTTATCGACCTAAGACAATGGCTATCTTTAATGCATTCTATGTATGTTGTCTACGTGAAAGACCTGTAGAAAGACTCACAATCTATGCAACACTGAGATTTAATAAATATATAATCAAGCCCAAAATTGTTGTCCAATAGATCTGCTCTACAACCTAATAGTAACATATATGTCTTTTATCAACCTTAAAAAACAAATAATTAAAACGGAGAGAAAGAGAGAGAAAATCCAATGCTATAAAAATCAAAATAGACAATCAAATAAATTGGTGAATCGGAATGTCTTATAGAGTTACAAAGCCTTTAACAATATTTGTTTTTAATTGTCATGTCAACTTCATGAAAATCATGTAAAAATTTAGGACGTTGTTACATGTATATCAAATTTTACATAATGAGTTAAATAATATCATGTGTCACTCTATCATTTGTCAGTTTAAAATACAATAAATTTTTCATTAAATCTTTTCTCTCTACATCATTTTATATAATTCCTTATATACCATTTTTAGGTACAAGCAGCATAGTCCAAACTTTACATAATAAGTTACATGCTACACCATTATTGGAACCGTCCGCGCCAACATTGAAGGTGCATTATTGGAACCGTCCACACCAACATTGAAGGTGCTGTAATTGTTAAGAATTCTTCAAATGGTTGATGTGAGGAAAATGAAAAGAAAACGTGATTTTTTGGACATCAAAATAACGTGAAATATTTGTATGATAGAGCATTTATCTCTCTTAAGGATTTCTAGATAGAGTTATATAATTATGCACCGACGCCGATTGGAAATCAAATACGTGGACATTTACTGTGACGTCAAATGAGAATTTCCTCTTGAAATGATAAAATTATTTAGAAAATCAAAATACTGTAAAATATTTCTTGACTGTCTGAAATGTATTATTAAAATTAATATTTATTTTAACAAAAATTCAAACAAAGGTTAATAATTTTTTATACTCATTGACATATATATATATATATATTTTAGTTGACATAATATCACATGTGCATAAGGTAGGAAACTTGACAAACCTCTACATAGATGCATATCTTGACTTTCAAATTTATAAGAGAAGGTAGTGGTACTTTCGTTACAGAAAAAAATAACAATTGAGTTACCTTACAAGGTAATCTTATTATCAATTATCTGTAAATTGACCGATTTAGTTAAAAATTCAAAAATAAATTTTTGAATAGAAATTACTTGCTTTGAAATTTTCCAGAAACACAACTTCCTTCTTCCTACCAAACTTCAACCTCAAATCTTCTTCTTCTTCTTCTTCTTCTTTTTTTTTTTTTTTTGACCGGCCAATTTTCAAAGCAAAGTTCCAAATTATAATCTGAAATAATAATTTTACATAAAAAAAAAAAAATCAATTTAGGTTTCATATTCTCTAAATAAAATTCCTCTTGTTAATTTCTACTAAAAAACCTAATTATCCAAGGATAAAACTGGTTGCACAGGATCAATGACAAGGCGATTTTTCGGTGCCGAAATTGCAATTTTTGATTGGTAGCTTTTTCTTTTATTTTTTTTAACTACCAATGAAATTTTGCCAAATGTATATTTGTATAAAACTCTGTCATTAACCTTGTTCCTGTAGCAAATTTGATTATCCAATATCCAATCAACCTAATCTACGTGACTCCACCCCATGGCCCAAATTGTAAGATCAATTAATGTGGCTCAAGTAATATTACTAATAAATTAATTAAAGTAATTTATTATTGTTAAAATTTTATTGGCTCATTGAGAAGTAATAGTTTTATAACTATTCGCTTTGATGGAAAGTAGATAGTTACTTTTAGAGGAAATTACAGTTAGCCCTACATTTAAAGATCTAATTTCAAAAATAAAATGGAAGATTTAATTATACAAAAATCAGGTATTAATAATAATATTATAAAATTTAATTAATTATATATTAAACAAACCCTAATACATCACTAATACATTTCAATATTCATTTTTCTCACTACTCTCCTCACTTTTTACAGATTCGTCGGGAAGAAGGCCATTGCTGGCAGTCTGCAATAGCACCACGCGCTGGCGCCCATCCACAGTGCCTATCCACCTTGCACGACGTTGGTTGCAGCGCCGTGCCACTGCACGCGCAGCGGTACAGATCCAGATCTAAGGGCGCTGTGTGTGTATTTTATTTTATTTTTCGTGCAAGGACAACTAGATGGTGGTGGAAGGATTAATGAATGTGTTTTGATTGGTTCATTTGCTAGAGAATGATTAATGAATGTGGCAATGGTTAATCTGTCTTTCGAGATCCATATGTAGTGGTCGGCAATGGTGGTGTTGGTGTTGTGGTGGAGGTGTTGGTGATGCGAGCGTAGCGGTGCTGGTGGAATGGCGTGGAGGTGAGTTTTTGTAGGCCGTTTTTGTTGGCGATTGTGGATTTTTTGTTTGGTGACAGTGTTTTTGGTGGTCGTGGTGGTGGCGATGGTATATTTGAGAATTTTTTGGTTGGTTGTAGAGGTGTGGTATGGGGGAGACGGTGGTCACAAGTGTTGGTGGTTGTCACAAATTATTTCGTTTATTGTGATCACTAAATTGATTAATCTGTGATCAATAAAAAATTTGTAATCCATGATTTGTTAACTATTAAAATTCTGATTTGTGACCTCGAAAATAATTTTGTGACCTAAAAAACTTTAATTTGTGACCTCGAAATAATCGTGATTAATGAATTTGATAACATATGATCAACAAATACTAATTAATTTGATAATATGTGACCAATAAATGAATTTGTGACCAAATTGTATAAATATGTGACTTTTATATATTTATTACTTAATTAATTAATTAATTAATTAAATCATAAATAAATTTAATAAAAACCTGATTTTAGAAATTTGAAACTTATTTTCTTATTATTGAAATAGACCATACTTAAAACCTTAATTATGAATTGTTCCCTTATTTTTATTGCCCGTGAAATTGTCTCTTTATGTCTATAAACGTGAATGAAATCTATCAAATTAAAAAATTCAATTACAGAGAAAAAAAATTGAGAGAACAATTTCTTTATTTTACTAGTTACTCTTTTGTAGATTTAAATATTTCAATTATTGTCATGGATCAATGTATGTTTCTTGATTAATTAAATTTATATGTGAAAAACATGAATTTTAAAGATCTTGGTATTAAAGTTTAATTGCTTACATGTGGTATTAGAACCAAGGTTAAGGAATTCATAATTTTCCTTTAAAGATTAATGTTTTTCGCTTATTGATTCTTAATTTTTCCTATCGATTTTGGAGCAATGCCGAAGATATAAAATATAATTGGACCTGCTATTACTTGGAAAATCTTCCTTCGTTGGATAAATAAATCAGAATCGAAGATTGATGATTTTGTCAATTATTCTACTTGTACAAAGTCAATCGCCCCCTCTAATAAAGGATCGTCACTTGACATTTGCCAATTATTTTTGTAATTTTTTTTGGTACACAGCATATCTCTTTCTCAATTCACAATAACTTTGTGCATCAGGAGCCATTCTTTATTTTATTTACACTACAATCATTACATCAATTTCAACTTTCCACTGTTGTCAAATTTATGCTTCTCAAATTATGGAATGTCGTACAGTGCACCATATATTCCCTTGCCATATGTGTTGATTCGATTGGTTTGGAAAAAGATCATTATCTCATTTTAGGTTTTCTAATGGGAGTTGGGTTCTGCTTTTAAAGAGATAAGTGGCTGTAACGTGTAAAAAAAAAAATTGACATATACAAACTAATTAATAGAGGGAAAACATGGCATAAGTATATGCAACCTTGCTACATATACATTTTTCTTGACATTCTAACTTATCGATTTTATACTTGACACAATCTAATACCACCTCACTTATCTTACACATTTAATCCAACCATTTTAAAACTACCACATCATCCATCTGTCAACCAAGTGGTAAAAGGAAGTGTATAAATAGCTTTATCCAAATATATGCGTATATATTCATGTACAGTACCACAATTTATGGAGGAAAGTCAGTTTGCTTAATTTGAACAGTCTCGGTAGACGTACAACACTTCTTGACAACATTATCTTACAAATTGACATGGCATCCATTTAAAAATGAAAATAAAAGAACAAATACAAAATTGTAAATTAATTGAAAAGTGAAAAGTTTGTTTCTCTCTCCCTCGTCTTCCCCATTTCTCCCTAAAAGAAAAGAAAAGGTAACTCTCCCCTCTTCCACTCATCTGGCCCATTTCTTCCTGTCGTCGTCGCCAATCGAGCTCGTTTGAACATTCACCGAAGCAGTCGCGGCCTCCTGTAAACAACCTCCGTTTTTGGATGGTCGAAATATAAACATTAACAAGTGAAATCAGACATGAAATCGTCCATACAATTCCCAGCTTCAGCTCATCATCTGCAATCACTTCTAATTCGCGCGAATTTTCCTCGTTTTCACGTAATTTTTCTTCATTTTCTCATTTTTCGATACAAGATATGGCTCTTAACATCACGCAGCTGTGTAGATGGCTACCAAATTATGCCTTCCATTTCAGTATCGAATTAAATTCCTTCCCAGTTTTCGAACCCCTTTTTTGGCATGGCAGTCTCAGAATTAGAGCTCAAGTTTCTTCAAAATTTCATTCGGGACATGATAAGAATAATAATCATAATCATTATCCTCTTTTTTTTTTTACTTGAATTTGACAATTTGAGAAATACAGAAAAAGGGTTTCATCAGGGCTTTAACAAAATTACTCGCAATTTTTTTTTTTGGAATATGAGGATAAACTTCTCCAACTTGTGGGATTAGAGAGTAAAACTTCTTACACACGGACATGGATAAACACAAAGATTTTGCATCATGTAGTTTGCCGAAAACTGAAAGCACAATTTCATCTGGCAATCGATCAAAGAGATTAGCAGAATCCATATTTTTCAGAGCGGGATTCATAATTTTTGTGTGGATTGTATTAAAGGTAAATAAACCAAACACACAAAGAAATGGGTTACAAGAAGCACACAACTTCTTGAGATAATACACACCAATAAACGTGGGCCTTTTGATGTTCCATCATTTGGCGGAGAATAATATTTTATCACCTTTATTGACGAATTTTCACGTTATGATTATATCTATCTGCTACATGAAAAATCTCAAGCTGTAAATGTTTTAGAGATCTTTGTTAATGAAGTGGGACGACAATTAGACAAAAATGTGAAAATTATTAGATCTGATAAATGTGGAGAATACTATGGAACGTATGATGAAACTGGACAACACCCTGGTCCATTTGCTAAATTTCTTGCAAGACGTGACATATATTCTCGATACACTATGTCACGCACACCACGATAGAATGAGGTAGTTGAAAAATGTAATAATGCTATAATAGAAATGATTAGGTGTGTGTTAAGCTTCGTCTTTACTCATTTCTTTCTAGATGTATGCACTAAAGATTGCTATGTATTTGCAAAACATGGATCCTAGTAAGGCAGTTTCAAAGACTCTTTTTGAACTGTAAACTGGAAGGAAACCATGTTTAAGGCACTTACATGTTTGGGGTTGTCCAGCAGAAACAAGAATTTATAATCATGAAAAGATTCTGGACTTGAAATAATCAATGGATTTTTCATTGGTTATCTAGAAAAATCAAAGGGATATAGATTTTATTATCCTAGTCATAGTACTAGAATTGTTGAAACTGGAAATGCTAAGTTCATTGAGAATGATAAATTTAGTGGGATTTTGGAACCACGAAATGTGAAAATACAAGAAGTTAGAGTTCAAATTTCTCCATCATCAACTTCTTCTAATATTGTTGTTCCTCGAATAATTGAATTGTATGATAATTTGCTAGAACAACAAATAAATGATCATACATCTTACAATGAAGTTGCTACTAATAAACCCGCACTAAATTAACCACAAGAAATAGCATTAAGAATGTCACAAAGATAATGTAGACCTGCTATTTATGATGATTATGTAGTTTACCTATAAGAGTCTGAATATGACTTAAGAATTATTGATGATGATCCAGTTTCATTTTCACGGGCTATTGAAAAGTGTTAATTCTAATAAGTGGTTAGATGCTATGGAAGATGAGTTGAAATCTATGGAGCTTAATGAAGTTTGAGATCTTGTTGAATTACCTGAATTATGTAAAAGAGTTGGGTGTAAATGGGTATTTAAAACCAAGCGCGGCTTTAGTGGTAATATCGAACGATATAAAGTTAGACTTGTAAACAAAGATTTTACTCAGAAAGACGGCATAGATTATAAGGAACATTTTTCGTCAGTCTCCAAGAAAGACTCACTCAAAATTATAATGGCTTTAATAGCTCATTATGACTTAGAACTACATCAAATGGATGTGAAAACCACATTTCTAAATGGAAATTTGGATGAAGAAGTTTATATGGATCAGCCTTGAAGTTTTTCAATTGAAGGAAATGAACACATGGTGTGTAAGTTAAAGAAAGCAGTATACGGAGTTAAACAGACTTCCCGTCAATGGTATCTTAAGTTCAACGATACTATTACTTCCTTTGAATTTAAGAAAAACATCATTGATTGATGTATATATCTAAAGGTCAGTGTGAGAAACTTTGTTTTTTTTATTATGTATGTTGATGATATCTTACTAGCTACTAATGATCTTAGTCTATTACACGAGATTAATATATTTATCTCTAAAATTTTTGAAATGAAAGATATGGGAGAGACAACCTATGTGATTGAAATTGAAATATTCGAGATATGTCACAAAGATTGTTAGAGTTGTCTCAGAAAGCATATATCAATAAAGTTTTGGAGAGATTTAAGATGAAAAATTGTTCAACGAATGTCGTTCCAATTCAGAAATGAGATAAATTTAGTCTCATGCAATGTTCTAAGAACGAATTAGAACGCAAACAAATGACATATATTCTTTATGCATCTCTTGTTGGGAGCTTAATGTATGTTCAAACTTGCACCGGGTCAGACATCAGTTTTGCTATCAGAATGTCAGACCGGTATCAAAGTAACCTAGTACTTGATCATTAGAAAGCTACAAAAAAAAAGTATTGAGATACTTGCAAGGAACAAAAGACTACATGCTCACTTATAGAAAATCTGAAAATTTGGAGGTCATTAGGTATTCAGATTCAGACTTTGCTGGATGTGTAGATACTAGAAAATCTACATTTGGCTATATGTTTCTCTTAGCTGGTGGGGATATATCATGGAAAAGTGATAAGCAATCGATCATTGTTGCATCCACTATGAAAGCTGAGTTTGTGGCATGTTTTGAAACCACAGTTCAAGGAAATTGGCGCAAAACTTTATTTTAGGGTTTTGAATTGTCGACAGCATTACCAAGCCGCTGAAACTTTATTGAAACAATTCTGCAACAGTCTTCTTTTCAAAGAACGACAAGTACTCTAAAGGTGTCAAACACATGAAATTGAAGTTCTTTGTCGTTAAAGAAGAAGTTCAACAACAAAAGGTGTCAATTGAGAATATTAGTACCAATCCTATGATTGCAGATACACTAACGACAGGATTGTCACCTAAAACATTTAATGAACATGTTGAGAAAATGAGTAGTATTAAAAATGATCATTTATGTAATTGACACTTTAAGCTCGTTTATGTAATGTTTTTGAAAAAAAAAATTATTATTTTTGTCACAATAGTTAGTAAATGTACTTAAATGAATTATATGAATACTGATAGGAAGAAATTTTTTTGAAGATGACATCAAGCAAATAACTCCTCCATTTACATTTTGTCACCTCATCATTATGTAAAGGAAAATTTTGATTGTACAAAATTTATTTGTACAAAATTTTTACGGATATGTGAGTATTTTATTAGGAATAAGCTATTTGTACACTCTCTCTTTATCCTTTTCCTTACCCGACCCCACCCACCCTCTCATATGAGATGCGAAAATATTAAATTTAATGGAGTGGGAACCGACCCCCATGTGAATGCTCGGGTGGGGCCGTATCAATTAAAGGGTAAATCGAAGTGTACATGTAGCATGATTGATTTTATTATTCCAAAAATACCCACCCATCCATTTTTTGTGTCTTCTGTATAACTTCTGTAATAAAAAAATAAAAAATAAAAATAAATGTACACCCCGTGTACCTCTTATGTAAAAGATCATATGTATAAGAAGCATTTCCCAACCCCATATATATACACTTCACCCACACCACATACATAATACAGAGACACCTATTAAATGCCGTCGCCGAAGAATTACCGTAAAGGAGGCCACGAGAAGAACAAGAAGGGAAAGTCATCGGGGAAATCCTTAAGCGGCGGGACGGTGCTGGAGATAGAGCCAAGGACAAGGACGGCGCAGGAATTTTTTACCGGGAAAAGAGTTGTTGCAAATTTGCAGGCAATGCCGCACGGAAGACCTAAGCTGACGAAGTTGTTGGTTAACGTGACAATACAGAGGAGCGTCGGTGCCGTGCAAGTAGTGATGGTGCCGGAGGCCACCGTTGATGAGTTGATCACCGCCGTGTTACGGCTGCACGAGAAGGAGGGCAGGCGGCCAGTTTTTCCGTCTACCTCGCCTGCCGGCTTCGATCTCCATTATTCACAGTTTAGCTTAGAAAGTAAGCTCTCGTTTCCTTCAAATTGGGCGTTGAACAATGATGTCATTCAAATTAATGTTACGGAAATTTTCACCCCATAGTCCCCAAACATTACTACTTGTATTGATTGGTTCTGTTTTCATCTTTTGTTGCATTTAACTTATCTTTTTTTATACACATAAAGACAAATGGATGGAATAGATTCTGGGTTGCTCTTGAGACTCAAAAAAATTGTTTTGGACGCCGTTTGAATAATTTTATAAAATAACTTCTTTTGGATAGAAGAGTTTTTTTTGAAGAAATCTATCCATTGTAACTTCATTTAGACGGTGTTTGGTATTAATTTTTGGGATAAGAATTAATTTTTGAATAGTAATACGATGGGAAATGTGTGTTTGAAAAATGAGGAAAAATTATTGATGTGATGAGAAATATTATTTTATTGAAGAATGTGTGATTGAAAATGAGAATTGATTTTCTAAATCAATACCAAACACCCCTTAAAAGTTTTTCTTTTTGAAATTGGTACTCAAACATCAAGGAAAATGCTTTCTTCACCAAGTTCTTTTACAAAAGCGAAAGCTCAGCTAAATGGGTCTCAACAGTTGATCTATATTTCAGGTGTATTTATGTTTATCCATAACCTATGCTCCCCGTTCTTCCAAGTATTTTTTTCGACTGTAAGTTGAACGATTTCCATCCAATTACTAGAAAAAACAATTTGGGTCCTTAATATGACCAGAAATAATGGGGAATCAAGTACAATAAATTGTAATATATGGGCAATTTAGTGAGAATTTCCTTCAATGTTTGGCTAATTTTGAAAAAGTACTTTTTTTAGGGTTAAACAGAAGGATTTATGATAAGAAGATTTTGTTTCAACTTAGATATTTTCCTTTATGGTCGAATTTATAAATTAGTAATTTAATTATTTCTTAAGTAAACAAAAAGATGGTTTGCTTAGTAATTAAGTGGCTTCAACAGGTTTAAATAGGGAGGAAAATTTAATGGCGTTGGGATCAAGAAACTTCTTTCTCTGCCCAAAGAAGAAGGCTGCCACCACGGTCAGTGGTGGCGCTGCGCCAGCTGCAGCGGCTTGTTCAAAGGAAGTTACCAAGCCTTCCTATATTGAATTGCATGGGCTAAAGTTAATGGATATTTTGCTGTGAAGTTAATTACAGCTTCAATCTGTGCCTTTCAAACTTTTATTAGGAGTCATGTATATTAAAATTTGATAGGTGAGGTCCGTTTGTTTCTTATTAATCATCCATAAAAATGAAAAATATGACAGTTATCAATCACATTCGACCACCATTTTTAACTTTTCATCTCTTGTGAGAGGTTCATAACGATTATATTTTCCTTTTTCATTCTATAAATAATGAAAATAAGATAAATTTTATTTGATACTGCCAAATATAAAGTATAATTCTAGTCGGCTATACTAGTTGGACATTAGTCATATCATGTTTACAAAATGTATTTGTACAAAGAAAAATCGACTCGTTTGCTATTATGGCAAGCCATGTTTCAATTTTTGGAATTTAAATTTTGTTCTATATACATTTTTCCTTGCATAATATGAATGGTAGGCAACAAATTCTTCTCTTCCAACTTTTCTTTGAGAAAGATTGTACAATTTTAACTCAATAAAGCCATTGTTGTCGAGAAGCGTTGATTAAAATGTGATCACCAAGGGATAATTTAAAAGCAATGATTTAAACGATTGAGACGTGTGACATGTTACATAGAGAATGGTAACAGTAGCAAGGGAATGCTAGCTTTGAAACTGTTAAAAAAATAAATAAATTGTAGTTTAAATAGTACCTGACGTGAAATGAATGAAATATTAATAATAGATTTAAATTAGTTTTTTATAATAAATGCCCGATTTGGAAGATAGTTTGTTAGAAAGGAAATTAAAAGACGTGATTTGGTTTAATTTTTATTCTTTTCTTAAATAAGGTTAGCTGTCCAACTTAGGTCCCTATTAACCCATTGTATGAGCATCTTCTATGCAATAATAATGTACACTTTTATAAAATGAGGGAGGAGAGAAGATCATCTTCAGTGGACAGTAGGTTTCACCAATTATGTGTCCCATATACAAGACAGATAATGTAGATAAAGAGTTAAAGATAATAAAGTTGTGCTATGATAATCAAAGGGATGATTTAACGATTGACATCCCCTCACACATGAGGAGAAAAATATTATTTTATTCAAGTGGGACCCTCACATCCATGTGAGGAGAATGTCAACTGTTAGGTCATCCATTTGATTTGTTTAGAAATAAGCTATTTGTACATTTCGGACTTACTCTTTCCCTTACCTCGATCCCACCTGCCCCCTCACATGAGGGGCGAAAATATTAAATTTAATGAAGTGGGACCCGACCTCCATGTGAGTGCTCGGGTGGGACCGTGTCAATCAAAGAGTAACCGAGCAGGTATGAGTAGCATGATTGATTTGTTTAACATTATTCAAGATAATATTGCCACCTCGAGCATCGGGTCAACGTTCGAACATTCAAAGTTGGGAGAGAGAAACAACGTGAACCTCTGATGTTGATGTGTTATAATTTGAATTATTCGAAGTATCAATTGTTAAGGTTTGGAGATCCATCTTAAAATATCGATTTTATTAAAAGGAGTAGCCCAAATTCTTATAAATTGGTCTATATTTTCATCTTTATTTGATATGAGATATTTATCCCTTAACATACTCTTGCAAGATGGTGACTCGTTTGAGCAGACAAATCTTAAAATTCGTATGCTCATTTTTTAGTCTTAATCGGATCGAATTGCTCGTTAGAACTTAATGAACTTTAATACTATGTTAAGACTTGATGTTCCAATCTCCATCTTAAAAGGTCAATTTTATTAAGATGAGTAAATCAAATTCTTATAAATTGATCTATATTTTCATCTTTATTTGATGTGTGATATTTATCTCAACATCAATCTCACCACGTGTGTAAATAAAATTGTCTATCGTAACCTTTCACCTAGCGCACCCTTCGTAGGTGAAGGATTCGTTAGACATCATTCACCATTTTTTTCTTTTTTTCTTTTTTGGATGATGTGACACTCTTTAATCCAGTTGACTGCCCATTGGAGATGCCCATCTTCGGTTCAATAAAAATCAAAATTTACCTCTATGGGGTTTATTTATTGATAATTACCAGCTACAGCTAAAATTTCACTAGAAGAGCCTTTCGTTATTTTTCTTCAATATTTCCTGTGAGTGAATACATAAGGTATTACGGGAAAGAGGAATATTGAAGAATGAATTATCTTATTCAACTTGTGTGAAAATGAAGAGTACGTGCCATATAAATAACCAACCAAACAGAATGAAAAAAAACGTGAATTTACAATGGAGAATGACAGCTGTTACTAAAACTAAAATAACGGATGTTGGCGCCAATTATGATACTCCTCCTCAAGATGGACTATGAAGATTAATGATGCCCATCTTGGACAGCAAAGGAAACAGGACAGGCGCAGGTAAAGGTTTTGTAAAAATATCAGCAAGTTGATGGTTGGTCCGAATCGGCAGAAGCTTGATGAATCCATCACTGATTTTATCTCTTACAAAGTGGCAATCTATCTCTATGTGTTTGGTCCGTTCGTGAAAGATAGGATTATTGGTGATATGGACTGCTGCCTGGTTGTCACAGAAGATCAAAGCAGGAACTGTAGGAGTGATATAGAAATCAAGAAGCAATTGACGTATCCATACAAGTTCACTAGCAGTAGATGCCAACGCACGGTACTCAGCTTCCGCGGATGATCTAGATATTGTGCTTTGTTTCTTAGCCTTCCAAGATATCATGGAATCTCCAAGGAAAACACAGAACCCGGTAACAGACTTTCTGGAATCTAAACAAGAACCCCAATCTGCATCGGTGAAGGCACGTAATTGTAAGGATGAATCGGCAAAGAATAAGAGGCCTTGACCTGGAGTAGCCTTAATATATTGCAGTAGCTGATGAACGGCAGTCAAATGAGGCTTTCGAGGCTGAGAAACAAACCGACTAAGTTTATTAACTGCAAACGTGATATCTGGTCTGGAAATGGTGAAGTAGAGTAGACGCCCAATTAACCTTCTATAAGAAGAACTATCCTCTAGAAACTCCCCCTCAAAGGAGCACAGTCGAGCTTTGGGATCCATAGGTAAGGCAGTCGTCTTACAAGCAAGGAACCCGGTGTCTTCAAGTAATTGAAGGGCATAATGTCGTTGAGAGAGAACAATACCACGATGCGATCTAGCAATCTCCAAACCAAGAAAGTATTTAAGCATACCAAGATCTTTGAGCTTAAACTGACTGTGGAGAAAGGATTTCAAACCATCAATAACCTTGAAATCGGGACCAGTGATGACGATGTCATCAACATAGACAAGCAATGCCACAAACGTATTTCCAGAACCCTTGGTGAATAAAGAGTAGTCAGATTTAGATTGGCGGAAACCATGTAATAAAAGAGTATGGGAAAATTTCGAAAACCATTGCCGTGAGGCCTGTTTCAATCCATAAATGGATTTGTGCAACTTGCAAACCAAACGCTCCCCCTGTTTGCCGGTCGAGGCAGGAAGACGGTAACCCAAAGGCAAGTCCATATAAATTTCTTCAAAGAGATCGCCATGGAGAAAGGCGTTATTGACATCCAATTGGACAATGTGCCACTTGTTGATGGTTGTAATGGTTAAGAGAAGCTTCACAGTGACCAATTTAGCCACTGAGGATAATGTTTCCAAGAAGTCTAACCCCTCCTGTTGGGTGTATCCTTTGGCGACCAACCAAGCTTTGTAACGATCAACAGTACCATCTGATCTGTATTTGATTTTATATACCCACTTGCAACCTATAGAATGTTTCCATTGAGGCAAAGGAGTCACAATCCAAGTGTTGTTTAACTCCATGGCAGCTAACTCAGCAGCTATAGCATCATGCCAATGAGTATGCTTCACAGCTTGGTGATAAAACTGTGGTTCAAAGTTGGAGGAGACATTGAGAAGAAAATGATTATGGGAAGGGGAGAATTTTGTATATGCAAGAAAGTCACTCAAGGGGTAAGGGCAGGAGGGTGGAACAACAGGAGGGAAAATGTTGGATAAGAGGTTACAATGAAAATCTTGCAGATAAGAAGGAGGCTTGCTAGCTCGAAAAGATCATCTGAGAGTATGACGAACAGGAAGAGGAGTTTGGGAAATGGAATGAAAAGGAAAGATATGCTCATGGAAAGTCACATCTCTAGAAATGAAGAATGTTTTGGAAATAATATCATACAATCTGTAACCTTTGATACCAGGATGATAACCAATAAAAACACAAGCCCTTGCCCGAGGTTGAAATTTTAGACGGTGAGAGGGAAGGGTGGAAGCAAAGCATAGGCTTCCAAATACTCGAAGGAAGTTGTAGTCAATTGGAGAGTTGTAAAGCAAAGAGAAAGGGGTTTTGTTGTGTAGAAGTGGTGAGGGGGTTCGATTGATTAGATAGGTTGCTGTAAGGACACAATCACCCCAGAAAGAAATAGGAACTCGTGACTGAAAGAATAAGGCTCTAGCCACATTAAGCAAATGCTGATGTTTCTTTTCAACAACCGAATTTTGCTCAGGTCGTTCAGCACAAGAAAATTGATGGAGAACACCTTTTGAACTTAAAAATTCTGTGAAGCGTAATTCAGGAGCATTATCGGATCTGAACACTTTAATGACTTTATGAAATTGTGTCTCAATGAGGCTGAAAAATTTGGGAATGATGGTATGAACATCTAATTTCTGTTTCATAAGGTAAACCCAAGTAAATCTTGTACTGTCATCAACCAACGTGAGAAAATATTTGTGGCCAGCTCGTGTTGGAGAGCTATATGGACCCCAAGTGTCACAATGGACAAGATCAAAAGCAATGGGAGATAAGTGGTTGTTTGAAACAAAAGACAACCTCCTTTGCTTAGCAAGGGGACAGATATAACACGGTGCAAAATCAGTTCTATCATTCTTAAAATGTAATTGATTTTTCAGCATCTCCAATCTTTTAAACGACAAATGGCCAAGTCTATGGTGCCAAACATGAGTGGTCACATTATTTACTACAGAATGAACATTATTACAGACGACATCAGACGAATTACATTCATTTTTCAACACATTAGACACTGCATCCATGATGTAAAGACCATCAACTCTTTTACCCCTGCCAATCGTCTTCGAGCTGCATAGGTCCTGAATATCACAACAGTCAGTGAGAAATCTGATGCTCAAATTCGAGTTCCTGGTCAAAGAGCTAATTGATAATAGATTAAACTTGAATTGAGGCACAAACAGCACATCTTTAAGAATC
Organism: Osmanthus fragrans; assembly: GCA_019395295.1. Lineage (NCBI taxonomy): Eukaryota > Viridiplantae > Streptophyta > Magnoliopsida > Lamiales > Oleaceae > Osmanthus > Osmanthus fragrans. The sequence goes on along the minus strand of CM033343.1, from coordinate 23,598,021 downwards.
AATTCAGGTCTGAGCTTAACACTTCCAGCAAAGTGTACAGGAATTTTGATGTGATTAGGTAGTGTGATATAGGCATTCTGAACTGCTTTCAATGTTAGAAAGGATGCATGACTGAAACAAACGTGACTGGTTGCACCCGAATCCAGCACCCAATGTCTAGGAGAATTGAATATTTGATTGATGGAAATAGAAAAACATGTACCTGATACATGGCCAGAATCTACTCCATCACTTTCCACCTTTGAATCAGTAAGATGTGTATTCAACATACTCATTAGATGCTGGTATTGGTCAGGATTCAAAGTTTGCACAAAATTCCCAACACTGCCAGTGGTTTGATCTGGAATAAAATCAGAAATTTGATTAGCTACAACATTATTTGGTTGAGCATTATAACCTGGTTGTTTGCTTGAGCCAGGTCCTGTATGGCTGGTAAAATTGGAATTCTGCTTTGTCTTATATCCTGGTGGATATCCATGGAGTTTATAGCATTTGTCGACCACATGACCTCCATATCCACAATAGGTACAAATAGGCCTTTCCCTCCTTTGACTCTTACTGTAAGACTGCCCCATGTTTGGCTTTCTCATATCAGTTCTGGCATAAAAGGCTAAGGAATCAGAAGTTCCTGCACTTGTATATACAGATCTTTGGAGTTCCTCTTGAGAGACAAGTGAAAACACCTTATTGATTGGGGGAATTGGATCCATAAGTAATAATTGCCCTTTGACTTGAGCATAAGAGTCATTCAACCCCATCAAAAACGACATTACATATTCTGTGTGATAATGTTCAGCCAACTTTTTATTTCCTCCACAATTACACTTTCCACATGAACAAGAAGGCCTATAATTGCTAAGCTCTTCCCAAATAGTTTTTAGTTTAGTGAAGTAGGTACTAACAGATAACGATCCCTGTGTATGATTCATTAGGTCACGTCTCAATTGAAAAATTCGAGGACCATTCCTCTGTTGAAATCGTTCCTTAAGGTCAGTCCAGATTTCATGAGCAGATTCAGAGTAGATAATACTAGCTGAGATTTATTTTGATACGGAATTAAGGATCCATGAAATGACAATATTGTTATTTCTGATCCATGAACTAAGGAGATCAGTGTTACCTTCTGGCCGAGTGATAGATCCATCAATGAAACCCAGCTTATTCTTCACTGATAATGCAATACTCATAGCACGACTCCAGGAGGTGTAATTTTCTCCTGATAACTGCTGCGAAACCAGAGTAAGCCTAGGGCTGTCTGAGTGATGAAGGAAATACGGACTGGAGCCATCATCAGTGGCGGAATGGCTCACTGTTGAGGATGAATTTTGAGATGATTGATTCTGATCTGGAACATCTGCCATGATAGATCAGAAGCGAAGCTAGCAGGTTTTCTGCTCTGATACCATATTACGGGAAAGATGAATATTGAAGAATGAATTATCTTATTCAACTTGTGTGAAAATGAAGAGTACATGCCATATAAATAACCAACCAAACAGAATGAAAAAAACTTGAATTTACAATGGAGAATGACAGCTGTCACTAAAACTAAAATAACGGATGTTGGCGCCAATTCTGATATAAGGTGAAGGATGTGAAAGGAGCCAAGATTGTTCCCCTCCATAAGAAGATGGATAATAAGAACTATGTTATAGGAGCTCTCTCTGTAGAGGATAGACCTCAACTGATGTTCAACTTAGCATTTGAAGGACAGTTTGAGCTTCTCGCATGATTGGAAAAGTGAGCGTCTACTTTATTGGCTATATTGCTGACGATTCGGTTTCATTGTCGTGTGCTTTGAAACGTGTTACTGTGACGTTATTTCGACTCTGAACATCTGGTGAACTAGCCGGTTTTGTTTTTTGGAAATTTTCTTCGTCTTTCTACTAACTTTGGGGATGAGATTGGTAGGACTCTAAGCCTATATCCTTACAGCATATTCTGCTTTCTTAGTGCATGTTTGGCAAAGCTTATAATTGCTTTCATTAATTCTGTCTTTTTTATTGAAGGCAGAGTGCCCCAAGAAAAGACCATCTGAATCTGCAAGGTGTAGGATTAGATACTTTTATCCACATATTTTCAAAGGATCAACGTCTTATAATAATCTATAAAAAGCTTTACCAAATATACGGACATGTTGAACACAACCTTAAATGAATGAATAGATCGGTCCCCTCGTCCCTCAAACATTTTAAATTTTTAGACGAGAACTCGACGAGTTAAACAGATATTTAGTGTATCTTTTACAGGACATTCAAGTCCTGTTTGCTTTAGTTTCAGTAGGAATGCAAAGTAGGAATTCAAAATGAACCAGGTTGCCCGGCTTACGACAACTCAACAGCAAACTTACCTGGTCTATTATTAGTTGAGACGGGCTTGAAAGTTTCATGTATGCATCTCACATTCAATTCAAATTATTTCTTTTCCAATAAAAAAAATTTGGCCTCGGAGACATGGCCCAGTCCTCGTAATCTAGTCTCGTGGGTTGAGATGAAACTTGAAAAATAAGTGAAATGGACTTGGTCCAGCGTGTAACAATACCCCGAGCTAGTCCAGGCCCGTGCATGGTCATTGTAGCATGACCCATTTGACCCCTCGGAGACACTTTCAGATGTTGCATTTTATGAAACAAAGAACTCAAAAAGCAGGAATCCCCATTATGTTGATGTTATTACTAATACATCTAACAAAGTTTAAGAAACAGTGCAACAAAAATGTGTGGGTGATTTGTGATGCTGTTCAATCTAAAATGAAAGGTCCTAGACGGGTGTTCCGTATCGATTGTCAACTGTGTTACGTACTTCGGCGATCTTATAGGATAACTTTGTTAATTTTAACTAGTTGGAAACATCTAGGTGGTTTGCCCGAGAGGTTAAGGGGGAAGACTTAAGATCTTCTGCACATAAGTGCGCGTGGGTTCGAACCCCACAGCCACCACTTTTGTTTTAACTTTTTCAGGAAAATTACAGCTGGATCCTCAACTTATGAAAAATGAATTACTTGACTCCCCATTTTTACTTTCATATCCTCATCATTTAATCTTTGATGCATGATGGTCCCACACATGACGAACTTATTTGGACTCGCTTTATTTGAAATGGAAAAACAACCACCACTAAATATTTTGAGTTGAAAAGATTGCACCACTAGATAATGTAAAAATCATTTTAAGCTTGACAAATCAAGTCAAGCTAAGAGAATTTACATGTTCAACAAAAGTTGCCAATCAACTTTCTTTATTTAGAGCCTGTTTAGTATGATTTTTGAAAAGGAAAATAAATTTTTGAATTTATTTGATTAATTTTATAAAAGTGATTTTCAGAGTTAGTAGAACTTTAAAAGAAAGTTGATCTAATGTGACGTTATCTACTTTAAAAATAATAAGTTCTTTTAAAAATTAGTTTCTAAACAAAAAATATGGTAGTTTCCTTCAAAAGCACCTCCATAAGAAGCAAAAATAAAATCAAAAGTTATGTTAAACGAACCCTTAATATATTTATGGAGCAATGTATAATTTTACAAGTGATTTATATTGAAGGTTTATGAACTAGCTTCTTTTAAATTTTCCAAGATAAAGCTAGTAGTTAATAGTTATTAGGGAAATTTTCATAAGTAAGATCATAAGTATGGTCCATTTCAATAAAAAGAAAACAAATTTCACACTTCAAAAATAGTATTTTTATTTAATTAATTAAATATATAAATGTCACAAATATATACAATTTGGTCACAAATTCATTTATTGATCACATATTGTCAAATTAATTAGTCATAAATTATTTCGAAATCACAAATCAAATATTTTATAAGTCACCGTTTATTTTCGAGGTTACAAATCAAATATTTTATGTTACAATTTATTTTCAAAATCATAAATCAGAATTTTAATATGTCACAAATTATTTTACGGTCACGATTCACAGATTTCATAGTTCACAATTTGTTCATCGATCACAAATCACAAATTATTATATCGTCACAAATTATCATATCGTCACAAATTATCAGATTATTGATCACATATTAATAATTTTTTAAGTCACATAATATTTCTTAGTCACAAATTATCCAAATCATTGGTCACATATTTTTTATTGATCACAGATTAACCAATTTAGTGGTCACAGTCAGCCAATTAATCTGTGACCACCGCTCGACAACCGTCTCCACCATACCACACCACCATGACCAACCAAAAAACTCTCGAACCTACTGTCACCATCGCTGCCACCACCACGATCACCGCTAACACCATCATGTCACCAATAGGGGTGTAAGCGGTCCGATTTTATCGATTTTTGACAGATTTTCAAACCAAACCGTTTACACCGGTTTGAGAAAAACTCAAACCTAAACCAAACCATTTTGAACGGTTTGAAAAAAACTCAAACCTAAACCTAACGGTTTGGTCCGGTTTTAAACCGCCGGTTTCGTCGTATATTTTTTTTTTGCCCGTCGTCCGATTTTAAACCACCAATTTCGCCGTATATTTTTTTTTATCTATCTACTTTTATACCATTAATTTAGGAGTGGACAATTTTTTCAAGAACCGGTGGAATCGGACCGGAACCATTTAGAAAAATAATTTAATTTTGGGACAAATTATTAAGAACCAACCAATTTCAATCCAGTTCTCGGTTCTAGTATGGGAACTATTGGGAATCGGATGATTCTCATATGAATTTTTTTTTTGGTAAAATACATGATTCAATCTCCAATCACTTTTATAAAAAAACTAATAAGATTCCTTTTTCATTTTAGACCTTAGCACTTTCATTTTTCTCTTTGATTCTTTTCTTTTCTCTTCTTATAATTATTTGATTAATTGATTCTCAAACCAAATTAGAATATTGGGTAAATCTATACCTAAATAAATTTATTTACAATATATAATTTTATTTCTAAGATCCAAAATTTTTATTTTGTTTTCACTTTGATTACATAGTTGTTGATCCGATCAAAACTTTTCATTTAGATTTCTACAAATTATAATCGACAGAACCAGAAGTTGCAATAATTTTTGAAAGGATATCCAATTCAATGTAAGATTTTGATTTTGATTGAAGTTTATTTAATCATTGGAGTACTATGCAGTTTATATAAGTTGATGATTGTTTATGATAGTAATTTATATGGAATATAATGTGGGATTGCTTGATGAATCGTTTCAGACTTTTAGTTTAAAAGACTATGGAATATATGAACCTCATTTAATAAATAAAAAGTTCAACACAAAAGTCTTACAAGTTACAATTAGAAAATTTCATTTTTTTTAATTTTTTAATTTTTATATATTTTTTCACCGGTCCGGTTTGGTTTTAAACCGCCATAAAATTTCTCAAACCTAAACCAAACCGTTTTTGACCGGTTTGGTTTGGTTCAAAACCATTTCGTTGACGGGTCTACGTGGCACCAAACCGACGGTTTCCAAAATGCGATTTCGGTTTGGTTTTCCGGTTTGACGGTTTTTGCTTACAGCCCTAGTCACCAATCCACAACAGCCACCACCAACAACAGATTTGCCAATCCGTTAAACCATCACCGCCATCCAAACACCACCGCTACAACCCCCTCACCAACTGAAAACACCCGAAAAATTGTGATTCACCACTACCATTAGATTCGCAATCATTGCCACGAGCACCACCATCACCACAGCTCCCTCATCAACTGAAAATACCCAACACCACCACCATCACTAGACATGTCAAACAGGCGGGGCAGGTCAAACGGGACCGCACAATTAAAAACTCGTGCACATCCCGCTATAAAAAAACCTGCATCATGCGGGCTTACGGGGTCCGACCCGGACTGAAAAAATTAAGTAACCCGACCCGGACCGCAAAGCCTGCATGGGCGGGGTCATGAACATGTCGGCCTTTTTTTTTTGTTTTGTTCAAAGATCGTCACTTAAAAAATAAATGGTAAAATTTTTTATTTTTTTAAAAAATGCAGCCCGTTTTTCAAAATTCGGCCCGATTAAAAATTATTAAACCCGTGATTCGGCCCACTCGATTAATGGGCCGAATTACGGGTCGGTTCACCTTCGCTTGGGCCAGCCTCTTGACACCTCTAACCATCACGACGACATCGATCACCATCATCGCCTACACCGTCACCACCCCCATAACCACCGCCAAAATGCCCCAATAGCGCCATCATCATCCAAAATCACTATGCAACCACCAGAAAACAACATCAACTACAAAAAAAAATCACTCATTTTCTTCTTCAGATCTAAACTGCGGCAACCACAACAAAAATCGCCATCACCGGATCCACCTGAGTCACCACAACGGCGATCACCACCATCTCCTGCATCGTCATCATCTAAACCCACAAAGTCGCACCACCCAAACTACCTTCGCTGTGTCATTTCACCACCGCAACTCGTGGTGATCCGCGACGGGAAAAGTGCGGCGACGCGGTGGATTTGCTTCGCTGTGTCATCTCCTCTTCGTTACAGCAGCGTCGGCGATGGTATCTCTCCTTTTCATTTCAGTTAGAGAGGTCGACGGTGAACTCGTTGGGTGGGAGAGAGTAGAGATATAGAGAGAAATTGTTAGGGAAATTATGGATTAATTTTTATATATATATATTAATTAATTAATTAATAAAATATCTTATTTTTTAATAGTTAAACTTCCGGACTGATTTTAGAATACTCCATTTATAAAGTAGGGTTCTGTGTAATTTCCACTAGTTATTAAGGGGCTGTCTAGGCCCATTTTCTAAAAAAAATTATTTTTCTCAAATTCATAATCATTTTTAATTACATATTCTTCCAAATAAAATAATTTTACACGTAAATCAAAACTTTTACTTTCTTTTAACTATACATTCTCAAAAAAAAAAAAATTAAAAATCACTATTATAAAACTGATTTTACACACACAAAAAAAAAAAAAAAAAAAAAAAAAAAACGTGGAGTTGAAACATGGACTAACTTTATTAATTTATATTTTCTCCTCAATTCATTGCCTGGATTCATTTTTTAATCCAAACACAATCTTGAAATTTAAGTTGTTACCATTGTTTATCCCGAAGGGGGAAAAAAACACTTTTAAGTTATTATTGATGTGTGGGACATCAACTTCTTCGGGAAAAAAACACTTTTAAGTTATTATTGATGTGTGGGACATCAACTTTAGCTTGAAGTTTCAAACTTTCGATAACTGGAATTTGGGTGAAAAAAATGAATTATAAAAATTAAATTGTCTAAAATTTATTTTATTAGAAATTGTAATTAATTATGTTTGATTGGTATAATTTTTCACCTGAAAAATATTAAAAGTTTGGTGTCTATTAGATTTTGTTTTGCATAAAAATTGTCAATAAATGCAATAAATTTTTTTACCATTGGATCTAGAATTTGTTCCAATTAAAAAAAATCATCATATCGAATATCATTCGTTTTATTTTATTTTACATGAAAATTGTCAGTAAAAGTGATAATTTTTTTCAATTGTCTAAAAATAGTTGGAATTGTTTTTCCCACCAAAGTGGTGGGAAAAACTTTTTTTCCAAATAAAAAAAAAATGAGCGTGTGGTGGGTGGGGGGGGGGGAATGTTTTGCTATGAAATTTATCATTTCATTTTACATGGAATTTGGCCCCATCAAACACACCTTTAAACAAATCAAGGAATGGATTGTGATCTAAATATAATACTTAAAATTAAAAGAAATCCAAATTGAGCAATTTTTGGCCAATTTTTTTGCTTAAAATGAAGGGGGTGGGGGGTGGGGTGGGGGGGGGCGGGTGAGTGGGTTTGTGGCTGTCAACCTTAAATAAGAAGGGGGTGTATGTGTTGGACGGAGGACGGGTGTCTAGTTATAATATAGAGTTTTGCTGTTTCCACAGCACGGTGCACAATATCGTGCATAGCTCCCTGTGGGATTCGCGATTATTTTTAATCTCGAGCCCCATCCCCTACGATGTTGTGCACGTAGTGCAACTCTATAATATGATATAAGTTTTTACAGTATTGCTATACTTAAATTCTAATTGACATTATGATTTACATTTCATCATGTGGCACACAAATTCACCATTAATTTGTCCAACATTATAAATAATCATGATCACAATTTTGATACCTATTGAAATGTTATGCAAAATATATACAAATAATGTATAAGTAGATTAATTCAAATTTCTTATGGCAAAAGTTCATGCCTATGGACTTAATAGTGAGGTTTATGTTCTGTCGTGATCACAAAGATTTAGTACGATGCCTAGACGTTGATAATTGTAATGGCTTGTGTTTTTCTTTTAAAACTATTTTAAAAAGATTTATGAGAAACAATTATTTATTGGAAAGGGTAATTTACTCCTTTCTATTGTGTGAATTAGTAGAGTCTGTCGTCTGAATTAGAAAATAAATACAAAATCAGTGCCCATTTGACAACCATTAATTTATTTTACGATTTGCTATATAATCATTTTCAACTACACATTCACACAATAAAATATTCTACATATTTTCCTAAAAATCACTATTCAAAACTCTTTTTTTTTTTCCTACAATAATGATTGTTATATAGGCTCATAGTATAGCATGTTTACTACCCTCGGCTCAACCGCATTCACGAATCATGCCTTCATATTTCTAAATGTGTTTATGATGACCATATTATTCATGTTCACCTCCTACGGGTGGTTAGTATGAGAATGCTTAATAGGTGATGTTCGATAATATGTAATATTTTAGTTTTTTTTTTTTTAATCTTTATACTATCTATTGTCGTCGAATGTGGCGTATCGAACACAAAGGTTATAGATATACGTAATTTGAAAAAAAAAAATTAATTTTCAAGAAATGACATTTGTTAATATGCACAACTTGATGATATAAAGAAATAGAAGCACGTGACAAAATCATTTGTCCACTCCAATGCACTAAAGTATACAATAAGACATTAACTCCATTGCCAAGTACTAATCTCAAATCAAAGTTTACATTCACAATTACAAACATATATTCATCCTTTAGGAACTTTACTTGAAAAATAAACGATTTTACCTATCATTTAATATCACATTAGCGTCACCTAAATTGAGGTTGCAACCTCAGTGAGGCTAAATAGCATTACTCATTATTCTTTGAGAAAAGCCTCATATAATAAATGACCAAAGAGATGCAAAAACTTCAATTGATAGTATAAAAAAAAAAAAAAAAAAACGCATGATAGATGTGATTTTCAGATTATTTTCTCTATAAGCTGAAAGGACTCTAAAATAAAATGGCTTAACCAAATGAAATACTTGTTCACACAGCTAAAGAATTATAAGCTGGAAAAAAGCACATTATTTATCCCTTTTTTCTAATTTTTTTGATATTTCTGCTGCTTCAACCTGTTCTTGACAGTGTAAAATGCTGATCCAAAACAGCTACCTTTATGAGTTCCTGCAATTTCCCTGGCAGTTTCTCGAACTGAATCCCATGTTTTCTGGTTTATTAGATGAAGACTTTGATCGCCTTCAAAATGCAATCAAGTGGAGGAATGGTGTCTGTAATTTATCGAGGCTTGAAATACGGGAAGATGAATCTTAGAGAGGAATCTGATAATACACAAATGAATTCAGAGCTGGTACTGGTTAAGAGCTCGGGACTATTGTCCCAACATAGCCAAATCCCGCAATTGTGAAGGTGATAACTTGAAGGAAAAGGTATATGAAATAGTTGTTCTTTCCATAAAGGAAGTCGTAGCATCCACAGACGAATAAAAAGACCGCAAACCCCAGCTCATGAAGTAATATTCTGGAAAATATACAAGATGCATCAGTTTAGATTATCATTCAAACACATTTAGGCCACCCATTCAATCAAGATCATACCCCGAGATTCTTGCCTCACGGGGTCTCGGTTCTTGACTCAATGAGTACATGAGTATGCATTGTTAAGGAGTATAAATGCATATGATCAATAATTACACGAACTAGGCACATTATATCTTGTTTTTGGAGGGAAATGTGTCCACGGAGAAGAAAATAACTTTCAAATGAGTGATCTCGTGCAAGGCAACTGACTCTTTGTTGGAAAATTGACGGTTTTCCATTCAGTGATCAATGTGCACCAGAAATTAAAGTTTGAGGAACTAAGGGCCAACAAACATTAATTAGAGACCTATGTGCTTTATTTGTGAAAGTTCTATCAGATTTTTACTCTACCATATGCGAGCATCAAAAAAGAAATGAGTAGCTAGGAGAGGAGTGCCTATAATTTGAAGTAAGTTTTTTTTTTTTTTATAATAAGGTAAGAGTTACTTTCCAAATAAATAACTTTGTATACTTAAAAGTAGAAAAAGACAAAAACACGATCAAACAAGTTTGGTGGCGAAATTTTTTAGTTTTTAAGCTTAGCCAAGCAAGAATAGCAGGATACTTTTACCTGTCTCCAAGCTTAAATAGGGGTAATTTCTTTGGTGTTGCTTTCGCATTCGACTTGTTCTTGAGAGCATCTCCGAGTTTTTCAGTGACAACCCATTCGTTGGCTCTCTTAGCCTCAAACAAACCAATAAAAGTCGCCTTGGTTCGATGAAAAGACATCACATTCTCGAAAAGAATCCAATAGAACAGTAAATGGAACGACCTGAACATCACAAATTCTCGTATGTTATTACAAAAAAAAAAAAAAATCTTTTCTCCTAGTTATAGCACTAATGCATGATTTAATTAGGAAACGAGATGAGAATGCTAAGTACTCGACCTTGGAGTCCCAACAGAATTTAGAGTGGTGATTATGCAAGGAATGTAAATGGCTCCCCATTTCGGCACATCAACTTCGGGTACTAAAATGGTTAAAGGAAGTACCACACAGTAAAAGAAGAAAGTAAACATGTGGGCTATGATTTTTCGGACAAAGAAGAAGCTGTAGATCACATAGAACTTCTTCCGTATTGAAACTTTCTGCAAAAACACGAAGAAAAATGTATTGAGTTCTCTTTTAATAGGGTATAAAATTTCTCAATTTTGTCTTCAATCCAAAAGAGAAGAAGAATTGTTCACAAACCTTGTTTTTGACAATTTCCATCACCATTTTTCTGAATAAATTGCCTGGACCACAAGACCATCTGTGTTGCTGAAAGCGGAAGGCTTTAAAAGTACTAGGAAGTTCACTTTTCACCTATTAAGGAATTAAATATTGGTCAGTATGAAACAATGCATAGCAACAACAAAAAACTAAGCTTTACTTATGATAAATTCCAGGTCGAGTCCGCTACAAGAATCCTACTTTGCTTATCTACACTATTCTCTGTTTTTAAACTGCTCTACTAGAATAACTTGAGGGCATATTTACTGTGTACTAGATAGGTTTACACCGCATGGTCGACAAGGTTTTAGCATCTTGTTTTTCCTAAATACGGTTCAATACTGTCTAGCCCACTATACCAAACACACTATAAAAGTATGTGAGCAAAATGTAAAATAAAAATTCTTGACTAAACCACATACCTGAAGGTCTCCTAGGTAAACAAATTTCCAGCCCTTGAGACCAGCTCTAACAGCAAGATCCATGTCCTCTACTGTGGTTCTGTCTTTCCATCCTCCTGCCTCATTTATTGCAGCAATTCTCCATACTCCACCGGTGCCTGAGACAGAGTGAGTTCGTAGTATTAAAGGTACTTTCATTAAGAAGTGCTAAATTGAAGCGAACAAGCCAATAAAATTCTTTGCATAGAAACCTAACTTGAGGGATTGCGAACAATAGTATCCATCTTCAAACAAAATCTACACGGGTAGTTGTTTCTCTTATTTAAGACAATACATTCGCAAATCCCACTAACAATCAATTCTATACCAACATGTCCTTCAACTAGTCTCACATCCATTCGGCAAAAACTGCCTTTCCTTTGCTCCAAGACGAGGAGGAGCAATTGAAAACGCGCGTTAACTTATTTAGTTTGTTATCTACAAGTGTTGTCTGTTTCATTTAGAGTGAAAGCTTTTCCACGGTAATCCAAGTTCTATTATGAATCACATATTGGAGTTAGACTTGATAAATTTTTATTTTCGAAGTCTTAACGTTTGGATAAAAATCATTTCCATTAACGAGGACTCAAAAAAATACCCCGGATGGTTGAATATCATAGAAGGATTTACTTAATTACTCAACTAATACCCAAGTACAATTAAGAAGATTATAATTAACCCACCATTGAAGCCAAAGAAGGCATGAGTAGATGATCCCACTTCTTGCTCAACTTTAAAATGGTAGTCCAAAGACATTTCTTGCATTCTTGTCAACAAGCATTCATTTGCATTCACTGCAAAACCAATCAAATGTCCACTATTTTTATCAGCATTCTCAGTTTCGTTATTCTCATTCAACATACGGTAAATCAATAACAAGAAAGAAAATATTATACAAAAATCCTAATAGTTAAATACAAAGACACCAAGAGAAACTGTCTCAAACAAACATGATACTCAACAATCACTCTTGATTCTACCTATTGGTTTTCAAACTTAAATTCTAGGATTAAGCAATTAATTGATCACATGAATATGTAAGATTCACGGTTTTCAAAATAAAATCTAATTTTATAAAGTTAGACATGTAAAGTCCGTGCAACATTATATAGAAATTTAGATTGTCGCTGCTTTTAGAGATTCATTGTGCAATATATGCAATATAATAAAGACTGAAGGATCAATTTGTTCTTATTCGATAGTGCCAACTCGCTACTCGAACAATAGATTGCATCGATGGTGCAATTTTCCCCCAATTTTATTTAGATGAAAATGACTATGGAATATTGGGACTAATCCATTGTAGGTCCTAATACTAGCCCAAAATGAGGCAGGAAGCCGTTACTTTTCTGACACCACGTGACATATAAATTAAAACACTAGTCCAACTGTCGGTGTACCCTGTTTGGGAGGAGTTGACACGTACTAATCTATACCCTTCTACATTACAGACTATACAGTTGACCATTGACTATTTTTATTTGTCAGCATTTCGGACTTACTCACTTACATGCCGGCTAATCCAAGGGAGTACTGTTAATTTTATTATAAATTCAAAAATATTACATAAGAAATAATAATAAATAAGATTAGGCTAATTAAAGTAGAGGGAAAAAAAACAATAATTTCGAAATAGTATAGGGCTATGAACCACACGCGTATATCATTCTTTCTTTTCAATTAAGGGTTGAATACAATGTGGGTCACCAATTTTGAGCAGAATTGCATCCGAGTCATTCATCTTTAATTTGGTGCGATTAAATCACTAGATGCCGATCTACGTTCAAATTTGGCCACTACGTCCACTTTTTTCAGACTAGTTAACATTCTCCGTTGACCTAAATTTTAAAATTAATGAACGACTAATGTAGACATTCATTAATTTTAACGTTGAAGTCAACGTAGCACATTAATTAAATTGACATAAAGTGCTAGATTTGCAAACAAATTGAAGTCGGTTGATAATTACATAAAATGATATTTGAGTGACTTAAATCTAACTCTATTAGAAGTCGGGTGACCCCTATGCATTGAATTTGTAGAATTTTGGGTTGTTTGACAAAGTTTCATTTTTTCGTACAAAAATTGATTAAATGTATTGATGAAAACTTGATAAAAAATTGTAAATCTCATGATAATATTAATAGCTGATGTGTAAGTGATAATTTGAAAGGTAAATTTTTAAAAAATGAATGGTTAAAAATAGAAAAGAGTTGTGAAAAATAATTTTTAAAAAATAAATAATTTAAAATGAATGTGAGTCATACATTCACTTAAGTATTAACCTATTGTAAAAGGTTATTTTAGTCAAAATTTTAAAGGAAAAAAAGAAGAAGCAGGATAGCCCAATGGACCCCACGACACCATGCGATCTGCAACAAATATTTACTAGTGGCACATAAAAAAGACAAACGAGCATGCACATGCAAATTTTCACTTTATTATATTACAAGCTATAACATCTAGACAAATGTAATAATTAAGACCACCGACACTTTCGCATGTTAAGAAATTCCAAATAAAACATTACTTATGTGTCGACAATGTTTTTTGAAAAATGTTGTTAAAGCGTTTTGATGGTTAGCAACTTCACACCTAATTCACTTAAAATTACCGAACCAATCTATCGATATATTTTAACACCATTGGTATTCAATTGAGTATCCACCCAGGTTCTAGACTGGTTAAACTAGGCTTTACTGGACTCGACATTAGCTGAGATAAGAAAAAATGATCAAATCTAAGTCTCGTTTGATTTTCATTCTTTGTAGAATGAAATGAGAATGAAAAATATAGTCATTATGACCACACACAAAAGATGAAAAGTAAAAAATTGTGACTGAATGTGATGAATAACGGTGATATTTTTCATTTTTATAGAGGAAAAATGGGTATCAAACGGGGCCTAATTTAAATTAAGATTGTGAGGCTTACCGAATCTCCAGCGACCTTGCACGAGAGCGATGTCAGGATTGTGCATGAGAAAAGGGATTGAGCGTCGAAGAAAATCCGGCTCGGGCCGAAAATCTGCGTCGAAAATGACCACATATTCACATTCTTTGACATAGTCACGTTTCAACCCTTCTTTAAGAGCTCCAGCCTTGTAGCCTCCTCTTGTTTCCCTAATTTGATACCTAATGTTTAATCCTTTACTTGCCCACCTAATGCATTCTTGCTCAACCATATCCTAATACATTGATGATATGCCATTAATATCAAACTCAACAAAGAAAATATGTTGTTGGATTTTTAAGTAACTTACTTATTTTGACAATATTACAAAATTACTATCAAAATAAGCAGCCCTTCGATGGTTAAAACAGATGTGTTTAGGGAGCTCTGATTTACCTTGATGATAAGATCAGTGGAATCATCAAGTACTTGAATCACCATACGATCGGCTGGCCATGAAAGATTACATGCTGCACCAATGGAGATCTTATAAACCTGTCCAAAAAACCAAATCTCAGCTTCTTCTTTTTCTCGAAGATCCAGATTCCAAGTCATCGAGAAATTTGAAAATGCAAGCCATTCACCACGAAGTGTTTCTTAGAATGACTGTCTGCGTTTGTGTACATCGTAATGCAACAAGATGACCACCAAATGTTTGTTAAAATGCCTGTGTGAGTTTGTGTGCATAGAACTCAAACAAAAACTGATTAATTTGATTCGTCTCCAGTAAAATTGCACATTGTGGAGAAGAATTCAGCGAGATTAACCTTTTAAGATTAAACTCAAATAAATTCAAATAAACGGACCTCTTTTTCATTGAACATGGGGATCTGAACAAGGACCATGGGGAATGCTGCACTGCCACTCTCCAAATCATCCTCCATTGCTTCCCATTTGTACCTTTTTTGGGGCTTTTTCCAGAAGAGCTTAACTAGAATGATAACTATCCCCATATAAAGCCTCTCAATGAACACCATGATTGACATGGCTAAGCATATGTATACTGCAATTCTCAGCAATGGAACTATCAATGGTGCTCTGATTAGCTCCCACAGCAACCCAATTTGCCCAGCAATGTTGGCCGTCGCCCCTGGTAATGATTCAGGTATGAAACTCTTAGCAGAAACCTCAGCCATTTTTTTCTCCCTTCAAACAGAGGATTCACTGAAGAAAAATGGAAAATCAATAGATCTGCACTATCTTCCACTCAATGTTTATTGGATTAAAATACAATGTGGGTTGAGTTTACAGGAGAAAATTCAGACCTCATACCTGTTTTATCCTCTACTCTTCCCTTTCAGTTATGAGCCAATATTGTGGGTAGGGTAGAGCAAGCAATGGGATTGGGGAGAGTGTGAATTGAGTGTTTTTATACACGTATTTGGTCTGGTTTATAGACTTTCTACGTTACTGATGAATATTTATTTTTATTTTTAATAGTTATTTACAAGTCATTGACAAGGGTGTTTGTGAAGGCAATTTTGTTCCTTCACTTTTTGCTTATAATTGATTTTCCTACTACTTATTTCTGAAGTTGCAAAAAATAGGTTTAGTAGGAGAATCCTGAAGAATTACATGTCTTAGAAATATTATTGTTTGTAGATGTTCCTATTCGGAGTAGAGCTTGCTTGGTAGTGCCTAAACGACTTGAGTTTTATGGGAAGATTTTGAAAAAGATGTAGCTCTCATCAAAGTTTATGTCCAATCTAGTTCTAAATTTTAGTGAGGGCCTGTTCGGTACAAATTCTCAAAATCAATTCTCATTTTCAACCAGACATTCTTTAATAAAATAATATTTTTCATCACATCAATAACTTCTCTTTCTTTTCAACCACACATTTCTCATCGTATCTCTTTATAAAAATCAATTCTTTCCCAAAAAATCACTCACAAACATCCTCTAATTCTATTTTCATTATCTCATAAGGCTTAAGAATTGGAGGTATAGGGTGGCAATCGAAAGTAGACAGATTTGATTGTTGGAGTTGAAGAACATTGGTTGAAAATCGTGACAGCAATTTTTTTATTTTTTATTTTTACTTCAACAAGCCAAAAATAATATAATTATGGGCTTCCTTTTAATTATCTAAAAGAAGTGTGTTTGTGTGTGTGTGAGAGAGAAGAAAAAGGAAAAAGGAAAAAGGAAAAAAGAAAGAGTTCTAGTTATGCAAGAATCATGTGAGGGACATCCAAAGAAGTTACGAGATGACAGACCCTATAATTGACGTGACACTACAGTACACAAATGCAAATTATTTCTTTGAAATCAAAATGGCTTATTTTGTGTGCTTATAACATGTAAATTTATTGAACTTGTAATTGTAGTTTATTTGGACACATACTCAAGTTGTCATTTTATAAAACAAATAATTGAAATTAACGTATTGTGTTGTGTACAGCGAGCATATGGATCGTCATTTTTTTTTCTTTTTTCAGAAGGTCTCTCTCTATTTGTTTTGATTTTATCCTTCAAAGATTTTTTATATACTTTAATAGGTTAGAAGTGGGAGTAGTGTATTGGAAGTAACATCTTATCTTAGTTGTAAAAGATATAAGTGGATTTTGCTTATAAGTGCTTTGTTAATTATAAGTTACATCTTTACTTATGAGTGAAATTCTTAATCTTATTTCCTTTAATATAAATAATCTTTTCTTAATTCATAAATTGACGAATTAACAATACGGTCTAAATTCACTTCTATGTAGCGATAAATTTTGTATGGTTGAATAAAGTAAGATAAACAGTAAACACTCCGAATCAATTTAATCCAAGTACTAATTGCATCAAACACAAGATAGAAATTAAATAAAAATCTTGATCATATTGCCATTATGGGTAGAAATACTTGTACTCATTAGAAACCTACCAACTTTCTGAATTTATGTCCATAAAAAATTTGAGTTCTAAAAAAAAAAAAGGTTGAACCCCAACATTGAGGGTCCCCAACTGTCCCGCTCCTAGAGTATTGTGGAGAAGATAAATCGCGAGATGTACCTCAACATGTCAGGATACAAGAGCTGTCATATTGGTGTCCACAAAAAGTCTAATTTCATACTTTGTAAGAGGCAGAAATTGAACTCTCACACTGCGGCTATTAACTCAATTGAGATTATCTCACCCTTGTCCTTTGCACCGTTGAATTATATTCGGGGGAAGTAAAAATTGAGTTCTAAATTTCCACGAAAGATAGCACAAATCAAGGCAGTTGATGTAGGCACAGGTCAACTTGCCTTGTCCAAAATCTTGAACTAAAATCTGTCTTTATTGAAAGATTTGAAGAAGAATCAAACAATTATTATCCCAACTTCACCTAAATTGTACATGTGTTCAGTGTTCTCGATGTTTGACAAATTTTGCATTTTTGTTTCTAAATATTTCATTCTTATATATAATGTCAAGTTATACAATACAATATTTGACTAAAAATGTAATGTATTAAAGTAGTAAAATACAATATTCTAATACGACGTGACAAACGAATGCACCCTAATTGCAATATTGTACTATTTTAGTGAACTTTCTTTCGAAATTTCGTAAATACAAAATGAAATTTAATTTAATTTAATTATTTTGGATGAATAAGGTAAAGTGTCCTAATAAAATTCCATTAGTATCTACAAGTCATCACTTAGCACAAGAAAAAGAAAGTAAATTCGTCTAATTATTAATTAGTTGAGTCAAAAGTGTAGCGCAAAAAATTGCGAGAATTAATTCCTATGGAAACTTTGGAACTTGGAAGTCTCTTGCTCTTGTCGTTTTGGAATAATTTGCGCCCGCATGTTTGGTTAACTTTAAAAAGTTTGCTTATGAGTAAATTTATTTATGAATAAAAAATAAAGTTTAAGTTAAATTTATAAGCTATAGTTAGAAATGAGTAAGTTATATAAGAAGATAGACGGGTTGTCGTTGCTCGCTAATGTGTGCCTAGGCGTGATTATGCACGCCTTGTTATTTTTTTTTTAGAATATTTGTAACTTAAAATTTAAAGGCTGATTTCTTTACCTCGTTTGCCTTAAATTCAAAATAGTCGCTTGAAGCCTTGAATAAATGAAAACTTCCAAAGATTCTTATTTACTATTCAGTATTTACATATGAAACTTATTTTTTTGTTGGAAACTTTAAAAAATGTATAAAATGCATCTAAATCTATTTAAATGCTTGGTAGGTATTATTTTTAATTATTAAATGATTTTTTTTATTGATTAAAAATTAAAATAATATTAAAATAAGAAAATGTCTTTTTACTTTTTTTACGCTTATGCCTCGACTAAGCTCGCATAGCTCATAGTTTGACTTTCATACATAGCCATTCATTACACCTTTTAGAACACTGGTGTTAGATCAATGCTCATAATCGTTAAGTGCAATTCTTTCCATGCAAAATTCACTAAGGATGGCAACCTGCTCCCAGCCTCCTACCCCACTTTCCCTTAATATTGAGATTGAAATAATCTCATTCTATTTACTTTTTCTAAATAAAATTTAAATTTAAAAAATAAAAAAATAAGAGTCAGGACAGATATCACATTCTTCATTCTCATCCCATTTCCTCAACGAAACAAGAAGGATGAGATAATTTGCCATTCTTAAATATTTCTATATTTTTTAAATGAGTATGTTGAATATGACAAAGTAACGGATGTAAAGGATGCAAGGATTTAATTTAATTTTTCACGAAATCTATAATCATTAATTATTATAGTTGTAGTTATTGGTACCAATTTTATCAAACTGTCTATTTATATTTTTGGCGTGCAAAAGTTGATTACCAATTTCCAAAAGCGACTACTCTGCCAAATTATGATTTTGTTAATAAATGAACACTAATTGCAGTCTTATCTATCACAAATTGATGGTGTAAAAAGAGAGACACGTGAACTAATCATTGAATTAAAACATTAATTAACTAAATAATTACCCTTAATCACCATATGATGTTGACAAGCCAACAGGCAACAGTAATATTTTGTAAGTAGACACTTTATTGCATTGACATTTAGTGACATCTTAACTTTAATTATGTTTTTAATTCAATAATTCACGTTAGAGTGTCGGCGTTGCCGGTTGAAGTATTTACTTATAAGTAAAAATAACTTAGGACAAAAATTCACTTATATGTGAAAAAAAAAATATTTATTAGTAAATACTACTACTTATTACTAAAAAAAATTACTTTTGGGTCACTTATATGTAAAAAAAAACTGCTCATAAGTAAAAATACTATTTATAATTAAAAATTTACTTATGAGTAAAAATCACTTCATTTTTATGTAAACAAATTGCTTCTAAATGAAAAATATTACTAGTAACTTCAAAATTCATTTAAAAGACAAAAATATGCTTATAAATATAAATTTTATCTTATAAGTAAATTTTTGTTTATAAGTAAAATTTCACTCATGAGATAAAAATTCACACAAGAGATTATTATTAAAAAAAAAGGTCTTATTTTTTAATTTTTTTCATTATAAAACCAATAAAATAAATTCAAAAGTAACTTATTTATCTCAAAAGTAGCTTGTGACCTTTTAAAAAGCTATGCCAAGCGAGTTCTAAGACTCGGACTATCACATAAATTCCAAAATTGGTGTTTGAAGCATCAAACGGAGGTATGTGGAGATATAAATCTCAAATTGATTAAAAACCAAAATATTTACCAACATATAATGGTTTTGCTACTCCTTTTAACAATGTTTATTTTTTAAGATGATACTCCAACTGCAAGTCTTAATAAACATTCAATTAAAATTTTAAGGTGCTATAAATAAAAGAATTTCATTTATTTTTATTTTAACTTCAACTTGTGCATCATGGTACAACATGAAGTCAAGATTTCATTTTCATCCATAATTCTAAAACATAAAATTGTTATAAACGTATTGTGGTGAAATTTCAACAATGTCCGCTAGTCGTATGTTTATATCATATTGAACCACCTAATTTAAATACATAAATTATCAAAAATATTTGTTGGATTTTCCCGAATCTTCTAGAATTGTAAAAATGTCACAAAATTTTCAAACTAAACATTAGTTGGTGAGCTCGGCTATGAGAGGTAAGAATGATATGTCACTACAATATTGACGGTTGATTTATCATTTCATTATGAATATCTTATTGTATTCCCTTAGTGCGAAGTCTCGCTCGACTTTTTACCATGCAAGTTTGGATTTCTAGAAAAATAAATAAAAATGAACTTGAGCTAAGTAGCTAACTTTTGGTTCTCACAAACACATTAATAACTTTTAACAAGCTTACTAACTTTCTTTTTTTTTTTTTTTTTTTTTTCAAATTCATTATATCGCGCATTCTTTTAATAAAATAAATTTATACTTAAAATTTAAAAAAACAAATTCTACTTCTTAATGATACATTATTCAGAAAAATCACCATTACAATTTTTTTTCCCAAATAAAAATAAGCTCGAACAAAGAGTTAGTCAAATTGGGCACGTAAAAGTTGGTACATCAAGTTGAAAATGATTTTTCAAAATAAAATGTGAAAGAAAGATGATTACAGAGGGTAGGCCCCAATCCAAAAGGAATATTGTTCCACCAAAGTATCAAGCAATGTTAGTGTCGGTAGAGGGAAAAGAAAAAAAAAAAAAAAAAAAAAAAAAAAAAAGAAAAAAAAAAAGGAGAATTGTAGGAAAATAATGTTTGACAAATTAAATATTTTAAAAGTAAATTTGACTTAATTTTAAACACAATCAAATAGTTTAATGAAACAATTGAAGTTCAACATATTCTAACCTAATTGAGTTCGTACATTTGAACAAGCATTAAATTTTGTAAGGCTGATAATGGCATTATCTTATATAAAGTTTCATTTCAATATTGTTTCTTTCGAATAATAAGAATAAGTTAATATAACAAAATATAGAAAAACGAAATCAATAACGAGAATTACTTCAACTTAAAGAATAATTTAACGTATTACACACTGATATTTATAAATAAACTGGAAGCGTAATCTAATTATTTCAAGAATTAAATAATAATAAAAAGAACACAAACGACTTGTTCGAGAAAGATTCATTATTATTATCGTAAAAATTAACCGATGAACACCTGCACGACAAAGTAAATCTCCTTGCAATGATGCTAATGAATAATGCTGTTCTTTTTTTTTTTTTTCTTTTTTTAGGAAAAAAATAAAAACATTGTATAGGTTGTTTCTTATGCTACTTTAGGTTTTGATTTCGGCCGAATTTCGGGTTTATTTTTAAAGCGTTTGTGCTAATAGGTTGACTGAAAACTGGGCTCATTGGCCTCAAATGAGTTTGGACCTTCAATAAGAAGCCCAGTAAAATTATGACTTCTATTACAAATAAGAATAAATCTAGATGTACATCTTACTTTACATTATGATTGACATTTTTCTTTATGTAGCACAATTTAAACAGTGATATGAAAGGATGTTGAGAAAATAAAAGAAGATGATGGTGCGGAAGAATTGACAACAGAAATGTAACCATTAATATAGAATAAATATTATAATGAACAATTCAAAAAGAGATTTTGCAAAGAGCCCACTCAAGATGTCTAATGATTTGCAGCAATTTATATATTCTTTCACTTTTGCATCAATTTAGGTAGACCTTCAATTTTATCTCTCTACCTCTGTGAAATTTAAAAAGACTAGTGTTACCTTCGTATTGCAAATGCAAAAGGCTTGCAAAAACATGCATTTCCATTTTAACTGACAATATGGAATGACAAACAAAAATCGTTAAATTAGATACCCGAGAGATAGGGGGCGGGGATTTCCTACCTAATCGTGTTCATGGGACAAGATGAATGTCCCGTTTAATATCCATTTCAAAATATAAGTTTTTTATCATACAAAAAGAAAAGATTCATCATCGTTTATGAAGGAAATATATTTTGTCCTACAAATTGAATAATAATAATGATAATGATATTCACCAACTAAATATAACATTAAAAAAAAAAGGACAAGGGACCCCGCCCCACCTTTAATTCGATGAGGGGTGACAAGGAGACAAAAATACTTGACGGGACAGGACGTAAATGGTTGTTTGGACTTTGCCCGCACCCATTGCCATCCTCACTTGACAATCACTTTTCAGGAGTAGGCATTTTTTTTTTTCTCGAAATTAGTTAAATCAGATTGACACCAGATTAAATCGATTAGTTCAACTCCGATTCTTATACTAAATGAGTCGATTTTGGGACCATACATTGAGAATCGACCTGTTCCAATCCGGTTCTTGGTACTATTTTGAAAAATTAGTAGTGAATTCAATTCTCTCGAATTTCTCTTTTTGCTTGCACTAAATGCATTAAGTCTTAGAACACTGTACTCCCAAAATTATCTCTTGTCAAAATTTCATTTTTCGTACACTTTTTTCTCTTTACAATAAAATCTAATAGGTAATCAAAATTTAAATTTAAAATTGATGTATTTTTGTAAAAATTCCACATATTAACATCCATCCAGCAAAGGGGTTGACTGAGTGGGGAGGGGGAAGAAAAGCATCAATCCTTGAACCCTCAACGTAGAAAAAATAATCTTCCTGCCTACTTCTAGGTTTCGATTTTTATCTCGAATTTTCAGAGATGGGCCGTTGTTGATTCTTGGGCTGATTGGGTGCAGTGCAAATTGGTCTGGGCCTTAAAAATGGGCTCAATCACATATGAAAATTTGGCCTGACCCAAGTGGTTATTATTATTATTATTATTATTTCTTGAAAGGCTTTTTTACAGCTGATAGAAATTTTAAGGAAAGTAACATAAAGTATGTGAATGTTCTGCAAAACATAAATTATAATTTAAATAGTATAAAGAAATATTTTTCATATATTTTATGGGACTCGCAACTATTACTTATCTATTATCCGCACATTTGCCTATAATTACTTATAATCAGTCACAAGTATGTAATGTGTACCTAAAATATGAGTTTAGCAATTTCTATATCCTTTCACTTTTAACATGACGAAAAATGATTTGTAGCAATTTATGTGAACTTTTAATATTACCTCTACTTTTTGTAGGTTTTACGAGTAAAGATAGTGTTGTCTCTTAAAGTGCAAATGCAAAATAATTGCAAAATAGTTAGTAAACACGTATTACAACTTTAACTTGACAGCCACTTTTTAACTTGCATCCCCATCAAACTAATCAATTTGATTTCTAATTTGTCTTTGTTTGCACCTAATTTTTGTGAAAATTTTAAGGGTTTGACTATACCACGATACCAATTAATATATTATTTGAATACATGATTGCCATTTTAACATGACACTCATATATAGTAAATAATAAAGACAACTGCTTGACGAATTGTTTGTGCAATAAAATTTGAAAATCTTTACTCGGAGTTGAATTTTTTTCACGAATTCTTATAAGAATATCTTACAAAAATCAAACCAAGTTTTTAAAATAAAAGTCATTAATGTTGATTTCATTTGTTTTCGCAAATTCATATGAGAGGAAGAAATCAACGAGAGGAAACAACAATTTTTATTTTGAGAAAGTAATCAGTATCATGTAATGTATATCTTATATGTACAAAACCAAGATTTGATAATATACTGACATGATTTAATTATAATTAACGTTGAAAATATTTGCGACTTTAATAATATTTTTGTTTGACGGAACTAGTTTAAACATCTCGACTATTAAAATTTTTAATGTGGCATTAGGAAGGACAAATTCTTAAATAAACAAGAGTTCTTACATTGTTCATTTGAGGTCAAACGAAAAAAGTTTATTGCGAAAGTATTAATTGAACAAATATAGAAGGATCTATACCAATAGACCAATTAAAGCTAATAAAGCAACGACAAACTTTTGCACGTGTTCATTGTTTGGAATTAAAGGGAGCTTTAAATATAAAACTCCACAAACAATACTTCCAAGTTTAATAGTAGCTTCGTTCCATTGTATAATAATAATCCTTCATCATAGAATCTTCCAAAACTTTTCGTTTCTTTTTCTTGAGTAATTGTATGCGTTGTCCTTGAGGCTATACAAACAACACATGATAAATCAACCTCATGTACATCCGCTAACTAGAAGGGTTGAAAACACTGACAAATCTCCTCGTAAATATAATGTCTATTTACGAAAATCTTGAACAAAAAGAGAATGACCCGACAAATGACTTTTTATTGGAACTCTGTGAAAATCTAATGAACACGGATTTAATTTCAACAGCTTGAAAGTAATGTGATATTGAATGAGTTTTAATTTTAACCATTGACTTTTCATATGATCGGATATAAAATGAACACGCGAACAGCAAATTATGAATCAAATTCAAGAAATTTCTATAAAAATGACATGAGATTTTATCAACTTTCAAGAATTATAATAAGTCCATATTTGGTATGGATTAAAATCATATTTTTAGTAAATTTTAATTAAAAAAATAATGAATTGTGTGGTTAAAAATTGTGAATCATTTAAAATATTTGATTAAAATTAATTATTAATTTTGACTTAATTTAAAATTTAAAATTAATTATTAATTTTGACTTAATTTAAAATTTTAATTTTAATTTCTATCATCGGCTAATTAAAATTTTGAAAAGAAGGACAATAAAGGACGCAAATAACATAATTCCATGTTTTGGACTATGAAAATATTGAAGTCCTTCCCGCCAATTCATCGCACTCTGCTCGGTGCTGACGGCTGGCTTGTTTTATCTTTATCTTTTGTAATAATTAGAAATAGCAGTCCAAAAACAAATGAAATTGGTCCATGTTTTGTCCGAGTAGCCGAGTTGACTCGTAAAACCTATGGACTCGTTACAATTTTTTTTCATTTCAACCGTTTTTTCTTTTTCTTTTTCAATAATTCTTTTGTCCAACTCATTTCTTTATTTTTCTCATTTTAAATGACAAGAAATTTAATATTTTCAACCGACTTCAAAACTCATATTTGAACCCCATTTTTTTTTGTCCAAAATGTATTTTGAAATAATATTTTGACGAAAAATGTTAGAATGTGTGGTTAAAAAAAAATTTGAGTTTGTTTGTAATATTATTTTATTGAAAAATGTGTAATTGAAAATAAGAGAAATAAAAATTTATTTTAAAAATAACGAGGACCAAAGAATGACTTAATTCTTTTTTATAATTTTAAGATTCGGTAAATTTATTACCTTTGCTGAAGTTTTAATGAATTATGTGTGTAATATTATACATAATGTAATTCTTATAGATATCTATACGTATCTTCTATAATATAAAAAATAGGTACCTTTTACTACTAGACACCCGAATGCGTATATAAATAGTAACAAATATTGATTATTATACACGACAAAAGACTGTTATACTTGTGACCCATTACTCATATGGTCATTAACATTGATAGTAAAAAATGAAGAGAAGATTGAAGAACGATTAAGCAAGACTTTGCCTTAGAGACCAATTAAATGCTACCAAAAATCATTTTTATATAAAAGTGTTTTGAAGACCTCTTGCTTTGCTTCTGCTTCCCTGCTTTCTTTTGCTATTACCTCAAATGCTTTCGACTTGCTCACTTAGAATGAACATCAATAATGGGTGGAAAGGCTTTACACAATAGAATTGCTGAGTTTCCCAAGTGATGAAACAATTAGGTATTATTGTACGAGTGAAATTCATTGTAGATTGTTTGTATAATAATCGTATGGCTAGACCTTTCTAATGCATCATAGGCTGAAAACTTGTGAAATATCCATTTTGTGTGACCGCGTAAGTTTGAACATTACATCGAGATATATTTTATACATCTTCATAATGTGAAAACATAAGGACAACGTGTGAAATCCTTACAAAGGCATACGTAAGTATAATATGCAAAACCTTATAGATTGTGTATGAAGAATTGGAAAGAAACGAAACTCAAAAAAATTGACCTGTGGCCTTCATTCCTAGATAAAGCACTTCGTATTGATTAACACCATTTCCTCTCATAAAGCCAAACGAGTTTATACAGTTGTTGGTTATACAGTTGTTGGTTCGAGCTTAATGCATTTTAATACCACCGAGAATAAGAAAAGAATTACAGAAGTTCCAATTTCGGCGTAATTCTATTTATAAATTAGGCCATGTATATATACTTTAATGTCATCTCTTATTTATAAATTTTCTTCGATCTTTATATAATGAAGTACAAAATTAATATTATTGACACGCGAAAATGTGTTCGACTTATAGTAGCGCAAGTGTACGGTTCGTTTCAAGTAACAAAGTGAATTTTTAAGTCCAAGTATCGTTCCCACAGATATTTAATAGTTTGACTATACTTATTTCGACCTTAACCGAAACAAAAGACGTGGTTTACGTTTTTGTAATTAAATTGTAATAAAAATAGTAATCTAAAGATGCAAAAGAGAATGAATTATTGAATTAAATGCAAATTCCATTATGTGCAATGATATAACTAAATGCAAGTTTGAGATAACAATTAAATAAAAGGCGTACTAGATTCGCGAATTCTCATACAACGATCTATTTCAATCATAGTTATACAATTTGACAACACATTTAAATTGTGACAAATCAATGTTCATATTTTATTCAAAACTCTCTTTCGATTAAGTTTAAACCTATTTTTATATACGATATCGACTATATCTCTATGACGTAAGCAAATATATAAAAATGCATGAATTTATATGAACATTTAGAGATTCATGTAAAGTATAACGATATATTTCTATCTCCTATCGGACCCTATAATGAATTATACCCTGTCTAATCTATTTCTCCTCTTTCGAATGGATGAAACAAATCACATAATCATATGCATAATAATTAAGGACTCAAGTCAATGTATATAAATCATTCGTCACTCCAAAATGCGTTTAACGTCAAAAATATAAAATTAGAAATTGAAATATCACATCACATGGTTCATCGTTCACCTAACACGATAAAATATAGCCTAGCATGGAAAAACTAAGAAAACAAAAGAAACAAATAAGAGAAAATATCACTATATCAAATGTTCTTCTTGCTCTCCAATATGTCAAAATATGTCTAATAATGCGCAACCCCATATCCTGGTCGTAATTAGGGTTAAAAAAGAGTCCAAAACATGTTTCCATAGGTGGTTGATGACTTGATTCAAATAAAGAAACTAAATTTCTCGCGCTGAAAACATACCAGGTGACCACTTGACTTGATAAATTCGCTTCCTGGATTCCCTGCAAGGGTCTGGGCGGTTGCTTGAAGATTTCTTCCAAGCGATTGCTTGGAAGGAACAACTTTCAATTTCCTTCATTTTGATCCCCAAATTTCATTCTTTCCTATTTTGGCTTCACTTCTTCTTTTCCTTCTTTAATCGCCCCATGACTTCACCAATTTGCACTTAGTCAATCTCTATGCTCGATTCGATATTCAGAACAATTTTTAAAAATTTGCAATTTGGTCTCTGAACTTTCATTTTCTTCCTTTTTAGTTATTTTCGCTCGTTTTTGTATATTTTTCGTTCCATCTATCAATGCAGCCCTACAAAATATAAATTGTACCGAATTAAGTCATATTTCAACATATACGTTCCCAATTAGCCATTTTATGACCTAAATAAGTGTGTAAAATGCACTTATCAATTATCTTTACATATTAGACTACGTGTAAGAAACTTGTAGGGGCTCGTTACCTTGAAAATGTAGCCGATACTATGCAAAACTCTCAGGAGGGTTTATATGCAGATAACGTGCAAACACTTTTAGATTGTGTCTCAAGATGCACAAAGAAATGACAAGAGTACTTCGTTTACAAATGAAAAAATCGCGAGAAGTTAAGGATTTTTAATCTTTTTCAACGAGTGAAAATCAAATGAATCCAATTTTATACATGCGCGAGAAGAGCTCACATGTTCAAACATGCCGCACGTTAAAATTTCAGGGAAATTTCCATTTTCTTAGACTGGTCGTTGAAATATGTCTCAAACATTGGCCCAAGGCATTTTTCCCTTTTCTTACCCTGAAAATGCAGGGGCGGTGGGGCACCATGCGAAACCCTCAAAAGGATTTAAGTGAAAATAACTTGCAAACTCGTGGATTGGGTTTGAATACATGAAAAGAGACAAAACTTGAAGAATTTGAGACGAGGTACTCATTCGCAAATTAAGGATCTTGCAATAGTTTGATCCTTGTCGATTTTTCGTAAATCAAATGAATTCGTTTTTAATAAACAAAGTGAATTTTCATTATAGTCGTCGTTTGAAACTACAAGTGGATTATTCTATTCCTTTCATGTACAAACTAAACAAGGACCACACCTTACTTCACGAAGCCTATTCTACAATATGAAAATTAATAAATCATTCAAAGAAAAAAGTCACTAGATTTTATGGATAGGATAAGTTGGAGCGCATCACGTCCCACTGTGTTAATTTGAAATCTCATCTCATTTCGTACAGTGATCCCTTTCAAACTGCTAAAGCTTTGGCATCAACTGGAGAATGAAAGTTGACCAACCTTCTTGCATATCCTTCTATGACGAAGCGACACACCAACTCTACATCTTGATTCAATTCGCATGGTTGAATAGAATCTTGGGATAAAAAAAACCATGGATAAATACAAGCAATCTTTTTTGTAGGCACTCGTCCCAGTTCAACTGGGAGATTGTATGGAGATTTGTGTCAAAATAACAAATATGCAGGAGAACAAAAGGCATTGGACACATATTGAATGTTTGAATTACTAATTTTGCATCTCTCACACCAAATCCACCCACTTTATTATTATTTGTCAATGTTTGATCAAATGAAATAGATTCACCTTCTGAAACAAGATATTTTGGTATGAGAAGGATAATATTAACCGCTTGACGCCTATCCAATGGATCCATTATGGTTATTTCATATGCACTGTTCTTTTTGCATTGCATTATAAATCCTAGTACTCTTGCGAAATTTAACATAAAGTACCCAAGAGGAAAGCTTGACCGTATCATCTCCTGACAAATTCCGTTTTATAGGTATACTCAAGAAAGAAAAGCATTTTAATACCACCAAAAGCAAGACTTATTATTATTATTTTTTACAGAATATGCAATTCTAGAGTGCTTCTACTTATAATTTAAGTCGAATATAAACTTAAACATCATATTTTATTCACAAATTTGCTTAGCCCCATTTGGTGGAGGATTAAAATTTTGATTTTTATTAAAGTCAAATTTAATAACCTATTTCATGGGATTTACAATTTTTCAACAACATATTTCATCAATTTTTATTAAATATTTAATTTTAATCCCAGCAAATATGGGCTAGATATTATTATTATCTTTATACATTGGAATACAATTAGGATAAATTGTTTTTAGGGATAGGATAATCAACAAGTACGGCATGACTCGGAACTCATCCGAGTCAAAACGAGTTAAGAATAAATTAATTCCATTATCGAGAGGGTTCCAAGTCCATCTTCCCCATTAAATTCTGAATACAAGAAGTGTGCCCTGGTTAGGGTTATTTTTGCCTCATATCATTCGGCAATCACTTGCCCTCTCTCTCTCTCAAAATTCTTCAATCGAGGTTTCCAATTAGTGTATCTTCAAAAGGTACCGTTCGATTTTCTTCCCATTAATTTTTAAAAAAATTAACGTTTATATATATGGCAACCGATGCTGTCCGTTAACAGATTCGTATCGGCACCGGAATCAATTTGGTAATCGGAATTTCCCTAAATTTTATTTTATTATATATATATTGCATATTTGATATTAAAAAATAACCGCAAAGTTTGTATTGTTTTTTTTTTTTGGATGGAGTCACTCGCTGCTTAATCTCTGTTCTTTCATTACGTGATATGGATCTGAGAAGGTCCTGAAATTTGTGTCAATATACTGAAACAGGTGCGATGAAGGAGATTACTTGTAACTGATATATCAAACATATCCAAGGAAGAGAAACCCGAGAAGCGCTGGATTTATTTTGGGGGTAAATTTAGGTGGTGAAATAATGGAGTATATAGTGGTTGGATCGGAGCGTCGTCGGGGAAGAAAAAGGAAGATAAAGGATGTAGAGAATGTAACAGTGGATGGTGACGGTAAGAGGAAAATAGTGGAGACTAGGTCGAAAAGAATAGTTGGTAGGTATGTAATGAAAGAATTTGAGGGCAGTGGGGTGTTTTTGGGAAAAGTCGCATCTTATGATTCTGGTTTGTACAGGATAGATTACGAGGATGGTGATTGTGAAGATTTAGAGACTGGTGAATTGAAGGTGCTTTTGGTTGAAGATAGCAATATAACTGGTGAATGGTTGGAGAGGAAAAAGAAGTTGGATGAGCTATTGTTAAGTAAAGATGTACAGGCAAAGAATCCTAAATTTAAAAATGCACCAACAAATGCTACCGTTGATAACAAGGTTGAAGCATTGCTGTTAAGTGAGCCCACAAACGGCGGGGTTGGTGCTATTGAAGTGGAGGAGGTCCAAGAAGAAGGCAATACTTACGCTGACGGTGATTCATCAAGTGATTCATGTGAGGATGCTCAGGAGCAGGATGCTAGTCTGGAGGTGGAAGAACCAGTTGTTCCTCCACCCGAATTACCTCTATCTTCTGGGCACATTGGAGTCCCAGAGGAGTATGTTTCACACCTTTTCTCTGTATATAGTGTTCTGCGTTCTTTTAGTGTCCCACTGTTTCTGTATCCTTTTGGATTGGATGATTTTGTGGGGGCGCTCAATTGCTGTGTTGCGAACACTTTGTTGGACTCTGTTCATGTTGCTTTAATGTCTGCCTTGAAGCGCCACATTGAAAGGCTCTCATCTGAAGGTTCAGAGCTTGCATCAAAGTGCTTGAGGTATTTTCTTATATATGTTAGAATTCCTTCCCATTTTTTGGTAAATGTATGCACTTCAATTGCTGTTTTGGCTGTTAATGAAAGTTGATGTTATCTTTGATGGGACTATTCTTTTCTTGTTTTTGTTTGCTTCTATCATACTTGAGTAAGGAGAAGAATGCAAAATCGTTCTCTCAATACATAACACAAAAGTAATTTGTTTGAATTTCATGTCTATGATAGTGTAGTTTGCATTGTTTTCATAAATCCTTGGGCGTTGGACTGTCGCAATCGTTTGATCATTACAAGTTATTCATTTATGCTAAACAAAATTTGAAATGACATTTTTATATAACCACATTACATGAAGTATTCTCCTGCTAATTATGCCTTCACTTGAAAATGTTCCGTTAAGGAGTACTTACTGTATGCTCATGTTCTTTCTTGTGCAAGTCATTTTGCAAGATCACTCTTATATTTTTCTTGACCTTTCTGCTCTCAGGTGCATAGATTGGAGTTTGCTTGATTCATTGACTTGTCCAGTTTACTTGGTCCACTATTTAATGGTTATGGGGCATACAGATGGACCTGACTGGAAAGTATTTTATACACATACCCTGGAGAGAGATTATTATACTTTATCTGTTGGGAGGAAGCTAATGATTTTGCAAATTTTGTGTGATGATATTCTGGATTCTGAAGAGCTAAGAGTAGAAATTGACATGCGTGAAGAATTAGAAGTGGGAATAGACATTGATACAGGGACAACGGTTGCCCCTGCAGGTGGACCGAAAAGAGTTCATCCGAGATATTCTAAAACTTCTGCCTGCAAGGACAAAGATGCAATGCAAATCATTTCAGAGCGTCACCAGATAAAGCCGTCTCTTAATTCTCAATCTTTGGGGTCTGAAATAAGTGGACCAGTTGAGAGCTCTGTTGTTGACCAGGATGAGAATGGGGATGAATGCCTTCTTTGTGGTATGGATGGATATCTGCTTTGTTGTGATGGTTGCCCATCATCTTACCATTCAAGATGTTTGGGACTCTGCAAAATGTATATGCCGGAAGGATCATGGTTTTGTCCTGAGTGTAAAATAAATGCTACAGGACTTAAAATTTTGAGAGGTACAGCTTTAAGGGCAGGAGAAAATTTCGGTGTTGACTGTTATGACCAAGTCTTTGTGGGTACTTGTGACCATTTACTTGTGTATGTTTCTAATGCCTTATATTATATTCTTTCACCTCTGTCAACCTTCAGATTCTTTATTTAAAAACTAAGTAAGATGATGCATGTGTTGCCTTCATAATTAACATCAAAGTTTCTCTCTCATTTTGTAATATTAAGTTGCAGCTCATCTTTGATAATGTTAATTTGATCTCTGTTATCAAATGAAATTACAGGTTGAAGGCCTCGATTAACTCAAAAGTTTGTCTCAAATACTATCATAGACATGACATTCCTAGAGTTCTCCAAGCCCTTCATTCGAAAGTGGAGCATGTTACCATGTATTCAAATATATGCCACGGGATTATGCAGTATTGGGAAATGCCAGAGGATATTTTACTGCGAAATAGAACATCTGAAATTGATATTCAGTTAGCAAACCATAAAGGAAGTAGTGTGTGTACGACCCACTTGGCTAAATTGGTGGACAAGCTATTCCCTGAGAGTTTTGAAGTTGAGAACACTGGTAGCTGTGAAACTATCAGTTCAGGGAACTTGGCTGTTTCATCTCTTAAGAACTCTTTTCAGGATCCCATGCCTAGTGGGAACTTTATGGATACAGAGTTTCCACCTGATCAGCAGGATAATGGTGTGACCGCAAGAAAACAATCCAATTCTCTACTGAAACCCAGAATGACTGAGCCAGCTATATTTACTGGTTCGGTTGGCCAGGCAACAGATTGTTTTGAGTTAAGCCAACAAAGCACGTCAAGTATATCAGAAGTTGTGTCACACAGTTTTAATAACTGCCGGGAGCCTGTTAGTGGTACCTTTATCCATGCTAAAGTGTCTCTTCCTTGCGAAAAACTTAAAGACAGAGTTGATCCAGAATCTTGTAGAAGTTCATTAGAGAGTTTCTTATACACGGGCTCATCCTTCAAGATGCAGGGATACATTAATTATTATTTGCATGGAGAATTTGCTGCATCCGCAGCTGCAAATTTGGCTATCCTTTCATCTGAAGAAAGTCAGGTCCCTGATTCTCGCTCATTAGACAACCACAAAAAAGTTATGTCTGCCAGTGTTTCTCTTCAGGTAAAAGCATTCTCATCAGCAGCCATGCGGTTCTTCTGGCCAATTACAGAGAAGAAGCTTCTGGAAGTCCCAAGGGAAAGGTGTAGCTGGTGCTTTTGTTGTAAGGCTCAGGTGGCCAGCAAGAGAGGATGTTTGTTAAATGCAGCTGCTTCAAATGCAACCAAAGGGGCTTTGAAAGCCCTTACTGGACTGCGCTCTGTAAAGAATTGGGAAGGGAGTCTTCCTGGTATTTCAGCATATGTTTTGGTCATGGAGGAGAGTTTAGGGGGTCTAATAGTTGGTCCCTTCCTCAATGACATTTTCAGGAAGCGATGGCGTAAACATATTGAACAGGCTACCACTTACAATGCTGTAAAGATCCTTATGCTTGAAGTAAGCTTCTTGCTATAGCAGTTTTATATGCCCTGTGATTACACTATCTGATGTGATCAGCCTTTCAAGTCTTATAAGAGATTGGCTTCATCCCTATTCTATTCCCTGCGCTTTTGTTTTCTGATCTGAGATCAATCCCCTTGAACTTAGGCACTATATGTGAAGGCACCAATGGTTTGATGAAGTGAACAATACTTGACTGACCAGTGTTCATGTGTATCTGTTTTGTCTATGTGACATGCATGTTTATCTTTTCTTGCTCCCCGTGGACAATGAACCTGGGTTGCAAGAAAATTTGTACTTTATAAATATTAATCTTGATCTTTCACGAGGTTGAGATTTCCCTCTCAACTATTTACCCAATCACTGATATAGTAAAAACAGCCGATGTTTGTTTGTAACGCTTTATGTTTGTTGGACTTTATATACTTTCAGTTGCATGATGGTGTTTCTGTTGCAGCTTGAGGAGAACATACGGACCATTGCTCTTTCTGGAGATTGGGTGAAGCTTGTTGATGATTGTTCAACTGAATCTTCTGCCTTTCAGAGTGCAGCCACTGCTGCTGGATCTACTCAGAAGCGTAGACCAGGGAGGCG
Organism: Osmanthus fragrans; assembly: GCA_019395295.1. Lineage (NCBI taxonomy): Eukaryota > Viridiplantae > Streptophyta > Magnoliopsida > Lamiales > Oleaceae > Osmanthus > Osmanthus fragrans. The sequence continues at coordinate 23,563,605 of CM033343.1, read as the reverse complement.
TGGCAGGAAGCCATCTGCTACGGCTGAAGTTGCTATTGATGGTCAGGACTTGTTGAGTGACTTCACTTGGTGGCGAGGAGGAACCCTCTCAAAGCGAATATTCCAGAGAGGGATTCTCCCGTGTTCAATGGTAAAAAAAGCTGCCCGGCAAGGTAATATAGATACTCCCAGCTTTTCTTGTTCTGTGGAAAAAACTCAATGCATAATACCTTTGTTTTGTGATGTTTGCAATATACTGTTTTATAGAAGCACCATTTTGATAGATTTAAAGGTAGTTGTCTGACATTTTGGCATGCAGGTGGTTCCGAAAAGATATCTGGTATTCATTATGTCGAAGGATATGAGACTCCAAAAAGAAGCAGGCGGCTTGTCTGGCGGTCAGCAGTTGAGATGAGTAGAAATGCAGCACAACTTGCACTTCAGGTGCATCATTATCATTCAATTTTAGTATCCTGACTATATCTTTGTGCCGTTCTTTTACTTTGTTCTGGCAGCATTCACTCTATGTGAAATTTAATGATACTTTTCCTAATACATACAATTGGCTTTTGCATCAGGTCAGATACCTTGATTTTCATGTCAGATGGAGTGATCTTGTTCGTCCGGAACAGATTCCCTTTGATGGAAAAGGTCCAGAAACTGAAGCTTCTGCTTTTAGAAATGCTTTTATATGTGGTAAGAAAAACGTGGAACACGAAATTAGATACTGTGTTGCTTTTGGGAGTCAGAAGCATCTTCCTTCTCGGGTGATGAAAAGTATAACAGAAATAGAGCAAAACCATGATGGAAAGGAAAGATATTGGTTTTCCGAGACACAGATTCCATTATATCTAATTAAAGAATATGAAGAAAGTGTGGAGAAGGACAAGCCTGTGGATGTGTTGTCCAAGTTGCAGAGGAAACAGTTAAAGGGTTCCCGCAAAAATATATTCTCTTATCTGTTATGGAAGCGAGATAATATGGACAATTTTTACTGTTCTTCATGTCATCAGAATGTCTTGTTTAGGTATTTTGTTTCACCTGTCTTTCCCTTTACTGCTTCTTCCCCTGCACCACTTTTCTTCCATTAATATTTTGCAATTTTTGTGATGTTCAGGAATGCTGTAAAGTGCACTGCATGCCAAGGTATTGCAATACCATCTTTTAGTCTATTGTTATTAGTTCTGCAACAGTTTGAAATTTTCCTTTACGTCCTATATGCTCAAACCAATTTGAGGAGCATAGTGAAAACTACGGAATTTCCAAATATCCCCCTTCTAAATGAATGCTGAGGAACTAAAATGTGAGTACCAGAAACTTATATAGTTAGTGTTATATTACTGTTCTCAAGTGTTTTTAATAGTGCATATTGTATCCATGGAGTCATTCCATCGTTTCAGCTATTGTGTTCAATTTCATCCTTGCATCAAATGCTAGTATTGGTAGTTTAACATGAATTGGAGGCAGGGTGTTAGAAATTCAGAATAGAGGTCGTTGGGTGTCTTTCCTCATTGTTTCTCTGTGAGTAAATTAAAACTTTATTCAATAGAACCATTTAGTGGCCCAACCATACCCAATGGAGAAGATGCAGCATCCGTATCTCTAATCTACTGTTGGTCATTTTTGATATCTACTTGTGGAAAGAATTGGCATACATCTCTAGGATTCACAAATGGATTTTGTATCACAAGCAACGACATTACAAAGAACTTGTCTACTTGTACATAATGGCATTATATAGAACTTGTGTGTCTTGAAAAAGATGTTCACTTCCAACTTGTCTGGCCCCCTGCTGAAGGCTTGAAAGGTTGCTAACAATTTGATTTGCAGAGTTCCTCTATTTGTGTTGTGTGTTCTTGAGTTCTTACCAATTTTGTTCTCTTGAACAAACATACTTTCCTTCCCTGTATCACACACTAGTCCCTTCTCCCCTCCGAAAGATAAGAAGCATGGAACCATAATTTTTGGTTCCACAGTAATGTAATTGTAATTAGTGACCTTTCTGTTTCTGTGTATTTTTGGAATCATATGGAGTCTTGAAATTAATTTTTAAGAGCTGGGGAACCAGGGGCAGTGAAGTGTGGACGAAAATCGGTAAGAGTATATTGTGCTCTATTTTCTCACAAAAACTGTGTGGCATGTGTGCCTTTCATTTGATGATTAATCATCTATTGAAATAATATTTTGTATATGGTTAAAGATCTAGGAGTTCACTATATCTGTCTTAATTGTGAATGGTCATTTAGTTATTACATGTCAGTGATGCACCGTTCCTTTGGTATGTGTAAGGTGGTAAATAATGTCTGAATATGCTATACTTATAATAGTTTGTCAGATGTATGGAAGTTTATATACAGTTCTTACTTAAAGTTTTAGAAAGAAATGCCTACACCTACTATTAATGCTCCCCTTTTGTGAAATGGTTGGGATCATATTAACAATTTGGGGAATTCTTTTACGTTCTCTTTTTGAAAATTTTAGTGGCAGTGTTGAGTCCCCTCTTGCTTATGACAGTACTATCAAATTATTCACCAGTTTATCAATAAAATTTTATTGAGCAGGTCTCTGTCACGAGCAATGTGTTACTAGTTCAACAATTCATGTGAACGAGGAAGTTGAGTTTTTGATAACTTGCAAGCAATGCTACCAGACTCGGGCTTTAACTCGAACTGAAACCTGTAATGCATCCCCCAGAAGTCCTTTACTCCTTCAAGGACGAGACATTCTGAACACAGCTACTGCTAATAAACATGGAAAGCAACCAGTTCATAATGGGTTATCAGCATCAATTGGAACTGTGCAGCGTGTTCCGGAGGTGAAATCAATTGATTCTTCTGTATCTGTAAACAAAGGAAAAAAATTATCCTGGGGCCTGATATGGAGGAAGAAGAACTGTGAAGACAATGGAATTGATTTCAGATTGAAAAATATTCTTCTGAAAGGCAATCCACTTATGGACTTGGCAAGACCTGATTGCCGTCTTTGTAATCAGCCATATAATTCTGATCTAATGTACATTCGTTGTGAAACATGCCAACGTAAGATTATTTTAACAAATTTTATATGTGATTTTCATTTGTTAGTTTATTATTATTTTCATTGTTCTGGCTATGCAAGTAACTAATGGCGTTGTGGCTATTAATAGATTGGTTTCATGCTGATTCTGTTGAATTGGACGAGTCCAAGATTTTTGAGGTTCTTGGATTCAAATGCTGCAAGTGCCGTAGGCTCAGATCACCTGTATGCCCGTACTTGCCTCCAGAAAAGAAGGCAGCATTGGAGAAGAAGAAGATGATGAAGTTTCCAAAGCAGGAAATATCGAGAATGGACTCTTATTCCAGTGTAATCCCTGCACAAGCTAAAGAGGAAGCTGTGCATGTGCCATTAGATGATCCTCTCCTCGTTTCTCTTTCTGGAGTCGAGCAACTCACTGAGGACAAGTCGAAAGTGGATTGTGGATGGATTAATGCTACTGTATCTGAGCCTGGACCTCAGAAACTGCCAGTCAGAAGGCATATCAAGCAGGAAAATGATGCTAATTGTTCTTTGTCAACTGAAAAGCTGCCCGTTCGGAGACACATAGCACGGGAAAACGATGTAAATTGTTCTTCGGCAACGTATTCTTTTCAGGTTCAAGCATCAACTCCTTTTGAGGCAAATGCCGTGAGCTCTGTGGAAGATTCATTTTCCCCTCTTGTTGAATGGGATGTTTCCAATGGGGGATTTGACGATGCTATAACATTGGATTATGATTGTCTAGGTTTCGATGATACAGAGTTTGAACCTCAGACCTATTTCTCTTTTAATGAGTTGCTTGACTCTGAAGATGCTGGTGGTTTAAATGGTGCTGAATTACCTGAAATCCCAATAGAAAACTGGGAAAATTCATCTGCATTCCCACAGAATGAAGTTCTCGAGATATCTTATGATAACGAAGAACCTATGATATCTGTTGAAACTGATCTTCATATTCCTTGTAAGATTTGTTCCCACAGTGAACCTTTCCCGGACCTTTCTTGTCAAATATGTGGTGTATGCATTCATAGTCATTGTTCTCCATGGGACAAGCAGTTGCCTCAGGCGGACGGCTGGAGGTGTGGCAACTGTCGGGAGTGGAGATAGTTGTCTTTTGTGGTTTTTGATATTTGGGGAGGGGCCTCTATTGTTTTGAGCTGGGGAATGACGGACAACATTATTTGTCGACTGAGGAGACTAGCAATTACTAAGCAAATTAGAATATGCTAGTCGTTTGTGATGTTTGCTTGAGATGGTATGGAAATTGGAGTGGCAATGTGGTAAATGCCTATTGCTGTGCCCGATTCACTTCCTAATTAACAGGACTTGTTCATTCTTGTTTTGTGCTACAAACAGTAGTACATGTTTGTTTGTCAGGTTTAATTGATGATAGAAGTGAATAGCTGAGCTTATTATCATCTCCCTTTTGAGGAGTTGTGGGGGGAAATATTGACTATTTTTTTAGACTGAACTACTTCTGATCTTGAAAGATAGGCTAGGTTTTTTTGTGCTTATCTCATTTTTTTGCTTGTACAAAAACATTGGGATTAAGTATTTTGAGATCAGTCGAGTCATTGTTGCACCCCTTTGATTCTCTTTCAGAGTGGTGGGAAACACATCACTGGTTCGTTGGTCCTTTATCCAAGTCACCGAAGTTCATTTTGCTTTAAGTCGGTCATTGAAATTAAATATTTGTTGGAGTTTAGTAATTCCATATATGTTTGTCAGTTTGACAAATGGAAAATTTGTTGGGGGTAGTGTAGTTGAGGACTAGATTGTTATCTCACATTTTCTGCCAGATGAACGATAGGGACGGAGTGGCCAACTTAGAACAAAATTTAAGCAAACCAATTTAAAGCAAAGTGAAATTTTGAAATACATATGATATGAAATTTTATTAGATTTCAGGGACTACTGTTGTATTTAATTTCCTTTGTTTCACGAAGTAAATGGGGGAATTTGGAATAATTCTCTTTCGAAGTGGTGAGATATGGTTGGATCATAATTTTTTCAACCATAATAAAACGGGAAAAAAAAAACGATTGTATTACATATATATAATAAATTTGAATAATGATTTACATATGATGTAGTGTGATATGATTGGATCATAATTTTTTTTAACAAAAAAAAAAAGAAAAAGAAATTACCAACCTCTTTTGGACAAATTATTTGTATATAAACCATTATGTAATTGTTTATGTATAAACAACATTTGAAAATAAAAAAAATTCACTTTTTTTATTGACATCCAATCTATATGTAAATTATTATGCAACTCTTTATGTATAAATAATATTATTCTCTTTACATTCTCTTTTTGGAAAGTTCAGTCGCAATGTTGAGAATCATTTTAGGACGTCATTTTGTTGCATTATATTGATGAGTATGATTAATGGTTTACCAAGGTGGACATAATTCAACTTGATCTCGATCTCGATTTAGTTTTCTGTTTTTTTTTTTTTTTTTTTTTTTTTTTCTAGTTGTATGAATGTTTGAGTCTATAGAAGGATAATATTGAATAGAATCGGATTAAATGAGACTTTGTTGGGTTATATCTAGTATACATAGTCCACGGGTTGCACTAAAATTTGATTCCACTTTAATAAATATTTTTATTTTGACAATGTACATAGTACCATGATGCAACTAGCGAACACAACTCTTGCTAAAAAGGATAAAACCCCTTGGCCCGACTCAATGACAGGGCCAAGGCAGGGGTGCCTTGGCCCTGTCATTGAGTCGGGCCAAGAAGCAGGACTCTGCTAAAAATGTATTAAAAAATGATCAAGAAGTCATCCTAAACGTCATTTCTCGTCATTCGAAAAAAGAAAAAAAATTGATCAAACGGAAATCCACTCTTCATGGTGCCTAGCCATTGCGTCAACAGTTCTCTTTCGTCAATTGTTTGTTTCACCATCATTCATATCCACTTTTGTCGAGGATAGTAAATTTGGGTCTCTGAGGTAATGTCTCAACAATGTTCATTGCACTTTTTGTCCATACGGTGAATTTGGTTTGATGTAGTTGAGGTGTACTCATTGGTTGGAGATGAGTTGGAGGGACGTTAAAAATTTTGCTTCTTTTAATGAAAATGACGTTATTCGTCACGTGTCATAAGACAGTATAGGTTGATACAATCACACGATGAGAAACACCAACTCGATAATTAATTATTAGATTACAGAATTAAGTTACTTATACTCTTAACTTGATACTTTGATTTACTCGATTCCATCCGTCCTCTCACATGGAGTCGGTTCTCACGCCCAATAAATATGCGTAATCCAATCCCATGTGAGAAGGCGAGGGAAATCGAGTAAATCAAAGTGTCAAACTAAGGATACAAGTAGCAAGATCTTAAATTACACGCTTGTTAACGATGTTGATTATTTAAATTATAATTAAAATCGTATCACGTTAGTAAGGATTCATTGATGAATTGCCTTTTTATTATTTTGTAAATTATAATTAAAATCGTATTATGTTAGTAAGGATTCATTGATGGATTGCCTTTTTATGGATTCATTTTTTTTTTTAAAGTTAAATTTTATTTTTAATCACACATCTTATCTTATTGATCCATAAATACTATTTTTAGCAAATTAAAATGATAACCCTGATAGAGGCAAATTATTCCATTTGAAACATTATTTTTCACGATGACTTAACCTAAATAAAACGATTTATACGTGCATTTTGCAAGTATTCTACCTCTCAGGCCAATAAAACCCCCAAATTTTGAAATTACCCATCCGAGTCAAAAGTAGGGTTACTCTTCAGCCAGTCGCTTTTGAATCCCGCCCGAATTTGTTACAATCCCAATCTTCTGTATGAATACAAATTACGTATTCGGGTAAGTATTTATCAACTGTTGCTCTTTTGTTATTTTAAAGCTAATTAAGTTGTGTGTTTGTGTGTGTAATTTGTCTATTTTGGTGGTATATTTTATTTCAGTTTACATGTATGATGATATCTTGACAGGTTTATCAATCAATTGAATGTTAGTTCACGTTTTTTATTCAAGTTACACTTTGATATATATATGGCAGGATTTTCTAGTTGTTGCCATAGAGTTGGGGTTTATAATTGGATATTAAAATATTTTATTCGAGATGGAGAATGCAGTGTTAGAGTTTGATATAGGTTTAGGAGGGGCAGATGATGATATTGACATTGAGCCCCAAGATGACGAAGATGATGATGAGGCATCCAATGTTGGAGGTGGTGTTGGAAGTGGCAGTGGAGATAATGCTTACCCAATGCAAATTTACATTCCTGAGGGGGATCTTGATCTCGAACCTTACGAGCGGATGGAATTCGAATCCGAGGAGGCTGCCAAAGCGTTTTACAACTCGTATGCAAGGCGTGTAGGGTTTAGTACTCGTGTTAGCTCCTCTCCCGTCGCTCGAGGAAGGACGGGGCTATTATACAGAGGTCTTTTGTCTGTGCTAAGGAAGGTTTTCGAAACTTGAATGAGAAGCGGACAAAAAATAGGGAGATTAAGCGGCCACGGACCATCACTCGAGTAGGGTGCAAGGCCTCATTGTCTGTCAAAATACAGGATTCAGGCAAATGGATCGTATCCAGCTTCGTCAAAGGGCATAATCACGAGCTGGTTCCACCTGATCAGGTGCATTGCCTTCGATCCCACAGACAAATCTCTGGTCCTGCCAAAACTTTGATTGATACCTTGCAGGCTGCTGGTATGGGTCCCCGTCGGATCATGTCTGTCCTCATCAAGGAGTATGGTGGCATTAGCAAAGTGGGGTTCACTGAGGTTGATTGCAGGAATTACATGCGGAACAATCGGCAGAGGAGTCTTGATGGAGATATTCAGCTCCTCTTGGATTATTTGAAGCAAAAGCACACCGAGAACTCTTCTTTTTTCTACAGGGTGCAGGGAAGCGAGGATCAGTACACAGGTAATGTTTTTTGGGCCGACCCCAAGGCGAGAGCTGACTATACCTATTTTGGAGATACGGTCACGTTTGATACTACTTACAGGTCAAACAGGTATAGATTGCCATTTGTGCCCTTCACAGGGGTGAACCATCATGGACAACCTGTTTTATTTGGTTGTGCTTTTCTAATAAATGAATCAGAATCGTCATTTATGTGGTTATTCAATACCTGGCTGGAGGCTATGTCTGGTCGCTGTCCGGTGTCTATCACTACTGATCATGATACTGTCATTCGGTCTGCTATCATGCAAGTTTTCCCCAATACCCGTCATCGTTTCTGCAAATGGCATATATTCAAAAAATGCCAGGAGAAATTGTCTCATGTGTTGCAGCAACATCCCCATTTTGAAGCCGACTTCCACAAGTGTGTAAACTTGCCGGAATACACTGAGGAATTCGAATCCTGCTGGCATTCTCTTGTTGATAAATATGATCTTAGCGATCACGAGTGGCTTCAAGATATTTACTCCGATCGCAGGCAATGGGTCCCCGTGTATCTCCGTGACACATTTTTCGCAGAAATGTCCATAACTCATCGCAGTGATAGTATGAACTCATACTTTGATGGGTATGTGAATGCATCTACAAATCTTAATCAATTCTTTAAGTTGTACGAAAAAGCATTGGAGAGTCGAAATGAGAAAGAAGTTAAAGCAGATTTTGATTCAATGAACACATCACCAGTTCTGAAGACCCCTTCTCCTATGGAGAAACAAGCATCTGATCTTTATACAAGAAAGATATTCATGAGATTTCAAGAGGAGTTGGTTGGAACTCTCACTTTCATGGCATCCAAAGTGGAAGATAATGGAGAGGTCACTACCTATCAAGTGGCAAAATTTGGGGAAGACCACAAAGTTTACCATGTGAGGTTCAATGTTCTCCAAATGAGATCTACTTGTAGCTGCCAGATGTTTGAATTTTCAGGTCTTCTTTGCAGACACGTGTTGGCAGTCTTCAGGGTCACTAATGTTCTCACACTTCCATCTCATTACATATTGAAGCGATGGACTAGAAATGCTAAGAGTAGTCTTATACTAGAAGAGCGGGTTACAGATCTATTCAATGGTTATCTAGAGTCCCATACAGTCCGGTATAATACTCTTCGGCATGAAGCCTTTAAATTTGTGGATGAAGGTGCAGAAACTTTGGAGTCTTACAACGTTGCTATGGCTGCTATGCTAGAGGCTTCAAAGAAAGTTTTGCTTGCTACAAAAAATGAGGGGAAGACTTCTATGTCCAATGGGCGTATTAGGGATGTTTCAAAAGGGGATGAAACTAATGGGGAATCTCAAGGAAGCTCAGCCCAGCGATTATCTGAGGTATAATATTTCTTTAATCACCGCTTTAGTTTGCCTGCTATTTGTATCCCTTTTCTTTAATAAGAATTTTTTTCTCTCTCTTTCACTCAGTGCACAGACACAAAGACATACTGTGACACAGCATACTAGTCTACTTAAACTAGGAGTTGTGAAAATGGAAATAAGGGTATTATTTCATGGTGTCTATTAACTAATGGTTTACCAAGGCATTGTGATGCATAATTTTAATGATTTTTGGGCAAATATTAATTGGTTTTTTGTCATTTATTCTCTTGATTTTCTATGATGTAATTGGGAAGAAGGACTCATATGGCCAACACCAATCTTATTGGAAATAAGTTCTATTCTCAATATTTCCCTGCTGGGAGGGGATCAAATAGCATAGATTAATGCAAATTTTAACTAAGTTTTTTTTTTTTTCATTAAATATTTTTAAGGCCAAAATATTGCTTGATATATGCTCTATAAATCATTTATAATTGTATTATAGTCCTTGAAAAGTTCTTGGAATCTTTCTGCTGAATAAATTGTAAGTGATTAGGAAGTGTAATTCTCGTATCAATGGAGTTAAGCAGTTTCAGTTAAAATAATTATCTTATCACTTCCTTTCAAATTCCAACTTGTGTTTAATGTCTTTCGGTTGACTGTATTCTCATACCTTTGTATAGTGAACTATTGTAAGGGATTGGAGCTTGTCCTTTGGAGACAACTTGTCCATGCTTCTTTTCGGCTCTGCGGAACAAGGGATACAAGCATAAATTTGATGCAACAAAGCTATCAGTTTGAAGGCTGACATTATTGATAGGGATTCATAACCCCCCCCCCCCCCCTCCCCCCCTTTCCCCCCTTCTTTTGACAAGATAGGGATTTCATTCCTAATGGGGGAGATTTTTTATATATATATATTGGAACATGAATTCATAATTAAGGAGAATACATTATATTGAAGAAGATTACCTTCCTAATTTGGAGACTACATTCCAAAATACAAACTAATTCTAGGCATTAAAATAGTAGTATATATTTTTTGTAAAATTATCAGTTTTAAAGTTAGGATAATTTGCAATTTCATATCTTGCTAATTTTTTCATTCTTGTTAGGAATTATATTTTGGGATCTTGTGCAATAATCCTGTCATTGATGTGATTTTCAGTGAAATTGAATTCTCTCTCTAATTGTGTCTCTCTCTAAATATTATTTTCTTCTCTCTTTCTCTTAACTTTTCTATATCAGTTAGTCTTATGGATGGATATTTTCTATTCGGCCGTTCATCCTATCATTTTATCCCTCCCTCTCTTGCTATTGTGGAATACATGTTTCACTACGTAACGTAGTCAGTAATTCTCATGAATTGCAGGTTTGATCTTGCATTCAATTGCTTTTGCTTATGCACTTGACTGCTTAGTATTTTTTTACTTTGACTGAAGTTGCTTTCTTTGTATTCTGTTTCTACTAATTCCGGTGTCACTTGTGCTGATTCCTTCCATTCTTAACTTCACCATTTGTCTTTAGATACTAATTTTATCAACTAAGACTGCATTATTAGCGTATTGTGTGGATATGGAAATATGATCCCTGAATGCATCTATCCCAATTGGTTGGAGGAGGTTGAAGTCTTCTTTCCATTGAGACCTTGCATAATGCCTTATATTTATTACCATTAACTGGAGTTCGGAATCATATCCTTTTCCAAGTGCTCATTTCTTGGTTCTTCATTTTACGATGATCTGATAAGCTTTGCTAGAAAAACAATGTGTTCTATTATTGGGCTATGGCATTTAGCAACCTATGAATATCTCACTGAGAAACATGACGCATCTTTTGTAGGATGACATGGATCAGAAGATTCGTGAACTTTCCTTGGAGCTGGAGCGTGCTAATAGGAAGTGTGAAGTATATCGCACAAACCTCCTTTCAATTTTGAAGGATGTAGAGGACCATAAACAACAATTATCCGTGAAAGTTCAAACCATAAAGCTAACCATGAAGGATAGTCTCTAAAGGTGCAGTGTTTGGTTTCTTCTGTTATGATATTTTTCACACAGTTGTGCATCGAGTAGGATTTATGGAAGACTTTTACTTTTGCACTTAAACAGGGAAAATCTTTGAGTTTGCCTATTACTAGCCATAGCTGATGATCTTGTGCAGAATTTTTAGAACTCTGGTTGCTAGATTATTCCTATAGTATTAATTTTGCTTTTATGGGCTTTATAAGTGTATCATGTAAGCCATTATGTACTTGGTGCACCAAATGATTATTGTGACCTAGTGTATATATGAAATATGTCCTATGATTCAATATTTCAACATCTATTTTTTCTCCTATCATATGGTGCAATCTGAAATCTTTTTTCACTTATGAAAGTGAGTTTCACTCGAAATCACAGGAATTAAAAAAAATCATATTCTGAAAAGATGTTATCACCTGGCCATTGTAACACATTTGAAATTCGTGATTTGGGAATTATTTGGAGTAATTTGTAATGAATTTGCAGAAGTTGTGTAACGCCCCGAGTTCCGCGGACCCGGAACGCTACGTCATCTTCTCTTTGCCCTAATTTAACTGAAAAGTTTGGCGGAATAACTAACTTTTGAAAACATCACATTTAAAATTTGTGAACTTTAACGGTAACAAATGCCATTCGAATTAACTTAAGGAAAATTTGATTAAACATTTAACTCAAGTTTGAAAATAGCGGAAACGACAAGGTAAATTTCATAATGTTCAAATGCGTGAAATTTCAAAAGTAATTTAAAACGATTAACTACATTTATTCCACCACTACCCATCAGACTCGGCCGTCTCCAAAATCTGCAATATTGTTAAAAATAATAGAATGAGCATTTCGAAGAAATACTCAGTAGACTCATCGCCAGTAATTAATCTACAGAGTAATTTAACACATAATTATGCAATCTATACAGTGATATTCTCATGGGCTAATTTTCTTTGAAAAATCATAGGCTCTTTAAAATCATAGGGTGTGGGTAGTCTGTCTTATGCATTTAAGCACGTAAGTTATGCATAACATCATCTTATCTCATAAGAGATTCTCTTTCTTCTTATGCAATTAAGCATATAAGTTATGGCAAGCATAACAACATAATCTATCTCATAAGAGATTCTCATCTTATGCATTAAAGCATATAAATCACATAGAATCACATAATACATGCAATTACAATTTAAACTAATTAATGGGGGCGAGTCTACCTCAATTTATCGCGAGTCGTAAAAGTTGAGCGGAAAGAAAATCTCAATTCCTCAATCGTCCGTACGTTTCGTCTAGCCAAAAATAGAAAATAAAACTTGAATTAGTGTTTCGAAATTTTTAAAGATTAAAAACGATAAAAAATAAAGTTAGGGACTAAATTGGAATTTATTAAAACTGAAAATAAAAGTTTAGGGGCTAAAATTGAACTTTTCTAAAATAGGGACTAAATTGGAATTTATTAAAACTGAAAATAAAAATTTAGGGACTGAAATGGACTTTTTCAGAACCTGTGGGCTGATTTATTTTTAAAACATAAGTTTGAGACTGATTCCTTTAAGAATCAAACTTCGGAACTGAAATAAGTAACTTTAAAACTTGGGGGACTGAATTAAACTAATTTCTAAACTATAGGGCTAAAATCGAAATTTCAAAAAAATCAAAAATAACAAAAATCTCACAACACTCTCTCTCTCTCATTTTTCTCGTGTAAGGAGGGCAGACGGGGGGAGAGGCGACGGGGAAGGAAAGGGCTTCGCCCTTTCCGTCGCTTCCGGCCGGCGACGCCAGCGCCGGCGTCGCGTGATGATGCCGGTGGTGTGGAGGTGGCTGGGGTGTGATTTTAGCGTGCGGTTGAAGGTTATCCGAGACTTGAAGCTCGGATTTCTTGGGTTTTCCGGTGGTGAACCGGTTGGAGAATGGGTCGGGGAGCGAGGTAAGTTCATGGGCTCCTTATTTCTGGGTTTGATTTTGATTTTTGGGTTGATTTCTGGGGCTGTCCGTTTTTGGGTGTGGGTGGCGGTTCGAAGTCGGGGATGGTAGGTGAGTTTGGGTGTTCTCGTGGTGGCTTGCAGGTGGTGTTGGTTGTAGTGAGGTGGTGGTGGCGTTGATGCGGTGGCTCGCAGGAGGTGGCTGTGGTGGTGGTTCGATTGGGCTTCGACTGTGGGCGTTGGGCAGTGGTGGAGCTCGTGTGGTGTGTGGTAGCTGCAGTGGCTGTAGGTCGTGGTGGTTCTAGGTTGTGGGATGAATGGGTGACTGGAGTGGTGGAGCTCGTGTGGTGTTGAAGGTGGCTGTGTGCAATAGTCTGTGAGTTGGAGGTGATTCTGGGTTGATGCTAGAAATTGATTTTCTAGCATCACACATGAATTTCCAACATTGTTGATGCTAGAAATGGGTGTTCTAGCATCAGTTGTGAGCTGGAGATTTTTCCAGCGTGACATTTCAGAGGTTGAGAGCATTGGTGAATCTGGTTTCTCCAGTGTGTTCAGTTCATGTCACTGGTGCTAGAAACTGATTCTAGCACCATTGTGATCTTCCAGTTGATGCTAGAAATTGATTTTCTAGCATCAATATTAAGTTTCCAATCTAGGAAGGTGACTGAAATTTGCATTGAGTGAAGAAAATCTGGAAAAATGTGGCATTTTCCTACCCTTTCTGTTGCTGGAGGCGTGAGTGTGAGGGAAGGAGGAATGTGGCGGTATATATGAACAGTAGAAGGCTAGGGCACAGTTCCCTAGGTCATTAAATGGGCCAGAAATTTGGGCCGAAAGAATTTTCTAGCCGGACTTGCAGAATTGGGCTGAAAATAATACATTTGGGCTTAAAGGATTGGACTAAAATAACTTATTTGGACTAATAAGTAATTGGACCTTAAAATTTCTTAAATTATTAAAATGATAAGAAATTCGATACCTAAAAAATATTCGGAATTGAACTCAATTTGAATGAATTTAAATTGATTTTATAACGGCTAGACGAACGCGCTTTTATTTAAAACTCGGGGTTTAAGGTTTAGCGACACGTTTTTCAAGAAACATAATTAAAATTCTCGGTCGCTACAACCTTATCCCCTTAAATTAATTTCGTCCTCGAAATTTAAACTTACTTGATCTCTAATATCTGGATACTTAGCCAGAATCTCATTCTCTTTTTCCCAGGTAGCTTCATCGCTATCCTGTCTACCCCATTGGACTTTGACTAAATGAACTTCTTTATTTCTTAAGACATGGACTTTTCTCTCTACAATGCACATAGGTGTCTCCTCATAAGACAGATTCCTCTAAATCGAAATAGTCTGAAAATTTACCACATGGCTAGGGTCGTGGATATATTTTCTCAATAAAGAAACGTGAAAAACATTGTGTACTGCCGAGAGCTCGGGTGGTAACGCTAAACGATAAGCCACGTTACCTACTTTTTCTAAGATTTCAAATGGTCCGATAAAACGAGGTCTTAGCTTTCCTCTTTTGCCTAAACGGATTGTACCTTTCATAGGAGCTACTTTCAAGAATACTTTCTCTCCAATCTCAAACTCCAAGTCTTTTCTCCTTCGATCGGCATAACTTTTCTGTCTATCTTGGGCAGCTTTGATCCGTAGTCTGATTTTCTCAATAGCCTCAACTGTCTTCTCAATCAATTCTGGACCTAAAATTCTTCTCTCGCCTACTTCATCCCAGTAAACTGGTGATCGACAACGTCGCCCATATAACGCTTCATATGGTGCCATACCAATAGTAGCCTGAAAACTGTTATTGTAGGCGAATTCCACTAATGGAAGATGAGTCTCCCAATTACCACTCAAGTCTAGCACACAAGCTCTAAGCATATCTTCCAATGTCTGAATAGTGCGTTCAGACTGTCCATCTGTTTGGGGATGGTAAGCTGTACTAAAATTTAATTTAGTACCCATTGCGACCTGTAAACTCTTCCAAAATCTTGAAGTGAATCTCGGGTCTCTATCTGAGACAATGGAAGCTGGTACTCCATGAAGTCAAACGATCTCTTTAACATACAATTGGGCTAATTGATCCACATTGAGAGTCATTCTGATTGGTAGGAAATGAGCTGACTTCGTAAGTCGGTCTACGATAACCCAAATAGCGTCGTGACCTCTTACCGACTTTGGTAACCCTGTCACAAAATCCATGGAAATTTTCTCCCATTTCCATTCTGGTATATCCAAGGGATTTAACAACCCTGATGGTCTCTGATGTTCAGCCTTGACTTGCTGACACATCATGCATCGAGAGACAAACTTTGCAATGCCACCTTTCATGTTCCTCCACCAAAAGGTATTGCGCAAATCACGATACATCTTTGTCCCTCCTGGGTGGCATGCATATGGTACTGAATGAGCTTCTGTCAAAATCTCATTCCGGATATGTTCATCTTTCGGCACACAAAGACGTCCTTTGAACATAAGCGCTTTATCAGCGGTAATCTCGAAACCTATTCTCTTACCAGTCCCAACCTCGGATCTGATCTTTTCCAAGAATTTATCTCCGACTTGAGCTGCTACGATTCGACCTCTCAAGTCTGGTTTGACGATCAGATTTGCCAATCTATTAGATCCTTGGACTGTTGGGACTCGCACTTCGATTTTTAAATTCTGAAAATCTCGAATCAATTGATCTTGCGTTATTCCCAAAGCTGATAACTGTCCAGCGTTCTTTCTGCTCAAAGCGTCTGCCACTTTGTTTGCTCTACCCGGGTGGTAAAGAATAGTGCAGTCATAATCTTTCACTAATTCTAGCCATCGTCGTTGTCTCATGTTCAGTTCCTTCTGAGTGAAGAAATACTTGAGACTCTTGTGATCGGTGTAGATTTCACATTTACTCCCATACAGATAGTGTCGCCAGATCTTAAGAGCATGCACGACAGCTGCGAGCTCTAAATCATGGGTCGGGTAATTCTTTTCATGTGGCTTCAACTGCCTTGAAGCATATGCGATCACCTTGCCATTCTGCATCAATACACAACCTAAACCATGTTTGGATGCATCACTGTAAATAACGAAACCATCGGACCCGTCTGGTATAGTCAATACTGGTGCTGAGACAAGTCTGTCCTTAAGTTTCTGAAAGCTTTGTTCACATGGTTCGGTCCATTGAAACTTAACTCCCTTCTTGGTCAACTGAGTCATAGGACCTGCTATTTTAGAGAAACCCTCTATGAATCGCCGATAATACCCGGCTAATCCAAGAAAGCTTCTCACATCTCCAACATTTGCAGGTGTTGGCCAATTCGTTACAGTTTCAACTTTAGAAGGATCAACTTCAATGCCTTTAGCTGTAACAATGTGACCTAAGAAACCTATTCGCTCAAGCCAAAATTCACATTTCTTGAATTTGGCATACAACTTCTCTGCTCTCAGTGTTTCCAACACAGTCCTCAAATGTTCTTCATGTTGTGCAGAATTTCTGGAGTAGATCAGTATGTCATCGATAAAAACAATAACGAATTTATCGAGATACTGATGGAAAACTCTATTCATCAAGTCCATAAATATTGCAGGTGCGTTCGTGAGGCCGAAAGGCATTACCGTGAACTCATAATGCCCATATCGTGTCCTGAACGCTGTCTTTGGTACATCACTTGGCGAAACCTTTAGCTGATGGTAACCAGATCTCAAATCAATCTTGGAGAAGACAGCTGTACCTTTCAACTGATCGAACAGGTCTTCGATCCTAGGAAGGGGATACTTATTCTTTATCGTCAACTTGTTAAGTTCTCGGTAGTCGACGCACATCCTCATACTTTCGTCCTTCTTCTTTACAAATAGAACAGGTGCTCCCCATGGAGACACACTTGGCCTGATGAAACCCTTCTCTAGCAATTCCTCCAACTGTACCTTCAGTTCTTGCAACTCTTTCGGCGCCATGCGGTACGGAGCTTTAGAAACAGGGGCAGCTCCTGGTACCAAATCAATGGAAAATTCCACTTGCCGATCCGGCGGAATACCGGGTAGATCGTCTGGAAAGACATCCCTGTACTCGCATACTACTGGCACTGAGTCCAGAGTAATCTCCTCTACGGGTTTGTCTTGAAGACTAACCAAATAGCCATGACAATCATCCTTGGCTAATAGCTTCTCCGCTTGTAAAGCCGAGATAAGGCGAGGAAGTGTTTTGATCCTCGTCCCGTAGAACCTGAATACTTCTTCACCATCTTTGTGAAAAATAACCTCTTTCTCGTGGCACATGATTGCGGCACGATTGGTGCTGAGCCAATCCATACCCAGAATAATATCGAAATCGTTCATTCGGATAATATTCAAGTCTGCCTTCGAAACTTGGCCGTCAAAATCTATTTGTACTGCTTTGACTATCTTATTGGTATCGATAGTTCCTCCTGACGGTAAACTAACCTCGAGAGTACTACCAGTTTCTTCTCCTATTAAGTTCAGTCTTCCTACACATGCTTCAGCTATAAATGAATGCGTAGCTCCTGAGTCTATTAGAACATATACAGGAATACTAGAGATAGATAGTATACCTGCAATCACATCAGAATCCTCAGCGGCATCCATAGCAAACACTCTTGCCTTTCCTTTTCTGTTCTGGTCTGGGTTCGCCTTCTGATTGGAACCCTGGGCGGATGGGGCACGACAATCCGATGCAAAGTGACCCGGCTGGCCACACTTGTAGCAGACACCCTTCCCAAAAAGGCACTCTCCTTTATGCGGCCTTTGGCACTTAGGGCAGGGTGGAGTGAAAGTGACCATTTGTCTCCCTGTTGGTCCTAGATTCGGCCTCTTGGGAAATGCTTGATTCCGGTTCTGATTCTGATTGCGATTTGGGCCTTGCCACTTTCTCTTCCCTTGATATCTTTGCTCGCTATGGTTGCCTTGGTTCCCAATTCTCACACCGGCATAGGCTACTGCTTGAGCCTTCTTCACAACTTCTCCGTAAGTTGGCAGTTCATGTGAACTGACAATCTGTCGGATATCAAGGCGTAGACCTCTCTCAAAACGCCGTGCCTTCTTGAACTCCGTCTCTACCAGATGTGGAGCATAACATGACAGTTCTTCGAACTTCCTCTCGTATTCAGTTATGTCCATCTCGCCCTGTACCAAACGTAAAAATTCGGACTCCTTGTGATCTCTGAGGGCTTGTGGGAAAAATTTATCCCTGATCTCAGCCTTAAATTTGTCCCAAGTCAGAGCCGCTAGCTGCTCTTCACTTCTTGTTCGGGATGCAGATTCCCACCAGAAACCAGCTCTTCCAATTAACATGAACTCGGCACAAATTATCTTTTTATCTTCAGGACAAGATATGTGCCTGAATATCTTCTCAATGGCCTGGAGCCATTCTTCCACTGCTAGTGGACTTTCTCCGCCATCGAACGTAGGTGGGCGGTATCTCCGAAATTGTTCTATTGCTGGTGTTGTGGGGTTAACCAGCTGTGGAGCTTGTCTCATCTCTTGCACCACGTTAAGTAATTCCCGAATGACATCGCTTTGGGTTGGTGGTGCCATAACCTTCATAAATTTTTTTTTTAAAAGTAGTTCGTAAATGTCGAATTACGTGTACCAACAACGTAGACAATAGCAGATAACTAACGAAAATCGGAACCCAAATATCATTTTATTCCAAACTTGACTTCTTTTAATGAAAAAAATACATGGGTAGGAAGGCATGTATGCCGAACAAATATATTTTTTTTTTTTTTATATTTTTTTTTTTTTTACAAAAACATGTCGAGCCTACTCTAATTTCTATCTCTCTATTATCCTTCGGTTACGCCTGATTCAGCGTCCGAGAACTCTCCTAGCGCTGGATCAACGTCTTCCTCAGCTTCTTCTTCTTCTGAGTCTTCTTCGGGAGCAAACCCATAGCGGTACTCAAAGTACATGGGCCAATATGCCACAAATCTCGTGCAGAAAGCATCATACTCCATCTCCACATTCAGAGACGCTAGAGCATCTACATATATGCTATTAGCTACCTCCGCATAGTCATTTCGAAATGTCGAGAGCAAGTGACGGATCGATCGGTGATCATTGGTCACGTAGCCATGTTGTATGGCCCGTTCACGTACAATATTCAACTGCTCTATATGTTGGGCAATTGTCCACTCAAGTTCGGGCCTGAAGCGGTCATAATCCCTAAAGGCTTGTTCTGCGTCACTGAGTGCATCTACGAATGGGTGCCATGTCCTAAATCAATTATGCAAAGTCTAATTAAGCGGGGTTATTCATCTCTCCTAGTTAAAATTTTGAGGACGTAAAAATTAAAGGAAACTTTTTCAAATTATGCTCAAATTCGTCTTTCTTTCTTTCTAATTCGGATACACTTTCTCTTTCTTTCTTTCTTCTAAGTCTCATAGAGCATCAAAATAAGTATCCGAATTAAAATAGCATTTAAACTTCATAAACTTCTTTACCTTTGGAGTCGACTGATCGAGTGATGGCAGTGGCAACTTTCATTAATAAGAATTTAAATAATGTGGAATATCTTTTTGAAATTTTTTTTTTTTTTTTTTGAAAATTTGCCAGTCTACAGAAACGCAGACTGGCTCTGATACCAAGCTGTAACGCCCCGAGTTCCGCGGACCCGGAACGCTACGTCATCTTCTCTTTGCCCTAATTTAACTGAAAAGTTTGGCGGAATAACTAACTTTTGAAAACATCACATTTAAAATTTGTGAACTTTAACGGTAACAAATGCCATTCGAATTAACTTAAGGAAAATTTGATTAAACATTTAACTCAAGTTTGAAAATAGCGGAAACGACAAGGTAAATTTCATAATGTTCAAATGCGTGAAATTTCAAAAGTAATTTAAAACGATTAACTACATTTATTCCACCACTACCCATCAGACTCGGCCGTCTCCAAAATCTGCAATATTGTTAAAAATAATAGAATGAGCATTTCGAAGAAATACTCAGTAGACTCATCGCCAGTAATTAATCTACAGAGTAATTTAACACATAATTATGCAATCTATACAGTGATATTCTCATGGGCTAATTTTCTTTGAAAAATCATAGGCTCTTTAAAATCATAGGGGTGTGGGTAGTCTGTCTTATGCATTTAAGCACGTAAGTTATGCATAACATCATCTTATCTCATAAGAGATTCTCTTTCTTCTTATGCAATTAAGCATATAAGTTATGGCAAGCATAACAACATAATCTATCTCATAAGAGATTCTCATCTTATGCATTAAAGCATATAAATCACATAGAATCACATAATACATGCAATTACAATTTAAACTAATTAATGGGGGCGAGTCTACCTCAATTTATCGCGAGTCGTAAAAGTTGAGCGGAAAGAAAATCTCAATTCCTCAATCGTCCGTACGTTTCGTCTAGCCAAAAATAGAAAATAAAACTTGAATTAGTGTTTCGAAATTTTTAAAGATTAAAAACGATAAAAAATAAAGTTAGGGACTAAATTGGAATTTATTAAAACTGAAAATAAAAGTTTAGGGGCTAAAATTGAACTTTTCTAAAATAGGGACTAAATTGGAATTTATTAAAACTGAAAATAAAAATTTAGGGACTGAAATGGACTTTTTCAGAACCTGTGGGCTGATTCATTTTTAAAACATAAGTTTGGGACTGATTCCTTTAAGAATCAAACTTCGGAACTGAAATAAGTAACTTTAAAACTTGGGGGACTGAATTCTGAATTAAACTAATTTCTAAACTATAGGGCTAAAATCGAAATTTCAAAAAAATCAAAAATAACAAAAATCTCACAACACTCTCTCTCTCTCATTTTTCTCGTGTAAGGAGGGCAGACGGGGGGAGAGGCGACGGGGAAGGAAAGGGCTTCGCCCTTTCCGTCGCTTCCGGCCGGCGACGCCAGCGCCGGCGTCGCGTGATGATGCCGGTGGTGTGGAGGTGGCTGGGGTGTGATTTTAGCGTGCGGTCGAAGGTTATCCGAGACTTGAAGCTCGGATTTCTTGGGTTTTCCGGTGGTGAACCGGTTGGAGAATGGGTCGGGGAACGAGGTAAGTTCATGGGCTCCTTATTTCTGGGTTTGATTTTGATTTTTGGGTTGATTTCTGGGGCTGTCCGTTTTTGGGTGTGGGTGGCGGTTCGAAGTCGGGGATGGTAGGTGAGTTTGGGTGTTCTCGTGGTGGCTTGCAGGTGGTGTTGGTTGTAGTGAGGTGGTGGTGGCGTTGATGCGGTGGCTCGCAGGAGGTGGCTGTGGTGGTGGTTCGATTGGGCTTCGACTGTGGGCGTTGGGCAGTGGTGGAGCTCGTGTGGTGTGTGGTAGCTGCAGTGGCTGTAGGTCGTGGTGGTTCTAGGTTGTGGGATGAATGGGTGACTGGAGTGGTGGAGCTCGTGTGGTGTTGAAGGTGGCTGTGTGCAATAGTCTGTGAGTTGGAGGTGATTCTGGGTTGATGCTAGAAATTGATTTTCTAGCATCACACATGAATTTCCAACATTGTTGATGCTAGAAATGGGTGTTCTAGCATCAGTTGTGAGCTGGAGATTTTTCCAGCGTGACATTTCAGAGGTTGAGAGCATTGGTGAATCTGGTTTCTCCAGTGTGTTCAGTTCATGTCACTGGTGCTAGAAACTGATTCTAGCACCATTGTGATCTTCCAGTTGATGCTAGAAATTGATTTTCTAGCATCAATATTAAGTTTCCAATCTAGGAAGGTGACTGAAATTTGCATTGAGTGAAGAAAATCTGGAAAAATGTGGCATTTTCCTACCCTTTCTGTTGCTGGAGGCGTGAGTGTGAGGGAAGGAGGAATGTGGCGGTATATATGAACAGTAGAAGGCTAGGGCACAGTTCCCTAGGTCATTAAATGGGCCAGAAATTTGGGCCGAAAGAATTTTCTAGCCGGACTTGCAGAATTGGGCTGAAAATAATACATTTGGGCTTAAAGGATTGGACTAAAATAACTTATTTGGACTAATAAGTAATTGGACCTTAAAAATTTCTTAAATTATTAAAATGATAAGAAATTCGATACCTAAAAAATATTCGGAATTGAACTCAATTTGAATGAATTTAAATTGATTTTATAACGGCTAGACGAACGCGCTTTTATTTAAAACTCGGGGTTTAAGGTTTAGCGACACGTTTTTCAAGAAACATAATTAAAATTCTCGGTCGCTACAAGTTGTCTCCATAATAGATGGGGACCACTTATTGCAATAAAATGTCAATTTATAAGTGGCAATGAAATGTCAATTTATATTATAAATAGAAAATTAGGATTCCTAATAACATAGTGTAATGCCTTATTATCTAATGGAAAAGTCTTGATTAATTATATCTTTTATATACAGCTGTAAAGCTGAAATGACAGTATTTTATGAGATATTTGTCTTCAATTATTCGAATCTAATCAAAGTTGAGAATAATTTAGGAAATATTTCTCTGTACTTAACGAAACTTGGAAGAATTATGTCACTAATCTAACAATAGGAGATATATTTGTTACTGTTATATTGGGATATATTCACAGGTTATCATTTGACTGATAACTGATATCTTATCTTACTAGGTCCAGACATACAGTTCTATCTTTTCTCATTCTGTTTGCAATTGTTATTTTCTAGTTTTATTGTTAAACAATTTTATTACAATTTCAGGAAGGAAGTTGTAATATTGTATTTTTGTTATTCTTTATCACTCACTTTTTTAGAAGACTTAATTTTCTCAGTTATCCAATCTCTGAAAAAATGGGTCAAGGGACTACTGAATGTGACCCTTGATTTATTCACCCTATTTGTGCCCTCCTTCCATTTTCTTGGTATGCTAGGTATTGCCATATTGGGATTCTGGGTTCTTTAGATATTTCCATTTGCCTTTTAGTTTGTAGTTCAAATTTCCAGATTTCTTGTTATTAGTTTGCTTTGGATTAATATCCAAATTGGAGACCTCATTTGGCATGTTTGTAAGGTGCATACTTTTTGAGAAAAATGAAAAAGTAAAATAATGTATATTGTACTGTTTAGTTCCAATACTATGTACCAAACATTCATATGATGTTTATATTTATGGTCTGTAAACCAAATTATAATATCTAACATCCTCTTAAAATTTCTTCATTTTTATCTTGGGGTTGTTTGGCCATTTCGTTTGGTTTATTGGGGAACAATACATGAGTTGATGTTTCGGTTTCTTACCCTTTTTTGTCATTTCTGATTGTAGCTTGAGTGAGGCATGGTTGATCTGTTCTCTGAGTAAAGCAATGATTACTTTGAGAGTAAAGCAATGATTACTTTCAAAATGAGCAACTTACCGATTTCTTAATTAGTCCAACAAAAAGGTTATTTATTTTAAAAACTTCCTTATCCACTTGTATGAGTGAATTAAGCTTGTCCGGACATACAAATTAATATTCCTAGATCAAAGAAGTATATTGCATCTTTGGGTGCTTTACGACTGGTGAATACAGGATTACTACTGTTCATATCATATGGGACTGTGCATAGTCATATTTTTTAACTTCTTGTCAATATAAAATAACGCTCTTTGAAATTCTTGTTTTCGGAGCAGATCTGAACTGAAGGGAGAAAACACACCAGAGAATATTTTTTTGTACATTTTATAGGTTGCCTGTGATTAAGGAAAATACGGACGCTGTAGTTTGCCACAATCATGGGTGTAGAATTTGGGACAGGCGGCTCTTAAAATCCTGGAATGGCCTGGCTCGGCTCTAGATGCCCTAGGCCTCCTAAATTTTCCCCTACACAGGTCACAGAGAAAAGGGCCATGTCGTCCCTGACCAGCCCTTTTATCACCTGTAATGACATCCATGTACTGATTTTTTAGCAAGAAATGTTGCTAAGCTCTAGGTTGGTTGGTGGTAGGTATAGAGCTCCTCCTTTTTTCTTTTTTCTTTTTTAATTCACCCCCCCCCACCCCCCCACCCTTGTGGGAAGGAATATATAGGCTTAATATGTCCCTAGTTTTGACCCATTGCTTTGTTAATGTCCTAGTTGAAATCTTACTGCTTGAGACTTGGTTACAAGTGTAACATTGCATAATGATTAATGTTTGGCAAAAATTTTTATTTATTGGAATTGGAAATTATTATTTTCTACTACTTTCTAGCATGCGAAATTATGCGTTGTTGTAATGCATTGCCTCACTTTTCACTTGTACAATTTTTACACAGTTTGAAGGGTGAAATTCTAATGTATGCTGGTACGGGGAGTAGCTGGACAGCATTTCTCGTTGTAGTATTTTTCGTACCTCCTCAGATCCAAAGCCTTCAATTGACAGTTATCCAATGAAGAATGAATAATTGGCTCAATGTTTAGAAATTGTGCCAGAGGAAGTGTATATATGTGTGTATATTTGGCAGTATAGATAGGAAATGACGGTGTTTGCATGCCCGCAAGCTAAGGTTTCGTGAAGAGGGAGAAACTGGAAGAGCCATCGGACAGCAGAGAAAGGCAACTTTCATTTAGCAGTATTTAATGTTGTATTTTTAGTGGCATATGGCATACTGCACACAGCCTTCTTTTGATTTCAATTCGAAGGCATCGAGTATCATTTCATATGAATTTTTATTTTTTTACTTGACCAAGCATATTTTGTTTTCTTATTTGATTTTAATTAGAATTATCAGGACTTCAACAAATTGCATTAGTCTTTTTTCTAATTTTATATTTCGCAGCTCTAAGGTAAACCCCAGTTTAGCCCCTATTTGACAATCATGATTTTCAATCTCTTTTTTAGTATGCTCATTGTTAATTACATTCATATAATAAAATATTTTGCACGTAAATTCAAATTTTTTTCCTAATTTTTGATCACACATTTTTCTAAAAATTACTATTCAAACTTTTTTTTGTTTTTTGTTTTTGGAAAGTATGATTGTCAGACAGGGACCAAGTAAATTAATATCATGTCCGCGAGATTGTTCCCTGCACGATGACACGGTGGTCAACTATGCAAATTTCAAGGTCAAAAGAAAATAAAGTCATTTGTACATCATTTTTTGGTGTCAAGATTTGATTTGTGAAAAAGTTTTTTATTACAAAAAAATTGTTCAATTGTGTATTGTCATGTGGTAGTGTAAAACTTGATGTACACGATGATGTACATCAAGCATAATTGGTCAAAAGAACACTAGTGGACAATGGTAGTGTAGCCAATGTTAAGATGTCAACGAGTCGAGTCAACTCGAGACTTGGACTCAACTCGAGTAAAATTGTACGGGCTTTTGGGATTCGAATTGAGTCGAGTTTTTGTTCGGCCAACAAATTTAGGCTCGACCCGAGCTGGCTCGTAATTTTTTTTTAAAAAATTATAAAACTAACAGGCAGCTGGTGTAGATCGGCCGCCTATATATAATAGGTAGCAGTGTGTTGTTTATTATAGGCAACGTGTTGCTGCCTTTGCAGGCAGCTACACCAGCTGCCTGCAACATTTAATTTATATATATATATATATATATATGAATCATTGGCCGGCGAGCCATACGGGCCGAGCCCGTCGCCCCAAAATGGGGATCGGAACGAGCTTCAAGTCGGGTCGATTCGGGCTTTTTCAGGCCGAGTCACGAGCATTTCGAGCCGACGATCCAAATTGTCATCACTAACTAATGTATTGTCATGTGACATCTTCACTAAAATGAACTTGTACTAGGTCGTATGTGATCATCAAGAACTCCGCTTCAAGGTTTAAGATGAGGTACGATTAATCTAGAAGGGATCATTGAGCTCTGTTACATCAGATACATACCCCATATCACAAAGATGCTTTCTTTTCGAGTTGTGGAAACTTTGATAACCTACAAACCAATCCTTGGACGACCACTTTTCAATGAAGCACCAAGGACGAGCTATTGTGTTACAAATCATTCGGTGAAGAAATTTCTGACCACCAAAGGAAATGGGGTCGCGAGTGCACAAACCAAATTTCAACTACATAGTGCCACTTAAACAATTTTCAGAGTACTAGGTTCGACATCATGTGTATTAACCTCGATCTCGACTGAGTCACCTAGCCTTCTAATTTACCTATCCTTTTGGATACACCAAACTAGAAATGGAATCACAATGATATTAAACACGACACAATTTGCGAGTTTAGTGAAATCTTTACAAATTTCAGTAGTTGCTTAAGCTCGAGTGAAATGATTTGGCTAGTGTGCGTTTCAACAATACATTAGACAAGAATTTCTTTTATTTTTTAATATGATAACATATTTGTTGACCTCAAAATTTGACGAGACTTGTTAAGTGCATTTTGCGCACTTATTTAGGCTACAAAATATGGACAATTATTGATAAGTGTGTGAAAATATGACTTAATTTGGTATAAATCGTGTTTGCAGGAAAATATCGATGGATATAACGAGAAGTATGTGAAAACAAGCGAAAAATGACCAAAATGAAAAAAATGAAAGTTTAGGGGATCAAAGTGCAATTAATCAAAAGTTGACTCAAAGGATAAGTCGAGAATGTGATTGAGCTGCATACCAATTTAGTAAAGACATGAAGCATATGAGGAATAAGAAACTGGAAAAGAGATCAAGAAATGAGAAAATGAAGTTCAATGATCAAAATGAAAGGATTGATATTCAAGTTACACTATGCGATGGCATAGTGTAAAACTTATGCGGTCGCATAGGTATTTTCAGCAATTTTAGAGGCGAATTTCATTGAACGATGAGACTGCATATAAACGTACCATGCGATTGCATAGTACAAAAATGCTGCGCGAAATCTGATTTCCTCATTTCATTTAAACTCTTATGGAAATACGATACTTGGGTTCCATATAACTCTAAACACGTCCAGAAAGGGATTTATGCAGTTTTGGAGCAGAAAATGTGATTTTGGGAGCAAAACACGAGGCAACAAACATCACACAATCCAAGTAATTCATTCAAGATTGACTCGTGTGATGACGTTTCTTCAACTATTGTTTTGCTTTCTTCTTTTTAGCATGTTAGACTAGTTTTTCTTGTACCAGGAGATCGATGAACCA
Source organism: Osmanthus fragrans (assembly GCA_019395295.1). NCBI lineage: Eukaryota > Viridiplantae > Streptophyta > Magnoliopsida > Lamiales > Oleaceae > Osmanthus > Osmanthus fragrans. The sequence continues at coordinate 23,536,409 of CM033343.1, read as the reverse complement.
TGTGATACGGAGTTTTGATCTTTGATTTTATATATTTGATATTATAAACACGTTATTGGATATTTGAATGGTTTATACGTACTTTTTCTATATAATTATTGTGCACATTAATTATGTGAATGTAGTGACTTATTTTATGCATTCGAAAGAAGAAAAATATATTCGACATAGTATAAATCATCATAGGGTCCAATAGGGAATAGAAATATATCGCTATGTCTTATGTGAATTTAAGTGTTTATAAAAGCTCATGCATTATCTTATGTTGGCATTCGTCACAGAAATATAGTTGGATCGCATATTAGAATATGTTTGGCATTGTTCAAGAGAGATTGCTGAATTAAATAGGAACATTGATTATTCGATTATTCAATCGTATTGTCAAATTGTGGAACTAATGATTAAACAGATTATTGCATGAGAATTCGTGATTCTAGTGCTGTCGTCATTTATCAAATACATAAATTTTGCATCAATCATTATTTGCATTCAATTTCGTTAAGTCATTCATAAGTTAATGCGTATTTTAGTTAGTCATATTTTCTTCACAAAAACATACAAATTCATTCTTGTTTCGGTTAAGGTCGAGATAAATAATATTAAATTACTCAATTTTTGTGGGACGATATTCGAAACTCAAAATTTCACTTTATTACTTGTACATAAATGATGATTATAATTGAATGTTGAAATTCCTGATTTTCTTGTTGATTTAGAATAAGATAGGGAAAAGGAACAGAAAAATGTGATGTCGAATAGTCTGGAAGTGAAATTAACTGGTTGTTATGTTATATAATTTGAATTGTTTATGAGTCTTTCTCATATTTATCCAGATCCACAGTGTAATAATTTTCCATTGTCCTCGAAAAATCATTGCTAAACTAGAACGATGAAGAACTGGGGAGAGTTTTACTTACACTAGCAATATTTAGAACAAAAAACTATGAAATCGAAAAATATATATTACCGGCTATTCTTTGAAGTAGATTTCAGCATGTGCTGCCTTCATAAGAATTATCAATATTGCAACCTAAAATCATAAGCGGAAACATCTATTAGTTATGAAGATTGATAGAAAATTGAAGGAATTCGTCAAAAGTGTTTACTGTAAGTAGAATAAGTGCCTATATTAAATTTAATTTCCAATGAAAAAGAGAAAAGTAAAAACAAGAGAAAAGTAAGAACGATACCGAAACAAGAGATATTTGAGGAATCTGAGGCAGTCGGCGACTCGGAAGTCCCCCTTTTCTTGAGAGTCAGAAACGTTAAAACAACAAAATGGAATCAATGAATATTTAGGTTTGGGTTTAAGTTGCTTTTTTCTTTTTCATTTTTGGCTTGGGCGGTAAATTCAAAGATGAGATTTATTGAGCCTACTTTGGAGGTATCATTTCTAATTGGTTTACTTTTAAAATTCTAAAAATTATACTTTAATAAATTATATATGAGAATTTATAATTTCATATAAATATTTTTTTAATTAAAAAAGTGCGGTTCAATTTGGTTTTGTGCTTTTTTGAAAATTGAAACATAAACTAAATAATTTTGAAATAGTTTGTTTCGGTTTATGGGAAAAAATCGTTTCAAACCAATGATTACGATTCGATTTGCGATTTTTTTGTACAATCCTATCCTCTACCACGTGGGTTTACAGCACCCAACACCTGCCACCATCACCTCTTACTTACTTACCTTTTTCTGCTTAATTATTTGAGTTCTTGCAATTCCAATTCATCATGTAGAGGCGTATGGACAGAATACAATGAGATGAGCCAAGAAAACGTCTGAAGAGTTGCTGAAAATAAAGCATATACCATGAAAACTTTATTAGATCTTCTACGTGTTATTGCTCCAAAGATGATGAAGAGGGCCGAATCACACTTCTCACTGTTAAGCAATCAATCACAGATTGTGCTCCAGCAATCAGATAAACATTAAAGATTATATTCCTGTGATTTCCAGCAATTAAAATATACTTAGCCAATTATAGTTTGATTCAGTCTTTTGTATATTAGGGAAACTTTCTGCTGTATCTTTTTTATTCTTTGTAAAAATGCCTATATAATAAATTATATACAGCAGGCTCTATCACGTTTGTGAAGCCTCTTTCTCCTCTATTATTTCATCGTATCAGAGCCAGACCCAGTTTCGATGTTGGACCCTTAATATCGATTTTCACAGTCGTATGACAAAGTCCACGCTGTGCGTGAGGGGGGTGTGTTAAATCCCATATCACCTGTGGTAGGAACCTGGAACCAATTAATATAGTGTGGGCAAACCTCCCTTGACAAGCCGATTTTGTTGAGTGGAGTTAGACCCAATATCTCTAAGATGGTATCAGAGCCTCATCAGCTCATGCTAGATCCTTACATCATGTCGTCTTCTGCTGCTATCTTCATTCTCCCAAACAATCTCCTACAATTTGTTCGGTCAGGCTTGAGGGACCTGCTTCGTATTTAAATTGGTCATCTCAAGTTGAAGATGCTCTCAGTATTCACGATCTTCTGGGCTATGTGGATGGTACTGAACCGTGCCCAGAAGAGTTCTTACCTGCTGTTGAAGGTAAAACAACTCGTGAACTCAATCCAGATTTCACTTTATGGAATCGTAAAAACCGGTTTGTGCTGGTTTAGATGAAGTCTACCGTATCAGAGAAGGTGTTATCTATGGTCTATGGTCTTAAGACTTCCAGGCAAGCGTGGGTTGCTCTAGCACAACGCTTTGCCTCTCCTTCGGCTTCCAATGTCAATCAATTAAAGCGTCAACTACAAAGTCCACAACAAGGAGGGAGAAGCTGTTCGGATTTCATTGAACAAGCCAAACCCCTTGCTGATCAATTAGCAACAGTAGCAAAACCTGTAGATGAGGAAGATCTAATTTATCATATTCTTGGAGGACTCAACACCGCCTATACTCCATTCATCTCCAACTGCTACTTTGCTCAGCGTGAGAAATCCCTATCCTTGTCTGATTTCCAATCTGAATTATTTGCCTTTGAAGCACTCCTTGAAAATCAACATCGAAGTGTGCAAACCGATCATAATGGTTTCGCAATGATGGCTAATAAACTTGAAGGAGGTAAAAACAAGTTTCAGAAGAAGAATACTAAATCTTGGCAGCAACAACGCTCTACTCCAGCACCTCCTATTCAACAGTATGTACAGGGCAACAACAATATGAATCCTGTCTCTTCCAATGGTGGGAAATCTGATCCTCCGAATGCACGTGTTCTTACCTGGGCTAGTGCTCCAAATTTTGACCCTTATGCCTGCCAAATATGCGGTAAGACGAACCACATGGCACTTGATTGTTTCAAGGTATGACTATAACTACCAAGGACGACACCCTCCCCAACAATTAGCGGCTATGGTGGCACATTCCAATTCTCTCCATGATGAGAATACTTGGTATGTTGACAGTGGTGCAAACCGATATGTGATTGCCAACATTGGTAATCTTCACTTGACTGAACCATACAAAGGGGATGACAAAGTGGCTGTGGGTAATGGTAATGGTTTACATATCAAGCATACTGGTAAACTTATGTTGCATACATCTAACTCTACACTACATATGAAACATGTTCTTCATTGTCCACAAGCAGCAGTTAATCTTTTGGCCATTAATCGATTTTGCATAGATAATAACTGCTATTTTGTTCTCACTGGGTCTCATTTCTTTGTTAAGGACAACCTCACGGGATGCACGTTGTTAACGGGCAGGAGTGAAGGTGGACTATACCCTATTCAAGTTAATCACCAGACCATAAATCATTTCCGTTCCAGTGTTGCTCTTATGGGCGTTCGGACTACGCTTGATGTTTGGCATGCCAGATTAGGTCACCCTTCCTCACATATCACCAAAAGTGTTATCAACTCTTTTAATTTACCTGTTTCTGGTTCATCGAGTTTAAATAATGTTCGTCCATCGTGTTTAATGGGAAAAGCTAAACAATTACCATTTGATCATTCTTCACGTGTGTTGTTGTCTCCTTTAGATCTTATTCATTCAGATGTTTGGGTCTCACCTGTTGTTTCTTTTGAAGGTCATCGATATTATGTTCTCTTTATAGATGACTATTCTCGTTTTACACGGGTGTACCGTATTCGTAATAAATATGATATTTTCTCTTGTTTTGTGCACTTTAAATCGTTAACTGACAATCGCTTTGCCACAAAAATTAAACAACTTCAATGTGATAATGGCGGCGAGTACATTTCTCATCAATTTCAACACTTTTTACGTGAATGTGGGATTCATCAACGCCTCTCTTGTCCTTATACCTCTCAGCAAAATGGTTTAGCTGAGAGGAAACATCGGCCCATTATGGAAGTAGGACTATCTTTGTTGGCTCAATCACACTTACCTACAAAGTATTGGGTTGTGGCATTTATGACTGCAATTTATCTTATAAATCGCACTCCCACTCCAGTCCTTGATCATGTATCTCCATATTATAAATTATTCTCTCAAACACCAGATTACTCATTTTTGCGCACCTTTGGTTGCGCTTGCTATCCACTTTTGCGACCCTATACGAAGCATAACTAGCTTTGTGTAGCAAACAATGCATTCTTCTTGGCTATTCATCTCAGCATCTTGGATACCGTTGCTTAGATCCCGTGTCTCAAAGGATTTATATCTCTTGCAACGTTGCCTTTGATGAACTTAATTTTCCAGCTCAGGTATTGTCCTCCTCCACCTCTCCTGTTTCCATGAGTGATCCTATGACAGGTATGTCCTTTGATTTAACTCCATTTTATTCACAATTTATGTCAGGAAATGGTTCTATTAATTCCCTTGATAATTCCATCGAGTCTTCTTCATCATCCACATGGCCCTCTAGTCCATTAAGTCAGCCATCTCCAAGTCCAGTACCTGATCCACCAAGTCTCGTAATATAGCCACCTCCTAGTCCAGTACCTACTCCACCTTTATCCAATGACTATACGACCTCACCTCCTCTCATACATCTTGCTTCCCCACATCATATGGTAACACGTTCACACACCGGCACCCTTCGTCCTAAACACTTTCCAGATTTTCATCTCTTTTATTCTTCTAAACATCCATTGTGTGCGTTTACCAGCATGCTTCCTTGTGTAGAACTAAGCACTTTTTCTCAGGCTATTTTGTCACAAGAATGGCAGCAAGCTATGTAGGAGGAATTTGATGCACTTATGGCCAATGACACATGGGACCTTGTACCTCGGCCTCCTGATCAGAACATCATTCGCACCAAATGGGTCTATAAGGTAAAACAGAAGGCCGATGGTAGTATAGACATTATAAGGCCAGGCTAGTGGCACGGGGTTTTCAACAGGTGGAAGGTATCGACTTTACTGAGACATTTAGTCCTGTGATCAAACCTGCTGCGGTACGCGTGGTGCTAGCTATCTCAGTGTTCTTTGATTGGGCTATTATGCAATTTGACGTCTCCAATGCCTTTTTGAATGGAACACTCGAAGAAGAGGTTTTTATTGAGCAACCTCGTGGCTTTATTGATCCTATCTATCCTGAACATGTTTGTCGCCTTAAGAAGGCCCTTTATGGCCTTAACAAGCACCACGGGCATGGTTTCTTCGGCTCTCCAATTGCTTACTTGATCTTGGTTTTGTGGGTTCCTCAGTTGATACATCATTATTTACTTTTCACCATGGAAAAATTCATGTGTTTGTTCTTATCTATGTGGACGATTTACTTATCACAGGGTCTTGTCCTGTTTTTCTTCAAACTCTCACAATTCAGCTCAAGAAAAAATTTGCCTTGAAGGCTCTTGGTGATCTGGGATATTTTCTGGGCATTGAAGCATCTCGTGATGCACACGGGTTACATCTTTGGCAGAGTAAATACATTGTTGATGTTCTTCATCGTGCACGGATGGTGGGTGCTAAACCTTATTCAGCACCTTGCGTTTCTGGCAATAAACACTCTAGTGTCACTGATGAACCTGTTCAAGATGCCATAGCTTATAGGCAGATTGTTGGGGCTCTTCAGTACTGCACTTTAACTCGTCCTGAACTTGCCTTTTCCGTCAATCAGCCATGCCTACATCTTCACTCACCTACTGCTACCCACTGGAAGTCTGCCAAGCGCATTTTGCGGTATCTTAAAGGGACTATTGAAGATGGTTTATACTTCACCAAAGGACCTTTCAACCTTCATGCCTACTGTGATTCAGATTGGGGGGAGATCTTATTGATCGACGGTCCACTACTGGGTATGGAGTTTTTCTGGGTCCTTGTTTAATCTCTTGGTGTGCAAAAAAACATAACGTTGTCTCTCAATCAAGCACAGAGGCTGAATACCGAGCTTTAGCCATGGTTGTAGCTGAATTGTATTGGATTTGGATGTTGCTTAAAGATTTACGTTTACCTCTTCATTTTCCTCCTATAGTTTGGTGTGACAATCAGAGTGTCATTGCCCTTGTTGCCAATCCTGTTTACCACGCCCGGACTAAACACATTGAGGTGGACTTTCATTTTATCCGTGAGAAGGTAGTTAATAAAGATGTTGAAGTGCGTTATATCTCCACCTTGGATCAAGTTGCAGATATTTTTACCAAAGGCTTGACGTCGTCTCGATTTCAATTCTTGAAGGACAAACTTATGATCTGCAACCTTCCCATACGTTTGAGGGGAGATGTTAAGCAATCAATCACAGATTGTGCTCCAGCAATCAGATAAACATTAAAGATTATATTCCTGTGATTTCCAGCAATTAAAATATACTTAGCCAATTATAGTTTGATTCAGTCTTTTGTATATTAGGAAAACTTTCTGCTGTATCTTTTTTATTCTTTGTAAAATGCCTATATAATAAATTATATACAGTAGGCTCTATCACGTTTGTGAACCCTCTTTCTCCTCTATTATTTCACTTACATGGTATAGCCAAGAACCTTGACGATCCAAAGTATGACCACTACAAATATTGGTCGAATCCACTTGAGACATGTAAAAATATGTATTTTGTGGATCCAGAAAAAAAGTTAGCACATGCTAATATGAAAAAAAAAAATTAATTTTTTTATCAGTATTTGGGCTGGAGGGTCGGGCTATAGCCCAACCTAAATCCACCCCTTCTGTAATGCATTTATGGTCTGCTTCATCTTTATTCAATGCCTATACCATCGTGTGTGGCTTTCAATCGATGTGCATTTTAGCTCCTCAAAGTTTGCCATGGTATTCCTCTTTCTATTGCATCAGTAGAAATTTTCATATGCGCGGCTGTACATTGTGTACGACCCATTTAAGAATTCTGTATTTAACTGATTATGTATGCTTTCGACCCCTTGCTTCTGTAAGTACTACGTAAAAGTTTGTTGACGCAATAGCATCCCTTTCCAAATCGATAGGTCTGCAGACAGAAGTAACAATGGCTGCTTAATAGGCTGAGTATACTTTGTGGACGATAATGAGAGCGTCCTGGTCTTGAGTGCTGGTTTCATTTTTGTGCCAAAAGGTGGAGGGGTAAAACGCCGTTTAATCCTTCTAGAATATCAACATACATAAGAAAGTACAAGTACAAAACACCAGCAAATTTGCTCAACAAAAAATGCTAAACGAACACTCTGGTTGACATCATGGGCGACCGCACGTGAGTGTGTGGGTCCCGCGCGAATAAAATAATATTCCCCCATGTGCGTGTGGGGTGTTAACCGGAATGTTTGTGTATCAAAACTCTTTGCTCGAGGGGAGGGGTTCAGAGAGTGGTGCACATGTTGATATAATGGGGAATATTACCTTGATTGAGGACGTGCTGCGAGTAGCTGCCGTAGCCTCAGGTTCAGAGTTGGGACAAGATAGAATATATTCGGATATCATGAAAATGTCCAAGAAATTAAATGTTCGACTTTGATTGAAGATCAAGAGATTTTGTTGGAGAATTTGAAAGCCTTAACACAAGGTTTTGCAGAAAAAACTAGAGTCATGAGGAGTCGAGGACTAACAACAAAGAAGCTGAGATCGGGAAGTAGCGACCGAGATACATGTAATTGGAAAAAAAAAGGGGATCCTTTATGGCTAATGGGGATGTTGGGAGGCATTGGAAGTATTTAATTGAAAAATTTGTTTTCCTCGAATCTTGTAATGGAAAAAAATTTATTTTTCCGGTTTTTTCTGCATAATTCTACTTGAAATGTTGTGGATGTGATGTTTTCTTGTCATGGGCGCATTTAATCCCCTTGGAGCTGTGTTTTTTTTGTTGCCATTTGTAATTGTTTATTTGGGACGTTTAGCTAGACAAGAATCAAGAATCTTGAAAATGAAAGAAGGGTTGTTACATTTTAGTTTTCTCTAAACACCCTCATGGGTCCAGGTTATTCCAATTGCCCGAAAATCATAAATTATTTGAATTAATTTAATCTAATCAATGTCCGTGCCAACTTATCAAACATGACACATTGTCGCTATGCATTGTATGTCAAAGAGTAAATCTCAAATTCAATTTTTTTTCTTCAAATTAATTATTATTTCTTTGTGGCATAGGCTGAGGTTATGGCTGTTGTAACAGACGGGCTAAACTCTCATATGAGAGCTAAATCATCAAGAAAAGCACTAAGACTATGCTTGATAGCAGTCTTTTTTCTTGAAAAAAGGAATTCATTTGCCAACTTTATCAATTTTGGCTGTTTGATTCCATAAATTTGCTTGTGAAAATGATTTCAACCCACCCGCCTCACGCGCCCTTATTCCTTCAAATTGGGGAATTGACTTTTCCTCTTTTAGGTGGGAAAGTGATTTTCCAGGATTGCTCTTCTTCTTCTTCTTTTTTTTTTTTTTTTTTGTGATAATTGAAACACATTCTAAATTCAATGATAAAAAAATTTATTAATTTAATTGACAATTTGCATGAAAAACAGAGCCAAACGAACACAAAAAAAATCCAAAATTATTATTATTTTTTACTTTTTGGCAATCCAAACAAATTTTATCACCAATTGTAAAAAAATTTGTCTTAAAAACAAACTATTTGCATGAAAAATAAAGTCAAATGGATTAGGTGAAAAATTATACCAATCAAACACAATTAATTACAATTCCCTTTAAAACAAATTTTAAACAATTCAATTATCTGTAATTTGTTTTTTTTTTCCACCCAAATTTCACATTTACAATCAAACGGACTCTATGTTTGATAAGTCAAGATTTTCCATGTTCATTTTCCATTCTTTATCTTGTTTGATTGCATTTTTTTTTCCATGAATTTTTTTTTCCATTTTCTTCCCAAACATGCCCCATTTCCTTGATTTTGTGGTAAATCAATTCCTTTTGTTTTGGTGATTTTTTTTGGGTTTCCACCCTTTTTTTTTAAAAAAAAAATTTTTAAATTTTTTATTTGCAATAGAAACAAATTATAAGATGAAGTGTAAAAAAAAATAAAATTATCCCTTTAATTGACAAATTACATATAATACAAAGCCAAACGAACATAAAAAATTTTTTTTTTTTTTTTTTTTTTATAATCTAAAAAATTTTGTCCCCAATGGTAAGAAAATTTATCTCTTTAATTAACAATTTTTATGAAAAAAAGTCAAACGGATATCAAAAGTATTATATTTTTAAGGTAAAAAATATACCAATCAACCACCTCAGTCAAATTCCTGTAATTCATTTTCTTTCCATCCAAATTTCATTTTTCTATCAAACGGACCCTAAAATAAAGTTTACACCCCATATATAATAATTGTTCAAAAGAGCTATCAAATGTGGTATTGAAAACAGTATCTTTGATTTTGACCGGATTGAACAAGATAAAATAAAATAGTCATATTACAAAACTTTTCAATTGTTAATGCAACCGTTCATGTTTGATATGCAATATTGAACATGACTCTATAGTATAATGAATAGAATTCAACTTAATTTTCTTAATTTTTAGTAGTTTATAGTTTTGCTAAACATGTTGTAAATGCATTAATAAATGTGAGTAGATATTGTTGAATTGGAGTTGAGAAGTCTTCTGGATTTTGTTTACATGCAAGGAATGTGAATTACAAGGCAGGACAGCTAAAAGTAAAAGTTTAGCAAGAAAAGCCAGTTGAATTTAGGTGGAACCAATGCCAATTCTTTGAACAATTCTTCTGGGTGTTTATAGCTTTTGCAACAAGGCGTCCCAATTTATGAATAAATAACACGGTCAAATTGAACAAGTGTCACAAGATAATTATTTTTTTGAGGTTTGCTTAATTCATGGTAATGGGTATAAAAAAAATTGGGTAACCAAACTTATGTTGAAGTTCGAGTGGACCTTTGAAGTCTCACTGGATCAGTTATGCTGAAAGCCAGAGAAATCATGGGCGGTTGTTTAACAAAATTAACCAAGGGTTTTTGCATAGTCATAAAATTAAGTATGGATTGCGATGCCTGCTCAATCTTATCTAGTATTCAAATTTTGCATTGTGCTTTTACTACTATATCTGGAGTTACTCCATGTATTGCTTGACTTAAAATAGATGATGGACTACATAATTGGATTTATTTTGTTATGACGGGTTTTTAATTTTACATTATACGTTAGTCGAGTTACTGGATTAATACTCTTTGACTTTTAAAAAGAAAAAAAAAAAGGAAAAAACAAATGACATGATAAGTTGTGTTTTAGCTTATATTTATTTATGTCTTGTAATTGTTATTTATTTCTATTTAAGAAAGTTGGAATGAATGAATGGTTGAACTACAATATTATTTATGTTTGGCAAAGTTTTTGATAAAATTTTAGTAAATCTTGATAAAAGTTGATGATGTATGTGGTTAAAAGGTTAATAAAAATTATGAGTCCCTTTAATGCGATTAAAATTGATTTTTGATCAATTGATAAGAGCATCACAAAGAGACTTTTTAAACATAAAATGCTCTATATTTTAAAGAGTCAACCTAGAAAATTATGATCCGAGAGACTCTTTAAATTAACATTTTAATTTAACGAATGAGTTTGACTCTACTTCTGGAGAGATAAATTCATTTTTTTTTTATAATTAAATGCATTCAAAGTATTTCAATTTTGAATAGAGGAAAATAATATAATAATTTTATGGGAAGTTAGTAAAAATAAAATGTAGCAAAAAATAGTAATTTATTTTCGAGTAGTAAAATTAAGTGTTAAGTTTAAAGATTATGCTGAAGTATTTAAAAATTTTTACTTTCTAAATTTATAGATGCTCTCAAAATTGTAGAATATATTCTTTAAAAATAAAGAATCTCTTAAAAATGCTTTAAGTTGATAAACAAATTTTTTTTTATCAAACAAGCATCGACTCAATAAAAAAACTTCAACGATCCATTTGAAATCATGACATCAATTCATGTTTTGTATGCACTATTGAAAAATATTAAAGAAGAAAAAGAAGTTAAAATTTTATTCATTATAATGTCTAATTTTGTCCAATTATAAGTATCAAACATGCGCTACAATTTTCACCCCGAGCAATCAACAACCACCTACTTTGTTAAAACACCCTAGAAAAAGTGAAATACAATTGGTACCAAGAGCCCAAAGAAAAATAAAAAAATAAAATAAAGATAATAAGTGCACCTTCCACCTATTAAATTAACAACATTGGTAGATATTACATAAATAATAAATTCATCTCAAGAATTTTTTTTTCTTATATTTGGAATTCACTAAACATCGTGACAAAATCTTGTTCTAGAAAAAAAAAATCCTTTTTTAAATATTCTCTTTAGTTAGAATTTTATACATTTGAAAATGGCAGAAGATCATAAGATGTAGCCATTTCAACCGATTAGGCCCTCAAGCACTCACTATAAATTCTTCTTCTAGTAATCAAATCTCCATATTCTGTCTTTCTAGTACCAATACTAAGAATTCGTAGTACCTTAAAGGCTTAAACCATGAAAATTTCTAACTTTTTTGCCACATTTGTCGTCGTTTTGTGTCGTCTCGGTACGATAAATTCGCAGTCTCTAGTTCCTGCACTCCTCATATTTGGAGACTCAATTGTTGATGTGGGAAATAACAACAATCTTGAAACAATTGTTAAAGCAAATTTCCCACCCTATGGAAGAGACTTTGTCAATCACAAGCCAACTGGGAGATTCTGTAATGGAAAACTTGCTTCAGACTTCACTGGTACTAAATTTTCTTTTCTCAACAACTCTTCCTATTCCGTCTCCCCCTCTAGGCTCTTCTAGTTTAAAAGTTTAAGCAGTTAGAAAGAGACGAGCCCATTTATTTAAATTATGTCTTTCGCACGTCCCATTATAGGCCTTATTCATATAGAGAAGTGAATTTGACTTGCTCATTTAATTAAGTGTAAGTCGATGCATATTTTCATCAACCATCTGACTCATACTCAATATTCCATAAGTAGGTGGTAGTGAGATTAGAATTCAGAACTTTTGTCTACTCTTATACCATATCTAAAAACTTAAACTCATAGAGAACACACAACTTTATTTATTTAAAGGATGTCTTTACGCCTCTCTTTAGTATTCTTATGAATTTAACTTGTTTAATTTCTCCAAATGTGCAGCTGAAAATCTTGGATTTACTTCATACCCACCAGCTTATCTAAGCAAGAATGCTACAGGAAATAACCTGCTGATTGGAGCTAACTTTGCTTCTGGTTCCTCTGGTTATTATGATGCCACAGCAAAAATCTATGTAAGAACAATGCAAAATGCATTATGTAAAGTTCTTCGTAGTAGAACGCTTTTTAGACGATCTTCTATGAAAACCTCCTTGTTTAAAACCTTAAATTGCTAGAGAGGATTAGTCTCCTTTCGTGCAAGCCCATTTTATTTTTCTATCAAAAGTTTCAGTGCATGTACGGTATGCAGAACTGGACAGGAGTAATCAGTATAATTAACAAGATTTTAACTCTTTTTTTCTTTATTAGTGACTAGTTGTATCCGATCCTTTGTTGCAGATAAGCCATAAGTTGTAAGAGAAATAAGTACTTGTACTTATTCTTTGTCACTCTAAAATGGGATTTTGCTTTTGTAGAATACAATTTCGTTGAGCAAGCAACTAGAATTCTACAAGGATTATCAGAAGAAACTGGTGGGAATTGCAGGGAAATCCAATGCTTCATCAATAATTTCTGGTTCAGTATACCTAATTAGTGCTGGAAGCAGTGATTTTGTTCAGAATTACTATATTAATCCTCTTCTCTACAAGGTCTACACAACTGATCAGTTCTCAGATATTCTCCTGAAATCCTACACAAAATTCGTACAGGTAACATCTACAAAACAACTTAGATAGGACCTCAAAATAACTGGCTCCAAGGTCGATTATTGGGATGACCGGGATAAGCTCTAGTTTAAGGAGGCCTACGCCTCATAGTAAACTGGCCCTTGGCCCTAAAGTCCCGGCACAAAGTTAAAATTATTACTCTTCGAGAATTGTATCGTGTGGGATTGGAATGTTGCGTATTAAGCCATAATCTTAATTACGATAGAATAAGCGAAACAAAATGAGAAACACGCCCACAAATTTATAGTAGTTCACTGTCATTGTGAGAGCTACTCCACTCGCTGCTACAGGTTTTCACTATGAAGAGGATTATGATGGTGACTTCACGACCTCGAAGTTTGCGTGGTCTCACCAAAAAGGCCACTCCCAAAAAATCCTTTCTGTATAGAGAAATATTAGTAGAACTATAGAATGTCTAATATACCCCAAGACCCAAACTACACTTAATAAGTTCGCGATATAACAAGAAAACCTTTTCTTGACAGGAATTGTATGAGTTGGGAGCAAGGAAGATTGGAGTGACAACATTGCCACCACTTGGATGTGTACCAGCAGTGATTACAATATTTGGAGAGGACAGCAATGATTGTGTAGAAAAAGTAAACAAAGCAGCAATTTCATTCAACAACAAACTGAATGCAACATCCCAGAATTTGCAAAGCAAGCTTTCTGGTCTTAATCTTGTTGTTTTGGACATCTACCAACCTCTTTATGACCTGGTTACGAAGCCTAGTGACAATGGTAATCTTTTTATTCCTTCACTAAAAATCAAATATATAATTTATGGTGAAATATAATCTCAGATCAAATAAAGCTTAAAGAATAAACCAATATATATAAACTTGAGTTGCTCCTCTTAATCAAACTGATTTTTTAAGACGGAACTCTAAATTTTAGTACATGCCATGTCCTATTTCTTTTATATGTTTTTTAAATTTCTAGTGCTTGAGGAATAGTTTAGGGACAATTCTAGGGCAAATATTTGCCATGAAATGTGTTGAGCACAGCAACGGCGGATCCAGAAATTTACACATCTATTTTTTATAGACATATTCAAAATTTCTACATAGCTTTAAAGAAATTTTCAAACATTGCAGGAGAGTGGTCGCCAACCTCCACCCTGGTGCGACTCTGTCACTAGTGTCATGTATAAAAATATATATACAGGGACGGATCTAGGATTGGATCGGAGACCGGGTTACAAAATTTTTGACCGAGCTAATAGGTGAAAAAAAATAATTTACACATAAAAAAAATTTTTTACATAAAATTTTTAATTTTTTTTGCCTTATTGGACTGGGGGGGGGGGGGACTGGGCTACAGCCCTGCCCAGTCCCCCCTACATCCGTCTCTGTATAATATTAACTTTAAATTTTAAAACATTTAAATCGATATGTCAGTGTCCATGTCCTACTTTTCAAAAAAAAAAATCACGTGTAGCTCTGTCAAGATCATAACTTGTCATGTTCGTGCTAGTAAAACTTAGCATATAATGAAAACCACAATTGTAAATGCAGGTTTTTTTGAATCAAGAAAGGCGTGTTGTGGCACCGGATTGGTGGAGACATCTATACTATGCAATGCAAAGTCCCCAGGAACCTGTAAAAATGCAACAGAATATGTGTTTTTTGGGATGGATTTCATCCTTCAGAGGCTGCAAATAAAATTATTTCTGATGACTTGCTTGCTGCTGGCATTTCCCTCATCTCCTAAAGATTATTTTAATATTTAATTTTCTTGTCGATTTAATTTGCTTTCGATGTTCATTTCCTTTAAGGTTTCGTCTTTAATTTGAGATTTGTCTTCGTGAGTGATTTATTGTAAAATGTAATGTCGATTGTGATAAAATTTGTAATTTTGCAGTATTGATTTTTATAAAGAATGTTTACATTTTTAAATTATTGAATATGAGATTACCAGAAATGCCTATTTTGCATATTGCATTATCGAAGAAAATGGACGGAGTATGTCTTCAAAGACTAATTGTATACCTAAATTCATAAATCGAAAATGATGCCGTAAAAAACAAAAAATGTTTAAGGATGAGAATGTAACAATGGATATAGGTTGGGGACGAATGACAATTTTCTCCCAATTTATTTTGATCAATTTCATTTAAGTTTATCACATCGCAAAACAGCTACGTACACTTAAAAGTAAGATAATTTAACCAATTTTTTTCTTTCAAGAAAAAATTAATTGATAAGACTATAATAATATATTTCTTACGCTAAATCAAATATTATTAAATAAAGATTTAGAACTCCAAAGATCAGTGAACTAGTTGCAATTTCTTAATTAAAAATTAAGCGCACATTGGTATCTCTCTTCGAATAAAGGACAAATTTCGCACCAAAACATATAAGTTAGGGATGTTTATGTTAATAAATAAATGTTAGGGACCATTTACTGGAGTTAAATATTCCATTGGTAACTGAACTTTGATACATATCACGGGCTACTCACTCAACTTTTAAACTTGTCCTACTGGCCATTAAACTTCAATCCGTCCAACTCCATTGACCATCGAATGAAAAACGTTAGTGAACTTGCTCACGTGACTGACGAAAAGTTGACATGACACGTTAAATTCAATATAATATGTTACGTCAAGACGAGTTAAATGTTTCATTAGCCACTAAATTTTGATATATTACACAGATTACTCACTCAACTTTGAGTTAAATGTTTCATTAGCCACTAAACTTTGATACATGTCATGAACTACTCACTCAACTTTCAAACTTGTCCTATTAGCCATTGAACTTCAAACCGTCACTACGCATTACTCATCGGCTGAAATCTGTTAAGTGACGTGCCTACGTGATCGACAAAATGTCTAGCTGTCCCTTTAAATGTGCCCAAGTGTTTAGTGTTTTTCCCAAATCACCAACCACATCAGTCCATAAAAACACGTCTTTGAACATTTAACTCATCATTCACACATTTCTCTACCCCCAATTTCATTTCATTTCATACACACACTCAACCAAGTCCAAAACCCTAAATCTCCCAAATCGAAAACCATGCCACAATCGAAAATGAAATCCCTAAATCTAAAATCTCATGAGCTGGAAATCAATAATTTTACTCAACCAACGTTGTTTCGCCCTTTGTTGACAGTTGAAAGGCACATACCAAACGTGAAGAAAGGTTGGAATCATTAACCATCTTCTCCAAGATCTGTCAAACCCTAATCGATTTAGGGTTTCATTTCCTAAATAGCACGAGAAGTATATAAGGCAGTAAAATTCTTGATTTCCAGCTCAGGAGATTTTAGATTTAGGGATTCCATTTTCAATTGTTGGCATGGTTTCGATTTGGGAGATTTAGGGGGCGTTCTCTTCGTGTTTCAGTTTTGTGTTTTGAGTTTTGAATTCGTTTTGTGTTTTATGTCTTGGGTGTCTATTTTGAGATTGTTGAAAACTCGTTCTTTTTGTCGTTTTGAAAAAATATTTCACAACCCGTATTTTTTGAATTTTGGTAGATTTGTGAAGAAAATAGTCAAAACGTAAAACAATTTTTTCTATTTTCTTCACAAAATTTTCAGCCGTTTTTAAAACCTCGTTTTCGAAAATGGGAAAAAGAACGTGTTTTCAATGTTTTGAAAAATTGAAAACAGAAAACGGCCCGAAAACAGCAAAGAGAACACCCCTTAGGGTTTCGGACTTGGTTGAGTGTTGTATGAAATGAAATGAAATTGGGGGTGAAGAAATACGTGAATGATGAGTTAAATGTTCAAATGCGTGTTTTATGGGCTGACGTGGTAGGTGATTTGGGAAAACACTAAACACTTAGGCACATTTAATGGGACAGCTAGACATTTCGTCGGCCACGTAGACACATCACTTAACATATTTCAGCCGGTGAGTAATGTGTAGTGACGGTTTGAAGTTCAATGGTCAATGGGACAAGTTTGAAAGTTGAATGAGTAGTCTATGACATGTATCAAAGTTCAGTGACTAATGAAACATTTAACTCAAAGTTGAGTAAGTAATCCGTGACATGTATCAAAGTTCAGTGGCTAATGAAACATTTAACTCGTCTTGACGTGTTATATTGTATTGAATTTAACTTGTCATGTCAACTTTTCGTCAGCCACGTGAGCAAGTTCACTAATATTTTTCATCCGATGGCCAATGGAATTGGACGGATTGAAGTTTGAAATAAGTTTGAAAATTGAGTAAATAGTTCGTGACATGTATCAAAATTAAGTGACAATGAAACTTTTAACTCCCATTTACTGGTAGAAAAGGTTTGCGACTATTTGCACCAAAATTCCGTTATATTTTCTATTGTACTCTTTCCCTCCTCGATCTATTTTTCACGCTACTCATTATTGATTTCTCTTATGACGAACCTGCAGTTTGTAATCAATATTAATTGATAAGAGAAACAATTCTAATCGATCATCCGAAATTGCCCAACTATAAGTTCAATCATTTGATTTCACTCGTAATTAACAGCTGAAATTTGAATTTATAGCCAAAGAGCGAAAGTTTTTGCGAAGGATTTCTCAAATTATGGATTACAGTTTAGAAGCGCTGAAATTGCTGTGCATTCAACTGAAAGACGCTCGCAAAGCGACGTCGAAGCAAGCCTTCACTCTCAGTGGCATTATATATATATGTGAGTGTGTGTGTGTAGACACACACATGAATGTGAATGTGTATGTTTATATACTTAATTTTCTATATGAATGTATGCTTTCATTAATATTATTGTTTCCCTTATTTCCTCATTGAATTCATAGTTGGAAGCCGAATTGCAGGGCGTTCTGGTCTCTGCACTGTCGTCCTCCAACTCCTACTCCGGCGGATGCTTCCTCCTAGACGATGGCACTGGTGTTACTGAGCTACTCCTCTCCGGCGACTTCGGTAGTCGCAATTGGGAAGCAGGTCTTGTTTTTCACTTGATTTTTTTTTCCCTGAAAATTTTAATCACTAGTTTATTTAGTATGTGTCTGTGCGTGCAGGGATGTATGTGATGGTGATTGGAGTTTATTTTGTCCGTGTGGTGATACCTCCATGGTAAAGGTAAAATGTCTATCCTTTTAACCATGGAATATCTACATGAATATGCAAATTTGGTTGGTGGTGTATAGTGATGATCTATTTGTGATGTTTTATATGAGGTAAAGAATAGTTTCGCTCTTGAAGATTTGTGAAAATGTTTGTTTTATGTTGGTCACTCGCCCTCGTTGTTAAACCTTCAACTGTTCCTTTCTGGTCAATGAAATAGACACCTATTTATAATAGTTCCCTTTCCCCTTAGGATCATACTTGCATGTTATTATGCAGACAACGGATAGTTTTACTAGCATTTCTGAGCCTTTTGGTATCATAAAGAGGCACTGATTAGGCCACAACTGGCATAGACTGCAGATTACGTTGTGACTTTGAGCGAGAGCCCAGTTCAACAATATATCTTTAGTTTTAAGTACTAACCAAAGAATGGACGGAAAGTGACACGGTGAAAGAATACCCCAGAACGGAGTTACTGATATCTGTGCCAATGTGTTCTCCTGGTGAATTTCATGCTGTGCTGATATGAGATGCTTTAGCCTTCCAAACAAGCCGATACTTGCATCTATGCCTTAATCTTAGGATTGAAGGGAGTTCGTTCCAAAAAAGCCAGAGATGTGTTAACTTGCATACTTCAAATAGAACATCTAGTAAGTACTCCTTGGTAAACCAATTATCTCAGAATGTGTTCTTGTGAATGGCAATTGTTAACTTGCATACTTCAAATAGAACATCTAGTAAGTACTTCTTGGTGAACCAATTATCTCAGAATGTGTTCTTGTGAATGGCAATTGCTATTTGCTAGGCATGTTTAATGGAACGCAAAAATTGTAATGAGCCAGACATAGTAGCTCAAGTTTTCTTTTCATTTGAAATTATCTCAAATGAAAACAAATGTATTAGTTGAAGTCTTCTGGCTTGAGTAAATTTTGGCTTTCCAGCTGTTGATCTTACTGGTAATATCCCTTAGGGTTCGACAGCATTTAACCTTTAATCAGGTAGAAGTGGTAGCAGGAACTAGGAAGAAGGCCCTCCTTCGTTCCTGTGGAATTAGGCGTCAGAATGTAACAGAGATTGGTACCAAAGAATACAAGGGACTTTGAAACTGCTAGGTCTTGATGGATCATAAGTTGAAACCCTGTAAATATCAATTGGAATGGTTATGGAGGATGGGATGAAGAAATAGAAGGATATAGATCATGTTGCCTGAGGCCACTGTGTCCTAGGAAAATATCTAGCCAATTTCCCATATACGAGGATGGAAAAATTTTGGATTACACTATTTGGGTTTAGGGTTAGCCAATAATCATAATTGATCAGTCGCTCAAGAGAATTCAATTGAATAAGCTTGGAGATGATAACTTGGACACCATTTGGCTCTTCTAAGTCTCGTCCAGAACCAATTTCTTTATGTTGAAAACGTATTTTTATTTCGGTGTACTGACTTGTTATTTTTTTCCAGAAAAAACACAAAATCATCAACATATTGTGCTTTTTTAAAAAAATAAATAAAGAAAAAGTCATATGATACCATGTATAGTAACTCACTAACTCTTATATCTATATTACGTCCTTAGATTGTTACCTCGATAATGTGCATTCTCCTTTCTCTTATCACTACAATTATCCCCAGACTAGAGAAACTTTGTTTGGGACGTACATTCTCCTTTCAGGCAAGTGACATTCCAACTATACAACTTTGATGGTCTTCCTACATGATTGGCTTGATACTCTTGAAAAATTCTTTGACTTTCACAACTTGAGTGGCTTTCGTCATCTTTGTCATGTTAATATGTCACCCGTCGAATCTTGCTAGGTATTACTGGAAGTCCGTTGACATTGAACTCCAAGGTCGAAGCCTTGGTTTCGATATATTCTTTTGGGTAGCCGTCTAAAGCAATCGTCTTTTGTACTCATCTTTGATATAATGAATTTTTTTCTCCTCTTCCCGTGGTTTTTCCCATCTAGTTCCACAAAAATCTGTATGTTCTTATTCTTAATTTTTCGATTGCCTATTCTCGTTTTATGTAAGCTGATGTCCAAATTTCAGGTTCACAAAATGGTTGATCTTTCTCCCCTTCCAACTAGGGAGTCTGTGGTACCTTGAAGTCACAGAGATCTTCAAAATGTTCTACCAGCTTACGTTCCAAGATTTACTGCAGTGGTGAGAACAAGGTTTCGAAGAAATTCATGCGTTCAATTGAATACGTTTCCCAGGGAGCAGTGAAGACTGCTACTTTTTGCGAAGAGAAGGTTCAGAGGCGGTTAGTTTCCAACTATGTCATCTCGTATCACTCTTCAACTTGATCATGTAGTTTCAAATGATATTATGTGCAATTAGATCTATCTTATTAATTGCAATTTTCTCGAAGCCTCCAAGCAAGGCATGAAAAAAATAATTGTATGATCCCTAATTATAATTGATAATTACAAAAGTTGGCATGTTGGCGTATCAAATGTAAGCAATCCTCAAAACTATTTGACACGCTGGTGGAAGCCATCAATTCATGACATTCCCAAGACTAATTTTTAGCCTCTAAGATCAACGGCAAGTGGCCAAAGCCACAGTTAAAAAACACACGTAAAGAGTCATTCACCGTACATATTTTGCCTTGAGGTAAATACTTAGTTTCAATAGATAGCTAGAAGCATAGAGAGAAGCTTATCACGGCTTGACAAATATGAGCACTTATATAACATGCTTCGTAGAGGATTAGATAACACTATACTGTCATGTCTGGTTGTATCGAGTACTGTGTACCAAACATACAACTAACCACCACGGACTAGGTACCAAACATACAGCTAACCACCACGGACTAGGTTCAAGTTCCTCCATCATCTATTAGGTCTTCTCGTTTCACGGGGCAAAGTATGTGATGCTCATACCAGTCATCCAAACCCGACCCTGATGATAACTGGCAAGCTTTTACCAGGGTGACCGTCAAAAATGATCCATTATGCATGGCCTGCATTAGATATTGAGGTAGAAAATCATTCTTCCTAAAAATCTGGTAGCATATATACATCTCCAACTAATTGGAAATAGCACAAGTAAAATCACAATTTCATACTATACTAGTTTACAAGAAATCAGAATAAGGTAAAGAAAAACAATGATACGAACAAAGGGAAAATGCATGTGAAAAGATAAGGCTTCCCTTACCCCATTTTTTTTGACAGATATTCAACAATTTATCAACATCTTCTTCATTGATGTAGTTTTCTTCCTTGGAAACCTTCTTTCTGTTATCCTCTAGAATTTTCCATTGTGTTAAAATATTGAATATTCTTTTCAGCTGTTAACCAAGTAAAGGTGAACAAAGTGATTGGAGAAACTACAAGACCGTAGTGTGCAGATAGAAATACTCCAATTTATATGGAATAATTTTTTAGTTGAATTTAAGTAACACAGACAAAAGGATACAGCAATTCTTCTGGCATTTACTTTAGTGCCACGACTAGTAGAGCTCTTACGTTCTACATCATCTAACTCATTGTCAAGGAGTTCATCTTCAATCAAATCTACTTTACTAGCAAAAATTGCAGCAAAAAGATGCAAATTTGATGGGCTCATCTCATGTTCTTGGACCTGAGACAGCAATCTTGCAAGGATGCTCCAAAGAGCACTTCGTGCTTCCACATCACCGGAAGTGAGTGGATATATGTCAAAAATACCCTGTAAGAAGCTTGGATCTGAAGAGGTCCCAAAACATCACCGTCAATTTTGTTTTTGTTTTATTTGAAAAGAGAAGAAAATAATGCAAAGCCTTCAGAGGAAATTTTAGTGGAAAGAACAATTATTGTTTCACCTCGTGACAAATCGGAAGCTAGATCAGCTGCATCAGTCAGAATATTCGCTATCAACACTGCAGCAGTTACACACGAGTTGGCAACCTGCAGGAACAGATGATGTTCTGATTGAAAGAGGTGAAACTCCCTGGCTCTGTGTGTGTGTGTGAGGAGCATATACATTCAGGGAATAATTTCAGCTTCCACCATCTGCTACGTCTCCACCATCAACCATCATATGAACAAGACCATTACTCCACCATAGTTCTTGCTTCACTCTTGCTCAGATCTTAGGTAAATTAAGCTTTTGTTTGGCCCCCTTTGCCTATCATATATTTTTTTCTCTCTCCTACTTTCAACCACACAATCTTCCATAAAATAATATTACACGTAAATTGAAAACTTTTCTTCATTTTTCAACCGCACATTCTACAAAAAAAAAAAAAAAAAAAAAAAAAAACACTATGCCAAATACCATTTTTTTAAAAAAAAAAAGGGGGGGGGGGGGGGGGAGGGCTCAAACAAGGGCTAAATTTTGATAAAACGGGAGTTAGTAAACAGTAAATCACCACCTACTGCTGCTCCAACACCAGAAGCACCAGTTTGTGCATTGATCACACTATTTGCCACATCTCCAGGTGAATTATGTGGAATAGCCTAAGCACTCTAGTTTTGGATGCAAATAATAAGAGCGGTCTAGCCTTCGTTATCAACTTATTTAGGGGGGTAATGGGGTGCCCACCGCTAAACAATGCAACTTAATGCCCATGCACGGAACATACATCATACATTTATTTAAGCATTCAAATGCATAAATGGTGTACATATTGGACATTAGGTTACATGAAGAATTGGTCAAGTAGCAGCATACCTCAATTTTATCAGGTAGTTTGACAAGTTCATTCAGTAGTTGAGAGAGTTTTTTATTCTGACATGTTTGTTGTGAATATTCATCAACCACAGAAAGAGCTTCAATTGTCCGAAGAATCAAATCTAAAACAGCATACCTGATACAGATGCAATAATTTAGAAGTCATCAATATGATCATAAGCTAGTATTCACTTGGTTCGACATATACAACTCATATATAAAAGATTCTGAACAATTGCCTTTTTTGCACATATTTTGAATAAACGTCAGGTAAATACAAGAATCCTCAAACAAGTGTGTCAATGAAACCGTGCTTCCATTGACCACAGAGAGTAAAGCAATTCTAACACCACCAGTTATTACAGTAGGCATGCTCCAACTAATACTTAGTGCTACTGTTCTAATGCTTCACAATCTTGTACAATCAGATATGTGCTTTGATGCAACTTTATAATAGACATAAGAAATCATACCTCTCAGGTGTGCGCTCTCCTGTTAATATGCTCATTTCAGAAGCAAATAGATTGATCAGAAGTCCTGAAAGATCCAACTTCATCAGAGGTGGAAGAAGAATGTCTGCTACTTCCTTTTGACTTTCCAATGTGGCTAACAGTAAACCTACACTCTGAAAATGGAACTAAATAAATTAATAATAGATTAAGGTAGTGCTTAATAAAGCAGACAGCAACAGTTCTTCAATGGCTCCAACACAAAGAAATATCATAAGGAAGCACACTTAGTAGATTATTTTATAAATTAAAAGGGATCAATGTTCTTTAATAATGTTTCTTTTACATCAGCTCCCAGGAATAAATTTAACCATCTATACTTTTGTCAACACTGCAATGTAATAAAACCTTGAGCCAATCACATGTACTCAACCAATTTAAACAAATTTCAAATATACACATATTGCACTTTCTTCCAGAGATACTTCACACAGAAAAATGAAAAAAAGAAAAAAACTAGATCAACCAATAGAAAAAGTTAACATTAAATTATAATTATTTATAATTACAAAGTTAAAATTGTTACTTACTATTTTGGAAAGTCAAAAAATAACATCAATACCATTTTACCATCATCATAAACCTCGTTCCATGTAAACACTTAAGTTGCTCTATTCCTAAATTATCAGCAAACATCTCAAAGTTCTGTTCAACACAATAAGGAATGATTTCCTGAATGCCACAAAAGTTATCTTATTTTCTGATAAGCCTCTAATACTCCTGTCAATTAGGAAGTATCTTATATTAAAATGGCTATTTTGCAACTTTCAATACTCAGTGGGCCAGCTTTATGTTCTAAATAATTATTTAATAATATTCTAAGATTCCTTTATCTTGAGGTCCGTTAGCTTCTTCTATAGTGCCCTACCACATGCTTTGTATAATATTGCAAAATTTTGAGACTTTCTAAAATAATCATGCTCCTTACCATCCCATATAGAACTACACTATTAAATGATGAAAAAGAAACAGATTTTGCTTAAATTTATTACATGTTTGACCCTCATTATATTCTAAGAATGCATTTTGGGATGGAGAATGTGTGGTTAAAGAATAAGGAAAAAATTTGGGCTTATGTGTAATATTATTTTATTGAAAAATGTGTGGTTGAAAAAAAAAAAAGAGAAAAATGTATTTTGAAAATAATGGGGATCAAACAAGAGTTTAATAAAGCACTATCACGCACGTATCATGGCAGCTACATAATTCACAAATTGGTCAAAATCCTCACTGAAAACCCATTTCAAATATTGTGTACCTTTTCAATAAGCTGTAGATTTAAAGTGTTGTCAGCAATCCATAGAATACGAGAAATTATTTGCTCAGTTTGCAATGCTTCAGCCCACACGACACCTTCACCACCTTGAAGACACAAAGTTATCGACCTGTTTACAACACTAACTTAAAGTTATCCTCTGCAGTCACATGTACGCAACAACCATCTCATCGATATGCTTATTATTTTTGTACAACTTTATATATTTCACTAAATTGACTAGTTTAGAAATAAGCTCAACTTGTTAAAAAAAATAAAATAAAATGACCCACCAAACAAAATTTCCACGTCTGTTGGGCTTAGATGAGAAAAATATGGTAAAACTAAAATTTATTTGAATACAGTTACATTACCTACATGCTTCACAAAGGCAAGGCACGTCATCTAGGAACAACTGATCCACAATCACTTTGATCAGTCCATTTGTAGAGGCTATTTGCTTTCGTGAAGTTTCATGGCAAGCAAGGTTTCCAATTATTCCTAGACTAATTTCCTGAAACAAAAAAAAGGAGTTAAAGGGGAACTATAAGTGTGCTTGTGACATCTCCATTATTGACTAGTAAGTAAATAAGTTACTACATACAAGAGTCAAATGAATCAGGTAGACTAATGAAAAAGGTCACTTACAGTGATGCGTGAAGATTGAGAAACCATGAAAGTTGCCAAAAGCACATCAAGAATAAGATTTTGAACCTGTATAGAAATGTCACTGTCTCTATCAATATGTTTCAAAGGCAAAAGGTGCCCTTGCATGCATGACACAAGATTTTTAATTCTACCCCTAAATCTATTCTTAGGCAGATACCTGTCCTATACTGGTTATGCATTTTTTAGCATATACTATTGTAGGTGTGTAAGGTTGGTGGAATTGGGTGATTTTGGTAAATCAATTAAGTTTTCTTCTAAAAGAATATTTGTCTCTTCAATCCAAAATTCTGTAAGAAAAAATCTCTTGAATATATGGATTGAGAACCATTTTTTGGAACTTAAGACTGTTGAGAAATTATAAGTAAATTATATTAACCTGAAGAAAAGATAATAATACCATGAATTCAGCATGATCCTCGCTTGCCGCTAGATCCCATATAATGCACCCACACTCTTCCCAGGTTTCTTCTCCCACCATTCCACCTTGATGCTTATCATGATGACGTTGCAATTCTTCATCTACAGCTTCTTTATTATCCACTTCACCAATGTTATGAGCAGTGTCCATAGCTGCAGCTTCCCCTTCATTTTCAGAAAAATTTACAGCATGCTCTTCAAATTCCTTGGTATTTGGTCTTTTGTCCAATTCAAGAGCATCTTTTTCACCATCTTTTACATCCGACGGCAGAAGTTTCCGAATCAAAGCAATCACATAACTGGGATCAACTGTTGTTGAAATATCAAAAGACTGCAGAGAAATGTCAGTAATTCTATATAAACAGTCCAAGTTAATATTTCATAACTTATTCCTTCATCATTACTCCAAATCAACTACTACCACATTGGCTATGTCGCAATAACAAATCAAAGTAATCTTCTGACAATATTATTAATTTTCCCAAGTTAAATTTTCATCAAATGTCTACACTATATTCTACAGAAAGCTACCTACTGGCTTGTCAGTAAACTATTTGCTACTCAATATTGGATAATGCAACCAAAATCCAAAACTCTCTTTCTTTTAAACACAGATATATTGTCCAATGACAATAATTAAGCATCAAGTTAAATATTCTACTTTCTTAAATACACCTTTTCCAATCATTGCAAGAAGCCCCATTTACCAAACGGTTGGACTGCAAATTCACGAATAGTTGGAAACCCAATTATCTTAAGTCTTAATCGACTACACCACCTGATACATCACATACGCACAAACACATCTCAAGTTTCATAATTTTAATCGGGCCACGCATCTATGCATAATGTAATAGGCATCCAAGTCCCTTTATTTTGAATAATAAATGCAGATATGATTCATGTCTAACGACGCAAATTAAGCAAAAAGTTCCATAATTTCCTTCCTCAAATACAAATTTTCCAATCATTACGAGAAGCACCATTTACCAAACAGTTGGACAGCAAAATTGCGAATGGTCAAAAAACCCAATTATCTTAACTTTTCATCCAATTCAGACATTACATATCAATCCCTCGCCAACACACGTACAGCATGCAAGCACTCGGCACCTTAAAAAAAAAAGAAAAGACAACAGTACATATGTGTATGTATGAATTGAGAATACCTCGTGAGCTGGGGCAGAAGGATGATGTGCAGAAGGCTCGAATTCAAATTCTTCATGATTCTGTTCTTGGAATGGTTCTGATTTGCGATCAATTGACATTACTGAATTTTGATTTTGATTTAGGGCATGGAGATTTGTTTCCCGCTAGAAGTGAAGGGATAATTCGAGGGTTTATATGAAAAACGCAGTAACCTTTTCGATTTATATTTTTTTGGGAAAATTGCAGCTGAGGTACCAAACCTTTAAAACATTTGCAGGGCCATTCCAAAATGACGTTTTCCGTCTTTGAAGTCTTTGGCTTATCCCACCAACCTTGCCTCGGAATTCTCCAAAGAATAATAACATTCCGGAAGATCTCATGAAAATTGAACATTTGCACCTAGAAGATATAAAACAGATATTAGTCATTCTAGAAAAATATTTCGCAATTGATTGCAAGATCCGAAAGTGGAGAACGCATAGCATTCTCTAGGCACATAGGATCAAAGGTAAAATAGCGCTCTCTTAGCAGAAGCGGTAAGAAAGTTTAGGCCACCAAAATCATTAGTTGACCCCAGTAATGATATTTTCTAAAAAAAAATCCCCATAAAAGTGAAGGGTAATCTGGGCATTACACATTTTCCTCTTCAAAATCAAACACTTCAGTTGCATCTTCATTCCACTCACCATCTACTATGGACCCTGCGAAAATCCACGAAGAAGATGAACATTCATCCAATATTGCAGACTACATTGCAGGCTCTCTTTCCCAACATGTGTGTGGTAAGTGTGTTTCCTTTACGGAATGAAGTTTTGTGATTATTAAGTTGTCCGTATCGATTGTCTTCATGTATTGGGAAACTTGAAAATTTTGAGTGATTTGATGACTTGAAACTCAATGTACCGTGTAATATATTTTATGTACATGTTCATTGCTCGAACTGAAAAGGGTTAGGCTTAAACTTTCTTTTTCATGGTTCAGAGACAAATTCAACGTACTTCAGCATACGGCTTCATCATGGTAGAATTTTATTTGGAAATATAAGAAATGTCGTGTACGAGCATGGGAAAATAAGTTATATAGATTATGTCAACCCTGATTTCTTCAATAGATTTCTTCTGGACAATGGCATGAAGATGATTGGATATTATGATAGAATAAGATATCTGTACAAGATGGAGAATAAGAGAATGAGTGAAGTATCATTTTGGTTGGTTAAAGATTCAGATTTCATGAACATAGTGAAGTGGCTTGGTGATAATAGGATGATTAAACTATATTGCTTGCCTGTAGTTGAGTTTTTGGAGTTGCCTTGAGATGAAATAGAACATAAGGATGTTCATGTGGTTGACTATGAGACTAGTGAGGAGTTGGTGAAGGTTCAGAAGTTTGGAATACATGATGAACAAGTGAATGAGCAGCAACCATGCTATGGTGTTGAGATTTTTGATGATTTAGTAGAAGGTGATGACATGTACGTAGTTGATGAAGTGGATGACATGGAAGCAGATGAAGAACAGGTTATCTTTATAGGAGATGATGTTGAAGATGATACAATGCATGGAATAGAACCTGGTCGTGATGGTAAAACTGAAGTGGGTATTGGAGATGCAGGGTATGAGAAAACAAAGGTTGATATTACATGGGTTGAACCAGTGGTGGTGGTGAATTTTGATGGTGGTTTTGAAGCACACTTATATAAGGTGCATGTTGCTGAAATTGATGTGCAGGCTGGTGAATATGAGGATCATGCTGCTGAACCAGAGGTGCAGGCTGCTGAACATTGATTTGGAGCGTGATAAATCGCTTACGGAGGTACATGTTGGTGAATCGAGGGTGGAACATGATGATCTTGTGCAGGATGATGAATATGAATAGGGTATTTTGGAGAAGGAATTCAATGACACAGAGTATGGGCATGAAGAAAATATTACCATGGATGATAATGATAAAAACACATATTTCAGGTTAAGTGAAGGTTTTGACATTGGTACGGTTAGTGTAAGGGGGTGAACAGGAAGGTGAGGCAGTTGCTGACGAAGAAGCTGAAACAGACTATGAAGACTCTGATGAGCTTGGAAGCTTACCCAGTGACAATGAGGATGAGGGATCATTGCCAGAAGAAAGAATGAATGCTGGTTTAACCCAGCAACTTATATGAATGATCCATAGTTCAAGATAGGTATCGATACTTTATTTTTTTGATTGAGAATAGGTATATATGGTGTATATATGACAATATGTTATGTTCATTTCTTACAGAGATGAAATTTGACAATATCAAGACTCTAAGGACTGTAGTAGTTCAAAACTCAGTTAAGAATACTGAGATACGTGAAAAATATGAGGACACAGTTGAGAGTTTGATGTCAAGATAATTGCCATTGGGTTCTAAATTCATACCGACAATCAAACAAGAGTCTTAGAATTAACACATTGAGAGATGAACACACATGTAGCATGGTATGGCAAAATAAAAGGGTTAATTCAGGTTATCTGACAAAAAATACATAAAAAAGTTTAGGTCTGAGATTGTTGCATGTATAAGATTTCAAATCATTAGTTCTACATGACAATATCTAAATGTACAGAATTTATTCATGAGATTGTTGGTGAACAGTACAAAATTTTATGGGATTATAGTGAGGAATTAAAGAGAACAAATCCTGGTAGTACAATGTTGATTGAAGGTTTAGGTCACACTTTTAAGAGACTCTACATCTGTTTAGGGGCGTGTAAGAAAGGGTTTAGGGTTGGTTTGCTGGCAGCTATTGGCATTGAGGTGAGAACCGTATGTTTCCTATAGCATGGGCAGTCGTAGATGCTAAGAAGAAAATAAATTGGCAATGGTTCATAGAGTAGTTTGTTGATGACATAGGGATGCACAACCCCAGAGCTTGGACATTCATTTTTTATAAACAAAAGGGTTTGTGGATTCTATAAGTCAAAACTGTGAAGGGGCGAAGCATAGGTATTGTGCTAGACATCTATATAGCAATTTCACCTTGGCACACAAAGGTCTGGCCTTTAAGAACCTATTTTGGGCTTCAGCAAGGGTAACAACAGTGCCAGAGTGGATGAGTGCAATAAATGAGTTGAAAGATGTAAGTGAAGAGGCTTACAAGTGGTTCATTGAAAACTCACATTCCCAATAGAGCATATCCCACTTCGAAGAGCATTCCAAATGTTATATTCTTCTGAATAACTTATATGAGGCATTCAATACTTCCATTGTTGTTGCCAGGGATATGCCCATCATTTCAATGTTAAAGAAAATCAGACATCAGCAAATGATAAGAACGAATGCAAAAAGGAAATCAGCACAGAGGTGAGATTATGGATTCAGGCCAAGAATTGTGAAAATTATTGAGAAGGCCAAGTCCGAGGCAGACTATGTAGACAATCATAAGTTTGAGATAAGTAGTAGAGATGGATTAAGGTGGAGCGTGGACTTGACAAAACATGAATATGTATGCAGGAAATGACAGCTCACTGGAATACCATGTCCCCATGCAATATCAGACATGCTTTCAAGGGATATTGACATATATGAGTACATTGACCCATGTTATAGCAAGGAAACATACCTCAAGTATTACTTTTCGGTGATCCACCCAATGTCAAGACCTAAATTGTAGCCAAAATTGGGAAAGCACCCTCTCAATCAACCACGAAAGAGAAAACAAGCAAGCAAACCTTAAAAAAATGAGGAAATGGTCACGGACAGAGCCACTTGCAGGAGTTAAGATGGGAAGGATTGGCATGCAAATGATGTGTAAACGCTGTAAAGGGTCTGGACATAACAAAAGAAGTGGTAAGGAATCACTGCGTGATGAAGGTAGTTCACAGCAACAATCACAACCAACTAAGCAAGCAGAGTTTGAAGAAGATACATAGTCAAGATCAGCAAAGAGGAAGAGAAAAACACGTTCAACAGAAATTTCCAATTTACAAATGAAGAAGTCCAAAAGTACCAAAAGTAGAGGATCCAAATCTTAAAAATGATGTGGTTTTTCTTGTATATTTTTTTTGGGAAATTCTGTGTTTTTTGTAATGTAAACTAGAAATATGTGCTTCCATTGCTGTTTATTTTGTAGATTTAACTAAAATTTTTGATGGAATTGCTACAGATGTTCTTCAAGAATTTCTTACATTATGTTATGTTTTCATCTGTTATCCAGATTGTATTCGTAAAATCTGAGGTGCAAGCGATTAGGAACTATATACAAATATTTAATACTTCTTCTGCAAATATTACCAAACGTTTGGTACTTTTAGTGCAACTTTTACAACAAGTTTGGTATTTTCTCTGCAACAATTAGAAAATGTTTGGTACTAATTATGTGAATAAGGTTTGGTACCTATGCTGCACCATCTGCAGAAAGTTTGGAGTGTAATATGCTCTTTGATTCCGCATTAAACAAAGGGAAGAAAGAGAATACTGTCACAGAGTACCAGCATTAAGGCAGTATTAAATATAGGGAAAATGGGACACTTCATTTCAAGTAAATACAGCACAATCACAATTTACATCTACATTTCACAACATTTAGTACAAATCCCTACACCAAAACCCTAAACCCAAATGTCTGAAGCTAAATATCCACATCCGACAAACTCATCCTACACACCTAGAAACAAACCCATTTTGCAAACACTCCACACACAAATTCGTAGAACCGAATCTTCCACACATTTGGTCATGTAGCTTGAAGGGTGTTGATTTCAGCTTCCATTTTCCTCCTAGCCCGTAATAGACCAGGAATCAGTTCCCTCGATCTCTTACACATTGAAAGGTCACACCACAGAAAGAAGGTGCATCCACCCACATCTTGGCATCAAGAACAAGTGAGAAATCTTCTTTCCGGATTCAGGTTCGTCCACGAGGTCTTCATGTGCACCGGAGAACCACATCTGTATACATTCACCTCCATCTCTATGTACGTGCTGATTTTCTTTGACTACCTGTGGGAGAGAATATATTATAGTAGTGAAAATTGAGGGAAATGAACAATGAAGTGCAATAATATGTGGTAAATGTGTGATGTCCAGATTAGCCTTCACTTATTTGGAGAAACTTGAAAATATCATTACTGGGGTCAACTAACGATTTTGGTGGTCAAATAGATGAAACCCGTCATTTGGGACTGGCTGTGCAATTTTTTTGAAGGTTTGATACCTACAATGACACAAATAAAATGTTTGGATCAAGTCTGCTAATAAACGAAAGGTTTGGAACCTCGACTGCAATTTTTCCTATAAAACATCATAAGAGTGCATGTATTCTATTGTGCGTTTTCTGAAATCAAATAATTCTTAACACCACCTGTTAATTTGTAATAAAGATTTGATTGAAATACTAAAGAGGTATTGGTACGTTGAATTATTAAAGACCTTTATTATTATTATTATTATTATTATTCTCATTTTCAGTTATATTCAATACAGTCAAATGTATTGTGGTCGGCTTACATGAATATTTTTTTACCACTCCTTTCCATTCTTGTTAAATGCCTAAATCTACAAGGAAATTTATCACAGTTAGATCCTTAGCAAACGAAGCAAATCAAGTGCTAATCAGAAAGACAAATATGAACACTGCACAAAGAAATACACAACACGATCCACTGAGAACTGGGAGAAGCAACACTTGGTTTCACGGGGTGCCTTTCTCCTTAACACAGAAAGGAACACCGTGCGACAGTAGTCTGGTCTGCTAGACTACCTTCCGCCTTTTCTCGGGACGAAATCAAATTTGATCAAGATTTTAAGAAAGCTTTGCAACACTAAGTAAAATGCAATGAAAATAACTTGTTCATTGATTGCTTGAATGCTGGAAATTACAATTGATGAAAGCAATAAATTACAATAGCTAGTGCAGGGGACGAACACTAGAAAACTTGAAAATGTTTGAAAGACTAATACCCCCTATAATAGACTTCGGAACTAAAACCCAAATGACGGGAGTAGACGTCTTTTGGCCGAAGAATCATACTAAAATTTTCTAATTTCTATCTATATAAATAAATATTTACAATGGGCAACCGATGTTGAGCAAACTCCAGTTACGATTGGGCCACGGGGCTTAGGCAAAGATGCTGCCCGTGACATTCTCCCCCATTTGATTTGGTGACAACCTCGGAGCCATTGAGTAGTCTTCTCGCTGTTGCATCCGCTCCATTTGACCAAGTACTCTTGAAGATTTTTCTTGGAAGCTCGAGTAGTTTGATGGCCAAGAATCTTTTCAGCAACCTTCTTTTCTGATCTTTTCACTCTTAACAAAGGTCGCTTCAGACATGCAGACTTCTTGCACCATTTCTGATCAATCTCTACAGTATGAGAGAGTAAAGTTCGCTGGCCAGTAGTAATCTCGAAAGGACTCTTATTGGGAAAAGAGCTCTTTTGAGCATTGAAACACATTCGGCCTATGTCTGAAAGTTTCACCCAAATTTCATGCGGAGCAGAGATAAAGTGCTGAAAACAGTATTCCAGCATAGACTTGAATCGCCCTATCTGTCTATCTGATTGTGGATGGAAACTTGAACTCATGCTCAAAGATGAACCAAGAAGTTTGAACAACTCGGTCCAAAGTATGCCAGTAAATCGAGAATCTCGATCACTGACGTTGTCTTTATGCAGTCCCCAGTATTTGACATTATATTTGTAGAAGAGTTGAGCTATCTCTTCGGCTGATACATACTTGGACGCTGTGGTGAAAGTTACATGTTGAAGTAGTGCAAAAATGCGCTCCACAAAAGTCCCACTTCTCAGTACTTCTCCCGCTGGTTTCCAAAGTTCTTCAAGCTCCAGCTGAGCCATACGGTATGGTGCCCTGGTAGAAGGTTTGGCACCCGGAACGAGTTCAATCTCACGATCAACTACCCTCGGCAGTTTCTTTGATAACTCTTCCGATAAGATGTCATCAACTTCCTTAAGCCTTGTGATAGGCTTTGGAATAGGTACAGTTGCCTCATCGATTTCCTCAAATCGAAGAGCGCACAAAAATGAGATTTCATTCCTTCTGAAACCCTTGCTGAGCTGCATGGCCGAGATGCACTTCTCGCCTATTTTCCTAATCTGCGTGGGGATAATGAATGGTTTTTTCCCCATCATTATCAAAGAGTCGGAATACGGCAGCACCGCTATCTTTGTATCCTGAAAAAACTCCAATCCCAGAATGAACTTGAAGTCGTCCATCTAAACTGCCGACAAATTCGTCCTTCCTTCGAATGGACCTATTTTGATTGACACAGATTTCGCCACTCCCGCTATTGGTTGAGCAGTAGAGTTGATAGCTTTGACTTTTCCCTTACCTCGTTCCAGAGCAAGTTCGAGTCGTCCTACTTCGGCACTTGCAAGGTAATTATGGGTAGCACCAGTATCTATCATAGCCCTGATTGGCTTTCCATTGATCCTCACATCAATGTACATTAGGCCTTTCGCCTTACAATTGTGAGCCTTTGATTCTTCAATCTTTGGCTCTCTCGAGGGACCATCTTCCCTTTTAGTAACTCGGTGCAATAGACGTCTTTTGGTCGAAAAATCATACTAAAATTTTGTAATTTCTATCTATTTAAACAAATATTTACAATGAGCAACCGATGTTGGGCAAACTCTGGTTGCGATAGGGCCACGGGACTTAGGCAAAGATGCTGCCCGTGACACTTGAGCATGCCCCTGGATTGTACAATAAAATGTTGTCGGACAAAGATGCCTACATGTCATATATATTCTTCCCCGTCCATTCTCATACCAAAGTTGGATATCTCAAAGAATTAAAAAGAAGTGTTCCTCATTGTAACTGAGGGAAAAAGTTCATAGCAATTCAACAGAGATTTGTGGAAGACAGGAAGTATAAAACACAATTATAGACAACACCAGATTATATTAAGTACAGATTGAGAATCTTTGACAGATTTTGTTGGTCAGCCAATAGACATGTTTCCCACTCTCACCTCCATCGCCTCCCTCTCATCCTTCTCTCTGTGCTTGTCGGAGTAACCATTTTCTAGAGACGTACAAGGGGTGAGTAATTGAGGGCCTGTGCTGATCCATGGATGGTTAAGACATTGTGCTGCAGTCGGCCTCTTCTCAGGAACAAAATCGAGTATCTGAACAAGGAAGTCAGCCAGGTCATTTGCATCTTGCTCACTGAACTCATATTTTTCCACAAGCACCTTATTAAGAGGCCAAAATCGTAATCGACGGATATGTCTCAAATCTCCGTATCTATTAAAGAATTCCCGTGAGTAGCGCCCACCTAAGGCAATCTGCAGAAAGATTGTGTAAGCATGGGAAAAATTACTTCTCGAGGATTATATAATATGACAGGCTTCATAAATTAATTCAACAGAAAATCAAAATGGATGGTTTTAGGCTTTTAGTTGGATACAATTACAGAAAGGAAACAAATTGTCCCAATTTTCTTCCCAAACAACAAACAAAAATTCTCACCTTGCGTGGCATCATCCCGAGAAGCTCCATCATCAGGGCCAAATGATCCTTCAAAGGAAAAAGAAACTAATCAATAGCAAAACCAATCAACTTAATAAGAAACCAATATATGCTATTTAAGAATTTGAACTAAATGCGACGATAATGCATCTTATGTTCAGATGGCTGATATAAATGGTAATAAATAATAATACATACCAAAGGAAACCTGAAACTTAGCAAGGCAGAAAGTCACAAGCTGATGAGCCAAGCCAACAAAAAATAGAGCTCACTAACTCAACATTAGTAAGTATGTTTGGGTGTTGTTTATAATCGGTTTAAATTATAAATAGATAGATATGAATTATGGTTGAGCGGTAGCAGCATTTGTGGGTCCCATGAAACTTGTGGATAAAAGTGGTTTGAACCATTATAAATAGTTTATAAACATTAGCCACACATGGACTAAGTATCTAACATAAGAAGGTAGCAGTTTAGAATGACATTATATAGATATATTTTTGCAAATTGACGTCATCTGTCACTTAAAAATGAAGTAATTATGTCTAAAGTACACTATGAAAACAGAATCAAGGAATTTACAAAAAAGGACAACAGAGATAACCAATAGGTCAACAGAAATGCA
This sequence comes from Osmanthus fragrans, assembly GCA_019395295.1. NCBI lineage: Eukaryota > Viridiplantae > Streptophyta > Magnoliopsida > Lamiales > Oleaceae > Osmanthus > Osmanthus fragrans. Next base: position 23,500,423 of record CM033343.1, on the reverse strand, counting down.
CAAGTAAAATATCCATAAACTTCACCACATATATGTCAACACATGCAAAAATTTCACACAGCAAATACTAGCCACCAAACATAACAAGAACCAGTCATATTGGAATGCCATATAGAAAAGCAATGTATCAGTCAAGATCTTCCTATTATGGCAAGTCTTTATTTAGAAAGAAAAAGGATGTCATGACTCAGAAACTGGAATGTACCACCTAAATACCTTATATTGTCACTTTATTTTCCTAATCTTCCAAATTTCGACTTCTGATGTTCACGCTCAGATACACAAGATGAGGAAGGAAGGTAGAACGAAAAGAATCTAAATTTGAAAACTTTACACCTATTCAAATTCAAACAATCACTTAAGTTACTTAATGACTTCTGACACCCACATAAAACCTGCAATTTCCTCTGGGTGAAATCACTCGACGGCATTTCAAGCATGCACAACAAACAAAGGATTGCCTTACAGAAGCTCGGAAAGAACAATAACCAACATGTGATATCCTGAAATGGGCAACACAAATGAATAAGCTTTTAGGCATGACTTGTAAAAGATGCTCAATCAAAAGATTATCAGTGCCAGCACCGGAGCTGATTGCTTCAAGGCAGTAGTAAATTCCTACTCCAAGTAAAGGCAAACATGAAATGCCACTATAATATTTTCAAAAGTACGGCAACAGTCCAGTCAGCGTGATACATAAAAAAGTTTTATAACACAAGAAAACAGCGCAACAAGCACTTAGTAACGAAATGACCAGAACCAGACCACCAGAGAAAACGAAAACATAAAATCAGAGATGACCCACTAAGCAGCTTAGCAGAAAGGTGTTTTCACTCATTCATGTATAACACCTGTCTTGCTCTATTCATATACGTTTATAATTGCATTTATCGGATCCCGTGGTCAATAATTAAAACCTTAGTTTCTTAATCCTATGTCTCAAATTCGGAAAACATTCAAGTAAAGAGAGGTGCCCGTACCTCATCACGGTCATAGTTATCGCTGCTGTGAGGATCGAAAAGAACATCTCCTGTGGCCAGCTCAAAGCAAATGCATGCAAATGACCATAGATCAGCTGATGTGGAGTACTTAGATCCTAGGATAACCTCGGGACATCTGTACTGCCTTGTCTGAATGTCAGTTGTGAATTGCTTATATGTCCAACAAGCATTTCCAAAATCGACCAATTTGCACCTTAGGTCAACTTCAGCCAATAGCTTCTGCCTTCTTAAACGGCTGCCTCTCTTATGCACTTTAGTCCCTTTGCCGGCTTCCTTCACACCCACAGAGCTGTCCAATTTATCTTCTGCAGCTGAAATATTTATTAGATCTTCAGTGGACTCGTTGTTTAATTTGCCATCATGATGAGCATCATCAGGACCACTTGCCTCACTATCAAGCTCGGCTTCCCCTCCCAACTCCACGCACCTCTCAACTGCTCGCTTTGCCTCTCTCCGGATTTTCTTTTTCTGATTCTTGTTCAGGTCAGCATTTGAACACACAGCATTTTTGGAAGATCCAGACTCCGGCACGACCTTGCTTTTACTCGAGGGGAGAATAAGAGGTGCACCTGACTTCCTTGGATCTTTAGCTGGATCAATCATCGACAGAAGCAATATGTTCTCTGGCTTCAAATCTGTGTGTATGATTGATAGCTGATGATGCAAATAATCCAACCCTACTAAAATATGGAAGCAAATTTCTTTGACCATGGGAATAGGCAATCCTCTATATTCTGAATACTTAATTAGGGTCAAAAGATTCTCGCCCAAGTACTCAAAAACCATGCAAACATGCTGTCCATTTGGTCCTGAATGCTTAAAGTTATCCAAAAGCTTCACAACACATTTCTTGTCTTCTGTATCTCCCTCAGCAATCTGTTTTAATATAGTGATCTCGTCCATTGCTGCTTCTGTGTAGTGCTGTGCACTCTTTTGAACTTTTAGTGCTACATACCTCTATCACCCAAATATTTAACATAAAAGAAAATCACAGTCAATCAAACTATGATTAGGTTCAAAACTTAATTAAACAATGCATTTGATAAACTCTCTCTCTCTCTCTCTCTCTCTCTCTCTCTCTCTCTCTCTCTCTCTCTCTCTCTCTCTCTCTCTCTCTCTCTCTCTCTCTCTGTGTGTGTGTATTTATTGCGTCCACCCACATGTCCTAGAATAATATTAGTTCAAAAAAGAAACCATAACTCCACAAGACAACAGAAAATGCATAACAAGAACAGTAAAAAATTCCAAATAAGGTAGGTGAATCGAGAAATGTACAGATTTTAGGGTGTCCCAAGCGAGCCAGACGGTGGAGAAATGGCCCCAGCCTAGCTTGCTCTGAACAACATATCGGCCGTGTTTGAATGTATCACCTATTCGTACAGCGTGGTAGCCTCCGCGCCTGTAATCCTTCGTCCCCTCGTCCTCCGACGTGTAATCGCTCGTTTCGCTCCAATCATCTCCACCACCGTTCCTCTCCACCACCACCTCTTCCGCCATAGATCTTGTTATTGTAATACCTAGCCCTAAGTGTGTGTTGAGCGTGTTTCTGTTTGGGTGTGTGTGAGAGAGAAGGTTTATTTTCTAATTTGTTATTTTCTTCTCTTTTTAAAATTTACCAGGTCACAAGATGGTGACTATTCAAATTTGAGTAAATTTGATGAAGACTCACTCAACTTTAAAAGTTATCACTTTCTCACTCAATTTTAAAAGTTATCACTTTCTCACTCAATTTTAACGGATTATCGAACGGTCACTCATCTTTTCTTATTCTTAACTATCCACCACTCACTCGACTCTCGTCTCTTCAAATTGACAGAAAATTACACGTGGATGACGATAATCTCACGTGGCAACGTTAAATGACATCCTGTAATTAATCCCCTACATTTCTCCTTTTACCTCCAATTCAAACCTTTAATTTGTGCCTCCATCGTCCAGTTGCACCACCACGAAGGAAGCAAGCCTCCATCGCCCAACTCCACCACCACCAAGGAAGCCTCCATCTCCACCACCACCAAGGAAAACTCCATCACCCAACTCAAAGCCCTCACTACCCAGCTCCACCACGAAGGAAGCAAGCCTCCATCGCCTAGCTCCACCACCACCACCAAGGAAGCCTCCATCTCCACCACCACCAAGGAAGACTCTATCGCCCAGCTCGATGAAGTTGCAAGTCGCTTATCTGTGGCGCAGCTTCACCAAACGCGACGACGATCTTGGTCATCTTCGACCATTGAGGAAGACAGACAGCATTACCCGAAAAAGCCTTTTGAAGATCTCTGTGCCTTAAATGGGGGAGAAGCGTGATAAACTAAAAATATTTTAAAAACATGTTGTATCATCTCAAATGAAAAATAAATGAACCTACTAGGGTTTTAGTGAAACCGATTACAAAACTGACTCCTTCATAACATCCAGTTTATAATCAATTAGATAAACATGATTTTTTTAAAACTTTATGCCCATAAGGAAACAAAGCATGTTCCAACAAAATATTATAAAAAATTACCTTCTTGTGGTCTTTCTTGCTCATCTTCCAACAATGCATCTTCCATTTCAGGGCCTTGTGAGTCACCTATGCCCTCCATTATCCCCACAATAGAAGATTTCTCAAATTTAATACACTGATTTCAGGGAGAATTTCAAGAAATTGAGAGGACAGGTGTTCATTCTCTCTTCCAATAAGTAGAAATGTCGTGAAAATGGGGGAGAAGCGTGATTTTAAAAGGAGAAATGTCATGGAATTAATTGCAGGGTTTCATTTAACGCATAGTGTTTGCCACGTGAGATTACCGTCATCCACGTGTAATTTTATGTCAATTTGACGAGACGGGAGTCGAGTGAGTGGGGGATGGTTAACTATAAGGAAATATGAATGACCGTTTGATAACCCATTAAAGTTGAATTAGTAAGTGGTAACAACTTTAAAGTTGTGTGAGTGTTCATTAAATTTACTCATTCCAATTTAGGTTATGCACAGCACTCTTAGACACGTTGAATTAATCTATTTGTACAAATTTTATTTTACAAAATTAGTTTACAAATTAGATTTGGACACAGTCTCTCTGAGAAAGACTTGGTGAAATGGACATGTCTGTGAAGTCGACGATCAATGACACGAAATACACGCCGTGGTGGAAAAATGATTGGACTAGATGTTACCAACACATAATTTGTCAACCTATTTTGTACAAATAGCATGATTCAAAAACGTGTTCGTGGACGATGTATCTTCTTACTTATTGAGAATCCCCCCATTTGTAGTATTTGTGCGAAAAACTCCCTACCTGCAACATCCGTAAGATTCATCGTAAAAAAATGGTAAAAATATCAAAATTCAAAATAATTGCAATTTTAGTATCTAAACTTTTTATTCTTTTGCAAATTATACCCAATTTTTTTTATATATCACCCACAATCCTAAACTTTTAAAACTTTATTTTTCACCCCACCTTACTTCACCTTCTTCCCCAAAACTTTATTATTTTATTTAAGGGTAATTAGCATAAAACGTCCCTATTTTTAAATTTTATTGTGGAAAACGTCCCTACATTTTATTTTCTGACATTTTCACCCCTACATTCCATCTTTCATTTGCGCTAAAGGTCATTTTCATCCATTTTTCCAATAAAATGATGATTTCACCCTCCTATTCAAATAATAATAATAAAGAATAAATTTCAATCTTACTCTTAAACTTTTTAAAAAGTGCAAATGAGTCCAAATAAATTAGTAAAAGACTTAATAGCACAAAATATCTCTACGTTTTGTATATAGTGTGCAGAACGTCTCTACGTTTCAAATTAGTGAAAATAACTTTTTTCGTAATGAAACGTAGAAATATGGATGGAAAAGTGCAAAAATTTGAAACGTAAAGACTTTTTGCACACTACAGGTCAAACGTGAGGATGTTTAGTAGGGAGTGAGAGCTTTCCGGTGGTATGGAGGTTCAACGGTTTGAGCGGTGATTGGTGGAATTTTTTGGCTTCTAAGGTGGCGGCCCCATTTGGAGAAGAAAAGAAGAGAGAGAATTTTTTTTTTTAAAAAATATTTTAATAAGGCATAAAAGCACAAAATGATCATACGTTTAGCCTTTAGTGTGCAAAATATCCCTGCATTTGGCATGTAGTTTGCAAAACGTCTCTATGTTTTAAATTTTTGCATTTTTCCATTCATATTTCTACGTTTCATTGCGAAAAATGTCATTTTCACCAATTTGAAACGTAGAGATATTTTACACACTACATGCTAAAAGTGAAGACGTTTTGTGCTATTAGTCTTTTACTAATTTATTTGGACTCATTTGCACATTTTAAAAAGTTTAGGAGTAATATTGAAATTTATTCTTTATATTTTTATTTGAATAGGAGGGTAAAATCGTCATTTTATTGGAAAATTGGATGAAAACAACATTTTAAGCAATGAAAGGTGGAAAATAATGGTGAAAATGCTGAATACTGAAAGGTAGGGATATTTTGTGTTAATTATCCTTTATTTAACCCCTTCCAAAACCCTCTTAAATCGCTCACCCCAAAATCCTCGTTTCTTCTTCTCATTCCCAAGATTACACTTTATAACTGTTCCCAATCCTAAATCCAACAATTCTGAAACTATGACCGATTTTCCTGCTCCAAATATGAACCCGCTTCCCAATCTTTGGGCATCTACTGGCAGTAAGCTTTTATTTTGCTCTAACCATTTCTTATTTTGGTTGTTTAGCTAATAATTAGTGCATCGTTACTGATTGGCATTCTTGAAATGAAATTTTGCAGTTGAAGGTGTGCAAACGACCTCGACTGCACAGTCAAATCCTAGCGAGGATGTGAGGACTCCACCTCTTGGTGTCTTTGGTAGACTTGGTTTTCTAGGTTTTTGGCAATTGCTTGCTTAATGAACCCAACTGATTTTTCTCCGTCACCTCCATATCTCTTCTGTTTCAGCAAACATTTGGCCTTCATTTTCTTCAACACACTCCTTGAAATCCATTTTCGGTTCTTCACAATACCACTTTGGATCAATTGGTTGTATCTCATTTAAAGCTTCACAAAAATGTCTTCTCTGATGGATCCCTCTCGGCCAAAAAATTGAGCCTCCCTGGAAGCAGGGCGGAACCAGAAAGTTTATTCAATGCAGACGATATCAGAAAATGTACAAAAAAATAACAACATTATAACACAATACACAAACATTATACTAAAAATGAAATACCTTACAATTGCTCTTTACGAGTTTTCATACATTGATATTTTTGTAAAATCATTTCATTATCAATTTTTAAAAATATATCTTTCTCCACATAAACAACGAGGCTATCATTCATCCACTCATCTCCAATCCGATTGCGTAGTCTATCCTTCATAATGTTCATGGCAAAAATACTCTCTCCATCGTAGTCGTAGCAACTGAAAGAATTAGTGTCAAAGTCAAAAGCTTGTAAACCAATGGGTATGCTCTATTCTTATTTGTCAAAACTAATTTCTGTGCGAGAGCACTGAGGCCATTCAATTCTTCAAACCAACTACCGAACTCGTTAAACCAAGACGGATTGAATCGTCTAGATTCTTTTTCTCCAAATTGTCTTTTTCTTAAATTCATGGTTATGAAGCTGACGAGGACTTTTTTGCATATACGCTCTTCGAACTTGATCTCAAATGTTAGCATTGTAATCCAAGATTGGAGTCCTTAATCCAGGATCGGTGAAAAGTTGTGCAACATCAAAATCATCTCTATTTGACATCTCATGATTCTCCTTATCAACATTTACCACATTCTCAAGAGATTTTCTTTTATAAAATCTTTTCATGATTATTTTCACAAAAATCAGTCACAAACCCCTCCAGTTCACTACACTTCTCCCATTCTAATTCTAGTTTAGTCCCTACCCTATTAAACAAAAAAAAAACAATATATTCTAATCAAAGCTTCAAAATGAGTATTGTTGAAAACAAGAAGTTAAAAAAATAACGATATAGCACATAAATGTATAATTTTATTTTCATTTGCATCCTAAGATCTCTGAGTCTCACGTCCATAGTCCATTTCCATGCCTAAAAGATTGTTAGTCTGTCTCTGCTAGTCTCCTTCTCTATCAGAATGTCAATATCTCACTACAACACTAAATTCAGATAAGATAATGAGGTCAAATATCTTTGAATCTTTCGATTCATCATTAAATACAAGAGAAACACCAACAATTAGTGTCCATCACAGATTCCAAAACATAATTCCTTTTCAATTTTCCCAAACTATATTAATATCGAAATTTATTTGAGAAAAGAGAACTACAAAAAAAAAAACCTCATATAATGATTTGCAATAGCTAGCAAAACAAAAAAAACAAAAAAAAAACAAAAAAAAAACCAAAAAAAAAATAAAGTTTTGCAAAAGAAATTATACAAAAGTTCCACAATAGATACATAGGAACTTGCAGAAGTGCCCCGATTATTAGGTTGGCTGGTGATTGTGGTTGGCCAGTGGTGGCTGCCACTGGAGGGTGGGGATAGGAGTAGAAGGGTTTTAAAGTTGGGAATGAGAAAAAGAAATGAGGAATTTAGGGGGACGGATTTAGGAGTTTTGGGAGGGCTAAAATAGAATAATAAAGTTTTGGGGAAGAAGATAAAGTGGGGTGGGGTGGAAAATAAAGTTTTAAAAGTTTGAGATTGTAGATTGCGCATATAAAAAATTTGGGTATAATTTGCAAAAGAGAAAAAAGTTTGAGTACTGAAGTTGCAATTATTTCCTTTTAATTTTGGCATTTTTTTACTGTTTTTAACAGCAAATATGACCGATCTTAATGATAGATGATTTTTCGCACAAAAGGTTTTAAATATGGGGTTTTTTTTTTTTTTTTGCGATTTTTAATAGGTAAAAAGGTATATCGCACATGGAAATATTTTTAGTGAGACATTTCTGTTATTAATCCTTACGTAAATTAAAAAGTTAAATCAAAATTAATAATTAAATTTAGTTACATATTTTATGGAATTTATAATTTTTCAATCATATATTTTATCTAACTTTTATCAAAATTTATAAAACATTTGATTTTTATCAACACCAAACAAGAGCTTAATGTTCTTACAAGTAGGATAGAAGAAAGTTATTCATTACTTGTGTGGAGAGATTCTTGGAAATGTGATTTTGAAAATACGTAGTTAATAAATAAGAAATATTATGAGAAACGTTTTTTTTTTTTGGAAGAAATGTTAAATTAAACAATGGCTGACTTTTCTGAATGCCAATAAATTGCTTGAATAATTCTTAGTGTACAGGGGATTTGACAGGGGGGTTGAAAGGCCCCTCACTATAATGCGAGCCCCTCATGTATTAAAAAAAATTCAACGGAGTCCACCTGTGAGTGTCCTGACAGGCGCCTGTACAGACCCTTGTATAGGAAGCAGCACTCAAATTGCTTTGACATACTTGGGGATGTAAATAAGTCGAGTCAACTCATGAAATTTGCAGCTAGAATAAAAAGGGATTGAGCTTTTTTTGGCTTGAGCAATGTCAAGCCAAAGCTCGACTGAAAAAATGGAGCTCAGCTCCGACCTTTCTCAGCAGAATCAAGCCTTTTTATTTTCCTAATTTATTATTACTATTATTGTTTTTTGTACCCATTTTAAAGCCACCTTTTCAAAGGCAATCGTACAACTGCCTTTTAAATCCTTATTTCCAAGACACGTGCCTACTCGGGATTGGGCTAACACTTGAAAGTGAAGTTTGATTTGAGTCCTCGATTCTAACGAGACATGAGCCAAGTCGGCTCGGACTTTTCTCCAGCCGAACTGTGAGACACTCGAATCGAGGAAGTTGATTGACATCCCTAGACATACTTGATATTTGATAGATTATACGTCATATAAGAAGTACGTTCGAAATATTCGTGAGTTATAAGGTCTAATTCAATATATGATAAGTAGTGTACTGTTTTTGAGTTTGGCTTATAGCATAGTAAGCTGTGTTCTTTCCAAAATTTTCAATCTCATTTTCATTTTTTGTGGGCCTCACGTTTGAAACTAAGATTTTCTTCGACAACTAGAGCTACAACATTTGACTATTCAATGGAGTATTCCACATATTAAAATTGTCAATTTACACTTATGCCCTTGATATAATGGTTGTAAATTTTAGGTAAAATGGTACAAATGATTGATGGTACTTGTGTAAATTTTCAATTACAAAGTGAGGGTAAAATAGTCTTATACGCCTCAACAGCATTATCAATATTAACTCATTCTGACAACTTCACCGACTCATTTTATCTATAATATATTAAATATCAGAGAATTATTTTTTGGACGATTTTAACCCCGTTACAATTTAATTATTTCAATAATATCCAACTTTTCGTTTTTCAATATGTATTTAATTTACAAAATATAATAAATACTACAAAATTCTTATTTACGCATGTATTCCCCCATATTCATTTTGTATAAATAATTTAACATTAATTATCAAGTATATATTCATTGATATTAATTCTAAATTAATTAACATTCACGTTAATCCATGTATCGTATTTACCATTCATCTTCATTTATACATTTAGTTGTAATTCTAGTACTCACATTTAATTGCATTTTACTATTTACTTTTATATAAAATAATTAGCATTTTATTTTCAAAAGCTTGCATACGTCTCATACTTTGATCAAAATGGTGAATGAATAGTCAAATATTACTTTCATTGTACTCATAAAGTGTTATAGTTGCATGTTTAACATTAACTAGTAATTTTAAATATGTCTACTACTGCAGAAAAATAAGATTTGATCAAAAAATGAGTTTCGAATGGGGGCTTTGGAGTAAAAATCAATGCTAATTACATGTTTGGCATATACGGTAGAACAATCTAAGCATCCAAGATGAGAGAACGTCCGGTTGTTGCAACAATTTATACTTGGTATGATTAAAAATAATTAAAAGAAGAGTATATTTAGCACCAACTATTGGCATTATACGTTAAATCAATTAAATGAGAATATTCTTTCATTTATTTGACTTTAATTATTTTAAGTTTGGACGATACTATGCTATCTTATTTATTCTCAAGTATCAAATACATCTAATTGCTTTCATCCCTTAAGATAGCATATTTGAGCTTGCTATCTATGGCTCAAATAAGTCATTACAGACAGACAGATTTCTTCTCTAAATGTTCAAGGTCGTGAATTGATTCAAACAAAATCAATGACAGAAACAGTGAAAAACTGGGTTCTAACCAAATTTATACTATAGTGAGCAAAAGTCACATTAATCAAGGGTAAAATAAATTACTTATGTATAAATAAAATACTGTATTCCTGTATGAAATTTAAGGTTAATCCCGTTCCCGGATAGTAATTCTACAATAATCAACAAATTAGAGCAGCGCTCGAAACTGCAATTTAATATACAACATAAGACTTACCGATTGCTACGAACATCTCTTCGGACGAGAAACTATAGTAAGAAATGTAAAATTCCTCCTCTAAATGTTACAAAATGAAAATATGCCAAAGACTTAATACATGCAATGTGAAAGCAAAAACAATAGTTGGTATCATCTCATAGTAATCGAGACGTGACGATCTATTGTCAATTTGTCCCGCGTTGAAAAATTCAGTTTTGCCATTACTGGTGCTTGTAGAGACATTCACGGAAGAGGAACCTATATGGGATGAATTTAAATATGTTAATATAGACAATGGATCAAGACTCGGGTTTGGTGAGAATGCACACGTAATAAAAGACACGCGAACTATATATACAATTAAAAGTCACAAGTTCTTTTGCTAGAACTTCCATATATTTGGCTAGGTGAGGCAATGGCCCATGCCGAGTCTAGCCGGCTAAGCTCTAGGGATGAGCTGGCTCATGAAAAAAAATCGTGCTCATCTTGGACCATGGCTAGTTTCAATAGGAGCCCCAAGTGGCCCATAGGTTGAGACCAAGAACAGCCAAGCCCATGAGCCATCGAGTGGCTCAACCCATTTGCACCCCTATATTTGACGATCAAATACACAAATAATTGCACTTTACAAAGCATCTAAGAAATCAACACGCAAATGAAACACAAGAATAAACGTGCATCAATAATTATATATTGTTAAAAAAAAGTAGTAGTAACAACTTACAATTATAATTGGCCCATCCAATCCGTTGATGGGCCAAATCGTATACAACAATTTTATCTTTCAGAACCAGGTCTGCAAAGAGATAAAAATAATGGATTAATGGAAAACATACCTAAGCACTTTTTCGACATAGTTACTACTAATCATGTGAAAATCCCATTTGAATGTTGAAAAACATTGTAGCATTAGACGAAGTATTATTCTACACGTAATTAAAACCAAAAACTAAAAGTTGGGTTACACTCTTATAAAGTGACAAAGAATTAATTTAGATTCATCTCAACTTGAGAAAAACGTTACCAGTAATTTTGCTACATAAGTTCAATGTAAATTAATATTTAGTGTTAGCACGACTAACGAGAATGCACATACACATTTATTAGATTAAATAGCGTGGGCAAGACACATGATGGATAGAAAAAAGTACATTAATAGTAACACCATGAGATTTTTTTTTTATTTTTTTTTATACACAGAAGCTGACTCTACTAGTTGATAGTTTAATTTTCCCGTAAGCCATACCTCCTAAAATCGTAATCCCTTGAAGTTTCTGAAAACCAATGCACCATACTGCAGCACCACTCTGAACGATCAAACCATACAAAATAGTATTATGACATTGACAGTTAAAATAACGGCATTTCACTAAAATTTGAATATATCTACACCCGTTAAGAGAGAATAAGACAACAAAAATGCTTTTAAACAAGATGGTACGAGCACATTAGCCCAAAAGTATGTAAGAATATAGTATGGAATCAATTTTCTAGTTCTAGGTAAAACATTAATAAAACAATGGCATGTTTAGCACATAATACGAGACAGTACTAAAAAGTAGAATCACCCGGATAATAGCTTCTTTGCATTTATTAATAACGTTTAGTATTGTTTAATTCACCTTAGCAAACAAGTCATTTTATAACGACTTCAATACAAGCACCAAAAGCTCAACTGCATTTATTAGCCCTTCAGTGATATTAATGCATTGGTTGCCCCAATACATGGATTGCACATTGACAAGCGTAAAACGTGTACAGGTATCCTAGAGACGGGAAGATCAATGATAATGCAAACATTGATTGCAATAGCTAATATTGGTCACAATATCTTTATAGTACAGATTAATCATGAAGGAAATTCTTGGGCCACTAAAGGAATTGATAGAACGAGAAATGAAACATTATGCGTGGTAAAATAATGCTTTTGTATTTTTATCATTCATGAATCTTGATAAGTATAAAACTTAACTGGGAGTGAGCTGCCCTATCACAATCTTGAAAAATAATCCACATGAAAGTACAGATTCTCGGGTAAAAAGCAACCAAGTAAATACCCATAAGTAAATTTAAAACCAAATTATTTATATTTTTAAGCAAACAGCACTATGAGAAGAGAGATCAGTTCAAACAGGTCCAAAATGCTGACTTACAATGGAGTTCTGCTGTAAGAGGTAATCCTCAGGCTTCAGTAGCATTGATGCCCCACCAGCAAAGTTTAAACTAACCGGGGGAAATATCTCGGAGACACTGGAGTGATAATAAACAAAAATAAATAAATGGAATCGAATGGTCAACTAAGTAGCTCAAGAATCTCTAGACAAGGATATTGTGTCTTCCAAAAGAACCTGGAGGTAGTTAGATAGCACTGGATTCCCTTGGAAACAAGAAGGCGTACAGATTGTGAAACTGTCTGTGTTATCTGCACAAAAGAAAATATTCTAATTCTTTAAAGTCTCGCAGCGTCCATAGATAATCACAAATACACACTTAAAAACAGAGATTTATAGTTCAAAACGTAGCTTGCTTATGCATGTTCGCATAAGCTTAAAAATCGAATTTACTTTTTAAGTGAATTTTTGTGTCCAAAAAAATATTCAGATATGTTTTTCTTTTCTTGCTTGTAAGTAAAAGCATAAAACAAGTTAATTAAGTTTTCTGGTAATGTAGGGTTACTTATTTCCTACTATATATCAATAGAAAAGATTATATATACTTATTTTCTCATAAGTAAATTATTAAGCTTGGTGAACCTTTATAAATTTAAGATGCAAGTTATATGAGAAATCAGAAAATTCGTCATCATACTTACAGCGTTTACAAAAGGATCATAAGCCTCCTCTGAGAGGTATGCCAAAGTCGTTCCAGAATCAATTATTGTTCCTCGGTTGTTAGATGTTTGAAACGCTGCTGGATCAATGGGCAATATCTGCCCATTAACAGCAATGCTCTGCAAATTTAAGTTATAATGTGGCCTACAGAAATAATATCAAACTTCAGTTGTACAGTTCAAAACTTCAATGCAGTTCAATAAAATTGAAAATAGCACACACTGTTAAATAATCTGAACTCATAATATTGCAATCAAAAGCAAACTTATTAACATAAGCATTTTGCCTTTCATAGATTTCCTTGAAAATTAGAACCCGAGCACCTTGTATGGAAGGGAAGAGTAAACTTGGTAATGGTGAGGAAAAATGAGATGAGCCACAAAAGTAATTGACAGGAGAAAATACATACTGTGACGGGACAAGTGGAGTGTATACGAGATTTGGCTCCACAATCTGACCGAGTACTAATATGCCACCACCACCATTACCTCCATTTAAGCAATGAGAGAACACATTCGGGGTGATTCCTTGTGATGAAAGCTGTGAAAGAACAGAGAAACCCTGCTGTCCAAAACCAAATATACCATCAACTGCCCTATCCATCTTGGTAAGGTCCCCCGTCTGTGATGTGCTACAGCTGTGTCAAGAGAATGCAACAAGGTCAAACAAAGAATAAAGAATACAATGACTAAACAACAAACTTAGCCTTATTCTCAATCAATCAATTTAGAGTTTGGCTACATAATATCATTATTTGTCATTTTGCTTTCTTCAGGATCCGGTACAACAACCCTTCTCCTTACCGAGGCTTGGGAGCGGCTATGAAAGACGTAGGCCAGATGAAATATACTGTATATATGTTATAATTATCATTCATCATTAACTCACCCAAAAACAATAGGTGCTGAAGAATTCGAGGCCAGCGAATTCCCAATGATTGTGTCAAAATACATCAAGTCTGATGCATAAAAACCCGAAGCCCCACTGCCATCGCCGTACTGGAACCTATAACTGCACTGGTTTTGACTAGAACACAATGAATCGGAAGATTGTGTTCCCAAATCACATCTTCGATCTGAACAGGAGATCAGCGAAGCTGTTGATGAGCTTGTAGGATCAAAGAACTCAAGTTGAATCTGTTAACATGCAATAAAATCCTACTAAAGAAATGTCATCCAATAATTCTATGACATAATTGGAAGGGGAAATTAATAATGAAGATTTTCACACAATAACAATGAATTTACTTGGAGTCCACTGGATGTTGGGCAGCCATTACAGGAGTTGCAACTGACCCACAAAACATCACTTCCGGTATCAATTTGTACATAGAATTCTTTTGGAGGAGTCCCCAATTTAACTCTTGTATAATATAGCCTTGAAACCAAGATCCAAAAGCTCAAATAAGTACCAATTTAATCATAATGTAAAATTTAAGACCCAAATATACAAATTATCTTATATATTTCCAAACATATAAATATATGCTAGCCAAGAACCCATCAAATGGCTTTCTCTTTTCTTGTTTTCGGGATAATTTCAGTACTATTTATTGCTGTATATTCAATTAATTCATGTATACATATACGCACACATACACATACACCTATAGCGATATCTATTATAGTGAGAGAAATTATACCCAACAAGAAAAGGATCGTAGGTTCCTGCAACTGGGAAATCAATCACCCCCGTCAGCTGTTGCTGCAAGAATCTACCATGTCTGACTCGGTCACGGTCCCTGAGTTGACTCATCTCCACTCCGTTATGACTCGTCCTTTCTAGATTCAACGTCAAACTCTTCCCTTCACCACCAAACATCGCCGCAGCCGGTAAAACCTCCATTGCCACCGCCACCGCCACCGCCACCAAAACCAGCGGAATGCTTGCTGGCGGCATTTGTCTAAATTTCTTAACCTCCCTTTACTTTTACTCTAAGCTATACAACAGCTATATACTTGATTATGTGAATTTGTGTGAAAATTTAGAGAGAGAGAGAAGTGAAACGAGGAAATATGACAAAAGTTTCAGTTCAACGACCTTTGTACTCTGTTATGTACATTACACATAATACAGAGATAAATTTAGATGTTTGTACGTTGAGAAAAAAGAGTTGTACCTTTAACTGGCATGTAAAAACTAGACCTTTTACTGATGTGAACGTGTGGACTTTTCCGTTTTCTTTGGTCGGTAGGCTAATGTTTTCCTCTTTTAAATATTCCAAGTAAAAAAAAAAAAAAATCTTTGTAAAATAAATTAAACATATCTTGATTTATTTTAAAAGGAAAAATCACAAAATATTATTGGATAACAAGATAGAAATATGATATGTGCAATTAGAAAGAACAAAATGAAGTAAACATGAATAGTGTAGTCGAGTTCAAATTTATTGTATAGTTTGTGTTTTGTGATTATTTAATTTTATATGTTATTTTTTTTTCTATTCATTAGAATTAAAAACTTGACTTGAGCACGTGTTAGTGATATCATCATGGCTTTTTAAAAAATAATTGCATAATTAATTTTATTTTTCACAAAATGCTAAAATTTTCTACTCAATTATCATCCCCTATATGTCTAACAATGATTACTTCATTTACGGCAAGTGGACAAATATCTTGTTGTACTTTTCAATCCTCAACTAATAAAGAAACAGGGAGGCTGGGAGAGGGCGGGCGGAGGGGGGGGGGGGGGTTCCCGAATAAATGATGAATGAATGCGAAGGTGCATCATGGTCTCACCAATGTGATGAGCGAAAATGTACAACTTAAAGTCCGTTTAGAAGTGATTTTTTGTTTTTAAATTTAAAAGCGTAGATTAAAAGTAGGAAAAAAAAAATTGATTTTGTTTGAAAGATGTGCAGTTTAATAAAAGTAAATTTAAAAAATCACTTCCACGTAGTGGTGATAAATAGGTTCGTAGGCTCGACTCGTAAAAGACCCAAGATAGGCTCGGCTCGAGGCTTGGTGGAACGGGACAAATCTCTTCGGGCTTAGTCCGAGCCGACCCGCGAGCTCGAAAATATTTTTGAAAAAGGAAAAAATTAGTATGAAGAGGGCAAAAAAGGGTCGGAACGGCTCGGGCCTTTAAAAGCCCGAGTCAAGTCCATTTTTCCCCGCGAGCTTTTTTTCTGCTCGGCTCGAACCCGTAAAAAGATCGCTTCACGGGCTCGCGAGTCGACTCGACTCGACTCGACTCAACTCGCTGACACTTCTACTTCCACACAGAGCACTTAATACTCGTTTATAGGGTTTATAGACAAACTTTATCTAAAAGCTTTTTCAACTATACAAAGCACTTTCAGAAAATTATTCGAACATACTCAAAATTGCTTCTTAGTCTCAAAATCTACTTTTAACTTTTTAAAAGCCTTGTTCAAAGGGTCCTTAGTCATGCATTAAGAGCTATTGCATAATAGTTTTATGGTTAGAAATCAAGAACACGAGAGAACATGTCCATCATCGCTAGCATAGTCCATCATCGCTAGTGTAGGTGGTAACGACTTCTTGATTTATTGTTTTGCCCCCTCTTGATTATCACTATTCTATGAATAATGGTAATTATATTCGTTAATCTAATTTTCGAGTGGCAACTTTCATAAAGTTGTTGAGGACAATGTTGAATTTGTTAAGTAGACAGAATTCTTTTCAATAAGACTACGTTAGTCTAATTTAAAGAATAAAGAAGTAAAAGTAATTTAAGAAAAGTTAAAAACCTCACTTTTAGAAAAAGAAACTTCAAGCTCAAAAATTGTAACCTCTAAGAGGGGACCCATGTCATAATGCAATGAATGCTAATGGTTAATTACTTAACATAGTGGATTTCATTAGTTAACTAATAACATAAATTTCTGATTTTGTATGTAATCATAGTAACAAGAAATGAAATAATCAAGCCCCCAGGATACATCTCCAAGTGGTAAAAGGGAAAGGTGAAAAAATTCAACTTTACTTGAGACTGTCGCGTCAAGAGTTCGAATTCTGAAATATGAATTTGACTTTTAGGTAAGTACAAGTGTACAAGCAGTCTTTCATCCTATATTTTTAGAGGCATAATCTACGATTTACCTCCTTCAACAAAGTTCAGGACAGGACAGGTGGAGGCGTCAATAATAAGTGATTGAAAAAAAAATGAAAATAGAAGAGAAAAAATGAAATATGATGAAATTTAATTTAATGGGAATAAGCATAGGCATATTTTTCTCAAAGCTGGTGGCTGTCCCCTAATTTGGTAAAAAAGTAAGCCCATTGGAATTAAAAAGAAGAGCATTCAAATAATATAAAATAATTATTTAAAAAGTAATTGACCAACAAATTATACTTTAATATTGTTTTGCAGTCTGACAATGCACTTTAGCATAACTAAGCTAAAAAAAATTTACTTTCTTTTGTCTCTTTTAAAAGAATTTGTTTTTCTTTAAAAAAGGGTACACATTTGGAATTTTCTGAAATGTTTTTTTTTATAATATTGGTGCCTTTTGCTTTTTTAAATTCCATGAAGTGGCCTGAGCCTCCGAATGTAAGTAGGTGACCAAACCTTATTGTGCACACAGCATATGGGGAATTGTACTTGCTAAAATATCAGTTTTAATTTTATTAAAAAAAGGTTTCTGCTGTCAATTTTGTTTTTAAGGTTAAACCCTACCTTGAGGGTCCCTCACCTTCTCACCCCGCTCTATCCCTAGAACATTGTAAAAGAGATAAATCGTAAAATGTACCTCAACAGGTCAAGGTGCAAAAGTTAAATCTATCTCACTTTGATTCAATTCTCACACTATGACTGTCAGTTCAATTGAGACTATCTCACTTCTGTCTTTGCACCACTGAACTATGTCTCAGAGGCTAACATTGTGAAAAAAATAAATCGCTGAATGTGTCTCAAAAGAGCTAATATTGTTGTCAAATTTATTTTTGCTTGAGAATAAGAGTGCCTAAGTTAAATCTTCAATGATAATTACTTTGGACTTGGAAGTTACTTGAGAGGTCTGAAGCAATGGCAAAGGGAGGTGGAACAAGTGAGATCACTTGCCCCTATTGAAATAAGAAAATTATATGTAGATGATATTTTATTATTTATTATTTTTTGTTTTTCGATAATATTAAATTTTATTGTTAAAAAGTTTTCCTTAGTTTAATTAGGCCATCATTGATTTGAATTCCTAATTTTGCAAGACTGCAACTATTCTCGGTAGAGCTACTCTAGCGATTGGATTAATCTAAAATTATTGTTCAAAATTTCGCTTTGTCAGACCACCAAATATTGAGCCAAAATTCTTTAGATATTTTCGTAAATCACAATTTAGGCGCATGTTTAGCTTTCTAGAAGAATTTGATACTAGAAAATTCAAACTTTCATTAAATCAAGACAAATGGTCCTATTCACATTTGCAACCCCTTATCTTTTGGTTTCCAATTTTGCGCTTGATGTCCAAAAGAGCAAAAAGCCATTGACTTCAAATGCAAGGTATCACATTTTCCCAATAACATTATTAAGGGTTGTTTCGTCTTTTAACATAATGTGGCGAGAATGCTTCCAAAACTTGATCATGTTGCATAACTTGTAAATATTGTGATACACATTATTGAATTTGGGAGCTCATAATCACTCATCAAAAAAGAGATTTTCTTCAAATAATGAATTCAAACAGGCACTAGGTAAAGTTTTAGTTTAATAATAAACGCGTAACAATTTTCTAGAGAATTTCAAGCTGTAAAGTGAGTTGAGTTCATATGACTCAACTAACATTTTGTTTTTGCATGAACCGACATGGGCCTTGTTATCGGTCGACTCAAGAAAACTCCTAGGCCGTGGAAGGTCGTCAGGTAGCTAGATTATGAGTAACTAACTAATTTGGCACCATAGGGAGTTTGGAAGGGTAACAAATCTACCGTCCATAACTTTTGTCACCCATTCCCTTCTTCCCTTTGTGACCACAACTTTTCTCCTTCTATCTCCTATACTCTTTTAACCTTTTTGGGTTGATGCTGAATCAATTATTGTCCATTTTCTTTTTCATCTTCATAATTCACCATGGGATAGTTAAAATTTAAAATGCATCATAGAGATAAATATCCAAGACAAAATTTCTTAAATAGAATCAAAGTAGCATATATGTATATATATAGTAAGAGAAAAAGAAAATTGATCTTATTTTACAATTATTTGTTTACAGGAATAGGTCTTTCTTTAAAAAAAATTTAATAATTAAATTTTTTTCCTTTTTTTTATAAAGACAAAGAATTTTTATTCGTTTAATTTCAACTTCATGCACAAAACACATCCCAATATCAAACAACAAATGAGCCCCCCATGGGGTGGTCGAGTGGAGTATGTGAGCGCGGAGATTTTTGGTCAAGAGTTCAATTTTTCCTATCAACACTTTCTTAGTTGAGTTTATTGCACCGGACTTGCCTAATGTGGTTAACCTAACTGGCGTGATTTGCAGGTTATTGCGTCAGTTCGAGAGTTTACCCAGTGTGCACCCGTAAGTTAGCGGCTGCGGGTTTTCCCGTAAAAAAAAAAATTTAAATAAATAAATAAATGCACATGTCTTGTAGAACTATATCATATTAAAATAATAATAATAATAATAATTTAAGTTACGATACAAGATAATTATTTATTTATTTATATGTTTTCCACATTCTTTCGAGCACATAACAAATTTATATAGATTTATACTATTAGATAGCATCCAAGTCCGAAATGCATTAAATCCAACAAAAATTTCTAATTTCGATTATTTTAGTCGGTGTAAATTTGTTCTAAATCATTTTCTTTATTATTTTCAGCGAGGCAATTAAGGACGTTAACCGATTGATTTACTGTTGATTTGTTACATTTCTTCTCTACAAAAATTCTACCTTAATATGTTTGTGGTGTACTTTCAGTGACAGACACCCACTTTTCTGGTTGTAGACTTTATCATGATCTCCTCAAAATTATGATTTTTTTTTTTTTTTAAATTTCAAATATTTTGGAAATTTTCCACAATAAAAAATCTTATTGGTTGTAAATGATAAGTTTATTAGGGTTTGTTAGTGAATGACAATTATATCCCTGCAATGTTATAAATTATTACCATTATATCTCTGATTTTTACCTATAAATTAAATATAGGATTTTGATTTTTAATAAAATACACATAAATTTATTGACTTTAATTTTTTTTTCTTATTTTTCTCTTTTTCATAACATATTATAAGCACGATTCTCTTTGAAGATAATAATTTTCATAAATATAATTATTTATAATATGTATCGAAATTAATTTGATAACACATAAATGTCCATGTCATTTTGGTCTACCGATTCCGCCGCAATCAAATCTTTTTTACACCTGCCACATTTGTGTGTAACACAATGTCCAACTTTCGTGTGTCATTCTGCCCAAATGTCCAAATAATTAGAGTTTGCTAAATCAATTATAAGTAATGGTTGGCGCGATATTTCATGGTTTATTAATATATTTAGTCAAAGTTGATTATTTTATTAGGATAATGATTATTTTTTTGTTAATGCGTGTCAATTTTCTTTTTACACGTAATTCCATGGTTTCCACAATACGTTTATCTGTACCCAACTTTTTGTTACTTTCTAAATCCAATGATTCATATTAAGCCATTATTTAAGCTTTATTTTTTTCATCAAAATATATTTTTTAACAATAATTTGATCACATTTTAATTATATATTATTTAATAAAATAATATTACACATAAATTCAAATTTTTTTTTTATTTTTTAAACTTAAAATTTCAATAAATACACTATTCAAAAATTCAATTTTTTTTGGACAAGACTGAAGTTCAAACATGGGCTAATTGACTTGTGCAAACGCTTTACTTGATTTCTGCTAATTCAATTTTTTAATTACATGTACGTGTACCCAGGCCCAGGGTAGCTCTTGTGCCCAAATTTTTGTTTTTGCGCGTTAATTGATTTATGAAATTAGTCATTACTTCTTCTTCTCTTGCTTTCAGACACTTCATAATTGGTTTATAAAATTATTGCTATAATATGTGAATTGGTTTTTGCATGTCATGATTATCAATTTTTTTCTTCTTTTCACTAAATTCACGTGTATGTTAGAAGATTTCTTTTGGTAATTAATTTTTCTATATAAATTCATGTCACGTATACATGATAATTAAATATTTTTAGATGTTCTTTTATAATTTTTAAATAAATAATTTATTATATTGTTATTCTTGAAGTAGCACAACATTATAGAATTAATATTTCAGAATAATATTAATTGTAGATCTATCGATTACAAATAATCTATTGTTGCTTCTAAAATAACACAATATTATAATTGATATTTTTGAAAAATATTATTAGCTCCTAAATAACATGAATTATATATATTCTTTTAATATTTCAAAAAAAATACTGTCATATTATTCCTGAAGAAGTAATAACAAAATACAATGTGCTTCCGAAATAGCACATGTTTCGAAAAACATATTATTTTAAATTAGTGTTTATTTTTGAAGAAAAACGCGTAACTTATATCATGATTAACTATTATGTGATGTTTAATCATATTTTTCGAAACTAATTGTATTTTTCTTGATTTATTGTGTAGTTAATCAAATGACAAATATCACAAAACTTGAGTTTGCTGTACTTGACATATCTGACAAAAACTATCTATCATGGGTACTCGATGCTGATATCTATCTTGTCTCAAAAGGTTGGGAGTGACAATAAAAAAAAAAAAAAAAACAAAGAATCCCTGCATGATCGTGCAAAAGCACTCATCTTCCTTGTCTTCATATTCACGATGGATTGAAAATTGAATATCTCACGGAGAAAAATTCACAAATTCTTTGGAAGAAATTAATCGAAAGATTTGATTGTTAAAGAACTATAATCTTCCCCAAAACCCGCTATGAGTTAATGCACTTTCGTTTGCAAGATTTCAAAACTGTTAGTGAGTACAATTCTATAAATTATTCAAAATATGTTCAAAATTGACATTGTATAGAGAAAAAAATTACTGATAAAGATATATGTTGGAGAAAACGTTTTCCACCTTTCACGTCTCAAACGTGCTCCTATAGTAGTAATATCGTGAACATGGTTTCAAAATATATTCAAAACTTATATCTTGCCTACTTGTTGTTGAACAAAATAATGAATTTCTGATGAAAAATTGTGGATTACGTCCAATTGGTTTTGTCCAACTGATAAAATATATTTTTATTTTATTTACAAAATTTGATCCAAAATCTTTATCAAACAATCATCAATCACGAAATGAATTGTGAAATTACCTTCAAAGCGTGATTAAACTGTGAATCTGAATTATTGTCTGAATAGTAGTGGCTAACTCCTTTTTGAATATTGATTTATGATTTTCAAGCTTTCAGATATTCTTTGATATACTCCATATTATAAATTGTAGTTGGTGAATGGACACCTCAAGAACAAATCAAGAACCAAGATTATGGATCGGAATAAGGAAAAAAAACCCTCTAATACGAGCCAAAGAAAACTCATTGTGGTCGCCACCCTAGTCCTCCATTTATAGGCCTAGGTCTTGTTTTATCGTTCCAATCAACATCTACCTTTATTTTGTCTCTTTTGCACAAGCAGCTCCTGAGTGTTTTACCGAATGATCTCACTCATTGATCACTGTCACGTGACATATTTATTTAATCTATTATACAATCACAAATAATCAATTTCTTAGCACGATTCATTACGTTATTAGAATTTTACTTGATCCAGTTCAATACACTTCTAGGCGTATAAGTCTTGACCGAACAATCTCCCCGATCAAGACAAATCGTGTACTCCAAATGGTAAAGTAACTAATCCTTCCATACAAATAGAGTGCCAACATTTATATGTCAATCTAGTATAAATCATTTTCGATCGAAATATAAATTATATCTTCTATACTTCTCTATACAAGTACATAACTTATGATATCATAAAGTGATCGATAGCTTTGAATCGCTTGCTAAAACATGTCATGAGTAGTCAATTTGAAATATAAATAAAACATTATTTACATATAGACAAAACAAAGTCACAAATTACGGTTATGTTCACTATTGGACACAAGAAGATATACTTGATATCAAGAACAAAGATAGATTTCCTCTTGATATGCAATCTTTATGAAAGTGATAAACTGGAAGCTTATCCATTCGTGCCTCACATCATGCAAATTTGACATTATGAGAGAGAGAGAGAGAGTGGGGCCTGTTCTCAAGTTTAAAGTGTTGCTAGATATGGGGTTTTAGAGTGATTAATTCTGAAAAAAAATTCATAAATAAGAGTATAAGTATAATTCATTTCAATAATAAAACATAAGTTTTAAATTTCAAAAATTAGATTTTTATTTATAATTTAATTAATCAAATATATAAAAATCACAGATATATACAATTTGGTCATAAATTCATTTATTGGTCACATATTGTCAAATTAATTAGTTACAAATTATTTCAAAATCACAAATCAAAGATTTTATAGGTCACAAATTATTTTTTATGTCACAAATTATTTTACGGTCATGATTCATAAATTTTATAAGTCACAATTTGTTCATCGATCACAAATCACAATTATTATAAGTCACAACTTATTACAAATTCATTTATTGGTAACATATTATCAAATTAATTAATCACAAATTATTTAGAAGTCACAAACCAAAGATTTCATAGGTCATAGATATTTTTTGAGGTCACAAATCAGAATTTTAACGTCATAAATTATTTTACGATCACGATTCACAAATTTCATAGGTCACATTTTGTTCATCGATCACAAATCACAATTATTATAATTCACAACTTATTATACAGTAACAAATTATTAGATTATTAGTCACATATTAACAATTCTTAGGCCACATATTATTTATTAGTTACAAATTATCCAAATCACTGGTCACATATTTTTTTATTAATCACAGATTAATCAATTTAATGGTCACGGTCAACCAAATAATCTGTGACCACCACCCTTATCGTACCACACCACTACGACTAACCAAAAAATTCCCAAACATACCTTCGTCGTCGTCGCCGCTGCGACCACCACCGACACCACCACCACCGCCACCGTCATCGCCACCAACAACAACCTGCACCACCACCACTCCACCTCACAGCTTGCAACCCCACCACCCCGACGCCACCATCATATCTTGTACCACCACCACCACATGGCCACCACTAGTAACTACACAACCAATAAAAACTCACCCTAGATAATCTGTGACCACCACCAATAATTGCGACCGCCACTTCAATGCTGCCACCAACCGCAACACCGCCGCTGTCACCGCCAAAACCACCATCAACGATGGCGTTAAGTCACTCAAATCAACCCAAAATCTCTTGCCACCACCTCCAACCAAAATTTGAGTCACAACAGCCGCGATTCCAGATCTACCCCCACAAAACCACCATTCTTTGTTGTGCCTCGTCACCGCTGCCTCCTTAAAGCAAGCTAGATCTGATCATTCCCCTACTTAATCCAATCAAATTTTTTGATGATTAAGGCTTCACCATCTGTTGCTTCCATTAAAGTCGTCAACCAATGTCCCATTTTTGTCCTCAATTCACTCCAATGATACAAAATCCACCTTCCAAAAAGATTTTCGCCGCTGCAGCAACGAACTGCTTCATTTCACTGCACCGCTGCAGTCCGTTCTTCTGGTCGGCGACTTTTTTCTGGCCGATGATGGTTTGCCTGAGAGTGACGACGGCGGGTATGAAGAAAAAGAAACGAGAGAAGCAAATATAGAGAGAGAAATGAGATATTAAATTGATTAGGATTTTGAGATGAAAATTATATATTTAATATTTATATTTGAAATATGGAACTTCCCAACCTGATTTTAGAATGTTGAATTCTTAAAGTAGGGTGTAGTGTAATTTCCACTCAATTCTACTCAAACAGATGGGCCCATCAAAAGTGACTTTCATAAGCACTTTGTTATTTGGACCTTAGGCTTCAATTTGCCCACTTACTGTATTTCAATTTCCTTTGTTTTCAAGTGGGGAGAGTAAGGTTGTAAATAAAAATTGTCAAGATTAAATTCATTATGATTCTACTTTTCTTAGGAACTTGTTTTATGATGAACCTCAAAACATACCCTTCTTGATGAAATCACCTTTACATTGGTAATCGATTGTTTCTACGAGGTTTAGAAAAATCGAATTAATTATTAAAAAAAATTCAACTCAGTAAACTAGGTTGCTTCTATCCCATCTTTGCCCCCTTCCCACACTCCGTATTCATGTTAGTATGCATCACACGTACAAGCTTATCTGCATAAGAGGCATTGTAATGGGAAGTTTGGGAGACGTGCTAAGGGTGGAGGTGGAGGGACGTTGAGTAGTGATAGTATCCATTATGTAAATAAGAATAATTATATTAATTGATAAGATTAATAAAGTGAACTGCATATTCATACATTTAATTGGTCTTATCATTTCATAACATATCACCTATTACGTTATTACATTTGGAAAGAAATAAAACTAATCTTAGTGACTATAAACCTGAAATTAAACTTAATTTCACAATCATAAATTATTTCCAATATATTAATTTCAAGTTGATTTAAAATTTTCAAATTGAAGCTAGAAATAGATTTTGAAAGTAAATTCTGCAGAGACAAATTAGATGAATTTATTTGTCAAAAAATTAATAATTTCCATGATTAAAAACTTTATATATATATATATATATATAGTACTTATATTGTGATAAATCATTCCACACAATGGGCGAGAAAAAAATTGGCAATACAATCAGTTCAATCTCGTGAGACCATCGCAGTAGTAGCAAAAGAGACAAACATATGGGCAACTTTATTTTCATTACTAGAATAAACCAACAAGAACCACAATTTACCCCTCGAAAAAAAGCTACAATATCACAGTACATATATGTATTGGGTGATAAGCTAAAATTCGAAGATAGGCAGTGGATCAACCTAAGTGCGTTACACTCAACAACTACACACAAATAGGAAGGTATCTTAAATTGAGCAATCTGAGAAAATGGGCAGACTAAATGAATGATCTCTAAGGACAAACGAATAGTTATAATACTCAGCTACGATTAGATAAAAAGGGTATATTAGACGATTTACCTCGACAAAACAAGGATTATCGAGGACAATACTTGATCTTAGCTATAGAACCTTTTGAACTTTTTGTAGGTTGTATACTCATCTTTTTCTAAACATCAATTGTTTTGGTAGATGACGATAAAATAATTAGAGCTCAAGTCCTTTTCTAGAATGGAAGAATTGTATTATAGTGTTTAACAGGTGTAATTTTTAAGTTATATCGTGCTACAAACTCATTGATAAGGTCTATGTAGGCTAAGTTTAAAAAGGAAAAAAAAAAAAAAAAAAAAAATTCAATTTTCCATCAGAGTGGTAAATGCAGAGAATTTTAATGAGTATGCTACATGCCCATTTCAGATTTCCTTGTTTCACATCAACAGACAATAGCTTAAAGTAGGAGTTAGATCCCAACAAGTAAATCAGCACGAACAACACAAGATAATAGAATTGAATAGCTAAAATTAATAAATTTAATTAAAACAATCATCTAACGGACGCTAAACAACAATCATTCCATTCTCACTTCATCAAAATAAAAAAGAAAATATTAATGAAACTAAAAACAAAATGAAGATTTACACAACTTGATTAAATGAAAAAAATAATGATTAGATAACTTGATGGAAGATCATGAAATTAAACCAAATAAAAAAAAATAAAAAAATATATAATAAAGCATACGATAGAAAAAATTATGCTCACATCTCACTTCGTAAAATTGCATAAGAAATTCATGAATGAAGTCATTAAATTTTGAATTACTGTTCAAACATTAAAATCCTAACAATCAGAGGTACAAATGCCTACAAATGAAGCATGGCACACAAGTAGTTGTTTCTATCTACCTTTTTTTTTTTTTTTTTTTTAAGATAGGTCAGCGTAATACTTTGCAGTCCATCCATCAATTATTTCAATCTCTTTGTTTCTTTGCTCGACCAACCATCTAGGATCGCTTATGTTTGGTGGTTTTAAGTCCAAACAATGAGACCGTGCAAAAATTAATAGCATGTTTAGTAAGGTACGATTGAAGAAAGAGAAGTGAAAATCTTGTTGTTGTATATTATATTGCTATAAGCAATTTGTACCAAAGACTATGAATTTGGCAACAATAAAGAGCATACCATTAGCTGTAGTAATGGCAATGATACTTTCTGATATGTCTTCCAGCACCCTATGATTTAATCGAAGAAAAACAATTTAACAGATTAATTAAACCAAAATTAAATGTTAGAATAAATCAATATCCTAAGGATAAATGAATTAGATTTTTAAATTACGCTCCACCACTGTATGGATCTTTTAAACCATTGGAGAAAATTATGTTGCTCATGAATTTTCGCAAAATCTTTTTAATATCCTGAAATTTTAGGAAACAAATACGAGATTACATTGTAAGAAGTGCCAAAGCTATTATCATTAAGGCTCTGTTTGATAGACTAGAAAATTGTATGGAAAAGAAAACAATTTCCTACTTTATGAAAAAATGATTATTTGAATGTCAAAAGTTGGCTGGAATTTGATTTCCTCGCCCCCACCCCACGCGCGCCTATTCCACAATTTCAATGAAAATGTTTTCCCACATTTTTGGTGGAAAAGTTTTTTCCAATTTTTTTTTTTTTTTTTTTTTTTTTTTTTTTGCAATGAAAACAAATTCTATCCTCAATAGTAAAAAAAATTATCTATTTAATTGACAATTTGCATGAAAAACAAAGTCAAACGAAAAAAAAAATTCGAGTTTTTTTTTTTTTTACTTTTTGACAATCCAAACAAATTTTAATACAAATTGTAAAAAAATTTATCCCAAAAAGTAACAATTTGTATGAAAAATAAAGTCAAACGGATTAGGTGAAAAATTATACCAATCAAACACCATTATTTACAATTCCATCTGAAACAAATTCTAGGCAATTTAATTCTCTGCATTTCGTTTTCTTTCCACACAAATTCCACTCTTGCAATCAAACGATCCCTAAGGCTCTGTTTGATAGGTTAGATCAGCGGCGAATCCAGGACGATAGTTCAGTTAGAACGGGTTCACTTTGACCGTTGACCCTTGACAGTCAACGATCGTAGTAGCCCGATCCGGCCGGTCGTTTATAAATTAGGGTTTTCTAAATTATAATTCTTTATTAAAAATTCTCAATTCCCTAATTTCCTAATTCCCCAAATTTCACAAATTCTCAATTCCCTAATTTGCTAAACATAAATTCCCAAATTCATGAACTATAATTCAGAAAACCCTAATTCGCAATTTCACAATTACAATATCAAATTTCACAATTACAATATCAAATTCCCAAATTCACAATTTCACAATTACAATATCAAATTCCACAATTACAATATCAATATATCAATTTCAATATCCAATATCACAAAGATAAATAGAGAACCGTACAGGTGCACACGACACATTCACAACTCACAAGTGGCATCAAGGCAGTCACACGACACAACACAGATATACACACACTCAGTGACTCACACTGTCACACACAAACACAGTCACACGGTCGCACAAGTCACAACACAGTCACACAACTCACAAATCACGATTCACGAGTTAACCGAACAATCAACTGAAAAGTGCAAAATTAAATGAAGAATGAAGAAAGAAACCGAACTTACTAACTAAGTCTTAGCCGTCGCGATGTGTGGCGAGTCTGGCGAAGAGGACGCGACACGCGAGGCCGGCGAACTCCAAGTCTCCACTCTCCAGTGAAGTGAACTCCAAGGCCCAAGCCTCCAGTGAACTCCAGTGGCCTCTCCAAGTCTCCAACTCCAGCGAACTCTCTCGTCTCCAACCACACGGTACGCACACCGCACGCTGCAAACTCAAACTCCAGCGAACTCCAACTCCAAGTCTCCAACCAATTAATTAAAGCGGGTTTTTGCTTCTGCCTTCGACTTTGAGGCTTCGACTTCAACTGAAATTTTGGAAATTTGGAAGAGTAATTGAGTAAGGGTTTGGAGATTCTCGGTTTCTCCTCTTCTCCAGTTCTCCTCCTCAATCGTGGGTCGTGGCTGTGGGTTTAGCAATTGGGATTTGGGGGGAATGAGGGTATGAAATTGGGCCTGGAAATGATATGGGCTAATTTTTTTTTGTTTCAAACGCAGCTCGCCACAGCCACTGTGCTGCCTTCGTTCCCAGCGTTCCTCCCTTCTTCTTTCATCTCCGGTCTTCCTCTGCTCCATGACCCCAGCCCAACGATGCTCCACAACAGTCCAAAATTTCGGCGAATCCAGTTAGAGCGGCCGCTCTAGCTCACCACTAGCTGGATCCGCCCCTGGGCTAGATAATGGCATGGAAAAGAAAACAATTTCCTACTTTATGAAAAAATGGTTGTTTGAATGTCAAAAGTTGGCTGGAATTTGATTCCCCCCGCCCCACACACGCGCCTATTCCACAATTTCAATAAAAATGTTTTCCTACTTTTTTGGTGGGAAAGTTTTTTCCAACATTTTTTTTTTGGTAATGAAAACAAATTATATCCTTAATGGTAAAAAAATTATCCATTTAATTGACAATTTGTATGAAAAACGAAGTCAAACGAAAACAAAAAAATTTTGAAATTTATTTTTTAAAACTTTTTTTTTTTTTACTTTTTGGCAATCCAAACAAATTTTAATACGGATTGTAAAAAAATTTATCCCAAAAAGTAACAATTTGTATGAAAAATAAAACCAAATGGATTAGGTGTAAAATTATACCAATCTAACAACATTAATTACAATTAACTCTAAAACAAATTTTAGACAATTCAATTCCCTACAATTCGTTTTATTTCCACCCAAATTTCATCATTGCAATCAAATGGACCCTAAGAGTGTGTTTGATTGGCATAGAAAATATCACATAGAAAATAAAATATTTTCCTTGTTTTGAGGAAAATAAAAATCTAATCCCCCTAAAGAAAATATTTTCCTTATGATCAAAGAAAATTAGGTATATTTTCAAAAGTTGAAAAATATTTTCAATGGGAAAAAATAGCAATCAAACATTCCAAAGTAGGAATTTGGGTAAAAAACTGATATTTTCCATAGAAAATAAATACAAACACACCCTAAAAGTTTGTAATGGTTCGAACTACTTACATGGCCTCCATAGTAAGTTGCAATCCAATGTGGTCGAGGTGGGACACCATATATCCTCGTGCAATTTTGGATAAATTGATCCAAATTGAAAGGACTAGGTTGAAACATTGTATCATCATGTTCTATACTTATTCCGAATGGCATCACCATTTCACTACAAGTCTAACAAAAAAAGGGCCAAAATTTCGAATAAAGAATAATTCAACACATTCTTAAGCTCGGATTTCTTTATGTCAAGTATCATATAGAAAGTCATATTCAATAATGAATAATGTCTTAATCTACCATTTGAGACTAAAATGTATTTCAAGATGAAAAATAAATAAATTAATAACGACATATTGTCTAAGATTAACTTACTTGCCGTGCCCATTCAATATTTGGCTTACTTTCACAGTCATGTCCACGTATATTAAAATAAGATTTGACGCCGGCGACAATCCGGCTAAGAATATGAGTTCCGGCGGGTACTACGTCAATTCCCTTATGGATCGCTGAGACTGGATACGCTGGTGGCTCATTATACTGAGCGACATGTGCGTAGATTGATTCCAAATACTGTTTCAGCTGATCAGGAGCATTGAATGGCCTGAGAAAGAATATTAACAAATAATAAGTTCCTTTCATCGTTTCTAAGAGTTTAAATTTTCAAATAAAATAATTATTTAACAATCAAGTAATGCTATTCAATTCTATTAGTCATTATAATATTGTCAGATGCATTATAACATTACTGGATAATGAGTGGTGACGATATAGACACATAGACGGGTACTAAATACTGGTGAGTTGAATATCATTATTTGGTACTATCTATTTTATGAAAATTTTGTACTTTCAAGACTTTAATTTACTATGAAAATTGACTATGAATTTTAGATCGACTTATGATTTTTCTTTTGACTAAAAGTACATATTTGATGTAGAGGACATGGACACACATAATATAAAATGAATAATATCTTATTTCATTTGTTTTCTTTCAAAGCTATCCAATTTAGGTACATAGCAACGAACATTGTTTTATAGTTCTAATTATGACCGGAGAAGATAATAAACAAGATTATTGCTTTTTTTTTTTTTTTATTATCTAATAATTCCAAAATTTCCACGACAAAAGAAGATAAAGAAAAGAACGATTTTCTATAAACACTTTTGGCTCAACTTTTGCCACCCATGCAACAACGATTTTCTATTGAGAAATTTGTAGATATTAGAGAATTTTTTTTTGTTTACCTTAAGAGTAATAACCTTTAAGTAAATTTTAATTTTACAAACATAATGAGCAATTGGTAAATATTAGATGCCAACACGTTTGGAGGATTTTGAAAGAGGTTTATAAAATTCTCTAGAATTTTATGGAGCCTTGTACAAAATGCCGAGTTTAAAGAGTTGCATGGAAGACCACTGAAAGAGCATTTTGTTTATTGGCTACATTGTTCGGAAGTGGGAAGTGTATGGAAGCTTGTGGATTCCCATGTTATAGAGACATCTAGAGGATTAATCCCAACCACTGAAGATAATTAATCTTTAGCATCCATTCAAAGGAAGTGGAGCTATATATAAGGATGAGGGTCTCATTTGTAACCATCGAAATGAAGAGATTCGAGTGAGAAAAATAGATTTCACATCTTCATCTAATGGTCTTATGAAGTTTCCTAAACGAGTAGATGCAGATAAATTTTAATTAGGATCTTTATGAATTAATATTTCATTATGTGGAGTTACCCTTAGAATTTTATGCGAAAATGCTGAAACTGAATTCAATAAGATTAATGGAAGGATTAGAAGAGGGCAAAATTGAAATAACAGCCTAAAAGATTTTGATGAAGCAGTTTTTTTGTGCAGCTATATTGATCTTTTATATATATTTTATATTGTGCAATATCAGGAAATTATATCTTATAGACAAAATCACATTTTTTATATGTTAGAAAGAATCAGTTTACTCAGTAAAATTTCAAATTAACAAACTATATACATTCGGTCTTTGTATCCAAATTGTATTCCCGAAGACGTTGTTACACATTTTAAAAAATAAAATTATAATTTTATTTTTTAATATTGTCTCGAGTTATTCAATTTTGATATGCGGCACTCAACATTCTAAATATGACCAAAGAATATAGCCTTGTTTGTAAATTTTTTTGAGAATTGATTCTTTGAAAAATACATTTTAATGTATAGTTAAAAAGTTAGAACAAGTTATGAAAAACATGAAAATATATATAAATATATATATATATATATATATATATATATATATATATATTTGAAAATGAATGTGGAAGAGAATGAATTATCAAAGAATCAAAATCAAACAAGGGCATAATAAACATGATTATAATTTTTTTCCATTACCTTCCCATCTGATGTTCGTATAATTCCAAGGTTTGCACCAAGAAAACGCTGAATACTAAGGATTGTTTTATAGTTTATTTCCTTTTTATTTTTATTTTTTAAAAATGTCTCTTCTCGTGAGGGAGAGGCCTAATAGATCTTGGGGGCGTTATGTCAATTTTATATGGAGTTTCTACACACACACACACACACACACACACACACACACACACACAATTAAATGTAAATATATAGAGTTCATTTAATTGATTAGTTGACATCAAGATTGATATTACACATTACGGGTATTGGATAGCATTACTCCTTATAAATAGTTGAAATAAAATTATATGCAATGATGTTAAGGTTAAATCCAACGTCGAATAAAGATAAAATTAATTTACAACCTACAAAAATTTGAGTTATCCCTCTTAAAAAGATTAACCTTTTAAAATGAAATATTAAGTCTCAATGCAATAGTATTTGCCATTAAATTCAAACGAGCATTTTGATTCCAAACTTGATATGCTCAAACAAGTCATTACAACATATAAAATAATTGAGCTACTCATTTAACGAGGTTGACCTTTCAAAATAGAATTACAATGAGTTTATTTGACTATATAAAATTTGAAAATATAAAGATTTGAGTTATTATCTTAAAAAGTTAACTTTTAAGATATAATTTTAAATATTAATAAACAAGTTTATCCACATGTATAATTGTCAGTATTCTAAAAGGTGTAATGTGTGGCGATATGTAGCTACCAAGCTATGGGTTAGGTAGGCTTAGACGAGGCATAAGTGTATAAACGCGTAAAAATGCATTTTCTTATTTTAATATTATTTTATTTTTAATCAATCAATAAAATCATTTAATAATTAAAAATAAGACCTACCAAGCATTTAAAACAGATTTATAGGAACTTTATTCAATTTTTCAAAATTTTCAACAAAAAGATAAGTTTCATATGTAAATACTAACTAATAAATAAATAGGAATTTTTTGTAGTTTTCCTTTGTTCAATGCTTCAAATGGCTGTTTTGAATTCATAGCAAACGAAATAAAGAAATCAGTCTTTAAATTTAAACTTAAAAGAATTGTAAAAAAAAAAGATAATAATGCGCTCCTAAACTTGCAAAATCACGCCTAGGCACGTAATAGCATCAACGATCAATGCTAAATAAGCTGCGCATAAAAACGTGAACGTAATGCTGTTTATAGTCGGGGTGTGCCCTTCATATATAATGGATGTATGTCTTAACATATATACAGTAAAGACGTCATCTAGGCGCACTTTTTAGAATGCTGAAAATTGTTAAAGGGTGTGCCCGTCATATATAGTGGATGTGTGTCTTAACGTATATATATAGTAATGAAACATGAGCGTATTTTGGTCAATTGCAACATTATAGTATGCAATATAATAGGGGTGAGTGGGTTCACTTTTTTTAATTCTTACATAGTAATGAAACATAAGCGTATTTTGGTCACATGCAACATCATAATATGCAATATAATAAGGGTGAATGGGTTCACTTTTTTAATTCTTATGGTTAGATTTTTTTTTGTCAAATCCACTTATTTGGGGAAAGATGGTACACTCTCGGACTCTCCTGTTAGCCCATTTTTGTATGAAAATATATTTTGGAATAATAAATTTTTTTATGGAATATGATATTAAAAAAGAATCAAAATTTTTTTACATGTAAAATTATTTTATGAGAGATCGTGTAATTAAAAATGAGTTCTAAAAAAATTGAACCAAACATAGGTTTAGCCAATGAATGTAATCTATTATAAAATGTGACGAATTTTATAAATTTTAAAACATTTTTGTAGCAACCTAGAATAAACGTTTATAGCAGAAAGTCCATATCATGTGAGTGCAAATTTGAGAAACTTCATCAAGAAAAATAAATTCTGGAGCAAGAGTTACTGAAATTCATTGAATAGGAGAAATATAATTCCAAGCCTTTGTTTCGATATGAACAAATACAAAGCCCTGAGAGCATTAACCCACTCTAGTAGCCCAAACTAAGATTTCTTCTTTGTAATGTTCATAGAGCTCGACTCTCTTAAACGAAAAACGATCATATTTAATATGAAAAATAAAATTTTAGCATCTTTTTTGACGTAAGGCACGTTTTATTTCCACCATTTTGTATTAATCGTTGACGTAGTTAATGTCCCAGTACGTTCAGACATTGATACGAAAATATGAATGCAAAAAATAAAAATAATATAAAACACTCCATTAATTATGCAGAAAGAAGTGGAAGGATCTACATAATGTTGTTCACATCTATCACAAGGTGCCAAAAAAGCTCGGACCTACGAATGCAAAAATATCACGTTTAAATCCCTTTAAACATTAGCAATAAACATACAAAAATACAAAGGCCTTTTGCCCACACAGTACAACAAAGAAAATAGCTTACAAAGCCTGCCTCATATATGCACACGCCACGCTGAAGACTATCGTACACAAATGAACACAAAACACAAGCTCAACCTGCAGCTGTAGTACACAAGATACAACGCATCTGAGGAGAACCCGAAGAAGTATCCTCGTCCTCGTCATCCTCAGCGCCGCCATTATCATATTCGTAATATGATAATTCATCTGGGGGCTTGGTTGGAGTTGGTGGCTTCTTTTGCTGCTGACTAATGGAAATGGTTGAATCCCTAAGACATGTTGTGTGATAGGCATGACAGCAAAAGAAAGCAATAATCGACACGTTTTGTATAGAAAATGGATCAAAACACACGCAGCATCTAGTGCCACCACGTGTTTTCGACTTGACCTCCATGCTCCTCACGCCCAAAGATCTCTCTGCAAACTGAGAAGACCTATTTTTGTCCCTTTTACTGCGGGCTCCGTCTTCTTCATTGCTCAAGTAAATAGCTCGTCTTGCTTCTTTGTAGTACTTGATTAGCAAATTGACACAATCAGCCTGCAAGTAAAAATGAACTATCAAGCAATTACGATTACAATTGTATCAGAAGTAATAATGGGCGGGAAGATTACCTTGAGTATGTCATTGCACCCGTGTCTAAGAGAAGTTTCTGTCCTAAAGTCGGTGATGATTTTGACTAGACGATCCCTCAATCTGAGAAAGAATGGGTTTACAATTGAGCAAATTAAATGAAACTGCACCATCTTGGAGGGAGTTCATAATCTAAAAGTCATGACTACAGTGTCAGGAAGAATAATACTAAATTTGACTTGAAGGATTATAACATAGAGTAATAGATCCATCATCTTGCATAGATCAAATCAAAATAGCATCTAAGTGTTTTGATAGTACCACAAAATAGGACACTTCCAGATATCTAGCAAGTAGTTATAGCTATAAAAGCACTTTATGGATTTTCCCACAATATATGACATAAAAAACACCTTAGATCAGGCTTCACAGATGAGTCGATAAATGCAAGAGCAATCATTTAAGTACAGTGGATTCTTTCCAGGCTAATTCAGACTTTGCAGGCACAATATAATAACATCATAGTACTACACAAAGTAGGGTCATGTTGCGAACCGATAACGAAACTTTGACAACACTTTGGCACGTTGAACATTTGACTTTATGACCCAGTTGAACAACTAAGCCCCCGTTTGGGCTCCATTATTTCAAATTATAATGGAAGAAATAGTGATTTTTTTGAAGAATGTGTGGTTAAAAATAAAGGAAACGTTTTTAGGTCTACGTGTAATATTATTTTATTGGAGAATGTGTGGTTAATAAGAAAAGAGAGAAAAACAAATTTTAATTTAATGGGGGCCAAGCGGAGGCTAAATGAATAGGCCATTGACACGTCAACCTGGGTAAAGTAACAAACCCAACAAAAAACCAAATGCTTTTCATCCATATGAAATTTGACATGGATAACTATACATGTAATTGAAGTCATGCAAACTAACAACCTGAATGAAGCAAAAAAATGTAGAAAACATACTTACCGAGGAATCTCCAAGCCATTTGGCACCATATTTACAATATATAGGGGATCAAGATTGCCAACAGTATGCTCCAACAGTACCCCAACCTGCCAATGAATAAAATTAAATAAAAACAAGCAATAATAATAATAATAATAAATCAATCAATCAATAAAAAATGTAGTAATAATGTTTTCGCAATAAGAATTTGATTGGCATTAAGAGCCCACAGCTTACCATCTCAGGTTTATTCAGGCATTGCTTGATCAACTCTTCCCAGAGTTCATCATCATGCTGCATACTTACAAATTCAATGGCCTGCACAAAATAATGAGATGTCCAGTCACTAAGCAATTTCAAAATTGAAACACAGAAAATGAACTAATTTATTGGAACAGAGAAAGGCACCTCTTTAATATCCCCCAATTTATTAATAATTACAGCTAGGGCTTGCTTTGAGTTTCCCATCCTTCCAAGGATAAAGACTTGCTCTCTCAATAAATCTTTTTTGACACAAATGTCATAAGCCTGAGATATAATTTCACGAAGTTTTAGATATGACAGGTGATAGAAGATTATGAAGAATAACCCACTCGAGGAACAAACCTTTTCCAGTGTATAATGCTGACTACTACGAAGAAATGGAAGCAGCATTTTTTTATCGTAATCAGCATAGAGCTCAACCTGATGAAAGAATTCCAAATCAAAGAAATAACTATTAAGACAACATATCCTGTTAAAAATAATTTAACACAAAATAGTGAAATACAAGACAAGCTATTGAAACTGCAGTAATACCAGTTTGTTCCAGACAAATGTAGATGGTTGTCACGAGCCAAAATAAAAGAAAGCTTTCTTTGTCTTGTTATGATGAAGTTCGTGTGCTATATGTATTAAACTAATAGAACAAATGAAGCTGAACAGAGGAACTAGCAATGCATACTCAACAACGAAGACAACATCATATCAAGAATAATATCTCCTCTCCATAACACTTCCACTCAACTTTTTAACTGTATATGCTACTGTAGAGTGTAGATTGGCATAAAACCCACAAGTACGTTATCGCAAATTAATGTTATATGATATACAATTCAAAAAATTTGAGGGAATAAGCATTAGAGAGGAGCCGTATACACAAAAAATACTCTTGTAAGATTCTAAACAATTTAAAAGCCTAAATGCCTCAGAAAGCAAGAAAACTCACTCTGCAACTGAATACTTCTTGCAGTATTTATCTTGATTCAAAAATGTCAACTAATCAGACCAATTTAGTCAACAACTTGCACAGGTATTCAGCCTGGCCCCTAGAAGCCTTAAGTTACACTTCGCCCATATCCTCATATCCTCAAATATATACATAAATCATCATCAAGACCCATCTTTTTGGAAGTTCAAGATTATGAGCTACAAAGGCAGATACTTCAAACAAAGGGATAATAAGAGGCCTGACTGTTTTGTCTAATCAACAATTGTCTTCCTTCCCATTTAATTTTCCATTTCCCATCAAATTTATTATTATCAACCTTGCTTTTCTCAAGTTTCATGGCATTTCACGAATTCTGACAATAACGCATCTCAAAATTTCCCTATGCCGGGGTGGCTGAACGGGAGAGCATCAAATAACATTTCAGCCTCTGCAAGAAGGTCAGATTGTTTGGTCTAGTTGTGACTTATTTTTCTCACTCCTTGTGATGCAGTCGAACAACAAACAAGCAACTTAGTTCCTTAACCTATTGAGTAGCATTATGGTAACCCAACCAGAAACTTTAACTAAAGCATGGTTTAATCAACCAAATTATAAAGCATTGTCGTGTAGCATAAGAGATCAATATGTGTGAACACCGGTATAACTTGAACAGAGAACTTATAATGACAAATAGTCCCAATGACTTGCCGTGTTGCCCAACATTTTATAGCAAATACAGATTCTACAAGCACCCATGTAATGACAGGTATGTTTCTGCAGTACATGTGATAATGCAGATATAATCATGACAGGACTTGCTTTTTATTTAATTTTTTTTGTTTCCTACGTTATTGTAATTTGTTGCCTTCCACTTTTGAATAAAAGCTATAGGCAAAAGGATGCATATGATTTTCATATGAACACAGTCCCCTAATTGGCCTTAAAGATTAACACGAGTTATTGATGATAAGTCATTCCAAAGCAAGTTGAGATGGCTACCACTCTAAAAGAGTTGAAAGAAAAGTGATCCAATTACAAACCTGCATGTCATGAAAATCCTTTCCGGCATGTGGATTTGACTCAAACAGTGAATGCAGATACAGATGCAAAAAGTACCGGACGTCAAACTTATTCTTTGCTGCCATAAGTTGTGACACAACATCCTGTGGACTGATCAGGTCTTTATGCTGGATCAGCAGTGGAATTGCACGTTTGCAGTCTATCCTCATAAGTTGGGCAACCTGCAAACACACGTGAATAAATGAAAATTCATGCAATCATAATGACTTAATTAACAGGAAGACGTGGATTCTTTTTTATATGGAATTTTATCGATGGGACAAAGAATTATAAAAAAAAAAAAAAAAAAATTGAGGATAAGTGGTCCCCACTTCAAAAATTAAAAAGATTAAGACTATATTCTTGAGATATGCAAAAGATAATACCAAATGAAATTCAGAAAGTACCTTTTCACGAATTGCATCATGTAAATTGTGTTTTTCAACGAAGTCAAATACATCCGGCTTCATAAGCTGAAACACACAGAAATATATGAAACAGAGAAAGCAACAACCCCATTAACCATAAAATAGGCAAAGCATCCTTCCAAGTGGCACGTTAAGGATGCATTTGGTGAGGCGCGAGTAATCAAAAAAGTCATGAACTGACTTACATCAGCATATAGGGCAAAAGCTTTCTCATATTGTCCTTCAATCACATATAGCTCGGCCAGAGCCTGATATGGATGTAACACTGTAAATGTATAGCAAGAATGCATGAGATAAATAAAATTTCTCAGGGCTAACCTCTTTGAGTGCATCTGTCATAGACGATGTATTAAGCTGAGGTTCTATCGCAGAGATAACAGGCAAAACAGAATAAATTACAGGCGGCCAAGATTTAACAGTTGATAGAAGATCCTTATGGAAGGATGGGTTTGTTGCCAAAGCAACAAGAGCAACCTAGAGTCACAAACAATTCAGGCTTTAACTTCCGGTTTCACATATCAAAAAAAAAAAAAAAAAAACCATCAGGTGAGTTTGCAGACAATAATAAGCATTACAGACCTCATAAGCAGTGTCACGTAATTTTGGATTTTCTGTTGGCATGTATGGAACTAATACAGGAAGTTGACGCAGATGAGCAAAATGGAAAACCCACCTGAAATTAACCATCCTTCAGTTACTAAACGGAACTGCAAAGGTCATATACATATACACATTACAGGCAAGATCGCACACACAAGTACCTTTCCCATGCAGAAGCTGATCCTCGCAACAATTTGGGACATAATGAGGCAGCTTCAGCATATTTCCGTTCCACAATTAGATGGTCAAGATATCTTGATCCCACCTATTCAGAGTTAACAATCTCAGAATGTATATTTTCAAGAATATGTCAGAAAGAATCTGCTCATGTGTACATGACAATAAACAACTTGGAAAATTCGTGAGTTTAAAATGAACATGTAGATTCTGCACAATATTTTTTCCACAATAAACATGCAAAAGTCATATCAAAAACCAATCTAAAAGTTCTACTTTTTACAAGACAACAGTTTTTGTATCAAGTTTATAATGCGGACACGATTTTCTAATCGGCATAAAAAGCTTTCACTAAATACCAAAAATCTAAGAATAAAAAAATAAGCTCCTCTATGAATTATTCTCTTCTAGTTTTGCCCATTGAAGCTTCGTGGAAGCAGAAGTAGTTGCACAAGATGCAATCGTACAAAATTTATTTTTTCTTGAAATTTTTTCAATTTCATATGGAATTCCTTTTTAAAATATACGTTGTTAATTGACAGCTTCTTCATTCATTGACAACAAAAGAGCATGC
Organism: Osmanthus fragrans; assembly: GCA_019395295.1. NCBI lineage: Eukaryota > Viridiplantae > Streptophyta > Magnoliopsida > Lamiales > Oleaceae > Osmanthus > Osmanthus fragrans. The sequence continues at coordinate 23,459,680 of CM033343.1, read as the reverse complement.
AAGTCAATCTCAACATAAACAGGAAAGTAGACACTGAACAACTTAGTTTGTTGTACAGTAATTGTTCTTCATGACTGAGCATTTGCAACCAAATCAGCAGAAAACAAATGATCTTGGAAATTTGTGGGTGACATTTGACACCATTAGAAACTAATAACTGTACTCATTTTCCACCTCATTGATCTTCTTAAATCACATAATTTCTGACATGAGGTATCTCCTTGTGGAAAAAACGCAATGAAGTAAGCTTAAAAGATTACCTTACTCGCTTGATTAAGGTTCCATTCATTTTAAGTGTTTTTACCCTTTTTTGTATGTGTCACACATTTTTACAACTACATTTCCAGAAAATTAAGTGTTGAATGTATGACACTTCTCGGGTTGTTCAATTGAAACAAAAATGAGTCAGCCAAGAATCAGTATAGACATAAGCATATAATTGTATTAGACCTTACTCTGAAGAAATTTCATAGCAAACAATTTATCGTCTAAAAAATGCATGGAGAATGAATACAAAATAAGACAGAGAACAATGAAAGCACAACTGATAATACAGTTTAGCATCACTAGCCAAACAATTATTACCAATGATGCAATCAAACATATTACCTCATCAACAAGCTCACTGCGTCCCTCACCAGCTTCAACTGCTTCTAAGGCTTTCTCATGCCACCCATGTTGAAGGAGCCAAGATATATGATCTTCTGCATCCCTAACAACAAAGTAACTAAATAAGTTTACAACTTACATATTTTATAACCTTTATTTGAATGGAATAATAGATAAGTACAAGCATAGTACTGCAGACTAATTAACCTTCTTTTTCTTTTTTCTGTTATTGTATAAAACAAGGAGAGACTTATACTTCCATTGTACTTAAAATCACAATCCAGACATCTAGAACAATGACAAAGCAATAAAGAATGATTACAGAATGAAGAATCTTACAGTAAATATCAACAGAATGAAGTGATGTGGATCAGTGAAAAACTTCATACAATCATTAATTAGTTATAAGCTACAGCGTCTATATTTTTTAGACACGTTTTGAACTAAATAACCACAAATAAGGTACTCTGAATGAGGAAAATCCCACGGACATTTGACATCTAGCCCCTGTTTGACATCCATTAAATCAAAACTCTTTTTTTCTCAAACTCATTTTCATCCACACATTTACAAACTAAAATATTTTGCACGTAAACCCAAAACTTTTTCTACTTTATAACCACACATTCTCCAAAAAACACTATTCTAAAACTCATTTCCCCCAAAAAAAAAAACTAATTTTATGGATGTCAAACAGGGGCCTAGTAATTACTGATGCTGAAAATTTACCAGCAAGCTTAAGCCTACATCAAGTGATCCTCAAAAGCTCTCATCTGATGAATATACACAGAGATAACTAGGAAGGACCAGTATAGGTCACACTGATTGAATTCCACATGAAACAAGAAGTAATTTACATATATCAACACACCACGAATATAATGACACATAAATAGAAGGTAATATTTAATGGAAGTGAAGGAAAAGAGTCAACAACCTAGGTTTAGCAATAACTACATCCTTTGGCGACACAATATAATACAATGGCTCGTCACCAGCAGCCCACTGACCTCCTGCATAGCTGCTACCTACACTCAAATGCACAAACATCATCTCTTTCACAGCAACTCTATTTACAACATTACAAGTAGAACCAGAAAATAATGAGCAACGGACTGTAGTCATCCATGATTGATGAAACTTCATAGACAACCAAACTATACCTGAGAAAGGAGCATGGGCAAGTGAATAATCTTTAGCCTTGTAATGCTCAAAGCCATGTACTGGTAGTGCATCTGTCGCAAGCTCGTCGTTATTCCAAGTGACGACTCGCACTTCTGGTCTCTGTGCATTCCCCTGCTATTACAAATTTATACATCTTTAGCAATTAATTCCAAGATTCAACAAGTTCAGTATATAAATGCAAAAGCCAAGACAAAGAAATGTATTCTTTTATGGAAGGAAACTAAGCACAAGAAGAATAAGGCATTTGAAAGTGGTGGGTATCTAAATAATGTGATAGAGAACATTTGTCTAAGACAACTTCTGGATGACCATAATAGATCATTAAGTTACATGTTATGTGCCTACAAATGCCAGCTTTGAAAAACTAAAAAAATGGAAACAGTGATAAAATACAGGAAAAATGCAAAACAAATGTAAAAAAAATCCCAAAAATAGGTAGAAAGTAGGAGAGAAAAATAATTCATGTTTCACATGCATGAAATTGATAGGAAAAGAATAAAGCATGATTAGATGGAGCACTTTTGTATTACAAATTTACACCAACATTTACCCAAAAAGGGGCCAATGTTTGACAACACACTATAATTTCCACTAACATGGACATAGCACTAAGATGGGATAAGAACGTGATTGAATCAATAATAGAGATAATAGACAGCTAAATAGACAATCCAAAATGATTCACCAACACTCTGAGGGAAGAACAAGGCAAATACCTGACGAGATGGAACAGTGCTACTGAAATCCTCTCCATCTTCTTCCCCAGGGATGTAGGCTAGAACAACCAAAGAATCACCAAAGGGAGCAATTCCAGAAATGAAATAGGTGGTTTGAAAAGATGCCACAATATCCACCTTGTTCATGCTAGACATTGGAATGTGCTTATATGTCCCATTGGCGCCTGTATTTTGATCGGTTCTAATTGATGCAATTTTAACAGATGTTCCCCACCCAATGACCAACAGAGAATCATCCTGAATGTGATGTAGAATATGTTAAGAGAAAAACAGTATTATCTAAATCAAAAGTAATATCACGTATAATATTTTCAGTTACTAATGGCATAGTATTGAACAATATAGTTATGTCCCCCTTTCAGAGCATTCCTCTTTTCATATAACTTCACATAATGTTCCATACCTGGTTTATCTTCTACTAACCTGCCAAACTAAGTGAGGGAGCAGAAGCTCGGGACGGGGACTTCCTCGAGGTCTTTCAATGAATGTTATACGTTGATCATTAACTGCATCATAAACTTTAACACCTGCATCATTAGCCCAGGCAATGAGACTAGTTCTCCACTTCACTACATGAATTGGACCTTCACCAGAGTGAAGAACCTGTAAAAAAGGATAATTATTTCACTGAGATCAAGATTTCAGAAAGCTCTGTTGTCCTTTGAATTAGCATGGGTTAAAAGTAGAATAGCTTGGGAACCTGAACAAACCTGGTCTCGATAGCCTATCCACTTCTTGACGTTAAAATATACATGACCAGCTAGACCTCCAGTCACAAATCTTCTGGATGATTTCCTTGCATAATCTGGGTCTAAAGCAATGGCCTTCATAGGACGGTGATACTCAAATTTCATTTTCTCCTCAGTGAAAAGACTATTTATTACAACAGAACCATCATCAGAACAGCTTCCAACGTATTCACCTTCTACATCAAAGCAGATATCATTGACTGCAGCAGAATGAGCAGCAAATTCTTTAACCTGTAGAAGATGTAATTTATTATTCATTTCAACTTTCAAGCATGCAGCTGCCTAATCAGGCAATAATGTCATAAAATAAAACATAGTCCCCATTTAAGAACTCAGATGATGGATTGTGCATGATGAAGGGTGATAAAGGAGAAATGTCGCAACTGACATTGCTCTAATGCTAAGGAATTTGAAGGAAAAGGATTTTCGTCTGTGTGACTACATTATTGGCCCACAGTTGTAAGCTAGGATATTGATCTATATCAGAGTCCTGATTTGAGTTCCAAATATTCTGGATTATTTTAGCTCAGGTGTACATTTTCCAGTTTTCCAATTTTAAAGTCATGGATGCTGACCTCATAATAGGAATAGGAAATTCAACAATATATGAACCAAAGCAACCTTCCATTTCTAGAAGTGAAGAATATTATTATTCAGGTCATAGACAAACAACATAGACAGTGATCAAGTTGGAAGTGAATTATATTCCGTCCAATCATTTAATGGAAGTCAAATCTCCAACTGAAGAGTGAACGTGCAATGTTTTTAAGTCATGTTAAAGTTAGTAAAGATAATCCACATATAACTTATACAATTACGCCCAAAAGATTTCTCAGTCTCCGATATAATTAACACCAATCCCTAAAGTATTTAGCTAAAAGAGGGTCCTGGCACTTTCAACATATGAAATTGTGAACTTTCCCAACACAAAATGATCTTCAGCTAACCATTATCTATTCCGTTCATGTCCTAGAGACAATCTTGGACAGCAAGCGCATGTATGTTTCCATGTCTGTATATGTGGAATAACACTGAAAATAGTTCTTTTTCTTCATATAAGAAAAAATATTATGTTCATAAGAATTCGACAGGCAAAATTCTAAGACATAAGTTCAATCAGCATTAGCTCATTCAATGATTTCAATGATAAGTCAAACCAATAATTATAGCATTTCCCAGTTATCCAATTCACGTTCCTATTCAACCAACTATACCCCTAGGACAAAAAGTACCAACATAACAATTTCTAGTACTCCTGGAGTATGGAAACTCCATATTCCCAGCCTAACTAGAAACTCCATATTTCCAGCCTAATTGACATTTGTTATAAATAAATGGGACCCACAATTTAATTGGGACAGTGACAATGTCATTAACACTAGCAGGGACTCCCGGGGGTACTAGAAACTTTCTAGTAACATGTCTAGATTACCCATAATTCTCTTTAAAAAAAAACTGCTAATTATCAGTCAAAATCTATCCAAAATCCCACTAACGAACAGCCATAATATCTAACTCAATCAAACAAAATACCATTACCACCTAATTAAAAATACAATTGAATAAAAAAAAAATAGAGAACAAAAAACTAACTTGATTGCCAATGAAATCGAGAATATGAACCGAGCCGCTATGGGTACCGAGCGCGATCATGCGTTCAGCAACGGCAATACATGAAGCGGCATCACTTTGGAGTAGCGTGGGCACACTGCCACCCATTCTCTGGTACTTAAGCCTCGGTTCATCTTCCTCTTCCTCTTCCTCAGCCTCTGAATTTTCTTCTTCCGATTCTTCTTCTCTCTCGTCGTCGCCTTCCATTCCGTTCTCTGATTGCTTCGGTAACATTGTACAAAAAGTAGCTAAAGGCAATGAAATTGAGTGATTGAAGAGATATTAGAGAGAGAGAGAGAGAGAGAGAGAGAGAGAGAGAGATCTGATCAGAATTTAGGCTGAAATTTTTGATTAGGTTTCGTATTAATTTCTTATTTGTTTAGAAGCTCTAGGAGTTGTGTGGTGGCGGGGGATGGCTGGCTAAAAAGTGAAGTTAATTGGAAATGACTTTTACAACGGATTATTTATAAAAAAGCGTATGATTGAAAAATAAGGAGGAAAAATTGAATTTAAGTATAAAATATTTTATTGTGGGAATATGAAGTTAAAAATAAATTTCAAAAAAATGAAAATTTTGAATAATGATAGACGAGGGCTAAAGTTTATTTGCAAGGAGACAATAAATGAAAAGGAATTTTGCATTAATAATTTTATGTTCCCTACTTTTAACAAAAAATTTGAAAAACAATTGTGAAACAAAACTTCAAAAAATATATGAATTAGATATTCGACCTTTCTTTTTTAGCAAAGAAATGTTTTCCCATTGTGTGTTTTTCTATTCAACAAACTAATTATTTTTATGCGTTTTTCTAGTTACTTTAATTTTTTTTTTTTTTTTTGATGATCCAGGAATCCGCAGCCGTTACTGACAGAGCCCCGACCACTTATAGAGTGGAGGCCCGATCATCAGTGCGCACTGGATAAACCTGGGAGTTGGCACAATACCCGCAAACCATACCAGCCGAGTAAATCACCTAAAAAATGAGGCAGCGGATGCCTCAGGGGGGATTAAACCCTTGTTGAGAGTCACTTAGTTTCCCAAGCATACCCTTTTGACCAACTCGACCACACCCCTTTGGCTACTTTAAAATTTTAAAAGGTGTGACAGTAGATAAAATAGGCTAGTAAAGATATACATTGTGAAGAATGAATAAAAAGGGGAAAAAATTATAAATTTTTCGAAGTAGATAGTTTTGGTACCCTTGGTTGATCCCAACTCTGACTAGATTGACAATGGCTAAGCAAGTATTGCGGGAGTAACCACTAAAGGGTTATGTCACTTCGATAGAAAGTGATTAACATATGGAGTAACATAACATTAGTTGGCAACATGTGATTAAATGAAAAAGTTGATTGTGTTTAAAACAGTCCAATAATGAAGTGTCAAGTGATATTATTTCAACAATTATGTCAATGATTATATCATTGTAGCATGATTCATCACTAAATATGAATAACCTAGGATAAACATAATAGGCATAATAGTTTCCTAAATAAATTCCAAAAAAAGTGAAATCACAAAATTCCACAAGCACGGGTAACTTATCTTAGAAGTAGGTTTTGTCTTTTCGAAATTCCTATCAAACGGATCTTAAGAATCTACTTTTGAAAAATATTTGAGTAACTTTTAAGAAGTACTTTTTCAGATTACGGGAACTTTTAGAAGAAATTGATTTAATATAGCTTTTTTTTTAAAAAAAAAAAAAAACTCATCTATAATAAGTAGAAGCAAAAGCAGAAATACCATGAAACGAACCACTAATCAATTTGTTGATTCAATCAACAACAATGGCAACTACCCAGGAAGCGTTGTCGCAAACCATGCACCGATCGCCTATTGGATTATACAAGTGAATCTTCCTACTTTGGTATCGTGAGGTGGGTCGACTTTTTACTTGTTGAAAAACATCTACAACTCCCCTAACGGTGAGAGCCTCATCAGCGGCTCACATGTAGTATGCATTAACATCCCTCGTTTCTTCGACAGTCTTTCCATTTGGCGTGATCTTTTCTCCTACTTCGATTGTTGTATGGTATATGTAAGGCAAAATGATGATCCCTGGAATTCCATCCTCGCTAGTATCGTGGCTGCCGAATACCTCCAAATGCACCTAATGCCTCGGCCCAACTTCACGCTCAACTTTCTTTGGAGGTGTGTAAATCACTCTCATCAAGGGTGTTAAGGTCATGCTCATAAGGTCTCAAATGATGTCCAATATGAGGAGAGGAAGAAGAGAGGATGAATAAAGTCGTGAAAAGGTTTGAGTAGACTATGTAAACCATTTGTGGCCCACGCGGTTAATATAAATTCAAATAAATTTAAAGTTTAAATGGTGAGTTAATTAACTATGTAGATAACTTCCCATTTGATTATTGGAGGGAAGTTATTTGATGAGAATCCGGATAGCTTAGAACTACCAAACCCACGTCGTTTGTTGAAGAATGCAAGAAAACCCAATTAAATCTTGGTTTGAAGATTTGATTCAAAATATGAATCGAAAACAACCAACGATCCAAAAGAAACGCTGACCCTTTTTGAATCCAATATTAAGAACTTCACCCAATGGATTGAACGTCACAAGATCGATTCTTGATAAATTCAGAGTTTGCCCAATTAAGAACAAAGGAATTGAAGCCAATTAATTCTCTCAATAATAATGTGTTGATAATAATGTCAATAATGATAAGTATTTATACTTATCCCAAAAACCTAGCCCAAAAACGTGTAAACCCTAAAATCTTGCCAAAATATGGAAAGGAAATAAATTCTAGTCAAAATATGAAAAATTTCGAAATTGTCCTAAAAAACAACTATGCGGTCGCATAGTTATATTATATGCGGCCGCATAGTTCATGCGGTCGCTTCTTCTGGGGTCTCTGACCATTGGATGCGGCCGCACCCAAGTTCCTTCTATGCGGCCGCATAGAAGTGACTTCCACCTTCGTCTTCGGCTGCTTCCAACACGTTGATTCACGTTGATTCGGACTTCGACCCCAACATGGAACTTGCCTCTTTTTGCGTGTAGCTCATGACGTCGTCACCGTTGCTTGTGCAAGTAATCCCATAGCTTGTTTTATTCAATTTGCCCTCAAGCGTGTCATTGGTCCATCGTCAACAATCAATGGATCCTTCCACTGACTTGCTCTTGTTGTATCGGCATCCTGGATCACATCATCCCCTCCCTCTTCAAAAGGATTCGTCCTCGAATCTGAACCTGCATCAAACGGAGATAGATCAGAAACATTAAATGTAGCTGAAACTTTAAACTCACCAGGTAGATCGGGCTTATATGCATTGTCATGGATCTTTTCAACCACTTGAAACGGTCCATCGCCCCGTGGTTGCAACTTTGATTTCCTCAGCTCTGGGAATCGCTCCTTTCGCAAATGTACCTAAACCCAATCGCCGGGTTCGAACGTAACACTTTTCCTGCCTTTGTTAGCCTGTGCTGCATAATGCTTGTTTTTGCTTTCTATTTGCAATTTTACCTTCTCGTGGAGTGTCTTTATCAAGTCAGCCTTCTGTTTTTCATCTAAACTACCTTGTTCATTCACAGGTAAAGGAATTAAATCCAGCGGGGTTAGTGGATTAAAACCATAAACAATCTCAAATGGTGAATGTGAAGTAGTGGAGTGTACAGCTCTATTGTATGCAAATTCGATGAAAGGTAAACACTCCTCCCAGTTTTTCAAGTTTTTAGTAACAACAGTGCGCAACAACTGTATCATGGTCCTATTAACTACTTCGGTCTGCCCATCGGTCTGTGGATGACAAGTAGTAGAAAACAACAATTTTGTGTCCAACTTTTCCCACAAAACACGCCAAAAGTGACTAAGAAACTTAACGTCCCTATCTGACACTATACTCTTAGGTACCCCGTGTAAACGCACTACCTCTTTGAAAAACAGATCAGCAATGTTAGTGGCATCATCGATTTTGTGACATGGAATGAAGTGTGCCATTTTAGAAAACCTATCTACCACTACAAAGATAGAATCTCGCCCTTTTTTAGTCATAGGCAAACCTAACACAAAATCCATAGATATGTCGACCCAAGATTCACTAGGAACGGGTAAAGATGTATACAACCCATGAGGTAAGACCTTAGACTTAGCCTGTTTACAAGTTAAGCATCTTTCACAAGTTTTTCCGACATCAACTTTCATTTTAGGCCAATAAAAATGTTCACTTAACATCCCTAAAGTCTTAGCAACCCCAAAGTGTCCCATTAATCCCCCACTATGTGCTTCCTTAACTAGCAAATCACGCATAGAACAATTAGGCACACACAATTTATTTTCCCTAAACAAATACCCGTCATGTTTAAAGAATTTATCCACCGCTCCCTTATCACACGATGCATATATGTTGGAAAAATCTAAATCATTCTCATACATGCCCTTAATAAACTCAAACCCAAGCAACTTCGCACTTAAGGAAGTTAGAAGCACATACCTTCGAGACAACGCATCCGCAACTACATTTTCTTTACCTTGTTTGTACTAGATGACGTAGAGAAATGTCTCTATGAATTTCACCCATCAAGCATGCCTCTTGTTCAACTTACCTTGACCTCTCAAATGCTTCAATGATTCATGATCGGTGTGAATCACGAACTCCCTTGGCCATAGATAGTGCTGCCATGTTTTCAATGCTCGAACCAATGAATAGAGCTCTTTGTCATATGTAGGGTAGTTAAGCGCCGCTCCACTAAGCTTTTCACTGAAATATGCAATCGGCCTTTTATCCTGCATCAAGACTGCTCCAATGCCTATACCTGAAGCATCACACTTAATCTCTAAAGCTTTGTCAAAGTTAGGTAATGCTAAAATCGGTGCCTCGCATAACCTATCTTTAATAGTATTGAATGCATGCTCTTGTTCATGTCCCCATTTAAACCCAACACTTTTCTTAACAATTTCCGTGAGTGGTGTGGTAATAGTACTAAAATCCCTAACAAACCGCCTATAAAAGCTAGTCAATCCATGAAAACTCCTCACTTCGGTTATAGTAGTAGGTGTTGGCCATTCTTTAATAGCTTTTACATTTTCTTCATCTACTTCCACCCCGTTAGCACTAACAACAAACCCTAAGAACACAACTCTATCCATGCAAAATGAACACTTCTTTAAGTTAGCATAAAGTTGTTCTTTTCTTAACACCACAAGCACACATCTCAAATGTTCCATATGTTCATTGAGGTCTTTACTATAGATTAAGATATCATCAAAGTATACCACAACAAACTTACCAATAAAAGCACGTAAAACATGATTAATTAAACGCATAAACGTGCTTGGTGCATTCGTGAGTCCAAACGGCATAACTAACCACTCATACAAGCCATACTTAGTTTTAAATGCAGTTTTCCACTCATCTCATTCTCTCATGCGAATTTGATGATAACCACTCCTAAGATCTATCTTACTAAATATGCATGCACCAAATAGTTCATCTAACATATCATCTAACCTAGGAATAGGATGACGATACTTTACGTTATATTATTGATGGCCCTACAATCCACGCACATCCGCCAAGATCCATCTTTCTTAGGTACAAATAGTACTGGCACGGACATGGACTCATGCTTTCCCTCACGTGTCCCTTGCTCAACAACTCCTCAACTTGCCTCTGAAGCTCCTTCGTTTCCTCGGGTTACTCCGATAAGCCGGTCGGTTTGGAATGACTGTTCCGGGTACAAAGTCAATCTGATGCTCAATGCCTCGAATGATTGGTAACCCACTAGGTGCGTCATCGGGAAAGACATCGTCGAATTCCTGCAATAAAGAAATAGCCAAACTATGGAGGGATGTGTTAATTTCCTTAAGGTTGAGGAATGACTCTTTGTAAACCAAGAGGATCATTTGTTTCTTTTCCACAATTGCTTTTTTCAATTCACTCCCTCTCGCAAAGAAATTCACCTTCGATTTTTCTCTCCTCTCAGAAGACCCCGCTTCTTTTCTCTCATGTGGCCTCTCTCCTTTTCTCTCACTTTTAGCCACCTCACTATTTTCTCTCATGTTCTCGTGTCTCACCTTTTCTCTCTTCTCTCCTAGCACTCTCTTTCTTTTCTCTTCCTCATTTTTCAATTTAAGCTGATCCTCATACACCTGTGTAGGTGTCAATGGTGCTAATGTAATAGGTTTTCCCCCCTTGATCAAGCTGTACCTATTTTTATACCCATCATGTACTACCTTCCTATCGTATTGTCATGGCCTTCCCAATAAAATATGACCCGCATGCATGGGTACTACATCACACATCACTTCATCACTATAACTCCCAATTGAAAAATTCAACATCACCCTCTTATTCACCTTAATTTCCCCACATTCATTTAACCATTGCAATTTATAGGGTTTAGGGTGTTTAAGCATTATTAACCCTAATTTTTCCACCAAACTAGTGCTAGCTACATTAATACAACTTCCACCGTCAATGATTAAGCTACATACCGTATTATTGACGTGACACCGCGTATGAAAAATATTTTCCCTTTGCAATTCCAAGGCATCAGCCTTGATTTGAGTGTTGAGAGCTCGCCTCGTGACTAACAACTCACCCACAGCATATTCCACTTGGTCTTCATCGCTAATGTCTTCCAATTCGGGCATGCCTTCATAATCACTTTCACTTGCACTCTCCACTTCTCCACTATCCCGCAAAATCATGGTCCTTTTATTTAGACACTGAGAAGCAATGTGTCCAGTTCCCAAACACCTGAAACATTTGATGTCTCGGTTCCTAGATGGCTGTAACTCCACCTCCTTGCTAGCACTTTCTTCTTTCCCCCGTGGCAACTCCGTTTTAACCTTAGGAGCAGCCTCATCCACTTTGTTGTCGTCCCACCTCGGTTTCAAAGTAGTGTTAGAACCCGAAGTACCCGATGAATACCTTGTTGTCCCCTTCCTCTTCAATTGTCTCTCTACCTTCATAGCCATGTGTAACATGTCCTCCAACTCCACATAATGTTGTAGCTCGAACACATTAGTTATCTCCCTGTTTAAACCATTCAAAAATCGGGCCATAGTGGCCTCCCTATCCTCGTGTACGTCCGCCCAAATCATCAACAACTCCATCTCCTTATGATAGTCCTCCACACTCTTCGACCCTTGGTAGAGGCTTTGTAGTTTTTGATAAAGCTCTCAGTAATAGTGATTAGGCACAAACCTTTTCCTCATGATGACCTTCAACTCTTCCCATGTTCCAATTGGTCTCTCCCTATTTCTCCTTCTAGATGTCACCACTTGATCCCACCAATTGATGGCATAGTCAGTAAATTCAAGGACTGTTATTTTCACCTTCTTTGCCTCCGAATAATTTTGACAGTCAAAAATCATCTCAACATTTTTCTCCCACTCCAAATAAGCCTCCGGATCACTCCTTCCCTTAAATGGCGGAATGGACATTTTGATGTTGCCCATGTCACCATCTAATCCGTCTCCAACCAAGTTCCTACCCCTTCTGTCAAGCCTAGCTCCTCTATTCCTCAACCTACCAATTTCAGCATCCATAATCACCTCCTCATCCACCTCACTCTCATATTCAATTTCTTCTCTAATCCCCTGCCTATGTTCCCGTCAACCCTGCCTCCTCGCATTTGGAACTCCCCTACGTAAATCAGCAAGTTCTGTGTCCTGCCTATCCAACCTATCCCGTACATCCTCAAACAAACGTTCAAACCTACGAATCATCTCCTCAGACATGTTGATTTGATTGTTGTTGTTCCGCGCCGGTGTCGCTGTTTCCTTGTCATACATCCTAAAAAAAATCTAATTTTCTGCCTCACAATTTGATCTCTCATGTATCACTCAATATAGGCTTTTTCCCTCTATTAATCTCATCACTCTGCCTTTTTCCACTCAAGCTTCCACCCAAGTGCTTCAAAGGGCAAAATAGAACTCAATCAAAGAATTAATCTAGTAGAATTCAACCGAAAATTGAGTGAATCCTCTTTGAAGTTTGAAGGATTCAAGACACAAGAATTGAGTTAGATATGTGAAAAGAGTTTTAAATTCAAGAAAGTGGTTCTTGAATTTTGAAATAAGAAACAAGGGATTGACCGGGAATTGTTTTGAGTTAATAATATTTTTTTTTTTTTTTTGACGTGAACAGTACGGAATTTTTTTTTTTTTTTTTTTTTTTTTTTAAACTCGAGAATTCAACTACGAGTCCGGCAAAACAAACGAAAACTGCTTTGGGTGAAAATTCAGCCCAAAAACACCGTTTGAAATTTTGGCAGAAGAAGAACGGATCAAAGACTCTTTAATTTTACTGGACGCAAGAACACGAAGAACGCTGAAATTAAGGAAAATAAGACTCAAACAAAATTTAGAAATGATATAACCTTGATTCGTTGGAGCCTGTGCTCTGATACCAAATGATGAGAATCCGGATAGCTTAGAACTATCAAACCCACGTCGTTTGTTGAAAAACGCAAGAAAATCCAATTAAATCTTGGTTTGAAGATTTGATTCAAAATATGAATCGAAAACAACCAACGATCCAAAAGAAACGCTGACCCCTTTTGAATCCAATATTAAGAACTTCACCAAATGGATTGAACGCCACAAGATCGATTCTTGATAAATTCAGAGTTTGCCCAATTAAGAACAAAGGAATTGAAGCCAATTAATTCTCTCAATAATAATGTGTTGATAATAATGTCAATAATGATAAGTATTTATACTTATCCCAAAAATCTAGCCCAAAAACGTGTAAACCCTAAAATCTTGTCAAAATATGGAAATGAAATAAATTCTAGTCAAATTATGGAAATGAAATAAATTCTAGTCAAAATATGGAAAATTTCGAAATTGCCCTAAAAAACAACTATGCGGTCGCATAGTTATATTATATGCGGCCGCATAGTTCATGCGGTCGCTTCTTCTGGGATCTCTGACCATTGGATGCGGTCGCACCCAAGTTCCTTCTATGCGGCCGCATAGAAGTGACTTTCACCTTCGTTTTCGGCTGCTTCCAACACGTTGATCCACGTTGATTCGGACTTCGACCCCAACATGAAACTTGCCTCTTTTTGCGTGTAGCTCATGACGTCGTCCACTGTTGCTTGTGCAAGTAATCCCATAGCTTGTTTTATTCGATTTGCCCTCAAGCGTGTCATTGGTCCATCGTCAACAATCAATGGATCCTTCCACTGACCTGCTCTTGTTATATCGACATCTTGGATCACATCATTATTGCAGGAAAAAACTACACACTACCATGATGAATGGAAGTTGTCTGGTGGTTGGTTGTCTATATATAAGCCAAAAGGGTCCCTAACCAACCCCATACAAAAATCCCTAGAATTTTTTATTTTTTTTTAAATTGAAAGTCCTGTGTTCATTTCCATCAAGTTGAAGGAAAGTGGGTATTGAGTGGAAGACTTTTGGTGCTTTAAAGACTCATTTCTATTGCAATTTTTCAATTAAATCTTGAATAATGCATTTTAACTTCTTATATGTGGTATCACAGTCGTCCTCTATACTTGTTATTCAAAATTTTCTGTTTGAATAAGTATTAAATATGTTGCATATTAATATATATGCTACTGCTACATATATATATATATATGTTGTGACTATAATTAATTTCTACTGTCCAAGACAAAGCCATCACTTGATGATGGTGGTGGTCCCTTTTACTTGAAGCAGAATGCCACAACATCGTGTAAATTCGTAATTATATAGTTGCAGGCTTTTGATCCATTGTGTAAAAATGGTAGCAATGATTGCTTCTATTAAAAGGTGTGCAAAAGGCACTCTAGATTTTTTGTGTATGTATTTTCGGTGACATGCATAAAGAATCTGTTGATATAAATATGTAGTAGACGTAATGTTTCGTATTTTTTAATTAGCGCCAGTCCATTTACTAGTTGTAGTACAAATAATTTAAGGAGGCAGATTAATATTTTACTAAGGCCGTATGTGTTTGACATATATTATTTGAACTATTATTTGAAGTTCAAAGGTGCCCTGTTTTATAAGTAAATGATTTCTTAATCGACAATCATTATGTTAAATGGTTAGTTTTCTAACGGATTTACCTTTAGAAATTAATATAAATTTGTTTTGGATGATATTGGCAATAAGCACAGCATTTTTCAAGAAAAATTCTCTAAGTTATCACACATGAGATTGTGACATATCTCCATAGAGAGAGTTAAAATATTAATAAATGATGGAGTTTTACAAACTATTGACTTTACTGATTTTGTGACTTGTATTGACTGCATAAAGGAAAAGCAGACAAACAAGATCACTAAAAGTGCCCAAAAGAGTTCAGACATTCTTGAGATTATTCACATGGATATTTGTGGACCTTTTACTACTCCTTGTCTAAATGATCAGAGGTATTTTATCTCATTCATAGATGATCATTCAATATATATGTATTTCCATCTTCTAAATCATAAGAATGATGCACTAGATGGTTTCAAGATTTATAAAGCAAAAGTAGAGAAACAAAAAGAAAGAGAAAAATTAAAATTATAAGGTCAGACAATGGTGGAGAATATTATGGACGGTACACAGAAAATGGACAAATGTCTAGTCCATTTGCTAAGTTTTTAGCAAAACAAGGCACTATAGTGGGATATACGATGCCGGACACGCCACAATAAAATGGTGTACTTGAAAGAAGAAATATGACTTTAATGGACATGGTAAGAAGCATGATGAACAATTCAAGCCTATCTTTGAATTTGTGGAGTGGAGCCTTAAAAACTGTCGTCTTAAATAGAATTTCATCGAAAGCAGTTCCTAAAATACCTTTTGAAATTTGGAACGGATAGAAACCTAGTTTGAGACATAACATATCTGCGGTTGTCCAGATGAAGTGAGGGTTTACAATCCTCACATAAAGAAATTGGACCCGTTGACGGTTAGTGGATTTTTTATAGGCCAAGGGCTATAGATTCTATTATCCTTCGCACACTCCAAGGATTTGTTGAAGCTAGAAATGCAAGATTTCTAGAGGTTCATGAAGTGAGTTTCCTAGAAATATTGATTTTCAGGAAATAAACGAATTTGTTGGGTCATCTTTCAATCTAGGTATATTGATTCGTTTTGAAAGAAAGAAATCAAGTACAACTAGAATGAACCAACTCAAGAAAAATCGTTACTACATGAGGAAATGTAAAATGAGAATCCTCACTCGATGTTGAACCTATTATTACTCAAAATATGCAAAATCAAGATGAGATGGTAGGTATAAGAAGATCCTCAAAAATAAGGAAACACGCATTTTCTCGCGATTATGTTGTATATCTTCAAGAGTCCGATATATGTGTTGAACTTGACAATGATCCTAGCTCGTTTTCACAAGTTGTTGAATGGAAAAATTCAAGTTTTTGGTATGATGCCATGAAGGAGGAGATGGAATTTATGGCTAAAAATCAAGTTTAGGATCTTGTTGAACTGTCAGATGGACATACAGTCATTGGTTGTAAATAGGTCTTTAAGACCAAAAGAAATGCATCTGGTACTATAGAACAATATAAGGCAAGACTTGTAGTTAAGGGTTTCACTCAAAAGAAAGGCATCGATTACCATGAAACATTTTCTTCGGTTTCCAAGAAAGATTTGTTTAGAATTATAATGGCTTTGGTAGCTCATTTTGATTTGGAGCAACATCAAATGGACGTGAAAACAATATTCTTGAATGAGGATCTTGAAGAAGAAGTATATATGAAACAGCCTAAAGGATTTACCAATGATAAAGGTAATCACATGGTTTCCAAATTAAGAAAATCTATATATGGGCAAAAACAGGCTTCCCGTTAGTGGTATTTGAAGTTTTACAATGTTGTTATTTCATATGATTTTACAGAAAATATCATTGACCAATGCATATATTTTAAAGTTAATGGGAGTAAATACATTTTTCTAGTCCTATATGTAGATGACATTTTACTTGCAATTAGTGATTTGGGATTGCTACATGACATAAAACCATTTCTTAGCCAAAACTGTGAAATGAAGGATATGGGTGAAGTCTCTTATGTCATTGGTATAGAGATTCATAGAGATAGATCTAAAAGGTCATAAGGATTGTCTTAGAAGGCCTACATTGAATTTTTTTTTTGGCAAAGATTCAAGATGAAGGATTGTGTATCAAGTGTAGCACTCATCGTTAAAGGTGATAAATTTAATCAGAATCAGAGTGCATTGAATGAATTGGAAAGAAAGAAATTGGCTTCTATACCCAATGCTTCCGCTATTGGCAGTTTGATGTATGCACAAGATTGTACTAGACCCAACAATGCCTTTGCAGTTGATGTACTAGGCAAATATCAAAGTAATCCGGTATAGAACATTGGAAAGCTGCCAAGAAAATGATGAGGTATCTACGAAGAATTACAGGCTATAGACTCACATACGAGCATTTCGACAATCTTGAAGTTGTTGGATTTACGGATTCAAATTTTGCTGGATGTGAAGACACAAGAAAGTCTATTTCATGATATATTTTTCTTCTAGCTAGAGGAGTTGTATATTGGAGAAGCAGCAAACAGACTATAATTGCATTGTCTTGCTATGAAGCTACAACACGAACATTATGGTTGTGAAATTTTGTCAAAGGCTTAAGAGTTGTCGATAATATAGAGAAGCATTTGAAGATTTGTTGCGATAATTTCGTTGCAATTTTCTTTACAAGAAATAATAAAAGTGAAAGTCGAAACAAACAAATCGACATAAAGTATCTGATTGTCAGAGATCATATAAAGAAATGTGAAGTGGCCATTGAGCATATCAAGACAAAACTCATAATTGCAAATCTCATGACTAAATGCTTACCGACTAAAGTTTACAAAGTTCATGTTGAGAATATGAAACTTGCATGCTCAATATGATACTCCGATGTTTGGTTTTTTAAGATTGTCGTTTTTGTGATTGAAACAATGTTATTAGTGTATTTAAAGAATGTAATTTGGATATCTATTGTGGTTATTAAAGTTTGGACCCTGAATGACTTATAGGAAGTTCATTCACAACGTAAAATAGTCTATACAGGTGAGCATATTTGCAATACATGGAAGGAAATGTTTGATTATTAAAACATGACCCTCATAATTCAAGTATTGTGAATTTCTACTTGAGTATGTTATTGGCAGTTTTAACATATGATCATATTTAGTAACCACTTTAAAGTTAACCTTTTAACATGTGGACCAAGTGGGAGAATGTAAACCGTTTGTGGCCCACATGGATAATATAAATTCAAATAAATTTAAATTTTAAATAGTGGGTTAATTAACTGCCTAGATAACTTCCCATTTAGTTATTGGAGAGAAGTTATTGCAGGAAAAAACTACCCACTACCATGATGGATGAAAATTTGTCTGGTAGTTGTGGATCCCTAACCAAAGCTGTACAAAAATCTCTGCAGAATTTTCTTTCTAAAATTGAAAGTCATATGTTCATTTCGATCAAGTTGAAGGATTATAAAGTGGATATTGGTTAGAAGACTCTTGGTGCTTTAAAGACTCATTTCTATTGCAAATTTTCAATTAAATCTTGAATAACATAACTAGTGGTATGCATTTTAATTTCTCATAGGCTAGTGGTCACAAAACTTTGTGGAATTCTAAAGGATTAATTCCATTTTGCCAAAGTTGTATTATCCTCCAGTTGCAATTTACTGAACACATTTTGACATATCAACAAATGAGAAGTTGTATACAAGTCCACAAAACACATTTTTACGTATCAACAAATGAGTTGTATGCAAATCCTATAAACAAAACAAAGTGAATTAAAAGACAATAAAAAAAATTCCTCAGATGAAAAGAGAAGCCCCATTTCACTTTAAAACCCACTTTTAGAATGATTTATTGTTGAACCTGAAGGGCCAAATTTACCTGTCAAGAACCTCAGGTTAAGTTGTATAAGCATGCCCAATGTTATGGAAATCAAATTAGACCGACCAGAACAACCAAAAAATTTGTTAACCAAAAATCGTAACTAACCCAAAAAACAATTTTCCAATTTTTCTGGTTGGTAAAATGGGTTAAAAATTATTCTGTACATCTTTCAGCCCAGTACATCGAAAGCAACATAAGGCCCAAAAGAATTACTTTTCCAGTTATTAGCCCACATATTTATAGCATGCATCTTCAATGCTTGTGTAAGGAGATTCCGATATGGGATTTTTTTTTTTTTTAAAAAAAAAAAAAAAACATCATTTAGAGTTTGTAAAGCACTCTCCAGTCCACCATTGTGAATGATTTTTCAATTATAAAAGTTGAATAAATTAAAAGGTAGTAGCTCTATTAAAAAAAAAAAAAAAAACAGAGGAAAATCATGTTGGTGTAAATCATTTCTCTTCAAATTAATTTTTTTTTTTCCACTTCCAATCCAATTTACCTGATCTTTCATTTTAATTTTATTTCAATGACACAATAAAATACTATAAAAGTACAAAAACAAAAGTTAAATGTACCCAAATTTTATCATTAATGGGTGCTTTGTCTGTATACTAATTAAGTTGAAAAATTAACTTAATTTCGTGAATTTTGAGGTATTAATTTATTTCTTCATTACTGGCAGTTCGACCTTTCTACTCTAGATTTTTTAACTTTTCCGGATCAACATCCGAACTAAATTTCAAAACATTAGTTATGCGATTTTTGCTACAAGTACATCGAGTTTGACAACTCGGTATACAGTCTCCTCAGAATAGGAGGCCTGCCATTTTTTTTATTGGGCGTTAGCCCCCTATTGTGAGGTGGCTGTACAACAATTCAGTGGTATACAAATAGCAAAATTCATGCGGTATTAATTTCCTCGTCAATTTTCATTTGTTTTCTGGTGACCTACCTCTTGTTATCAGAATAATCATTCTAAGAAAAATGAAGAAAAGAACCCTAACAGGCTGAAATGAAAAATTAAGATTAAGATCTGGGAGGTAAAATACAGAATTAATATATAAGATTGTAGATACTTACTAGATTCAATGTTTCATACCTTGTACAGGTAACACAAAGATTAAGATTGTAGATACTTCCTAGATTCAATGTTTCACATTTGTAACTTATATATTCCAGGTCAAACGTACTTATATTCCCAACACATTCTAATTGATAAAATGTTCTTAATCTTTATTGTACACTTATGTCTCTAAATTTTTTATCGCATTCTTATTATAAACCTTTAAGTAATTAGCAATGACGATTTTCTTACAAAAACTGTGTTAGCGAACAATAAAATAAGGGACAAATATTTAATCTTACTTTTTATTTGTTACACCCTCCTTTTCATAAAGATCGCTTGCTTTCCTTTTTCGTCCGTCTCAGATTATAGATCACTTTTCTTATTGAGAGCATAATTGATTTTTGGGCAAATTCCGTCGTTTAGGCCTTCGTTTAGGCGTTTTTACTATTTATGGTAATTTTTATTTTAGCAATATTTCATTCAATAAAATTCATATTCGTATTCCGTTTGTTGGGAGGATGATCTTGAATATTAGGAGTTTCAACTTTAGTGGTTGTCTCGTATTTTTCCATTTTTGGAAAAATATCATTTTTTTTTTATTATTATTTATTTTTCGAATTTTGCTAGGATTTTATTATTTAAGGCGCTGTAAGTCATTCGAGGCAGCAGTTTTTGAATTTAATAAAATTTTTCGTGAGTTTTCTTATCTTTGTGAGATTGTTCATCTTCCCTATAATCTTTTGCTACATCAAATCCACATATTTTTATTTTATTTTAGTCCCACATTTTATGGGACTCATTAATTTATAATATCGAAAAGTTTTGTAAAATATGAGGTTCTGTTAATATTTAATCGACTTTTATTTATTTATTTTAGAGTTGAACTCTAAAAGGATTAAAGTAACTTTATTTAATTTATTCTATTGGCACAAGAGTACTATACTTTGTTGGAGAACTCGGATGATTGCGGCATCAGAGTGATGGTACATAAATTATAAACTAGTCATAGTTCAACATGCATTGCACATTATTCTGAAAATGCTTTATAGGTGATATAAAAATAATATTGTAAGACGTGAGAATATAAAAAATAATTAATACAAATTATTTATGTGGAATGAACTTCTGATTCAAATGAAATAAAAATCAGTTTGTAAACACAATTTAAATAGTTAAGGAAGTCAACTAGAATAGTATATCCATTTACTCATTTGATCTGAACTGAATATCCAATGATTACCATCCTTTTTTATATTCGCATATGTCAATTGAAATTATTTATTATAGATGCACATTATGTCTTATCATATACCATCTTTGTATCTTAACATTCACCGAGTAAATTAATTGGAAGAAAACTCTAAACATATTAATATTTTGTCCCAAATTTTTTTTAATATATTTAATATACCATCCAATCAAGTGGAATCAATCTATCAAATGTACATTGATCATAACTAAATAATTCATAATAATATTGTTCAAATGATTAAATAAATCAAATACATATTGAAAAACAAAAGGTAATGAATTTGTCTAATATGATTAAATAAATTAAATACATATTAAAAAAACGAAAAGAAAGGTAATGAATGTGTCAAATGTACATTCGTCATAACTAAATAATTGACAAAATAATTAATGACAATATTGTTAAAATGATTAATATATAAAATACATATTGAAAAACGAAAAGTAGAGTATTATTGAAAGAATTAAATATATACTGAAATACGCAAAGTAATGTATTATTAAAATAATTGAAGAACATTCAAAAAATGATTATTACTTGATGTGATATTTAATATATATATATATTTACAATTTCTCCATTTTTTCGCATGAGTTAAAAACTGAAGACTATAATTAATAAACCCGTGTTTCAGTAATTAATAAGAGAGAAACAAGAAACATGGAAGAAAAATAATTTTAATTAAAATATGAGAGTTATTCCGTTTGATAACAATTTCTCACTATAAGTTGCCATATTTATGAGAGAAATTGGTACATTGGCCATCTATTTTGATGCAACTGTTGACTGTGTGATGTTACCTACCATGTTCAATGCCACACATGGCTGATCAACGGGTACCTGAAAATCAGAAGAAATAAGCGAAGTAAAAAATTATTTGGCAAAATTTAAATCAATCTCTCTTCTTGTCTTACAATCGATACAAACTAAAAAGTTAATGACGTCAAATGCCAAGAAAACGTTATTGGAAGACAATTGTGTAAAGGTTGAAAATCTTGACATGCTATTTTCTCTTATTTTTTGTCGGAATAATGCTACTTATACGTAATAAAGTTACATAATAATTTATATACAAATGAGATGTCAAAAAAAGAGTAAGAATGTTTTTTTTTTATCTAAAGAATGTTTTTTTTTTAATATGGTTGAAGAAATTCTGACACAATCATATATCACCACATAATGTGTATATAAATCATTATGTACATATAACACAATCGTTGTTGTCGTTGGACGATGAGGACATCTCAACAAGCAAAGCAATATCATCAGTCATTAACTAGCGCACACAATTACGATGTGCATGACTAATCTTGAATCTTGATAAATACAATGAAGGGTACTTTCAGTTCAATTATGAAAATGACATATGAACTACAATTCATAATTTGTCAAAAGAGACAGCAAGTATGATCAAGTAATGGGGAAATTGACTTACAAAATGGCCAGCACCAAGAATCCAATAGAAATGTAAATTCTTGTATGATTTGGTGAAACCTTTTGTGGTATTTTCTCCATTACAAAAGATTGGTGTTCTGTTCATGCTCAAGAAAGTTTGCATCCCGTCCCATCTGCAACCGGAAATTAAAGTAAAAAATGAACACAAGTGCACTTTTGATGTGGTACGAGTTTATCTAAAATGCGTGTTTGTCATGAGTCATTATACTGTTTTTTTTTTTTTTTTCCTAAAAGTAAATCTATTCACACACTACCCTTTATTATCCCGCCACATTTTAATTGCAAGGAAGGTGTCTAACATTTACTCAATCTGCACTTATATCCTCAATTTTTTGTCGTCTTTTTATCCTTAACTTTCAATTGATAGGCACGTCTAGTGTCTAATTATGATTTCTATTCAAATATTCTACTATAGTGCATTGAAATGAAGGACAAATATTTTGTCAAACTTTTTTATTAGTAGTTAATTTTGATTATTTAAAAATATGAGCGGCAAATAAGTACTTTTACACTCTTCTAACAATTTTTTTTTTGAATGAAAACAGTCATTAGAGACAAGATGTACAAATTAATAGATGGTAGATAATAAGAATTTGATCAAAAAAAGTTGGGACATAAGTGAAAACATGAGCAAAAATGAAAGATATTCATTGCAATTAAAATGCGACATAGTTAAAAATTTTGGGGTGATCTTACTTGAGTCTTTCAACCCAGGCTTCAGTTCCCTTGGTTGAGCAAATGAGGTCGAGCTACAACAATACACGTCGTTTAGTCTTCAGTTTGAAGAAGAAGAAGAAGATTGACTACAGCCTACTAATATACATCAATAGTGCTACACGTACATAATACTACAGATAATGCATTACACCCCCCTCATATGGAGGGAAGTCCCACACACAATAAAAAATTCGCCGACACTGTTCATGTGAGACAGGTGTGGCCACACTTGATGTACAAATATCTTTATCCAATATACAATAACTCAACTAAACAATAGACAAAATATGCTATATAGTTTCCACTAACAAACAAACCATTTTATCGCATGCAGCTAAGTTATAGAATAATGCTATCTAGCACTACTGATGCCATAATACTAGTTTAGGTGACGTTAAATGATATGCTCGATAAAAAGTGGAATTAAGTGATTAATTTAAATATACATCTTATTTAATGTCACATTTAAATTATTTTTTGTGCAATGCTACAAAAATAGTTGTGTATCAAGGAGAGCATAAAACAGTTCTTACTTGACCATTATAGATAATAATATTGACTCCTTTTTCCAACAGTTCGTCGACCTGTAAATCATGCACCAACAAATAAGAACATATGTATCCAATTAAAGCATCTTTAAACTCTGTTAGATTGAAAAAAATTATTTACTTGTGTATCATCTTTGAAACGTTTCTTCGCACGTAGATCAAATTCATTGTTTCATCAAAAACTTATGAAATTTATATAAATGGGTGACACTAGGACTTGAACAGTCAAGATGGGCGGGCTTTTCGAGGGCTGGTCATAACTCAAATCATACAGGAAAAATCTCATAATTATAATGATAAAGAAACTTTTTAGGTGAATTTGATTGCCCAACTATATGTAGTGGGTGAGGGACAGAACTATTCAATCAAGTAAAAGCCAAATTTGTGGTTGAAGGGTCACTTTTCCATGTCAAAAATCTACCAGTTAATCATGGAATACATTTTCCTTGTAAATTTCATTTGTCTTCAAGCCTCAAGTTGCTGCCAAAGTAATAATTGAAAGAAAGGTGAAGAAGAGAATCCTAAAAGGCTGAAATGAAGAATTAAGATTAAGATTAGCAGGTAAAAGATAAGAGTTATTATTCAAGAAAATTAAGGATTTGTTAATTCTTCCTAGATTCAACATTTCAAATCTTATACGAAAAGTTTTTCGACAGCAGTTTCTTCTACCTATATCACAGATTGACAAAGAGAACCCTGAAGCCCTTCTCGGGGAGTTTCTTTTAGACGAATTCCCTATTTTATTCGGAAATATTTTGAATGAAGTTCTGTCTTTGTTACCTCATTGATCCTAGGTCTCATAAAATCCCCTTGTTGTGCAATGAAAACAGGATCTGATTGCTCTTCCCATCTACGAAAAACAACGTTAATTACGCATTTTTTAGTCAATCAAACTCTAAAATGCTCGTAATTTCATTGTCAGAAAAGAAACTAACCGAACATTCTCCGGAATCTTTAACTTCGTTTTAATAGCCCCGTTCATCAGTCTATCAAGATCTCCGTCACCATCAGCAGTAGACATCAAGGAATTCAAGTATTTTGAGTATCGTCTCATCGCAATTTGTCGGGATTGCTCAGAAGCTGTCAAAGACATATGATCTATCCCTGAATCCTGAAGAAAATTGTAGAAATCCTGCAAACATTGGACTCGACAGTCTTCGTTAATAATGTATAATACTGTAAAGTGCACCTTATTAAACAAAATAGACGAGGAAAGATGAAAATTTACCACTGAATTGCTGCTAGCATCAATAACGTTCTCAAGTTCATTCCAAGTGTCTGTTGCTTCTACAAATTTACCGGCGTCAATTTGTTGTTTAATTTGTGCGGCAAGACTGTTTTATGAAACAACTTTTGTTAGCCAACACCATTCTTTCGATTCTAAAGCATGAAACAAAGTATATAAATGTTGGACCATCGACCTATAAATCTGCTCATTTTATATTTTGGACATTGCTGGAACAAAAGCATCCTATAAGCTAATTTCCTTCTGAGAGTAGTAGTATGACAGTAGTATTACTTTCAGCAGTAGGGTCGGGGATTAATCTGAAACAATCCAAACACTTTAACCTGTTTGATTTCTTCAGGCCATAGCTGTCAATTCTTGAAACATCTTTGAGAAGAGGGCCCCATGAGAACTACATTGTACATGTGAAATCAAGAAATAGGACACGGTACAAGTTGAATGAAAAAATGTTAATTTATAGATGAATCAACTGCATACCACAAAATCTTCCGGTGAAATCCAAGAGTCTCCCAGTGCAATTCCTGTGGGCCAAGGACAAAGTCCAAAAATTTAAGGATTATCCTCGTATATGATGGATTAAGCTCTAATCCCTATTCTCTAGAGGAATAACAAAGTTTTCCCTATAATGGAGAAGTCTATATCTTACACAAATGAACTCCTAATAAATCCTTTATATGGCAAGAAATTCAGGGCGGCCTGGTTCAACAAAGAATCAATCTTTTCCCCAACATTTATATTTCATTTTTCCAGCTAGAAACAAACACAACCAAGTTTTATTTCAAGTACTGGGTCAGCTACATGAACTCGTTTACGCTGCTCCACTCTATTCGTTTCTAGGTCTGCTCGCAGATCCAGAACAACTACGTCCACCGGTCCACATTTGGTTATTTCATAATTCCCTCTTCTAACATATTCTACGAAGATCAATGTCACTCTTATGAATGGAAATCTATTAAAGTTATTCGATTTTCGGACTAAGATTAAAAAAATGTGACTACCTCCAAGTTTGAGCTGTAGTTTTCCAGCCTCTATTGCCTTGAGAGCTGACAATCCAAGAGTAACCGCATACTTTCCTCCATAAGACTCTGCTACTATATATAGAGAACTATTCTGAAGTCTCTGATTTCTGTTGAAAACTTCTATCAACAAGTTAGTTAAATCAGTGGCTGCTTCATCATCAGTTTTCACAAACAGTTTAGTATCCTCAACGTAACTGTATCCAGTACCAACTGGATTATCCTATACCAAATAAAAAATAAAAAAATGAAATGAACAAGATTTTCGACTGCTATCTAATCCTTTGCTAAACATTCGGTGTAGATCAATTATAAGGAATGCCATACTCACAACAAATAGGAGATCAGCATGTTTAAGCCATGTTGAGTTTCTAGGCTTCAAATAATTGTCTAAAGGTCCTATTTCTTTAAAATTTCCAATCCCAACTCCAGAAGCACCCTGAAGAATAATACCGAACAATATTAAAGAACAATAATTGAACAGTATTAAAGAATAAAAAGAAGCTAAAATTTTTTTCATTATAGTGTTTAGTACTAAACATGTGTTTGCAATTAACCAGAATGACCAAGGGAGAGTAAACAGGAGAAGAATGAGAGCTAGTGTTGAGGGAGGATACAATTGACTGCCTCGAACTGATATGATAGGAGTATTTTACATAAATACTAATACTTACAGGACCTCCCTGGAGCCAAAGAATTATAGGCCTTGGCTTGTTTGAATCTTGAACAATGTATGGGCTTCTGTAATACCACCAGAACATGTGAGCTTCTGTTTACAGACACAAACAGAAGAAAAAATCAGCATATATATTGCATCAAATTCTGTATCTAAAACGTGAAAAAAGAGTAAACGTCAAGTTATCTAGAAGCTTATTCGCTTAAACGATGTGGTTCAACTTAGTATTAAAGCACGTATGGATTAGATTAGAAAATTTAACTTACTGGGCCGGACTTCAACATATCCCCATTTTTCTGATTCATCTTCTGTTCTTTCAGCTTTGGGTGCTAGTGCTCCATGAAACAGTGGAACAAGAAACAAGAAAATAACAAGAAAACCAGCAATATGGGAACTTTCCATCTGAAAGAAATAAAGCAGGAAAATATGAAATTCTGACTTCACAGAATCAAAAGATAATGTCAAGAATTTTGTTTTTTATACAAGGGGAGCCCTCGACTCAAATTTTGATGGATTTTAGAAAATGATAAATTCTAGTTAAATTTTGTAGATTTGAATAGATTTTCAAAAAATTCATAAGAATCTCATTATAAATGACAAGATTTTGTTCCATTCATATATTTTAATATCCGTCTATTAATGAAAGAGTGTGTTACTTAGTGTCATTGGTATTTAACACGTCCATAAGACATTAAATTAGAGGTTCAATTAAGTACAAAAAATTATGAGCCATTTAACAGGACCTATGTTATGATGGCATGTAGACTAATGTTCATAGGTGCTAAATAACATTATTTTTAATGAAATCCTTATAAATTCATGAATTATTGAGAATACCTAGATTTTAAAGGATTTTATTGTTATTCATTAAAATCTCAATTGGAGACGCCTAAATTTAAAATGATTTTCAAAATTAATTAAAATCTCAATTGATGACACATGATTTCTTTTAGATTTTTAATTGAAAGAAATAAGTATTCGTTGTAAATATAGAAGTATTTATAAATGACTTTTATACTCATGCAACCCTAGCCATTAGGACTCTTATATTCATTGTAGCCCTAATTTTTCCCTATAAATATAAGACTTTGGATCTTAATAAAACGCACAATTCTATTAACTTATCTCTTTTTATTTTCTTGTTTTCTCTTTAGTTTATAACATGCTATCAGCATGATAGTCCCCCCCCCCCCCCCCCAATAATTTTAAGTTTTGTATTCTCTTGGAAGAAAAGAAAAGGTCGGTAATAATTCGACGAATGGTAATTTTTTTTTTTTTTTTTTTTTTTTTTTGTATATGCATAATCATGGCAGAGTCATTATAAATTTTTTTTTTAAGAAATCAATTATGCATTATATTCCCAAGTTGTATAGTCATTGCCCTACACTTTTAAGAAATCGCTAATAATGGCATTTCAAATTTTTTTTTCATGGTAGATGCATAAAAACTTATGCCCTAATATATTACTATTTAAAATACAACTCTACCATAATATTATTGCATGTTGATCCAACTTGCCATTACGAAATTAGTTTTATAATAGCAAAGTCATATGTATCATTCTCCTTTTCTTTAACCTAATGAAATATTTCTTTTGACATTCTTTCATAAATTTTTAAATTGATAATAGATCATGTTGTTACTCTTGAAATAACACAATATTAATAAAATTCTAGAAGAATATTACTTGCTTATGAAGAGTGTGATATTACAATTTCAATATTCCAAAAAAACATTGAATCAATGCTCCTAGAGAAAAATATCTTAAATCATATTTATTCTAAACGAATATTGTGTTGATGCTTTCGAAGAAGCATAGCCCACGTTATATAAATATTTTAGAAGAATATTACATTGTTACTCATATAGAGCACAATTTTTAATATTATATTGTTTAGCTCAAAAGGTTGAACGAATAGTTAATTTCAATATTCCAAAAGAATATTAATTGGTCCTATGTAAAATCACGAATTAAATTACTCTATTTATTTATGTGTCTATTCTTCTGCATGCATATTTAGATGTTGATGTTTTGATTAGATATTATTGTTTTCAAAGAGCATAATAATATAAGATCGAACATAAAATTGCGTTTTTACTATTGAAGAGCAAATCCTTACATAATTTATTACTGTAAACAATAATATGTTATTGCTCCTTAAAATCATGACATTAAAATTTTCAATATTTCAGAAGAATATTGATCTATTGCTTTTGAAAAGTAATAGTAAAATATAATGTGATCTCAAAGTAACACATCATAATTTTCATTAATATTTTAGTTAGATATTACTCGCTATCGAATAATATATTTACATACAATTTAACTTAAATTATATTTTTACTCATGAAGAGTAAATTGTTATTTTATTATTTATTAATAATATTTTATTGCTCTTGCAAAAGCATAAATTGTAATTTTTAATATTCTAAAAGAATATTGATATATTGCTCTTGAAGAAGCAACCATAAAATACAAAGTGCTCAAGTAGCACATGTTTCGGAAAAAAACATCATTTGAATTTGTGTTTGTCATTGAAGGAAAATGTATAACCATGTCATGTTGATATTGATTATTATGTGATTACATAATGATTAATCAAATTCTTCAAAATTAAATAATTGAATTATATCTTATATTTAACTAGAAATTCAGTTTGATTTTATTGTTTGACATGATCAGTTGGACCATCATTGGATCAATAATGATGCGAAATTAAAACTTCAAATAGATATTCAATGAAGAACTATAAGATTCTTCAATCCAATGAATTCATATGAATTATTTGTTTTCTTTATCGGCAATTGATCATTAAATATCCCTAGCTAAAATATAGAGTAAATACTCGTTATTTTTAAAAATTAATTAGGGTGATATATGCGGCCCCATCACCCACCACATTGACCATCTGGATATTATTTGTATCTAATAATATTTGAAACAAATACTAGATGATTACATGGTGTTCGCAACTAGAAGTTTGCGAAAGTACGGATCAATTTATAAGTATAATTTTCAGATTATACAATCAAAATGGTGTGTCTTATTAATGCTAGTAATTCTAAATCTATACTTTTTAATAAGTATTAATTGAGTTATCGATAAATGGTTTAACATTATTGCTTGTTAAACTCTTATAATTAATTTAATTGAAAACAAAATACTTCTCATTTATGTTTAGGGAATGCTATTACGCATCATGTCAAAATTATAATTCTCATCGTTATAATTGGCTTATGGTCATAGCCTAATTTCTTCATCGAATTATTTGATAATGTAATTAATCTACCACATTGCACTAAGATGAAAATTAAAGAATACTAAGAAGAAATGCGTGGTTTGAACCATTATCTCAAATGAGTGATATTTAATAACGCAATTTGCTGATAATCAATTTTGATTAAACAATTCTCTTAATATTAGGGAGGTGAATTAAGAAGTTGAAAATAATGTATAAATACATCATCATCTAAATTTCATAAAATATCATTCGAACAAGAAGTTCGAAAGATAATTCATTTAGATATATTTACTGACCAAAGGGACCAATAATATTTCACACATCAACTTCAAATACTCCAACTCAAATTAACATCTTAGAGGACAATTAGTTAATGTGATATTTGATGGTATATCTGAAGCATGATGATATTAAATTCTAATATAAAAAGCTCCAAACAAAAATGAAGCAATTAGCAAAAATGGTCTCATTAAGGAGGTATTTACTCTTGATGAGTATTTAGACATAAAAAAATTATTAAACCCAGAAGAGGTTAATGTGCCTGAAATAATGAAATTTGAAATATCTTAATAAGTTATGTCGTTATAGAAAGAAATATAATCGAAAAAGAAAAAAAGTTGTCAACAACATTTTTGCACATGATGTACTGCATCATATTATGAATAGCGATGAATTGAAATAAATGTGTCGAAATATATCGATTGAAGTTATGATTGACCAAATAAAATGGACACAATTTTAAATTAAATTTATTAAAGAAATTTGAAGTTTCTGGACCTGTAATCTGAAAATTTAAAGATATATATATATTTATGTGAAAAGAAAATGAAAAAAAATGAAGTCATAATATGTAAAGCACGACTCTTAACATAGCGGATCTCGCAAAGATAGTTGTGGATGAAATCCAGAGTCCATATCAAATTATCTTGACGATACATAAAATTTGAAATACGTGATAGACAACTTATCTGACATGGCTATTAATGTTATCCTTGAAAAATTTAATATGGCGGAAGCATAATTCAAGTGATATTATCGTGAGGGGAAGTAAATACGCGTTGTACTGATTTTTCCTTGACCAAGGTTTTGTTCCATTGGATTTTCTTGATAAGGTTTTTGATAAGACAACTTTTGTAGTATATTTAAAAGAATAAATATTTTTTTTTCCTTCATTAGAATTTTTCTTACATGATCTTTCCTAATAAGATTTTAACGAATATATTCTTTGTGCAATGAGTGTCAATAACATACAAGACATTTACACTCAAAATAATACTCTTATATATATGAAATTCTTGAAAAGATCAACAAGAGCTATTTTCTAAATCATCATGTTACTATAGTTATTAAAAGTTGAAAAAAAATCTCATATGAAGATAGTATTATTTGAAAACTGTACAAGACAATATGAGACAAATTTCACCAAAATTGTAATATTGAAGATATTTGCGTGCAAGACAATGATGAATTAATACAATAATTGAAATTGGGGGAGTAGTTGTATTATTTTTTCTTCGATCAAGTATTGTCCCACTGAATTTTCTTAACAAAATTTTAACGATGGAGCATTTTACTACTCCAAATTATATATACCTTTTTTATTGGCAGTTTTGTCCCATTGAAATTTTGCCAAACAATGTATCAATGAGATTGTTATTATAAATAGTCATTCAATGAAAAGTGTTGTAAATATATTAATATTTATGTATGACTTTTATGTCCCTGTAGACCTAGTCATTATGACCGTTATATCCCTTCCCTGTAAATATGAGGCTTTGATTCTTAATGAAACACACAATTCTATGGGCTTCTCTCTTTTATTTTCTCTTTAATTTATAACTATATTTATTTTAAAAAATTTGTTCAGTTGTGCACCAAAAAAGAAAATAATACTTATATTATAATCAATGTTCTAAAAGGCGTGTCTGGCCTTGCTAATTAGTCACGGTTTACATTTTTAAATCACTGATTATAATGCAACAAGACATTATTATATTAATGTTCTATTTTACTGCAAAAGTTTTAGCATGCAAAGGGATTGGTCAAGAGTCAGCATTTTACTCAAGAATAATTTTATATTTTCAATTAAATATGTTTTATGACTTTACATTCAAATGAATCTATCATTTTTATCCCACGTAATCACCAACTAAATTAGTACTAATATTAGTAGTGATGAATAAAATTACTCAATAGATAAACAAAAATGTTATGCATTAAGTAGGACCGCCTAATTATTCAAATAGTCAAGTTTAATGGAAAATAATTGATGTGAACCCGACCAAGAACAGGCTTAGGAACCCACGAACAAGATGAAACAAATCCAAGAAAGCTAGAAATCACGCCGCGCAAAGTTTCAACCCGACCCGTTGTCCAACCCGTACCAAGAACCAAGATTACACGTAAGAAATCCGACCCGTTGATTATCTGGAACAAGAACCGTACAGTGGGAACACCACAAAAGGACTGCGATACCTTTTGATAAGTTCAAGGTTTAGATCTTTAAACCACCAAGAATCATGGAGGAATAAATCTCACTAAGTGTATTAAAATTCTCCCAATAATCAAAGTCTAACTTTTACAATGAAAAGAAATCTTATTTATATGGAAATTTGGTAAAACCCTAAAAGATACGAAATTGGGTCCAAAATATGGTAATAAAATAGAGTTTTATGGAAACTAGGACTATTATCAAAACTTAGAAAATTCGGACAAATTATAACCAAGCGGTCGCTTGGTTATATTCCAAGCGATCGCTTGGAAGAGTCTTTCGCCTCCGAATATTTCCTGTCAATGTCTGAGCGACCGCTGGCCTAGTTACTCGAAGCAGTCGCTTGGGCTTCCGGCTGGCCTCCTTCTTCGGCTGCTCTTAACACAATGATCCAACTCTTTTCGGACCTCAACCCCAACATGAAACTTGTTCCTTGACTTGTCATCTTCAATATTATGGCCTCCGTTTCTTGAACATTCAAATGGTCGACTTTATTAGCTCTTTGAAGTCGCGCACTTTACTCTAGTCTC
Source organism: Osmanthus fragrans (assembly GCA_019395295.1). NCBI lineage: Eukaryota > Viridiplantae > Streptophyta > Magnoliopsida > Lamiales > Oleaceae > Osmanthus > Osmanthus fragrans. Next base: position 23,426,676 of record CM033343.1, on the reverse strand, counting down.
TTTCCAACAAACCTCGAGTTCTTACTAATTTGTGGTGCATCCTGGATCACATCAATAATTCTACTTATTGTACCGTAATGAATTATGAATTAACCTATACAGCGGTATAAAAACGAGTTAAAATGGTTAAACCTGGCATGTGGACCGAACACCATCCAAGTCGAACCATAGGTTGACTTGACTGGACCCACTAAAAATTGCTTTGATTATAATTTGATTACACCTCTATTTCTAGATCATTAAGTATATTAGGAAATAAGAAAAGAGGAAGATTGCCTTCCAAGTTGTGTGTACTACCACGCCCGAAACCCGTCCGTACTGCTCAGGGTCGGTCCCAAAAATTTAAAGACCCTAGACGGCTAATTATTATGAGACCTTCGAATATATATTTTTACAAGCGTAACAATAATTAAATATTTAAATAAATAACATTTTTATATTAAAACGAAAATTTATGCAGTTCTAATTAGTAATCCATTAATTGTATTACTTTTCTATCAGATCGATGAAATAGAGAATCCTGTATTTATAGTAAATAGACCATATAAACTATTTATTTGGAAAAAAAAGAGCATATAAAAAAAGGCATATGAAAACTATAAGTCAAAATTATGAATCACTAGAGAAAAAAAAAGCTTTATTGGAGTAATAAATAATTTATCATCTCTGGCCTTATCATATTTCTACATAATAATATAAACACAATTTCTCTGTCAAAGCTTATGAGTCATGGCCACTGTCTAAGATATTTTGTTATGTTGCTTTCTGTAATTATGTTCTTCATTTGGTTTGCTAGTAAGTCACTTTTAATATTTATTGCAAAGAAAAGGCTCAAATTTTGAAAAATAGTGCATATGAACTATTTATTTGGTAGTCTTGTGGAATTCAAAAAATTTACTTGAATAATATAATTAAACATAACAAACCCTTAATTCACTACAACAACAAGCGAAGAACAAAAATAAGAATAAGAACCCGAGCATCAAATATAAACTCAAGATATAAAAACAATATTAACCCTAAGATAAAAAATAGAAAGCAACTAAAAGAGAATTTGTCTAAGTCTCGTCTGTTGCTGACTTGCTAGTATAAGAACATATGGGCCTTTTTTTTCTTTTTTTTTTAGGCCCCTTGAAATCTTGAAGTCCAAGGCAGTGACCTTGTTTGCCTTGGGTCATGGCCGGCCCTGGTAGTGTTTGTTTAATGGAATAAAAGGTGGGAAAGGATGGTGATGGTGGCTAGTCACATGAGATGATATTTGACTCTAGATCAACTTCTTTTTTCGTTTTTCTCTTTTGGTTGAGTACGTTGGTTGTGGTCGGAAAAGTATAGAGATCAATAAGATGAGAGGAAGATTGAAGTTCAAAGTTGTCTTTACACAGTACATGCCTGGAAGAAAGGGATACCATGACTATTTTTCTTTGGTCCAAACAATCTTTAATTATTTTAAGAATAATATAATTTTGACAAAAAAATAATTCTTTAATTTATAAATATTCATCTTCTACAACTTGGAATAGAGAATATCAGTTTTATGCTTCTATCTTAACATAACTGGTAAAGAAATGACATATCGAAAAGAGAGGAAATATTCAATGCATGTAGACACTTCTTTGTCTTCGAATCTAATTTAGAGATATTTTAGTTTTTCTTTACAATTAATTTAAGGATATGATTTTAGGCCGCATTTAGACAATTAGTTTTTGATAAAATGGGGATTAAACATAGACTTAATTTATCATCATTTCATAACTTGTCAACCCTGGTGGACTGTTTTAGTATATTGGATTAGATTGAATGATCATAAAAAAGAAAAAAAAAAAAAAAAGGTTGTGTTGTATTATCTAGTACTACTTATCAAATTTGCCTTTAATGGTTGTTTTATGAATTTTTTTTTTTTTTTTGTGTACATTAAAAAAATAAATTTGGTGAGTGGTGAACTATGGGTATTTTATTCTTCATGTCAAAAAGTAACTTATATAATTTTAGATAGGAGAGAGCGCAGTTCGATTTGATTCCAAAGCGAATTGAATAAAATCGAGTGTCGATGAGAATTTTAGAAATGAAATTATTGGTTCCATAACCAACTATGGAATCGAACCAACCGATTCCGATCTGATTCTTTATATTGAAAAATTATGAAAATAAAATATGAAACTTCTTGTCAAATTGAAAATAGACAAAAATAAAGTATGAAGTCGCTAATTATTCTTGTAATCTATTAATACAAAAAAAAAATTAGAAAAAATTAAACAATGCAACTCCAAGTTCGAAGATCAATTGATAAAAGCAAAAAAAAAATGGATAAACTATTAAACGCCAGCATAAACTGTAAAATTAAGATAAAAAATTATTTTTTTAAAAAATACATACAACAATATATGTTAGAATATACATATAGTATTTATAATATGACCATCTTCAATAATCCTTGATGAAAAGATTTTAAATGATGGCCGGCCAATTTGAAAACAAGGAAAAATTTAAAAGCCTGATTGAGCCCCATTTTATTGTAAGATTGTATTTTGAAATAGTAGATTGATGGAGAATGTGTAATTAAAAAAATTGTGGATTTGCGTATAATATTATTTTACGGGTTAATTTCACAAACGGTCACTGAACTTATCTAAAAATTACAAAACGGTCACTGAACTTACAAATTTGCAGAAACGGTCACTGAACTCACAAGCGCTTTCACCAATGATCACTTAAATTTACAAACTTGCAGAAAAGATCACAATTAGGACCGTTATGATTTTAATTCAAATTTAAAGGACCAAAACACATGAACATAGAACATTGAGGACCTCAAGTGAAAATTTCAAATAAAACCTCCAAAACCCAAATGTAAACTTCAAAAAACGATGGAGGAACAATAATGGCTGAAATTTGGGAGAAAATCAAGTCCTAGTCATCCAATAAATTGTTCCCAATCCCTAGGTGAGCTTCTAATTAGGAACCCAAATCCTCAAATCTTCTCTTCAAATCGCACGAGACTACATATTTCGGCAACATTTTCTGCGAAAATCAAAGAGTGGGGACCATAATCTTCTGAAATTTATTCAACATGTCGGATGTGGAGGAATAAGATGAAGGTTAGCACTTCTTTTTTAACATTTTTTGTTCGTATTGTTCACATAAAGTGACTTCAGACAGATTTTGGGATCACATTAATTGGGTCTTTTGTGTTGAAATGACATAAAGTCTCCATTAATTTGATTATCAATTCACGTGAGTTGGACGATAGTTGAGTCTTTTTTTGCTTTGAAACGTTTGTGCTGTACATTTCAGAATTCAGTAGGTTCTTACAGATTTTTATTTTTTACTATACTATCGGCTAAGTAAATTTATAATATCTTATTGTCTAGGTTATTTTAAGGTTTGAAATTTGCATTTGAGATCCTCAAGGTTCGTTCACGTATTTTGGTCCTTTAAGTTTGAACTAAAATCATAACGGTCATAATGATGACCGTTTCTGCAAGTTTATAAACTTCAGTGACCGTTAGTTAAAGTGCTCGTAAGTTCAGTGACCGCTTCTGTAAGTTTGTAACTTCTGTGACTGTTATGTAATTTTTAGGTAAGTTCAGTGACCATTAGTGAAATTAATCCATTATTTTACTGAAAATGTGTGGTTGAAAAGAAGAAATAGAAAAATGTATTTTGAAAATAATGATGATCAAACAAGTGCTATGTTCTCATGAAAGACTAACCTAAAAATATATTTTCTCTTATTGTAATTGCATTAAAGTTATGAATTTGTAAAATATTTATAAAATTATTTAAATTTGAATTTTGATTAGCTATTAGGTTTTGTTGCAAAGGAAAAAAGATAAATTATGTATAAAAGTAAAATTTTTGGCTTAAGATTATTTTGGAAGTGTAATGTTTAAATATTTGGTGCATCTTGGCGCAATGCACCAGCAAAGTATAAAAATTCGCTGAATCAAATTCACTATTAATTTTCAAGGAAACACTTAGAATTATGATTGAATAACGAAACCGTCAAATCGCAACATCGAACCGAAATCACTTTTTGAAATCGTTGGTTTGGATCTACATGGATCTGTCAACGTTTTGATTTTCAATTGAACCAAACAGTTTTGAAGTGGTTTGATTTATATTTCAATATTTGCTAACCATTTCAAATCGCCAAAATCGTTTATAAAAAAAATTTGAAAAAAAATTAATTTAAATTTTATCCAATCCAATTAAAATTAAACATATCTTAATTCAAAAAATACACCAATATATAGCATAACCCAAATAAACTTAATACCTTATTTATCACAATTAATTAATCAAATCATATACAAATACACATCAGTAATCACAACTGTAAATGCAAAATCCTCAAATAAGTATTGAACATTGTTGTTGAATTACAATTATCGATTGTCCATTACAATTGAGTAGATAATTAAATCTAGATTTTAATTCAAACTCACACATTTCTTTTTCTTCTAATAATATTTTTCTCAAATTGTCAGTTTATCCAAAATTTCTTATTTTTTTGATAATTATTTGCTATATTTTACTATGTTGTGTTATGTTCTAATTTGTGTCGACTATCTTAAATTTTTAGTGGAAATCATTTATTTATTTATTTATTTATTTGAGTCTCAATTTTCTAGTCAAGTCATTCAATTAATTATTTACATTTTATTTTTTATTTTTTTAGATTTTACCATTAATTTCTAGAATTTAACAATTGATTTGATAGATTACTTAAATTGTCATTTTCGAAGATTTGATCAACGAACATTTCGACATATTATTTTGGTGAAAATTAAATGCAAATAAATACAAAATGGTCCCCCCTAAATAGCTAAAAATATGTTAACTATTCAAATATTTAACTGTTTCTGATTCTATATTACCTACCAGTAGTCGAATTTTTGATTCTTTTATAAATTCTTTAAGTGCAAATACGGTTGAGGCAATGATTGACTCTAAAATTTGGTTGCATAGCAATAAGGATCCTCTAGGGATTCGTCAATGCTTAGATGAGATAGAAGCACCGGAGATTCACAAAAAGTTATTAAAAGTATCATCGTATTTGATATTTTTATTCATTTTTTTATCAATTGTTTTATATCATTTAACTATAATTAATGAATTCATACATTATATTCTTATCTTTATAGAAATAATGAATCATGTAGAATAATTGTAAATGCCGTGCCAATTAGTATGGACTAGGAGGTTAAAATATGTTCTATCACGTTGTTGCATTATAATGATTTGGATTATAGAATTTTGGTTTGTAATATGTTTAAAGATATTATTTACATTTCAATGTAAAATTTTAGACTAATATTTATGATTTAACTTATGCGATATATATATATATATATATATATATATATATATATATATATATATATATATATTTGTTAAATTGTGATTTTTAACCTAATCAAACTGGAAAAAAAAAGTGATTTTAATCGATTTGGTTTAGAAATTGAAGTGACTTGGTTTTAAAAAAAATTCAAACTACTTTAAGTTATCTGTTAGAAAATTTATCAAAATCGTCCAAATTCAACTGTGTTCATCCCTACTTAGAATAGGATTCGATTCGGTCGACTCTCGAGGCATATCCTAAAATCGACCTATTTGGTAGAGAAATTGGAGTCGAATTGATTGGTTCTATCTGGATAAAACGTACATCCCTATTTTTAAGATGCGAGTATTTTTATCGAGGTAAAAAATATAAAAACATATTAGATTAACATTAAATTAACTATTATTACAAAATTGTTTAATGATTAATTGTATATTCAAAATAATAATGTTATTCAACCTAAGTAGTGTTAAGCATCAATCTATGTGGTCACACTTAATAGGTTCAATTAAATGAATTATATATATAACAATAGATTTAAATGGATCTATCATTTAATGACGTGCAATTGTCACCTAAATTAATAATTGACATCAATGATGATAAATATCATTGCTCGCATATTAATTATTTCCTATATATATATTATTTTCTTTCGTAAATATTTTTACTTTAATATACTATACAATATATTAATATCTTAATTAATTTATACTGACATCATTATTTTAATATACTATTTAAATCTATTTGTTTAAATCATACACATAATATGCAATTTCCAATATATATTTTAACACACAAACATATAACATTTTTTCTCACTATATAGCCTCTGTTAAAATTCATATTTTAATTAAGTCAAAGTCAACAATCAATTTTAATCATATATTTTATGAGACCCACAACTTTTCAACCACACACTTCAAATACTTTTATGAAAATCTATTTAAATTTTGATTTTAATCTCCACCAAACAGAGACATAGTAAAGCGAATAACAAACTTAAAATGATATTGACCTTAAAAAATGTACTTCCAATGTGATCAACAGATCTCAATACCTCTCACATCCACGCAAACTGTGTTCCTGCACACTAGGACAAACCGTTAACCACAAGTAACTTTCTCCGATGGGAATGTTATTGGGCGCGCGCACTCTGATGGTCAAATTAGTTGGGAGAATAAATATATGAGTGTAGGAGGATTTTAGATGTGAGCCTCCAATGTAAATATATGAGTGACTAGAACCTCTTATCATAGACGTCAATCCATTTAATGTTATAATCACTTACAACCCATGACTTGATATGTAAGAATACGATTGGCTTGTTGATTGAGTTGAGTTGCATATTCAGTGAGTTGTCACATCACCCACTTATTACTAGATCTCTTATATTAATTAATATATTTCCTATCTGCTTTCCATACATAGTTGAGAAATAATCAAACTTTTAAACAGAGAATCTTTTAATAAATTGAACATTAATGTATATTAAGATTTTTTACCATTTTAATTATATTAAAAATATTTCCTATTTAAAACAAGCCGATTTCATAAAATCGAATATTTTAATATTCCTTCCAAATCCACTCCAAGTTGTGTTCCTGCACACTAGTACAAACCGTTAGCCACAAACGGCCTCCTCCGGTGGGGATGTTGTTGGTCGCATGCACACCGATGGTCAAATCATTTGACAGAGTAAATATATTAGTGTAGGAGGACTTTATGTGTGAGCCTCCTATGTAAAAAAGAGGGTTGGTTTTGGAAAGTAGAGAATAAAATAGTGATATAGCAAAGTTATAGTTTGAGTCTAAACTTTTATTGACATTAAGTGTGAGCCTTTATAGTAGAAGAAGGTGAGAGAGAACTGTTGGATGAAGAGACACGTGGCCTCATCTCAGTGACTAGAATCTCTTATCATATGCGTCAATTCATTTAATGTTATAACCACTTATAACCCTTGGCCTGACTTGTAAGAATACAATTGACTTGTTGATTGAGTTGAGTTGCATATTAAGTGAGTTGTCACATCACCCACTTATTATTAGATCCCTTGTGAAGATCTTTCCCCAAAAAGCCTCTGCTTGGCTCACGCATCCATGAGGGCTCGGATCCCATGAGGTTCGGTCAATTGCCACATGTGCAGAATGACGTGGAGTGCTGAATTAGACTCTTTTGCTATGTGGCTGTCATTTGGCAGTGTTTAGAGCATCGTTGGAAGAGGCGTAACAAATGATAACAATTAAAAAATAATGTCATAAATCTTGTCGAAATTAACTGATGATATTAGGAGATAGAATGTTTTCTTTTTCATAAACTGGTGTATGGAAAAATTTAGACATATCTTAAATTATTAGGTGTAAATTATTTGCTTCAAGTGCTCGCGAAATGTAGTTCTATATCATTTCTTTACAAAATTTAAGCCATGAAATGCTCAGATCCAAAATCTCTCGTTTTTTGGGGGTCGACTAAACTGGACTAATGGATGCAGAGCAATACAAACTCGATACATAGTGACAAATTATATTTATTTTCATTGGACCACCACATCCAACAATCCTTATATTCTCAAATAGAATCATATAGCTAGATGAATTTTTCAACACATGGTCTCGCATAGCAGGACTCTCTCGCAGTATCTAATTGGGGTAGACTTGAGTTTTGATAAAATTTGGGTTTTTAATTAATTTTTTTATTAAATAAATTCGAAAGTCTATTCTAATTAAGACTTAATTTTTTGTTATTATCTGTATGTTAGTTGTTAATTAAAATTAGTCATTAATAAGAGTTAATCATTCACTATAAGTAGTCGTCAATTATGTTTTGAATAATATTATTTAGTACACGTGGTGTTAGAATATCAATTTAAGTAGTCACACTTAATATGTTCAATTAAATGAATCACGTGACATTACATTTAATTGAATCTATTATTTAATATCATGCAGTAGCAATTTAAAGTGATACTTGACACCAGTATTGTTGAATAATATTACCCATATATTTTTAACTGTTATAAATAAGTGTAATGTCATTTAGCATCACTAATGCTACGACTCCAGTTTAGGTTATGCTACAATACCAGTTTAGGTGGTGTTAAGTCATAGGCTCAATGAAATATATAATTAAAGAGTAATGCTATTAAACACCACTGGTATCAAGTACCAATTAAAGTGGCAATTGCATGACATTATATGATAAATTTATTTAAATATAATGTCACACGATTCATTTAATTGAATTTATCAAATGTGGTCACCTAAACTAGTATGGTGCTAGATATCATTATTCACAATTAAATAATTCATTTAATTATATCTATGATTTAATATCACATTAGTGTCAATTAAACTATGTTTTAATACAATTGATGTTAAATAACATTAATCTATAAATAAAAGTTGTAGCCTTAATGGTAAGCCCTAATTTGATTCTCATTTTTTTTTTTCTAAAATTCATTTTTCTCACTCTTCTTTTCAATCACGTATTTTTTATTAAAATAATATGACACGCAAATCAAAAAAAATTCTTATTTTTTAATCATACATTCTCCATCAATCTACCATTTCAAAATACATTCTTTCAAAAAAATGTGGATCAAACACACCATTAATGTTAATTACCATATGAGTAATGGGTCACACATATAACACTCTTTTGTCGTGTATAATAATTAATATTTGTTACTATTTATCGGGTGTCTAGTAGTAAAAGGTACCTATTTTTTATATTATAGAAGATACGTACAGATATTTGAATACAAAATATGGTGTAAATATCTATAAGAATTACATTATGTATAATATTACACACATAATTCATTAAATATTCGGTAAAGGTAATAAATTTACCCAATCTTAAAATTATAAAAAAGAATCAAGTCATTCTTTGGTCCCCGTTATTTTTAAAATTAATTTTTCTTTCTCTTATTTTCAATTACACATTTTTCAATAAAATAATATTATACACAAACTCAAAAAAAAAATAAAAATTAACTACACATTCTCCATCAAAATATTATTTCAAAATACATTTTGGACAAAAAAAAATGGTGTTCAAATCTGAGTTTTGAAGTCGATTGAAAATATTAAGAGTGTGTTTGATAGAGATTATTTGGGAAAAATGAATTTTGAAATAGTGATATGATGGGAAATGTGTGGTTGAAAAAGAAGGAAAAGTTATTAATGTGATGAAAAATATTATTTTATTGAAAAATGTGTGATTGAAAATGAGTAGAAGAATGAGAATGAAAATGAAAATGGGGATCAAATGGGGCCTAAATTTCTTGTCATTTAAAATGAGAAAAATAAAGAAATGAGTTGGACAAAAGAATTATTGAAAATGAAAATGAAAAATAAAATAATATTGTAAGGAGTCCATAGGTTTTACGAGTCAACTCGGCTACTCGGACAAAACATGGACCAATTTCATTTGTTTTTGGACTGCTATTTCTAATTATTACAAAAGATAAAGATCAAACAGGTCAGCCGTCAGCACTGAGCAGAGAGTACGATGAATTGGCGGGAAGGACTTCAATATTTTCATAGTCCAAAACATGGAATTATGTTATTTGTGTGATTAATAATCACCACTTGCCTTTATTGTCCTTCTTTTCAAAATTTAATTAGCACAAATTTGATACAAATTAAAATTCAGATTTTTAATTTAAATCAAAATCAATAATTAATTTTAATCAAACATTTTATATGATTCACAATTTTTAACCACATAATTCATTATTTTTTTAATTAAAATTTATTAAAAATATGATTTTAATCCCTACCAAATATGGACTTATTATAATTCTTGAAAGTAGATCAAACCTCACATCGTTTTTATAGAATTTTCTTGAATTTGATTCATAATCTGCCGTTCATGTTTTCATTTTATATCTGATCATACGAAAAGTCAATGGTTAAAAATTAAAAGTTATTCAATATCACATTATTTTCAAGCTTTTGAATTATTAAATTCGTGCTCGTTAGATTTTCACATAGTTCCAATAAAAAGTTATTTGTCGGGTCATTCTCTTTTCGTTCAAGATTTTCGTAAATATACATTATATTTACGAGGAGATTTGTCAGTGTATTCAACCCTACTAATTAGCGGATGTTCATGGGGTTGATTTATCACGTGTTGTTTGTATAGCCTCAAGGACAACGCATACAATTACTCAAGAAAAGAGTTCAAGTGACTCAAAATAGTTATATATACCTGTAACCCAATCTAATAATGGAAAGTTTTTGCTTTGTGGAAATGTGAAAGTAGAGACGCAAATTTTTGGAAGATTCTATGATGAAGGATTATTATTATACAATGGAACGAAGCCACTATTAAACTTGGTATTGTTCGTGGAGTTTTATATTTAAAGCTCCCTTTAATTCCAAACAACGAACACATGTGCAAAAGTTTGTCGTTGCTTCATTAGCTTTAATTGGTCTTTACTATAGATCCTTCAATATTTGTTCAATTAATACTTTCGCAATAAACTTTATTCGTTGGATCTCAAATGAACAATGTAAGAACTCTTGTTTATTTAAGAATTTGTCCTTCCTAATGACACATTAAAATTTTTAATAATTGAGGTGTTTAAACTAGTTCAGCCAAACAAAAACATTATTTAATTCGCAAATATTCTCAACATTAATTATAATTAAATCACGTCGGTATATTATCAAATCTTGGTTTTGTACTTATAAGGTATTCATTACATAATACTACTTTCTCAAAATAAAAATTGTTGTTTCCCCTCATTGATTTCTTCCTCTCATAAAAAATTGCGAAAACAAATAAAATCAACATTATTGTAAGATATTCTTATAAGAATTTGTGGAAAAAATTCAACTCTGAGTAAAGATTTTCAAATTTCATTTCAGAAACAATTCGTAAACAGTTGTCTTTAACAAATGTCTTTATTATTTACTATGCCCTTGTTTGGTACCCATCATTTTCAAAATATATTTCTTTCTCTTTTATTTTCAAGTATACATTCTTCAATAAAATAATATTATACGCAAACTCAGAATATGCTCTCTATATATACATATCGACAATCATGTATTCAAATAATATATTAATTGGCATCGTACTATAGTCAAATCCTTAAAATTTTCACAAAAATTAGGTGCAAACTGTTGGGTTTTTGGATCAAAAGCTTTACATAGAAAGCTGTAAAACATTTGTTAATTTTATGGTCAATGAAAGAGGTGAAAAATCATATTTCACATAGCAAAATAAGAACATAAATTAAATTCACTATGCTAGTTTTTTACACCAGCAGAGGAGAAGAGGGAGAAACTTGAATGTCTACATTTTTAATATGTTTTTTTTCTACATAAAATGGTATTACACGGCTTCTCTATATAGAGTCATTCTTACACACAATATCAATGATTTTCTACCAACTAAACACATGTCATACTTCAACTTGTAGTAGGCTTTACTAGACACTACATTAGCTAGTACAATACCATACTATGTCTATCTTTTACATCACAAAACAGTTAGACTTTAACCAAACTCAAACTAAACTAGAAACCACAAATACATCGATTTGGTTGACAACAAAGTGTAACCATAACTTCAACACCCCCCATGACACTTTGGTTGGAAACCATCAAAATATTTCTTCATTAAGGTTAGGCTATTTTTCATTTCTGGTTTTGGTGACTGCAAGTTCGAGTTCCTTTCATTTTATTTGATCCAAGCTCATTTAGCCTTGAATCAACATTACCCAAAGAACATTCAACTTGTATCTTTCCTTCTGTTTTTTAAAAGCTAAAACAGGGCTGCTGTTGAAACTTGCTGGTTTTCAGTTTTTCAGCCATTTTTCTTCATCTTCAGATTTTCCCAGAGCTGCTGCTGATTTTTGGCTTGACATAGATAGCTTACCAGATTTTGCGTCTTGCTTAACTGGATTCACTCCCCATTTTCCAGCCATTACCAACACTTATAAAAATGGTTTTAACAATATTTTTGCAACTCCTTCATCTTCATTCTTCTGGCATTTTCAGCTATTGTTTTGTACATGATATATGACTTTAGCTTGTTTGGGTTTCGAGCTTACTAGTTTCAACTAGATTCACTCCTTCTTCGCTAACCAGAATTAGCTTTTTTATCATACCAGTTTTCCTCAGCAGATTTTTCAGATTTCAAAACATTTTTTTATGACTACAAGTTTTGATTTTCTTTGTTTTTTATGTGATCCAGACTTTAGCCTTGGATCAACCTCATCCAAAGAAACCTTCGACTTGCATCATTACATCCTCAAAAATTTCTTCATTTTCTAGCCTTTTGCTGCTGGTTTTCACATTTTTGCATACCGAATTTTGAAACATTTTGTAAGCATACCAGTTTTCTTCTTTGCATACCGGATTTTGAAACATTTTGCAAGCATGCCGATTTTCTTCTTTGCATACCGGACATTGATTTTCAATAAATACCGAATTTTGAAAATTTTACCAAGCATACCGGATTTCAGTAATACATATCGGATTTTGATTTAGCCATCATACCGAATTTCAGAGAAGATGAACTTACTGTATTTCACTCAAAAAAATAATACCGGGTTTTGAAATGCCGAATTTTTGTTTAATAGAAAATACCGTATTTCAGATTTGGCTAGCATACCGGATTTGAGGAGAAAGAACTTACCGTATATGGAGTTTAGAAAACCGAATATTCCTTCACTTACCGTATTTCAGCTTAAGCTCCTTCATACCGAATTTTGAGCTTCTTCTTCAGCATCTTATACCGATTTTTTCACAGCCATTTTAAACACCAAACTAAAGCCTTTTTTACATCAGTTTCTTCTTCAATATTTAACTCCCCTTGTTCAGCTTCAAACTTTGTTAGATTCTTTAGATGGGCCCCCATCTGTAACATCATATTTCCATTTTCCAGACGTGTTCTAGTTTCCTGAAATCGATTCTTTATTTCAACCAGTTGGATTTTTGGTCAGGGCTGCTGCTATCTCTTTGCATATCATACCAGATTTTGGCTTGACCAGATTTTGTATTTTCTTGCTTAACTGGATTCACCATTTTTCAACCCCTTTTCAGCACTTCAAAAAGCAGCATCAACTACATTTCTTTTTCTGGTTTTTTCTGGCATTTACAGCTCCTTCAACAGCCTCTTTCATCGATTTTTTTAGCACCTTCAGTTGAAGTTAGAGATACCTCTACTGGCATTCGAGATGATGCATCAAGTACACCGGGCATTTCACAAAATGCAAGGATGTAAATGCAAATCCTACTCATATAGATTTAGGTGATGATGAGGAGCAGGATGAGGAAATTAGAAAAAGAAAATTGACCTCTGTAGTATGGAAGCATTTAAAGCTACAGAAAATTGATAAAATGTGCAAAGCAATTTGTAAATATTGCAAGAAACAATTAGGTGGTGAGTCAAAAAATGAGACAAGTCATTTACATGCTCATTTGGATAGATGCCTCCTTCGAGGTCAGAAGGATGTCAAACAAATGTTTTTGAATCAATTTAAAGAACCTAGTGGTAAGACTGCAATGGGGGCATTTAATTTTGATCAAGAAAAAGTTACGAAGGAACTTGCAAATATGATCATTCTACATGAATATCCTCTTTCAATGGTTGAGAGTTCTGGGTTTAGAAAATTTTGTAATACAATTCAACCATTATTTAAAGTTGTTTCTCGTAATACTATCAAGGCTAAAATCTTGAAAATTTATGATTACGAGAGAACAAAAATAATGGGCTTGTTAGAGGGGATCAATAGTAGAATAGCAATTACTACTGATATGTGGACATCCATCAAAAAGAAGAAATTTATGGCTATCACCGCACATTACATCGACGATTCTTGGAGGCTTCAAACCCGAATTTTGAGGTACAATAGTTTTATAAATTAGACTTTAAGCTACTATTGTATATCTTCTGAAATTTTATGTTATCTTACGAACTTTTTTTTACCATCGATACAGATTTATGTATGTCCCTTGCCCCCACACTGCTGATTCACTGTTTACTGTGTTAATGGAACGTCTATTTGATTGGAATATTGATCAGAAATTGTCAACATTGACTGTTGATAATTGCAGTACGAATGACGCTATGATTAACATTATGTTAGATAAGCTTTCTCTTGGATCTTTGATATTGAATGGTGAATTTTTTCACTTGCAATGTTGTGCACACATCTTGAACTTGATAGTAAAGGATGGTTTGGATATCATTAGCCCAAGTGTCGAGAGAATCCGTGATAGTGTTTCATATTGGTCAGCAACACCAAAAAGACTAGAAACATTTGAGGCAGTTGCACGACAAATGAAAATCCTTTGGGAAAAAAAATTAGCACTGGATTGCAAGACTCGATGGAACTCCACCTACCTAGTGATTCATACTGCTTTACGTTACAAAGAACTTTTTCCTCGTCTAAGGCAAAGAGAGCCTCAATACATAAGTGTACCAAATGAGAGTGATTGGAACTTGGCTACGGAGATTTGTGATAAGTTGGAGATATTTTATGAAGCAATTGAATTATTTTCAGGTACAAAATATCCTACTGCCAATCTGTACTTTCCAAATATTTGTGACATAAAGTTGGCAATCTGTGATTGGAGCACATCATCTTGTGAGGAAGTCAAATGGATGGCGTCAAGTATGAAGGAAAAATTTGACAAATATTGGAGTGGCATGCATGGAATTCTAGCTGTTGCAACTGTATTAGATCCGAGATACAAGATGAAACTAGTTGAATACTATTTCTCTTTGATCTTTGGAGATGAAGCGCAAGTAGAGGTTGAAAAGGTTAGGGCATTTTGTCATAAATTGCTTAAAGAGTACAAGAGATCATGTCATTCGATAGAATATACATCTCACTCTTCATTATCTTCTCAATCAGAGTCGTCTAATACAGTTGGAAAACATTCTCGCATGGCTGGTTTTGATACATTTGTTAGCCATTCTGTTAGAGCTGATAATGTAAAAACAGAGTTTGATGTTTTTCTAGACGAGCAAGTATTGCCAAGGGTGGATGGTTTTGATTTATTGACATGGTGGAAAGCAAGTTCAATAAAATATCCGACTTTACAGAAAGTTGTTAGAGATTTATTAGCCATTCCAATATCTACTGTGGCATCTGAGTCAGCGTTTAGTACAAGTGGTAGATTTGTGAGTTCACATAGAAATAGGCTTCACCCAAAGACTTTGGAAGCTTTAATGTGTGCTCAGGATTGGCTTTGGACTGATATTCATGGTATGACTTATTGTTTTATATTTGTTATTCATGCACATTCTTTTATTGCTAATTTTTTTCTCTATTGTGTGTAGCAAATTCTGCTCCTTCATCATATTCCGGAGTATGTGCAAGGTTTACCGATGATGACATTGACGAAGAGGTACATTTTTTTTGTTTAAATCTTCAGTTAAGACTATTCATGATTAGGTAGTATGGTTGTATTATTACTCTACTTACATTTCTCATTACTATATAGGTATTAATTGTGAGTGTTGACTCTTGACTTATGCTAGTGAGAGATTAAGAGTTGTGGGGAAAAATGAAGATTGAAGAATGCTAGTAAGAGTTTTGACTTTTGACCTATGTTAATGTTGATAATATTGTTTGTTAAATTCGAATTTTGCATGGTCGGATTGGGATATTGTTTTCATTTTCATTTGGAATATTATTTGTTAAGTTGACTTAGTATTATATTTTTGTTTGTTTAATTCATTTTCGTGGTTATTAACCGAATCGAACCGAACCGAACCGAACCGACTTAAGTGGTTATGGTGCGGTTATGGTTTTGACCGAACCGACCCCTAACTGACCTGTTGCCATCACTACCCAAGGCTGCTACTGAAACTTTGGCATAAAACCAGATTTTTGAAAATCTTTGCTGCCTTTTTACAGCTTCTGCTGGTTCCATTTTCAGTTTCATTGTGGCCCCTTTTTCCTTCTTTTTCTGGCATTTTTTTAGGCCCCTTAAGAACATTGAAGATTTGATACCATGTTGAGTTTTTGGATCTAAAGCTTTACAAAGAAAGTTCTAAAACATTGTTGTATTTGATGTTAAGGGGAAGGAGAAACAACCGGTCTTAACATACCCGAAATTCATACAAAAATAAGACATAAACATGCATATATACTTTGGTTTTCTGGTAGAAAATCAGAGGAGAAGTGATTTTAGAGACAACATTTTGATGTATTAACCACTTAAAAACGAGTTATACAAAGGCTCCAATATATAGAACCAACATACTAGACTTTCTACCAACTAATCTATCTACTATCATACTACTCTTATACATTACCATACTTACAAGCAAGATAATGTACTAACTCATACTAGCCAATACTTTACTTGTAGTAGCTTACAAAATAGGCCTAACTTTCATCTATTAAAGGAGTTAGACATCAACCAAATATGTAACTAAATCTAAAATACATTTTCGAGTGACAACTAAATGTCATAACTTCAACACTCCCCCATGACATTTTATTGGAACTTTCAAAAAAATTCTACCATTACTGGAAACCATCGAAGCATTCTTCTTCATGCTCAGCCATTTTTCATTTTTTTGGTTTTTTCTGGCATTTACAGCTCCTTCAATAGCCTTTTCATTGATTTTTTTTAGCACCTTCAATAGGCTCTTTCTTCCATTTTTTCAGCACCAGATTTTTCCTTTTCACAGCAACTTTACAGTCATTTCCTTTATACCAGGTTTTGCTTCTATTTTTAATCATTTTCAACACTATCTCGGATCAAATCTAACTCCCAGGGATGCTTGTATAAAACCAGATTTCTAAACATCTTTGCTGCCTTTTTACAACTTTTGCTGGTTTCATTTTTAGCTTCATTGTGGCCCATTTTTCCTTCTTTTCTGACATTTTTTCAGGCCCCTTAAGAACATTGAAGTTTTGATACCATGTTGGATTTTTGGATCAAAAGCTTTACATAGAAAGCTCTAAAACATTTGTTAATTTCATGGTCAATGGAGGAGGTGAAAAATCGCATTTCACATAGCAAAATAAGAGCATAAACTCTAAAATAAGAACATAAATTAAATTCACTTTGCTGATTTTTTACACCAGCAGAGGAGAAGAGGGAGAGACTTGAATGTCTACATTTTTAATATTTTTTTTTTCTACATAAAATGGTATTGCACGGTTCCCCTATATAGAGTCATTCTTACACACAATATCAAAGATTTATCTATCAACTAAACACATGTCATACTTCAACTTGTAGTAGGTTTTACTAGATACTACATTAGCTAGTACAATACCATTATTATACTATGTCCATCTTTTACATCACAAAATAGTTAGACTTTAACCAAACTCAAACTAAACTAGAAACCACAAATACATTGGTTTGGTTGACAATAAAATGTCACCATAACTTCAACACAAACAAAGACAAATTAGAAATCGAATTGATTAGTTTGATGGCGATGCAAGTTAAAAAGTGGCTATAAAGTTAAAGTGGTAATACGTGTTTACTAACTATTTTGCAATTATTTTGCATTTGCACTTTAAGAGGCAACACTATCTTTACTCGTAAAACCTACAAAAATTAGAGGTAATATTAAAAGTTCACATAAATTGCTACAATTCATTTTTCGTTATGTCAAATGTGAAAGGATAAAGAAATTGTTAAAACTCATATTTTAGGTACATATCACATGCTTGTGAGTGATTATAAGTAATTATAAGCAAATGTGCGGATAATAAACAAGTAATAGTTGTGAGTCCCATAAAATATGTGAAAAATATCTATTTATACTACTTAAATTATAATTTATGTTTTGCAAAAATGTTCACATACTTTATGTTACTTTCCTTAAAATTTCTATCAGTAGTAAAAGTGCATTTCAAGAAAAAAAAAATGGAACATTTCGTATTTGCATCATTACGAAATAAAAATTCATATGAGACTATATCACGTTTATAATTCAGAAAATACTATCAGGATTGGTAAATAATTTTAGAAATACTATATACCAAATATAGATTTCAAACTATGGTGTAACTGACATTTTCAAATCATCCTAACATTAAGCCTATCAATTAATTACTCTCCAAAATCAATTCATAATTCATAATTCAAAAAAGGTACCCAAAATTCGTCTCTGTCCAGAATCAAAATCTGGTTTCTATCTTCTTCAATATCAATCCATAAAGAATTAAATATTGTTGTAGAAACATATATTCCCCAATTGAATCTTCCAGATCACAAGGAAATGTTGCTTGAATTATTGTGTGTGTGTGTGTGTGTATATATATATATATATATATATATTCAATTCAACTTCTAGATTTGCCAACTCCAATTTGTCTTATGAAATATGATTTCACAATTTATACACAGCATTCTCAGTATATACAGTGGCATGTATGTATTTGATGTCAAAATTGTGATTGAATTTTCTTAGGGTCATCTATCAAACTGTGAGTATAATTTAAAAAATAATTAGGACCTAAATCTTTCCATATTGTGACCTTGGGTGCTCATTGTGTTACTCCAATTCAAAATTACATGTTGATTTTGTGTTGAATGTGGGCATATTGTAGTAAGGGATGTATTTAGTGGAGTAAAATCAGCCCATAATTGATTATCATGAATGAGTTAAGAGATATTCCCCTTTTCCTTTTTACTACAACTATGAAGTAATTTTGGGGAAAAAATTATTACATAGTAATTTGAAATTTTATTAAATTGTATGTAAGGGGCGTAATTTCCAAAAAAATAAATAATAATCACTTGGGTTGGGCCAAATTTTCATATGTGATTGAGCCCATTTTTATGGCCCAAACCAATTTGCACTGCACCCAGTCAGCCAAAAATCAAGAACGGAGATAAAAATCGAAACCTAGAAGTAGGCATAAAGAACAAGTGGAAATTACACAAAACCCTAGTTTAAAAATTGACTATTCTAAAATCAGACTCAAAATTTAACTATTCAAAAATCAGATATCTCATTAATTAATATATATATATATATAAACAATTAATCTACCTAAAACCCTAAAATTTCTCTCTTGCTTCCATCCCTCTCTCTCTCTCGCCTCCATCCCTCTCTCTATACCCTCCCTTGACAACCACCGTCGCCGCTGGAGCCAGGAGTCGGGCCAGGAGTCGGGCCAGGAGTCGGGCCAGAAGTCACAATGGTTACCCCCGACTCTATTCACCACCGAAAGCGCCGCCCGTAGTGGTATTTGCGCGATATGTGGAGTGTGTGCGCGATCTGTGGCGGGTTTTCTATTTCTGGTTTGGTGGCGGCTTTGTAGGTAGGTCTGGTGGTGGCTTTCTTGGTAGATCTGGTAGCGGATTTGTGGGTATGGCGTTAGAGATGGTGCGACGGTGGTGCACGACTGTGGTTGTGCGCGATTGTGGTAGGTCTGGCGGCTTTCTAGGTGGATTTGGTGGCAGATTTGTGTGTGCGATTTTGGAAATGGTGCGGCGGGTGGTGTGCGACTGTGGTGGCACGGTGGTGGTGAGCGATTGTGTGCGCGACGATGGTGGTGTGTGTGCGACTATATTGCAGTGGGTTCAATGATGGAGGTAGTTTTTGGTGGCTTGTGGGTGATGATGGCGGCGATTGTTCAAGTGGTAATGACTGTAGTAGTCCTTCTGTGATGGTTCTGTTATTGTAGATGGTGGTGTTGGTTTGGTGATTTTCATATTTGTGAGGTGTTGGTGTTGGCGGTGAACTGTGGTACAGTACGACGGTGAGGTGGTGGTGGTGGTGGTGGTGGCGGTGTCGGTAGAGATGGTAGTTTGTTGGAAGTGGTGGTGGTGGTGGTGGTGGTGGTGGTGGTGGTGCCGGGAGGCGGCTGTGGTGATTCGTCTGAGATGGTGATGTTGTTGCTGAGAGGTGGTGGCAGTAGTTCTGGCGATGGTGCTGCTAGAGGCCATGGTTGGCGTGGGGCGACAGTGATGGTGGCGGTATGTGGTGGTGTTGTGACCATTAAATTGGTTAATCTGTGACCAGTAAACAATATGTGACTAATAAAAAATATGAACTATGACTAACAAATAACGTGTGACCTAATTGTTAGCGTATTTACAGCTATTTGATTTCGTTTCCTTGTATAGAATTAGGTTTTCCTTTCTTTATTCTTACCTTTTATACTTATGTAAATACTATATAGATTCGATGGAATAGAGATAGAAGGATATTCAAACCAAAATTGTATCATGGTATCAGAGCCCTAAAATTCTCGAACCTGTGGTCGTAGTCTTGTGCTCCCGGTCCAATCTCGTAGCCTTGTGTTCTCGCGTTATATAGTCCGCATCCTCGGTGGTCGAAGCTCGCGTTTGTCAGCCCCGTTTGAGTCTTTGTGATAGTAGCATCGTGTTCGGCCGGATCATCTGCTGTTGGGAGTCGCAGTTCCAGTGTCTTCGAAGTTCGGGTTTTGTTGCTGCAGCGTGTTCCGGCGCCTTCGGTAGTTGGCCGGACATCCAGCGTCGTCATCTCTCTCTTCTTGTGAGAGGAATCTCAGTTTGGTTGGAGCGAATTTCGGTGTTGGATCTCTTCTTCGCCTCTGCGTACCGGGAGTTCTGCAGTCGCGTCTTCCTTCTTCGGTCGCGTGTCTTCCTTCTTCTCCGTGAGTGCCTATTTAATTGGGCTTGGGTGAGTGCCTATTTAATTGGGCTTGGGCCGAATTCTTTGTGTTTTGTTACTGGTTTTGGATTGGGCTGCTGTTTCTTTAATTTGAAAGCTTGTTTATATTGGTTGAATTAATTTGTTGGGCTTGGGCTGACGTTACTTTCTGGATTGTTTTAGTTTAGCGGGATTATACATTATTTGATCATGTCACTTGAAAAAAATGACTCTCTTTGTATTCATTTTACTGGGAAGAATTACTCGTCTTGGGCATTTCATTTTCAATTATTGATTGAGGGAAAAGGCGATTTATGGGGACATATTGATGGAAGCTTACCACCTCCTGATCAGGAGAAGGACAAAGAGAAATACCTTGTCTGGAAAACCAAAGACTCCAGAATTATGAGCTGGATTATTGGATCCGTTGATGCTCAGATTATTCTTTAATCTCAGACCTTACAAATCTGCTCGTGCTATGTGGGATTTTTTGAAGAAAGTCTACACTCAAAGCAACAATGCTCGGCGACTTCAATTGGAATTTGAATTGGCAAATTTCTCTCAAGAATCTCGATCTATTGAAGAGTTTTATTCTGGTTTCTCTAATTTATGGGCTGAGTACACGGATATCATCTATGCTTCGGTTTCATCTAATAGTTTGGAAGCAGTACAAGCTGTGCATGAAGTCACCAAGAGGGATCAATTTCTCATGAAATTGCGGGCCGAATTTGAACCTATTCGATCCAGTCTTATGAATCGTGAATCTCTTCCAACGTTGGATGGTTGTTTGGGTGAGTTACTAAGGGAGGAGCAACGACTTATTACTCGTGCATCTTTGGAGCAACAGCAGAATCAATTAGCACCAGTTCCAGTTGCATATGCAGCTCAAGGAAAATTCAGATCTCGGGATATGTCGGGAGTGCAGTGTTACAGTTGTAAGGGATTCGGTCATATGGCTCTTCAGTGTCCTAAGAAGGTATGCGGTTACTGCAAGAAGGCTGGACATATAATTAAAGAGTGTCCTATTCGCCCTCCTCGTAAATCTGGAGCAGGTTATGTTGCTGCTGCCACTTTAGCATCCAGTTCTGCTACGCCAATTGCTACCACTCAAGTTTCTGCCTCTCCTAGTCCTACCCAAAACTCCGTCACTCCAGAAATGATCCAACAAATGGTCATTTCTGCTTTGTCTGCCTTGGGCGTCTCAGGTAAGCCACCTACTACTCGTTCTCCTTGGTTATTAGACTCAGGTGCTTCTAATCATATGACTCATGATCCTTTATTACTTAGTAACCTCAGGCCATACACTGGACCCCTCAATATACATACTGCCGATGGTAACACTCTTCCTATCTCGGCAGTGGGTGATATATCCCCAGACGTGTCTAATGTTTTAGTCTCTCCACATTTATCAACTAATCTCATATCTGTTGGTCAACTTGTTGATAACAATTGCACTGTGTCTTTTTCTCCCTCTGGTTGTGTTGTGCAGGATCGGGTGTCAGGGAGGACGATCGTGAGGGGGCCTAAAGAGGGACGTCTATTTCCTATCTCACCGAAGCCAGTTTCAGTATTTCCTTTTGTTTGTCATTCTGCTACTTTAGACATTTCTGTTTGGCATAAGAAATTGGGACATCCCAATCCTACTGTATTACAATTTTTGTTAAACTCTGGTTTGCTTGGTAATAAAACTCATGCTTCGGTTTCATCTACACCACTTGATTGTGATTCCTGTAAACTTGCTAAGAGTAAAATTTTACCTTTCCCTTCTCATGGTTCTCATGCCACGCATATTTTTGACATTGTTCATAGTGATGTATGGGGTATTGCACCTGTGGTATCTCACGCCTCTTATAGGTACTTTGTTACATTTATTGATGACTATAGTCGCTTTACATGGGTTTACCTTCTTCGTGCAAAAAGTGAAGTTTTCTCTATTTTTAAGACGTTCCTTGCCCTCATTGATAATCAGTTTTCCTCGTCCATCAAGATCTTACGATCTGATTCCGGGGGCGAATATATGTCTAATGAGTTTCAAGCTTTCCTCCAGGCTAAGGGTATTATTTCTCAACGATCTTGTCCTTCTACTCCTCAACAGAATGGGGTAGCGGAACGCAAAAAATCGGCACCTTCTTGACATGGTTCGAGCTCTCCTAATTGAATCTTTTGTTCCCTCTCGTTTTTGGTGTGAAGCCTTGTCTACCGCCGTCTATCTCATTAATCGGTTGCCATCTCCCACTCTCAATAATGTTTCTCCGTTTTCTAAACTCTTTGGCCATCATCCCACATATTCTCATCTCCGTACTTTTGGATGTGTCTGTTTTGTTCATTTACTATCACATGAAAGGACGAAACTCACACCTCAATCTATTAGATGTGCTTTTCTGGGGTATAGTGCTACACAAAAAGGTTATGTCTGTTATGATTCTACTACACATCGTATTAGGATCTCTCGTAATGTAGTTTTCTTTGAAAAACAATATTTCTTCACGCAAAATATTGTTGTTTCTCCTCCTGTGTTCTCTGTCTTGCCCAACTTCAATTCAGATTTTTCTCGATACAAGCCAGGTCTCGTTTACGCTCGCCGGCAGGTTGCACCGTTCACTAAACTCGAGCTCCCGTCTCCGACTGCCGTCCCTCCAAGTCTCCCCGATCCTCCACCTATGACATCAGATCCTTCACCAGATGATCATCCATCTCCAATCCCTCGTCGTCACTCTTCTCGCATTCATCAACCACCAGATAGGTATGGTTTCTCCTCTCATAGCTCCTTGTCCGCTACCCTTAACTCCATTATTATTCCCTCCTCCTATAGACAGGCTATGGAACAAGAGTGTTGGCAACAGGCGATGAATGCAGAACTTGAGGCTCTTTCTGCCAACCATACTTGGGATATTGTGCCTTGTCCCCAGTCTGTGAAACCCATTGGTAGTAAATGGGTCTACTCAGTGAAACTTCGGTCTGATGGTTCCCTTGAGCGGTACAAGGCTCGGTTGGTTGCCCTAGGTAACCGTCAGGAATATGGCATAGACTATGATGAGACCTTTGCTCCCGTTGCTAAAATGACCACAGTTCGTCTTTTGTTGTCACTTGCAGCTTCTCGTTCTTGGTCTTTACACCAAATGGATGTCAAGAACGCTTTCTTACATGGGGATCTCAAAGAAGATATTTATATGACACTTCCATCTGGTATGGCTCTTCCCTCCGCTGCCTCTGTATGTAAGTTAAAGCGATCTTTGTATGGTCTTAAGCAGGCGCCTCGTGCATGGTTTGACAAGTTCCGCCGTACTCTCTTGGATTTTTCCTTTATCCAGAGTCAGTATGACGCATCTTTGTTCCTTCACAAGGGTACCGCTGGCATCGTGTTTTTGTTGGTATATGTGGATGATATTATTATCTCTGGATCTGATGACGCTCTTATCCATAAGCTTCGAGAGCATCTTCACTCAGTTTTTTATATGAAGGATCTAGGTCATCTCACCTATTTCCTTGGCTTGGAAGTTCATTCCACATCACATGGCATCTTCTTGAATCAGCATAAGTATATTCAAGACTTGATTGGGTTGGCAGATTTATCCGAAGTCTCCTCGGTTGACACTCCGTTGGAACTTAATGTTAAATATCGGAGGGATGAAGGCGATATTCTTCCAGACCCTACTCTATATCGGAGGTTGGTGGGAAGTCTCATCTATCTCACCATCACCCGTCCGGATATCTCCTTCGCAGTGCATACTGTCAGCAAATTTATGGATATTCCTCGTCATCTTCATTTGGGGGCTGTCCGCCGCATTATTAGATATCTTATTGAGACTCCTCATCGTGGCCTATTCTTTCCGAAAGGGACGTCTCTTGAACTCATCGCTTATAGTGATGCTGACTGGGCTGGCTGTCCCGATTCTCGTCGATCTACGACTGGATGGTGTATGTTCCTCGGTGATGCCCTTATTTCTTGGAAATGTAAGAAACAAGATTGTGTTTCTAAGTCCTCCACTGAGGCTGAATATCGCGCTATGTCTGCTGCCTGCTCTGAGATTGTATGGTTGCGTGGTCTGCTCGCGGAGCTTGGGGTTCCTCAATTACAACCTACACCCCTCCATGGTGACAATACTAGTGCTATCCAAATTGCGGCTAATCCAGTGTATCATGAACGTACCAAACATATTGAAGTGGATTGTCATTACATCCGCGATGCCTATGATTCCAAAGTCATAGCTCTTCCTCATGTCTCCACAGCTCAACAAATAGCAGATATTTTTACAAAGTCCATGACGCGTCTACGTCATTCTTTTCTTGTCAGCAAATTGATGCTTGTGGACTCACCGGCATCAATTTGAGGAAGGGTGTTAGCGTATTTACAGCTATTTGATTTCGTTTCCTTGTATAGAATTAGGTTTTCCTTTCTTTATTCTTACCTTTTATACTTATGTAAATACTATATAGATTCGATGGAATAGAGATAGAAGGATATTCAAAATTGTATCACTAATCTGTGACCAGTAAATAATATGTGACTAATGAAAAATATGAACTATGACTAAAAGATAATACGTGACCTAAAAATTTATTGATTTGTGACCGATTATAAGTTGTGACTATAAATTGTGACTTATAATGTTCGTGATCTGTGACCGATAAAGAAATTGTGACTTATAAATTTTTGACCTGTGATCAAGAAAAAAACTGTGACCTTTAAAATTTTTGAATTGTGACCGTACAAAAATGTGACATTTAAAATTTTTGATTTGTGATCGAGAAATAATATGTGACTAATTAAATTGTGAATTTGTGACCAATGAACAAATTGTGGCCTATAAAATTTTTGAATTGTGACGTAAAATAATTTTTGATATTTAAAATTTCTGATTTGTGATCGAAAATAATATGTGACTAATTAAATTGTGAATCTATGACCAAATTATATAGATCTGTGACATTAATATATTTAATTAATTAAATTATAAATAAAAATTAACAAAAATCTGATTTTTGAAAGTTAAAACTTATTTTCATATTATTGAATTGGACCAAAATTATACTCTTACTTATGAAAATTTCCCAAAGAACAATCATTTTTCATACCAATTATCCTTGCCTCGATTAGTTAGAGATTATTGTTTCTACGTGAGGGTTCAAGGATTGATGTTTTTCTTCCCCGCTCCCCACTCAGTAAACCCCCTTGTTGGATGGATGTTAATATGTGGAATTTTTACGAAAATACATTAATTTTAGATTTAAATTTTGATTACCTATTAGATTTTACTGTAAAGAAAAGAAGAAAAAGTGTGTGAAAAGTGAAATTTTGACATGAGATAATTTTGGGAGTCTAGTGTTCTAAGACGTAATGCAATTGGTGCGAGCAAAAAGAGAAATTCGAGAGAATTGAATTCACTACTGATTTTTCAAAATAGTACCGAAAACTGGATTGGAACAGGTCAATTTTCGATGTATGGTCCCAAAATTGACTCATTTAGTATATGAATTGGAGCCGAACTGATCGATTTTATCTGGTTTCGTTCCAATTTTCACTAATTTCAAGAAAAAAATTCGTACTTCTGGAAGTGACTATGATTGTCAAGTGAGGATGACAATGGGTACAGGCGAAGTCTAGGCAACCATATCCGCCTTGTTCCGTCAAGTATTTTTGTCTCCTTGTCACCCCTCATATCAGATTAAGGTGGGGCAGGGGTCCCTTGTCCATTTTTTTAATGTTATATTTAGTTGATGAATATTATATATATATTTTCAATTTGTAGGACAAATATGTTTCCTTTATAAACGATGATAAGTCTTTTCTTTTTGTATGATAAAAAACTTATATTTTGAAATGGATTTTAAACGGGACAAATAACGGGACAAGGGCCGTGTCCCTCGTATTCATCCTGTCTAGTGAACCCGATTAGGTAGGAAATCCTTGCCCCCTATCTCTCGGGTAGGGGTGGGCAAAAACCCGACCAACCCGATCAACCCGACCAACCCAACCCAAACCGATCGGGTTGGGTTGGTTTTTTAAGTTCAATTGGGTTGGGTTGGGTTGAAAAATTGAATTTAAGGTTGGGTTGGGTTGGGTCATGGGTTATGAATTAAAACCCAACCCGACCCAACCCAACCCGATGAATTCAAAAAATTAATATCTAAGATAAAAAAAATAAATTAAATAGACATAATAGTAAAGATAAGATAATGATTTATAATATATAAATGTCAATTTTCTTCACATAGACCGATTCACATAAACACTATTTAAAATGAATGTCATTTGACGTTAAAAGAAAAATTAAAGACATGATAATGAAGTGATTGAATTTCAATTTCAAAAATTGTAAAAAAAAAATGCTTCTTAAATTTTAAACTTATTTATACATTATTTTTAGAAAGAATTCATTATATGTGTGTTTAAAAAGCGTAAAATTTCAAGTAATTTCAAATTCTAAAAAATTATCCAAATTTAATAAATAAATCGAACTAACTTTGATTGGGCCGAAGCCCAACCCGACCAACCCAACCCAACCCAAACCGATTTTGATCGGGTTGGGTTGGGTTGGGTTTAAATCAATAACTGGGTTGGGTTGGGTTGATTTTTTATCAAACCGACCAAATTGGGTTGGGTTTGGATTGGAAAAAAAACCGACCCAACCCAACCCACGCCCACCCCTACTCTCGGGTACCCAATTTAACGATTTTTGTTTGTCATTCCATACTGTCAGGTTAAAATGGAAATGCATATTTTTGCAAGCCTTTTGCATTTGCACTCCGAAGATAACACTAGTCTTTTTAAATTTCACAGAGGTAGAGAGATAAAATTGAAAGTCTTCCTAAATTAATACAAAAGTGAAAGAATACAGAAATTGCTGCAAATCATTAGACATCTCGAGTGGGCTCTTTATAAAATCTCCTTTTGAATTGTCCATTACAATCTTTATTGTACACCAATGGTTACATTTATGTTGTCATTCTTCCACGTGGCACCATCATCTTCTTTGATTTTCTCAACACTCTTTTACATCACTGTTCAAATTGTGCTACATAAAGAAAAATGTCAATTATAATGTAAAGTAAGATGTACATCTAGATTTATCTTTGTTTATAATAGAACTCAAAATTTTACTGGGATTCTTACTAAAGGTCCAAACTCATTTGGGGCCAATGAGCCCAATTTTCAGGACAGATTATTAGTACAAATGCTTTAAAAATAACCCCAAATTCGAGTCCAAATCAAAACCTAAAGTAGCATAAGAGACAACCCATACAATGTTTATTTTTTTTCACCCGAAAACTGAAAAAAAATAAAAATCAAAAATCAAAAAAATGAAGAAGATGAAAAAAGAACTGCTTTATTCATTAGCATCATTGCAAGGAGATTTAATATGTCGTGCAGATATTCATCTGTTAACTTTTACGATAATAATAATGAATCTTTCTCAAACAAGTCGTTTGTGTTCTTTTTGTTATTATTTAGTTCTTGAAATAATTAGATTAAGCTTCCAATTTATTCATAAATATCAGTGTGTAAAACGTTAAATTATTCTTTAAGTTGAAGTAATTCTCGTTATTGATTTCGTTTTTCTGTATTTTGTTATATTAACTTATTGTTCGAAAAAAACAATATTGAAATGAAAGAGATGGTTTGATGCTTGTTAAAATGTACGAACTCAATTAGGTTAGAAAATGTTGAACTTCAATTGTTTCACAAAACTATTTGATTGTGTTTAAAATTAAGTCAATTTTACATTTAAATATATTTAATTTGTTAAACATTATTTTCCTACAATTCTCCATTTTTTTCTTCTTCTTTCTCTACCGACACTCGCGTGATATTTTGGTGGAAGAATATTCCTTTTGGATTGGGCCTACCCTCTGCAATCGTCTTTCTTTTACATAAATATCTTGAAAAATCATTTTCAACTTTATGTACCGACTCTTACGTGTCCCAATTTGACAAACTCTCTGTTCGAGCTTATTTTTCTTTAAAAAAAATAAAAGAAAATTGTAATGGTGATTTTTATGAATAATAATGTGTCATTAAAAAGTATAATATATATATATATTAAGAAGTATAATATATATATATATATATATATATATATAATTTTTTTTTTAAATTTTTTTTTTAGTTTTACTTATAAAATTATTTTATTAAAAGAATGCATTTTAAAATGAATTTGAAAAAAAATAAAATTGAACTTATCAAAATAACATCTATGAATTAATGTGTTTGTGAGAACCAAAAGTTAGCTACTTAGCTCAAATTCATTTTTATTTATTTTTCTAGAAATCCAAACTTGCGTGACAAAAAGTCGATTGATGGAGAATGTGTGATTAAAAATGAATGAAAAGTTTTTATTTGAATGTTATATTATTTTAATAAAGAATATGTGGTTGAAAAGAATAGAAAGAAAAATAAATTTTGAAAAAAAAATGAGAATCAAACAGGGGGCTATATTGATTGTTGAATTTTTCTCAAATTCTCGGTATAATATATTTAAAATCAACGAGTTCAATTTTTTTTTTATTCGTCCGCGAAGCAAAAAGTTTTTGATTCCTAGATTTTTAGTATTCTTAAAAATCAACAAAAAATATAAGTTGATCGTGTTGCAATATTTTTTGAGATCAATGAAACTTCGATAGCATTTTCGTTTATTTATTTCTATAGCTTTTACCCCTACATCAAGTTTACTTATCCCTGTTTGGTTTATGTGATTTAAAAGTTGATAAAAATTATTAAATGTGTGATTAAAAATAAAATAAATTTTTTTTTTTTAAAAGAAGGTAACCCAAACATGTACGTAGTTATTTTCCGTACAAGATAAATTGGTATAATATGATATCACACTAAGTTTCTACACAGGGCGGACCCACCCTAGGACCTAGTGGGTCCTATGACCCACCAAAAAATTATTTTTTTTTTTTTTTTTTCAATTTTTTTTTTATTTAAAATACTGTACAATTTTGAGATATAACATGTTAGATGTTAGATATAAGTACAGATTTTGGGATATAACATCTATAAAGTATACTGTAATTTTTCATTATAACATGTTAGATATAAATACAGATTTAGATGAAAAATCAGAAATCTGGCTTTGAAAATGAATTTTAGTTAATTAAGATTTGAATTTAGAGAGTTGTTGAATGTTGTGATTTATTTTGATATTAAGGTGTTGTTCTTTTGTCCGTTTTGCTGGTTTAGTTGTATGTTTGGTTCTTTCTAAGGTTGTTAATTGTCAGTAGCAACGAAGTGTTTTTACCTCTTGTAGTAGATCCGTCTAATTGTTGAAGAAACTGTTTGGTAGCATGGGTTAAGACCTCGAAATTGGATAGAAATTCTTGTCTACATATTTGAATTTGATTTCGAACAGTCTAACACAATTAAAAAGTAGTTCTGATTTCAGTTTGTCAGCTTACTGCTGTAATTGGTCGGATGAGCGTTTCCGAGTTAATAATTTTTTCATTTTTACAGCAATTTAAGAATGGAAAATAATATGTATTTCAAACTTCTATCATTTTAATCGTACATCATTATGAATGTTTGTGCTACCCGCCTCCAAAAAAAAATTTTCGGGGGCAGCGTGCTCCCCCCTCCTTCATCTCAATATCTTTCATTTTAGGACCCACCAGTTCTAAAATCCTGGGTCCGCCACTGTTTCTACATATGATCCACTTATAACTTATTTGATATTACTTTTAAATATTTATAAACAATGTATTCATTGGAATCCATAGGTAATAAAGATTATAAATTGTAGATCATAATCAAACTCTTATTTCAATCATATTTGATAGGATCCAAAATTGCCACACTTGTACCAAGTACGCTCATTTTTTACACTATTATTGACATTTACATTGTTGTCAACAAATAATTGAATGAAAAAAATTGTTTATTTTTTTAAACTGTCCAATTAGATAATTTCATGTGGCAAAATGTAAACAATAATGTACATAGTACATCAGACATGATTTATTTTAAGAATAATATTATTTGCAGTCAGTCATTACGATTGTCATCATACGTGATATACACATGACAATTATCAAATAATCACCCGTCATATGCAAGTTATGTAGGCCGACTGCAAATAATATTAATTTTATTTTAATCACATTATAAATTTAACAAACCCAATCAAGCAACAAAGTTTGTCCAATAAAGAATAAAGAGAGGTAACCCGAATTTACACGTCGCATAGGATTTTATTTAACCGACGTAGCTATTGAGCGAAAATTTGTGGACACCTGATCACCACGTGTTGGCCTCAAAACTTTTTAAGATTTATAAAATACGTAATTTGGAATTACCTACTCTTTTACAAAAGCTCAAAAATATAGGGAAAACCCGGTTTGAGAAGTGAAAATGGATCTCAAGAGGCGTACTGGCAAGACGGTGAAACAGATGGTTACGGCCATGAAGTGGTGGAGGAAACCACGGAAGAGCGGGCACCGCCCGGCGGCGTCAACGACAAAGAGAAAATTGATGTGGTGTCTTCCTCAACTAAAGAGAATAAGAAAGTAGAGCTTTTCAATTAATCAGATAAGTAAAATAAAGAGCATTTGTGTTCAAGAACAATCACAATCAGAAGAAGCATCACAGCAACACCAGTTTCTATCTATCTTTCTTTCTTTTCTTTTTTTCCCTTCTTGCTGTAGAAGTATTATTATTATTATTATTATTTGGAAATTTCTTATGATGTTTTAAATATCGAGTTGAGCAAAATTTTGTACATAAATCGTTTGTATGAATAACCGTACTCTATTAGAATACCTGTGATTTTTAATTGAAATAAGAGTTTGATTATGATTTTTAATCGTTTCTATCACTTTTTGCTTCAATTAATTAGACTGGGTTCTAAATACAAGCTAATTTTTAGATAGCGAATCATAACCCCACGGATAGTCAGGGGATTGTCACGCTTGTTTTGCCCAAGAGGATTGGTGGAAGATTCTAGAAGAATAGGAGAGGAAAATGTTTTGGGTCATCAATGTCCATAGTATTGCTAGAGGATTGCAGAGAGGCACGTTTGATTTTTATTTTTATTTTTAAAAAGTAATGTTTTTCGATAACATGATTCAATAAAATACAAATATCTTCTACTATATATTAAAAATGTAAATTGTGGAGAAATTTTTTATTACCAAATTTACTTTTACATATTTAACTATATGTTCAATATATTTCCATTTATTCCTAAATTTTTTATTATCAAATTTATCCTTACATATTTAGTTACATGTTCAATATATCCTCATTTATTTCTTAATAAAAGTGTGAATTGAGTAGAAATTTTTGATTACCAAATTTATCATTACATATTTAGTTATATGTTCAATATACTCTCATTTATTTTTATATTTTTCATTTTTCATTTTACCTTTACATTTTTATGTTTATGATCAGTAATATCCTTAAAATTAAATTTATTTTAATTATTTTTTTTTCATAAAAATGAAAAATATGACCGTTATCCATCACATCCTATCAGCATTTTTGACTTTACAAATTTTGTGTGGAATCCATAACGACTATATTTTTCGTTCTCATTTTACAACTAATATTTATCAAATAGGGTCTAAATTCAATTATTATTATTATTATTAAATTAAAATTATTTATATTCTTAAAAATAAGTCAATTAATTTTCACTAAACACTATTATTACTAATTATCAGTATAATAAAAATTTATATAAAATTATAATAATACTACATATATAATTAACATGAAATGATATAAACTATTAAGTCAATTAATATTAATATATAAAATTTATAAATATAACAAAATTATATATACAATTAATAATGTAGTTAATATTTAATTTAGAAATTTCTTATTAAAGAAACAGTTATAATTTAGACAAGAAATAATTTTTAAAATGATCACCATATCTACAATGTAGATAGTGTATTGATCGATAGAATTTTTCAATTATTTAAAAATTGATGGAGATCTCATGAAGTACAAGTATATGGATTGACTACTAAAACAGAGTTATAAAAAAGATGAGCTTTTATAGTAGCTATGAGCTCAAGATGTACAAGTCCTTCGGGCATGTTGTACGAATGAGAGGTTGAATAATTTACCAAGTTCAATATTTTCTTCTTTAACAATATCAATTACATTAATTACTTAAAAAATATTATGAATCATTATTCGATATATAAGACATGCAACACACTTTCTTACGTCAAGGACAATAATAAGCCAATATCATGAATTAAATCCTTGCAAATGTCTATTTGATGGGGGAGGGAGTGCGAGCATATCGTTACCTCAATGAATTAAATTACTTTAGCAACAGGATTAATATAATCAATAAATTTACCGTGTCATTGTCTCAATCTTGTATCGTGGTTAACATTATAGGCATGATCCTTTTTTTTTTCTTTCTTTATTGACGTGTTTTAAGTATTGCAAATTTGTGTTCTTCGAATTAATATTGTTCGCTTTAATACACTAGCAAGGGCGGATTCAGAAATTTCATGCGCACAAGCTAAAATTTAAGATAACAAGGAAACAAAAACAATTCATTAAGATAACATCACAACAAAAACAATTCATTAAACCGACAAGCAACAAAAACAACTCATAAAGCTGACAAGACAACATCATTAAATTTTAATATTGCCAAAAAGGCGCAAATAGTGAAATAAAGAAATTTACTTACTAGGAGAGTATACTCAAATTTCAAATTTTTCCTGTACCGTTGCACGTTTGCACCTTCGAATTTAAAATTCAAAACGAAGGTTTAGCTAAGTAGCGCAAACACTATTATCGCAAAATCATGCTACAATTAAAAGAAAATAACGGAGAGGAAAAAAAATGGAGGGTAAAACTGAGATGTATGTAAAAAAAAATGATGGATATATTGAAAATTAAAAACTACAAACATTTTTAGAAGAAAATTAGGAAAAAAAATCTAATTTCTATGGTGTTCAGTGGGTAACTCAGCTAATTTTTCTCCATACTTGTGAAAAAACATAATAAGCTGTAGCCTGAATAGAAATAAGAAAGTCAAACAATCCAACTGACTAAAACGTTGTCCCACGATTTTAAGACGCAAATTATATTAATATATCTGATTACACTATTGAATTTAAACACCAAAGTAGAAGTTTAGAATTATTCTATTTGTACATCCACTTTTGTACCAAAAGTTTTATCCCCTCTCACATGCACGCGGATCCTGCGTGAATAAATTTTTTTTCCAAAATGTGATCCCCACCCCCACTATTATGAGCACTAGGTAAAATTTTAGATAAAAAAAAAAAAATTAGGTACATCTAGCATTGTCCATTTATGAAATAAAATTTTACAATTTTGGTCATTCAATCAACAAGGACCACTATCTAATATTTTATTCATTCAAATGACAATTTCTTTCTTCAAAGACACACATGCATCGTTGTATTTATATCTCTCACTTTCTCTCAATTCTTTCTCACCTTACACACACAATATATATATATATATATATATATATATATATATATATATCTCTCTCTTAATTGCATAAAATATGCAACTGAACGTAGGCAGGAGCAGATCCAGAAATTTCACGTGCATAGACTAAAATTTAAGATAACAAGGGAACAAAAATAATTCAGTAAGGTAACATTGCAACAAAAACAATTCATTAAACTGACAAGCAACAAAACAACTCATAAAGTCGACAAAACGACATCTTCAATTTTAATATTATCGACAAGGCCACAAAATAGTGAAATGAGAACATTTACTTATTAGGAGAGTATACTCAAATTTCAAACTTTTCTTGCACCGCTGTACGTTTGCACTTTCGAATTTAAAATTCAAAACGAAGGTTTAGCTAAGTAGCGCAAACACTATTATCGCAAAATCATGCTACAATTAGAAGAAAATAATGTAGAAGAAAAAAATGGGGAGTAAAAATTGAGATGTATGTAGAAAATGGTGGATATACTGAAAAAAAAAAAAAAAAACTACAAACATTTTTAGAAGAAAATTAGGAAAAAAATCTAATTTTTACGGTGTTCTGTGAGTAACTCAACCAATTTTTCTCCATATTCGAAAAAAAAAAAAACAACTGTAGCCTGTTTAGAAATTAGAAAGTCAATCAACCCAACTGACTAAAACCTTGTCCCACGATTTTAAGACGCAAATTATATCAATATATCTGATTACACTGTTGAATTTAAACACCAAAGTAGAAGTTTAGAATTACTCTATTTGTACATTCATTTTTGTACAAATTTTTTTACCCCCTCTCACGTGCATGAGGGCCCCTCATGAATAATAAAAATCCCAAAATGTGGTCACCGCCCTACTATTGTGAGTACTAGGTAAAACTTTAGGTAAAAAAATTATTTACATCTAGCATTGTCCGTTTATGAAATAAAATTTTACAATTTTGGTCACTCAATCAACAAGGACCACTATCTAATATTTTACTCATTCAAATGACAATTTCTTTCTCCAAAAACACACATACACGGTTGTATCTATATCTCTCAATTCTTTCTCACCCTACACACAATATATATATGCAGTGCCACTCTCTCTCTCTCTCTCTCTCTTACTTTTCTTCCTGCTCTGCTAGTTGCATACAATATGCAACTGAACGCAGGTGACAGGTATATATATACAATTATTCTGTACAAACAAAATAATTGTGTACAGAAGTCTGCAAGAATAGAGATAACGTGTGGGCCCACCAAAAAATAAAATATTACAAAAAATAACTCACTCCCCTATTTGTGTGTTTTCGGTAGGGGTTCACAGAACTCCTACCTGTATAAATAGCATTGTTGTATATATATATATATATACACACACGTGAGATGGCGGTGAAAACAAATTCTTCAAATTTCTGGACATTTCCACAGTCATTGAAGCAAAGTATTCTAGATCCTTCCATGCAAGTTGGTGGTAGTGGAGAAATCCAAAAATAAGAAAGTCAAAATGATATGAAATCCTCAAATAATCCGGAAATTTCTTCCCAAGTTGGTGGTGTATCTTCTTACACTTCCCAAAATCCTCAAAACCTACATCATAAAGAACATGATTAAATCAAAACCTCACGAATCAACTACCAAAGAATAAATATGCACTTGATACCGTATATATAAAACCAAAATAAAAATTAAATGGGTTAATTTTACAAACGATCACTAAATTTACATGAAAATTACAAAATGGTCACTGAATTTTAAAATTTGTAGAAATGATCACTCAATTTACATGTGGTTTCACTAACGGTCACTGAAGGACTTTTATGATTTGAATTCAAACTTAATGACCAAAACGCTTGAAGATAGAACCTTGAGGACCAAATCACCAAAGTTTGACAAAAATGAACTTTTTCTCTTTATTTTTGAGCGAGTTTTGAGGCAATTTTTTGTCACCTTTCGACCACCTAGACCGTCGGATTTTGATACCGTTAGAAAGACCACAATGTCATCTTCAATTACCACCCAAAATCTCTCCATAACTCCAAAGGATTCGGCCAAAATAAATCCACAAAGTTGGCTGTCCAAAAAGTGAAAATCTAGGCAAATTTTCAAAATTTTCGGGCGAGTTTGAGGCAATTTTTCGGCACCTTCCGACCACTAATACCGCCAGAATTTGATACCTTTGAAAAGCCCACAATGTCCTCTTCAATTAACACCCAAAGTATCCCCATACTTCCAAATGATTCGGCCGGAATAAACCCACAAAGTTAGCATCTTGAAAAGGCAAAAATCTGAGCAGATTTTTCAGATTTTTTTGGGCGAGTTTTGCGGCAATATTTTGGCCACTTCGGACCACCAATTCCACCAGAATTTGATACCTTTGGAAGACCCACAATGTCCTTTTAATTTCCACCAAAAATCTCCCCATAAATTCAAAGGATTCGGCTGGAATAAACCTACAAAGTCGGCCACCCGAAAACGTGATAATCTGGGCAAATTTTCAGATATTTTGGGTGAGTTTGAGGCAGTTTTTCGGCACCTTCCGACCACCAATACTGCCAGAATTTGATACCTTTGGAAAGCCCACAATATCATCCTAAATTAACACCCAAAATATCCCCATAACTCCAAGGTATTCGGCCGAAATAAACCCATAAAGTCGGCTACCCGAAAATGGGAAAATCTAGGCCGACTTTGTAGGTTTATTCCGGCCGAATCCTTTAGAGTTATGGAGATTTTGGATGGTAATTGAAGAGAAAATTGTGGGCTTTCCAAATGTATCAAATTTCGGCGGTATTGATGATTGGAAGTGGTCGGAAAATTGCCGCAAAACTCGCTTGAAAAATTTGAAAATTTGCCCAGATTTTCACGTTTTTGGGCAGCCAAATTTGTGAGTTTATTCCGGTCGAATCCTTTGGAGTTATAAGGAGGTTTTGGATGTTAATTAAAAAGGACATTGTGGACTTTTCAACGGTATCCAAATTCAGCGGTCTTGGTGGTCGAAAGGTGCCGAAAAATTGCCTCAAAACTCACTCAAAAATAGAGAGAAAATTTATTTTTGCCAAGATTTGGTAGTTTGGTTCTCAAGGTTCTATTTTCAAGCGTTTTGTCATTTAAGTTTGAATTCAAATCATAAAGGTTCTTCAATGACTGTTAGTCAAACCACATGTAAACTGAGTGACCGTTTCTGCAAGTTTTAAAATTCAGTGACTGTTTTATGATTTTCATATAAATTCAATGATCGTTTGTGAAATTAACCCAAAAATAAATAGAAGACGATTCAAATTTCAAAGAATGGAGATGGATGGAGGCAAGTTGGAGTCTTTGAAATTGAAAAAAAAAAAAAAAAAAAAAAAAAAAAAAGTTTACTTACATGGCTGTAGAGTCTAGAGAGAGATCAAATGGATATTAGTAGGTTTGGGGATTTGGAATTGTGACAATAATTTAATTGTTTCTTTTGGGTTATAAAATTCTCTTTGGGCTAGAGCAGTTGAGCTATATATATTTGAACACGGGCTGCTTTGGTTAAATGAACATGGATTGAATTTTAAAAATATATAAAAATCATATAACTTACTGGATTTGGGCTAGCACGAGCACGAGCACGAGCACGAGCTGGAGCTGGAGCTGGAGTCTAGGCCAGCCTCTGCCTAGATCTGCCCATGTATACTAGCATATTGGACATTATATAAAAATAAAAATAAAAATTAATTGACGTTTATTTTTAAGTTGAGTCATGTACATTACAAACATACCTCTCGGATTGAACATTCCTAAAATGATAGAAAACGATGAAAATAAAAACATATGTAGTATACAAAATGACAGAAGAGGATGAAAATCAAAACATATGTAGTATACTAATAGAAATTAAAGCTTTTTTTTTTTTTTTTGGTTTTGTTTTTTTGCTACGAATTTAATGAAAAGTATTATAAATTGTCTTGAATTGTACTATTTCATTGATTAGAGCGTTTAACTAGTTCTACTACTACTACACACACAAATGACGTATCATATAAATATATTAGTGAATTTTAAACCTAATTCAAATGTTGAGGCCCACCATAAATTTATCTACTAATAAATTTACATGACATGTCATCCGTGCTTAACATAAATCCCTCTCTCTCTCTCTCTCTCTCTCTCTCTCTCTCTCTCTCTCACATACACACACACACATTAGAAGAGGAGCAAAGCGGTAATCTATGCTTGTACTAATTATTGAATCACGGATGGAGTCATAGTGGTGGCAATCGAGTCGAGTAGCTCGTGGGCTCGTGAGCTCGACTCATCTAAAACGAGTTACGAGCCCGAACCACGAGCCGAGTTTTGATAATTTCAGACGAGCTGCTCGTGGGCTCGATTTGACAAGCCACGAGCCGGCTCGGCTCGTGGCTCGTCAATTTTTTTTTTTAAAAAAAAAAATTTAGAAAATGTGTTTTATATATTATTTATAAATAAAAAAAAAAAATAGACGAGCCCGTGGGCCGAGCTCACGAGCTGAGCCGGAGCTCGGCTCGTCCCGACCCACGAGTCACGAGCTCGTGGGCCGAGTCGAACTCGACTTTTTTTTCACGAGCCGAGCTCATAGAACGACGAGACGAGCCGACTCGACTCGGCCCATTGCCATCACTAGATGGAGATATATGATATTGAGCCAAGACTTATAATCGTTCAACAAGAAAACATTTTTACTCAACTCATTTTTCAAGGCAACGATTTTTGATACAAATTAGTGCTCTCTATTTTGCTCGTTCTCAACTCATGAAATATTTGATCAATCAAATTGATCTCACCATTTGGTGTATCAAAAAATTACTAAACTCGTCAAAAGATCTACAAAATTATATCCCGAGATTTAGATGAAATATCCGACGATGAAGTGAAATTTAATTCTCTACGTGATCATGATATAAAATTAAACTGATCCATTTAATACAACTCAAATATATTAGTATCACCATTAAATTATTTTTCGATAATGACAAATTATAATCTGAGTAGTAAATCAATCAACGTTACAATATTTCACTATTAGGTGTCAACTCTCATATATTGATTGTAAAAATTCTTTTTATGATCAAAACATAAGTTTTGCCGTGATGTACTTCTCCACATCAGCACGGAGATTATATTATCATAAGTGATTATTGATAATTATTGACACTTCAATAAATTACCCTGCATAATATACTTTTCAAATTACAATCACAATTTGAACAAGAAGGAGAAATAAATATCACATATATCACACCAATACTTTGACATACATTTTAAAACTTGAGAAAATAAAGAAAAATAAAATATAAATTTCAAAACCCAACAATTAAAAAACCTCATACAATAATTAAACAAATCACAGTAAACTGAACAAATTTATGAATCAACATCACAGGAAACCCTCTCAAACTTTCCCTTTGATGAAGAAAATGGAACTGTCAAAGGTCCACACTCAATCTTCAAATGACGACGAATTTTGATAACTCCCACTTTCAGCCTAATTTTGCTTCTTATTTTAACGTCCAATTCCACATTACCTGAATGTTTCTCAAATCCCAGATCCCTTGCCCCCCCCGGTAAAGCGAGACATCTCTCGCCGCAAGGTTCAAGTCGACGTCCGTCACATTATGCCGCCTCTGATAAAAGGGACGAACATTGTTTATTGAAAGCTTCTGATCCTCGTACGACACTGTAACCTCAATCCTGTCGTAGTATATCGAAACCCTTTTGTTGGGATTGTTAGCACGTAACACGAAATGGAAATTGGCATTGAAGTGGCCATTGTTGGTTAAATTGAAGTCAGAGATTGAGCCTTGTTCAATGGAGTATTTGAGTTTTTTGGGTTTAACTGATAACCAAGTAATCAGCACGGCTAGGCCGACAATAACGACGAGGGCTAGCAACACCATTGCAATGCATCTTACTAGCGGTGGTGCAGGTCGAGGAGCCATGGCGGAGCAACCCTGTTGTTGTGCAGAACTTGTTATGGATAATCAGGTTATTTTATACAGACGAACTAGAGGGAAAAGAATGCTGTGAGAATATCACAAAGTTACATATAAAAAATTGTCACTAATACATCTTTTATGAGACTTTTTGTTTCTTGCATGAAACTCAAGAATATATGGAGGATTAAGAAATATTATTTAACAGAAAAAATAAGAGAAAAATTATAGCTGGACATGAATATTCTTGGCTTGCAGAGTTCAAAGAAATCTTTACCATGGAAATTTGGAATAAATCTCTCATGTTCATTATCATTCATTGGTGGCTCTTGCTTAATAATCAAGATATTCTAAACCCTATTAAAAGATCATTCTTTTTCTTCATTAAATTAAGTGCTTGTTTGGAGAAGTTCAAGAAGTTGCTAAAAATGTGATTTCAAGTCAACAATTATTTTCACCGATAAGATAAAAATACTTCTTTCAACTTTTCACCGATATTTCATCAACTTTTATCAAATCCGCAAATTAAGATTTAAATATGTTTTGCTGTCTACTCCTTTTCTGTGGGAGACCGAGTAGATTAACACATGTTTTTACTTTTATTTTTTGTGTAATTGAAGTTTATTTCTAACACGACACTCAACGTGAAAGTTTTAACAATTTCTTGACATCAATACTTACTTTAGACTAAGTCCCTGTTTGATGATCATAATTTGAAAACTCATTTTCAATCATACATTCACACAATATAATATTCTGTACGTAAATTCAAAAAAATTTCATACTTTTTAATCATATATTCTCCTAAAAATCACTATTCAAAACAATATTTTTTTTCAAAGTAGTGGTTGTTAAACGGGTGCTAAACGTCCCATCTGTTGCGGCCAATTACCGTTGAAGAAAGAGAATATATGAACATGGAGGCCCGTCTATCAAACAAAGCAGGCCTTTAAATGGGCCTCATTTTGTGTTGGGCCTGTTAACGGATCTGAATGACTTGAATTAGGCCCATTCATATATATCTTCACAAACCCATAGTTATGATGACTCAGAGATCAAGAAATCACCTCCTCAAGTCCAATATTGTAAAAATTTCTTCGAAGTGATTTGTAAAATTGACCTCGAATTTGTAAAAAAAATTATGAAAGACCAAACGAGAGCTGCAAAAATTATTCTGCGTGTTGTTCGTGTGAAAACCCGCAAGCGTACGAGATCGTTGACAAGTAATAATAAGTGGGTTAAGAGTTTATCGTCCCACAATGAATAAAGTTTAATGTCTAGTTCAATAGTTCTTATCAAATTCGATGTACGTGATACAAAAGATATGACTTTGTTGTTATTTATACTAATTATAATCTAAGAAAGCGATAGAAATATTTTATCAAATATGTGAATGTTCGTATTGGATTCATGATTCCCCCTATTTCCGTCTATTTCAATTATCAATAAATAATCTAGTTAATTTCATGCATTTTTGTTACCCAATAACGCTAGTATGTTAAATGTTCTTTTCCAAGATGCACCAACCTATGATTAACACGACCCGATCCTATTTCTAGTCCGAATTCATATGAAAATCGTGCATTTAGTTTAAGTTAACTATATGATTGCATGTACGATAGGCATTATTCCTAATCCTAACGATACATGTTAATTTTGTCACGTTCTAGACTCATTGTGAGTATTTTTACACTACAACAAACAACTAACTATTCAATTGATGGCCAAACAATTCAATAGTGCAATGGGAATACAAAATCAAACAATAAATCACAAGAAATAATTAGATTAAAGTCTTGAATTGAAATAAACAAAAATAAGGTTCCTCAATCATTCAATACAACAGAAAAACTGGCTAGCCATTTTAATAATTAAAATATACAAGAAAGATGGAAAAATATCACCCGAAACAAGAAAATATGGAAGAAAGTGGAGAAATCCACTTTCTTGAATGAAATTTTGAAAGAGATTGAATAATCTTCAATAATCTTGCATAATTCGCCTTGGATTGATAATCAAGCCTTGTTCTTCGCCTCCAAAATATGTAGAATATCGAGATTTTAGGTCTAAAATGAGGTTTTTACGTTCTGGACGTCTTCGGATATAAATAGGGTGCCAAAATATTGTATGCCAAGAGTTTCCAAAAGAAAGAAAATGAAAAAAAATAATCTTCGGGAATTGAACTATGCGTACGCATGATATATTTTGTGTGTACACACAATACAAGTTAAATGATCTCAGGTGAGGAGAATTGGGATCTCGCGTACGCAAGGCTTGCAGGCCTATGCGTACGCATAATTATACATTTTTTTCACTGGACAGATTTCTGTATTTTGATCATATCTTTCTCTCCCGATATCCAATTGAGATAATTCAAAGTGCGTTGGAAAGCTGACTCAAATATCTACAATTCCTGTATAAATACAAATTTTCCAATTTGAATTTTTTCTATCCAAAACATGGGTCTCAAGTTGAAACTAAAAGTTCGATGCATAACTTTTTTGGCTGGAAGTTTATATGTGGTAGTATTTTGATGATATTTCACCCATTTGGCTTCTTTCCTCATCCAATCAATGTCTAACACTCTCAAATCTTCATCGTGATATTTGACATAACTTTTGAATATTTGCACTGTAGTCCCCAAGCTTTGAATTTCACATTCTCTTGCTATTTTTGCATTCTTTCGTCCAATTTTTCATTCAAACGCGAGTTTTACTTAAGAAAAGCAATACAATACAATTTAGGTCGTATTTTGCCAAAAGAACATTACAATTATATAGTTTAAAGCCTCAAATAAGTGTGGAAAATACACTTATCACGTGTTAACGATGACCTATTGCTATTGGTCCAATTTTGCATGTGAACAAGAACTTATTGTTGCTGATTAATTTTCCCGCAAAATGTGCATAGAATTCTAATCATTAAGGACTTCAAAATAAATCACGTCATCATTAAGAAGGGGAGAGATTGAGACAATAGACATTGTCTACTTCGTTCCTATCTAGCTTCATGAAAATCCTCGACAAGGTGGGAATGGGGAGGGCCGCTGCGACCACACCATATTTCCATCAGAACAATAATAAGAAAGAAAATTAGTGGAATAAATGATCATTTACTGAATTTCTTGATTGTCGATGATATTATCTTCTGAGATTCCGACTTTATTGATAATTTGGAAATAATTACTGACAACGATTTCATTGATGATCATCAACTCACCATCGTTAGCGATTATCATGAATTTGTTGTCGGTATAAGACAACTACTACAAATGGTTTAATATCATGGATGCAATTTTAATATTCCAATATTTTTTTGGTCTTTTATAAGTTGTTGAGAGTTAAGTTTGAATATTATTTTATTATATTACCAAGGAATAAATTATTTGTTTAAATATTATCTTATTCTGAACAAAAATATTTCAATTTTTAATTACTTTATCTATTATTACACAGAACTTGTGCCTTGTAATTTGGACAAATCCATATCCTCCAATTGATATTGGAACTTGGAAGTGGGAAGTGAAGTAGCAAAATCTATTTTTCCAACCTTCAAACAACGCAATCGTATAAACAATTCCTTAGGTCTTCTATATTTTTTATTTAAAAGTGTATAAAAGACAAAAAAAAAAAAAAAAAAAATCAGAAAAATGATTTTGAATGTGAAGAAGGGCCTATTGTTATTGGTCCGTTTTCCCACAAAATGTTCAAAGAGGTGCAAGTCTAATCGCTCAAGGGCTTCAAACTAAATCACGCGATGAAGTCATCATTTAGATGGTAAAGAGAGGGGTGAAGTCATCATTTAGATCAGAGAGAGAGAGAGAGAGAACATATGCTCTTCTCAACTTTTGCAATCTTTTGTTAAAATAAAATTACTTTGTTCAAATTGGGTTATAAAAAGGGGTGTTCAAGTGATGTGACACTTCTTATTGGACGAGACGGCTGGGCAAAGTAGCATTATTCCAATAGGGGGCGCCACATCA
Source organism: Osmanthus fragrans (assembly GCA_019395295.1). Lineage (NCBI taxonomy): Eukaryota > Viridiplantae > Streptophyta > Magnoliopsida > Lamiales > Oleaceae > Osmanthus > Osmanthus fragrans. The sequence goes on along the minus strand of CM033343.1, from coordinate 23,382,401 downwards.
CTTGAGCCCCCCCGCCCCCTCCCTTGTAATCTAACTTGGATTGTGTAATATTTCGCTTTTTGTTAAAGACGTTCAAATAACTTAAAATTTTAAGACAAAATCATTAAGAAGTGTTTTCGAGAATAATAATTAAAAGAAAATTAATAAAGTACAAAACATGGTATCTAGTACATTTACAACTCTTTCATGATTTTTTTCAAGTATTGAGACGCGTATATATTGTACATTGACTTGAAAGAAATTACAAAAAGTATTATTGGAGACTTAAAAGTTCTTTTTATCTTTCAAAATAGAGCAATGAGAATTTAATCGGTAATTGCTGATGGAATTATAGTTCGAGATTCAAACTGAAATTAATATTTGTCAATGATTTGAATGGAATTATTGACGACGAAAGACAAGAATTTTGCCTATCGAATTCGAAGTGCCATGCTATTATTACTTAATATTCATATGGCAAAGACATAGTCTTCTTTTTGCTCTCAAATAAAAAATAAAAAAAAAACCTTACAATTGGTGATCGACAAATGCACCACCATTACTGATTATAGATTTTAAAAAAATGATATTGGTGGCATTGTTGGCATCTATTAATGATGCTTTTGTGTCATAGACGAAATTTTATTTTTTTATCAGCTGTCGACATCTATGTTTAGATATATTTTTTCTTTATCATAGTATTATTAGATAAATTATTTTTTAAATGTATCTTATTTCCAAAGGAATTTTCATTATTATTATTATTATTTTTCTTAACTTTATTTATTGATGAAAGTTTTGTCAACAAAGTAAATGCGTAAACTATTCGTGTATTGATAGTATTAACTGAAAAGTCGAAGTTAAATTAGAATTTTAGTTGTTATTTAATTATGAACATCATTTTCTTGAGGTAACATTTTTATTTTTTTTTATAACTTCAATTGACGACGAAAATTCTATCAAAAATTAAACTTATTATCATATTTCTTTGAAATTATTACTGAAGAAAATTTATAGTTTTAAATTTTTTTTTTGAAATAAAAATTTATGGTTTTAATCTTAAACTATTATTTTTAATTACTTAATATTTATCATTGTATTTCATTACTACTGATCGAAAAATCTAACTCGGAGACTTCATCAATACTATTATTAAGAATTTTTTTTAAAATTTAAAGGTTTCATCTAAATATGGAGGCAGTCCTTTTTATTTTTTGTATCATTGTGCCGTGCTAGATATCCAACTAGCATCGGTAAATCCATCTACATGACAGTAATATTTATCATTGTGCCGATTCCATTTTTTTTTTTTTTTTTGGCTTACCTTAAAGAACAATATTCTTAATCTTTTATTTATTTACGGTTGATGTGGATTTCATCCAAGAATGCAATTAAACTATAGTGTGCTACCCACCTATTGATTCAGAGCACGATTATTAACATCAAAACAAATTTCATTTTAAATGAGGGTTACAAGCTTCCACAGAGTCATTACGAACATGGATTCCAAAATAAAAGGGCATTACAAATATATACCACTAAGAAAAAAAAATTCCATTTCAAAATCTGTGTTATAAAAATCGAATTGAATCAACTTGTTCAAGTAAAAAAAATGGAAAAATGGTCAATAAATCAACAGTTATAGATTAAAATATGTAGCATTATTAAGACACAAACTCGTCGTTGGTTTGGTTTAACAAAAGTGGATCAATCGACCATGGTTTAGTCGGGTTATTTTTTTATTTTTTTTAAATGTCAAATAGTGATTAATAATTAGTATTGAGATATATCATTGATTAATGTTGTGTTGTTATGAATGTGTATTGATATGTATAGACATGTAGTAGTCATTTAATTGCCATTGCACCTCATAAGAATTGTTTTACTCTTCACATTTGATATTTAATTCAACACTGGAGTTGGGTTAAAAAATTCATTGTATAAAGAGATACACGAGGATATAATACTTTTATTCTTGTACTTTCAAGTACATCCATTAATATCTTAATTTAAATGTTGGAGGGCCATACTCGATGCATAACTGGACGTATCTATCAACTCAGTATTTGTGAAATATCCAAGTAAAGATTGAGTGCGACTAAAAAAATCATAACAACACGCTCTACAAACATCTATTATCTGTACACTTGTCCGAAAATCGAGAGATTGGACAATATTTCAGCCAATAAAGCTTGATGAAATACCAAATTAATTTGTATGGTATGATAATTAAAAATAAAAAGGCTGACTAAGAAAGGGACAAGAGGTGGAGCAACTTACTTGGTCGTAGAATATACCTTGGAATATTATGCCATTATCTGTAAACTGGTGGGAGAAGCAAGCATATTCTACAATCCCAAGTCCTGTATATATTAACCTTTTGCCATTAGATCTCTTAGAGGCACTAGGTAGGGCCACCTCCACCACCACGCCGCCACCATCATCATGGCCAGTTTGGTGGTGGTGGATGTGGCTATAAATTAGGCTTTTCATCTGTCATAAAGAGAGAAATGAATGAGGATTTTAAATTGTCCAACAAATTTGTTTCCGCAGCAGGGCAACTTCAATCCCTTGGCATATTTATTGATTCATCACAAAAATTTTCCAAATCACAGTATATAATGATGAAAAACAAGGATCTGTTTCACAATATTTTGTTACCCTTTTTGAATTTATGTATTCTGAATCACGACTGTGCTACCGGAGGCTGTGTGGAAAGTCAGAATAGGATAGCAATGAGTTTTCATGTAGTGTGACAGATTTCTAGTTTCTGGGCATATCTAGGGTTTATCTTGTGAGATTACTGAATGTTTATCATGCAGAATGTACGTATTCTTGAACTGAATGTTTCAATTTGATGTTTTGAGCTTCTAGATTAACCTGTTATTCCATTCTTTGATTTGTTTGGTAAAGAGAAGTACACATATAAAATATATTGAAATCCGTTTATTGTATTATGTTTGTGCACTTTATGTGTCCTCAAAATTCAAGATGTATCTTGTATGCTATGGGTAAAGTCATTTAGCTCGCATGGATGACACCTTATTTGATCGCGCCCTCATATGAATGCGTGAGTCCCCACATGAATAAAAAAGCTACCCTCTCATGTGTGTGTGGGGTGTCATCCTCGTGATCAATTGCGAGGTTCGTGTAGTAAGATTCGCTATGCTATTTAATACTTAGAAAAATTTTAATCGCTAAAATGTTAGTAGCTCAATTCATTTTGATTTGTAAAGGCGTTTAAACAAGTTATCCAACTTATTTTCATTGTTTACATCTTTTAAGCACATACCATAATTTATTTATTTGGTAGTGCTTAAATGTAAGTGAAACTTACTTTATTTGGTGAACATAATTTTTAAGATTATTTAAAAAAAAAAAAAAATTAACTTGCTTTCTAAAAAGTTACTTTAAATTTATACAGTTGATTCTTTATTAGGTCCCTCTTTGTTTCTTATTTTCTTGTCCATTTTAATTTATTTTTATACCGTTGGGGGAGTAATCAGCCTAACATTGTTGACTTGCACCTCTCACATTGGGTCCCACATTGCAGGCAAAAACGGTCCGAAAATGCATTTTTCTCTTGAAAGAATTGGAAACAAACAGGGGCCTAGATATTATTAATTGGCCAAACTTTATATTGTTGATTATTTTTCTGAATCTCTATTAAAAAAGACAGACTTCGCAACCATTTGATATAAATCAAGATTTCCAAAATCTGTAATCACAAGTATCATTCTAATGAAGTTAATTTTCATTATTGTTGAATCTATCCTCATCTCAGCTACATATTTTGGTAGCATCAAAATTCATCCGAGGATTCATCATTTTTATTAATTTCCATTTAGGGCTCTTCATTTTTAGTGGATTCATCATTTATGATTCTATATAATGGGTTTTTGTCTTCTTGGATTTTCCTAACTCTCTCTCTCTCTCTCTCTCTCTCTCTCTCTCTCTCTCTCTCTCTCTCTCTCTCCTTTTTTTCGCAAATCTTAATGATAAATTGAATGGGGTTTTGTTTCCTTGAAGTTCTCTAAACTAGGTTTTTATATGTTCTTTATAATATACTAAAAATGGTGGAAATTGGGGTTCCTTTCCCTCCTTAAGCGAGGATTGGGACTGTGCAACAAATGTGCAATTTAATTGTCGTCAACATTCTGAAAATTGTATTCTCTTGTGTGTTGTTTCTTAATATGAAAATGGTTTGATTGGTTTGGATTTCAAGTTATATATTAAAACCCAATTCAATTCGAATAAAAAAGAATTAATGTTACGAAGGTCAACAAAAAAAGTATAGCCTTTATTATTTTTACATGTTCTCATTTCTTCAAATATTACTATGTATTGTGCTCGTGTTTAATCTTTCAGGATTTAAAAAAAAAAAAAAAGCATTTTCTGGATTGGTTTCTAAATAGTGTCAGCCCAATTAAGCTATTATCCCTACCAAAAAGAAATTAAAAATACATTACGTTATTAGAAATCCTGTCAAATTATTCAATTATCCTCCCAATCCTAGTTTATTTCATTTTTCTTCTTCTATCAGCCGATATGCTCTCTCCTCTCGACTCACTATCTCTACCTGTCATCCAACCTACCTCGCACCACCACCAAGCGCAGGGACAGATTCAGGATTGAATCTAAGATCGGGTTACAAAATTTCTGATCGGGCTAATACGCGAAAAAAAAAAAAAAAATTTACCCATAAAAATATTTTTTTTACATTAATTTTTTTTTTTTTTTTTTTTTTGCCTTAATGGGTTGGGAGAGGGACTGGGCTACAACCCTACCCAATACCCCTGCATCCGTCCCTGACCAAGCCACCTCTGCACTTCATCCACCAGTGCCAAGATGACGAAGAAATTAATGTAGCTGCCTTTGGTATTGATACATCCATCCTCCATGCTCCAACTGATAAGATTTGAGGCAAATCTTTTGAATTTTTTGTTCTTTTTTCTTTATGAAGTCATAAAAAGCATTTGAATTTTGTTGATGTATAAAAGTTAAGGAAAATTTCATACCTAAAAAGTTAAGTATGACACATTTCAAAATTAAGAAGTGGGGTTTATTATTTCAAAAATTTAGATATTAATAACTTTTATTTATGAAATAATTAATTAGAAATATATTTTATTAATTAAATATATTATGATCACAATTACGTATTTATAGGGCACAACTTATTTTCGGTCACATATTATAAAAGTAATTGGTCACAAATTATTTTTCGACTACAAATTAAAAATTTTATAGGTAAAAATTTATTTATCAATCACTAATTTCATAGGTTATAACTTATTTTAAGATTACAAAATCACAAATTTTATAGGTCATGACATATTTCAAAATAACAAAATCACAAATTTTATAGGTCACAATTTATTTCATGATCACAAACCATCAAATTAATTAGTCACAACTACAAATATAGTCACAATCGCACATTCTTCTAGGTCACATATTTTTTTTATTAATGACAAATTAACAATTTATTTGTCACAACACCCAGATTAATTGGTCACAAACACTATTCCCACCCTATTCCCACCACCATGAACACCACCATCTCCAGAATCAGCACCATCTCGCTAGCATCACCAGAGCACCCGCAAAATCAGCACACCACCACGCCCACAACACACCACTGCCGCCGTCGTTGCCACCTCAAAGGACAAGAAAATATGGACAATATGAAAATAATGGATCACAAAGAAAACAAGATTTATGTGGAAACCCAAATTCGAGAAAACCATGGGTAAAGGCACATAAGTCACTATAATCAACAATAAGAAGTTACAAAGAATATTTTTGGACCAATAACTAATTGGATAATTGGTTAATTTCAATATGTGTTGTACACCACATATTTATAACCAAAGTATCCCTAATATATTAGGAGACCATACAAACCCATTGCCACTACCATTGCACACTAACATTTATGTACCACCACCTTAAAAATCACCACAAAACATGTCGCAAAATCACTGCAAAAATCGCCTATCTGTGTACCAGACATCTCCTCTATCTCTATCTACACTACACTACACCACAACCACCACCCCACAAAAAATCCACAAACCCACCGCTACCACCACTGCACATTAACACCGCTACACCACCACCTCAAAAACCACAACAAAACATGTCGCAAAATCACTACAAAAACACTGATCTGTGTGTACTAGGCAAAAATCACGATTCGTGACCAGGTAAAATCACTACAAAAATCGTTGGTGAAACCACTGTGCGTCAAAATGTGCAATTTAGGTACCATCAATATTCTGAGAATTGTATCTTTTTTTTATGTTCTCTTACAATGAAAATGGTCAAATCAATTTGGATTTCAAGTTATATATCAAAATCCAACCCACCTGGACTGAAAATAATTAATGTTTTTACTTACAAAGATCAATAAAAAAATTATAGTTTTTATTATTTCTACATGTTCCACATTCTTTGAGATGTTAATATGTAGTTAATCTTTCACAGTTTAAAAAAGTAAAAAAACGGTAACTGCAAGTCTTTAATTACAAATCTTGATAAATCAATCAGGCACAACTTTAGAACATTACACAATTCGGGGATTTTCTACGATATGGATTGTGTTATATTAAAAAAAGGAATAAATAGCATAATTAGATAAAGATAAATTTAGGATTGTTACGTCAATCAAACTTTCTCCCTCCAAAAAGAATCATATGTTTAGAAATTAAAAACTTTACCGTGTCTATCATAATTCCAAAAATAATATTCATACTTTTTTACTCTTTTCATTACACAATTGTTATAACAGGTGTTACGTAAATCTAACACTCGTACTTTTGTCAAAAAAATGTAATATGGTGTACACTTTTTTGTAAGACGTGTTACACACTCGTGACGCGTGTTACAATCATATTACACATGTAATATATTTTCTTATGCCATTTTTGCCAACACGATGATCATTTTCACAACAACGACTTGATCTAACCTCATCTCGCTATTGTTCCAAAAATACCATTTTTTCATTGCATGTTTCCAGCATGACGATCATCACAAAAATGCTGCCATCTACAACTATCATGATTGATCACCAAATCTACACCACCATCAACTTGCACGCATTTGCCATCTCCATCATCCAAACTTAAGTCCAAATTTCGTCTTACCACCGTGACACTACTCATCTTGTCACCTTCACCACCAAAGCACCATAATCACAAGGGACGGATGGAGGGGTGATTGGGTAGGGCTGTAGTTCAGTCCCTCCCCCCCAGCTCAAAAAAAAATATAAAATTCGTGTATTTGCCTAGTCAGAAATTTTGTAGCTCTATCTCAGATTCAATTCTGGATCTGTCCCTGATAACCACAATTGCAACCGATCATCGGATTGGCAACATATAAAATCCATAAAAGCCAAACTGATCCACATTTGTGGATTTGTAAAAAAAAAAAAATTCTATGTATTAAGAGGGTGTTTGGTGGAGATTAAAATTAGATTTTTAGTAGATTGTGATTGAAGTTATTGAAATATGTGATTAAAAAATTGTGAGACCCTAGAAATATGTGATTGATATTAATTGGGGTTAATTTCAAAAACAGTCACTGAAATTACGTAAAAAACACAAAACGGTCACTAAAATTCAAAAGTTGCACAAATAGTCACTGAAATTTCAAGTGGTTTCACAAATAGTCACTAGAGGACCAAACCTATTTTCAGTCCAACCAGCCACCTTTGAACCATCATAACTCTAATTTCGGGCCACGTTAGCCATCGATTAACATACTTTCTTGAAACCCTTAATGCCCTCTTCGCAACCCACCCAACCACTGGCCGTAAACCCATCGGAATTGGTCGAAAAATCGAGCCAAAGTGGCCTGCTTGGGCTGAAAGTCCCGAAAAATCAGTCCAAGTAGTCACTTTGAACCACCATAACTCCAACAACCGGGCACCTTGGGCACCGTCCAATATACCATCTTAAAGCCCTCAATACCCTCTTCACAACCCATCCAACCAATGGTCGTAACCGCGTCAAAATTGGCCGAAAAATCAAGCCAAAGTGGGCTGCTTGGGCTGAAAATCCCAGAAAATCAGTCCAAGCAGCCACTTTTGGACTACCATAACTCCAACATCCGGCCACTTTGACCACCGCCCAACATACCATTTTGAAGTCCTCAATTCCCTCTTCGCAATCCACCCAACCACTGGCCGTAAACCCAATGAAATTGGCCGAAACATCACTCCAAAGTTGGCCGGAAAATCGCTCCAAAATCGCTGTGTGCGTGTTGCCAACTTTGGAGCGATTTTTCGGACAATTTAGACAGGGTTACGACTAGTGGTTGGGTGAATTGTAAAGAGGACATTGAGGACTTCAAGATGGTACGTTGGCCGGTGCCCAAGGTGGTCGGATGTTGGAGTTATGGTGGTCCAAAAGTGGCTGCTTGGACTGATTTTCTGGGATTTTCAGCTTAAGCAGCCCACTTTGACTCGATTTTTTGGCCAATTTCGACGGGGTTACGACCAGTGGTTGGGTGGGTTGCCAAGAGGGCATTGAGGGCTTCAAGAAGGTATGTTGTTCGATGGCTAACGTGACCCGAAATTGGAGTTATAGTGATCCAAAAGTGACTGGTTGGACTGAAAATAGGTTTGGTCTTCCAGTGACCATTTGTGAATCCACTTGAAATTTCAGGGACCGTTTGTGCAACTTTTGAACTTCAATGACCGTTTTGGGACCGTTTGTGCAACTTTTGAACTTCAATGACCGTTTTGTATTTTTTTACGTAACTTCAATGATCATTTTTAAAATTAACTCATATTAATTATTTGACTTTAATTTAATCTCTAATAAACAAACTCTAAGAAAGCCTAAATGTCAATTTGGGTTGCAATTTAACCAAATCGATGTTGAATCGAATATCAACCCAATCCCAACTGACACAGCCATGCCCATGCACATCCCTATCAACGACAGCGCCTACATTAGATTAATTTCTTGGCCCCACCCCTGATCCTCGCCCTCGGCCTTCTCTTTTACTCACAAACCCAGAGTCCCAATACTTCTTCTCAGCGATCACACAAGCTCTTGCTTCTCCTCCTCCAATCTCTCTCCTTCCAGTGGTCAAACACCCACGACGGCTCACTCCCTCAACTGTGAGCCCCTAATGTTACGTGAAATCTAGTAATCATCATTTTTACAGATCTTTTTGGTCAAGAATTTAGCACATTAAAGGTAGAAAAAGGTAAGAAAATCAAAATATTTGTAACATAAAATAAAAGCAAATTTTTTATCACAAAGTTCTTTATGATAATTTGAATGATTTTTATATTTTTATTTTGCTTTCTTGGAATTTTTTCAACTGGATTTCTTACTCTATTATTGCGTTTCCATGTCCTCTTTATTTCCTTTTTAGGCAAAAAAAAACTTTATATTAGTTAACGGATTTTATTTTTATGATTCTTTGTAATGGGTTTTTGTTTTCTTGGATTTTCACAGCTTGAGTTTTTGTTAGCCTGATAACTCACAAGCCGACCCCGTATTTGCTGGAGTGGCTCCGTCAATTTTTTCGCAAAATTCATTCGGATCGGTTTGGAATTCGAGCCCCCGTTATTTTTTCCATTCTTATTTTGAACCATACAATCTTCCATAAAATAATATTACACATAAATTGAAATTTTTTCATTTTTTAAAGAGAACAATTTATAACTAAAGTTTTTAGTATAGTCCAATTCAATAATAAAGTAATAGGTTTCAAAGTTCAAAAATAAGGTTTCTATTAAATTTTATTTATGATTTAATTAATTAATTAAATCTATAAAAGTTACAAATTTGTATAAATTGGTCACAAATACATTTATTGATCACATATTATCAAATTAATTAATTACAGATTTCTATGAGGTTACAAATCAAAAATTTTATTGGTCACATTATTTTCGAGGTTACGGATTGAAATTTTAATAGATTATAATTTATTTTCGAGGTCACAAATCAAAATTTTAACAAGTCACAGATTAATTTTGATGTCACAATTTCTCTCCGAGGTCACAAATAAGAATTTAATAGGTCACAGACTAATTTATTAGTCATAATTTATTGAATTTTATGGTCACAAACCGATCTCGACCAAGATCCATTACCAATACTTGGTCACAAATCTGTGACCGCCGTGCCGCAACCGTCGCCTCGCCACCACAACCACCGATGCCTACATCAACACATTACAAATCTCCATCTCCACCTGCCACAACACCACAACCTCGCCACCACCAGTCCACTACCAACAAGAACCATCCAATTCCAAACACCACCAAAATACAATGACCACCACCACTCCAGATTTCGATAAACCAGGCGACTGGAAAATCAAACTAAAAACAACAAAATTATTTGTCAGTGTTTAACTGCACCACTAGCAGATAATCCTTGGAGTTGTAAACGACGTCGTTTAACTCGGAATCGCGATAGGCCGGAGATCTTGATAGAATCGAGGCCTCACCATCGATGTTGACTTTGAAGACGACGCCATTGGCTGCGTCAGTGATGTAAGCGTTCCTGGAGAAATCGACTGCGACGTAATTTGGAACCATGGTGTTTGGGAGCGGGGCGAGGAAGAGTTAATTGAAGAAGTTGAGATGGTAGGAGGCGAGGGCGCTGTAGGGTGGGGAGGAAGGGCCATGAACGACGACGAGGAGGCGGTGGTGGTGGCGGTCTATGGCCACGCCAAAGAAGGAAGAGTTTTCAGGGAGAGAATCATCGGAGAGAAAGGTAGCTGCAACGCCAGCGTGGAGATGGCGATGGGAGGGAGAGAGAGAGAGCGAGATAGAGAGACGATTAGAGCGAAGAATGTTTTATAATTAGGTTAATTAAATTTTATATGATTAATTAAAATTTAAAATATTATTATTTAATATTATAATATTATAATTAAAACTTGATTTTTGTATAAATAAACTATATATTCTAATTTTGATTTTGGATCTTTAAATACTTTCTTAGATGTAATTTACTCTTTTTTAAACCACATATTCTTAAAATATATAATATATATATATATATATTTCTTCACCCATTAATTTGAAATAATGGGGCCAAACGGGAGTGAAGTATGCAACCCAACCCGTCCCAACGTTAACTAGAAAACGAGAGTTAAAAACTAAAAGCCCAGTATCTAAAGCTCTTTCATTTCTCTCACCATCCCCAATGCCCAGTCCTGCTCTCACATGTCTCACAATATATATATATATATATATATATATATATATATATATATATTTTAATTTTCTTCTTCTGATTTTTCACAAGTTTACTCAAAATGCTCTATTTCCCATTTTTTGAGTTCTTCGGATTGAATTTGATTCAACATCCCAGTTGACATTCCAGAATTTCAAAGTTCGCATGTTGTTCACAATTTGATTGTACTTGGAGCCTAAATTACTCGACCAAAGCAAACCATCCACGTTTGGTTGGATTGGTTCGAATATGGGCCTGAAGTAGGATAGACTCAATTTGGTTCCCAAAAATTGACCTAACCTTATTTTACGTTTTGATAGAATTTGGAGCTTAAATCGACTAACTCTATCAAACTAATCCAACCACGTTTGATCTGAGTTAGTTCAAGTATTGGCCCAACTTCAGCTCGGATTGGATTGGGCCTTCAAAAAATAATCAGATTGTTTGGTCTGGGTTGAGTCCAAAACTCAAATCAAACCCCTTGCTCTTGATGAGGGTAGTGGTAGCAGAAAAGCTCATGAGTTCGAGCTGTTCGGGTTTCTTTTTTTTTTTAGTTAATATTTATTTATTAAATTGCTGTTTTTAAATAATTGTTTAATGATGCAATTATAATTTTGTAATCTTATGAGCTATATAGGAAAGAAATTTTTCTCTGGGGGCAGTTTAGGCATTACAACTATATTATCTGACGTTCCAGGATACCTTCTCTCATCAAACCTATACATACATATAGTCGTACAGGGAAGGCTTTTGGGAAAATCCCTAACCTCATCAAATTCCATTTTTCTCTTATAAAATTTAGCCTCCGTATCTTTATATGTAAATCAAAGCATTGTAATTGAAATCCGTTCGCGTACAATTAGAAGTGTAAGTTTGTGAATTGAGCTTTTTTAGCTGTTGTGAATCTGAATGCTTACAAGAAATTCTAGGGCTTTTTTTGGTTTTTTTTTTTTTTTGGGTTTGGTATCTGAACATTGATGTGGTTTCGACTTTGTGATAATATGTTTCCGGGTTTTTTATTTTAGATCTGTGATTGAATTTTCTTGGGATTTGTTGCAATGGCAAAGGATATGGATTCAGATGAAATTGTGGTGTCATCAATTCGGGCTGGGATGAAAAGGGAGTTTGCAATGATGATGAAGGCACAATCGGAAATAGGGATGGTTTCTTCGGGACAAAGGAGAGTGACAAGGTCCCAGATTAGTGGTGGTTGCAGCAAAGATGCTGTCGAGAGTGGTGATAAATCTGGAAAAGAAGGAAGGGGGTCCTCTGCGAAGAGAAGAAAAAAGGATACAGAAGAAAATTTTGGAGGAGAAGAGGCCAGGAAATTAGAATATATTGAGGTTTTGGACATCAAGGGAGCGGAAAATAGTGATATGGTCGATGTAGTAGTTATTGAAGAAGAGAAGATGAAAATTTTGGACAATGAGGAATGGACAAATAGTAATATGGTGGAGGTAGTAGTTAATGAAGAAGAGGAGTCAAGAATTTTGGAGAATGGGCCAACTATCGAAGAAAGGAAGAGTGAGGTTGAGATAACAGTTGCTGAATTGAATGGTTTAGTGCAGCCAATGTGCATTGAATCATCATTGCCTCGGGTTGGAAACAATGAAATTAAATTGGGCTGTGAAGAAGATAAAACTTTTGGAGAAACCTCAGAATTAGGGCACGAGAGAAGGTTATGTGGATTATTGGAGAAGCAGGCAAGGAGGTTTACACGGTCAGCTTTAAAGCTGCAGGAGACTGTGGAGTTGGGATCCAGGCCAGGAGAGTTGAAGACAGAAGCTGTTGAAACTGACAGTGCAATGACTATGACAACTAGTCCATCGAAGTTAGAATTGAAAATGTCAAAGAAAGTTGAGTTGAAAAGGGTTCCAAGAAAGCTAAAGGATCTACTCGACACGGGGTTGCTTGAGGGTCTAGCTGTTCGTTACATTCATCGTTCAAAGGTAAAATAATCAAACCTTTTTTTTCCATTACACTTGAAATGATTTTTGATATGGTTTTTCTGGTATTTGGTTGATTTTTCTTGTTAATTTGAATATATTTGGGTGAAGAGAGGGCTGGAATCTGGACTTCGGGGATCTATTCGGGGCTGTGGAATATTGTGCTCTTGTGATGAGTGTAAGGGAACAAAAGTAAGGATTCAGATTAACACTTTTTTATGGAGTGAATTGAATTATTATCTAATTCTCTTGTGCTCACTGTCAACTACTGTTTATGTAGGTTGTCACCCCAAATCAATTTGAATTGCACGCGGGAAGTGCAAACAAACGCCCACCCGAATACATCTATTTGGACAACGGGAATACTCTCTGTGATGTGCTAAATGCATGCAAGAATGCTCCCCTGGATGCTTTGGAAATGGCAATTCAGAATGTCATTGGTCAGACTGAGTCAAAGGTGACAACGTTTTGTCTTAATTGCAAAGGTGATTTTTGAACCCATCTATTATAATATATGATAGATAACCTGTGGATTATGTGGAGCGTTTAACACATTATTCTCTTTTCAGGGTCGATACCTGAATCTGGCACTGGCAGATCAATGCTTCTATGTGATTCCTGTTTTTCAAAAGGGTCACATCCCCACCTTACAGAGATCAGTGATACGGCAAATAGGTCTTGTAGACAGATTCAAATTAATGACTGCGTACATTTATTTTATTCTTGTAGTTATACTATCCAAGACCGTCCATTTATGATTTAAAAAGTCAAAAAGAGTTTTAGATAGCAAATTTCAAAGCGAGCATATAAAGGTTTGGGATTCCGTTTTAAAAGTTCAATCTTGTCAGAGTTATATGTCGTATATTTGTTTCATTGTTAATTGATGTGGAATTTACCTTCAATATGACCTGCGAGATGGTGGCTTATTTGAGAATACCAATCTTGAAATTAATGGGCTTGCTTGAGTTTTAGTCGGATCGAATTGCTTGTTTGAGTTTAATGGGCTTTGGTACATTGATACCATAATAAGACTTGGAATTTCATCATAAAACGTCATCCCTTATTAAAAGGAGTAGTCCAAACATTTATTTGTTAGTTATGGTTTTGATATTTAATCAATATGGGATTATCCCTTAACATTCCTACAAGATTGTGGCTCATTGGAGAACACCCATCTTTGGGATTCGTGTGCTCTTTTGAATTTAATAGTTCTGATATCATAATAAGACTTACGGTTCCATTATTTGATGTGGGATTTACCACAGTGAAGTAATCATATGAAGCAGGAATGGAGCCTTGTTAGGCTTGAACCCCCCCCCCCCCCCCCCCCCCCCCCCCCCCCCCCCCCCACCCCCCCCCCCCCCCCCCCCCCCCCCTCCCAAACAAAAAAAAAAAATAAAAGAGAAAAGGAAAAGCAATTGGGCCCACCTATCTATTTAATGACCAGCCCATGAGCCCACACCACATGGTAATTAAGTTAAACCAATTGACCACGTGCCCTTTTAATCCAACAAATCACAATTAGGTGGAGAATTCTGGAGTCAACAACACGAAGAGAAGCAAGAGCGAAAATATGAAATCTTCAATGACCCGGATAAATTACAATATTAGAGATGATGATTGATTGCAAGAACATGGTGTTGGGTTTAACAATGACAAACACTTTTCACAAAATAACTTCTCAAAAAATCTACATCGAACAAGGGCTTTGCCTTTCACTTTGAATTTTACCTGGTGTCAAATATCAATTTAGCCTATATATTGTGCATAATGTTGAGAAAATTTGTTTTTAATGGAGGCGACTTGAATAACTTTGCTTTCGCAGAAGAATGTACAGTTTTTGCTTGTTTATAATTTTCTGACGAATGTTAAGCACTGTCCATATTGATGCAACAGATGAAATTTCAGTTGTAGTTGTGGAAAACAAGTATATTTTTCTCATTTTCTGTAATTGTTTAGAGTTAATTTGTAAATGGAATTTATTTTTGATCTTGATTTGTGAAGTTACTTTAATTGACAATTTTTTTTTATCTATAAATGGTAGCAAATATTTGATGTTCATGAGTTTTAATGTCATTTTGGTTTCAACATCTCTACTGATTCTACAGAATTCTGTTTCTTTTTGTACTGATGAATGGTGTATTGTTGATCTGGTGTATTGGTTTTTCTACCGATGAATGGTCCCTTTACCTATTTTTCTACTCATTTAGGATGTTTTTGAGCTGAATAAGTTTGTTGCTTGTCTTGATTTCTTGAAATCAAACTATTTGCACGTGATAATTTGTAATAAAAAGGTTGCTTATGCCTTATTGTATGACACTCTACATTGAATGACTACCTATCTGGTTGATAAGAAATAGTTACCAAATGCAATTATAGATTAAGAAAAAATGGAATAACGGAAAAATAGAAATATCCACTTTTAATAATGATTTCAGGTGAGCAATTTTATTTATTCGTTGATATTCAATGATTCTAGGTCTCCGATGACTGCTACAAAACCATCTTCTCCAATGTCTTCAACTAGTCAGCCTCGAACAAGGGGTCAAGGGAGTGCTAAAATGCCTATGAGTAGTCATTCTCAAATAAAAGGTCAGGGGAGGCTAACAAAGAAGTAAGTACTCTTACATTTCAGTTTCGTAAATGTAAAATCTGTGTATGTAACATGATTCTGCTGTAGCCTGTATCTATTACTAACCATAGTACTAATTCTTTCTGTTTTCATTTTGCAGGGATCAGAGAATGCACAGATTGGTATTTGAGGATGATGTACTTCCTGAGCGCACAGCATTGGCTTATTATGTTCAGGGAAAGGTCATTGCAGCTTATAGCATTTATTCTCATTTTTTCCCACTTATTTTTAGATTAAGTTATTGGTTGTTGCTTGATATATGCATTATGGAGTAGTTCTGAAACAAAGTCATCCTTTTATTTGAAGAAAGTTTTTTAACCTTTCGTTACTTCTTCCTGTGACCAGAAAAAGCTTGAGGGTTACAAGGAAGGTTATGGTATATTCTGCTTTTGCTGCAACAAAGTGGTATATTTCCTAGCGTTGTATGAAAATCAAAATTATACATTTTGTGCTTGTTTGGATGAGCTTATAAGGTTGTTGTGAGCCCCCTTAAAAGCTTACTCAAACATGCTCTTTGTCTGCCATAGCAGTAAAAAGCACATTATCAACATTCTTATTGTTATCAACAGGTGAGCCCCTCTCAATTTGAGGCACATGCTGGTTTTGTTTCTCGCCGAAAGCCGTGAGTATTTCTTGCATCTGCCTGTTTAACCCTTTGCCATGAGAGTTCACTTTACTCTTCGTGGCAAATTAGTCCTGTGATTTGTGTCACGATATCAGTCATCAAATTTGATAAATTGCCAATTTTTTTAAATGTCGTTGTTATCACTTGACACAAAAAAGTTGGCAAGAGCACCTTCAAGGACTACAGATATGTTGATCAGAGGCCTAAGTAATATTTAGTATAATCTCTTTGAGTTGGTTTAGGTTTGCGTGAGCATTAACATGGTTCTTGTTGGTTTGACAGTTACCATAACATATTTACATCCAATGGGGTGTCTCTGCATGAGCTATCCCTCAGCCTGTCAAAAGAACGTAGAGTCTCTGCAGATGAAAATGATGATCTCTGCTCCATATGCTTTGATTATGGAGATCTAATATGCTGTGACAATTGTCCTCGATCTTTTCACATAGGCAAGAATATCTTGGCTTTTTTAGCATTATTATATTGCCTGTTCAGTGAGTTTTCTGTCCTTTCTTAAACCTTGCAAAAGGTTGCAGTTGTTCAATAGGATATGGCATCCTAATGTATTGATACGTTCCAGCTTTTCTCCTTTAAGGCAGGAGTAATCTTTTATTAGTAAGGAAATGAGAATTAGTAAATGAATTGAGATGCAATTTTGTTATTTTTCACCTTATGTCTTGTGTCAATCTTGGTGTTCGAATGTACTTCGTGTTCTCGTTTTTCACTTAAGCTAGGTGTTATATTTTTTACCGCATTCATGCTGCCGCAATTTTGTAATATAATTATTTTCTTCTTTTTATTACCTTATAGGTAATATATGGTTACCAATCTTTCCACTGGCATTACATTTAATGCTTGGTTCCTCTTGCAGAATGTGTTTCTCTTCCAAGTATCCCTCAAGAAAGTTGGTATTGCAAATACTGCGAGAACATGATCCTGAAGGAACAGTATGCGGAGCACAATACTAATGCCATTGCTGCTGGGAGAGTTGCAGGAGTCAATGCTCTCCAACAAATAACCCAGAGGTGCATACGTATTGTTGAAACAGCAGAGGCTGATGCTGGTGGATGTGCCATTTGCGGGTTGAGTTTCTTCTCCATTCTTTTTCTCTTACTGAATTTCTATTAACATTTACTTGAAGCATTTGATAAATTGTTCACATATCTGGTTCAGCTGGGTGGGTTATTGTAATACGCAAGTCTTTTCGGGTCATATCAATGTTGAGCTATAATATACTTGTTAGAGGTTTCACTTAGTACAGCTGCTATAGTAATATATTTTGCTCTCTTATCCTTTTAATAAACATGATTCACTCATTCTTCTTTAGTTGATGATAAAACAATCTAACTTATAGAAGTTGATCTCTATACTCTGCCAGTTACCTTTACTGTTATTTTCTTGCCCCTTTCTTATAAATGATTCCTGTTCGGTGCTTGCAGGGGTGATGATTTCATTGCATCAGAATTTAATGACCGTACAGTTATTATCTGTGATCAGGTATTACCGTATTCTTGTCATGTTCTACAATGAGACAGGCTTTGAAATCAAATTAAAATGTTTTTTGTTTTTCTATTTCGCATGCATGATAACGTGTGGGTCTTTTTTTAGTGCGAGAAGGACTATCATGTTGGTTGTCTGAGGGAGCAGAAAATGGATGACTTAAAGGTTTGTTGAAAATGTAATCACATATTATGGTTCCTTAGTTTCCAGAAATGACGTGTGTCTATATGCTTATGGAATTGTCTTAATAAATTGCTGATGTTGTGCACATTACAGGAATTACCAAAAGACAAATGGTTCTGTTGCACACCGTGCAGAAGTATCCACTCTGCTCTCCAGGACTTGGTTATAGATGGTGAACAGATGCTTCCAGAAGCTCTTTTGAACCTTGTGAAGAAGAAACACGAGAAAAAAGGTTCAGAGGTTAGTCCTGAGGTTGATATAAGATGGAGGCTTCTGAGTGGGAAGTTGGCTTCTGAAGATACCAGCACGTGGCTTTCCGGGGCTGAAACTATTTTTCATGTATTTCCCCTAGCCATTTTCTTTTTCTTCTCTGCTTTGAAATGATTTTATGCTAATCTACCTTGTCTTTCGAAAAAGTACAATTGAGTGGAGATGCTTCTCTTTTTCATCTGCTATTTGATTTGGGTCCCACATCTTACATTTCTGATTGTTATATAATGTGCTTAATGAGTAGTTTCTGCCTTAAAATGTGTTACAGGAGCAGTTTGATCCTATCGCTGATTCCAGTACCAGCCGTCTTGATCTTATTCCGAACATGGTTTATGGGTAATCATGCTGTTACATTTATGCATGAAAGTAGCAACAAATTACTTTATTTTGTTCACTGTTTATGGGGTTCTTTGCTTTCGTAAAGACCTACATTTTAATTGTTGCTGATGATTTGTAGGAAGCGATTCAAGGACCAGGATTTGGGGGGCATGTATTGTGCCATATTGATAGTCAAGTGAGAAATATTTAATTTTCTATTGCATTGATTTGCTTTGAAATCGCATCTGTTCTGATTTAGTGTGTTGTAGCTCGTTGGTGGTGTCTGCTGGAATTGTTCGGATTTTTGGGCAGGAAGTTGCAGAGCTACCTTTAGTTGCCACACTTAGTGGTTGTCAAGGAAAGGTCCGATCTACAGTTACTTGACCTATCCCATATTTTGTTCAAATATGGTAGAACTATAATTCATGAATCTGGAATACCATCTATTTCAAAGATACAATGTCTCTTTTTCGCAGGGGTACTTCCAGTCACTCTTTTTCTGTATTGAAAATCTTCTTTCAACTTTGAATGTGAAAAGCCTGGTGCTTCCTGCTGCTGATGAAGCCGAATCTTTGTGGAAGAACAAGTTCGGTTTTGAAAAGATCAGCGATGAAGAAGTATGTTCAGTTTGTTATTGTGTATTCATTTCACGAGCATTGTGGGAAACTAGAATTTATTATCAATGCTTGTATTTTTGTTTGCCTTTTCAGCTGGATCGGTACAAAAAGGAGTACCAAATGATGATCTTTCAAGGAACGACCGTGTTGCATAAATCAATCTCCAAGTCTTAAAATATCAGCCCTTTTTTGCGAAAATAGAAATATCAGCCGTTTGAAAGGATATGCGGATTTTTCTTTTAAGGTCTTTCTGAACTGTAGGGCCTAATTTTGCATAATGTATAGGGTTGAAGTTGGTGTATGTATGCAATTTTGTTGTGGCTGATATTACATTACTTGAGCAAGGTTTGTAATATTACCATCTTTTAGCTGGATTAGTTGAAATTCACAAGTACATTTTGGAGTTTCTGAATCTTTATTTACATACACAGCTCTGAATCGAATCGACATGTGGTTTTCACTTTTCAACCAGATT
This sequence comes from Osmanthus fragrans, assembly GCA_019395295.1. Taxonomy (NCBI): domain Eukaryota; kingdom Viridiplantae; phylum Streptophyta; class Magnoliopsida; order Lamiales; family Oleaceae; genus Osmanthus; species Osmanthus fragrans. The sequence goes on along the minus strand of CM033343.1, from coordinate 23,362,643 downwards.
GTTTAGTGTGCTTATTCTTAAATGTTAAAATAGAAGCAAACTCATGGTTTCGTTTCTTCAACACTTGGTCGTCAGTATGCCCAACTTTTCATTTCTCGTGTGCTTTGGAATGGGGATTTGACTTGGTGCGTCGCTTTCTTGGCTCTATTTCTTGATTGGCGGAATTTTTTTTGGCTTTTTGTCATGGAGAGGATGGCCTCAATGAGAAGTGAAAATTTCAAGAATATATCATCGAAACTAGTTGATTTTAATGGAATACGGAGAATTGACCAGTTCGTCTTCTGTAAACGATTTGAACCAACACTGCTAGTTTAATAAATTGTTTGTTCATGCGGCGCTGATTGAAATCAGCATCGGAGGTTCAACGCGTTTATTGAAAAATAGCCAAACAATGAAACTAGACATCAAAGGAGGCTTAGATAAATTAATAAAACTTCTAAACAAATAAAAGTACAACTTGAAACTATATAATTTAACATGAAATTAATATACAATATTTAAACATGAATACAATATTTATTCCCTAGAATAAAATGCAGTACTTTTTACATTCAATTTTTTACGTTAATCGAAACTGAGTAAATATTTATTTTACCTATAATATATTAAATATCACATCAAATGAGAATAATTTTTTGGATGATTATAGTCCTACTTCAATTCAATTATTTAAATAACACCTTACTTTCCCTTTTTCAATATGTATTTATTTTACAAGCTGCAATAAATATTACAAAATCCTTGTTCATGCATTCACGGTTATTTATTCTCAATTAATTAACATTCATATTCATTAAATTAATATTAATATTAATTAGAATTTCAAATTCAATAGTGCATTTAATTGTTCACGTCCATATATGCTAATTAGCATCCAGTTTCACTTAATTGAAAATTAATTTATATCCATTTTGTATAAATGATTTAACATTCATTGTCACGATATATTCCTTGCTATTAATTTTAAATTAATTAATTCAAGTATCGTATTTGCTACTCATCTTTATTTATACATTTAGTTGTAATTTTAATACTTAAATTTATGCATTTTCACTATTTACATATATGTATAATAATTAACATTTTTTCTCAGTGACTTGTATTTCTCTCATATTTAGATCAAAACGGTAAATGAAGGGTCAAATATTATTTTCGCAACACTTAAAACATTTCAAAATAACGTATAACACACTTTAAACTCTGACTAGTATGTATAGATGTGTGCATAATATTTATTCATTTTATTAACTTTATCAATGATTACTTACCCCTGTTTGATATAATTAAAAGTCAATTTTTTAGTACATTATGATAAAAATTAATGAAGTGTGTAATTGAAAAGTTGATAAAAGTTAAAATTGCAAGTTTCTTAAAATGTGCGGTTGAAGATAAATTTAAAGAAAAAGAACTTTTAAAAAAAGGGTTAAACACAGGTAATAAAAGTAGTTGACCTCACTAGCGCTATGTTTGAGCCCCTTTTTAAGGAAATGCCTTTTTAAGGAAATGAATTTTGTAATAGTGAGTTTTTTGGGAAAATGACTAGCTATATAGTAGATAGCAGTTCTCGAAGAAGGTAACTACCACCCATCACCTTCATCTAGGAAGATGCTGAGGGCGTACACTTTCCTCATTGTGACGCCCTCATGGTAAGCATCGTTGTGGCTTGTATTGGGTTGAAACGGATGCTATTGGATAATGGTAGCTTAGTTAACATCCTCTTTGGAGCCAATGTTGACAAGATGATTGTCAATCATGAATTAACTCCCATCATCATCCCTTGTACGGCTTCACTGATGCCATCCTAAGGGGAAAATAACTCTTGCAGTAGAAATGGGAGAGTCATCCCAGACAGCTCTAAACTTCATGGAATTCTAGGTAGTGGATAACATGTCAACTTACTATAGGGTGCTAAGTAGATCTGGCCTAAAAAACTTATGAGCAGTCACTTCTATTCATCACCTATGCATCAAATTTCCTACTGGATATGGGATTGCCAGAGTTAGGGGTGACCAAAGAGGAGTGCGAGGTGCTATTTGAACTTGATAAGAAAGGCTGAGCTCGGTGATACCAATGTGGTGATAATGGATGTGGACATGGTAGATGTCCTCGAAGGATATAATTTAGGGTAGGAAAATGTCGAAATGATGAATGCCCCTACCAAGTCATTGCAAGTGGGAAAGGCTTGTTACCGAAGACCAAAGAAAGACTCAGGTACTTTTTGTGTAGAAATCTTGATGTTTTTACATGGAAGCATGATGATATGGTAGACATTGATCCCAAGTTCATCAACCACTACCTAAAAATTGATCATACGGTTGCCTTGTATAGACAAAGGAGAAATTCCATCAATCCGGAGAGATACGAGGCCTTGAAAGAAGAAGTGCAAAAGTTGATAAAAAAAAATGGCTTCATCGAGGAGGCCATCTACCTGAAATGGGTCTCAAACAAAGTTTTGGTAAAGAAACACAATGGTAAATAGACAATGTGCATCGACTTTTCCAACCTCAACCAAACTTGTCCTAAGGACAATTGTTCTCTTCCAATGATAGACCAACTTGTGGACTCCACTGTTGGGCAACAGCTTTTGAGCTTTATAAATGCCTACTCATGCTATATCAAATTCCCATGCACCGACAGACAAGGAAAACACTTATTTCAGCACTAATAGAGGCCTTTATTATTACAAAATGACATTTGAGTTGAAAAATGTCGAGGCTAGTTATCAGAGGCGTCGATCTTATTAGCAAAATAGTGGAGGTATACGTTGATGAAATGCTTGTGAAGAGCTTAAAGGCAAATGACCATGTAATGCACTTGGATGAAACTTTCCAAATTCTATGGAGGTATAGGATGAGATTGAACCCTCTTAAGTGTGCATTCAGTGTTGCCTTTGGCAAATTCCTAGGATATGTGGTCAACCAAAGGGGCATAGAGGCTAATCTAGAAAAATTTCGAGCTTTGGTTGAGATCAAATCCCCTCAAAAATCAAAGGAGGTGCAAAACTTTACAGGACGTGTGCGCGACTTTAAGCCATTTCATCTCGAAGGTCACCAACAAATGCTTCCGTTTCTTTAAGATCTTAAAAAGGGGTAAGAAGTTTCAATGAACGGAGGAGTGTGAAGGTGCCTTTTAGGGACTGAAAACACTCCTAGGATTGGCCCCTCCTCTTAAAACCCAAGTCTGGAGAGCCCCTACAACTCTATTTGGCCGATGAAGTCATTAGCAAAGTTTTCATAAGAGAAGAAAGTACCCCTTAGTTGCCTGTTTACTATGTAAGTAAGGCACTTTTGGCAGTCAAAATCGCTATCCTGATATGGAGAAGTTAGCTCTATCCTTGATCACTACTTTTAGAAAATTGAGACTATACTTCCAAGCTCACACAATACTTGTGTTAAACCAACTTCCCGCTCAAACAAGTTTTTCAGAAGCTCGACACTTTGGGAAAGTTGTTGAAATTTGGAGTTGAGCTCAGGGAGCTTGATATCATTTTCAAGACAAGAACTTCTATAAAAGGCTAGGCACTCGTGAACTTTATGGCATAATTTGCCGACATCCCGGAGGTGGAAGAAATAATGGAGCTCACAAAACCTCCCATGTGGAATTTGTTTGTGAATGGTTCATATGAGGAAACAAGTTTAGGAGCGGATACGGTCCTAGTTAGCTTCGAGGGACATAAGCTCAACTGCACACTAAGGTTCAGGTTTAAGGCTAAAAACAACATGTTTGAATATGATGCACTATTGGTCGGCCTAATGTTGGCTAAAAAATGCAGGTGAAGATATTGTTCATTAATAGTGACTCCCAGCTAATAGTCAGTCAGGTTCACGACAACTTCACCACAAGGGACAAGGGCATAGCCGCGTACCTCAAATTGGTGATGGATCTACTCCTATCTTTCTAAGAGTTCGAATTAGCTCAAATCCCACACATTGAAAATGACCATATAGGGCCATATCCAAGATGGATAGTAGTAATTACTCAGATCTACTAACAATTGTGCTGATTGAACACCTCTCAGAACCCTTCATTGCTAAGGAAAAAAAGGTCATGTGGGTAAAATGAACGCTTACATGGATGGAACCTATAGTAGCTTTCCTTAAAGATCTGGTATTTCCTGATAATAAAAAAGAAGCCTACAAACTTAGGAGAATGACATCTCATTTTGTATTTCAGGATAACATGCTATACAAAAGAGGTTTTTCCTTACCCCTATTTTAATGTGTCAAAGGGAAAGAAACCACCTACATCCTCCGCGAAATTCATGAGAGAGTTTAGGACAATAACACTATAGGACTCGCGTTGGCAACAAAAGCACTATGACATGGGTACTATTGGCTCACTTTGAAAAAAGATGTGATCCAATTTGTACGAAAGTGCAATAAATGCCAACGTTTCTTTCCTATCCAGAGGCAACTTTTCCTTACACTAACAGCGGTATCGAGCCCATGACTGTTTTTTAAATGGATAACTAACCTTATAGGCCCCTTACCTAAGGATAGAGGTAGTGAAAGTTTTTCGATTATCGCCATTGATTACTTCATAAAATGGGTCGAAGTCGAACCTCTGGCCAAAATTACCGAAGCTAACACTTTCAAGTTCTTGTGGAAGAATATTATATGCTAATGTGAGATTCCCTATTCAATCATCTCGATAATAGGTGACAGTTTGATAACAAAATGGTCGGGGACCTATGTGAAAAGCTGAGAATTAAGAAGCATTTTACAACACCTCATCATCTCCAAGCAAGTGGGCAAGTAGAAGCCGTAAACAAGACCATCAAATTTACTTTGAAAAGAAAACTTGATGCCTCCAAGGGAGCATGGGTCAATGAACTACCATAAGTATTGTAGGGAATTCAGACTACAAGTCGGACCCTGACTGAAGAAACCCCTTTCTCAATAGCTTACGTTTCTAAAGCAATGAACCCAGTGGAAGTCGGATTGTCCTCTCCCCATTGATTGCAATTCAATGAAATACCCAACGTTGAGTCGAGAAGATGTGAGCTCAATTTTATCGACGAAATGAGAGATGAATCTCAAGTGAAACTAGCCGCATATCAAAGGAAGATGACCTGTTACTACAACGAGAAAGTTAACAAAATGTCCTTTCAGATAAATGACCGAGTGCTTCGAAGGGTTTTCCTATCCTCCAAAAGACCAGGAGTAGGTATGTTGGGTCCAAAATGGGAAGGTATGTATCTCATCAAAGAAGAACTAAGACCTGACACTTATTGAATAGAAAACATGGATGGGAAAATGCAACGTTGCCTGTGGAACTTAGAGCATCTTAGGATATATTACCAGTGAATGAGATTTATGGCTGGAAGATCTTTCTGAGCCCTTGTAAATATTTGGAAGTGATTCAATGAAAGTACATTTTGTTTAAAAGATTTAAAGCACATGCCTCCCATGACGAAGTTGAATGTCATGTGAGAAGTCCCTACATGGATGAACCATCCACCATATATGGAAACATTGGCACCTTGGAGAAGAGGGTCAGATCCCAAAAGGGATTACCTCATTAGTTTTCTATGCGTACAACACATGCCTCCCATGATGAAACTAATGTTATGGGAGAAGCCCCTACATAGATGAACCATCCACCATGTATAGAAGCGTGAACACCTCGGAGAAGAGGATTAGATTTCAAAAGGGATTACCTTATTGGTTCTTTAAGGCGTACAACACATGCCTCATTTGACGAAGTTGAACGTGAAAAGCCCTTACATGGATGAACTATCCACCATGTATGGAAGCGTGTGTGCCTTGGAGAAGAGGATCAGATCTTAAAAGGGATTACCTCATTGGTTCTTTGAGGCGTACAATACATGTCTCCCATAATAAAACCGAACGTTACCTCGGAGAAGTAGAAACAATATTGAAAAACGCGTTTAAAGTTCCACGTGTTCTCAAGATTAATCATGTTTTGAAGGATCATTCGTCTTTGGAGGTAATCATATTTACTTCAATTTAACTTGCCAGTTAAACTCTTTAAATTAACCTTATTAAGGTCCCAACACTTGCAAGATGAATTGTGTTTGTTATGCACATTACTGAAGTCCTAGTTCAATTATTGAAAACATGAAAATATAAAAGCATGTACTTCACTGATAAAGAAATCTGTATAAATGAGGGTCCCAGCCATTATATAGAAAGTAAAATAAAAATCATATACTATGCTGGAGGTGGAAGGGACTTCGACGCTCAGTAGCAGGTGCTTCAGTAGCTGGAGCTTCTTGGCTTGAAGCTTCATCCTCAAGAGCACCGTCTTGGTCCACTTCTACTTCAGCTTCCACCGCGTTATCAGTAGGTGTCTGAGGTACCTCCTCCAAGAACTCTACCTTCAGTTCAACAACATTGAGTTCTAGTAAATCTCCCCTACCCTATCTACTACCTCAACGTAAGCAAACCTCTTCCAATACGTTCTGAAGCGTTAGTGTTCTTCTGTCAAGTGGAAGTTGACAATGTAGTCCTTCACCGACTCCTTACCAATTTTCTGAGCACCAGCCTTGGTCCGATCATCCTCTCGTACATAGTGTCTTATTTGGGTCTCAAAAAATACATTCACATCATTGAGCCCAAAATTCTCTAAGTTGACCTTCTCTTGAGCTTCAGCCGTTAGCTTCTAATGATTGTTTGAAGTTTTATTCTTCTTTGTCAAAGAAGCCACTTCACACTGGGATTTATAGACTTTCCTATTCAGAGCTTCGATCTCTGCTAATGCACAATCCAATTTAACTATATCTTCAGTTTGCTGGGACCTCAACTCTTCAACCTCAGCTTTTATTCTTTTCATTTATTCCTTTGCTCAGGCCAACTTTTCATTCGACTCCCGATTGTGCGTCTGAATATCTTTCAGTACTTCTTGGAATTCTAGGACGACCCCAAAGGCCCTAGCACTTTGACTTACTAAGGTCGACGTCAGATCCATCGCATCACAGGTGGAGACATAGTTCTGTCAACTATCAGTCCAAAACTTGTAAAAAAAATTATAGTGGCACCCTGGACCTCAGGTGGCAGCATGCCAATCACTGCTAGGGCAATCTTCTCATCCTGCCCAGCTAAAAATCTTCCTAATATCCAGGGGTCCTCACCATTGGAGCCTTCTTCATAGCCTCGGAGGTTTACTGTACCTCATTCACAACCTCTTTATTGGCCTCTCTAGCCTTTTGAGCTTTTGTAACAGTGATGGAAGATTGCATCAACTTTGGAGGTAGATGAGGTGTGGCTAGCTTGGCCACTGGGGCACTTGTTGTGCTGGGCCAGTTCCACGGGACAACTTCCTCTTCTTTTGGGGATTTTCCACATTCTCCTTGCCCTTATCAACCTTCTAGGCCCTTTCTTCATCACTTATCTCAGCAATTTCTTTGCTATGGCATTCCAATTTTTCCTTGACATGCTTAGCACCTTTGAAGGATGGCTTCAAAGCTTGAGAGCTCACTGTGAAAATGGTCCTCAAAATAGAAGCTATGTCAGGGGTGAGATACTTTTTCCTCTCAAAGTTATCTACAAATAACAAAGACATAACGTTAAAATCAATACTGAGTACTCAGTGCATCTACATAGAGCCTCGGCATCTACATTTTGAAGTCATCAATCCGAAGTCGAGAAAGAATTAACTACGATAAATCAAACTGTCAAAGTGGCGTGACCTCTAAGGACGTATGTAGATATCTTCCTAAATTCAACTAATTTTACAGAGGTCATAGCAGAAGGGATTTTGGCAGCCCCCATCCCGTTTCGTAATCGATTAGACCTTCACTTATAGCCCAAGAACCTTCGTCTGACCCCTAAACATTGTCTGCTCCCTAACCTTGGCAATGATTGCCCTTCCACCACTAGAATTAGACCCATAAGCTATTGAAATTGAAAAAAGATAGAATGAAGGACAGAAAAATAGAGAAGTGCCTAAATGAAAATAAGTTATAAGAACGTGTCATTGCCAACAAACAGAAATGGAGGAAGAGTAATACAATGCTGAAGAGAATTGAAGATTTTTGCCAAGGTAAAAAAACTAATAAAATGGCAGGTTTTTGTCTTTTATAGGAAAAGAAGATGAAGCTCAGCCATTGGATCTAGATTTACTTCATCTCGAGCGTCCATTTTTAACCGCATCTGAGCTGTTGAAATCAAACAGTTTTCCTTTTTAATACCTCAGACTGATGCGTGTATCTCACGCACGAGCTTCGACGCATTGATACCAAAATGCAACAACGTAGCCATCATTGTGCATTCAATGTGTAATGGCTATACATATATTGAAAAGTCAAAACGCCTCAATTGTCTTTTCTTGGTAACGTACAAAAACATCAAATTATTGGCACTCTTATCAAAAGCAAGTTTTATTGTCAATTAAAATAAGGAAGTTTAGCACTTCCCTACTTCAGCTCATCAAATGAATTTCAGCTATTTTTATTAAATTAAGGAGCCTCAACATTTCAGCACTTTCCTGTTTTGGCTCATCAAACGATTTCAGCTATATTTAGCAATTCGACACCACATAGGGGTAACATGACTTATGAGAATCAGTTTCAGCTTCGAACTCCAACTATGATATCAATATTTATACTTAGACTTGGAGACTATTGTGTTGTTGAAAACCTAACCATGATTGGAAAACCTACTCGGTGTTGTCAAAAACCTAACCATGACACGAAAACCTACTCTAAAGAAATTCCAATCAAGACAGAAGTCTACGCATGAAATGAATAAAAAGTCCACTAAATCTAAAGTATTGAAGTACACTTTCATTGAAGCGGTTCCATGTGAATGGCCATGCCGAAGGCCCTTGCTCAAGTGATGAGGCTCAACGAAGTAAAATTCAAAGCTCTACCATAACGAGTGACAACCCACATTTGAAGATTCTAAATCTAAGAAAACTTGTTAGAATGATTGATTTGACTCCTGTAATGAATAATGTATCAAAGTCTTGTCAATATAGGTTATAGGGTGGCTACCACTTTTAGGATGTATTTAATGCACCACAAGCTAGTTTGGTCAAAATTAATGCCTATAATAAAATGCTTCGGTTAAGGAGATAAGAGCACGTGTCCCATCATTCAGTGGTCACCATTTCACATGTAACACTATAAATATCCCCCATTTGTGTCATTTGAGGGTAATGCCAATATATCAACTATAAGTTATATATTCTATCCTTTTGAGTTTGATCTTTTGTTGTTAAAGTAAGATGTTTGACCTTGATCTTTAGTTTGGTTTTTGTTAATCATTCCTTATCGTGCAATTTTGCTCAAATGACAAATATCTTGCTGATGCCGGAACACATTTATCTCGTGTTATCAAACTTCTCCCACGTTCATATTCAAGATATTATCGACTAGTAATCTATCTACACGTGTTGGAATTAGTTTGCGTGAATACGAGTGAGCCCGGTATCTATTACCCATGTCAACGGTATAAAAAACGAGGTCAACAATATCTATCATGTGACAAATGCAATAAATTTGAAAGTGCAAATGTGAATGAAACTTATTTTACGTGTTGAAAGTAGCTTACGTGGATACGAGTGAGCCTGATATCTGTTACCCATGTCAACGGTATAAAAAACGAGGTCAACAATATCTATCATATGACAAATGCAATAAATTTGGAAGTGCAAATGTGAACGAATCTTATTTCTGTAGATTATGCTACACCAACTTATAGGTATGATTATAATCATGTCACAAACACATCATCTTTGTGAATAAATGCATTATTTTATATCAAATAATCATTAAATATATTCTACTAACACAAACCCTAAAAAACTAACAATGATTCCACTTACGCGCTAACAGAGCAAGAGCAATCTTTGAATTACAAGACTTCATAGGCTCATACCAAAATCATTTATTGGAAATCCAGCTGAAACATTCCTAAAATGCCCAGCAAAAGAACCGATGAAGCAAACTTCTAAGGTACCTATCTCAAAATTAAAATTTTCTACATAGTTTTTCTTTGTATTCCGTAAATGTACTTTTAACTACTTTTAATAAACATCATAATAAGAAGACAAGGGAAATAGCTCTGCAATTCAGACAACAACTACACATGAGCACATCTTATACATCAAAATTGTAAATATAGAAGCAAAGACCAACAAGACCCCATATCAGGTCATCTTTATCCTTGACCCACAACTCCAAAATGAAGACCATCAAGTTTCCGACATGATACGACAAAACACTTCACAAACATCCCTACAACTCACAAATGCAAACACTACACCAACAAATAGCCCGACAATCCAGAAAATATTTATCCATGAAGTTGACAAACATGCAAACGAAAAGCAAAAGCAGTAGTTCAAGAATTTAAAATATGTATTTTGAATCTCCTCTACATGTTTATGTCTACAATCCACTAGAACTGACTCCTAATGTCTTTATTTGTCATACTAGATTTTTGTTCATTGTACATATTCATACGTTAAAATTCACGTATCCAAGTATGGCAAGTAAGAGCTCTGATTTTTGCTTCATACTACTACCACCAATGTAAGTACCCGTGGACACATATTTTATATAATCCAATGTAATCATAATTCAAAATAGGTTTCATTTTTCATTGAAATACCACATAACCAAGTGCTAACATTATTAATTACACTACATCAGCCCACTTCATGTGCAACGCACGTGCATTCATTAGTGTTAACAAAAAGATCAGATTTGCAACTTAGTTAATAAACTAAATTAACATGAAGAATAATATGCCTTCACTTCCAACCCTTATCACTTCCAACCCTTATTGTTGTAGTCTTTCCACGACATGTCTCACCAATTGACCCATTCACTTTCCGTAATCTCTAGAATTTGTACATAAAATGTTATTAGAAGACTTACTCAAGCAACTTGAGAGCTTTATGCGAAATTTTTTAATAGGATTTTTTTATGATGAATAATAAGAAAACATTTAGGCCCTGTTTGATAGCCGTAGTTTTTCGTGGAAGGTGGAAAACGTTTTCCTACTTTTTACTATTCACCTGTTTGATTGCACTAATTTTCCAGGGAAAACGTTTTCCAACGTTTTACAAGGTACAAGCGATTAGGCCCTGTTTGATTGGCCAAGTTTTCCGTGGAAGGTGAAAAACGTTTTCCTACTTTTTACTATTCACCTGTTTGATTGCACTAATTTTTCAGGGAAAACGTTTTCCAACGTTTTCCAAGGTACAAGCGGTTGATGCACAAAAGCTAGAAAACGTTTTTTCACCATAGTGGTAGGAAAACGTTTTCCAACTTTTTGACAATTTTTTTTTTTTTTTTAATTTTTTTTTAGCAATTGGAACACATTCCAAAGTCAATGATAAAAAAATTTATCAATTTAATTGACAATATGTGTAAAAAACAAAATCAAACGAAAAATTTGCCAGGTGGAAAATTATACCAATCAAACACCATTAATTACAATTCCCTGTAAAACATTTTCTAGGCAATTCAATTCCCTGCCATTCATTTTCTTTCCACCCATTTTCCACCCTTGCAATCAAACAGACCATTAATGCACAAAAGCTAGAAAACGTTTTTTCACCATAGTGGTGGGAAAACGTTTTCCAACTTTTTGACAATTTTTTTTTATTTTTTAATTTTTTTTTATAGCAATTGGAACACATTCCAAAGTCAATGGTACAAAAATTTATCCATTTAATTGACAATTTGTATAAAAAACAAAGTCAAACAAAAAATTTGCCAGGTGGAAAATTATACCAATCAAACACCATTAATTACAATTCCCTGTAAAACGTTTTCTAGGCAATTCAATTCCCTGCCATTCATTTTCTTTCCACCCGTTTTTCACCCTTGCAATCAAACAGACCCTTATTGTAACTATTTTGATGATTCTAGTAAAAATAAACATCAATTATAAATTATCCATAAAAAAATTACCTTCAATGATCACTGACAAATATTGTCAATGACTACAATAGTATAGTCACAAAGAAGTCATTCGTGATGCTTTGTTCACAAATTGTCGGCAAAGAAAAAATCAATGTAACAAAAAAAAAATTGTTCATATATTTTATTTTTGTTTATTTAAATAAGATGATATATTTGTCAATTTACATTTTTTTTTATTGAAAAAATGACATTTTTTGTAATGAAAAGTGAAAATATCAAAAAATGAAAGATACGAACGTTTTGCACAATAACTAGAGCTGGGCAAAAATTCGACCAACCCGATCAACCCAAACCAAACTGATCGGTTTATGTCGATTTTTTAAGTTCAATTGGATTGGGTTGGGTTGGGTTGAAAAATTGAATTTAAGGTTGGGTTGGGTTGGGTTGGGTCTTGGGTTATGAATTAAAACTCAACCCGACCCAACTCAACTCGATGAATTAAACAAATTAATATCTAAGATGAAAAAAATAAATTAAATAGACATAATAGTAAAGATAAAATAATGACTTATAATATATAAATGTCAATTTTCTTCATATAAACCGATTCACATAAATATTATTTAAAATGCAATGTCATTTGAAGTTAAAGTAAAAATTAAAGACATGATAATGTAGTGATTGAATTTCAAAAATTATAAAAAAGAAAATGTTTCTTAAATTTTAAACTTATTTATACATTATTTTTAGAAAGAATTCCTTATATGTGTGTTTAAAAAGAGTAGATTTTCAAGTAATTTCAAATTCTTAAAAATTATCTAAATTTAACAAATAAATCGAATTTAACTTTAATTGGGTCGAAACCCAAACCGACCAATCCAACCCAACCCAACCCAACCCAACCCAAACCGATCAAAATCGATTTGGGTTGCGTTGGGTTTAAATCAATAATTGGGTTGGGTTGGGTTGGGTTGGGTTGATTTTTTATCAAACCGACCAAATTGGGTTGGATTTGGGTGAAAAAAAAATCGACCCACCAATCCACACTCACACTTAAGAATAACATTGAAAGATAACGACGTTTTATAGTAATTACCCATTTGCAAAACTAATCAATCTCTATATGAACGTTATTGTTGATGCGGTGATGCACATTGAAGTGGGAAAGTTTTCAAATTTTGAAATTCAAAATCATCACAATTAGAACGTTTACACATTATTTAATTCCCAAAATAACCTTTCGTAGAAAAATAAATAAATCCTCCGCCCCTTACAATTCCATCTCTCTCTCTCTCTCTCTCTCTCACACACACACACACTCCACTCCACATGTCTGTATTTCTCTGTCTCTTCAAAATATAGTTGTTCAAATTTGGGCTTTTCCTTGACTTCTTTTTCTTCTTAATTGTTTTTTTAGAGCGATTATTCAAGAATCAAGAAATCGTGAGATTTGGACGCGAATACGAAATGGGTCAGATCCAGTACTCTGAGAAATACTTCGACGACACCTACGAGTACAGGTGTTTTTCTAATTTATTTGAATTTCCCCTTTTTTTTTAATTGTTATATGTTTTGGTTTTTGAGGTCAATCTTGAATTTTTTGGGCAATTTTTGAATTTTTAGGCACGTTGTTCTTCCACCAGAAGTGGCTAAACTGCTTCCCAAGAATCGTCTTCTCTCTGAAGTAAGTTTTGAGGAAATACCTCTAAATAGCCACTTCAAATAGGTGATTTGTGAAAATAGACATCAAAAAGTTAGAAGTTTTAAGAATAGCCTTTGAACAACAACCTTTCCAAAAATACCCTCTTACATAAAAATTGCAACAAAAGACATCATAATGTATAAAATACTTCAATTAGGTCCCCAAGAAAATATAAATCCAAAATCTTTAATAAATTTAAACCCGAATATTATACGAAATTTTATTGACCTAAAAATTGCAACAGAAACAGAATTAAATTATTTAAAAGAAGATTTAAAAAGTTTCTTTTTAGATTATTTAGATCCAAAATTAAAATATAAGAATACTTGTATAGATAGTCAAGCAATTAGATTTGAAAACAATACACATAAAGAAATTATCAATTTAGAAAGAAGAATTGAAAAATTAAATATAATCATTGAAGAAAAGGTCATAACAAAAGATAGTGAATTTTATAAATTTTATTGCGATTTATTAAATATTTATGAAAATAATAAATTTTGAGATTTTGAAGACGGTCTTAGTACCCCCCTCACATTAATTGGTATCAGAGCCATAGATCATAACATGATAATAGAAGATTTAGGAAATAGATATAAAATTATAAAAGATAGATTTGCAATAATAATAAGAAAACCTATAATAGAGAAAGAAATCTTAAAAATCATATTTATAAAATTAAAAGATCTACCTTTAGATATTAGAAAGGAGATAATAGAAAAAACAGAAATTAGTATAATAAGAGACCTTATGATATGGGAAACTATTATAGAAACTATAGATCAAGAAGAAACGACTGCTATAATAGAAAATAATATAAGTAATTATGGGAATTAAAATTAAAAAGATAGATAACTATTATAAATTAGAAGAAGAAAAAGGATATAAAATATTTTATGAACCTATTCCTATTAAATCAAAAATATTAACATTAGATATAATTAAAAAAATTACCTAGAGAAATAAAAGAACAAATACTACATAAATTAAGTATAGGATCTATAAAAGATAGATATATATATGAAATGATTAATAAAGAATTTGAAAGTATTTTATATTACAGAGAAATATACGAATCATCATAAGTTATAAATGAGTAATGATAAAGTAGCTAGAAAGCTTAATAATATTGTTAGAAACCTAAATAAAATACAAGAAAAAACCTCAAATATACTAGGAACACCAGGAGAAATAAATAAATCACAAGGAAAAATGTTAGGGAAACTAAAAATCGAAAAATTAGAATTAAAAGCAAAATATTTTGAAACCGTAAGAGATAATCAATTACCTGACAACGAAATAGCAATAGAAAGTCTTAATAAAATCATTAATGAAAATAAAGACAAAAAGTGCAGATTATCATATTTATTAGAAGTAAAAAGTGGGAAAAAAATATAATGGCTTTTTCAGAATCATTTGATGAACTAAAGAAATTAGTAAAAGAATTAATAAATGAAACTAAAGAATTAAAAGATGAAGTAGGAATGTTAAAAATAGAAATTAGAGAAATGAAACAAAATATGAAACCAACAGATAAAAAAGTAGATAAAGATAGAATAAAAGGAGAAATGACAAGAATAGGAAAGAAACATGTAGAAACAGAAGGATACTATGAACCAGGAAGTATGGATGATAGATTTAGAAAAGAAATATTACCAATAATCCTAGAACAAGAGAAAGAATTTGAAAAATATACAGAAGAAAGAGGAAAAAATAAAAAAGATGATGAATGAAGAAATAGATAATCTAATAGAAAACTTTGACCAATTAAGTATAGAAGAATTAGAAAATTATGAAATATTAATGAATACTGGTGGAGGACCAACACCAGCACCAGGAAGTACAAGTAATAATCCAAAATTAGAATTTCCTGAATTAGAAGGAGGATATGCACCAATGCCACATAGACCTTATAGGCAGTACTATGATAGAATTATACCACAACATAGAATAGAAAAATATAAAGATCAATTTACCCCAAACTCAGACTACAATAAACCAATAAATCATGGAGGAGCAAAACTAGATTTAGATTGTAAAATAGATATTAAGAAAGCCTTGTTACAATGGGCAGATGCAATGATATTATTCTTTTTATATAACCAAGACGATACATGGGAATCTACGGATAGAAGAATTGACTCTATTTAATAGCATCATTTGAAGGAGATGTAAGAAATTGGTGGGAAGGAGTAACTGAAGATACTAAATTATTAATGAGAAGAAATATACAAACAGAAATGCAAAAAACTTCACAAGAGGGAATAAAAAAGTTAGTAGAATATATATCAGATGAATTCCTAGGAGAAAATTGGATAAACAATTCAGAAGAAGAAGCTAGAAGAGAAAAATTAAAAGCAAGATTAGGATTAATAAACATTATGATATGTGATATGTGCAAAATAAAAGAATATACATGTCAATTTAAAAATTTCTATTATACTCAATTTTATAGTAATGAAAATCAAGGACCATACTTAGAAATGTATTTTGCTAAATTACCAGGAACATGGAATATATATTTTAAAATAGAATATGAAAGATATATAAAGGATAATCCTGTACCAGATACATTAGGAAGTAGAATAAAATTCCTATTTGAAAGATTAACAGAAATATGTAAAAATAGACAACTAATGAAAAAATCTGGAAAATTAACAAGAATTTGTTGCGAAGAAATAGAGAGACCTATTAATTGGGGATGTGGACCGGAAATAAAATATAAAAGAAAATTCAAACCAAAAAAGTATAAAAAATATAGACAATTCAAAAAGAAATATCAAAAACCAAATAGGAGATATTATAAAAGAAAATATCAACCAAAAAGAAAAGAGTTTAAAAAAGATAAAAAACAATGCAAATGTTGGAATTGTGGAGAAATAGGACATATAAGCCCTGATTGTACTAAAAAGAAAGTTAGAATTTTACAACAAGAATATGAAGAAATAGAAAGTGATTTAGAAGAAATAATAGATATTAATAATTATGAAGGAGAAGAGGTTTACATATCAGAATCAGAATGAGTCACGAAATAGAAGAAGTTGAAACCATAGAAGAAAAACAAGAAATAGAAAATTCTGAAGGATATGGATTAAAAGTAACATTTGATAATAATACATTTAGAAAAATAGAAAAATTATCATTAGATTTAAAATTAGGAGAATGGAAAATATTCGATAAGATATTTAGAAGAGAAAGAGTAGCTATAAGTGAGTATCATAAGATAGAAAAATCAATAGACATAAGAACAGCTTCAGGAAGTCATAAATTAGCATTACTAACAAAATCCACAGTTGACCAATTAATGGCAAAAGTAAAAGGAAGACAAAAAGAAAAGATACAATACGTTTATCTAGCAGGAATACAATTAATGTTCAAATCCCTATTTAGAGAAGGAATAGATTCACCAATAACAGTAAGTTTACATGATGGAAGAATACTAAATACTAATGACAGTCATTTAGGAACTATAGAAGGAAATTTAGCATATAAAAAATTAATATTTACATGTTATCCAAAATATTGTGTATCAATAAAAGATAAAGATTTTAATGAAGTATTAGGATTACATTTTAAAATACATAGAAAAGATATTATGGAAGAAGGAAATCATATTATGACCATAGAATATAGAGCATTATATACATTTACTAACTCAAACTATGGAAACATTTATTCTAAAAAACCCTATATAAAAATTCACAAAGAATGTAAAGACATATTGAATATTGTAGAACCAAACAAACAACTAAACCTACTACCAGAAATATATGAATTAGAAATATCTAAAACAAAGCCAGATGTAACAGAAAAAATAGAAAGTAATTCTTTAATAGAATTTAAAGATGGAAAATTAAAAAGAAGTAATAGTACATCTATAATACCAAGAAAGAACATAAATCGAGAAATAATGGTAAAAAGGAATATAGGAAGTATGCAAATATATGGAGAATATTATAATGGAATAGAATATATAAAAGGAAAAAATATCATAATTGATACAGGAGCAGCAAACTGCCATATATCAGGAAATAGAGATAAAGGATTAATAAAAAGAAGGGTAGAGCCTTATAAATATATCAATTTTGATGGAAAAAAACACATACTAGTGAATTAGAAGTAAAAATACCAATAGTTTTAGATGGAGAAGAAATGATAATACCATGTTATGTAGATAATAGTATGGGAGATCATTACCATATATTATTAGGAATGAGTTTTTTACAAGCATTAAATCATTATAATATTAATAAAGAAGGAATCTATATAACACATAATAATAAAACATTGTTTTGTCCAAAAGAATGAATAATGTAATAACATTTCCATTAGCAGTATATATACAAATTACCATTGTAGAAACTAATATAACAACATGTGCTTTAATAGATACAGGAAGTGATATAACTATTATCAAGACATTTTTGTTAAAAAACTGGAACAATGATAATACTATAAAAATAACAGGTGTCACAGGAATATCGACACCTATTACTAAAAATAAAGAAAAGGTAGAAATCCTATTAGGAAGTAAACAAATAACTATAAACAAAGTATATGCATATGATGTATTAGAATGTGATATATTATTAGGAAATGATTTTGTTCAACAATTCCAATATTACCAACAAAATAACTATATGATTATGTTAAAAACACCATGTGGACATCTACTAAAAATTTCAAGAGAATTTAAACCATACAGAGTTCAGCCAGCCCAGCGTGGTGAAAGGACAATAAAAATACCAATAAAAACAACTATTAAAATACAAAAAATAAAAACAACAGAAAAATCAGAATTAATAGAAGAAATAATAAAAAAGATAGGAAATATCTATAATGAAAATCCATTAGCTTATTGGAAACCTGAACATCCAAGGGCAAAAATAGAATTAACTGAAAATGTAATAATAAGAGTAAAACCAATGATGTACACTATACAAGATACTCAAGAATTTAGAAAACAGATTGAAGAGTTAAAAAATATGAAATCAATCAGAGCTAGTAATGGACCACATAGTAGCCCAGCCTTTATGGTAATGAAACACTCTGAACAAGTACGAGGAAAACCAAGAATGGTAATAAATTATAAAGAATTAAATAAATACACAAAATTTGATGGATATTTCTTACCAAATAAAGATGTTTTAATAAACCTTGCAAAAGGAAAAGAATATTATTCAAAATTTGATTGTAAGTCAGGATTCTGGCAAATCAAAATGGAAGAAGAATCAATACCATATACGGCTTTTAGTACGCCTCAAGGTAAATACGAATGGATAGTTATGCCATTTGGATTAAAAAATGCACCTCAAATATTTCAAAGAAGAATGGATAATATTTTTAGAAAATATAATGATTTCTTATTAGTATACGTTGATGATATACTAATATGTTCAGAAAATAAAAATGATCATAAAAATCATATTATAAAATTCCTAAAAGAATGCCAAAAGGAAGGAATAGTTTTATCTGAAAAGAAAGCTATTATAGAAAAACCTGAGATAGAATTTCTTGGATTAATTATAGATAAAAATGGAATAAAATTACAGTCTCATATATCTAAAAAGATAGAAAGCTTTCCTGATAAATTAGAATCTAAGGAACAAATACAAAAATTCTTAGGATGTTTAAATTATGCCAGAAGGATTTATTGAAAATCTTTCAAAAAAGAGACATAAAATACAAATTTTACTTAGAAAAACTAATACTAAAGGATGGAATGAAGAACATACAGAAATAGTTAGATTGCTTAAGGAAGAATGTAAAAATTTACCAAAATTAAGATTACCTAATGAAAAGGATAATTTGATAGTTAATACTGATGCCTCAGATAAATATTGGGCAGCAATATTAAAAACAGATTTAAATGAAATATGTAGATATTCAAGCGGAACTTTTAATCAAGCAGAAATAAATTATACTACCCATGAAAAAGAATTATTAGCAATTATTAGAGGAATAAAGAAATTTTCATTATTTTTATTATCTAAAAAATTTATTGTTGAAACTGACAATTCTCAAGTTGCAGGACTTGTTAGAAATAAATTACCAATGGAACCCCAATATAGAAGGTTACATAGATGGCAAGCATATTTATCATTCTATAATTTTGATATTATTCATATTAAAGGTACAAATAATTATCTTGCTGATTTTTTAAGCAGGAACATTGAATTTGGAGATGGATAATATCAAACAGGTGATATCAGAAATGAAATCTGCGGCAACCTATGCCAAAGAAGAAGCAGATGATATAAAAATTGGAATGGAGACATTAGCTGAGCTCTTAAGTCATAATATTAAATTATTACTTGAGATCAGTGAATCCCATGCCAAGGTTACAAACGAAATGAAAGACAAAATTGATGCTCTTGAAGCACAATTAATGTCTACTGATACAAATAATAGAAGGATTGATGTCTTGACACAATCCTATGATACTAAACAGGGATACCAACAGGTTCCAAGGAGTGATCCACAATGCGAAAGCAGTAGTGGACCCAGCACTATCAAAAGAGATACACAAAGTCCTAGAAAGTTGACCATAAAATCCAATGATGAACATACAAGGGTTATTAGAATCAGAACCGATGAAGATGATGATACCCCTTTATCAGCAAAAGAAGAAGAATATAGATCTTTTGCCAAGATTGTTTATGAATTACAAGAAAATGACTCCTATTTCATATCTTCAGGAGATCATGTTTATCCAAGGTTACTAATTACCAATGATGCAGACCCTGTCATGGTCAAAATGGCAGCAGACTATGGATTTTTAGATCTTATCTACCCCGGAAAAGACCTAAAAGAAATTGAAAGATTCGATGAAATTTTTAAATCTGAAGTATCCAAATTTGCCAAAGGAAGATCCATATACATAAAATTTTATTCAATCAGTCCAGAAATTGATGGAATAATATTTTATCCTGCTGAGCATATTATAACAATCGGATATGTTAGTAGAGAGTTTCAAATTGATGTCGGTCACAATAAAAAGCCATTACCAAAAATCACCAGATCATGGATAAAATCCCGAAGAGTTTTAGGGATGAAAGTCTTATATAAAATGGCAAAAAGCTTGTATGACAAAAAATTCAAATGCTTGTGTCAATATGAAGGATGGACTCTTCTCACCAACAATGGAGGAGAAAAATCAACAATTCTGAAAGAATACATTGAGAAATTTGATACTCATCAAATCAATGGACCTATCACAACCATACAAGAGGCATGCAGAATAAGAGAATGCCCCACTTGCCAACAGAATCAAAGATAAGAAGACAAAAATGATAAACACATGGAGGAAAGGTGTCCAAGCTGCTACAGGAGAATCTTTCCAGCTGTATGAAAAAACAGGATTTGAAGGACAATTATAGAAGGACTGTGTCCTTTATCAAAGAAAATGTAACAAAACAACAAGGATGGAGGGGCCATGAGGCTCTTGATGAAAAGCACGAGGCAATAAAATATTATTAGTATGATGTAAGCAATGATGTAATTTATCTTCAGATTTGTGTATAAATAGAGGCCTTTGGGCTAATGAAAAAGGCAGAGTTGATTGAGCACTCAAACTGTGAGATAGCCAAACAATCTTCTGTCTTCCATTGTAGTCATATTTCAGCTTTTAGATATCAATAAAATTTCAAGTTATTTCATATCCAAATTATCTTCAAAAAATATCATGAGTTTCTAAACACCTCATCCCATAGATTCTTGAAAGATTGAAGAAAAATTCCTTTCTTACTTTAACAGAAAGAGAGTTTTCTTTAGTTAATATCTATAATCCGAATTCAAAGAACTGACACAGTGAAGGTGGAAAGCTGGAATCGCAATTATCCCGTAGAGGCAGGAGGCCATTGAAGGGAGCCATTTGCAGATCCAGAACCTGAAGGTTACTCGGTTCTAAGAATAAAGATTTGAGATCAAAACTAAGGTAAAACTATTATTTTTGTTAAATTTAGAAAGATATTTCTGAAATCTTAAAGAATCGTTGGGATTACTTATCTGAATATTTGCATGGCTAAATTATCTAAATGTTTGTATTTATTAGCATTGTTTATCATGTTAAGATTTATATAACATGCCAGGATATACAATTGAAGGATTAGATAATTTATTACAAATTTTATTAGGAAAAATAAATAATATCATCTCTCAAATGGAAAGGATAGATCAATCATCGTTTGAAGAATATTATATACTTGGAGAAAATTTTGATAGATATATGGAAGATTATGTCAATCTATTAGATCAAATGATGGATTTATATGCTAGAATCCGAGATAGAAATAATGCAGGACAAAATTGAAAAACTATTCTAAAAGATAAGGATATATCCTGCAATATAAAAACACATTTCATTAAGGGTAAAATAGTATTTTTAACAATTAAGACTATTGTGAAAAATAGCAACAGTAAACTGGCCATTTAAAAAATTACCCCAGTAAGTTTTTCATATTCTTGCTTATTCGTATAGTAAGGAATAAGGTTTTTTTTTAATTTTTTTATTGTTTCTGCTACTGTGTGTTAAGACTGTTAGTTAATTGAAAAAATGAATGGCCTTGTAGTGCATTGATTGTGTGTTGAATTTCATGGGCTTTTGTTTGGTGACTAAGATTAGGGATCAGAAACTAAATTGGAAATCAATATAGGATTCCAGCATACTAAAATTATTACCATCTCCACTTGCATAATAATTGCATTTGTGTATCTGAAAAATTAAAAATCAAGCTTTATAATAATTGTTTTTATTTTCTTCATTCATATAAAATCGTGAACTTGGTTTCGTAATTTGGCTTTATTTTGTTATTTTTAGAATGAATGGCGTGCGATTGGGGTTCAGCAGAGTCGTGGATGGGTCCATTATGCACTTCACCGTCCGGAGCCACACATCATGCTCTTCAGGAGGCCACTGAACTATCAGCAGCAGGAGAATCAAGCTCCACAAATTCTTGCCAAGTGAAGAGTCAACGCTCTGGTTTTCCTTGTTGATATTCTCATTTCTGCTAGAAATGAACTTGCTATAAGATACTACAATATTATGAAATTTGTGTTCTCTGAGTGAATGTCAAAAGTGTTTGGATATGCTTAGCCCAGAATCAAGTGTTGAATTTCTGTTTCAATGACTTTGATCTAAATAGTATTTGAAATTTACTGTTAGTACTTCAGATACTTTCTTGAATGTTCCAATTCATTTGCAAGTCTCAGGGGATTATGACATATTTTGGCAAGGATGATTGGATAATGCTGGACAACATAAGGAGCTAAGGAAGTTAAAATTCTGCTAATTGTTGAATATTTTGCTTAATTTCAGTTATTGATGAGTACTGAATAATTTGCTTAATATATTTTATGTGAACAACGTCCCCTCTCTTTTAACTGGGGCATATTGACAATGTTGGCAATTATGCGTCCAAAGTTTTTGGTTCTGTTGAAGCTTTGTGTTGAACGGTGGTGAGTAGAAAATATGATTAATTTTACCAGTTTGTCATTTTCCTGTCTTGTAATTTGCAAGAATCTTCTATGATCTTTGGTGTTGATTCCGTTAATGATCGGTGATTATGAAGGTCTTTTGAATTTTCAACTTGATGTTCGTATTCATTCCTTAAGGAAATTTTGGAACTTTCTGGCATTCTTGATTCCACCATGTTATTGATGGTTTATGATGCACGTGTATGCTAAATTGTTTTTACAAATTATACCCCCATTCATCTTTTTTCTTTCTCGATGGTTTGCCTTGATTTTTACTCTGCTTACGGTAGAGTGCCTACGGTAGATTTTGATAAAAGTTGATGAGATGTATAGTTAAAAA
Source organism: Osmanthus fragrans (assembly GCA_019395295.1). Classification (NCBI taxonomy): domain Eukaryota; kingdom Viridiplantae; phylum Streptophyta; class Magnoliopsida; order Lamiales; family Oleaceae; genus Osmanthus; species Osmanthus fragrans. Next base: position 23,339,288 of record CM033343.1, on the reverse strand, counting down.
TTCGATAAAAGTTGTGGGTTTCGTGAAATATGGTTAAAATTAATTATTGACTTTGATTTAGATTTTTATCGTACTTTTTATTTTTTTTGCTATGCCAAACAGGGGCATATAATTGACGATGTTGCTTAGTGTGTGTTTGAGTCGCATTAGTTTGAAAAAATGTATTTTGGAATAGTAAATTGATGGAAAATATGTGGTTAAAAATGAGAAAAAGTTTTAGATTTATGTGTAATATTATTTGTTTAAAGAATGTGATTGAAATGATATCAAATGATTGTTTAAGAATATATATATTTCTTTTAAAGAATGTGGTTCAAATAGGGCTTTATTGATTATTTGTTGAAGTGTTGTCTCTTGTTTGTGATTTGAGCCACTTTAATATCTCAAATTATTATTTATATAACTTCTCAGCCTGAAATTCATGGTTTGCTTTAGGCAACGAGCAAGTAGAAACTAGTTTAACAATCTATTTTTAGATCTTTGGGTATCGATTTAATTGAAGGCTATAAACGAAAGAATGTACTGATGATAATCATCTCTCGCTCGTTCTAAGTTATTTATAATTGGTCTCGACTTTTTGAACTAGTTTCCCCCCTAGCCTAGAATGTTTCAAACGCTTTTAAGTTCACTTTAAACAAGACTCGTGTTCTAAAAATCCAGAAAAAGGAAAATGAATTCAGAAGGAAAAACAAAGCCTGGGTAGTTCCTTAAAGAGATGCTATGCTATGCACAGATCTCAGAGTTTTAGTAACATATTAGGTTTTCCATACATTTTTTTTTTTTTTTTTTATGACTCAAGAACCCGCAGCCGCTACTGACAGAGCTCCGACCACTAATAGAGCGGAGGCCCGACCACTAGTGCGCATTGGATAAACCTAGGGGCTGGCACAATACTCGCAAACCATACCAGCCAGGTAAATCACCTCAAATGAGGCAGCGGATGCCTCAGGGGGGGATTGAACCCTTATTGAGAGCTACTTGGTTTCCCAAGCGTACCCTTTTGACCAACTCGGCCACACCCTTTTGGCGGTTTTCCATACATCTTGCTATGTACAGAGAGGGTTTTTGTGGGACTTCAGCAGTCAGTCGTGTTTTATTCTATTTTTAATTTTTTAAACTTCAATTTTATTGAAGAAATATGTAGTGGTTTGTTGTTGTTTCCATCAATTACATGATGCCTTGTCTCAAACATGAACAACCATAGTAATGGCCTCAAACACCATGTTGTGTCCACATTTCTTGAATGATTATTTTATTTATATTTCCTAATTAGAAAATCTAAATATTTTCTCAACCAACCAATTGTGAAGTTGAAAAGGCAACCACCTCAATGTTTTTTATGTATGGAGTTGTCCACATGATACTATTGGATTGGAATGATCTAATTAATAGCCCACACATGCCTTGCACACCTAATTTAGCAACTAAGCCAATATTTTAGTGGGCCAGTGAATTAAGTACCCAAGGAACTCTCATGACCAATGTAAAAATGGATTATATTGTAAAATTATGAGTACACAATGTATACGAATACGATTTGACTAGTTTCTTGATGCGTCAAGTTTTGAACACTTTATCAAAAAGATTAATACACACACGTGTGTGTGTTTCAAAACTTGACGCATCAAGAAACTAATCAAATCGTGTATATATATATATATATATATATATATATATATATATATCGAATCAATATTTTTAAAAGACTTTCGTGCAAAATTACAGTAAATTATAACAATGATAATCTCCTATCATGCGTGCTTCAACCTCCCAATATCTTTTGTATTTTGGACATCTCACGCAAGTGCCCACATGCTTGGCTTAACAATAATAACATAAACGTGCACATAACAAACACTTATGAGTAAAGTCATAAGTGACTTAAGCCACCAACCCCCCCCCCCCCCCCCCCCCCTCCTTGTGTGTATGTGTGTGTTTGGTGAAAGCAAGAATCAATTCTATTCCAATACCTGGCATTTTTTTATTAGCATAATGAAATTTTAATTCCATGATAAACTAGTGGAACCCTAATAGATTCTAGAGTGAAAATATATATGCTAAATATAATACCTATGAAACTATAAATGACATGTTTAGTAGGTAGACGTTGCCGAATTGAACAACTAACACACTTGTCGGTTACAGAAACCATCTTTATATTCATTAATATTTGTCAACTAATGAACCAGAGATTGAAGGACTTAGGAAGTCTTTATTTAGGTTTATTATCATTAAAAACAGATCAAGATCCTACAACCTAATCCATGAAATTAGTTGCGGTGCTGGTTATGCCTAACCTCACCAAATAGCAGTGCCAACCCCCCCCCCCCCCCTCTTCCCACCTCCGTCGTTGGGGGAGGAAGGTGGGGTGGTGTTGTGAGGAGGGGGGGGGGGGTAGTGGGTGGATAGGAAAATGAAAAAGATGTCTCACTCACTTCTCTTGAATGAAAGGCAACCATGAACACTAACCACTTACTCACTCAAAGAATTGAATTTCAACATAACATAAAAACCTATAAAGTGTTCAGAGGTTAATTAATGAAATCATAACACTTGCTAATAAGAAGAAAAAGAATTGTGAGTGAATTTTTCACATTGATCAATAATCCTATATTCCTATACCCATTCTCTTTCTTCTAGTAGTGGCAATCCACCATGGCCACGGCGGAGAAGACTAGACCTTGATGGTTGGTAGAAAATCGAAACTTTGTCTCCGGCCCCGACCCTGGCCCGTGATCATCTTCTGCCGGAGCCGGCAGGTTGAGATCCAATGCAAGAATATTTCTAGTTTTCTCAGCATCACGGGATGATGATTCATTAACTCTTGTACTATTAGGGTTCCTATGTCTTCTCATATGTCCTCCCAATGCTTGTCCTGATGAAAACTCTGAACCACATATTGAACACTCATGAATTTTAGGCTTATCATGAGTATAACCAAGGAAACTTTTGTGGGATTGCCCTCCTTCTTCTTCATGATCGCCAGACGGGACATCAACCAGAGTTTCTTTTCGATCATTTTCCGATTGTTTGGGCTTCTTGTGACTTGCTCTATGGCCTCCTAACGCTTGAAAGGATGGAAAACTTCTATTGCAAGTTTTGCATTCATAAGTATATATTCTATCTTTCGTCGTTATCGAGTTTTTTGGTAGTGAAACAACACTTTGTGCCAAAAGAATTAGACAATTGGCCATATCTTCGTCTTCCTCAATATTTGTAGAAATTGAGGTTGCAGGAGATGTAACCAATGAATAGAAACCTCCTCCTCCATCTCCGGAGGTGGGGACGGTGGCACCGCTTGATGACAAGGTGGAGGACGATGGCCTTTGCCGCTTGGTACGTTTCCCTTTAACAATTGAATGATCATTGGACCCCAAAAACTCTTCCAAGATTTCCATATTAGATCCAACAACTGCAAAAATTTAAAGGGCTTAGAAAGAACTAGAGTGAGAGAAAGCAGAGTAGTGAGTAGTAGTGTAAGAAAGTGACGAAGAGTGATGAGAGAAACTGTGATAGGATTGAGTGTTGCTATATATATACATATATAATGAACCTTAAGTATTTGGAGTCAAAAGCCACCCTTGTGAACAGTTACCATGAACTAACCCATTGGGATGTTTAGTGCATTAAAGACGTCATTAAGAAATTAAAAAGTGTAATAAAAGTTGTTAATATTAAGATGGGAGGTTCGATTTGAAAAAGTCAACCTAGTAGTTTTATACTTAATTGACATGATATTTTACTTTATTTCGATTATTAAAATTAGATGTGTTTGTCTAGGACTCAATCTTCTTACTAATTCATAATGGTCAAATTGTTGTTTCAATTTCCCTAGATCTCGCACCAAATGAGATCTCTTCAATAGGATTTTTCATTTTTGTCAAGTATTTTCTTAATAATCATATTTGCTATTTAATATACTAAACATGCTATGATCATATCAATATTTGGACAAATTTTAGGGTGAATTATGTTTTCAACCACGATGATAAATATGTGTGCAAGTATGAGATCTTATAATTTGCGAGTTCGATATTTCTAAAAACTTTTTTTTTCCCTTTTTTTGGGTGATGTTAAGTATGTTTTCACTTTTCACGAACTAGATTGACACATTTCGCCATGAATGAACACAAGCATTTAAGCAAAGAGCATTGAACGTTACAACCATGGTCCAGCAGCAGATTCAATCTCTCTCTCTCTCTCTTTCTCTCTCTCTCTCTTCTTTTAACTTAAAAGAAAGAAAAAGTGTACTGTATACTATTTTTAGAGAGAGATAAAGTAGAAGAGAGAGACAATAAACAAGAATAAGTTGGCTTTCAAGCAAACCCATAGCCTCTTTTCATCCACTATTCTGTTAATGACAAATCTTCAACATGCATTTGTTCATGCCATGGAATATGTACTTGAAAATAAGGGCATGTTGGATAGAATTTATTTGGGAATAATGAGTTATTGATTAGTATTTTTTGGAGAATGTGTGTAGAGATGGCAATTCGAACTGTCAAAATCGAAAATCGCGGTTAACCGAATGTAGTGGATATGATATTTGATTTTAATGACCTGGTTTGGTGCGGGGCGGGTATGGTATTTACGCTACCCGAACCATTTAACCATTAAAAAAAATTAATTGGGCAATTGGGTTATCCATTATACTTTCCCAAAATTAATTGGGCAATTGAGCTTCCCCAAAATTCTGGCCCAGTCCAACTAACCGGCTAACCCTACTTCCTCCAGACTGCACTAACCCTACGCATATATGAAAATTGCAAATTGGAAATTTGAAATCAACACTCAACAGATTCAACACAACTCACCGCATTTCAATTCCTCCATTGGCCGCTGTACGACCTTCACCCATTGTTGTGCCTCAGCTTCTTTTGCCACTCGCCATCCAATATGACTTTCAATTTTATTACTTGAATTTGGTGGGTAGTTATTTATTTAAGGTCAAAATTAGGTTATAGGGTATTTAAATGACATTGATTCTAAGATTTAGGTTTGTCGTCTGCTTAAATATTTGATCAAATTTTTGAATTTTCAGTATTTATAGTTCATCTGAATGTGGTTTGGCATTTGAAAACGAGTGCTATTTTGCCTTTGCTGAGATGATAAAATTAATGTTATTGAGGTCTGAATTTTATGGAGCACACTCCTTCAATTCGCTCTACATCAGCGGAAGACATTCAATCTCTGTTCTATGAGAACAACAATAGTAGTGCCTTCGCTATTATATTGGATCATACATTTGGTCCAAATCTTATTGTACAACAATTTTCGTACATGTATAAAATGACGTAGTACCAAATTTAGTCTAAATCTTATTGTACAAGTTAGTCTTATTTTCGTGGTTATTAACTGCCCGAACCGAGTCAAACCAAACCAACTTACGTGATTATGGCGTGGTTATGATATGGCAAAAAAAAATTGGTGGTTCGGTGATGATTTTGGTCGAATTGAATCGTTGCTAACCCTAAATGTGTGGTTAAAAAGTAAGAAAAATTTATTGATTTATGTGTAGAATACTTTATTGTGTGAATGTGTGGTGGAAAATAATACTGTAACAAATAATTTTAAATTTTAAAGCATGACAAACAGGGGCTAAGTTCAAAAGAAAAAAAATTAATAAATAGGAGTCAAATAGGAACTTAATGACATGCTTAATATGTACAACTAAATAATATGAGACGCTATCAATACTATTCAATCCTACGTGCCAACATGTCTCGTTATATTGAATGGAAGGGTGAATAAAACTTAGGTATGGACACTCAAGTGGGCATGAGATAATGGGAGTATGTGCACACTTTTTCTACTTGTGACTATTAATTGATGCTTGATGTCAAGTTTTTGTAGTGGCACGTTGATATTTTAAGTCATTTCAATGCTAGTTTACAATTTCTCTACTTCGACCGACTTCTACCATCTTTCGGTTTCTTGGATGGCAATGCAGGTACAAGAAGTCAAAGGTAAAATAGAGTGTTATAGTAGAAAAAAAAATAACTTTCCATTTATTTCAAAAATACCCTCCTCATAGGAGCCTGTATAGTGATCGACTTCCCAACTCAACTTCCTTATGGGGCTAATGGAATTGCTCAATTCACCAACTCTAAAGACCTTATACAATTCTCATTTATTTAGAAGTTGGTGGAAATATGCAACATTTTCGATTATCAACATATCAAAAAATAAATAAATTTAATCTATTAAGGTGCTCGTCTTGTTATTACTGCATACAAATTATCTTTAAGAATCCCCTTAATTTTCACTAGAGATAGCAAATTGATCACATGGAATTGTTTCACATTGTGTTGAAACCATAAGATTCGACAAAATCTTACATTTTACAATGACAACAGTTCATATTAATTTTTCTATCTTTTTCTTTAAACTATTTTATTATTTAATCGTGTCATATTATATTTTTTGAACTGTTTCTCTTACGAAATGGTGTTCCAAAGTAAGCTATGATTGCTTAAGAATGCAAAATTAGTATAGTACACTACTATTATTTATGCATAATGGAGCAAGAAACTTACCCTAGTTGGTAGTTGCTCAACCAAAAGGGCAATTTAGAGAGGTTTGCAACTAAAGAATAATAAAATATTTGTTTAGTCAATTTGTATCCTTGAAAAAAAAAACATTTTTATGATAATCAAGGAAGTATAATTATAGTCTTTTAATTATATAATATAATATAAGATCCGATCCATTAATTTAAGATAAATTATATATTATTTGTAATTAGTGAAGACCCAATTTTCTTATCCATTAGTCAAAAGTAAGTGGTTGGGGGTGATGCTGGTGGTTGGATGGTTGAAGCATGTAAGGACAATAAGGTGGGGGTAGCGCAACCGCCCACGGTTGTGCTGTTGTTTTTGGTGGCTGGGCAAGTAACTTATTCATCATGCATTTATTTTTTTTCAATTTTATTATTCACTTAAAGAAACGTGCCTATATTTTCATTTTTAACCTAGGAATTAAAAAAAAAAAACCTCGTTATACACGATATTTATAGAACTTGGGGATTGGGATTCCCCATCAATTGGATACACGGGACAAGAATCGTTGTTCCAAGACGGGATGCAACGAGTATGTGGAACATGGTCCCTATCTTATTATCCGTCCCATTTAAAAGTTTATTTCAAAATCCATTTTTTTTTTCATACAAAACAAAAAGAAAAATCATCATTTCTATACGAAACATGAGTTTTTCTACAATTTTAAAAAAAGTAATCATTTTCACCAATTAAAAATATTAAAAAAATAAAAGCAAAAAATAAAAATAAAATAGGGTGGTAAACGGGGTAGGGGATATGCCCCGCCGCTCGTCCCGCCATAATCGGGTGGGGGAGGGACAAAGACATAAAAATATTCAATAGAACGAGAGCGAGAATGATGCCCCGATCCCGAAATGTTGTTATCCCTATTTTAACTTCATTTATTTTAGAAATGAAAAATCCAGTTTTGTTGCAATATAAGTCTCTATGTATTTCATTCCTCTTTATTTTTTATTTTTTATTTCTCTCAAAAACGTCCTTCTAGTTCTATATCTTAATTAAAAAACTTATAAATAAAATTTTAGAAATCAATTTCTTGAGTATTCCTTTTCGAAATCGACTAAGGCCATGTTTGATAGCCGTAGTTTTTCGTGAAAGGTGGAAAACGTTTTCCTACTTTTTACTATTCATCTGTTTGATTGCACTAATTTTTCAGGGAAAACGTTTTCCAAGGTACAAGCGATTGATGCACAATAGCCAGAAAACGTTTTTACCATAGTGGTGGGAAAACGTTTTCCAACTTTTTGACAATTTTTTTTTTTTTTTTAACAATTGAAACACATTCCAAAGTCAATGGTAAAAATTTTTATCCATTTAATTGACAATTTACATAAAAAACAAAGTCAAACAAAAAATTTGTCAGGTGGAAAATTATACCAATCAAATACCATTAATTACAATTCTCTGTAAAACATTTTCTAGGCAATTCAATTCCCTGCCATTCATTTTCTTTCCACCCGTTTTTCATCCTTGCAATCAAACAGACCCTAAGTTCTCCTAGAGTATGGGCAAAAGGCTGAAAAACAATAATAATTTTTAACACTTTGTTGGATAAATTGGTGCATTAATTATATTACATTAATAAAAAATATGTGCATATGATGATAAAATTGTGACTTACACCTGCAAAATACAGAACATAATTTTGACTTACCGAAACTAAGATACACGTACAAAATATCGACTTACTAAAATGTAAAAATTAGAAGAAGATGAAATGAAGCGATGTATAAGAATGCAAATCTTCTTAAGATAAATTTCGTCACTGCACTGATGTAACGTGATCGAATGAACGTTTGCCTCTCAAGACTGTATTTTGTACTCTAGTTTTCTAAATTATTACAATTCATCATAGAATGTGATTGAAAAAAATCAACAAAAACTATTAATAATTATCTTATTGTCAACTGTAATGAAGATAAGGCACTAACACGTTCCATTCAATTATTTTTTCTTCAGTAATAAATTGATTAAGCTTATGTTTGGAGGGCGGATTCAAGAATTCAAGTGAAGTAGGATGGTTGTTGATCGTCGACCGTCAAATGTCAACGACCACAATCCCAGAGGCAAATCGCTTGTCGGCTGCTAGAGTGGCCAATGAGCAGTTTGCCACAAGTTTGAATTGCTCGCCTACTCCCGACTACTCGATGGCTTCCAATATATATACTCATTTTTTTTCGAATGAGTCAGCACGAGCGGCCGCTCGTTGGGTGATGGCTTAGTCCATGGTCTGGCTCATTGCTTTTAAGTGTTTATCATTGGTCAAAAAATAATTTGGTCAAATCACCTTTTAATTTGTAGGAGTCTCAAGTATTACTCACATCTTCATTATTCATTTACCGTTGTTTATAAACAATTTAATAGATATACCCTTAGTTATGCTAATAAATATCATTATTTTAATAAATTTCTTTTTTTTTTTAATTGTCGAAAGAAATTATAATGACCTGATAAACTCACTTTTATCACTCGAGCTATATCTTGACGACACACACATCCATTCTAATTTTGTATTGCCTCTAATTTAGTTTAATATTTTTATTACAATATTTCAATTATTTTATCTTAATCTAATATTCTCCTTTCATTCCCAAAGTCAACCACCATTCATTATAAAATTATCTTAAATAATGTACTTATTAATCTTTAGTCTTACTCAAAGACGAAGAGCTTTATTATTTCTTCTAATAGTGAAATGAGGTGATATGCCAGGCACATCTATGATCAAATTCTATGAAATTCAACCAAATGAGTATTGTTTTTTGGATTAAGTCATATTTTTATCTCTTTGATTTAGATTTAGATCTATTGTTTTACCCTTTTAGTTTCTTAAGAAAAAACTAATTACGTGGTAGCCAAAGCCATGTCCCATTTTGCCGTAATTGAAAGTTTGAATATATTCTTTTATTTTAGTTAAATTATCCCATTCAAGTCTATTAGCTCGACAAAAAAAAAAATAATAATAACGTGACAATTGATAATTGCACTCAAGTCAAATTCATTTTATTATATGTATCATTTTTTTGTTCGATAAATTTACAAAGCTAAGTAGAGTGATTTGATTGAAATAAAAGTATGAACTAAGTGATAGGATTGTGAAATGTTAGAAAATTTATGTGCACCCCATCCCGTCCTCATTGGCTACCCCTACACCTACCTTCACCCCCTCTCTTTCACACACATGCTTAAGGTTAAGTGCTAAGATCACAGCAAGACTTATAATCGGTGGGATTGGAGCCACAATTGGAAACTCGACCAGTGTCGCTTTGGTTCAAATGCAAGTTGATGGTCATCTCCATCTGGCGCAATGGTGCAACTACAAGAGCTTGGTGGTGACAATTTAGGGTTGAGTTTTGCTATTTGTACATCAGATTGTACAACTCAATGTACAATTCCTTCACAATAGAGGGCCCACGCCCAATAAAAAAAGTGCATGCCCCTTTATTATGAGGGAGTTATATACCGAGTTGTCAACCTCTGTGTACACATAGCAAAATTCTTTAAGATTTGGTTGAGAAAGAGAGTTTGATTTAGTGGGGTAGGATAGTTTTGGTGTGAATATACCTGATTTTTAAATTTTTTATTTAAAAAAAATATTGATACCTTATTTTAAAAATTCAAAAGTGAAAAGGTGAGGATTGGGGTAACAACTTAACACAATTCATGGAAGCTAAAATGGACAAGTCTATTATAAAAGATTGGGCTTTATTGGGCTTCAATTAGGCAGAGAAACACTTCAACTCTGGACTAAGTACGAAAGACAGTCTATTGTGAAACTTGCACTAAAACACGATCCATTATAATATCTATTTTATAGACAAAATAAGTAAAAAAAAAAAAAAAAAATTATTATTACAAATAAGTAAATATTATTAATTTTTATGAAATAGAGAAAAAGTAGAAGAGAGAGTTAAAGTCAATATCTTATGTGTGTTTTATTAATGGTTAAAGTCCTATATTTATAGGTAAGAATCAGAGATACAATGGTAATAATTTCTAGGGTTACAAGGGTATAATTATCATTCACTACAAATCTTAATAAACTTTCCTTTTACAACACTCCCCCTTGAATGACACATTACAAAATACCTGCCTTGTTAAAATCTTGTTTGATAAAAACTCAATGAGACAAAAAAATCAAACGAAGGAAAAAGAGTACAGTTATTTCGAAGTATTAAAAATAAATGCTGCCTCATTAAAACATTACTAGAAAAATTCAGTGGGATAAAACCTAAGCGAAGGAAAAAGAGTACAACTACTCCCCCTGATATTGATCATTGCAAATCTTTGAATCGATACATTCTAATCTCATGGACTAATTTCTTGAATGTGGATGTTGGCAGTGCTTTTGTGAATAGATCGGCCAAATTGTCACTTGAGCGAATTTGTTGAATATCGATGTCGTCATTCTTCTTAAATTCGTGTGTATGAAAGAATTTTGAAGAAATATGATTCGTCATGTCACCTTTGATATAGCCTCCTTTGAGTTGTGCAATATAAACTGCATTGTCTTCATACAAAATTGTTGGACTGTTTTTTGTTCAAATTAACACGCATGATACTTGGATATGGTGGGTCATGTTCATCAACCATACACATTCTCGCTCTGCATCATGGATTGCAATAATTTCGGAATGATTTGAGGATATTGCTGTCAAGGATTGCTTTACAGATCTTCATGATATAGCTGTTTCTCCACGTCTAAACACATATTCTGTTTGTGATTTTACTGTATGTGGGTTAGAGAGATAACATGCATCTGCATATCCCACTAAAGTACATCCCGACGTTTGGGAATAAAATAATCTCAAATCAATCGTGCCCTTTAGGTAACGAAAAATATGTCTAACACAATTTCAATGTCTTTGAGTTGGTGTAGAGCTATATCTTGCAAGAAAATTTACAGAAAAAGTTATGTCGGGTTGAGTGCAATTTGCAAGATATGTTAATACTCCAATTGCACTAAGATATAATACTTTAGGACCAAGAATTTTTTTCTCCATTTTCAAGTGGACGAAATATATCATTTTTCACGTCAAATGATCGAACAACCATAAGTGATGTCAATGGATGTGCATTATCCATATAAAACTGTTTTAAAACTTTTTCTATATATGTAGATTGATGAACAAATAATCTTTATGGGAAGTGTTCAATATGCAACCCGAGACAAAATTTGATTTTTTTTTTTTCAAATCATTCATCTAAAATTCATTTTTAAATAATTAGCAGTTTCGTTGAACTCTTCAGGAGTTCCAATTAAATTTAAATCATCCACATAAACTGCCACAATTGTAAATCCATCATTTGTTTTTTTTTATGAAAACACATAGATAGATATCGTCATTCTTATAGTCCTCATTCGACAAATTTTCGCTAAGGGGGTTATATTACATGCGTTCAGATTGTTTCAATCCATATAATGATCTTTGCAATTTAATTTGAAATATGGTTCTCGGATATGTATCATTTGAGTTATGCTTCAAGCATATTAAATATTTCAGAGATAACATTAATAGTCATGTCAGATGAGTTGACTATCACGTATTTCAAATTTCATATATTGTCAAGATAACGTGATATAGATTCGTGATTTCATCAACGACGATCTTTGCGAAATTCACTATGTTGAGCGTCATAACTTACACATTATGACTTCATTTTTCTCATTTTCTTTTCTTTTCGCATAAATATATATCTTTAGATTATTGGATTACAGGTCCAAAAATATCATGTTTCTCTAGTAAAATCAATTTATGATTGCGTCCATTTTATTTGGCCAAACATTACTTCAATCAATATATTTTGACGCATTTGTTTTGATTCCTCGCGATTCATATATGATACAACACATCATGTACAAAATTGTTGTCGACAACTTTTCATTTTTCGATTCTATTTCTTATTCCATAACGACATAACTTATTAAGATATATCAAATTCAATATATCAGGTACCTGAACCTGTTCAAGGGTTTTATAATTTTTTATGTCTAAATACTCATTAAAAGTGTATGTCTTCTTAATGAGATCATCTTTGCTAATTGCTCCATTTTCGTTTGAAGATTTTGTTTGTATTAGAATCGAACATATCACGTTTCAGGCGTGCCATAGATATATCAAATATAATCCTATCAAATTGTCCTCTTATGACATCAATTCGTATTGGAGCACTTAAAATTGGTGCATTATATATTGTTGATCTTTTTTATCAGTAGATATATCTAAATAAATTATCTTTCGAACTTCTGATTCGAGTGATCTTTTGCGAGAATTTAGATAATGATACATTTGTACATTATTTTCAACTTTTTAATTCCTCCCCCTAATGCTGAGAGAATTTTCCAGTCAATTTGACAATTGTTTTTTTCAGCGTTATAAAATATCACCTATTTGGGATAAGGGTTCAAACTATGCATTTATTCTCAACATTCTTTATTTTTCATCTCAGTGCATTATGGTAGATTGATTTTACATATACTGCACTATCAAAATAATTAGATGAAAAATTGGGCTCTAATCATAAGCCAATAATATGGAAAACTATGATGTTGACATGATGTGTAATAAAATTTCCTAAACAAAAAATAAAAAAAATTTGTTCTTAATTATATTAATTGGAGGCATTTAATAAACAGTAACGTTAATTCATTTATCGACATCTCAACTAACACTTATTCAAATATTAAAATTTATGTCCACTAACATTAACAAGATACAGTTTTGATTATATAATTTGAAAATGATGCTAATAACTTGAGCAATAATTTCGCAAACTTCAGGTTACGAACATCATGCAATTATCTAGTATTTGTATCAAATCTATTAGATACAAATAATATTTAGATGGTCAACGTGGTGGGTGACGGGGCCCCATATATCATCCTAATTAATTTTTAAAAATATAGGGAATTCAATCCCTATTTTAGCTAGTGATATTTAATGATCAATAGTTGATAAAAAGAACAAATGATATATAGAAATTTATTGGATTGAAGAATCTCCTGGTTCTTCATTGAATATTCATTTAAAATTTTTAATTTCGCATCATTATTTATCCAGTGATGGTCTAACTGATTATGCCAAATAGTAAAACCAAAATGGAACTTCTGGTTCAATATAAGATATAATTTACTTATTTAATTTTGAAAAATATGATTAAACATTATACAGTCATATATCATTCAAGTGTTTAAACTAATCAATATTCTCATGACATTGTTTAGTTATATGTTTTCCTTTGAGAATAAACACGAATTCAAAATGATATATTTTTCGAGACATGTGCTACTTCGAGAGCACATTATATTTTTTTATTATTTTTCAAGAGCAATAGATACATATTCTTCCAAAAATGTTGGAATTGGAGAGTTATGCTCTTCAGGAGCAATAACATATTATTGTTTGAAATAATAAATTGTATAAAAATTTACTCTCCAAGAGTAAAAACTTAATTTATGTTAGATTTTAATAATTATGCTTTTCGAGAGTAAGTAAAATTTAACTAAAATATTTGTCGATAATAGTGTGTTACTTCATAAATAATAATTTTCTTTAAAATATTAACAATGTTGTGCTACTTCAAAAGTACCAATAAAGAAATATTAACTCTTCAGAAGTCGTGTATTATTTGTGGAGATGAGCTTCTTCAGGAGCAACAACACTATATTTATTTATGATATCGATCTAGAAAATTTCTTAAATCATGAAATAAACTAGATCTCACAGAATTCTCTATTCTAGATCAAGTAATATTCTCCTAAAATATTGAAATCATATGAAGTTTAATATACATAAATTTTGGATTCTTCAATAATGATATTCTTCATGGATATTAAAAAGTATAGATGTGCGCTTTATTTGGATAACAAAATAATATGAATAGAATGTAAAGTCTACTAGCCACATAGATATGGAGAAAGAAAAGAAATTAAACCTGGTATGTGGTATGACACGTGAAACGGATGATTGCGTTGATTTATCACAGGCGATAACTTTGATTTCTTCCTATCAATTTATCAATGATTATTGGTGCATAGTCATGGTGACTACCGATTGGTGTATGCTAATATACTTTTGATTTTTAACTTTGTAGCATGTGATTGAAAAGGTCAAGGCATAACATAACATGACAATATTTATGATATTGACATTCCATTGATTTAAGCTGCCGCTTCTGGTTGTTGAAGACAAATCTATACTAGATAACCTCCTTTTATTTTTTTTTTTTTTTATTTTTTTTTTTTTAAGTCAATATCAACATAAGTTACGTGTTTTCCTTCAAGGATAAACACTAATTTAAAATAATATGTTGTTCGAAACATGTGCTACTTTGAGAGCACGTTGTATTTTATTATTGCTGATTCACGAGCAATATATCAATATTCTTCTAGAATATTGAAAATTACAATTTATACTCTTCAGGAGCAAGTTATATTTTTCATGAATATTAATTAAAATTTTGTACTACTTCAAAGTAACAACAAATTATTTATAGTAGACAGATCTATGAATAATATTCTTCTAAAATATGAATGATATTTTTGTGCTACTTCAAGAGCAACAAAATATTTGTAATAGATAAATCTACGAATAATATTTTTCTGGAATATTAATTATAACGTTGTGCTACTTCAGGAGCAACAACAAATTAAAAAGGAACTCAATAATGGATAATTTATTGTTAAATAAAAAAAATGATTACGAGGCATTAAATTGCACACCAGAGTGATTACGATAGTAATTTAAAAAAAGGCACACGTGAAATATTGACGATAAACCTTGTTGACTCCAAGCAATTGCGGCAACCCAAAACCATTTCTCCGGTAAAATAATTCCCGGTAAAATAATTCTAGGCAATTCAATTTCCTAGAATTCATTTCCTTTCCATCCAAATTCCACTCTTACAATCAAACGGACCCTAAAGTCCATAAAGGAGATAGCCTCTACGTTTGATGTTCCTCAAGTAGTCCCTTATGAGGAAGAAAGAGTCGTGAAATTGGAATAAAACACATTTATCTTTAGCAAATTGATGAATAAATGAGAGATTTTTAGTAATGACAGGAACCACAAGTATTTGATCTCGAAGAAAAGTGTTAGAATTTGGATGTGACCCGAATTCTTTGTTGAAAATAATTGTGACTCAACAAATCGTGAGTTATGGGACAAAAAATTAAGTTCAGAATTATAGCTAAGCTTTTTTTTATTTATTTTATATTTTTTTATATCTTTTCATTAATCTTTACCAGAAAGTCTTTAAAATCAGATTTTGAATTTAGATCACATTTTTAATAGGTGTTAAACCATAAAAAGTTACTTTTTAATTACATTAAAAAGTTTAATTAGTTAGAAAAGTAATTTAAAATTAAAGTTTACTATTTTAAAAGTTAAATTAACTTGCTCTTAAACACATTTTATACATGCTTTAATTTGATCAAAATATATACTAGATTTTGTTCAAAATTCATGTTATTTGAAGATATGTGAATTGGTAAAAATAGTTAAGGGTAGAGCTGATCAAATAACAAAACTTTAGCAAGAATACTAAGATGATTTGATATTACCTATTTACCTTCAGTACCAATGCCCGCTATGAATTAATGAAGTTATTGGAATCTTAAATTAAAGAATAATTTGGTACAACAGACCAATAACAAAAGATACGTATAACTTTTTTGACAATGAAATTTAATAAAATTTGTTATATCAACAAATAAATGATGAACACAAAGTCAATTTATTATATTTGTCCTTATTTTAATCAACAATTAATTTCAATTACATATTTCATGATACCCGCACATTTTTAATTACACATTTCATTAACATTCATTAAAATATGATTTTAATCTCCATCAAATAAGAATTTTATGTATTTCTTATCAATGTCAAAAAATATTTTTTCGACGAACGTAACCTACTCAAAATTAAAGATGAATAAAGTTTGATCCAATTATATTGACACTGTTACTTTGACTTCATTTATTTTAGATAAAACTAAGCCTATAGGCTACATTTATTTCAAAACTCAATTTTTTTTATCAAATTCATTTTCAACCGCACACGTCTGTTTTCTTACTTTTTGATGAAAAGCTTTTCCCACCACTTCAAGGTTATTATTATTTTTTTTGACAATTGAAACAAATTTTAGACCAATGGTAAAAAAATTTATTCCTTTAATTGACAATTTTCATGAAAAACAAAACTAAAAGAATGGTATTCGATTTTTTTGGGGAAAATTGCAGCAGCGGTCCCTAACCTTTCACCTTTTTGCAGACTTTACCCTAACCTTCATTTTGTACTATCCAAAGTACCAAACGTTTCAAAAACTCGCACCTAGGGTCCAAATGGATGGAAACCATCCACTTTTCCGTTAGTTGACCAAAAATAGTAGAATTTGACCAAATTAAAAAGGATAAGATGATAACTTAACATTTTTTTTCCATATAAACAATTAAAAAAAAGAACAAACTATTCATCTTCCTCCTCCGCGGTCACCCACCCCATCCCCCTAAATCAACAACGTTCAAAATCATCCATGGCCGATCCCTACCCAGAAACCAACGGCAGCCACACCTTCTACTACTGTTCATCTTCATCTTCCCTTCAAACCCAAAAACCCAGAGCTAAATTTTTTGACCTGCTACTACTGTCCATCTTCCTCGTCCCCCTCTCACATCGCATCGTCCCCACACCATCCAACCTACTAAACCAAAATCAAATCAACCTATCCAACACCAAGTCGTGCCACCGTCAGGCCGCACTACCACCAGCCATGCCAATGAAGACCTTCCAAGAGATCCAATCTCATATCGATTCCATCCCAAATCTAAAAATTTTCAATTTCTCTCTCAACTTCATGAACAATCGTCAACTACGTAAGGGTTATAGAGTTTTGATTCCCAAAACTTCTATAATGGAAGGCCTATTATCAGCCATGAATTCGGTACATTTTATAGCAATATCTCAAATCTAGTGCTATGTGGAATTGATTTTCTTCATCAAGACGTGACAGAAATTGCTCTAATTACTCTGCGCAATTCTTCCTTACACAAGATGCAATATATAAGCCTTCCACAAGAAAATGGGCGTACATATACAACCAAAAATATTGATAGAAACTTTTCTAGTGGAAGGCGTACACATTAAAACTCTGCAAATTGAGGTGGTCGGCCATGAATGATTTTGAACGTTGTTGGTTTACGGTGGGGTGGGTGACGGTGGAGGAGGGAGATGAACAGTTTGTTTGTTTTTTTAATTGTTTATATGGAAAAAAATGTTAAGTTTCCATCTTACCCTTTTAATTTTGTCAAATTTTACTATTTTTGGTCGACTAACGAAAAAGTGGACGGTTTCCATCTATTTAGACCCTAGGTGCGCATTTTTGAAACGTTTGGAACTGTGAATGGTACAAAATGAAGGTTAATGTTAAGGTTAAGGTAAAGTCTGCGAAAAGGCGAAAGGTTAGAGACCGCTGCTGCAATTTTTCCTTTTTTGTTTGGCAATTAAAACAAATTTTATCCCTAATTGTAACAAATTCGAACTAATTAATGGACAAATTTCATGAAAAATAAAGTCAAACGATCCAAAATTTCAAAAAAATTTGGGTGAAAAATTATACCAATCAAACACAATCAATCTATAATTCCTAATAAAATAAATTTTAAGAAATTTAATTTTCCTATAATTCATTTTTTGCTACTCAAATTTCATTCTTTCAATCAAATGTGCCCTTAATTATGATAGAGAAATGGGGGCTAAAGTCCAAGACTTTTTTCTTCTCTTTTAAATCTTATTGGACTGCAGGGTAAACTGCATTTTAACGTTTTTTTTTTTTTTTTTTTTTTGTAAGAACTGGAATTTTTACAAAAACAGAAGGACACTGAAGGAGCGGGCCGCTGCAAAATTTCCCGGCTGTGTTTCACTGTCTAAACTCCAGGCGATCGGATCCTTTGTCCGGCCCCGCAATCATCGATTCTTGTCCATATTCCACCGGCGGCAATCTTTCCCGCCATTTCTTTCCACCCCCACAGCCCACTCCCTTTCGGTTCATGTTGTCAGTGCTGTCATGCCGCCATTGTGGGACCTTCAACACACTCTCATGTAATTTCGCAAGAAAACTGTCACTCAAATTGTCAAATTCTTTTTCTCTAAACTTCCAAGAACCCTTCTCTTCAAAACCCTCATTAGTATTTCCGAAGAAAAAGTTTACATACGGAACCATGTCCAATTCTCGCCCCTCGGCGTTTGACATTCTCACGTCGAATGCTTCAAGAAAAAAGCAAAACCCTTCACAAACCCAGAAGGAAAAGCCGCAATCATCACCCAGGAAACGCAAGACCCCAGCTGAAAATTCCAAAACCCCCGATTTAGACCCTAACAATTCTCCGACTCAAAGTGAAAGAACTGTAAAACAAGACCGATTAAGCCTCAAAGACTCAAATTCCGCCCAAATTAATGATGCCCGTTTCAAGAACTCGTTGGAAAAGGACGAAAATGCAACAGTTAGTTCATCCTCTGCTGAAAATAGTAATCCAGAGAGAATAATAGTGCAAGAATCAAGTTCAAAGCAAAATGCAGCAAGAAATGCTGATTTGAATGAAGACTTGGGGGTGGCTAAGAAAGCGAAAGTGTCTATTAGTCCGGATGAGAGCATTGTGGAGTTGAAGAAGAATGCTACCAGTTTTGATGCGAAGAGAGCGGCATATTGGGGAAAGGGAGAGAGGGTACCTTTTATGTTTGTGGCGCAGACATTTGATGCGATATCAAAGGAGTCGGGGAGGATCGTGATCACGGAGATTGTGTGTAATATGCTGAGGACTGTGATTGAAATGACACCAGATGATTTGGTAGCAGTAGTCTATCTTCTGGCAAATAGGATTGCTCCCGCGCATGAGGGGTTGGAGCTTGGGATTGGAGATTCTTCAATTATCAAGGCGCTTGCAGAGGCTTGTGGGACTAAAGAAGCGCATATTAAGAAGCAATACAAGGTGATGAATTAAAATATTCTCATTCAAACTGAAGTTTCCACTACTTGTGAGCTACTAGTGTGTATTTCAGAGTAAATCTACTTATCTTAGTGGTGAAACAGAATGAATTTCACTATTACATTATCATGTAATGAATTATTAATGCAAATTACTGCACGATGGCTGTGGACGAATAATTTATTTTGTTGAAATGGGGGATACAGAGTTGATCTTGCTGTAATGGGGAAGCTTTAATGTATACATGGTTGTTTGAAAATATGATATAACGTGAGACAGAAGTGAGGAGAAACAAAATTGCAGTGATTTTACAATACGGGATGTGTGACAGCAAATGTGATTTCTTGATCTTGATCCAGACACAGTCTTGCTCTCTCTGAATTTATATTCAGCCCCTGTTTGAGCCCCATATTTTGATTTTTGAGAATAGATTTGTAAAAATTGATTTTTTTTGGGGACAATCTTTGGTTAAAAAGAAGTGATTTTTTTTTTGAATTTGCATGCCAGATTATTTAATTGGAGGAATGTGTGGTTGAAAATGAGTTTTGAAAAAACGTGGCTCAAAAATAGGGGCTTAATATGGTGATATAGGATAATGTTTATCTCTGATTCTCAATTGATAAGAACTCTTCTTGTATTAGTTTTACTTCTCCCTTCCATGTGTCAGTTTCATTAATGTGCATGAATTGATAAGAATTTTGTGATGGAGGAAATAAACAGAGAGAAGACTATGCATGCATGGAAAGAAGTTCTCTGTTTTCTTTTTCATATTGAGTGTTAGAGTGAAATGTAAGAACAATGGAGGTGTAAAAAAGAATGGCAAAGATTCATTTCTTAATTGTGAGACTGGTCCTTTTTAACTCATTTCACATACATGGCTTTGTCATCGGATAGGTGATTAACAAATGGAAGTGAGTAAAAACTTGTCAGAGTCTTGCACGTTTCATTGCTTGCGAACGTATGGACTGTGGCAGTCAATTTTAGACTGGAATTCTTGCAAAGTCAAAAAAGTACGCAATGTCTTTTATGTTGAGTTTCATTCTTTATGGATGGTGATATCTTGGTATCAATATTTTAATGAAATTTTGACTAATTAATGACCTTTTTTTTTTTCCTTCATTTTTGAAGTCGTAAATCATATATAAAAACTAAATCATATATAAAAACATTTGCACCCGTGATTTAAACAATCAAGTCATATAAATCATTGAAAGGAATTATTAGAGGATGAGTTTGAGCAGCTTCTCTTAGACATCGTCCAATTAATTAATTATAAGATGGTTGATCGCTTTTCTCATTTCAATAGGGCTTAAGTTGTCTATGCTGCTGTCTAAAGGTTTTGAATCCCACCATTTTTCTTTGCACTGTAGACATTGTAATATTCTTTTAAGACTATCAGCATTATGCTTCCATATTTACTTTAGGCAATCATTATTGTAAATGAGAAATATGCACATACATGATGGTTTACTATAGTTCACACTGCTAGCTGATGTCTTTGTATGCTGCAGTATCCTCCCATTTACAGCATGTAATTCTTCTGGAAAAGTAACATTTTATTTGCTTGTTTCTGCTTCGTCTTTACTGTTTTGGTTTATTACATATAATTGAGTGCATCAAGTTTTTGGAATGCATCTTATATGGGTTCCGGTTATATAAATTATTCCATTTGCCAGATTTGATTTACATTTAAAATTCACCATTTCCATGTTTTACTAACAATAGGAGCTTGGAGATTTAGGCCTTGTTGCTAAAGCAAGCCGTTCGTCACAGCCTTTAATGTGTAAACCAGAAGCATTAACTGTCGCCAAAGTTTTTGATACATTTCGGCTCATTGCCAAGGTAATCTGCTGTCATTCTTATTCATTTTTTTGGGTTTGTTCGAAGTTGATCTTGGATCATCACCTTATGTACAGTCTTCGATTCAGAATCACCATCTCCTGTGGTCATTGGTGTGCATCCGAAGAGAAATTTTTTACAGTTAATTATCTCATTCTGAAGATATGGGCCCATACCCCATTGCTACATATGCACTCGAAGTTAATTTCGTCATTGATTACTATATCCTACAAATTCCTGAAACATATAATTTAGTTTTTGAAAATTTATCATTAGAGATAAGCTTGTCTAGAATGGAGGATTATAGGAGGGAAAGGATCCAATCTGTGTACTCTGAAAGACTTCAATCGCTTCCCTCTCCCTTTCCCCCCTTCTCTCCCACTCCTTTTGTTCAATGTGCAAACAGCTCTAAAAACAGTCAATCTGTTCACATGATATTTTTAGGTCTATCTGTTTTCATTTTACCAATTCATTGCTGTTTGTCACTTATTCATTAGTGTGGGAGAGGGATTCCTTTTCTCCCCCTTCTTTTAAAGTCATAGTGCAGGAAGTGGTTTTTTCCTTATGATTCTGTCCTTAGTCTGTCTTCAGTTATATTTGTATTTTGGTAGGAATCCGGCAAGGATAGTCAAGAGAAGAAAAAGACTCACATAAAGGGACTATTAGTTGCAGCCACTGATTGTGAACCTCAATATTTGATTCGTCTACTCCAGGTTATTACAAGCTTACTCTTTGATATTACTTTTGGGTCTTGTCACACATTGTAAACATGGTTTGAGTAAAATATGCAGACAAAGCTGCGCATTGGTTTGGCAGAACAAACTCTCTTGGCAGCACTGGGTCATGCTGCTGTGTATTCAGAGCAGCAGTCATCCCCTCCTGCAAATGTTGATAATCCATTAGAAGAGGTAAATATCGTGCATTACATGTGGACAAAATTCTTTAATATGTGATTTGTTTGAGAATTGCGACAAAAATCAAGGTGCTTTCTAATGCATAGATATGGTAATTCTACGAAGAATAAACAAGAATTGGTAATGCCTGCAAAATGTTAACAATAGAATGTAGTCTGACAGTCTGAAAACGCTGTAAGAAGATGAATAGACACGCTGATCCCAGAAAACAAGGGTAAATCTCTGGTGAGTAGTGGAGTTTAAAGAGAAAAGGCACCATAAAGCTTCAAAATCTTTCAAGGGACTGAAATTGTTATCATGGTTATTTGAAGATGTTTAACATATGATTGTCAAAGCAAGTCCATTTTCCTAATTTAGTTCATTTGCTACATAAGTCCATGGACAAAGCTTATCTGGTCTGAGCTCGTCTCCTTGTTTGATGTTATGTCAAAATGGTAAATGATCATAACAGATTAAAATAATCTTTTAGAATCAGATCTTTGAGTCTCTTAGACTTATGTTTCTGTTATCTATGTTTGTTTCTATCAAACATCATTAAATATGTTAGTATATGCATATAACATGCAAGTTTAAGAGAGAACGTTTCTTATGTCCATCAGGCTGCTAAAATTGTGAAACAAGTTTACTCTGTAATTCCGGTCTACGATAAAATTGTTCCCGCTCTTCTCGCTGGTGGCGTATGGAATCTCCCAAAGGCATGTAGCTTTTCACCAGGTATTCCAGTTGGACCCATGTTAGCTAAACCGACTAAAGGAGTATCAGAAATTGTGGACAAGTTTCAAGACATGGAGTATACGTGTGAATACAAGTACGATGGAGAACGTGCTTAGGTAATAATTCTTTGTAAATGAAATATGTTATAGTTATTGATGGTTTGCCAACATGAATATTGTATGCAATAACTTGTAAACACTTCATGTAGATACATTATATGGGAAATGGTGCAGCAGAGATATATAGTCGAAATGCAGAACGGAATACTGGAAAGTTTCCTGATGTTGTTGCTGCTATCACAAGGTATTCTTTTCCATATATATCTATGGAAGTCACTTTATTGATCTATGAAATATGATAACTAATTGCTGCATTACTCCTCTACAGGTAATATAAAAAAAAATTGGAAACAGCCATGCTTTATTGGATTTGTTCTGTCATACACTAAGGCTGATTTGATTGAAATGGATTTTGTATGAAAACTGTTGATTACTTTCATTTTGTTCATAGGGTTCATTTTTATGATCTCGGGCTTCTTGTAAAGTGTAATATCTAACTGGTTGGTTGCATATGAAATATTGCAACTTTAAATACTGGGCAACTCCTTAACAAACCACTAAATTTACTCAAAAAAATCGCGCTTCTTGTTCTTTCGATATGAAATACAAGACTAGTGACAGAGGATACTCTTTCCTCGTTTATACTAATGCAATGTATGTATTAAAATTCTTGTACATACATATTCTTTAGTCTATTTCAGTGGGACTTTGCATCCAATGATAAAATTGTACTTCTAGCTGGACTCTGCCTGGAAAATATTTAGAAGCTACCTTTATGAGTTCCTTGGTCTTTTTTTACTTTGGATAGTGTGTTGTAGTCATTCGTGTGAAAACCGCATGACATTTATGTGCATCTATAAGTTTTATTCTCTGTTTTACGAATTCGTGAATTTTAAAAAGTTAGTTCTGACATTATATTTTTCAGTCAGTGGTTACTGAACATTGGCCGTGTGATTGCAGATTGAAGAAACCTTCTGTAATGTCATTTGTCCTTGACTGTGAACTTGTTGCATACGACCGTGAGAAACAAAAAATCCTGCCTTTCCAGGTTAATTTATTTTTCGCTTTGCTTTCTCTTGGCTACTTTTTTCCAGATATATGTATTGTATATGCCTAATATAACATCTTTGATTCTGTCCGTTTTGATGTCAGATAATATCTTATGAAGCCACGCACTTACCAAATATCTCTCTGACAGGTCCTCAGTACACGTGCTCGTAAAAATGTTGTCATGAGTGAAATCAAAGTTGACGTTTGCATATTTGCTTTTGATATCTTGTATCTTAATGGACAAGAGCTTCTGCAGGAGCAGCTTGACATTCGTAGAGAGGTATAATATCCTCGTCTCCTTAACTATCCTAGACTTTGTAGCTATTGAGGAATGATTCTATTTGTTTCTAAACAGTTTTTCTGGTTACGCAATTGATAAATTATTGGCTATACTTATTACGAACATTTTAGATCATTTATCATGTTTGAGCCTTCTATCTAGTTTATCATGTTTATTTTACAATGTGTATCAGGTCTTAACAATCCAACTGAAGACCTTAAGCATCACTGTATGACTATAGCAATTAAACTGGGCTTGAATGTCGTTGTAGGATTCAATCTTCTAGAATATTGACACATAATCCATGAATGCTAATAGCACCGGTTTCAGTGGCTAATATCTTATACTTGTATCTTCCATCCATTCAAATGGCTTCGTAAATCAGTTGCTGAATCTCCCGTCTTTCTAATCTGGCCTGTGCATTAATTACTGAATCTTTATCCTGGGACTGACTCCAAAGGAATCTTCCTCTGTTCCTTTTAGTAAAATTTGAAAGTTGATATCCGTAAATTGCCTATTTTCCTATTATTAAGAGGATGAGTCTATAAATTAGTTATTTAATCCATTCAGTATGGCTTCTTAAATAATTGCTGAATCTCCCGTCCTTCTAACCTGGCTTGTGCATTAATTATTGAATCTTTATCCTGGGACTGACTCCAAAGGATTCTTCCTCTGTTCCTTTTAGTAAAATTTGAAAGTTGATATCCATGAATTGCCATTGTAAAATTGGACTGTTGCAAAGTCAATATTTGTCTACTTCATTGGCTTCCATCTCGACATGAAATATTTGTTGATCTCTCATGCCTATGCCTTTGTGCAGCATCTTTACAAGTCGTTTCAGGAAGAACAAGGTCTTTTCCAGTTTGCCACTTCTATAACATCAAATGATCTAGAGGAAATACAAAAATTTCTTGATGGTGCTGTTGATTCTAGGTAACTTATAAGTTCTTTTCATTTATGAAAACAATCTATTTGTTGTAGTGATATATGAATTCCTAATGTCCACATAATATAGTCATTCCCGATTTACTTGTGTCCTGGAAAACCAACTATACCTCTCATCTAGTGGCAATTATTGCTTCGTTTTATTTTTTATTGTTACAATTAAGTTTATTGCCATGCATGCATAATGAGTTCGTTAAATAATCTTGAAACCGACGTCATCATTAATACACTACATAATTTTAGTCTAGGCTGATATGATGCTTGTTTTTTAGAGAGCCAAAAATATCCTGGTCCTTTTTTCCCCATTTTTCACATATATAAAGCAATTTACCGATCAACTCATTTCCTAGAAAGCCAACTATATCTCTCATCCCATGGCTATTATTGCTCCTGTCTCGGTTATTTTTTCCCTGCTGTTAAGTTTGTTATGCATGCATAATATGTTTGTGCAATAGTCCTGAAACCTACATTTTCATGAATGCACTGCACATGACTTTCGTCTAAGCTAATATGATACTTGTTCCAGTGACAAAACGAGAGACCACCTGGTTCTTTTTTTTCCTTATCTGGTTTCCGTTTTAGGTGTATGAAGTACAAAAATGGAGATATTAAGTTCCCTTATTTTGTGGTGTTGCACTGTGGATAGCTTGTGAAGATTAACTAACTTTGTCAGTGGTATTACTTATACATGTCATGGCTAGTAAATCATAATGATATTTTTGTTTGGTTTTGCACAATCCCAGTGTACTCGCTGCATTTGATTATGTTTAAATTAGTGGTTCTCTTAGTGCTTGAGGGGTTGATGGCATAAATCTCACTTTGTATCAGTCCATGATATTATTCTTAGTTTTTGAGAAATCTCCTTGCTATATCATTCATCAGATGTGCACATATTCCCGTGCCGGTCACTGTGAAGGCAAGTTTCAGGAGTAACTGAAATCAAGTGACTGTATATTTTCAGGATTCAATGATTTGACAATCCTCTTACTATGTGCTGCATTATAATTGGGTTAATAGCTTTTCGAAAGCCAGTTAACTAGAATTGATGTCTTTTTCTCCTGTTATGTGTCATTTGCTCTTCCTGCTTTACAGTTGCGAGGGGTTGATCATCAAAACGTTGAGTAAAGATGCTATATATGAACCTTCAAAACGGTCTCACAACTGGTTAAAATTGAAAAAAGATTACATGGAAAGGCGAGTGTTATGTCATACTGCTTTAAACTAACAATGCTGCCTTACCATGTCAAGAAACTTATGAACAAGTTTTTATTCTTTACAGTATTGGTGACTCGCTGGATTTGGTTCCCATTGCTGCTTACCATGGCAGGGGAAAACGCACTGGTAACTTTAACAAAACTCTCTTCAATTAGGATGATATTAACCATTTATAAATTTGTGTTTCCATGCAATATGCATTAGCGGTCTACTATGGATTACATTCAGGATCTCATTCTTTATGTAACAAATTTAATGGTTGTGCTTATCCTCTCTACTTCAATCATTAGATTTATTTATTTTGCTAATTATTGTTAGTTAAGTTTACTTCCTATAACTGTTAATGACAATGCTATTTTTGTAGGCGTATATGGTGCCTTTCTCCTTGCTTGTTATGACAGTAACAAGGAGGAATTTCAAAGCATCTGTAAAATTGGTATGTTTTTCTTTTTGCATTAAGCTATTTTGTCAGTATAAAGATCTTCTACCTGCATGACAGAACATATTGATGCTGATTTATTGCGATAAAGAAACTTATCTACCTATTCATATCCTAAATCTCTAAGTTCCGTGGAGACTTGTGATTTTAGGCACTGGATTTTCTGAAGCAATGCTTGAAGAACGTTCTACCAGCCTTCGTTCTAAAGTTATTCCCAAGCCAAAGGTTAAGTCGAACTCATATTTATTTCTTTAGGGGGCAGGTTTGCCCTTTTTATGGGATTTTAAATGGAACTTCAGGTTCCTCTGACATACACGTCATTTCCAGTCATACTACAGGTATTCAGATTCAATCAATCCAGATGTCTGGTTTGAACCTACTGAGGTAGGAATGGACATCTTTTTATTTTATTTTTCCCTAACTTTATATGGTTTTCATTATTACATACACTAGTTGAATTTCTACTTTTCTCTATTTTGTGCTCATTGCAAGCATCTCTTTTATTAAGTACACAATGCTACCTAGGACTTTCTGTATTTTATTTTATTACCGATACTTTATGAATTATGATAAAAGAGACTATTCTCTCCTTGTTACTTCGCATCAACATTTGGATTTTTCCCCTTTTACTGTGCCGTGTGTGATACGAGAGCTTCACAGATACTCTGCTTGACCGTTAGGATGAATGAATAGATAGTAGTGCATGTTTGTACACATGAATAGACAGGACTGGAATATTAAATAAGAAAAAGGAGCCAATTTCCTGTTTATATGACTGTTGAATCTTGCTAACCAATCATGCTGGTACTGTTTATTGGCTTGAAGAGAGATGGATAAATAATAAGAAAATTTTATTTTTGATAGTAGTTGTGCAAATGGCTCAAAGTGGGGGAAACAATGCACGTCAAATAAAACTTTATGCTTTGACAAAATTTTCACCGGAACAGCATGCAAGGAGAAGGTTGAGCACTGAGTGATCTGAGGATAGATATATGGGAAGTGAAAGCATTTAGTCTTTAAGCAGAATTGATAGCCAAACATGGTTGTAGAAAGATCGTGTCTGGTTAAAGGTCCTATCCATGGTGAAAATCAGAAAATGTATCCTGTATGAACATTTTGTGGGAGGAAGTGAAAAACTTAAAACTTGGTTTAAGAAATGAGCTTAGCATGGATAGACATAATTTGTCTAGTGTCAACGAGATTTTGCTTGTTTCTTAGATCTTTTTCACTAATATGAATATAGTACCTTAAGCTTGAGTCAACAGGACAAATAATATCAGTATTTCCATTTATCGTGATTTGCTTTGTGTTACCTTCTCTTTCAAGGTTTGGGAGGTGAAAGCTGCAGATCTGACTATAGGCCCTGTTCATCGTGCTGCCATTGGTATTGTAGATTCTGATAAGGTACCAATTTTGCGCTCTTATGGAACTTAATGACGAATCTCGTGTGTAAGCTTGTTTAAATTGTACATGAACATATAAACTTGAGAAAACCCTGAACTGACACACTAGAAATTTGCAATGGAGTATTATCTTTTGATCATGTTGTCTTGTTTCCTTTATCCCGTTTTATCTCTTGGCATGTACTGGACTGTATCAGTGAAGAAAAAGAAGCTTATGTGCTTGTTCGGAGCTCATTTTCATCTCATTTGTAGAAATTTTTTTACCATTGCATAGTGAACAACTCTTTCTTTATTCAAGATTTCTGACAAATAGTCTGTCAAGAGCTATTCTCTTTTAAACTTTACCAATTTTATCCATCACTCCAACTACCCAGTTTTCAAAAAAATGCATCGCGATTTCTTTGCCATTGAAGGGGTATAATTGGAAAACAAAGATAAAACCCAGCAACAAATACAAAAGTCATGAAACGGTGGGCCAGGAATGATGTGACTAGAAAATGAATTCTCTCAAATTAAAATGGCTCCCAAACGGGGGCTATATATTGTTCATTATAGTGTCGAGTTATGTTCAATAGTGTACTAAGCATGCACTCTATTTTTACTGGTTGTTTGCCTGTTTATGTGCAACCTATGGAAATTGAAATGAGTTTAGGTTTGTGGGTGGTGAATGTGGCTTTTCGTTTCCTGTGATACCTGTTGCATATTTTATATTCCTTACATGTTGTTCACTTTATCTTTACAAAGGGGATCTCGCTACGATTTCCTCGTTTGCTTCGTATCCGAGAAGACAAGAGTCCAGAGCAGGCCTCGTTGTCTGATGTGGTGAAGAACATTGACCTTTCTTGGTCTTTTCTTTCAATTTCTTTTACACTAGCTTGATTTATGTGTCTTGTGTTGACTTTACATTCGATTTTGGTCCATTAGGTAGCTGAGATGTATACTGCTCAGAAGCACAATCAACGAGACAATCAATATGAAAATGACGATGATTGAGGAAAAGAACAAACCGTATTCATTGCAAGTACGGTATTATGTTTGGTGCGTTCGACTAGACTGGATATGGCAATAAATTACTTATAAATTTTTGGCACGCATCTTTCTATAATTATATCCAGTCTATTGTATCTAACATGTATAGGATGACTTGACCTTTCTTGGTCTTTTCTTTCAAAGCTCGATTTCTGTGTCTCATGTTGACTTTACATTCGGTTTTGGTCCATCAGGTAGCCGAGATGTATACTGCTCAGAAGCACAATCAACGAGACAATTAAGATGAAAATGATGATGATTGAGGAAAAGAACAAACCGTATTCATTGCAAGTACGGTATCATGTTTGGTATGTTCGACTAGATTGGATATGACAATAAATTACTTATAAATTTTTGGCACACATCTGTTCTATAATTATATCCATTCTATTGTATCAAACTTGTATAGGATGACCTATACGCGTTTTTACATGTTCGTCCAATCTACTATATCGAGTGTGAATCGGACGACCTTGACCTTGACATTTGTCATATGGGCATGTGCTGCTTGGCTAGAATGTGATGTTTCTTAAGATACATTGATTTAATTGGACGATTTTTTTGGGTCAAGGGGTAAATGATCAGTGCATTGAATTTGAGCGTTCATTTTACCGTGTGGACCAGTCTTTGAAGAGATTTCTTTTGGGTTGGCCCCGACCCCTCAGAATTATATCCGTCATTTTCTGCTGAAAATTCGTCATAATTTTTTTTAATTTTGATTTTCTTAGTACAAGAAGAATATGTATAAGATTAAGTTCTAACATGTTAACATGATTATTTTTCAATAGTTAATTCTTGTATGATTCCAAAATAATTAGATTTCTGGATCCGTTAAGAATATAGCAAAAATCAACTATCATTCTTATATGTACTACGTTGTTCTAAAGACGGAGAGGTGAAGTTAACATGGTCCGTTGTAATTTTGAAGTATTTTGTAGATTTGGATGTAGGAGCCAAGTTAAGGATAAAATATTTGTGTGATCTATTCGAAATTTACGAGGAACATAACCTTTATACCATGTTAAAAATTGAATAATGCTACTTGTACATGAGAGAATTACATAATGGTTATATATAATCAAAAAGAGATTGGGAGATTTTTCTTATTTTTATTTTTATTTATTTATTTGGTAGAAGAAATTTTGACCTAATTTTATCTCACCACATCATATGTATGTAAATCATTATGTACATGTAGCACAACTGTAAAAATTTCATTTGAATTGGAATTTTGTTATTTACTAGTGGTCTGGCTATTGTGATTTTCAATTCTTAATTGACGAATAAGGTGTGTCAATGAGATCCCAACAAGTCATTAACAAGTTGAATAAGGTGTTATTCATTGAATAAACATTCGAGTCAATAGGATTGAAAAAAGGAAATATGTAAAAAAGTTTCTCTTGTTACAAGTTCAAGATTTCACGAACACTTTTGAAATGGTTGAGATGCTCAATGTCTCTATTCTAAAAGGAGAACATGATGGTACATGCTCAAGTTTAGACCATCATTTTTTTCGCCTTCCTAAATCAAACCTTAGTAGTCTGTACAATTACATAATTTTCTTGCAATTCTACTTCCACCCGCCTAATCTTCACTGGTAAATATGAAAGTTGAAATATAAAATTGTTCTAAAGGTAACCATTTCAATGCAAACCGACTGTTTGATATTTTGACTCAATGGAACCATCAAAGTCAACATAGAAGCCTCTTTTTCTCTCTATCCTGCCGCAGTTGTTTATGTTGTTGGTGGCGATGATGTCGTGTAATAATTCTTGCTGAATGGGTTTTAGTGGTGGTGATGGAATTACCACCATCGGCGGTGGTGGAATCTGATGGGTGTCAAGTTGTGGTGGAGGGTGGCGCCACTGCGGAAGAGGGCCGGCAACGAGGAGTGTTTGAAGGAGTGGCCCTGCTTCCATAACTGCTTGCAAAAGCTTGCCTTTTATTGGCAATGGCCTGTTAGGCATAATTGGTAACTCTGCTGAAGTTAGTGGTGGCGGCGGCGGCGGCGCCCCCGCCCCCACCTGGGGTGGTGATGAAACTATGCTTTCTTCACAATCTGAGGAAGAAAAGCCATTAATGGAATCCATTCTTCTTTTGGGCTCATCTTCAATGCTTGTAGTTGATTTTTGGCACTGGTTTTGGAGCAAGAGTTTCTCAAAGAACATTTTTTGGCATTTGTCTTGTGCTTCATCCCTCTCTTTGATGGCTCTGCTAAGCATAATCTTGAGTTGAACTATTTGCTCATCTCTCATTTTGAGCTCCTCTTGTGCCTTCAATCTCGTATCTTCCAACTCCATAGTCAATAAAACAGATTGCCTCATCCCATCCAAACCCTGCTCAAAACACATAACACACACATTACATTTAGTAAAACTAAAATCTTATATGTTGTACTGTTTGTATTCCATGTATCATAGTTTAAACAAATTCGATTGAGAATGCTGAACGAAAGAATGTAGATACATGTATAGAGTGTAATAAATTGTGGTAACCAAGATTAATGAACTCGTCAAAAGTAATTCTACATTTAAAAGTAGTGAAATTAAGAGGTTTCTCACCTTTTCTTGATACAAGTGTGCCAAATTAAGAAGAGAGCTTTGATCATCCATGCCCTTCTTGGATGGGGAGTTGGGTGGGGGGGGGGGGATTAGAGAATGAGAGGGTTGAGGCTTAATGTGTTATTAATTATGCTCCTTATAAGGACTAACTTAATGTCACTGTTTGAGTGTTATCCTTGCTAGTATGAGCTGTTTTTTCTTGGAGGGAGTTGGGAGTGTTGGACTTAAGCACAAAAGGCCAAGAAACTACCTATTACACTCTTATTTTTAATAAAAATAAAAAGAACAGGCAGAAATGCTCTTATGGACTCTTCTTTTGCAATTTAATCGCTACATTATGTTTACATTTAAAGTCCGTTTGATTGCAAATACGAAATTTGAGTGAAAAAAAAATGAATTGCATGAAATTGAATTGTCTAGAACTTGTTTGACCAGGAATTGTCAATTAATTGTGTTTGATTGACATAATTTTTCACTTGAAAAAATTTGAAAATTTGGATCTTTTGGTGTTCGTTTGACTTTTTTTTATGAAAAATGTCCATTAAAGGAATCAAATTTGTTACAATTGCAAAAAAAAAAAAAAAAAAAAAAAAATTGAATACCATTCATTTGATTTTGTTTTGCATGAAAATTGTCAATTAAAAGGATATATATATTTTTACAATTGGAGTTAGAATTTGTTTCCATTGTAAAAAAAAAAAAAAAAAAATAGGTGAAAATGCTTTTCCCACCAAAGTTGGGGGGTGGGGGGGGGGGGGGGGGGGGAGCCAATTCAAGGAAAAACCAAGAAAAGGACATCACGTGACATAAAAAGGAAAAACAAATTATCTAGAAAATTTTTGCTGTCAAACATGGTAAAAAGTGGAAAACATTTTCCATTTTTTAGGGAAAATACTCACTATCAAACATTTTCTTTTAGCAAGTAATGCTAAAACAATCTAACATTTGCCAATATTAAGGTTAATCCTATTTAATAATTGTTTAACTGATTGTGAATGAATGCATTTGAGAATAATAACAGTTTTTGTACAAAATCTTATATAATTGTCGTCGAAGCCTGATCAACTGCCTCCTCTGATTAACGCCTTATTATACAGAGTTAATATTAATATGCAATTGTCCAAGAATTTTAAAATGTTAATAGATCATTTCATTTTGGGTGTACACAAGTCACACGCGTCTTATATAAAATGGCACGTCTTGTTGTGAGAGCTATTTAATAAATAATAATGCTGGAATTCTCAAATGCAATGGTACTATAATTTGTCATGTTATCCCATCGTTCTCTAAGGGTCAATTTCTTGTTAACAAGAACAATTTTGTTCCCAAATTCTTTAGCACATGGGCTGCCAATTTTGTGAAGTTAGGTCTACGTCCACTCACCAATAGTTGAAAAATACAATATAAATACATAAAATGCTCTCTTTTATTAATAATTTATTTTTTTAAATGAGTATTAACACGTTATTGAAGTGGATAAATGCTTGATTACAATTCCGTTCGAGAATTTTCAATAATGTCAATTTTAAACATAGTTAGATTAGTATAAGTTTCTTGAGAAAAATTCAGAGAATGTTTGATGGGGATAAATGATGAGGTTGGAGCACCCAGTGCTAGATTAGGCTCCTGGGCATCCACCACAAGCTATTGGGTGACTGTCTAAGCCCCTTGAGCAATCGTCCCATGCTTTTGGATGTGCGTCCTCGACAATTGTGAATCTTGTGAAGGAAAATACCTTTTAAGAAGAATTATTTAACAATATATAAAATAAATTGTT
Source organism: Osmanthus fragrans (assembly GCA_019395295.1). Classification (NCBI taxonomy): domain Eukaryota; kingdom Viridiplantae; phylum Streptophyta; class Magnoliopsida; order Lamiales; family Oleaceae; genus Osmanthus; species Osmanthus fragrans. Next base: position 23,305,521 of record CM033343.1, on the reverse strand, counting down.
TGTTTCGAGTTTGCAATATATGCAATAGTAGAATTCTCCTTCATCTTCCTTAAAACTATTTTTCTCTGCATAACTTGCATTCATCTCTTTCAAAAGTTTGTCGTGTTCTGTAATACGAGAATAAAGAACAAGACTCCCTATATTAGCTTCTTCTATCCTCAGTGTTAGTGTTAGGGCTATCTTCATTAGTGCACTACATAGAAATCATATTCGAGTTCTTTTGTATCTTAAAAAAATCTTTACTTTGTGTACATCACCGGAATGGGGACGGATATTGGCTTAAGAAAAATGCAAACATGTGCCTTAAAACATCTACTTCATCTACTTCTTGTCCTTGTCCTTGTCCTTGTCTTTGTCATTGCGAACATAGAACCATCAAATTCAACATCTCTTTTACTAAAATTCACGATAATTGAAAAAAAATTCAAGATAATTCTATATAGTTTAGAGATTAGTCGCAATACTACAAGTATACCTAACTTGACACTGATTCAACATAATTTACTATTTATATACCCTTCTGAGGTGTGAATTAGTCAAAAAGAAATGTTTAGCATTTGTTTCTCTTTTAACTAAATGGTTGACTTATTTGAGTGTTTAAACATTTAAGATGCCACTTTATATAGGCTTGATTTATTAGTGCTCAATCATGGGAATCTTCTAAACAATGCCGTGACGTGCAATACAAATTACCAAAGCAAACAAATGGTACGATTTTGCTCTTTTGTCCACAGTAGACAATATAAGGTATGTTCATCGCCAATAAGTGTGTGTCAAGTGTTCGAAAGTGTCCGACTAGTGGGTCATGTTTAAAAAGTCGGACACTTGACAATATCTAAGTGGTAGTGGACAATATAAAACTTACCTACCGTGGACAATAGAGCAGTTCTGACAAACGGTAACAAATTCTCTCATGATCTTAGGGAAATACATATTGAATGTTTGATTGACTTAAATAATATTAATTCATGGACCCCTTGCAAACCCAAAGTCTTATTTCATTGGAAAAAATAGGCTTCCAGTTTGACAATTTCTAAATTGTAACTTTTTTCTATTGCCTCGATGTGAAAATAAAATATAAAATAGAATACCATCAGAATACAAATTATCTATCACTATGATTTATAGACATAAATACTTAAAAATGTTATTATTCAAAAGTATAATAAATTGGGCTAGTTTCTTTAGGGGATATATCCACACATAGTCGAGTGCACATTTATAAAGCGTTGCGTGACAGCTTTTTTGTTAAAAAAAATCTAGTAAATTTTTATAAAAATGACTGAAATGTGTCGTAAAAAATTGTATATCCAATAAAATATATGATTAAAATTAATATTTAATCAATTAAAAAGTTAATAAAATTTTAGCAAAAAAACACAGTGCAATGTGCTGAATATGATTAAATAATTATTATATAATATAACTGACTTGAAATTTTCTTTCTAAATCATGTTACAATAACATAATGGTTGACATTATGTCTCGTGACATTTTATTATTGGACTATTTAAAATACAATATCATTTTCTATCCAATTACAAAATGTCACACTATTTTCTGTCAAACTATTTGACCAAATTCTTCGACATTTTTCTTTCTTTCTCTCTTTACTAAAATATATATTAGTGTACCATCCAACGTACCAACCGACCGAAAAGCGAGTCACAAAATTATCACATGGGACCGTGTGGTAGCTAGCTTAAGCCATGGAGAAAAGATTTTTGTGGGATCCAACGTCAAATACTTTAGGTGGGCCGTCAAATCCTACATCAATGTCTAAATGCGAATCCCATGTGGAATATGATCAGTTAAAGGAAAAGCCCATTCTTTTTAAAGTGCAAAGCCCAATAAAAGGTTTATTGGGCCATGGGGCCACGTTTTTTTTTAACTATAATTGGAAAAAGTCACAATTGTCTTAAGGCTGTGTTTGAAAGGCAGTCAATTGCCAAAAAAAAATGGAAAAGCAATGGAATTCAATGCCAAAATCATTGTTTGATTGCCTTCTTTTTTACTGGAATTGATTTCCATCCCGCAGGCCTGACGCCCCTAAGTCCTTGCGTGGAGGGAATTTCATTTCCCACTTTTTAGGTGGGAAAGTGGATTTTCCATATTTTTTTTTTTTTTTTTTTTTTGGTAATTGGAATACATTATAGATTCAATGGTAAAAAAATTTATCCATTTAATTAACAAATTGCATGAAAAACGAAGCCAAACGAAAACAAAAAAATTTCGAAAATTATTATTATTTTTACTTTTTGGCAATTGGATCAAATTTTAATACAAATTGTAAAAAAATTTATCCCAAAAATTAATAATTTACATGAAAAATAAAGCCAAATGGATTAGATAGAAAATTATACCAATCAAACACCTTTAATTACATTTCTCTCTAAAATTCATTCTAGATAATTCAATTCCATGCAATTCATTTTCTTTCTACCCAAATTCCATTCTTCTTATCAAACGGACCCTAACTAAAAATGAGAATACTATGTCTTGAAAAATATATTTAAAATACTTTATATAATACATAATATCAGCTTGGGCAGGAGATCAATTCTGTACATAATATATCCATAATTACCATATCCTTACACCCTCTAACATTAGCTAATTCAAAAATTAAATTGGAAACGGTAATCATAACAATGGAGGAAGATTTTCTGGTATTTTCTCTGGTTCGAGTTGAAGAGTTACTGAGTTCGCTCCATCAATTTGATCGTATGATTGGGAATTCTCTCGTGTAACTGTGATTCTCCATAATACAGTAAAAGCTCAAGCTGTTATTATTCTTCACAATCCATGTATTTTCAATTATACATCTCGAGAACACAAGAATCTAATCATTGTGGTTCAAGACTGTTAAAAGAATGCTTGACCATTTTTAGGCCCAAAGGTGTAGCCTAAAAAGGTTGAAGCCCAAAATCAGGGAATATGACCTCGTCTGATGGAATGGGATATAAATAATGGCTCATGACCTTTCACATTGTAGAACACTCTCGAAATTACTGTAACTCTGTATTGACACCTTTTTGGGTTCCTATAGTGGATTTGGAGCGATAACCATTTCGGTGGATGCTCAACGTGGTGAGTAGCCCATTCTTGGGTGAACATCCGGGCCTACGGGCAAAAAATCTTGGTGTTATCTTTTATATTCTGTTGTTATTCATAAATTGGGACTGTGAAATCATAACAGTGGTATCAGAGTACTCGATATGTGAATAATACGTACGATCTGTTCCTTTGTGGTTCAATCTGGTTTCGTGCGGCCCTCTGTGGTGTTCTTGACGATCTTCATTGATCTGTATATTAAGGGAAAACTGAATCGTCGTTCCTGTGGAGAAAGTAAAATAGTCTGGTATTCACTATTTTACACATTTGGCTAATTGAGACGAGTTGGTAACGATTTTCTAACCCTAAAACTTTCCCTAATATTTGCGATTACTGTTATCTTGGTTGAAACCCACCAAATCTTCCTTTGTCTAGGGTTTCATACGAGAACCCTAGAATTTGAGGGGACCAGTTTAACGGTTTCTTCAAGATTCATATATCAGATCTATTTTTCGAAAGTTTTTTGTTCTGTTGATTATTTGTTTTACCTGCCTTCTCTGTTATACCTTTGTGCATCAATGGTTCTGCATCTTAACACTTTGTGTGTTCACTGTTGCATGTATAATTCTTTTAATACTTCAATTTCTGTATTAGTTTTCTAAAACAATCAAAAACTTTTCAAAAACAATGACTAGTACAAAGGTTGATGTTGAGATATGGAATGGCAAATGAGACTTTAATCTCTGGAGCCAAAAGATGAAGGCTCTTCTAATGCAACAAAGATGTGCAAAAGCCCTTGATGAATCATGGGGTCAAGAAGTTACACAAATTAGAAGAAATGAACAAGATGAAATTGCTTGGAGCACAATTTTCTTACATTTATCTAATAATGTGATTAGGGAGGTAGGGAAATCTACTACTGCAACTGAAATTTGGACAAAACTTGATTCTCTTTATCAAAACAAATCTTTACCTAATAAATGTTACTTGTGGAAACAGTTTTTCAGTTTCAAATTTGATTCTAATTGTGATCTTGAGATGAACCTTGATAAGTTTGGTAAACTATATCAAGATATCACCAATAGTGATGAGACCTTATCTGATGATCAAAAGGCTGTGGCCTTGCTGTCCTCTTTGCCTGATAAATACAAGGAAGTGAAACATGCTCTTGAATATGGTAGAACTTCTGTTATTGTTGATATTATTACTACTTCTTTGAGGAATAGAGAACTAGAGTTCAAGGGTGAATCTAGAACTTCTGTAACTGGAGTAGGATACAATGTGAGAGGTAATAATTCCTTTAAGAAGAATAATAATCAAAACATGAATAGAAACTTTGGAAAACCAAGAGAATATTCTAGACAGTTCCAAAGAAATAAATCAAAATTCAACAAGAATAATACCAAATCCCAAGGCAAAAATTGCCATTTCTGTGGTAAAGAGGGTCATTTCATCAAAAACTGTTTAAAAAGAATTGTTGAACTGAAAAACCTTAATAAGGTTGAGGGTGGAGCTGCTATAGCTTATGAAGAAGCTGCGGCCTCAAATGGACAAGTCTATGTGATTTGTCAAACTCCTATTCAAGATGACTGGATTCTTGACTCTAGGTGTACCTTCCACATGACACCTTACAAAGAACATTTTACTAAATTCTTTGAAACAAATGGGGGACAAGTAACAATGGGAAATGATTATCCCTGCAAAATTAAAGGGATTGGTAAGATTGTGCTAAAACTAAAAAAATGAAAATATTCTAATACTGAATAAAACTAGATATATTCCTAATCTAAAGAGAAACCTAATTTCTTTGGGCACTCTTGATGATGAAGGTTTTAACACAATCATAACCAAAGGTGCCTTGTCAATCAAAAGAAATTCTAGTGAGATTATTCAGGCAGAAAAATCAAATGGGATATATATCTTAAATGCTGTATATTACAAGATTAAAAATATTGCTGCTAGTGTATCCTTACCTGATAAATCTGAAATATGGCATAAAAGGTTATGTCACATAAGTGATAAGAACTTGACTGTCCTTAAGAAACAAGGCTCTTTAGGAAATGATAAAATTGAAAAGGTGTCTTTCTGTGAACACTGTTTATATGGAAAGCAAAAGAAACTTCCCTTTTCTGCTGGCACACATAAATCCACAGCTACACTAGATTACTTACATGCTGATCTGTGGGGACCAGCCTCTGTATCTACATATTCTGGTTTCAAATATTACTTCTTAATTGTTGATGATTTTTCAAGAAAAAATTGGGTCATGCTTTTGAAAAATAAATCTGATACTTTTCAATGCTTTGTAACTTGGAAAACTCTTGTTGAAAATCAAGTAAACAAGAATGTTAAAGCCCTTAGGACTAATAATGGCCTTGAATTTTGTAATGAAGAATTCGACAATTTCTGTAAAATAAATGGAATTCTTAGACACAAAACTATCACGTATATCCCTCAACAGAATGGATTAGCTGAAAGGATGAATATGACCCTTTTAGAAAGAGTCAGATGCATGTTAGTAGGTTCAGGCCTTCCAAAATTGTTTTGGGGGGAAGCTGTTAAAACTGCCTCCTTCTTAATAAACAAATGTCTTGCCAAATCCTTAAATAATAGAACCCCTGACCTTGTTTGGAACAATCACCCTGTAGATTACTCTAAACTAAAAATCTTTGGCTGTGCAACCTATGTACACCAAAATGAAGGAAAATTAGAACCAAGATCTGTAAAATGTATTTTTCTTGGATATGGTGAATGTGTCAAATGTTATAGAATCTGATTAAAAGGTCAAGGAATGTATAGGGTAATAATTAGTAGAAATGTGAGCTTTAATGAAGGTGATTTCCCTTGCATTAAAGAAAAAGGTAACACTATTGCTGAAACTGATCTAGATAGACCTTTCTTGCAAACTGAAACTACATCAAAAGAACCTAATCCTGATAATAGAGACCAGTTTGAGGTGGAGCACCCTCTACAACAGGCTGCTGAACCTGCACCTGAACTAGACCAACAGTTAAATCCTTTTAAGGATTATCATCTTACCAGAGATAGAGAAAGAAGGGAAATTAGACCACCCTTAAGGTACAGAGAACTTGACTTCATTACTTCACTTTGTGTGCAACAATTTTTGGACAATGAACCTGAGACATATGAAGAGGCCATTGAGGGAAAATATTCAAAACATTGGCTCTCTACCATGGATGATGAAATGCTATCTCTAACCAAAAATAAAACTTGGATTTTGGTTAACAAACCTAAAGGGGAAAAATGTCATTGACTGTAAATGGGTTTACAAGATAAAGGAAGGTGACTCAAAAGATAAAAATATTAGATTCAAGGCCAGATTAGTTGCAAAAGGCTTTAACCAAAGAGAGGGAATAGACTACAATGAAATTTTCTCTCCCGTAGTCAAATACACCTCTATAAGAATTTTACTTGCTCTAGTTTCTCATTTTGATTTCGAACTACAACAATTAGATGTTAAAACTACCTTTTTATATGGAAACTTAGATGAAAAGATTTTTATGACCTAACCAAAAGGTTTTGAACAAAAAGGAAAAGAAAATTGTGTATGTCTTTTGCAGAAATCACTCTATAGCTTGAAACAAGCCCCCATACAATGGTATATCAGGTTTGATACTTTTATTAAAGGCCTTGATTTCAATAGAAGTGAGTATGATCCACGTTTTTATTTTAAGAGAACTGGAGGCCCTAATTCTTGTTATCTGTTGTTATATGTTGATGATATGTTATTGGCTGGTTGTAATGTAACTGAAATAAACAACATTAAGCAGAAGTTAAAACAAGAATTTGAAATGAAGGACTTAAGTCCTGCTAGAAGAATCCTAGGAATGGAGATTAGGAGAAATAGGACTGATCATAATCTGTTTCTCACTCAACAAGCATACATTTTAAAAATCCTATGCAAATTTTCTATGAATGAAGCAAAAGATGTCACTTTACCACTAGGCAGTCATTTTAAATTCTCTACAGAACAGTGCCCTAAAACTGAGATAGAAAGAAATAGGATGGAAAAGGTCCCTTATGCCAATGCTGTAGGTTCCATTATGTATATTATGATCTGTACCAGACCTGACCTTGCATTTGCTGTTAGTGTCTTGAGTAGATACATCGGTAATCCAGGTGAATGTCATTGGGAAGCCATGAAATGGCTATTTAGATATTTAAAAGGGACATCACACTTAGGGCTAATGTTCAATAGAAGTAAAACAGGAATAGAACTTAAAGGTTTTGTAGATTCTGATTTTGCTGGTAACTATGACAATAGAAAATCAACATCTGCATATGTTTTCACTTTAAATGATAGCTGCATAAGCTGGAAATCTCAGCTGCAAAAATTGGTAGCTCTGTCTTCAACAGAGGCTGAGTATATTGTAGCTACAGATGCTGTGAAGGAAGGAATTTGGTTAAAAAAATCTGTTAAATGAAATTGGTTTTTCTGATAACAATGCTACCATATTTTCTGATAGTCAATCAGCTATACATCTGAGTAGAAATCCTGTCTTTCACGATAGAACTAAACATATAGATGTGAAATTCCATTTTATAAGAGATATTATAGAAAAAGAAATCATAAAAATTGAGAAGATTTCAACTAAGTGTAATCCGGCTGATATGGGAACAAAAGTACTTCCTTTATATAAATTTAGAGATTGTTTAAATCTTCTAAATATCATTACTAACTAAAAATCTTGTGTAGGTACAAAGAGTAAATGAAACCAAAGGAAGGTTTAACCTCCAATCCACAAAGAAATCAAAATGTCAATCAAGGTGGAGATTGTTAAAAGAATGCTTGACCATTTTTAGGCCCAAAGGTGCAGCCCAAAAAGGTTGAAGCCCAAAATCAGGGAATATGACCCGGTCTGATGGAATGGGATATAAATAATGGCTCGTGACCTTTCACATTGTAGAACACTCTCGAAATTTTAGGGTTTACCTTCTCACCTCCTTTTCTCTTTCTCTTCTAAAAGAAAACCTATGGTTTCTCTGTAATGGCTGTAATCTAGATTATCTTAGTGAGATCTAGTGTAGGTGTGATAGTGAGGAGTATTGTCTGTTTGTATTAAGGATAGATTCGTGTTGATTGCTTGGTGCGATCTTGATTACTTGGTGTAATCGTATTATGGCTAGGTTTCTGAGAAGTGTTGGTGTGTAACCTCTGGATTTGTGTGATCCTTGATACTGTAACTCTGTATTGACACCTTTTTGGGTTCCTATAGTGGATTGGAGCGATAACCATTTCGGTGGATGCTCAACATGGTGAATAGCCCATTCTTGGATGAACATCCGGGCCTACGGGCGAAAAATCTTGGTGTTATCTTTTATATTCTATTGTTATTCGTAAATTGGGACTGTGAAATCATAACAAGGACACAGTACTGATTCTTATCAGTTTGCTACATCTGAATATGAATGTTATATAATTTGAATAAAGAACTCAACATAATATTAGAATTTGCTTTATTAATAAAATAATTTTGTAACTGCATATATTTCTTGCTAAATAAAGAGTGATTGAAGAGTAATTTCTTGAATTGTGTAAATGCTAATGTAATTATATTGCGCCTGAAGTTCATGATAAGTGATCAATAATACTGGTGATGGAAAAACAGATTATGTGATAACTAATGACAGCTCCCTCCTATTCTACATGGAGTTGAAACGCAAAGATCCAAGAATTAGGTGCTCGGTGCTCCATGTTGATGTTGAAGGTTTGTTAAATAACAATACGATGGATCAGGTACTAGATACAAGAGAACTAGTTGATGTCCAGCATCATGGAGGATTCATAAGGCAGCGTGATCTTAATCTATATTGTGAACTAGTTCTAACCATTGACAAGGGCGGACGCGAACATTTTAGATTAGGGAGTCACAATCAAACTTTCAGTGAAGAAAAAATTAAAGTAAGAGATATCTTATTATAATTGTTCTCTACGTGTTGTCATACTTTGATAACGTTCCATAATTACATCATTTTCATTCTTGTCAAAAATATTTTTCTCAATATATGCAATCAAACTATCATTCAACCATTGATCTCTAATTCGATTGCGCATACGATTTTTGACGCAAATCATCGTAGAAAATGTTCTCTTGACTGTAGCAGTAGCCACATGAAGAACTAAGGCTAATGTCACAAGTTTGTATACTAATGTATACACTTATGTAATTATTCTGACAAAATATAATTTCCCTACATCTTCGTTATGCTTCGAAAAGGAAAGCACAAATAACATTAAATTAAAAAATCATAAAATAAAAGCAGCTCGTGAGCTGATTCGATTTGGCCCCACCCAAGGGACGAGCCAGCCACCCTTCGATGCAATGAGTTAGCTTGCATTCGACTAGCTCCATAGGCGACTTGTGTGATGAGCCGAGTGCTCAACCCAACTCTTTCAACATCCCTAAGATTTTTGGTCACTCGTGGACAAATAAATTCTTTAAATTTACATAAATTATATTTCAAAAAGAATAATAATATTCATAGTGAAAATTACCGTTAGTCTCGCTACGTGACCAACACATGACCATTTGTTATTTGATATATGTAGCAACAAATATATATACATATATACATGATATTAATGTATTAAATAACAAACTGTTATATATATATATATATATATATATATATATATATATATATATATATATATATCATATAGGACAACTACTGATAGTCTTCCCCTAATTTATGATCCATCGATACAAATCGAACAAAATTCAATTAGTCATTTTTTAGTGGGAATTGAAATTATATTCTTGGTAAATTTTGATAAAATATGCAATTGAAAAATTGTGAATCTCATAAAATATATAATTAAAATTAATTATTTACTTTGATTTAGCCTATGAAACAGGAGCCACTGTACATGTACTACATTGTTTAAAGGATAACAGGTTTATGTCGAACGTTTGACATATTGTTGAATTTGACTGTTTCTTTCTTTTAAATTTCTGACGTGATGATAACCAGATATAGAATTGCATTCAGCATGCAGTATTATTTGTATGCCAATAGATAAAAAATTGCGGCATAAAAAGCAAATTAAACTACGACAAATCCTGCAATTCTTATAATATTTCATCTGAAAATTCATCATCGTGCATTTCACCAACATAATATCATCTAGGAATTGCGAAAATAGTCATTGTACTTCTGAAAAAGAAAACAAAGATACGACAGAATCTTTCTTCGAGTTCCAATTTACAGTCTTCATCAAAACATGACCAAGAATCTCATGAAGTCACGAAAACATCAATCTTCAACTTTTGTGGAAATAGGAACATTCTGGTAGTCACATTCATCATTCAGGAAAACAGTGGTTAGAACATTGCTCGAATGCAGAGATGCCTTCAAAAGCTCCACAGCCTAAAGAAAAATACGAGTCAAAATGAGTTGTGTACCCGAAAACAGGGGAAAACAAAATTGTGACTTCTGAAAGAAAATGAGTCAAAAATCAAGAACATTGACACCGTAACCTCGTTGAACTACAACAGCCACAAATTAAGCATTTATCTCAATAACTTAAGTGTCAATTACATGAATCTTTTTTTGTCATTCTCTCTGTTGCTAGACCTATTGAAGGATCTAAAACAAGTTATCCTTAGCAATTATAACAGACTGTCCATGTAAGTATTGGTCTAACCATCTTTGTTAATTGAAAATAGAAGTGTACCCCTCTCTAATATCTTAAGCTTTTAGATTGGTGGTTCGGTGTGATATTAGTTTCTTGTTGTCAATCATTTATGAAGTACAGTGCAAGTGTTAGGCATTTGATGAAAAATTAACTCGGCTTGCATGTGTGGGAGCATACTGAGACAAAATCTAATAACTAAAATTTGGAACTTTACACCTCAACTTTTTAGATGAGGTGGTTCGACATACCTCATTCATCCCAAACTGTACATCCTTTTCTTGCAGTGCAGCCAATTCCTTAACATTATACTTGTTAAGCAAAGCAATGCTGGATATAGTCGACAAAGGCTTTACAACCAGATCATCCATTACCATGTAAGTCACTACATCTTTCACAAATCCGCCTTCATTCGGACCATCTTTCTTTTGTGGAGGATCAACATATCTAAGAGCTCTGGTCATTGCTCTGGAGCAGCTTTGGCAAGGTGTATTGGGATCATCCGAAAAACTGGATACATTATTAGTTTGGTACATACTGGATTGATGACTGCAGTAACCACATATATAGTATGTTTTGTTAGTTGGTTTATCAGTGAGCAATGCTAAAGGCACAGAAGTAATCGGATTTGGTGCTGCTGGTTTCAAGAATATCTCCTTGTTCTTGCCCTGTAATATATACGCATCGTTCAAATTCTCAACACTTTCATAGAGCTTGCCCAAGCAGCCCACCATTTCTTGTCTGCCGAGTAACCTAATAGCAGTAGCTAATGGCATAGCAAGAATGTGAAATACGAAATCGACAAAGTCTTTTCCAGCTTCAGCAAATAAAACCCTTTTGCCTTTCGTATCAATCAACAGCTTCAAGTGCACTTTGGATTCTGCCATGCTGCTGAAGAGAAATTTAGAGTCTACTTACATAAAGATTAGTCACATGAAAATCAAATTGCAAAAAGATTCTCACAATTATGTGCAATTAAGCACGTGTGAAATAATTTGTGCAGTGGGTACTTAACCGATACCATCCATTTTTATTCTTAAAAAAAAAAAAAAAAAAATTGAATTCTACAGCCAAATCAAATCTCTTCTAAATTGCTTCTCGATTAACACCACAATTACTCTTTTCACGTGTGGTAAGTGGACTAAATAATACATAGACCATATGTTAAGCAATATTGTCAAAACCAAGCCGGATTTCGACCGGGAAAAAAATCCCGTTCATGCTAAAACCTCTTTATTTAAAAAAAAAAAAGGGGGTGGGGATCTGATCATATGGCTGGCTTAACCAGTAACTGAGTGAACTGGACCAGGTTTTACTGGGTTAAAAATGAAAAATAACAAAAAATCTTGAACGTATCTTCAATTTTAGCGTCTATTTTCCAATTCTAAAGTGTTTAAATAATCATAGAATGATTCTAAATACTTCGTATATAAGAATAGAACATCATCAATTCTCGTGTTAGGTAAAAGAAATCATCAACCCACCAATGAAATCAAGCAAGAACTTACCTGGGAGCAAGAACATACCTGGGTAATTAGGGTTTAGGGAAGCTTTTGGGTAGGTCAAGGTATTGAAGGATCTCACTGTTTTCAAAGAATGTAATGGACACAAAAGATCCATATATTTAGCCCATGTTTGTCATTCTTTTCACGGGAATATATTTTTAAATAGTGTATTGATAAAAAATATTTAATTAAAAAATAAGAAAAAAAAGTAGAATTACGTGTAATAATATTTTATTAAAAAATATGTGATTGAAATAAGGGTAATTAGCAGAAATGGTCCCTAACGTTTATATTTATTGCTAAAATGGTCCCTATCGTTTTAATTTTGACATTTACATCCTTATTTCAAACGTTTGTTGCGGGATTGGTCATTCCATCCAATTCTGTTAAATAAACCATTAACAATTTAATGAAATTTGCAGAAATGGTCCCTAACATTTACACTCATTTGCTAAAATGGTCTCTATCTTATTTGAGTCTAATTAAATTTTATTCTATTACATTTTATTTTTCTCTCTTTCCTATTTTCTACCACATAACTTTTCATAAAATAATATTATATGTAAATTGAAATTTTTTTCCTTCTTTTTCAATCATTATTTAAAAAAAATAATAATATTCCACATATTTTCATTCACAAAAAATGGGGACCAAATGGGGAAATTAGTCAACTTCCCACATATTTTCTCCTCTTAAATTTTTTGGTGAATATAATTCCTATGGTTTGATATAATTTACAACTTTATACCTCAACTCAAAACGTTGTCGACAAATATCTATTGTGTAGCAGTTTATTTTCCCTTTTACTATGGTATTTTGTATCTATTGTAGTAAGTTAATATTGAGAACTTATACTATATAGCTCATCAATAATTATTTGTGCTAAATGATTAGAGGGTTAGGGATGATATTTGCCGACAAGGTTTTGAGTTGAAGTCTAAACTTGTAAATTATATCAAATCATAGGAATTATATTCACCGAAAAATTTAAGAGGAGAAAATATGTGGTTGAAAATAGGAAAGAGAGAAATAAAATGTAATAGAATAAAATTTAATTAGATTCAAACAAGATAGAGACCATTTTAGCAAATGAATGTAAATGTTAGAGACCATTTATGTAAATTCCATTAAATTGTTAACGGTTGATTTCACGGAATTGGATGGAAGGACCAATCCCGTAACAAACGTTCGAAATAAATGTGTAAACGTCAAAATTAAAACGATAGGGACCATTTTAGCAATGAGTGTAAACGTTAGGGACCATTTCTGCTAATTACCCTTGAAATAATATCAAATCACTATTGTAAAATGTATTTTTTGAAAAGAATATGGCTCAAATATGAGCTTAAAATGTATTGTGAAAAACGTCATTATCTTTTATTTTTTGGTGTTTATACCCCTATCTTTCATTTTTCTTGTGTTGAACGTCATTTTTACTATTTTTTGACGATTTTATCCTTCATTCAAGTAAAACAAAAAGAAAAGAAGAGAATTTTTAAAAAAAAAAACAAATTGTAACTATAGGCCCAAACGTTTTAAAAAGTGCAAATGAATCCAAATAAATTTTTAAAAATAACCAAAAGAAAAAAAATACCTCTGCCCCCTTCTTTTCCTTTCCCTACTCGCGCCTTATCCACCATCACCTTTCGGCCACCGAACCATGGTACCAACTTAAAGCCCTTATTTTCGTCTACACAACCCACCCAATAGTTGGCCCTAACTCCAGGTGAATTAACCGAAATTTCTGTCCAAAATCTACTAGTCGCACAAATCAAAATTGTTGGCAACTCTCTGCGCCTCCTCCACCAACACCTTCCAACCACCATGGCCATCGGACCATATTACCAACTTGAAGCCCTTACTGCCGCCTACACAACCTACCCAACAATTGGCCTTAACTTCAAGTAAATTGAACGAAATTTCTATCCAAAATTTGTCAGTCGCACAACCTAAAACTGCTTGCAACTCCCTACACCTCTTCCACTAACACCTTCCGACCACCATGGCCACTGGACCATAGTACCAACTTGAAGTCCTTATCGCAGCCTACACAACCCACCCAACAATTGGCCTTAACTTCAGGTAAATTGGCCTAAATTTCTGTCCAAAATCTGTCAGCCGCACAAATCAAAATCGTTGACAACTCCCTTTTCGACAACTCCCAACCCAAGCCCAACATATTGGTAGACTCCCCTCATCATGACGCATCAAACCATAGTCCCCAAACACCTACTCAACCACCCAATCAACATCTGAAGCCAAACATTTCGAACGTAGTCATCACACATGTTTCAGACGAAAATTCATATGACTGTGGTGGACATCATGAATGCGGACCACCATATTCAGCACCCTCTCATCATGGTGAAGCTATTACAACTATGTGTCTTCAATAATTTTGTACGAATCACACAATTGATTTTGGACAGGGATGAAAATGAGAATAATAGGGGAGAGAATTTTTTTTGTTATTTTTAATAATTTATTTGGACTCATTTGCACTTTTTATAAAGTTTGAACCTATAGTTGCATTTTGTTCTTTAATTTTTCTTTTCTTTTTGATTTATTTGAATGGAAGGTAAAATCATCAAAAAAATAGTGAAAATTATGTTCAACGCAAGAAAAGTGAAAAGTAGAGGCATAAATGTCAAAACAAATGGAAGGTATAGACGTTTTCTACAATATACTTCAAAGGCAGGGACATTTTGTATCAATTATCCTTTTAAAGAATATAATTAGCATTTTAAAGAGTATTTATAAATTTATTAAGTATTCTAATAAACCTTTTCATCTTTTAACATTTGATTTTACTACTTATAAAAAATATTTATTATTTTTCTTGAATAATGTTATTTATAATGAAGACTATTGACAGTCGTCTTACTCACATATACAAGATAGTTTATTATTTGGTGCATAAAATAATAATAAAAAAAAGGGTTAAATTCTTCAATGATCACCCAGCTTTATACTTGATATAATCATAACTACTAAATTTGATTTTGTGCTCCCATGAATCATGATCATCAAATTTTATACTTAGGGTGTGTTTGATAGAAAGATGGAAAATGAATGGTAAATAAAATATTTGGTAGGGAAGTGATTTGCCTAGAATTTGTTTTAGAGGGAATTGTATTAATGGTGTTTGATTGGTATAATTTTCCACCTAATCCTTTTGGCTTTGTTTTTCATGCAAATGGTTACTTTTTGAGATAATTTTTTTACAATCTGTATTAAAATTTGTTTGGATTGTCAAAAAGTAAAAAAAAAAAAAAAAAAAATATTTTCATAAAATTTTTATGTTTGTTTGGCTATATTTTTCGTGCAAATTGTCAATTAAATTGATAAATTTTTTTACCATTGAATTTAGAATATGTTTCCATTGCCAAAAAGTAAAAAAAAAAAAAAAAAAAAGGAAAAAAAAAAAACACCCAACAAGGTGGAAAATAATTTCCCACCAAAATCATAAGAAAATATTTTCCTGCTTTTGTGCTTCAAGGGATTGTACATTAGAAATTTGTGGCAAACATTTTCCAGGGCAAATTTGGCTAATCAAACAGCCAAAAGTAGGAACTAGGAAAATATTTTCCTAGTTTCATGGCAAATTAGTTGTATCAAACACAGCCTTAGTGTCACTATGACTACCAAATTTGATTTTATATCACTATAGCCACCAAATTTCATATAAAGTTTCACCATGACCATTCAATTTTATATAACATTTTTATCATGACCACCCAATGTTTTTTTCACAATTTTCAATAATTTTAAAAGACACAAAATTGTAACTTTGCATTATATATAAAAAATAAATTTAAAATTAAAATTAAAATAAAAACTTATTTTAAAAAAGTTACTAAAAAAGAAAATAAAAACTTAATTTTTTTTAAAAAAAAAGTTGCTTAGAAAAATAAAATAAAATAAAACTTATTTTAAAATAAAATAACTTTTTAAAAATTATTATTTCTGTTGAATATCGAAATAATTTGAATACATTTAATTATAGAGAATGATAATTTGAAATGTTAATTTGAATATCTTTTGAAGTATAATTTTAATGGTTCACTCTTTAACATAGAGAATATCTCATGTTTAAAGAACCTCTTAAAGATACTCTAATATAATTTTTTAAATTATCAATTTGGTACACTTATTAAGGGTAGGTTTTGGTGATTTTTAGTAGCAGTTTCTAAAATAGTCCAACTCGTGATTGAGAGTTTATTATTCAACGAATCGAAAAGTTTTTTTTTTTTAAAAGAATAAATGTATATAAAAAGTAGATACATGTAAATAATAAAGAATAAGCGCGTATGTCATTTAGTGAAATTTTCAATTTATAATTTTGATATTAATTTTTTAGTCATAATTAACACTTTTTTTTTTCATAAAGTTAATTTTTAATTTATAAGTAAAGTTTACTTATAATTTTTTTTAACAATTATAAGTTAATTTTATACTTATAAGTAATTTTTTACACATAACAGAATTCTTTAATTATAACTTTTTATATAAGTGAAATTTTGTCTTATTAGTAATTTTATTTTATAAGCATTTTTTTTTACATAAAACTAATTTTGTCTTATAAGTAAATTTTTTAGATATAAATAAATTTTATGCTTATAATTAATTTTTTAAATTGAGTATTATTAATTTTTAATTTTTTTTAAACTTATAAATGATTTTTTATTTTTAAAAATAATTCTTTCAAAAGAGTATAATTGAAAGAAATTTTGAAAAAAAAAGGCAAAAATGACCAGTTGAGGGTTTGAGAAATACGACCCAAAATACATTACAATAGTTTCAAGTGATTTTTAAACTATACTCAAAATCAATGCTTAAAAAAATTACAATAGCTACTTTTTTCAACCTCTCATAAACGATTTCACCCAAAAACGATTAAAACCAATGGAAAAAGGTCAAAAACCTCCAAAACCTTATGGTCTATGTTCTTTCCCCCACAATCAATTTAAAACCAACCATTTGAAATAGATTGAAGAAGGGAGAGATAAGAGTGGTTTTGCAGAAGTAATTTTTTTTTAATACATTCCAACAAATCTTTATTTATTTTTTGACTCTATGTTTTACTTTTATCAGTATCCATTATTGTTTTACCTTTTTTTCTCAATTATTATATTTTTTTTAGTGTTAATAGCTAAAATGTTGAATATAATATGAATAATTTATGTAGCCCTATTTGATTCTCATTTTTTCCCCAAAATTCATTTTTTTTTTCAACCACACATTCTTTAATAAAATAATATTACACGTAAATAAAAAAAATTCTTTAATTTTTAACCACACATTTTTCATCACTCAATTATTCAAAATGTATTATTTCCTTCAAAATGAGAATCAAACAGGCCTGTAGTTAATCATTGAAACATGCAATTTTATTAAATAAAATCTTGATAAAACATAACTAAAGTTTGAGTTTGACTCTCCACTCTTCATTTTAAAAGTTAAAAAATAAATAGTAGATTATGACTCTCTATATTGGAGAGTCAACGTTAATCTCACTCTTTATTTTAAAAAGTTAAAATAAGGAGTGAGTTTGACTCTCTACGCTCTATTTGTGTTTGATCAAGATTTCATTTTGTTTGAACCTCATTTTTTGGGTCAGTAGATTTTAAAATAATAATATTTTAGAGAATATATAATTAAAAAGTATGAAAATATTTTGTATTTATGTATTACATTATTTTATTGGAAGAATGTGTGGTTGAAAATGAATTTGAAAAAAAAAAGAGTTTTAAATAATGATGCTCAAACATGGGAATAAAATTGCATCTTTCAATGCTTAACTATTTAAATTATATTTGATATTTTAGTTATTGACATATAAAAACGTATATTAGTTTAAAAACGAAAGTAAAACAATAAATGATCGTTGGGAAACATAAAATAACGAGTTTGTTGGAGCATATAAAATTTTAAAAAAATATACTCTAATATAAAGATACTCTTTAATATGACCAATGTGTGTTCTTTTATTTGAAGATACTCTAAAAATATAGCGGATTTGGAGAACCAAATACAACCTCTATTTTTACATTTAATCCTTGTTTGATAGCCATTTTTGGAAGAATGGATTTTTGAATAATAAAATTTTGGAGAATGTGTGGTTAGAAACAGGAATTTTTTTTGGATTTACGTGAATAATATTTTATTATAAGAACGAGTATGATAAAAAAAAAAAAAGGAATTTTAAAAGAATGATTGTCAAACAAGGGCTTAATAAGTTACAAATTTCAATATTCTATTTTTCAAAATTTTCAAATCATTTATGAATTGATTGGCTAACATACAAAAAATATATTAAATAAAGAATGGGGAAAAAAATAATAAATATGTACTGAAAAAGTACAATGAAGAGTTAAAAAGAGAACATTCTTGAAGTGTAGTAAAAAAAAAATTAACTATCTAAATTCAAACATTCTTCTTGAAGTTCCTTTTGAATTTCTGAAAAATCATGCTATACAAACCCTAAGTTTGTAATGAAGTTGTTATTAGTGGTCAAATTGAAATGAAAATAATCAAAATTTCAGTAATGAATTTGGAATTAAAAAAACTGAGTAATTCATATATTTGAAAAAAAGAAAAGGGTGATGTTAGCAAATTAATCCAAGCGGCCCCTTAAGCGGCTAAAATTCTTATGCACGGAAAGTATATATTCACATTTCAGCCACTGTTTTCAAATTCGAATTAGAGCAGTCGCTCAGGTTCTGGAACCATCAACGCGGTTGTGAAACTCGATCGATGAATCGTTGACCCATCATTGAACCTAGTTAGTCACTGGATCAATTTCTAAAACTATTAACTTCCCGAGGCAGGTTGATTATGAATTTCACGACATTTAAAAAAGTGAACAAGATTCAGTAAAGAAAAAGCAATACAAGTTTAGAAAAGCAAGAGAAGTGAAATATTTTATGATTTGTGAGAGACAATTATGTGAGATTAAATTTCAATAAATAATATTTTTTAGATATTGATTCTGGACAAATGGGAACAATCCATGCAACAAGCAAGATGAAGAGGCGTGAGCCATCAAGGCTATCCATCTAATTACTTCGTTTTTTTTTTTAACGGTATTTATTTTATGGATTATTTTTTTTATAAAAATAGCATTTTTTATCTTGGTTTAAGTTAATTAAGTATATGCGAGTTCTTGAATCTTCATCACTGTGTTAATTCGTTTATCACCTACGTAATAGCTGGAAAAAAGTCAGGTTTTTGCGTTTTAATTTTGAGAAGGTTCAATAAAATTGCTTTTAGTAGC
The DNA here is from genome assembly GCA_019395295.1 of Osmanthus fragrans. Lineage (NCBI taxonomy): Eukaryota > Viridiplantae > Streptophyta > Magnoliopsida > Lamiales > Oleaceae > Osmanthus > Osmanthus fragrans. The sequence continues at coordinate 23,286,029 of CM033343.1, read as the reverse complement.
TTTTAAGTAAGACCAAATATGTCGTAAATCATACTATTTTGGAACTAACCGATAGATTACCACAAACTCATCCTCGTGCATTAAAAGCATCTCGGAATAGCACACAAACAAGTCATTTTACATCCGAGAAAGAAAACACAGATACAACACTATTACAGTCATTTAATGGAGAATTTCATGAAACTTCAACTTATGTTAATACTGGTCGGCTCACATTCATCGTTTAGGAAAACAGTGGTCAGAACATTGCTCGTACGTAAAGATGCTTTCAATAGCTTCAGAGCCTGAAGAAAATCAGATTTAAAAAATCAGTTGCGCATTCGAATAAAAGGAAAAACAAATTACTACTGCAAGAAAATAATTCAAGATCAAGAACAGTGACACCATTACCTTGTTGAAGACAAAATCTAAAACAATAAAAACAGGCTAAATCGTATTCAGATGAATTTAGGGCTGGCTCCATGAATCCTTTTTTGCCACTGTGCTCCATATATTTCTAAATTCTAATAGAAGTAATCTCTTGTCCCCAATAGGTAAGATAAAAAAATTTCACTACTAATGTGGCAGGGAGAAAGTATGGTTATCTAAATGTATGACTATTGCAGAAAGTCATAAGGAAGGTTCTCTTATCACGTCAACAGTGATGAGGAAATCAAATTTGTTATTTCTAAATCTATTGAAAGATCCAAAACAACTTATCCCTAAATAACTATTAAGGGGCCTTGTTAGTTTTAATCTAACTCTCTCTCTCTTTGAAACATAATGTTAATACATAAATTTGTCTCGTCTGTAATAGTTTAATCTTTTAGATGGGACGGTTCAACGTGTTATAAGAGTCGTCACTTATATCCACCCAAAAAAAAAAAAAGAATCTAGCCAGCATACCTCTTTCATCCCGAAGTCTACCTCCTTTTCTTGTAGTGAAGCCATGTTCTCAACATTAAACTTGTTAAGCAAAGCAATGCTGGATATAGTGGACAAAGGTTTCACAACCAGATCATCCATTACCGTGTAAGTCACCACGCCTTTCACAAATCCACCTTCATTTGACACGTCTTTCTTTCCGGGATGAGCAACATATGTCAAAATCCTGGTCATTGGTTTGGAGCACATTGAGCAAGGTGTATTGGGATCATCAGAAAAACTGAATTCAAGCTCAGAGCTATTGCGATGGTAATTGCAGTCACTGCAACTGTGGTAGATTTTCTGAGTTGGTTTATCAGTGAGCAATGATAAAGGAACTGAAGAAATGGGATTTGGTGCCTTTGGACTCAAGAATATCTCCTTGCTCATGCCGTGTAACATATACGCATCGTTCAAATTCTCAGCGCTTTCATAGAGCTTGCCCAAGCAGCCCACCATATCATTTTTGCCGAGTAACCTAATAGCAGTAGCTAATGGCAGAGCAAGAATGTGAAATATGAAATCGACTAAGTCTTTTCCAGCTTCAGCAAATAAAACCCTTTTGTTTTTCGTATCAATCAACAGCTTCAAGTGCAATTTGGATTCTGCCATGCTGCTTATGAAAATCTATCTGTGTTATTCCTTGTTACTGAAAAGAAATTCAAAGTCTATTTATATAAGGATTAGTCAGATTAAAATTGGAGAGAATCAAAGGAATTGACTACACTTTACATGTATACAAGCGAGAAAAAAATTAAAAACATAGAAGTTAGGATAGGTTTTCCCATGGAGGATGTTTCTTCAATTAACACCATAATTACTCAATTAATTTACACTTTCGACACGTAGTAAGTGGACTAAACAATATTCAACTATATAATAAGCAATATTATTTCGTTTGACCAGAAAAATTAGGAACCCATCGCGAGAAATCGGGTAATTGGCCGATTCAACCAGTAACTGAGTGAACTGGACCAATGGTGAACATATTCGCTTTTAGAAAAAAAAAATGAAAAACAACAAAAAATTCTTAGTCTTCTCTTCAATTTTAGTGTCATTGCAACCTTTTCCTAGACTGTTTTCAATGTTTAAAATGTCTAAAATCTTCGGATATAAGAATATAACATCATAAATCCTCCAAAGAGGAAAAAAAAATCATTAACGAAATCAAGAAAGAACTTACCTGGGTATTTGGGTTTAGGGTTTCTATTCTTCCAATTGTAAGCACCAGGATTAAAACTGCTTATAGGCCCTGAAATAGGTTGAAGATGATGGGGAGGGGAGGAAATATATGTGAATGGCATGTTGAAATGGTAGTAAATAATAGATGAATAAAAATAAAGAAAAATGTAAAACTTAAAAAAAATCATCAAAAAGTCAAAAATATCCTCACAATTCACAGCCAATCGACTTCTCTCTCTAAATCGACTCTTATCTCTCTCTAAACTGACCCGATCCAAATCAGCAACGAGCAGACCGAACGAATTCGTCGACGATTCCAGGGATCCAGATCGACCAGTGGACTGAACGCGTATAGGTTAGTTTTAAAAAATCAATGAAAATTGATTTTTTTTTTATTGATAGTAAGTTGAATTTTTGTACATTCACTTGGATTAATAGTTCATTATTAGGTTAGAAAGATGGAATAGATAGATTGTGGACCATTTTTGGGATGAAAAATGGAATGTTGGCATGTTTTAAGGACCTCAGTCGTCGAAAATGACGATTTCCGACGACTAAAGGAAGAGGACGAAAACCGACTGTTTATAGCCGATTTTCAGGCTGTAAACAGTCGGTTAACCGGCTGTTTAAAGGGTTTGACTGGCTGTAACAGTCAGTTTAACCGGCTGATTGCAGCCAGTCAAATCGGCTTTTGACTTATAATAATTATTTTTTATTTAAAATAACACTAAACAATTTAATTTTTCGAATTTAATTGTTATTCGGTATATTATACATAAAAGAAATTTAATAAAATTTAATTTTTTGATATAATAAAAGAAATAACTTTAAATTGATAATTACGAAAATGAAATAATATTATTTTTTTTAATATAGTATATTCCAAATATAATTAAATAATACTTGTATTTTTTCTTCAATAATTTCCTTTTATTTTAAATTGCATATATAAAATAAAATAAATAATTTTTTTAATTTAATAATTTACTACCAAAAATCAAACGTAATGTAATTAAATAATATTTGTATTCTTTTGTTACTTTAATAAATTTATTTTGTTTGATTTGTATATATAAAATTAAATAAATAATTAATTAATTTTAAATATTATTTTGTAAAAAAATTAGCACATTCTTATTTTATTTTCATTTGAATATTTTAATTAATATAAAATTCTTGAACTTATTATTATTTGTTAATAAATATTTATGTTATTCAAAGTTAAATAAATAATAATAAATTTTTTTCATTTAATTATATATATATTGATAATTACCAAAAATCAAACGTAATTAAATAATATTTGAATTCTTTTTTACTTTCATAAATTTGTTTTGTTTTAATTAAATGGAAAAAATGAAATTGATAATTACCAAAAACGAAATTCAAAGGGAAAATTTAAATTAATAATTATTTTGTCCAATTTTTTACTTGTAATCTTTTATGTAAATCTGTTTTGCATATAATTGTTAGAATTCAGTTCACTTAATTTTTAGAGAATACGTTGTATTCCAATATCTATTGTTTCATTGCTAATAATTTAAATTTTTGCAGCATGGAGTATCATTTAGATGCGACATTGAGACAAATGTCAGGTAAGGCTACCTGAAACGGTAGCCTGAACAGTTACAGAGTAGTCATGGATCAGTTGGATGCACAACATCAAGATATGCTTCAGCAGTCCTTTTTGTGGCCCCTGTATGAGTTGAGACACTTGCAGTTTTCGGGGTAGATCATCGATGCCCTACTATGTTGATTGCTGAGTCCAGTGGACGGCGATGCCCTCCATTTCGATCTCGGGGGCAAAGTCGCCAGTTTTTCTATGTTCGACTTTGCGATGATCACTGGATTGAAGATTACGGGCGTTGATGCGGGTCATGCCGGTACGCAGAGGGCCAGTAGGCTGCACAACACATACTTTCAAGGGCAGGGGTCAGTTTATTTGACGCAGTTGGCTGACGCGATTACTAGGTGTGACGACATATCAGATAGACTGAAGCTCGGCCTGGTCTACATCCTGGAGAGCACATTACGATGTCACCACAGGAGGACTGCGATTGACCCCTTCCATCTGGAGATGGTCGATGATCTTGATGCTTTTAACACATATCCGTGGGGGCAGAGATGTTTTAAGGACACGGTGCACGTTTTCACAAGATTGCATTCGAGGCCGAGGGGGACCATGCGGAAGTATGATACATACGAATTGCCCCTGGCTATGCAGGTATATGTTTCACATAATTTAGTCTTAAAATATTGTTTATAATAGATATGAATGTAATAATTGTATTTGTTGCAGATTTGGGCGTACGAGACTGTCCCAATCATCGGTGACCGGTATGCGACTCGACTGAAGACACACGTCCCTCGGATGCATCATTGGCAAGCATCTCGAGCAGTCGGATATCCAACTAGCAAACAATTATCAACCATCCTCGACGACGATCAGGTGAGATAATACGTTTTTCGATTTATGTTGTTTGTAGTTCAGATATCTGATCACATGATTATTAACTAGTCGAAATGTGGTTATGTCAGGTTGAAGTCATAACTGAGTTGATGCCATCGATGGAAGAGGAGGCTCATGGATATAGGCGTGAATTGATCGATCCGCACAATGAAGACGAGCCTACTCCCGATTCCATCCCAGACCCCGAGGAGGTACGTGAATGGAATATATAATGTTCATCGCTATATGTTATCTGCCTTTCGTTAAATAAAAATTAATTGTTAATGTTATCACTCGTGTAGGACCGCGATTTGGTTGATCGAAGATTGTCTCCGGGGAGGGCATCACCGTCGCCGAGGATATCACCTTTGCCGATGCCGTTACCGTCTCCCCCCCCGAGGCCATCACCGTTGTCGATGCCGTCATCGTCTTCCCCCCGAGGAGATCACCCCCGCCTATGAGATCTCTTTCTCCTCCATCCAGGCACCTTCTCCATGGATCTCCTGCACCCGATGACCTGCATATCCTTCTGACTGGATTTATGGCGGAGATGAGAGGGGAGATAGGGACGATGCGAGAGGAGATAGTGGTGCTTCGAGGGGAGATGAAAGAGGAGGTGGGGGCACTACGGGATGATGTAGGGGAGATGCGAACCGAGATCTCAGGCGAGATATCGAGCTTACGTCAGGATGTATCAGTGCTTCGCAGCCATATATCAGACCTTGACGTGGCAGTCGTAGCTCTTCGATGCGATATAGCAGGACTACGAGGAGATGGTGATGGACGGGGTGGTAGACGAGGTGATGAAGAGGGTGATAGAGATCGGGGTGATGGAGAGGGAGATCGAGGTCACTCACCATTATGGTCAGATGATGGATTATAGTCACTATGGACGGCGGTACAAGGGATGCCGGAGGCGAGGGTGCAGGAGGCGGGGTTAAGGGGTGGCCCAGATGGCAAGTGAGGTGGAGAGCCTCGAGGAGACGATGGCGGGGGTGCAGGAGGCGGGGTCAGGGGGTGACCCAAATAACAGTTGAGGTGGGGAGCCTCGAGGAGATGAAAGAGACGGTGGCGGAGACCGTGACCCCAACGACGGTGGAGAGCACGACCCCCGAGGTGGTGGAGGCCTATAGTACACCCGGGGTGGGCGCAGGGAAGAAGCGTGTCGCTGCCGACGTGGAGCAGGTGGTCGGCAAGAGGGCCAAGTTACCGTCGCAGTATGTCGTTTCTCCATTTACAGCCGAGACAAAGAGGAGGACGTTCATTGATGGGACGTACCCCAATCTCTTCAGGGAGGTGGACCCCGCGAAATGGAGACTGTTCGAGTCGGTATGTAGATCGACGAGGCCCGGGTATGTATTGTATTAATTTATTAACGTGCATTACGTTTACTCTACTACGCGTTATTTAACATTCGTTTTGTATTTTTTTCAGAGCCAGCCACACGATATCTTCCAGGACGATCCCTGACGTATACAAATGGTTCCACGACATCAGCTGGCCTGGAGCATAGCTCGCCGACGATGTAAGTGAATAAGGCTTATTGTTATTGATATTATATACTCACCGTTGTATATGAATTGAAATAATTTGTTCAAACGTAACGTATTGATTTTTTTCGGTGCAGCACATTGACATGGCCATAGACTTGTTGCGTGATCGTGCTAGATGATTTCCAAAATCGTTTGCTCGTCTTGGACGACTCATACTGAACACCGAGTTTTCACGCGCTATTGTTATAGAGTACGATTCGCTCCAGCGTTTGGGTAACACATACACGATCCCCGATTACATGATGGAGTGGGTACTCGGAGTGTGGCCGAGTGTCGGAGGGAAGCCTTGGGAGGAATGTACACATCTGTACATTCCAGTGATCGCGAACCTACGCTGCTTTGCCGTAGATATCATATTTTCAATTGTGATCCGTAAATATTCCGACAATTATTTGTATAATTATAATTAATTGTAAATATATGCATATTTATAAATGTATATGAAAGTTTTTTTGGAGATCAATGATTGTAAATATAATATATATGAAATTTATAAATACTGACATGAATATAAATATTATTCATTTAACATCAATGACATTACACAGTCAACTAATTGTCACTCAGAGGAACCTGACTATTACAATTTAGACGAGTATGCCTGATTTCTCTACATCTGTCGCACCTACGCGGTCGAGGAAATTCTCCAGTGGAGGGTATTCTAGAAGTACGTGGACGTCCAGAGCCACGCGGTTCAATTATCGGTGGTGACAAACTATTAAATGAGAGAATACGGTCAGGAACTTCGCAATCAGCTTCGTTTTGTAGGGGAAATATAGTGTCTGCATACGCTGCTCTCCAATAATCAGCCGTGTAATAATCAGAGCATAATGTACTCGGTACAAAACCTTTGTGCGTAGCTACTGCGACTGCATGCTCGCATGGAAAACTCTCCAGCTGAAATCGATTACAAGTGCATGTGTTGATTGTCAAGTCCACCATGTATGCCAAATGACGTGAACAATGTACAGAGAAGCGCGACTCATCCAACGGTTCCACAACCAACCTTCTCCCGACCTCCGCAACCTTGAATAATTTATCCTCTTGAGCCGGGGCTAGCATGCTCGTGCAATTATGTGATTCCGCACGTCGGTCGTGAAACCACTGCTGCAGCTTGGTACGGATATTCTCAATTATTGCAATGATTGGCAACTCTCGATCTTTCTTGAACAATGAATTCAGAGACTCCACGTTGTTCGACGTCATTAAGTTGTACCGACGTCCTGGAAAATGTGATCACGCCCAATGTTCCATCCCCATTTTGGTAAGATACTCCTATCCCGGGTACGACTTATTTCCTATCTCGACTATAAACATATTACAGTCCTCGACACTGTAAACTTTCGCCGCACTCCTAAACAATCCAACTGTGTCTTGGCCCCTATACCTAGTCTTTAGATTACCCTGTATATGGTACATGCAGTACTCGTGATGTGCTTCGGGGAAAACTTCAGCAATAGCATTTATTAGAGATTGACCTCGATCAGTTATAAAGGCAAGATCCTCGACATCCCCGATCACTTCCCTAAGCTTCGTAAAGTACCAACACATTGCCATATCATTCTCACTGTCGACTACGCCGAATGCAAGTGGGTAAATCTGGATGTTGGGATCTTGACATGTAGCAATAATCAGCTTGTCCCCGTACTTCGATTTCAGAGTTGTACCGTCGACTAAAATTACGGGTCACATCGCATTTTTAAATCCTCTGATGCATTGACCAAGAGCTATGAATAAATACTTAAAACAATTCTCACCCCCGTCGCAATGAAATAAGGGGAACCATGATTAGTTGTCCCCAAATTATGGCAGTACCTAGCCAATTTCGCATAACTTTCCTCGGCCGAGCCCATTAATTGCTCCAACGCGCATTCTTTGGCCTTCCAGGCATTCTAGTAACTTAGTTTCACTCCGTAGTTTCGTCGGACGTCGTTGACGATGTCTGAAGGTCTATAGATCATCCGTGGGTCCTGATACTTGTCCATTATTTGTCAACCAATAAACTATGACCGAGCTTATCTGTGATCGTTTACACGAGTCCCCAATCCCCAAGTATGTTCTCGGGTATACTTGCGAACTACAAATGACTCATTCGTTTCCATATTAGTCGCTCGCAACCGCCAATGACAATTATCGTTGACGCAAACAAGTGTCAACAAAGACTTGTTTGATTTCTTTACCTTGAACTCAAAGTTGAATTTCAATGTCAGCTCGTGCACAGCTACCTGTAGATCTGTCTTCGTGACAAACTGCTGCTCGACGTGCAAATCATTATCATCATCGGGAGCCACACGTGAATAATTAGATGACGGTCCACTTGTTCCAGCCTCTGTGTTCCCACTCCACTCACATCTACGCCGGGATAAAGCAGCCAAATCCTTATTCGTAAATTCATTTGCATTCATGTTCTCGCTGTCTTGAACTACCGACTGAACTCTGTGCGGCACAACGATATCATGATCAGGTAAAACTGTCTCGGGAATATTAGCCTCATCCTCGCAAGCTATCTGCACTGTATCCCAAAAACCTGTTGCTCCATCTGAGCCGATATTTATACATTCTGTGTCATCCTTCCTCACTAATGTCACACAAATAGGGGTCATTTGCGTTTTGTTCAACTCAAACAGATAATTCACATGAACATCAGATGTAATCTTTGTAGGTGGAATGAAAAAGGCAAATGCTCTCTGAATTGAAATCTTAATACCATATCGTATCGAGATGAATCGACATTCATACTTTTCTGTATATCATCAAACAATTCCTCGTACGATGTACTCTCTGTTATATGTGTTGGAACACTATCTTGTATATCATTCGACCATTTCCATACCCATCGATTACTTTCATCTAATTCGAAATCACCAAAGTAACAAACTGGGAGTACAATCCTTATATCTGCATGGCAAAATTTATTCATTAAAAAATTGAGCTCACAGCGTCAATTAAAACAAGAAATAAATTTAACAGCCGGCTGTTTACAGTCAAAACAGCCGAATATTCGGTTGTAAACAGCCGATTGTTCGGCTATAAACGACGTTCTGCTGTTTTGGTCGTGTGGTTTGACAATCGAAAAATTTATCTGAAGATAAATTTTCTCCTATTCGTGCTAAAAAAAATTATATACAGATGCTAAAAAAATTATCTGCTACAATCCATAAATTTTAATGTTTTGATTTTTAATATACATTTAACGAAAAAAAAATTAAACATACGTAAATATACTTACCGGTTCGAAGTTATTGGCAGAAAATAATTTTTTTCTTCAGCTATCGATATTTTTGAGATTTTCAGATTGAAAAAGATGAGAGAGTTTTTATCTGTGTAGGATCTAATTCTAAAATTTTCAGGAATGATCGTTTGGTTTTTATTTGTTAAGTAAAAGGGTAGTATTGTATTTTACAAAAAAAATCATATTTGTAATTGTTTTATATACTTAAGGGTATTTTTGTCTTTTGATATTATTTAGGCCAATGTGGAAATATGGTAGAATAAAAAGTCAACTTGAAAATATGAGCCTTTGACCAGGCCAAACTTAAAAGAACCCCTGGAGAGGGTGAGCGTATTTTTGTGAAGCAATAGTGAGTGAAATAAAGCAAAAGCATCACATTTAAAGAAAAAAAATTAATAATTATGTGAAGCACAGTCAAAAGTACCTAGAGCTTGAGCCCCATTTTTTCATAAAAAATTCAAAATACATTATTCAACAATAATTTGATCCAATTTCAATCACATATTCTTCAATAAAATAATATTACATACAAATTCAAAAAATTTCAACTATATTACACGCAGATTCAATAAAATAATATTACACGCACAATTTCAACTATATATTTTTCAATAAAATAATATTACATGTAGATTCAAAAAATTTCTTTATTTTTTAACCACACATTTTTCCATCAATATACTATTTAAAAATGTATTTTTTTCTCCAAGAATGGGGCTCACCCTTTAAAAAAGTGTCGGTCACATGACTTGTTTTGTTCAAATAAATTGATATTCTATTTTTTGAAATAAGGTTTTTTTATCCGAGGATGATATGTGATATATCATGCAATGATAAAAATAAATGTGCACTTAACATACTGGGGTGATTGTACAAAACATAAGTCAATTAAAGATATTTGAGCCTTTGTATCGACCCATGAAAATCTCAAAATTGAAGCAACTCAGGGAATATAGTCATAAATTATAGCTGCTAAAATTGGACAAGTCCATAATTCCAAGGATGAATATGTATATTGAAATACCTTTTTTGCGTTCAATCAAACCTAATATATAATTGTTTTTTCCCGAATCAAGCCTGGCATGAATCATAGAGGAGGCTAAAGAAGAAAAGTGTTATGTAATGTGAGATTAGGCTGGCAGAGACTTTAGGGGACTAAGAAAGTGTGATAAAGTTGTGTTAAAAAAAAAAAAGGGAAAAAGATGGAGAACAAAATTAAAGAAAAAGGGATTGTGGGGAACATAAGAAAAAAAGTGTGAAAAAAGTGTCATGTAATGTGAGATTAGGCTGGTAGAGAATCTTGGAGACTAAGAAGTGTGACAAAGTTGTGTTAAAAAAAAAGGGGAAGAAGATGGGGAACAAAATTAAAAAAAAAAGGGATTGTGGGGAACATAAGAAAAAAAGTGTGAAAAAAGTGTCATGTAATGTGAGATTAGGCTGGCAGAGAATCTTGGGGACTAAGGAAGTGTGACAAAGTTGTGTTAAAAAAAAAAGGGAAAATGATGGGGAAAAAATTAAAGAAAAAGGGATTGTGGGGAACATAAGAAAAAAAGTGTCATGTAATGTGAGATTAGGCTGGCAGAGAATCTTGGGGACTAAGGAAGTGTGACAAAGTTGTGTTAGAAAAAAAAAAAGGGAAAAAAGATGGGGAACAAAATTAAAGAAAAAGAGATTGTGGGGGAACATAAGAAAAAAAGTGTCATGTAATGTGAGATTAGGCTAGAGGTGGCAATCGAATCGAGTAGTTCGTGAGTTCGGCTCATCTAAAACGAGTCACTAATTGCTCGGGCTTGTAAAAAACGAGCCTGAGTCACGAGCTTAGCCCGACTCAGCTCGTCATGTAGACGAGCAGCTCAACGAGCAGCTCGTGAGCTCGTATTTGATGAACCACGAGTCAGCTCGATTTGTGGCTCGTCAAATAAAAAAAAAATAATAATAATAGTTAGACAAAAATGTATATTTAAAAAAAAAAAAAAGGGCTCACGAGCCAAGCTCAATCTTTTTATCACGAGTCGAGCCCGACTCGACTTGATCCATTGCCATCCCTAGATCAGGCTGGCAGAGATTCTTGGGGACTAAAGAAATGTGACAAAGTTGCGTTAAAAAAAGAAGAAAAAAGGAAAAGACGATGAACAAATTTTATGGGGAGATTAAAGAAAAAATGATTGTGGGGAACACAATTTATGTTAATAGAATCATAAAGGAGATTAAAGAAAAAGGGATTGTCCGGATTGGAAACCTTCCTTGTGCGACGAATTTAGTCTTCGGCAAGTCGTTGCCTTGCATTTTCCTCCTTTTCTTTAATCATAAAGGAGATTAAGCCCCCGTTTGGCCCCATTTTTTGAAAATGAAAATGGGTAGAGTAGTGTTTTTCTAAAAAATGAATGATTGAAAAAGAAGAAAAAATTTCGATTTACGTATAATATTATTTTATGAAAGATGATTTAGTTTAAAATAAAAGAGAGAAAAATGTAATTTAATATAATGAGATTCAAGCAGGAGCTAAGGAAAAAGGGAAAATGTATTCAAACCATTAATATTAGGTTAATTCTCAGTGCCCTCTCGACCACCAAAGTTACAACCACACCATCTGTTGACCCAAAAAAATGCGTCAGCAGATGTTGTCTCCTGGAACATACACGTGGACAGATGATGGCATGTTCTTGATCGGAACGACAACGTAAAAGAGAAAGAATTCGGTAAGTGCAAGTATTATAGAACTTAATCAATCAAGAACAACGATACTGAACTTTCTTATATTTATTGTTTGTCTAGAAAAATGATCATCCTTTACAATGTGCCCATGAAGGGATATTTATAGTGTTCTGGGCGAAATACTGATCGTTAGATCAAGTCCACGTGCCCTAATCTAAACGACTGAAGTCTTACACAACTTGTGCATTAATTATATTTGACCGCTATCATTAACATGGGGACATGTGACCTACCGTTTTAGGCTGATAGACCTAACACTTATTAATACAAACATTACATTAATTAATCCTAAAGATACTCATTGAATCCGAATCTAAACAACCAGCACTTCGACAGCGTAGAGCTTCGGATGTGAAGAGTTTTTTTCCGAGATGAAGCACTTCGATTTTAAGGGGGAGCACTTCGACTTCAAAGGCGTTCTATGTCTTTCTTCGCTCTGACCATTTTGACTGCCACATGCACGTATATAGTGCTTCCACGTGACATCATATTTTTCATTTTTATGAAAGAAAAAATGAATACCAAATAATAATGTATTCCTCTTGCATTTATTTTGGCCTTGCTTAATAGCTGGAAAAAAGTCAGGTTTCTGCCTTCCAATTTTGAGAAAGGTTCATTAAAATTGCTTTTAGTAGCTTATAAGTAAGACCAAATATGTCGTAAATCATACTATTTTGGAACTAACCGATAGATTACCACAAATTCATCCTCGTGCATTAAAAGCATCTCGGAATAGCACACAAACAAGTCATTTTACATCCGAGAAAGAAAACACAGATACAACACTATTACAATCTTCAACTTATGTTAATACTGGTCGGCTCACATTCATCGTTTAGGAAAACAGTGGTTAGAACATTACTCGTACGTAAAGATGCTTTCAATAGCTTCAGAGCCTGAAGAAAATAAGATTTAAAAAATCAATTGCATATTTGAATAAAAGGAAAAACAAATTAAACAAATTACCACTGCAAGAAAATAATTCAAAATCAAGAACAGTGACACCATTACCTTGTTGAAGACAAAATCTAAAAGAAAAAACAGGCTAAATCGTATTCAGATGAATTTAGGGCTGGCTCCATGAATCCTTTTTTGCCACTGTGCTCCATATATTTCTAATAGAAATAATCTCTTGTCCCAATAGGCAATATAAATAATTTTCACTGCTGATGTGACAGGGAGAACCGTAAGTATGGTTCTCTAAATGTATGACTATTGCAAAAAGCCATAAGGAAGGTTCTCTTATGACGTCAACAATGATTAGGAAATCAAATTTGTTATTTATAAATCTATTGAAAGATCTAAAACAACTTATCACAAAATAGCTATTAAGGGGCTTTGTTAGTTTTAGTCTAACTCTCTCTCTTTGAAACATAATGTGAATACATAAATTTGTCTCGTCTGTAATAGTTTAAACTTTTAGATGGGACGGTTCAGCATGTAATTAGAGTGGTCACTTATATCCACCGGAAAAAAAAAAAAAAAAAAAAGAATCTAGCCAGCATACCTCTTTCATCCCGAAGTCCACCTCCTTTTCTTGTAGTGAAGCCAAGTCCTCAACATTAAACTTGTTAAGCAAAGCAATGGTGGATATAGTGGACAAAGGTTTCACAACCAGATCATCCATTACCGTGTAAGTCACCACGCCTTTCACAAATCCACCTTCATTTGACACGTCTTTCTTTCCGGGATCAGCAACATATGTCAAAATCTTGGTCATTGGTCTGGAGCACATTATGCAAGGTGTATTGGGATGATCAGAAACACTGTATTGAAGGTCAGAGCTTTTGTGAGAGTAATTGCAGTCAGCGCAACAGTTGTAGATTTTCTGAGTTGGTTTATCAGTGAGCAATGATAAAGGAACTGAAGAAATGGGATTTGGTGCCTTTGGACTCAAGAATATCTCCTTGCTCGTGCCGTGTAACATATACGCATCGTTCAAATTCTCAGCGCTTTCATAGAGCTTGCCCAAGCAGCCCACCATATCATTTTTGCCGAGTAACCTAATAGCAGTAGCTAATGGCATAGCAAGAATGTGAAATATGAAATCGACAAAGTCTTTTCCAGCTTCAGCAAATAAAACCCTTTTGTTTTTCGTATCAATCAACAGCTTCAAGTGCAATTTGGATTCTGCCATGCTGCTTATGAAAATCTATCTGTGTTATTCCTTGTTACTGAAAAGAAATTCAAAGTCTATTTATATAAGGATTAGTCAGATTAAAATTGGAGAGAATCAAAGGAATTGACTACACTTTACAGGTATACAAGCGAGAAAAAAAATTAAAAAAATCGAAGTTTGGATGGGTTTTCTTCAATTAACACCATAATTACTCAATTAATTTACACTTTCGACACGTAGTAAGTGGACTAAACAATATTCAACTATATAATAAGCAATATTATTTCGTTTGACCAGAAAAATTAGGAACCCATCGCGAGAAATCGGGTAATTGGCCGATTCAACCAGTAACTGAGTGAACTGGACCAATGGTGAACATATCCGCTTTTAGAAAAAAAAAAAAAATGAAAAACAACAAAAAATTCTTAGTCTTCTCTTCAATTTTAGTGTCATTGCAACCTTTTCCTAGACTGTTTTCAATGTTTAAAATGTCTATAATCTTCGGATATAAGAATATAACACCATAAATCCTCCAAAGAGGAAAAAAAATCATTAACGAAATCAAGAAAGAACTTACCTGGGTATTTGGGTTTAGGGTTTCTATTCTTCCAATTGTAAGCAGTAAGCACCAGGATTAAAACTACTTCTAGGCCCGTAATAGGTTGAAGAAGATGAGGAGGGTGAGCGTGTTTTTGTGCAGCAATAGTGAGTGAAATAAAGCATAAGCATCACATTTAAATAAAAAAAGAAAAGAAAAATTAAATTTATGTGAAGCACAGTCAAAAGTACCTAGAGCTTGAGCCTCATTTTTCCATAAAAAATTCAAAATACATTATTCAATAGTGATTTGATCCAATTTCAACTATATATTTTTCAATAAAATAATATTACATGTAGATTCAAAAAATTTCTTTATTTTTTAATCACACATTTTTCCATCAATATACTATTTAAAAATGTATTTTTTTCTCCAAGAATAGGGCTCACCCTTTAAAAAAGTGTCGGTCACATGACTTGTTTTGTTCAAATAAATTGATATTCTATTTTTTGAAATAAGGTTTTTTTATCCGAGGATGATATGTGATATATCATGAAATGAAAAAAATAAATGTGCACTTGACATAGTGGGGTGATTGTACAAAACATAAGTCAATTAAAGATATTTGAGCCTTTGTATCGACCCATGAAAATCTCAAAATTGAAGCAACTCAGGGAATATAGTCATAAATTATAGCTGCTAAAATTGGACAAGTCCATAATTCCAAAAATGAATATGTATATTGAAATACCTTTTTTGCGTTCAATCAAACCCAATATATATATATATATATATAATTTTTTTTTTCCGATTCAAGTCTGGCATGAATCATAAAGGAGGCTAAAGAAGAAAAGTGTAATGTAATGTGAGATTAGGCTGGCAGAGACTCTTGGGGACTAAGGAAGTGTGTCGAAGTTGTGTCAAAAAAAAAAGGGAAAAAGATGGGGAACAAAATTAAAGAAAAAGGGATTGCGGGGAACATAAGAAAAAAAGTGTGAAAAAAGTGTCATGTAATGTGAGATTAGGCTGGCAGAGAATCTTGGGGACTAAGGAAGTGTGACAAAGTTGTGTTAAAAAAAATAAAAGAGAAAAAGATGGGGAACAGAATTAAAGAAAAAGGGATTGTAGGGAACGTAAGAAAAAAAGTGTCATGTAATGTGAGATTAGGCTGGTAGAAAATCTTGGGGACTAAGGAAGTGTGACAAAGTTGTGTTAAAAAAAATAAAAAGAGAAAAAGAGAAAAAGTTGGGGAACAAAATTAAAGAAAAAGGTATTGTGGGGAACATAAGAAAAAAAGTGTGAAAAAAAGTGTCATATAATGTGAGATTAGGCTGGGAGAGAATCTTGGGGACTAAGGAAGTGTGACAAAGTTGTGTTAAAAAAAAAAAAAAAAAAAAAAAAAAAGGGAAAAAGATGGGAAACAAAATTAAAGAAAAAAGGAATTGTGGGGAACATAAGAAAAAACAACCAAACTATATGTACAATTTTTTTGACATTATGGATAACAACCCTCTTACATAGGATGGGCTCCCATGTTGAATAAAAAAATTGGTGGGATCCCCTCATGCGAGGGGACTGTCAATATTAATGTACAAATGACTTTTTTCAAGAAAAAAAGTGTCATGTAATGTGAGATTAGGCTAGAGGTGGCAATCGAGTCGAGTAGTCTGTGGGCTCGACTAATCTAAATCGAGTCACTAGCCGCTCGAGTTCATAAAAAACGAGCCCGAGTCACGAGCCGAGCTTGACTCGGCTAGTCATGTAGATGAGCTGCTCAACGAGCAGCTCGTGGACTCGTATTTGAAGAACCACGAGCCAAGCTAAACCTTTTTCTCACGAGTCGAGTCGGACTCGACTCGACTCATTGCCACCCCTAGATCATGCCGACAGAGGATCTTTGGGGATTAAAGAAATGTGACAAAGTTGTGTTAAAAGAAAAATGAAAAAAAGGAAAAGACGGGGAACAAATTTTATGGGGAGATTAAAGAAAAAAGGATTGTGGGGAACACAATTTATGTTAATAGAATCATAAATGAGATTAAAGAAAAAGGGATTTTTCGAATTGGAAACCTTCCTTGTGCGACGGGTTTAGTCTTCGTCAAGTCGTTGCCCTGCATTTTCCTCCTTTTCTTTAATCATAAAGGAGATTAAGCCGTCGTTTGGTCCCATTTTTTGAAAACGAAAATGGGTGGAGTAATGTTTTTCTTAAAAAAATGAATGATTGAAAAAGAAGAAAAAAATTTCGATTTACGTGTAATATTATTTTATGAAAGATGATTTAGTTTAAAATAGAAGAGAGAAAAATGTAATTTAATGTAATGAGATTCAAATAGGAGCTAAAGAAAAAGGGAAAATGTATTCAAGCCATTAATATTAGGTTAGTTCTCAGTGCCCTCTCGACCACCAAAGTTACAACTACACCATCTGTTGACCCAAAAAAATGCATCAACAGATGTCGTCTCCTGGAACGTACACGTGGACAAATGATGGCACGTTCTTGATCGGAATGACAACATAAAAGAGAAAGAATTCGGTAAGTGCAAGTATTATAGAACTTAATCAATCAAGAACAACGATACTGAACTTTCTTATATTTCTTATTTGTCAGGAAAAATGACCATCCTTTACAATGTGCCCATGAAGGGGTATTTATAGTGTTCTGACCGAAATAGTGATCGTTGGATTAGGTCCACGTGCGCTAATCTAAACGACTGAAGTCTTATACCACTTGTGCATTAATTATATTTGACTGCTATCATTAATATGGGGACATGCGACCTACTGTTTTAGGCGGATAGACCTAACACTTATTAATACAAACGTTACATCAATCAATCCTAAAGATACTCATTGAATCCGAATCTAAACAACCAGCACTTCTACAGCATAGAGCTTTGGATGTGAAGAGTTTTTTTTTTCCGAGATGAAGCACTTCGATTTTAAGGGGAGCACTTCGGCTTCAAAGGCGTTTTATGTCTTTCTTCGCTTTGACCATTTTGACTGCCACATGCATGTATATAGTGCTTCCACGTGACATCTATTTTGCAGGAAATTTTGAAAAGAGAAGGCACCCTATGCCTGATATGGCGGGCTACCTCCACGGCGGGGAGGTAGAGGCTCAAGCCTTCATCATTTTCTGTAAAACTGGTGAGGGACAAAGTCGAGAGGGTCAACAGGGACACTGCTGGCTAAGAAGGTGAAGTGGGGCCTTTTCCTAAAGACAAAAGGAAGAAGATTATTAAGGAGGTCCCCAAGTAGAAGCACTGATTCTCCGCTACTAGAGAAGGAGGATCCATTGCTGCAGCTAAGAACGTGCAGAAGAGGACCTCAGAGCCACCGAGGCAATAATCGTCCAAGAAGGCGAGGACTTCGATTGGCTCCACAACATCAGATATTGTCCCCTGTACCAAACTGGTCATCACACAACGCAGAGATGAACTGGCTTCATAGGTTCCTTCCATGCTTCCGCCAGAGGTTCAAACTGCTACCTTAAATTTTCACAAGTTCTGGACGGAGAAGTGGCAGAAGTTCGTTGAGACCAGGGATGCTGCTGATGTGTTTACGACGGTTGTAAACCAAATGGTGAGAGTGTTTGGGATGGCCATAAAGGCGGAGGCCCTCTTTAAAAACTTTCAAAATAAAAATAAGGAGAATGCCAGCAGGGCTTCCAAGGTTGAGGAGGCTATGAAGAAGGCTAATGTTGAGGTGGAGGCCCTAAAAAAGCAGCAAACGGAAGAGACAATGAAGCTCACCTCTGCCTTGGAGGAGATTGAGAATTTGAAAAAAGAGATCCACTTATGCCAAAGCGAAGTGGCCTCTATGATGAGGCGAGTGGAGACTTCTGACGCTCACCAGGGGATCGCTGCAGAGGCCTTGGTGGCAGCAAATAAGGATAATGCTGCCCTAAAGGAGCAGGTAGGAGAGATGAACTCCAGGGCATCCGGCCTGTCGAAGGAGTTGGAAAAGATGAGGGAAGCACTTCGATCTGCCAGCATTGAAGCAGAGAAGAACTATGTTGCCAACTTCCACCTTATGGAGACATACCAGTGCTTCGGCATTTACTAGAGGAGGTATGCATACACTGAGGTGGCATAGTGGATTGACGTGAATTACCAAACTTTTAACACCTCTGCCTCAGATCAGAGTTCTTGGAGGAGTGAGTGGAGCCTCAAACTCCAGTTGAGGGTAGTCATGTAATCGAAGTTGAGGATGATGTTGCTGAAGAGGCACCTGAAGCTTTAACTGAAGAAGTGACACAAACGCTATAGTCCCATTTGTACCTCCCCCACTGAATTTGATATGGCAGCTTGTGAATGTAATTTTTCTTTGTACTTTTGGCCTTCAAGGCCTTTTTTGTAATCTTTACTTATGAATAAATATTCATTTTTCTCAACTCGTCCGAGTTTGTTCGTTTTGCATTTCTTTGCATGTATGTTTATTTTTATTTGAAGTACTTGTCTTTTCTTTCTTACAATTTGTACAAGTGCCAGCAGTTCGTCTGCTTTTGCATACATTTAGGCATGTGTTATCCACTTCGCAACTTTTAGAGATGGTCCATTTTAGGACCTAGCTCGCCGCTGAAGTGCCCACGCTATTCTCTGCTTAGCTTGAAGGCATCGATAAGATAATTTAAGATAAAATTTTCTTTAAGATAAACCATACACAAATGTTCTCATAATTTTCATTGATAATATTTTCGTAGATGCTCTACGTTCCATGGATGAGGCTGTACCCTTCTATCCATTCCTTTAATCCTATAGGTTCCTGGTCGAACATCTTCCTTTATACAATAGGGATCCTCCCAGTTGGGACCAAGGGTCCCCTTCTCGGTTCCTTAGTAGATAGGAAGACTCTTTGTAGCACCAGATCATTTATAAGAAACGACTTCCTTTTAATTTTTGAGTTGTAATACATAGTCATTTTCCGCTGGTAGGTAGCCAATTTTGCTTAAGACATCTCCTTCCTTTCTTCAAAAAAGTCTAGTTCGCATATCCTTAGTTCGTCATTTGATATTTCGTTAAAATGTATGCGACGAGGAGATGGTACCTCGATTGGGCTCATAGCCTTGGCACCATGAGTCATAGAGAAATGTGTTTGCCTTGTGGCTGTTCGGCTGGTAGTTCAGATCGCCCATAAGACTACAATCAAATTTTCAAACTACACTTTACATGTATACAAGTGAGAAATAAAAATAAAAAATTCGAAGTTAGGATAGGTTTTCCCATGGAGAATGATTCTTCAATTAACACCATAATTACTCACTCTACACTTTCGACACGTAGTAACTGGACTAAACAATATTCAACTATATAATAAGCAATATTGACCAGAAAATTTGGAACCCATCACGAGACATCGGGACATTGGCCGATTCAACCAGTAACTGAGTGAACTGGAAGAAGGGTGGACATATTCGCTTTTAGAAAAAAATGAAAAACAATAAATATTCTTAGCCTTCTCTTCATTTTAGTGTCATTGCAACATTTTCTTAGACTATTTTTAAAGTTTAAAATGTTAAAAATAATCCTAAAATGTTTCTAATCTTCGGATATAAGAATATAACATCATTAAATCCTCCAAAGAAGGACAAAAACATCAATGAAATCAAGAAAGACTTACATGGGTAGAAGAAGATGAGGAGGGTTAGAGTGTTTTTGCACAGTAAAAGTGAGTGAAATAATGCAAAAGCATTCATTTAAAGTTTAAAAAAATAAAATTATGTGATGCGTTTGTTCAAAGCACTAAAGTTGATTGTCTCCCACAGAAAAAAAAGTGTTAGTTACATGATTTGTTTTGTTCAAAAGAATTGATATTCCTTTTTTTTAATAAGGTTTTTTATCCAAGGATGATAGTGAAATGATAAAAATACATGTGCACTTGACATACTATTATTGAACAATAACTTTGGCTATTAAATAACCTTACAAGAATTAGCAGAAACAACAGTCGATGATTTACTCTAACAAAAACATGGTAATGTGCAGAAAGAAAGAGTCAAAATCAAATCACCCTACTTAATAGAGATTTATTTATACAGAAAACAATCTTAAATATCCTAATACTTGTCATTCCCTTTCTTAAACTAACTGATATCAAGTAATTAGTTTATATAAGAGACTTCACACACCCCCAACTGCTTTTGGAGCTTCTGAAATGCATTTGTTTCAGTGGCTTAGTCATCAAGTCTGCCAGTTGATCTTGAGTCCCACAGTAAACAAGTTCAACTGCCCCATCATTAGTAAGATCTCACAAGAAGTGGAAACGCACATCAATGTGCTTATTGTGGCCTTGCATAACTAGATTTTTAGAAAGCTTAATGGTCGAGCTATTATCACACATCATAGTAGTGCAACCTTCTTGTAACTGACCTAACTTCTTCAAAATTCTCCTCATCCAGACTGCCTAACAAACACAGGCTACTGTTGCCACGAACTCAGCTTCTGTAGTTAAGAGAGTAACTATAAGCTGCTTCCTTGAGGACCATGAGACTGCACCACCACTCATTAAGAATACATAACTAGAAGTACTTTTCCTGTCCTCCAAATCACCAACATAGTTGTTGTTTGTGAATGCTATTAATTCTTCATCCCCTCTCTTCTTGTATAAAATCCCATAGTAGATAGTGCCTTTTAAATACCTGAGTGCTCTCTTGGCAACTTGTAGGTGCAGTTGTGTTGGTTTTGCCATGTATTGACTTATAAGACTTACAACAAACATCATATCTAGTCGAGTGGCAGTGAGTGAGATAGATGAGACTCCCTACTATTTGTTTGTAATATGTCTCATCAACCTTGATTCCATCTTCATTCTTGCACATTTTAAACCCTGGAACAATAGGATTGCTCACTGAATTACTTTCCTCCATACTAAAACATTTCAAAACCTCCATGGCATACTTTCTTTAACAGATGTAAATGCCATCAGATTTTTGCAACACTTCAATACCAAGAAAAAATCTCATCCTCCCCAAGTCAGTCATATCAAATTCCCTCATCATTGAACTTTTAAATTAAGATATCATAAGCTTATCATTACCAGTAAAAATAAGGCCATCCACATAAACACTAACAATTAGGATTTTACCTTCTTTGTTCCATTTGATGAATAATGTTTGCTTACCGTGGCACCTTTGAAAGCAATCACTGATAAAATGAGCTTCAATACGACTAAACCAAGCTCGCGGGGCTTGCTTTAGTCCATATAAAGCCTTCTGTAACTTGTAGACTTTGTTTTCACTTTCTTTCTTCTCATATCCTTTTGGTTACTCCACATAGACATCTTCATTCAATTCACCATGAAGAGAGGCAGACTTCACATCCAGCTGATATATCCTCCAACTTCTTTGTGCTATAAGGGCTATTATCATCCTAACAGTATCCATTCTTGCCACTGGAGCAAACACCTTTATGTAATCCACTCCATGCTGTTGAGAATACCATTTGGCCACTAGATGCGCTTTATACTTATCCACCTCTCCAAGCTCATTTAGCTTAGTTTTGTAGATACATTTGACTCCTATCTTTTTAGCTCCAGTTGGTAACTCAGTTAAATTCTAAGTTTGATTCTTCTCGATTGAGTTGATTTCAATATCCATAGCCATCCGCCATTTTTAGCTCTTTACTGCCTCCTCAAAGCACAAAGGATATGAAGATACAACTAATACCATGTTGACGTCATTTTCTTCTTCTGGCAGCCCTTCTCCACTAACATATTCTCTCATCCAAATAAAAGGTTGCCTAACTTTTCCTTTACTTGCATTAATATCTTATTCATTTGCAGAATTTGGAGAAGAATTTTTTGCTCCTTCAACTTCATTTTTAGAATTTGGAAAAGCATTTCCCGCTCCTTCATCTTCATCACCACCTTTACTGTTAGATTCATCTACCTCATCCACATATATATCACTCTAATCATCACCCCATTTCAAGTCCATCAGTAGCTATTCCTCATAACTTGCATCCCAATCCCAATGTTTCTCCTCCTCAAAGATTACATCCCTACTTATTACAACCCTTTTGGTGAGAGGGTTGTAAAGTCTGCAGGCCTTGGACTTTTCACTGACTCCTAGCAGCACACAATTGAAACTTTTGTTCTCCAACTTGGTTTTTCTTGCATCTGGCACATGGACATGTGCCACACAACCAAACACCCTGAAGTGTGCAACTAAGGGCTTCATTCTACTCCAAGCCTTCTCGAGTTATATTTTTAACAACCAGGGTTGGACACCTATTCAACACATATACAGTCCAGTTCACTGCTTCAGGCCAGAAGATTTTGGAAATTTTCTTTTCTGAAAGCATGGACCGGACCACATTCATCACAGTCCTGTTCTTCCTCTCAGCTACTCCATTTTGTTGAGGAGTGTAGGCTGTGGTTAATTGTCTCTTGATTCTTTTCTTCTTACAGATTCCTCTGAGTTGAATTCTCCTCCTCGATTAGTGCGCAAGCATTTGATAAACAAGCCAGTTTCTTTCTCAACAAGATTCTTAAAACATTTAAAGGAATTGAAAGCTTCTGACTTCTCTGTTAGAAAGTAAACCCATGCTTTCCTACTATAGTCATCAATGAAGCATAAAGAGTACCTTTTCTTGTTGTTGGATGTAGGAGCGATTGGAGCACATATATTGTATGGATGAGTTGTAATCTCTATAATGCTCTCCATGTACTCTTCTTTGGGATGGGATCACGATGCTACTTTCCAACCACGCAGTCTGTGCACATTTATGTTGAAGCATGAAGTTGTGGCAAACCACGCACCATTTCTTAGATTGCAAAGTTCTCAATCCTTTGTGGCTAAGATGACCATACCTGTAGTGCCAGAGATGGGAGAGGTCCTTTGAAGTTGTATGGAAACAAGAAGCTTTCTTTGCTTGTGACTTGGCCAACAAAACAAACATCATGTTGGTTGTTATGATCAAACCTCTCTCTGAATGATGGATTTTACACGTTCCTGATTGGATTAGGATGGCTAGTCCTTTTTCTTGCAGCTGTCCTACACTCAAGAGGTTGTTCTTTGGCTTTGGGACATAAAATACCTGTGTGACTACATGATTAAATCCATTCAAATGCAGCCTCAGATTTTCTTTTGCAAGCACATTCATACTGGTATCATTTCCTAGCCTCACCAATTGTCTAAAGCTTTCATCCAGCTCACTAAACACAGCCTTATCTCCGCACATGTGATTAGAACACACTAAGTCCAAGAACCATGCATCCTCTCGGTTGGCTTCATTCATCTCTACATACGACACTAAAACCATTTCTTCTTCCTCATCTAATTATGCATAATTGGTCTCTTTATCCCAAGTTGGACATTCATATTGGAAATGGCCAAGCTTATCACATTTGTAGCATTCAACTGTAGCTCTATTAATGACGACTTGGCGCCCTCTACCTCTACCTCTCCTCTAAAAGTGTTTCTGCCACGCCTTCTTCATCCAAACCTTTCTTCAGAAGTCACCTAAGGTTTGTTCTCCTCCACTGCTTTTGTGGAATTTCTGTTCATGCACTATTAATGAACTTTCCAATTCATCGATTGAGAGTTCATCTATATCCTTAGATTCCTCGATTGAACAAACTATGTAATTGAATTTGTCGGTTAAGGATCTAAGGATCTTTTCCACAATTGTCACAACTTTCATTTTCTCTCTGTACGCCCTCATTTTATTGGCAACTGACATAACTCATGCAAAATAATCAGTGACATTCTCATCTACTTTCATTTTGAGTGTTTCAAAATCCTTCCTCAATGCTTGGAGAATTGAACGCTTCACCCTAGCATTTTTCTTCTTTATTGAGTCCCAGATCTGCTTTGAGATGTCCTTCTTTAAAATGCTCTTCAGAATGGTTCTGTCAATTGCTTGGAACAGGTAGTTCTTCACCTTCACATCCTCCAATCTTAGTTCCTCAAGTTTTTTTTGCCGCGCCTCTGTCACAGTTGCTCCTTCTGTCTCTGTGTATCCTATTTCCACTAGGCTCCAATATTCTTTGGATCTCAGGAAATTCTCCATTAACATGCTCCAATGGTCGTAGTAACCATCCAAGTGAGGTATTGTAGGTTGGACAAAATTTCCTTCACTCGTCATATCTTTCTCTCTCTCTCTCTCCCTCTTTTGTGTTTGCAAGTCACTCGAAAGGCTGCGGCTTTGTTTCTCAGGGGGCTCTGATACCAATTTGTTATGGACTGAATGATCAAATGAAAGCTGTTACCCCATAAAAATGGGGCCATTATTAAGCCATTCGTTGGAGGACATGTGGAGATTCTAACGAGAGGATGTTCGACGATGAACAGTAAGGGAACCCCGTAACATGTGTAAAACCCTTCCCCGAAGGAGACGTCGTCAACGAAAAGGTGGCACTAAGGAGAAGTCCCTTTAAAAGGCTAAGACGAAGTCCCTTCAAACGGCTAAGACGAAGTCCCTTCAAAAGTTTAAGATGAAGTCCTTTCAAATGGCTAAGGCGAAGTCCCTTCAAACGGCTAAGGCGAAGTCCCTTCAAATGGCTAAGACGAAGTCCCTTCAACTGCATAGCACTTCTCCAATCCGCAGTCTTCTTTGTTGCCTAACGCCTCATTCACCGAGGTGTTTGTTAGGGGACAAACCTGAAGGATATCCCTGAGAAGTGATTGACGTGACAAGTCACTTTAAAATCGCCTTACCTAGTGTCAGACAAAAGGAAGGGGGTGGCAGGACAATGGTGGGCAATCATAACAATAGTTAATGTCGTGAATGATTTGATGTTTGAAACAACAAGATGAAGCCACGTGGACCCGATCCGACGATAGGCATTTCAACCTCTCCTCTATAAATAGCACTTCTTGTAATTGTAAAAGGGACGCTGAAATTGAGAAAGTGAAAGATATAAACCCGAATTCTTACTAAAGTGTTTGAGAGAGAAAATATTTTATTCATATAATTATTGTGCTTTTTACAATTTTATAAAGGGAAAAACACAAAACGAACTACAAATTTTTATCCATTTGACACAAAAAATCCTCTGTTGGTATTCCGACTCGATAGTCCATATATATTTTACAATCATCAACTCCGGTCAATCTCATCGGAATCCACGTGTCACGAGTTCGATACCGACATCTGTTGACAACATTTTTTGGGGTCAACAGATTGGCGCCGTCTTTGGGAAACAAATAGTTAAACCACGAGAATCCCGTGAACAAAGGCTGTTATATTCCTGAAGAAGGAAAAATCCTATCCCCTTGAAGAAATGGAGGTTATTCTTGAGTAAAGAATCACTGAGAAAGATTGAGTAACATACAAAATTTGAAAAGAAAGCTAAACTGAAAAACTACACGCAAGGAAGAAATAATGAGCGAAAACGAAGAAGTAGCGTCTCGAATGGCCAGGGAAAACCCTGAACAAGGGGAACCCTCTTACACAATGCCTACGTCCCACCATAGGTTTAACCAGCGATAGAGACATGACCCCCAAGGTGAGTCAAAGGAAGCTGCTAGGCTTAGCAGAGAAATGGCCGCGATGACGGAGAATATGCGAAGTATCACCCAGCAAAATCAGGCCATGCATGAAATGCTGATGAACATGCAGGCTCAAGGAGGGTACCCTAATCCTCAAAACCTAATGCAAGAAGAGGATTTTTACCAAGACAACCAGTATGACGAAATTGATAATCACATGGGAGGTCAGCCTCCATATCAACATGAAAATCCCCTGAGGAGAAAGGCTGAGGTCGGTTCTTCCACCAACCAGGCTGGCAAACTCCCACGAGAAGCACCACAAAACCACTCACTGAATTACGACTCCGATGTCCCGGGGAAGCTACCCAGACGAACTAGGAGCGTTTTTGATAGAATCTCTAACCCGCTTAGAAACAGGTTGAATAGGCGCCTGCGAGAGCCCAGAGAAAGGCTTGTTGAGCAACCCCAATTTGGAGGACAGGCCGAACCACATCACGAAGAGGTGAGACCTCCGCCTAGAAATAGGCGAGAAAGGAGGGACCAAGCCAGAAATCAAGCCGGTCCGTCTCAACCACTTCGGAACATGCCTGTCTATGAGAATCAATACGCAGACGAACCACGAAGGTCTTCCGTATTGACGACGATAACGATACTCTTCCCTTTTCTAGAGAAATTCAAAATGTTCCCGTATCACACCACTTCGTTTTGCCAAAAATACCAAAATATGAAGGAAGGGGGGACCCCGTGAAACACCTGGACTGTTTCAAAACTCACATGGGTTTGCGAGGATCCACCCCGAAGATGAAATGCAGGGTTTTCCATCTTACCTTGAGCGGAGCAGCCGAGGTCTGGTATAGCAGATTGCAAGCAGGAAGCATCCGAAGTTGGCCAGACTTCAAAAAAGCATTCCTTAAGCGCTTCGCAACTAGCAAAGAAGGTGAAGGCCCGATCCAGCGTCTTCAAGACATAAGACAACAACATGGGAAGTCGTTGAAAGCTTTCCTATCTTGATTCACGGATGAAATGACATATTGCGTCCAAGTTTCGGACAGAGAAGCACTAACCGCATTAAGGGGTTGCCTGGACATGAACTCCCTCTTTTGGAGGGATGTGCAAAATAAAGATCCAACAAGTTACAATACTTTGTTGGAGATGATAAGGCGAGAAGTCATAAACGAGGAGCTCAAAGATCATCGCAATCGGGTGAGCCGAGGTCTCCCACCTCCCCAACTGAGAAGAGGACGAGGTCCTACCTCCCACTTAATAGACCACCAAGGTGGACAATCAGATTTGAACCCAGGACAAGTGCTGGTAGCTGCCACACTAAATGCAGTTCCGAACTTGGCCTATGAAGAAGTCTATCCTAATTTAGGACAGCAGGAGAGACTCCCCTCAACGCCAACACGAGGATCAAGAGGAAGGGGAATGAATGTTGGACCTAGAAATAGGAACCATACTCCTTATTGCACCTACCACCGATCATATGGCCACGACACCACCGCATGTTGGGACTTGAGGCAGAATAACGCCCAAGGAAGAGGCCAACAAGCAGGTGCGCCGCCACGACAGGGTCGACAGCAAGTCCATAGTAGTTCGAGAGGAGGTGAGTGTAAACGACCTGAAGAAGGTCGGAGGCGCTTCCGAAGCCCACATAATAGTGATGGAGGTGAACCCATCAGAGAAATTGATACCATATTTGGAGGCCCCTATGTTGGCGGTGAATCTAGGAATGCCCAAAGGAATTATGCGAAAGAGGCTAGGGAGCCCCCTATGTCTAGTTTGATAGTAAGCACGTAACCCTCCAATGGGGGGACAGAACCCATTACTTTCACACAGGACGATGCAGTAGGGGTACACTATCCCCATTGTGACGCTTTGGTGGTGAGGGCGGTGGTGGCTAGAAACGGTTTGAAAAGGATACTGGTAGATAACGGGAGTTCAGTTAACATTATCTTTGGAGCCACCTTTGATCAAATGGAGGTAAAGCAAGCACTGACCCCCGTAACATCCCCAATTTATGGATTTACGGGAGATAGCCTTATCCCCCGAGGAAAAATTGTCCTAGCGATAGAAATGGGGAAAACACCTCTTGTATCCAAGAACCTCATGGAATTCTTGATCGTAGACCACCGCTCTGCTTACCACGGAGTATTGGGTCGACCCGCCCTAAAAGAACTGTGGGCTGTCACCTCAATACACCATTTGTGCATGAAATTCCCCACGGAGCATGGTGTTACAACGGTCCGAGGAGACCAAAGAAGTTCAAGGTTATGTTATACCAACTCTATTCGTAAAGCCGAACCAAGGAATGTGAATGTTATCTTGATGGAAATTGATTACCCTATGCAAGGGAATTACCTTGACCAAGGGGAAGATGTCGTAATGACTGAAGCCTCTGAAGAAAAGGTAGTCTTGGAAGTGGCGGTTATCCCTGAAAAGGAACAAACTGTTGAGCAAACGATAGCTATGGATGAATTGGATCCCCGCATGGTAGACTGTGAATCTCAAACAGCGCCAATAGAAGAACTAGAAAACTTCCCAGTAGGACACCCTGAACAGATGAGGTCCTTGCAGGTCGGCAAAGACTTGGCGCCACTAGAAAAAGAGAAGCTGAAAAGTTTCCTCAGAAAAACAGAAGATATGGTTGGAATCGATCCGAAAATCAGCTGCCACCATTTGAAAATCGATCCAAAGGCGACTCCAAATAGGCAGAAGAGAAGGGCCCTAAATCCAGAAAGGTACAAGGCCTTGAAGGACGAAGTGAAGAAGCTGATTGACAACCACTTCATTAGGGAATCGATCTATCCGAAGTGGGTGTCCAATCCTGTGTTGGTAAAGAAGCACAATGGCAAGTGGAGGGTGTGTGTGGATTTCTCCAACCTAAATCAAGCATGTCCAAAGGATAGTTTTCCACTACCTCGAATCGACCAACTGGTGGACTCCACTGCTGGGCACGAACTGTTGAGTTCATGGATGCCTATTCAGGATACAACCAGATTTCGATGCTTCCAACGGATGAAGAGCACACTTCCTTTATTACGGACCGAGGTTTATACTGCTACAAAGTGATACCCTTCGGGTTGAAGAATACCGGGGCCACATACCAGAGATTAGTGAATAAAATGTTTGCAGACCTCATCAGAAAGACAGTCGAAGTATACGTGGACGACATGCTTGTAAAAAGCTTGAAAGCAAGGGATCACGTCTAGCACTTAGACGAAGTCTTCAAAATACTAAGGCAATATAGGATGCGGCTGAACCCATCCAAGTGTGCGTTCGGGGTAGCTTCAGGAAAGTTCCTTGGGTACATGGTGAACCAGAGAGGAATCGAAGCCAATCCCGACAAGATTAAAGCCCTTGTTGAGATGAGGTCACCCCAGAAACCTAAGGAGGTGCAAAGTCTAACAGGAAGGGTAGCGGCTTTGAGTCGCTTCATCTCAAAGGCCACAGATAAATGCTTCCCTTTCTTCAAAATCCTAAAGGAAGGAAACAAATTTCAATGGACCGAAGAATGTGAAGAGGTCTTACAGGCACTGGAGAGGCACCTTGGTCAAGCTCCTCTTCTCTCAAAACCCAAAATCGGAGAACCCTTATTGCTATACCTTGCTGTTACAGCAGAAGCTGTCAGTTCGGTTTTGATCAGAGAAGAGGCAGGACATCAGCTTCCTGTATATTACATCAGCAAAGCACTTCTGGCTGTCGAAATGCGTTACCCTAATATGGAGAAATTGGCTTTGGCACTCATCATAGCCTCACGGAAGCTAATGCCCTACTTTCAAGCGCACACCATCGAAGTGTTGACCAACTTTTCCCTAAGACAAGTCCTTCAGAAGCCTGATGCTTCAGGAAGATTGTTGAAATAGGCCGTGGAGCTCACAGAATTTGATATCATTTATAAGACTCGAACTGCTGTTAAGGGACAGGCCCTGGCAGACTTTGTGGCAGAATTCACTCCTATCCCAGAAGTGGAAGAAGAAATGGAACCGGTGGAGCCTCCTACTTGGAATCTATATGTAGATGGCTCTTCAGGAGAATCTGAATCCGGTGCAGGAGTAGTACTAATCAGCCCAGAGGGGCACAAGTTGAACTGTGCAGTGAGGTTCGTATTCAAGGCTACTAATAACATGGCTGAGTATGAAGCTCTTATTGCAGGACTCTGCCTCGCCAAAGAAATGCAGGTCAGAAGATTAACTATTCAAAGTGATTCTCAGCTGGTTGTTAGCCAGGTCGGAGGAGAATTTGCCGCCAAAGACAAGGAAATGGCAGATTATCTAAAGGTGGTCATGGGACTCATACCCAATTTTGACAGGTTTGAACTATCACACATTCCACGCAGCAAAAATCATCATGCCGATGCTCTCTCCAAATTAGCAAGTAGCAGGGACTCTGAACTCCTAGCTGTAGTCCCAATAGAGCATCTGCCGAGGTCCTCCATTGCAAAATGCGAAAAAGTAATGTGGATAGGAAGTACGCCATCATGGATGGACCCCATAGTGGCCTTCCTGAAAAACCATGTCCAACCCTCTGATAAAGAAGAAACACAGAAGCTCCAACGACGAGCCGCACACTTTATCTTTTAGGACGAAGTACTCTACAAAAGAGGCTTCTCCATGCCCTTTCTCCGTTGCACAGGCGGGGAAGAAGCAAACTACGTGCTTCGAGAAATATATGAGGGTGTATGTGGTAACCACTCCGGAGGCTGGGCCTTAGCCCAAAAAGTGTTGAGACAAGGATATTATTGGCCGACCTTGAAAAAGGATGCCAAACAATTCGCACAAAAATGCGACAAATGCCAAAGGTTTGCAACAATTCAGAGACAACCTTCCCAAGAGCTCACCGTAGTTTCGAGTCCATGGCCCTTCGCCAAATGGGGAATTGATCTCCTTGGACCAATGCCAAAGGGAAGGGGGTGGTGCATGCTTCGCAATTGTCGCCATAGATTACTTCACCAAATGGACTGAAGCCGAGCCTCTATCCAAAATCACTGAAGCAAACACGACGAAATTCCTCTGGAAAAACATCATCTGTAAGTTCGGCATCCTGCATTCAATTGTCTCCGACAATGGGCGACAGTTCGACAATAAGAGGGTCAGAGAACTCTGAGGAATTGGCCATTAAGAAGCATTTCTCTTCACCTCACCACCCGCATGCTAATGGCCAAGTGGAGGCAGTAAACAAAACAATCAAGTACACGATGAAAAAGAAGCTGGACACCCCCAAGGGTGCTTGGGTGGATGAACTACCACAAGTCTTATGGGCAATTCGAACCACAAGTCGAACGGCAACAGGACAAACCCCATTCTCAATGGCTTACGGAGCCGAAGCTATAAGTCCCGTTGAAGTAGGACTCCCCTCGCCTCGTCGATTGCACTTCAGCGAAATATCAAACGAGGAACTAAGGAGATGTGAGCTGGACTTCCTTGAGGAAAGGAGGGACGGAGCACAGGCAAAAGTGGCTACCTATCAGAGAAAAATGGCCAGGTACTACAATTCTAAAGTAAAGAGGAAGTCGTTTTGATTGGACGACCTTGTGCTGAAAAGGGTTCTGCTGTCGACGAAAGAACCGGGTACAGGGACTCTTGGACCCAATTGGGAAGGCCCCTATCGCATCAGGGAAGAGATCAAAACTGGGACTTACAGAATCGAATCCATGGATGGCAGGGTACAACCCCATCCGTGGAATGCTGAGCGTCTGAGTAAGTACTATCAGTGAAAATTGTAAATCTTTCCATGTGTAATCAATAATAAACAGAATATCGTTTTACAATAGTCCCATATGAAATTGTGCAGGCAAAAAACAGTTAAAACGTTGGCACTTCGACTAGAAGGCAGTCCTAAGAGGACTCCTTCCAAATAAGAGAAGTGAATAGAACGTTCCCTCACAAACAAGATTTGTGAAGGGGCCTCGGCATGAGAAGGCAGCCCAAACTCCATGCTTTGGGAAGAAAAACGAAACTAGTTAAAACGTTGGCACTCGACTAGAAGACAGTTCTAAGAGGACCCCTTCCACATAAGCAGTGAATAGAACGTTCCCTCACAAACAAGATTTGTAAAGGGGCCTCGGCATGAGAAGGCAGTCCAAACTCCATGCCTTGGGAAGAAAAACGAAACTAGTTAAAACGTCGACACTTCGACTAGAAGGCAGTCCTAAGAGGACCCTTTCCAAATAAGCGAAGTGAATAGAACGTTCCCTCACAAACAAAATTTGTGAAGGGGCCTTCACATGAGAGGTAGCCCAAACTCCATGCCTTGGGAAGAAAAATGAAACTAGTTAAAACGTCGGCACTTCGACTAGAAGGCAGTTCTAAGAGGACCCCTTCCAAATAAGCGAAGTGAATAGAACGTTCCCTCACAAACAATATTTGTGAAGGGGCCTCGGCATGAGAAGACAGCCCAAACTTCATGTCTTGGGAAGAAAAACGAAACTAGTTAAAATGTCGGCACTTTGACTAGAAGGCAATCCTAAAAGGACCCCTTCCACATAAGCGAAGTGAATAGAACGTTCCCTTACAAACAAGATTTGTGAAGGGGCCTCGACATGAGAAGGCAGTCCAAACTCCATGCCTTGGGAAGAAAAATGAAACTAGTTAAAACGTCGGCACTTCGACTAGAAGGCAATCCTAAGAGGACCCCTTCCAAATAAGCGAAGTGAATAGAACGTTCACTCACAAACAAGATTTGTGAAGGGGCCTCGGCATGAGAAGACAGCCCAAACTCCATGCCTTGGGAAGAAAAATGAAATTAGTTAAAATGTCGGTACTTCGACTAGAAGACAATCCTAAGAGGACCCCTTCCTAATAGCGAAGTGAATAGAAGCTTCACTCACAGACCATATTGGTAGGACTCCAACGTTAGAAAGACCTAGGGCTTAAACATTTCAATTACGAGGGTTTTTGGACGTAAACTCGAAGCAGAACAAACGCGATGAAGACAAAACTCAAATAAAAGGTAAAGAGCAGTAATCAACCATTCTGCGGTATGAACGAATGTATAAACTTCGGTAGAACAGAGGTACCGGATATACACCAAGCAAGGCCAAAAAATACGCAAGTTCAGATGCAACCATTCGATTTCGGATTCAACATCCTTGCAATCACTAAAACACCAACACTCGAAACTTAACTTGCATCTTTCAAAATGAGATCATGTGCCCAACAGGTTCGTTCAAAGTCAAGAGTTTCATTCAAGTTACATATAAAGTGAAAATTGAAAGATGAATCAAAAGCATATTTTCATTAATAAAGAAGTTACACAACGAAGGCTTCGAGGCTTGTTACAAAAATCTGATTTCCTAGCTATTCGTTGGGGGAGGGGGAGGAGTGAAGGGAACTAGTGCATTTGAGGGGTAGACTTCTGCAACATCAGCTTCAGAAGCTTCATCATCAACCTCAACAACTTCGTCCCCAACTGCTGGGGCGTCGACACCTTGTTCAGGCTCCTCTTCAAGGAACAACTCCCTTAAATTCTAAGTGCTAATAGCTGGATTGTTAGCCTCAATCCATTCCACCATTTCGCTGTATGCATATCTCCTCCAGTAAATGGCGAAGTTTTCGTACACTTCGGTGAGATGGAAGTTAGTAACAAACCGTTTCTCAGCCTCCGTCCCAGTAGATTCGGCCTCCTTCCTAGCCTCTTCGACCTCCTTAGTGAGACTCGCAATCCTCGAGTTCAATGCAGCATTCTTTAATCTCTGGTTTTCAAAATCTACCCTCAAGGCAGAGTGCTCCTTGTTGAGGCTCTCTAAGGCCTCTGCTGATATTCTTTGGTGAGCATCGGAAGTCACCACCCACCTCGTCATAGAAGCCACCTCGTTTTGGCAAATGTGAACTTATTTCTTCAAGTTCTCGATCTCAGTTAGAACAGAGGCAAGCTTCATAGACTCCTCGTCCTTCAATCTCTTGAACTCCGCCACCTCAGCCTTGACTTTAGAAGTCTCCTCCTCAGCCATAGCCGCCCTGCTGGCAGCATCTTCCTTCTTTCCTTGCAAGTTATTAAAGAGGGCATGCACCTCTATGACAGTACCAAACGACCTCGCTGTTTGGCTCACCAGTGTGGCAATCACATCCTTAGGCTCCCCAGACTCCATGAAATTCTGCCACCTCTCCGTCCAATACTTGTAAAAATTGGAAGCTGCAGTTTGGACGTCGACATGAAGTATAAAAAGGACCTCTAGTGCCAACTCATCATCCCTCTGAGTGGGGAGCATCTTGGCCCTTGCCGACCCTCTCACAGAGGAGGCACTCGCTGTCCTCGGCCTTTTGGTAGGGATTTTCTTTGGTGATTCCAACGGCCTCTTCTTTGGGACAGGGGCTACAGCTAAGGAAGTGCCAAGTAACTTCTCCTCCACCGGGACTTCAGAACGTGGGGGTGGGACATCAGCCGAACCTCCAGCCCCATCCTCCCTAGGCACTCTAAACCTTTTATTGGGAGATTCCACCACAGGAGTCTTGCCCTTGTCAGTTGTGGAAAGGGGGCGTTTTCCTTAACAGCATCCTCCGCCTCATGAACAGAAGCCTCCTTACTTACCCTTTCCACCCTCTCCCTCACTTTCTTGGCACCAGCTGAAGTGCCCTTCAGACCTTTTCTCCCAGCAGTAGAGGTGGCAGCCACAATAGTAGCCATGTCCGGAGTGGGGTGTCTCCTGTGCAAAAATTCCTCTTCAAAGAGAAAGAGGCTGAATTTAGCAAGGTGTGATCACAGTGAAAATATGTAAAAATACATATATATGTAAATAATGAACGTGTACCTTTCCTCGACATCAAGCAGAAGTCTTCGAACGGCTGTTTTCGAAGGATGAGCCTTTCGTACTCTCTGGAAGAAGCAGGTCGGAGGTAGACGTCTCTAATTAGTTCAAGCTCAACAGAACTTAGCTCGAACAACTCAACCACGTCTGCACAAAGGGCAATTCAAAAAATTAAAGCCAGTATTCCAAAACTCACAATGCAAATGCACAATGAAATTAACTCTCACTAGCTTCGGAGTATGAGGTCGGTGCTTTGACATGGGATACGGCGTCGCCCTCACACTCCTGCCATTTACCACTCACCCAAAACCATGACTCCTTCCACAGCTTGACGGAGGAAGGGAGTTCGATAACAAATGGGGAATGTGACCCCCAAGGACACAAAGAATACCACCCCCTGGAATCTCCTTTTCCTAGAGACCGCGGCTGAAAAAGTGTCTAGAAAACGTGGAGGGGCATATCCTCGCCTAAGGAGGTCTCCTTCCAGAGAAAATAGGAACCCACTAGTTGGGCCCATGCGTTGGGGACAAACTGGGTGGGGGCAAGTCCGTACAATCTAAGGACTGCCCTAAAAAAAGGGTGGAGGGGAAGGCGAAGCCCTGCCTTAAGCAAATGTTCGCTAATGGCGACACATCCCGCCCTGGGGTAGCAGGCACGTTCCGCCGAAGACGGAGTAAAAAGTTCAATATCATAGGGTATGCAATATGTCTCCCTAAGTTGAACTAGACGTAGAGGAGACATAATGGACTGAATCTTGGACGCTCCCCAAATGTCCTCCTACCTAATCCCCCTCACAGGAACGGTACTCGGTTCGGACATCACTATTTTCCTAAGGTCCGAGGTCTTAATCAAATGAACTCCTTGACTGGCTGCTATTTGTAAATAATCTGGTTCTCTATTAGAACCAGGACGCATCAGGCTCGAAATGAAATCAAAGAAACGAAATCAAGTCTCTTTCCTCTCTTACAAACTTACAGTGTTACTCATAATGCCGATAGAGGGCTGCCGGAAAATCTTGAGAGATAGAAATCTGAGGAAAAAAGAAAGTACAGACTCTGAAGGTTCTCTAGCAATTTCGCATGAAAATAAAGGAGACAAGAATGTTCGTTAGCCACCATTTATAGGCAAGAGGGGAGGACCCCAGCCGTTGGATGAGAATCTGGTCCATCAACCGTTTATCCATGGATCTAATCTGGGTGGTCCATTTGTCAATTGTTTCGTCTTCCACGGACCAGATGACAGCGTGTGACCCACACGACATAATGCGTGCTTTGTCCTTGGAAAGGCGCCCTAAAATCATCATGATTGCGCATTTAATAAGGCGACGGTTGCGTGTATAGGAGATTAAACCGTCACAGCCGCTCTTTGAACACGTGCAAAAGATGGGGCACCATTACAGCCTAAAAACAAACAGCCCCTCGTATCCATCAAGAATAAATAGGACCTCCACAGATTTTCTTGTTCGAATAACCTCGGCCATCTAAGTTGGACACCTCAGCGCCGCACATCGGCCAATTGGGTTATCAGAAAAACCACTTATGCATTTTTTCCAAAGTCCATGCCTTCACATAAATGACCAAGGCATAGACTTGGGGGACTATTGTTACCCCATAAAAATGGGGCCATTATTAAGCCATTGGCTGGAGCACACGTGGAGATTCTAACGAGAGGATGTTCGACGATGAATAGTAAGGGAACCCCGTAACATTTGTAAAACCCTTCCCCGAAGGAGACGTCGTCAACGGAAAGGTGGCACTAAGGAGAAGTCCCTTTAAAAGGCTAAGACGAAGTCCCTTCAAACGGCTAAGACGAAGTCCCTTCAAACGGCTAAAACGAAGTCCCTTCAAAAGGCTAAGACGAAGTCCCTTCAAACGGCTAAGGCGAAGTCCCTTCAAACGGCTAAGGCGAAGCTCTTCAAACGGCTAAGACGAAGTCCCTTCAACTGCATAGCACTTCTCCAATCTGAAGTCTTCTTCGTTGCCTAACGCCTCATTCACCGAGGTGTTTGTTAGGAGACAAACCTGAAGGATATCCCTGAGAAGTGATTGACGTGACAAGTCACTTTAAAACCGTCTTACCTAGTGTCAGACAAAAGGAAGGGAGTGGCAGGACAATGGCAGGGCAATCATCACAATAGTTAATGTCGTGAATGATTTGATGTTCGAAACAACAAGATGAAGCCACGTGGACCCGATCCGACGATAGGCATTTCAACCTCTCCTCTATAAATAGCACTTCTTGTAATTGTAAAAGGGACACTGAAATTGAGAAAGTGAAAGATATAAACCCGAATTCTTACGAAAGTATTTGAGAGAGAAAATATTATATTCATATAATTATTGTGCTTTTTACAATATTATAAAGGGAAAAACACAAAACGAACTACAAATCTTTATCCATTTGACACAAAAAATCCTCCATTGGTATTCCGACTCGATAGTCCATATATATTTTACAATCATCAACTCCGGTCAATCTCACCGAAATCTACGTGTCACGAGTCCGATACCGACATCTGTTGACAACATTTTTTGGGGTCAACAAAAGCAAAAGATCAAGAACTCAAAACAAATTGAATGAATGACCATATTATTGAACAATAACTTTGGCTATTAAATAGCCTTACAAGAATTAGCAGAAACTACTGGGGTGAACACGGTTGGATTTGGGCGGTTTATGCTATATTTTCAACTCAAACCATTTTAAGCGGTTTGAAATTTTTCCAAACCAAACCAAACCATTATTTGCGGTTTGGTTCAATTTTAATTCGCGGTTTACTTATCGACATTATAATAATATATTTAAAAAAAGTTAACATATAAATTTAAACAAACACTAATAATGTTAAATTACATTCATATTTATTTGAAATTCGATATATAACAAAAAAGCAAAAAAGATAGTATTAAGCTAGCACCACTCAAACTTTTACAAGCAACAATATCAGAATAAGTACAAAAGTACTAACCTCTCATTTGATAAAAATTGGATTAATATCCCCTGTTGTAACACATGATTCGACCTCTGTATAATATGCAAATATCAAAACATTTATTAGTCTTTATTAATGATATTTACAAGCAACTAAAAAACAATATTTATAAAAATATCAAAATTGATAATAGAAAACAAATGTCACCTTCTACAGCTTTCTCTGAGTTATCCAATGCCTCTACCTCATCTAAATATTGACGAAGCACTATAGGATCATTGGTGCTATGCAACCAATTCTTTGAGCATATTAAAGCCTCAACCATCTTTGCACCCAATGAACTCCTAAAGGAGTAAAGAATTCGACCACTCGTGGAAAATGCTGACTCTGAAGCGACTGTGGATATTTGAATTGCTAATACATCTTTAGCAATTTTGGAGACAATTTTGTACTTGTGCGCATTTAATTTCCACCAATCTAATATGTTAAAATTGGGATTGGTCAAATCTTCACAACGATCAGATAAATAATCAACCAAATCATTCTTCTCGGATTGCATGTTTTGCATTAGTTTAGCTTTAAAAATAGAAGGAATCTGTTTAGAAAGACCGAAAGCAAGCTGTGAAGGACTTGGACTACTATCTCTGGTAGTCTCATTGAATGAAGTCAATGGTGGAGTGATTGGAGTCGCCATTTCTTTATAGAATGCATACAACCTGTGGAGTGTCTCTTCAACTCTTTTTAACAACATTTTTGCAATGTCTACATCGTAAATAATTTCAAACCCGACTTTAAGAAATTCTAACTTACATCTTGGGTCAAGAACTGTTGCAATGAACAACAACTGATTAAACTTTTCAACATTGCCCCAATACTTATCATATTTTTTTCGCATACTAATTGCCATGGATCCCATCAAAGTGTTAGGCTCTTTAGCTAATTCATTCAACTCTCCATGAATTTCACATATTTCTTGAAAGAAAGAGTTAGAAGTTACATACTTCGAGCCACTAAATTTTAAAGTCATTTCATAGAATGTCTTCAAGAACCTCACAAATACTTCCGCTTGATCCCAATCGACGTGTGTTGGTGGTCCATTTATATTTCTTCCATCGGATCTACTTTCATTAAAATAATTTGTATAGTTTCCATCGCTTTCCAAAACAACAAATGCTTTTTTAAACTTCATAGTAGCTTGCAACATCAAGTATGTAGAATTCCATCTAGTTGTGACATCTAAACATAACAAAGCTCGAGACTCAATATTTGCTTCCTTGCAACTCTCCTTGAACCTTTTTAGTCGTTCTGGGGAAGATCTGACAAACCTCACTGCATTACGAATAGCTGAAATAGCATGACTTATTTCTTTCAAGCCATCACAAACAATAAGATTGAGTATATGAGCACAACACCTCATATGAAGCATTTCTCCACCTAGTACTAGACCGTTCTTCTTCTCCTCAAAACAACTCTTTAATCTCAGCAATGCTACATCATTGGAAGATGCATTATCAACAGTCACACAAAAAATCTTATTGATTCCCCAATCTTTAAGACAAGAGATCAACTCCTTTCCCACCATATCTCCCTTATGGCTTGGGACTTGAATGAAACTTATAATCCTTTTTTGAAGCCTCCAATCATTATCAACCCAATGAGCAGTTAAACACAAATAACTAACATTCTGTATTGATGTCCAACAATTAGTAGTCAAACTAACTCTATGTTGACCCAACTCTTTCTTCAATTTCTTCTTCTCATTTATGAACAAATTATATATATCTCTTGCTATTGTCACCCTTGAAGGAAATACAAATTTTGGGAAAAAAAATCTTGTATAACACTGAAAACCTTCATCTTCCACATGTCGAAAAGGTAACTCAGACAATATGAAGTACCTTGTAATTTGTTCTCTAACTTCTTTTTGAACAAACTTGACATGTTCTTCATAACTATCAATACCCTTAGAAAGCTCACCAGTTTTAAACATACCATAACCAGTCATTCTCTTTTGCTTTTTGTCTTGAACTTTATACGGATACTTCTTGCACAAATGCGTGATATGATTCCACAATGTACTAGTTCCGCAATTTTTTGCATAATGCTTATATGTTTGTCCACAATAATTACATTCTGCCTTCTCATCTCCTCGAATTTTGAAATGATCCCACACCTCGGACCTTTTGTTTCCCTTTTTATCTTTTCCATCCATTTTCATATCTTCAAGGTCATCATCTAATGGAATTGCATCATCTGATGGAGTTGGATCCATATCTTGTTTGTAAAAATAACCACAGTCCAAGAACAGAATACCCAGCAGAATAATGGCCCAAAAATTGGCCAAGGATGAGGACAGTCCAGCAGAAAAGTGGTTGATTCAACATTAAAAAATTACTTTAATTATTGACTGATTCAACATTGAAAAATTAGCAGAGTCAAGAGCAGAAATAAAAGAGTCCAAATTAATGCAAGCCAATTTTCGGTTCCTTAAAAGAGTCAAGAGCATAAATAACTTCACAAACAGGGATGAACCACTAGAAATTAATGCAAGCCAATTCACCCAAATTGAATGGACAGCCATCCTGTTTGGTAAAGTTATTATTCCAAATGTGACATAAGTATGACTTTTGAAAGTTCTCTTTTAATATTTTAGATGATACTACTTCAGTCTAATCTTATGTTTGTGAGAATATCAAAATTAAAGGCAATTATGTGGGATTTTATCTTGTAGGAGCTGTTCTATGCCAAATGCATTTAAGAGGATGTGTACCATGCGTGTACCATGCATCGAAACGGCCATTGTTACAGAGATTAGCAGTTTAAGGAGCTGAGATTAAAGTGCAAGATGTCATAGTGGGAGCACAGAAAGAGACTTCAAATGAAAACTGGTCCTGTAACGACCCGGGTCCCACTTAACGGGTTGTCCCGGTCGTTAGATCGACGACGTACTGTCCCCACTGTACCAGCATAGG
This sequence comes from Osmanthus fragrans, assembly GCA_019395295.1. Classification (NCBI taxonomy): domain Eukaryota; kingdom Viridiplantae; phylum Streptophyta; class Magnoliopsida; order Lamiales; family Oleaceae; genus Osmanthus; species Osmanthus fragrans. Next base: position 23,245,260 of record CM033343.1, on the reverse strand, counting down.
TCTTTTCAGCATGCTTTGTCCTCACTCGCACGCTCCCCGAGAAAACTTCCCAGGGGGTCACCCATCATAGAATTGCTCCAAGCCAAGCACGCTTAACTGTGGAGTTTCTAACGATGGACTTCCGAAAAAGAAGGTGCACCTTGTTGGTATGAGTAGTACCTATCAAATTCTATTCTATGAAAATTTTCGGAGCATTACAGGTCCGTTATCGATTTGAAGGATGAGAAATGCTTGGTTAGTCAAGAGGGCTTAATGTCAAAGAATAAATCGAAACAGAGTTCAACAATAAAGCAAAATAAAGGAGCTGCATCTGTATTTGGCTTTGTATCACCCATTAAAAATAGCAAGTTGAAGGAAGAAAAGGATGGTAACAATTTGATGCCATTGCCGATTAATCAAAATGTAAGCACCTCAACCTTTATAAGGAATGAAGTTGGCCTTTCTACTGAAAATCCTTTATGGAATAGTAATTTCAATGAGAAAGAGAGTGAAACAAAGTCCATTCTCATGGCAGAGAGCTTGCCAACAGATTCTGTAAATAGTGACAAGCAAAGCAGTGGCGACAAACCTAAAAAGAAACCGTTCAGGACCCTATTTCGGATAGGGGAAAGGGTGAGTGGTAATGATGATCATCATGGTCTCGAACATGAGGAAAAAGAATCCACAACAGAGCATGAAACTAGGAGGAAAAGACCCACAGAAATGGGGTTCCAAAACGCAGCAAGTAAACCTTCCCCTACTCCAAAACAAATACATGGCCAACCCAACTGGTTTCAACAATGGTATGATTTTAAAGCTCAAAAATCGCCTTCAATAAATTCATAAACAAATGCCCCAACTCTGAAAATAAAAAGGTAACAAGAAGAAGAAACTTAATCCACCTGAAAAATAGAATGACCACTGGGCTCACCGGAAATCTTCTTTAGTCTTGACACCCCTTTGATCAACTATCCTCGTTCTCTCCAAATCGCCTCTCCCAGTCGGCTGCTCTAATGTTTGCCTGTTTGGGTTGGAATCAGTTTTGCAAGCAAATTTTGCAATCGTAAATTAGGTTTGTTAAATGGGTATGGGCCAAAAATATGGGTATCGCCAATTAATACGTTCACTGTGATTCTGCTATATGGGTATGGGCTTATGAGCTAAAAATATTATTAATGGCCTATTTAAAAAAAAATTCCAAAGTAAAAAAAATTTTAATTTTAAAAAACTAAACTTTAATAAAAAATTTATATGAGAATTTATAATTTCATTAATTTTTTTTTAATTCAAAAATGCGGTGCGGTTTGATTTTTTGCGGTTTTTGAAAATTAAAACCTAAATCAAACCATTTTAAAACGGTTTGGTTCGGTTTGAAAGAAAAAAAACCACGGGTCCACATGGACCCAAACCAACGACTTCGATTCGGTTTGCGGTTTCGTGATTTTTTTGTACGGCCCTAGAAACTACAACGCATGATTTACTAACAGAAACATGGTAACATGCAAAAAGAAAGAGTCAAAATCAAATCACCCTACTTAATAGAGATTTATTTAAACAAAAAGCAATCTTAACTATCCTAATACTTGTCATGGTCATTATACAAAACATAAGTCAATTGAAGATATTCGATTGCATCGACCCATGAAAATCTCAAAATTGAAGCAACTTACAGAACATAACCATAAATCATAGCGAGTCCATAATTCCTAGGATGAATATGTATATTGAAATACATTTGTTGCGCTCAATCAAACCCAATATTTTTTTTCTGAATCAAGCCTGGCATGATCTAGTACTAAACCTAGTTGTTAAAGGAACATGTCATGTAATGTGAGATCAGGATGGCAGAGAAACTTGGGGACTAAGGAAGTGTGACAAAGTTGTGTTTAAAAAAAAAAAAAGATGGGAACACAATTTATGTTGATATGAATCATAAGATGCGACCTTTTTCCCCCCCAAAAATCTACGTGGAACCTCCAAAGGATACAACATCATTAGACTTTCCCATTATGTCTTCTTTGATGCAATGCAAGCTAGAAAATCCAAAAAAATATGTTTTTGGTGATTGATTAATCTGGAGTTTGAGAAATTCCAAGGGAGAGCAAATGTATTCAAGCCATTAATGTTAGGTTAATTTCCACTGCCTTCTCGACCTCCAAAGTAACAGCCGCACCGTCATCCCGACTCAGAAATTTGGGTGGTGAGATTTTTTATTCAAATTGAAATTTGGGTTGTGACTCAATGGATTCATTCTTATTTGTTGGATGGATCCATTTGGTGTAATTCATTCAACTTGGATAGCCAATTAATATGAATTAATGGTATATGATGAAAAAAGGCACTTCATGAAGCACCGAAGTTTGTGGACCGAGTTGTTTTTCGATATTTGGCACAAAAGATGAGGATAATTCATTTAGGGGAGCCTCTTCAGTTTTTATGGCTATAATTGTTACTAAACGTTGCTTCTTATTTCTTGATTACTTCATTAGATGTTCTTTGTTGCACACAAGATTTTTTCCTACAATTCCATTTCCAATTTTTTTTTTTTTTTTTTTGGCATTTCTACCAGTTAATCGCAAGAAAAATATTCATATTTGCTACACCCCGTATACATTCGTTAGTAATTATAAAACTTTCAATTTTGTTGTCTTGATATATTGTTCTCCTCTTAAACTAGTCAATGACTTATTTACAGAATTATTGAAAAATGACCTGACTTACATTAAAAACTTGTGAAATACAAAAATAGATTTTTTATTTATTTCAATAATGAGTTTATTGTTACGTTTTCACAAAAATATTGTGATTTGCGATACATGGTATGGATGTGTAATAACAGTTGTACATTTGTAATTGCTAAAAGAACAAGGATTTCAAGGTTTATGAAATAAAATCCTAAATAGTTAGGTCAAAAACCTGCAATCTGTTATCCAAGAAAAACATTTCATTTAAAATGAAGACTTGAGATTTGCTATCCAATTTTGTTGTTTAAATGACTATCAATCCAATGAATTATTGACATGTCATCAATAATTTATAGATCATCTCAAATTTATCTTCACTAACTTTACCACTAACCAATCAAATTGTAAACATGTCAATAATTCATTAGATTGACGGCCATTTGGACAGCAAATCTCATATCTAAAATGCATTATTAATTTTAATCTATATATATATGTGTGTGTGTGTTTAAGAAGCAAAAATTCAAACTTAGTAAAATATATCATAATAACACAAAATCAAGTCATTTTTTTCATCTGAGAATCTTAGGGCTAAAATGTATGTTACTTCATCATCTATCAACAAAGGTGTAAACATTATTTGTACAAATTGCTCAATTGTCAATAAAATTGCTTTTAGTAGCTTTTTTTTTTTTTTAAGAATCATACTATTTTGGAACTAACCGATAGATTACCACAAATTCTTCCACATGCATTTCACCAACATAATAGCATACAGTTTACGTCTAAAAAAGAAAACACAGATACAATACTGTTGACCTCAAAAATTGCACCTATGAGCCGTCAACAGATCCCAGGACCTCTCACGTCCGGTTCAGCCTTTGTTCCTGCACACTAGGACAAACCGTCAGTTGCACGTGGCCTTCTCCAAAGAGAGGGGGGGAAGCCGGCCGCGCGTACTCCGACGATCAAGTCAGTTGGAGTGAAAATATATGAGTGTGGGAAGGTTGCAACGTGAACCTCCAATATATATAAGGGGGTCGGCCTTAGGGAGATAAATAGAACAGTAAAAATATAGAGAGAATTGCTTAGTATTGAGAGTCCAATTTTGCATTACCTTCAAATGACACAATGCGTGAGCTTTCATAGTAAAAGAGGGTGAGTAAGAACCGTTGGATGAATGGCCACGTGGCCCTATCGCAATGGCTAAACTTCTTGTCACAGACTTCAATGCATTTAATGCTCTGATCTTCTATGTTTGAACTCTGACACGCGGGATTGATGCAGCCGTAATTGCAACGTGTTGTCACATCATCCACTTGTCAGAAGATCTCTTCCACGAGATCTTCTATAGGAGGGCCATACTGCCTACTGTTCATGTGGCATGAGTTCGGTACCACATAAGAGTTCGGCCACGAGGGGTTCATCAATAACGGTTCGATACTGTGGGTTTGTCCTTACCAGTTCGACATGGCGGGTTCGGATGGATGGCAGACTGTGGGTTCGGCCACGTGGTGTGTGTGGGGCCATTTGGGATTGCCCTTAACAACTAGTCCCCGAAGTCCATGTATGATTATTTATATAGTGCGTGGACTTGAAGTAAAGAAAGAAAAGAAGGGTGGCCGTAACAACTAGTCCCCGAAGTCCATGTATGATTATTTCTATAGTGCGTGGACTTGAAGGTCTGACCGTGATGTACTTAGAAGCGGTGTATGTTGCTGGAGAAGCGAAGCCATGAAGGCGAGCCTGTTGTAGAATAGCCGAAGCCATAGAGGCGAGCCTGTTGATGAAGAGGCGAAGCCATAGAGGCGAGCCTGTTGATGAAGAGGCGAAGCCATAGAGGCGAGCCTGTTGATGACGAGGTGAAGCCATAGAGGCGAGCCTGTTGTAAGAGAGGCGAAGCTATGAAGGCGAGCCTGTTGATGAAGAGGCGAAGCCATAGAGGCGAGCCTGTTGTAAGAGAGGCGAAGCCATAGAGGCGAGCCTGTTGATAACGAGACGAAGCCATAGAGGCGAGCCTGTTGTAAGAGAGGCGAAGCCATGAAGGCGAGCCTGTTGATGAAGGGGCAAAGCCATAGAGGCGAGTCTGTTGATGACGAGGCGAAGCCATAGAGGTGAGCCTGTTGTAGGAGAGGCGAAGCCATGAAGGCGAGCCTGTTGATAAAGGGGCGAAGCCATAGAGGTGAGCCTGTTGATGACGAAGCGAAGCCATAGAGGCGAGCCTGTTGATGAAGAGGCGAAGCCATAGAGGCGAAGCCATAGAGGTGAGCCTGCTGTAAGAGAGGCGAAGCCATAAAGGCGAGTCTGTTGTAGGATAGGCGAAGCCATAGAGGCGAGCCTGTTGTAGAATAGGTGAAGCCATAGAGGCGAGCCTGTTGTAGAATAGGCGAAGCCATGAAGGCAAGCCTGTTGATGACGAGGCGAAGCCATAGAGGCGAGCCTGTTGTAGGAGAGGCGAAGCCGTGAAGGCGAGCCTGTTGATGAAGGGGCAAAGCCATAGAGGCGAGCCTGTTGATGACGAAGCGAAGCCATAGAGGCGAGCCTGTTGTAGGAGAGGCGAAGCCACGAAGCCGAGCCTGTTGATGAAGAGGCGAAGTCGTAGAGGCGAGCCTGTTGTAAGAGAGGCGAAGCCATAGAGGCGAGCCTGTTGTAGAATAGGTGAAGCCATAGAGGCGAGCCTGTTGATGAAGAGGCGAGCCTGTTGTAAGAGAGGCGAAGCCATAGAGGCGAGCCTGTTGATGACGAGGCGAAGCCATAGAGGCGAGCCTGTTGTAAGAGAGGCGAAGCCATGAAGGCGAGCCTGTTGATGAAGAGGCGAAGCCATAGAGGCGAGCCTGTTGTAAGAGAGGCGAAGCCATAGAGGCGAGCCTGTTGTAAGAGAAGCGAAGCCATAGAGGCGAGCCTGTTAATGGCGAGGCGAAGCCATAGAGGCGAGCATGTTGTAAGAGAGGCGAAGCCATGAAGGCGAGCCTGTTGATGAAGGGGCGAAGCCATAGAGACGAGCCTGTTGATGACGAGGCGAAGCCATAGAGGCGAGCCTGTTGTAGGAGAGGGGAAGCCATGAAGGCGAGCCTGTTGATGAAGGGGCGAAGCCATAGAGACGAGCCTGTTGATGACGAGGCGAAGTCATAGAGGCGAGCCTGTTGTAGGAGAGGCGAAGCCATGAAGGCGAGCCTGTTGATGAAGAGGCGAAGCCGTAGAGGTGAAGCCATAGAGGCGAGCCTGTTGTAAGAGAGGCGAAGCCATAGAGGCGAGCCTGTTGTAGGAGAGGCGAAGCCATGAAGGCGAGCCTGTTGTAGAATAGGTGAAGCCATAGAGGCGAGCCTGTTGTAGAATAGGCGAAGCCATGATGGCGAGCCTGTTGATGACGAGGCGAAGCCATAGAAGCGAGCCTGTTGTAGGAGAGGCGAAGCCATGAAGGCGAGCCTGTTGATGAAGAGGCGAAGCCGTAGAGGCGAGCCTGTATGATTTGGACGTTGACGCTGGTTCCCAAGGTGCTAAAGTAATTACGGCGAGGGCAGTTTACTTTTTCGTATTACGCAAACATTTAATGCATGATAATGATTACTGGGGACAGCTGGTATATTGACTCGAGTCCATTGTGCGTGCATCGCACGCGTTGATCATGGCCTTTGATTCAAAAATGGTGATAGGCGCCTTTTCGTTTCAACATCTCTGATGCAGGGACAGTTGTATGGCTTGGATTAAAGCCAGGGCTAATCCAAGGGCTGGGATCAGATTCTGCTTCATATAAAAGGGGGCTTTCTTCTTCATTTTCCGATTTTTTTCTTTGCGAGAAATTTTTTTCAAAGTGTTGAAGCTTCTTCCTTTCTGTCTTCGCGATTCTTCATCCAGCCGTTGCCCTTCTTTGCCAGCACCGGCTCTTCTCTTAGCTCTTTCAACGTAAGTGTTAAGTATCTAGATTTCTTCCTTTTTTTGAGACATAAGAATGGCCTCTTCTTAAAAAAATAAGGACGTTGGGGGTTCTTTGGAGGATGAGGAGACTGCATCTTTATATGCTGAGGTTGGCCTGTCGCTACCCATTCCTACTGCTAGAATAATGGACGCAATGGGGGGACCCCATAGTGTCGCGATGATGCCGGAGGGGCCTGTAAATTATAGGATGAGGTGGGGGGCATCTGAATGGGCTTCTAATATAGAGGCGAGTGAGCTTGAAACATATAGGGAGAGGTATAGGATCCCTGAAAATATAGAAATGTTTGTACCGACCCCTGATGAGCGGGCCTGTTACCCTAGAGAGGGGTGTGTGGCCGTGAGTGAAGCCATCTTGGCGGGGGGGTTGAGGTTGCCCCTGCACCCTTTTTTCGATATTTGCTTAGGCAGTACAACTTGGCTCCGATCCAACTCGTACCAAATGCATGGAGCCAACTAGCAAGGGCCTTTCTTTTGTGGAAGGAGGTCACTCTTGGCGAGGATATGCCTCCCCACGTTTTTCAAACTCTTTTTCAGCCCCGAGCTTCGAGTGGGGGCGATTCGTGCAGGGGGTGTTATTGTATTAACCCCTGAGGTTCGCACTCCCCCTTCATCTGGGGCATTCCTTCTTCAATAAAGAACTGGAAGTCCTCTTGGTTCTAGATAAGGGGTCGCTGGCAGACAGTGGAGGGGAATGCAGTCCCAGAGATTACCGTGCCGATCTATTACCATGAGTATAGTGAGTGTAGTCCGTGGTTTTTGATTTGTTTTGCTGTCTTGCATTTTGTGGTGTTTCTGATTCAAATTTTTTTTTTAGTTCCTGCTGATCGGTTCGAGCTTGAACCTTGCGAGTGGGCTGTTGTGAGGGCCATATACGAACTGCCTTCGGAGAAGATGGACTTCAAGAACGTCATAGCCAAACGAGCCCCATTCGTGACACATTTACTGATGTCGACCCGTGGTAAGTTGCGAACCTATCCTTTTTTTCGAGGCTTATTATGTGCTGTTTTTGCTAACTTGCATTTGGTTCGGTTTCAGAACAACATTTGAACAAGGAGTGTGTGAAATCGGACATGTTTCACATGCACCGTCTTGCCGAGGCGAAGAACAAGAAGCCTCTGAGTACGGGTTCGGCAACTTACAAGAACCAGAGGGAAGAACTGAGCCGGTTGTCGAAGGCTTATCCGCCTCCCCCTCCCGAAAAGAAAGTGGAGGCTAAAGGGAAAGACAAAGTCGAACCCTCTGCTGGGGGGGTGCCCAAGAAAAGGCGGCTGGTTCTGACGAAGAACAAGGGTCCTCCTCCTCCTTCACGACAAACGTCAATAGAGGAGTCCTTGCGGGAGCCCATCAATGTGAAGCCATTGAACTCTTTGCCTGTGATTGACATTGATGAAGGCAATGAGGAGGAGGCTGGTTTGGTTAGAAAGAAATGAGGGCGTCAGACTAGGATGGAGGGCCCTACTGAGTTTAAGGCTCGAGATTTTCTCGATGGCCGAACTGATGAGATTGCCCCCGAGGCGTTGGAGATGCTGCCGGCCGAAGCCCAAGCAGCAGCTAGGATCAATTATAAGTATTGGACTGACAAGTATGCATCCTATGCTGAGACTTGCGAATTTACTGACATGCTTGAGGCTGGACTGGCAATGCAGGCTCGGTCCCAAGGCTTCATAGTTAATGCTCAAATGGATATGAAAAGGCTGCAGGACCGGAACCGTCAGCTTGAGGAGAGGACTGCCACTGCTGAATTGGAAGCTGCAAAATTGAAGGCAGAGGCCTCGACGACAAATGAGGTCATTGAAGCCTTCAGGGCCAAGCAGGAGGAGTTGGAGGCCAAGGTTGGGCAAGTCTCCTCTGAAAATACTGAACTTAAAGAGGAGGTTCACCTGTGTAAGTCTGAAGTGAATGCACTTACGAAGCGAGTGGACAACTCGGATAACTTACAGAAGATTGCTTCGACAGCATTGGAGGTGGCCAACAAAGATAGGACGGCTCTGAGGGCCTAAGTGACCGACCTGACTGCTGAGGTTACCAGTTTGAAACAGCAGTTGGTTGAGGCGAGGGATGCTGTAGTGGATAATTATGTTGCCCACTTTCATGAAACTGCAGAGTATGACGGCCTTGGTTTATACTGGAGGAATGTTGCCTACGGTGAAGTTCTTGCAAGGGTTGCAGAACTTCACTTAGAGGTGGACCTTACTGCAGTGAGGGAGGAGTTCATTCCGGCCGAACCCTCCACTCCTGCTGATGAAGTGGCTGAAGAGGTGGTGGAGGTTGTGGATGGCGGAAAGTAGTTTTGGTTGTTTTGGTTTTTTTTTTTTGAAGTAAAGTAGTTGTACTTAATCGGATTTGATATTTTCTAATGGAGCCATTCTTTGTGTACTTTTGTTGCACTGATTCGACTTTCACCATGAATGACCTCGTTGAGTAGCGTTCGAACTGATGATAGGTAACAACTTAGATAAGTTATTAAAGAAGTCGCATGGGTTCGCCATGGTAATAGCTCAGATAACTTGACTTGTATTATTAATGATCCGTACCGAACCGTGTGTAGGGTGCCGGACTTACCACACACAAGCCGTGCCGAACCGTTTTTACTTGGGATTTGTAGGGTGCCAGACTTCGTAAAATAGAAAATGCTACAAAATGAAACGGTTCGTCCTAAAGCTCATCCAGTAAATTGTATATTAATCAATTTAAATAAGGCTTGTTGAATACCGTGTGACTTATCACACACAAGCTGTGCCGAACCGTTTTTACTTGGGATTTGTAGGGTGCCAGACTTCGTAAAATAGAAGATGCTACAAAATGAAACGGTTCGTTCTAAAGCTCATCCAGTAAATTGTATATTAATCAATTTAAATAAGGCTTGTTGAATACCGTGTGACTTACCACACACAAGCCGTGCCGAACCATTTTTACTTGGGATTTGTAGGGTGCCAGACTTCGTAAAATAGAAGATGCTACAAAATGAAACGGTTCGTCCTAAAGCTCATTCAGTAAATTGTATATTAATCAATTTAAATAAGGCTTGTTGAATACCGTGTGACTTACCACACACAAGCCGTGCCGAACCCTTTTTACTTGGAATTTGTAGGGTGCCAGACTTTGTAAAATAGAAGATGCTACAAAATGAAACGGTTCGTCCTAAAGCTCATCTAGTAAATTGTATATTAATCAATTTAAATAAGACTTGTTGAATACCGTGTGACTTATCACAAATAAGCCGTGCCGAACCGTTTTTACTTGGGATTTATAGGGTGCCAGACTTCGTAAAATAGAAGATGCTACAAAATGAAACGGTTTGTCCTTAAGCTCATCCAGTAAATTGTATATTAATCAATTTAAATAAGGCTTGTTGAATACTGTGTGACTTACCACACACAAGCCGTGCCGAACCTTTTTACTTGGGATTTGTAGGGTGCCAGGCTTCGTAAAATAGAAGATGCTACAAAATGAAACGGTTCGTCCTAATGCTCATCCAGTAAATTGTATATTAATCAATTTAAATAAGGCTTGTTGAATACCGTGTGACTTACCACACACAAGCCGTGCCGAACCGTTTTTACTTGGGATTTGTAGGGTGCCAGACTTCGTAAAATAGAATATGCTACAAAATGAAACGGTTCGTCCTAAAGCTCATCCAGTAAATTGCATATTGAATCACTTTAAATAAGGCTTGTTGAATATCATGTGACTTACCACACACAAGCCGTGCCGAACCCTTTTTACTTAGGATTTGTAGGATGCCAAACTTCGTTAAATAGAAGATGCTACAAAGTGAAACGGTTCGTCTAAAAGAATTCGAAGCAGTTGAAACAATCATAACGGCAAAGCTCCATTCCATATATGAGAAAGTAAACACAAAGTTGAGGAGGCTACGAACATATGCCTCGTTAACTGAACAGAGAAGAAAAGAAAATGACTGATAGTAGACCCTCAGGCGTTCAACATTCCAGGGGTGGGGCTGCAACTTCCCATCTAGAGTTTCGATCCTGAAAGTCCCTGCCCTGATCTCCTCGGTTATGCGGTAGGGGCCTTCCCAATTTGGGCCTAGGGTTCCGACGCCGGGTTCCTTAGAGTTTAGGAAAACTCTTCTCAACACGAGGTCGCCCCTTCTGAAAGATTGCTTTTTCACCTTCTTGTTATAATACTTCGTTATTTTCCTTTGATAAGTGGCGAGCCTAACCTGTGAGGCGTCCCTTCTTTCCCCAAAAAAGTCTAGCTCGCATCGTCTGATTTCCTCGTTGGAGATCTCATTGAACTACAAACGACGAGGCGATGGCAACCCTACCTCAACGAGGCTCATCGCTTCTGCACCATATGTCATGGAGAAGGGGGTTTCACCCGTCGCAGTCTTGCTGGTGGTGCGTATCGCCCATAACATATGGGGCAGTTCATCCACCTATGCCCCCTTCGATGCGTCAAGCTTCTTTTTCAGAATCTGCTTGATTGTTTTGTTTATAGCCTCTACCTGGCCATTTGCTTGGGGTGGTGTGGAGAAGAAAAATGTTTCCTGATTCCGAGCTCCTCGCACATCTCCCTGACTTTCTTATTGTCGAATTGCCTTCCATTGTCTGACACAAGTGAATGGGGAATTCCGAACCGACATATGATGTTCTTCCATACAAACTTCGAAGTGTTCGCTTCGGTGATCTTTGTCAAGGGTTCGGCCTCCACCCATTTGGTAAAATAGTCTATAGCCACAATTGCATGTGAAGCACCTCCCTTTCCTTCAGGGAGTGGACCTATCAGGTCGATGCCCCATTTGGCGAAAGGCCACGGGCTAGACACAGCAGTCAACTCTTGAGATGGCTGACGTTGAATGGAGGAGAAACGCTGGCACTTGTCACATGCGCGGACGAACTGGATGGCATCCTTTTTCGGTGTTGGCCAGTAGTATCCTTGCCTGAGTATCTTATAGGCTAGGGCCAGACCGACGGTATGGTATTCGCAGATCCCTTCATGGACTTCCCTCAGAACGTAGTTGGCCTCATCGCCCCCGGTGCATCTCAAAAGAGGCATCAAAAATCCCCGTTTATACAACACTTCGTCCTGGAGCACGTAATATGCGGCTCGACGCCTTAGCTTCTGGGCTTCCTCTTTGTCTTCAGGGAGGGTTTGATCCCTTAGGAAGGCGACGATTGGTTGCATCCAAAGAGGGGTCCCCTCTATCCACATGGCCTCTTCGCCTTTGGCTATGGATGGTTGAGTGAGGTGCTCAATTGGCACCATCTTAAGGAGTTCAGAGTCCTTACTGCTAGCCAGCTTAGATAAGGCGTCCGCATGCGTGTTTTCGGACCTTGGAATTTGCACCAGGTCAAATTTTTCAAAGTAGGAAACGAGCTCTTTAACCTTCTTCAGGTAAGAAGCCATATTTTTGTCCTTTGCCGCATAATCCCCTCTCACTTGGCTAACCACTAGCTGCGAGTCACTACTGGCGGTTAACCTCCTTATCTGCATCTCCCTTAATAATTTTAAGCCCGCCAGGAGGGCTTCATATTCTGCAGCATTGTTCGAAGCCTTGAATCAGAACCTAATAGCACAGCAAAGCCTGTGTCCCTCCGGACTCAAAAGAATAACCCCCGCGCCCGAACCCGTATCACCGGAAGAACCGTCAGCGAAAAGGCTCCAAGTTGGGGGTTCTGCTTCTTCAATTTCTGTATCAGCTTGCGGTCCAGAAAATTCGACTATAAAATCTGCCAGTGCCTGTCCTTTCACCGAGGCCCTTGGTTTGTATGAGATGTCGAACTCACTCAGCTCGATGGACCATTTCATTAGCCTTCCAGAGGCGTCCGACTTTTGCAAGATTTGCTTGAGGGGGAGAGTTGTCAACATATGGATGCTATGGGCCTGAAAGTAAGGCCTCAACTTTCTGCAGGCGATCATAAGTGAAAAGGCGAGCTTTTCCATGTCTGAATATCGAGATTCTGCAGAGGTGAAAGCCTTGCTTACATAGTAGACAGGTAATTGGGTACCTTCCTCTTCCCTCACAAGGACTGAACTCACAGCATCAGCTGATACGACCAAGTGTAATGATAGGGCTTCTCCATCTTTGGGCTTGGAGAGGAGGGGGGCTTGCCCAAGGTGCTTCTTCAGCCCTTGGAAAGCTGCTTCGCACTCCTCATTCCACTGAAACTTCTTTCCTCCTTTTAGGACTTTGAAGAAAGGAAGGAACTTGTCCGTCGCCTTCGAGATGAACCGGTTTAAAGCAGCGAGCCGACCTATAAGGCTTTGCACTTCCTTTGGTTTGTAGGGGACCTCATATCTAGCAGGGCCTTAATCTTATCCGGATTAGCCTCGATCCCTCTTTGATTTACCATGTAGCCCAAGAACTTTTCGGAGGCTACGCCAAAGGCGCATTTCAGGGGGTTCAGCTTCATTTGAAATTTTCTCAAAACTTCGAAGGCTTCGGTAAGATGCTCAATATGATCTTCAGTTTCGAGACTTTTCACCAACATGTTGTCCACATAAACTTCCATTATTTTGCCTAGAAGATTCGCAAACATGCGGTTCACTAACCTTTGGTAAGTGGCCCCTGCGTTTTTCAAGCCAAACGACATCACCCGGTAGCAATAAAGTCCCCGATTCGTAATGAATGAGGTGTTTTCTTCATCTAGTGGGTACATGGGAATCTGGTTGTATCCAGAATAGGCGTCCATGAAGCTCAGTAGTTTGTGTCCTGCGGTGGCATCCACAAGTTGGTCAATCCTTGGGAGTGGGAAACTGTCTTTTAGACAAGCCTGATTCAGGTTGGAGAAGTCTATGCAGACCCTCCATTTGCCATTGTGCTTCTTCACCAATACCGGGTTCGATACCCACTTCGGGTAGGTGGCCTCACCGATGAACCCATTTCTTACCAGCTTATGAACCTCTTCCTTTAGGGCTTCATACCTTTCTGGGTTCAACGTCCTTCTCTTTTGTCGGTGCGAGGTAAACTTTGGGTCGATGTTGAGGTGGTGGCAGCTGACCCTTGGATTGATACCCACCATATCTCCATGCTTCCATGCAAAAATGTCCAAGTTTGTGAGGAGGAAGTTCTTTAATAGCTGCTTCCGTTCACCCCCAACTCTTTCCCAACCTGCAGGACCCTGGTGGGGTCGTTAAGATCTATCTGGAGAGGTTCCAGCTCTTCGACTGGGGCAGCCTGAGAGTTGGATTTCGTAATTCTTGGATCCAGAACGGTGTCCACACTGCCTTGTTCAGGGGTGACTTCATCTGTGATAGCATTTATCATTTCGACGTCTTCCCCTTCTTCAGGGGCCGACCCTTCTACAGGGGCGTCGAGCATTTCGGTGTCCAAATATATCATGTTTGTGCTGCGGGGTTCGGATTTTCGCAGGGAGTTTAGGTAGCACTTCCTCGAACCCATCTGGTCGCCTCGTAGGGTAGCAATACCCCTGTCAGTGGGGAACTTCATACACAGGTGGTGGATGGATGTTACAGCCCCTAACTCGTTTAACGCAGGTCGCCCCAATACTCCATGATATGTTGACCTGTGGTCCACCACCAAAAACTCCATGCAGTGGTGGGCCGTGAAAGTGGGCGTTCCCATCTCTACAGTTAATGTGATCCTGCCCCTGGGGATGATGCTATCGCCCGTGAACCCGTATAATGGGGCTGTCATTGGGGTAGGGCTGAAACCAACCTGCATCTTATCAAACGCGGTGCCAAAGAGTATGTTGACTGAGCTCCTATTGTCCACAAGCATGCGGTTCAGACCATTTCTGGTTATTATAGCCCTTACGACCAAAGCATCGCAATGGGGGTAGTGAACATCAGTCGTATCCTCTTGTGTGAAAATGATTGGTAGAAGGGTGTGAGTTCCACGGTAGGACTCGTTGACGGAATAACTCGTTATGGGAGAGTCTTTGGCTTCCCTGGCATAATTCCTCTGAGCATTCCTAAACTCTCCCCCAATGTGGGGCCCTCCAATTATCGTATCTATTTCCCTGATGAGGTCTAGTTCTGCATTGGGACAAGCCTCTCTTTGCCTCTGTGAACTCCTTGGACGGTCCCTAGGCCTGTCGTCCCTTTGCCGAGGTGATTGATCCCTTCTTTGCCTTCGTTGTTCCCCATCTCTAGGTTCAGGATCTCTCCTTTCCCTGCTGGCAGCCCTCAAATTTTGGCTCGCAGGACCTCTAGCCTCGTTTCGACCCATTTGCCCGTGGCTCGGAGGCCTTGTCAAGCAGTTGCTGTCGCTGTGACCAAAAGTTCTATGGTATGTGCAATAGGGCCTATTCCTAGGTCCGTTGCCTCTTTCTCTGCCCCTCCCTCTTGAGGAGCTCGGTTGCGTGTCTCCACTGGGACCCACTTCCTCATATGCCAGTGAGGGTACGGCGTTTAGAGTAGCGATAGCCAGTGCTTGGCCTGATGTAGGGGCCACAGTTTGCCCTGTTTGGGTCCATTACTGGGTCACCAAGTGTGATACAGGACCTCGCCTTTGTCTTTGAGTGGGTGGCAGTCCCAAAGAGGTCCTGTTGCGATGGTCAATCAACTCCTCATTGACTATTTCGCTCCTCATCATTTCTACAAGGGCATCATAAGAAGTGGGGTTCCTGTTTCGCACATCCCTCCAGAAAAGGGTATTCATGTTAAGTCCGCCTCTGAGTGCCGATAGGGCCTCCCTATCCGTTACCTGCTCGCAATATGTCATTTCATCAGTGAACCGAGCCAAATAGCTCTTCAACGTTTCACCCGCCTGCTGCCTCATGTCCTGAAGCCTTTGTATAGGGGCATCTCCTTCTTTACTAGACAAATATTGATTTAGGAAGGCTTTCTTGAGGTCGGGCCAACTTCTGATGCTTCCTGCAGGTATGCGATTGTACCATATTTCTGTAAAGCCTGTGAGAGTAAGGTGGAATGCTCTGCATTTCAACGCCGGCGAGGCTCCTCTTAGAGCCATGTGTGTTTTGTAGTTGTTGAGGTGCTTAGCCGGGTCTCCTTTGCCTTCATATTTTGGGATCTTTGGGGGCACAAAATGGCTGGGGACATGTGCATTTCTCAACTCGCGCGAGAATGACAAGCTGTCATCATCATCATCAAGTTCAAAAGACCTACAAGGGCTGCTGGATTCCCCTTCTTCCGCCTGATATTGAGGCGGTTGAGCGATTCCTGCCAAGTTCTGCGGGTTTGCAGCGTCCCTTCTTTCCCGCCTATTCCTAGGCTGGCGAACCTCCTGGGGCTCTTGTTGCTCTTGTCGCCTCTCATTTGGAGGGGGTCGCTGGGGCCTATTTTTAGGTCCGGATGTACCGATTCTGTCAAACACACTAGTAGACCTCCTTGGCTCCGGGTCTCGTGCGTATTCGGGAGGGAAGTTTCCCCCCCTTGAAGGGGGTCTCCGCCGAGGTTGGTGTGGATGTGAGCTGAAGACGTATCTATGCCTACCTCCCCTTCCAGGGGGCTCGGTTCCCTTACATGTTGTTCAGAGATTCTGGCT
Organism: Osmanthus fragrans; assembly: GCA_019395295.1. NCBI lineage: Eukaryota > Viridiplantae > Streptophyta > Magnoliopsida > Lamiales > Oleaceae > Osmanthus > Osmanthus fragrans. The sequence goes on along the minus strand of CM033343.1, from coordinate 23,229,228 downwards.
TCGCCATCCTGTTGATAAGCCTCATGATAGGGGGTTGGTATCCAGCTTGCCCATGCATCTGTAGAAGCAATTGCTGCATGGCGGCGTTTTGTTCCGCCAAGTTCCTCATATTCGCTGCCATTTCCCCCACTTTTCTAACTAAACGTGCCGTTGTGCCGCCCCGCCTGTGAAGGTGATGGGGTCTACGCATGTTGACGTTTGTTGGAAGGACCTCTTCTTCAGAGGCTTCCTGCTAGTGGCTCCTGTCACGGGAGCCTCCCTGCTGATGGCATCAGCTATGAGAGCCATAGTTACTAGAACTCATCGCAACGGTAGGTTCTAAATTAGCGGTACAGTCCAACGGGGGGGGTTTCCTTCGCTCTTTTTCAAGAACTTCAACCTTTCTCTAAGGTTAGGTCTTTCTTGCTTCCTTTCGACTGGCTTCTACCACTAGGATATTTGTGGTTGTAATGTGTGGTTTCCCACAGACGGCGCCAATCTGTTGACCTCAAAAATTGCACCTATGAGCCGTCAACAGAGGGCCTCTCACGTCCGGTTCAGCCTTTGTTCCTGCACATTAGGACAAACCGTCAGTTGCACGTGGCCTTCTCCAAAGAGGGGGGGGAAGCCGGCCGCGCGCACTCCGACGATCAAGTCAGTTGGAGTGGAAATATATGAGTGTGGGAAGGCTGCAACGTGAGCCTCCAATATATATAAGGGGGTCGGCCTTGGGGAGATAAATAGAACAGTAAAAATATAGAGAGAATTGCTTAGTAATTAGTATTGAGAGTCCAATTTTGCATTATCTTCAAATGACACAATGCGTGAGCTTTTATAGTAAAAGAGGATGAGTAAGAACCGTTGGATGAATGGTCACGTGGCCCTATCGCAATGGCTAAACTTCTTGTCACAGACTTCAATGCATTTAATGCTCTGATTTTCTATGTTTGAACTCTGACACGCGGGATTGGTGCATCCGTAATTGCAGCGTGTTGTCACATCATCCACTTGTCAGAAGATCTCTTCCACGAGATCTTCTGTAGGAGGGCCATATTGCCTACTGTTCATGTGGCATGAGTTCGGTACCACATAAAAGTTCGGCCACGAGGGGTTCATCAATAACGATTCGATACTGTGGGTTCGTCCTTACCAGTTCGACATGGCGGGTTCGAATGGACGACAGACTGTGGGTTCGGCCACATGGTGTGTGTGGGGCCATTTGGGATTGCCCGTAACAAATACAATTACAGTCTTCATCTAAATATAATTAAGAATTTTATGAACCTTCAACTTATGTTAACACTGGTCGGGTCATGGTTATCGTTCAGGAAGAAAGTGGTCAGAACATTGCTCGAACGTAAAGATGCTTTCAATAGCTTCAGAGCCTGAAGAAAAATAAGATTTAAAAAAAATAAAATATGTATTCGAAGGGCAAGGAAAAAAATTACGACTTTTGCAAGAAAATAATTCAAAATCAAGAACACTGACACCGTTACCTTGTTGAAGACAAAATCTAAAACAACAAAAACAGGCTAAACCGTATTGCAGATGAATTTAGAGCTAACTCCATGAATCCATTTTTGCCACTGTGCTCCATTTATTTCTAATAGAATTAATCTCTTGCCTCTAGTAGACAAAATAAAAAAAAAATTCCACTATTGATGTGGCAGAGAGAACCGTAAGTATGATTCTCTAAGGGTGTGTTTGATTGCGAGCATGAAATTTGTATGAAAAGAAAATAAATTCTAGACAATTGAATTACCTATAACTTATTTTTATGAAAATTATTAATTAAATATGTTTGATTAATTTAGTTTTTATCTAGAAAATATTATACTTGTCCTTTTTTTTTGTGGGTTGATGAAAGAAAAAGTTTTTTTCGTGGGTGGATGAAAGAGAAATGAGATAGATGAGAGAGAAAGAGAGACTGAATTACCTGAAAAATAAAAATCATCTCTTTCTAGAAAAATATTTTCCTTATTTTTGAGGAAAATATGATCACGTGACTAAAAGTTGAAAAACATGTTCCATGGAAAAAAAGTTGTCAATCAAACACTCAAAAAGTAGGAATTTAGGTGAAAAAATGACATTTTTCATAGAAAATAATGTCAATCAAACACACACTAAATGTATGACAGTTGCAAATAATCATAATTATGGTTCTCTTACCACGTCACATCAGATTTGTTATTTCTAATTGAAAGATCTAAAAAACTATAAGGGGACCTTGTTAGTTTTAATCTTATGCTCCATTTGATAGCACATATTTTTTCTGGAAGTTGGAATTCGAATTCCAACTTCCACTTTTGGCTTGTTTGATTGACCAAATTTTTCATGGAAAACGTTTTCCACCTTTTGAAATTTTTCTTAATTTCAAGGAATTTCTTTTTCTACCATTTTGGTGGGAATTGAAATTCCACCTTTTTTTTTGTGCAATCTAAACAAATTTTGTCCCTAATGGTAAGAAAATTTATTCATTTAATTGACAATTTTCATGAAAAAAAGGTCAAACGGACACCAAAAGTATTATATTTTTTAGGTGAAAAATTATATCAATCAAACACCTTTAATTACAATTCTCAGTAAAACAAATTCAAGACAATTCAATTCCCTATAATTCATTTTTTTCCACCCAAATTCCATCTTTCTATCAAACGGGCCCTTAGTCTCTCTCTCTCTCTCTCTTTGAAACATTATGTGAATACATAAATTTGTCTTATTGAAGTTTCACTCATATCTGAGAAATGGTGTGTGTGGTCACAAAAAAATGAATCTAGCCAGCATACCTCGTTCATCCCCATGTCTACCTCCTTTTCTTGTAGTGAAGCCAATTCCTGAACATTAAACTTGTTAAGCAAAGCAATGCTGGATATAGTGGACGAAGGTTTCACAACCAGATCATCCGTTACCATGTAAGTCCCCACACCTTTCACAAATCCGCCTTCATTTGACACACCTTTCTTTGGGCGAGGAGCAACATATGCCAAAATTCTGGTCATTGGTTTGGAGCACATTGAGCAAGGTGTATTGGGATCATCATGAAAACTGTATCGACGCTCATTGCTTTTGAAACCATTGTAACTACCACTTGCGTTACCATTGAAACCACCACTCGCGATACCATTGAAACCACCACCACTTGAGATACCACCACTTGCGATAATACCACTTGCGAAACCATTGAAACTTCCACTTGCGAAACTTTCACAGTGCGCTTGATTGCACGGACTGCAACTGTAGTAGATTTTCTGAGTTGGTTTATGGTCACAAAAAAATGAATCTAGCCAGCATACCTCGTTCATCCCCATGTCTACCTCCTTTTCTTGTAGTGAAGCCAATTCCTGAACATTAAACTTGTTAAGCAAAGAAATGCTGGATATAGTGGACGAAGGTTTCACAACCAGATCATCCGTTACCATGTAAGTCCCCACACCTTTCACAAATCCGCCTTCATTTGACACACCTTTCTTTGGGGGAGGAGCAACATATGTCAAAATTCTGGTCATTGGTTTGGAGCACATTGAGCAAGGTGTATTGGGATCATCAGAAAAACTGTATCGACGCTCATTGCTTTTGAAACCATTGAAACCACCACTCGCGATACCATTGAAACCACCACCACTTACGATACCACCACTTGCGAGAATACCACTTGCGGAACCATTGAAACTTCCACTTGCGAAACTTTCACGGTGCGCTTGATTGCACGGACTGCAACTGTAGTAGATTTTCTGAGTTGGTTTATCAGTGAGCAATGCTATAGGCACAGAAGTAATCGGATTTGGTGCCTTTGGTTTCAAGAATATATCCTTGTTCTTGCCCTGTAATATATACGAATCGTTCAAATTCTCAACGCTTTCATAGAGTTTGCCCAAGCAGCCCACCATTTCTTGTTTACCGAGTAACCTAATAGCAGTAGCTAATGGCATAGCAAGAATGTGAAATATGAAATCGACAAAGTCTTTTCCACCTTCAGCAAATAAAACCCTTTTGTTTTTCGTATCAATCAACAGCTTCAAGTGCACTTTCGATTCGGCCATGCTGCTTATTAAACTCTGTTATTCCCTGTTACTGAAATGAAATTCAAAGTCTATTTATATAAGGACTAGTCAGATTAAAATTGAAGGGAATCAAAGGAATTGACTACAATCAGATTTCCAAACTACACTTTACATGTATACAAGTGAGAAAAAAAAATCGAAGTTAGGAAAGGTTTTCCCATGGAGAATGTTTCTTCAATTAACACCACAATTACTCACTCTACACTTTCGACACATAGTAACTGGACTAAACAATATTCAACTATATTAATAAGCAACATTATTCCGTTTGACCAGAAAATTTAGGAACCCATCGTGAGATATCGGGTCATTGGGTAAAAGAAGGTGTTTGTTCCTTATGGTGGCTTTGGGAGTATTGGGGGGACATTATGGACTTGATTTGGCTACTAAATGCACAAGTGCATCATGTGTTTTGAGAGGCGAACATGCCGGTTGATTTTCTAGCCAAAACAGCGAGTGATGGCTCATCGACGTCCTTTTCTTATGGCAACAAGTTCCACCCCTTCTTAGAGGAATTTTGTGAACGGACCAGCGGGAAATATCTTATCTTAGACGTTGAGGTGATTTATTTTTTAAAAAAGTTTTTGTGTTAAAAAGTATCGTTTAGAATTACCTTATCTTAGTCGTAGATTAGCTATTTTACAAATTCATTGTAAGGGAAGTAGTTTTCCTCATTTATTGTTTCCACTACTCCACATGTAACCACAGTATTCCTCCGCCACAAGTAAGGGCATAGGGTAAATATATTTTCTTTTAGAAAAAAAAAATGAAAAACAACAAAAAATCTTAGCCTTCTCTTCAATTTTAGTGTCATTACAACCTTTTCCTAGATTATTTTTAAAGTTTAAAATGTTAAAAATAATCCTAAAATGTTTCTAATCTTCGGATATAAGAATATAACATCAGTAAATCCTCCAAAGAATGAAAAAAACATCAACGAGATCAAGAAAGACTTACCTAGGTAGAAGAAGATGAGGAGGCTGAGAGTGTTTTTGCGCAATAAAAGTGAGTGAAATAATGCAAAAGCATTCATTTAAAGTTTAAAATAATAATAATAATAATAAATTTATGTGATGCGTTTGTCCAAAGCCTAAAGTTGATTGTCTCCCACTAAAAAAAGTGTTAGTTACATGATTTGTTTTGTTCAAAAGAATTGATATTCCTTTTTTTTTTTAAATAAGGTTTTTTTTATCCAAGGATGATACTGAAATGATAAAAATACATGTACAAAACATAACCATAAATCATAGCTGCTAAAATTGAAGATATTCGAGCCTTTGCATCGACCCACGAAAATCTCAAAATTGAAGCAACTTACAGAACATAACCATAAATCATAGCTGCTAAAATTGGACGAGTCCATAATTCCTAGGATGAATATGTATATTGAAATACATTTGTTGCGCTCAATCATACCCAATATTTTTTTTCCGAATCAAGCCCGGCATGATCTAGTACTAAACCTAGTTGTTAAAGGAACATGTCATGTAATGTGAGATCAGGATGGCAGAGAAACTTGGGGAGTGAGGAAGTGTGACAAAGTTGTGTTTAAAAAAAAATATGGGAACAGAATTTATGTTGATATGAATCATAAGATGCGACCCCCCCCCCCCCCCCCCCCCCCCCCCCCCCAAATCTACGTGGAACCTCCAAAGTATACAACATCATAAGACTTTCCTATTATGTCTTCTTTGAAGCAATGCAAGCTAGAAAATCCAAAAAAAATATGTTTTTGGTGATTGATTAATCTGGAGTTTGAGAAATTCCAAGGGAGTGAAAATGTATTCAAGCCATTAATGTTAGGTTAATTTCCACTGCCTTCTCGATCGCCAAAGTAACAGCCGCACCGTCATCCCGACTCAGAAATTTGGGTGGTGAGATTTTTTATTCAAATTGAAATTTGGGTTGTGTTGTGATTCGAACCATGGTCTATTTGGATGGTTTGCTTCCACAATTAATTGAGGGAAAAAACGTGTTATCTAAAATGACGTTTTTCTTAATTGAATAAATTCATCAGATGCTGACACGTGAAACATTGATGAACGTTGGATTATATTCTAGATGGTTTTGATATTATTTGAGGGTTGGGCTCTTTGACATCGGCTAGACGATTCATTCTCACCTCTCTCATCCTGCTCGACTTTTCTCTCTACTCTCTAGTGGAAAACCTGATTCTTGTTCGAGGCCTTTTATTTGATTCTTGAGTGATTCAAAAAGGATAGTTGATAGAATCTTGATGTATACTTGTGATAGTTTATATGTGGTGCTTTACTGAGTGTTTGGCAGGTCAAATCTGTGTGATTCGTGCTATCAGTTAGGGTTAGAATAGATCTGTGTGATCTTTCGTGATTCTTGATCTGGAGGAGTTTAGATCTGAAATCTGTTTGTGAGAAAAGTATTCTTGGCTTATCTTGTATTGTTCGAACAGCCTTGTATCTTCTCTTCCATATTATTGGTTTATAGTGTAACCGAACTTTATCCATTTTATAATGGATGCTCAACAGAGAATTAAGCGTTAGATGTGGTCGCTGAACCTCTGGGGCTTCGTCCAAAAAAAATCCTTGTGTTGTTTTCTATTTTCTGCAGTTTATGTTTTGTATTGTGTTCATTATTTTGATCGATTGCTAATCTTGAATAGTATTATCATCCTTTCAGTGGTATCAGAGCTTTCTGGTTAAGCGAATCTTGATTCTGGATCGTTCTGGTTAACTGTTGATCTGAAAACAGCTCGACTGCTGTGTGAACTTTTTGAAGGAATGATCGGGCCGAAAACGAATGCCGCAAGCGTACGGATCAAGTAGTATAATGGAGCTTTTAAAGCCCAAGTCGATCCCACGAGGAGTGTTTTTCCAATCACAAGTTAAAGTGTTTCAAATTAACGATAAACACGCACATTTTAAAAATTGATTTTAAAAGCGAGAAAATAAAACAAAAGACTTGATTTAAATTTTAAAAAGATAAAATAAATGATAAAAATGGTTTTTGATTTGAAAAATGTTGGAATTTATGCTTTCACTGAACCATTGTTTCATTAGTATTAAAATCGATAAAATAAAGATGCTAGTGTTACCAAAGTGTCAGATTAGACCCGATTCTCCAATTTTAGTTAACAACCTCTTCCGAGCGAAATTAACCCTAATTGATTAACCTATCCACTATATCTCTATGTGGATACAATTTAACCAATTGCATTAAATTGTTGTGAGAATACTCTAAGGGTCACCTAGGGTAGATGTATATTCCTATAACACCTAAACGAGTATAGTCGAAACTATACAAACCTAGGATTTTAATTATCTTGATCTAGCTAGTACAACAATTTCTCAATAATTGCACCAACCATTTAACCATATCACATATTGATCAAGTACATGATAGTCAATAAAACATAACAATTAAAACATCTAGAACTTGATAACACATGCATCTTATCATACAAAACAACATACTAATGAAATTTTTGGTTAAGTTACTACATAAATTCCAACATAAAACTATTTAGCTCATTATAAAAGTGGTGTAACAAAGAGAATTTTGTTCCATTACAATATAAACATGAAAACTAAAGGAAGAAAGTCAAAAGGATAGATAAAACCCTTGTATAACAATTTTGAAATCTTCCATTTGTTCTCCAAATTCTCCTTTGATGGATTCTCCTTGTTCACCACCTTCAAACCCTTCAATTATCCTACAAAACAAAATGAAAACAAATTAAAACTACACAAAAGAAGAAAAACCAGAGAGCTTTTCGTGAGGGAGGAGGAGAGAGCAAAAGGTTTTTTAGGAGATAAGTGATTCCTCTCAAATGAATGAAGTCTATCCTTCTTATCCTCAATTCCATAATTTTCCACTAACTTTCTCCACTAACTACTATTATAATAGGTATAATGTATTATAATAGGTTTTAGATAAGTTTAGATATTAAACAAAGCAAAAAGAAATAAGCACTTTCGACCAAAACTCGAGAAAAATGTAAAATTCACCGCCTCTGAAAATTTCTTCTATGCGACCGCATAGGCTATTTCTATGCGGTCGCATAGAAGAACCTTAAAACGATGCTAAGTGTTCTGTGACCACTTCGCGACCGCACAGGCAAAATGCATGCGGTCGCATGGTTCAAGCAAAAATTGCTGCTCAGGTCCTTGATCATTCTGACCGTCTTGCACTTTGATCCCTCATCTTTGAATTAGTCCATTTCAATCCCCATATTTTGAACTTCATATCATTTAAGTCCTTACTAAATTGCAATCAAAGTCCTCCATCTTTTGGTCAAGTGCAATTCAGTCCTCAACTTCATAAAATTGTACACTTTTAGTCCTTTTTCTCCTCTTTAACTCGTTTCTTCGTCTGATCGGGGTTTTTGCCTATAAAATCAAGTAATTCACAATTATGCATAGAATATGCTCAATTTCATCAATAATTATAAGTCAAAAAGTGTCCAATAAGTGTGTAAACGCACACTTATCACACCCCTAAACTTGAGCTCTTGCTCGTCTCGAGCAAGATTAACTTCTAACACACAATCATGCAAATGTGAAAATTATCAATATATGAGATGACTTGCCAGATATATAAAAGAGTTTTAAAATTATCTATCAATTCACAACCATGCACCAAATAATGCTTACTTAAAATAAGTTTAGTTTGTCCAATGTTCGATCAGTGTATGCACAGTCACTTTCAATCATCATCTAAAATAGGAAATAATCATCAAGACAGAAAAGGAATCAGATTAGCTCAATCCCAACCCTCAATGGTCAACTATATCCTTTCCCGCTCGTGAGATTCACACCTCCAAATATATGTTGCTTTCTCATGCCCCGATGTACATTTAAAGGTTGTTCTCAATCACTCTTTTCTTTTAAGTTCACACAGGTCAACTAGCAAGTATTTCAAATGAAGATAGAGTAACTGAACATGTAAGACCTCACAAGATAATATATAAACACTCAACTCCCATGTGTTTAGGATTAGATAACTGTTTCGCTCAAAATCATTCCAATGAAGAGTTCTACCATAAGCTTGCATATTTTCTCATTCGCCACCACTTAGATCACATGGATAACACAAATCATAAGGTCTTTACAGGATTAATATGTGGCTTAAGGTAAAGGTGTGGAAAATATTTAGATAAGTGACTAAGAAGCCTCAAATATCAATCAGTGGAGTAAAAGTATTCAACTCAGCTTACATAGATAAGATTTGTACACAATCCTATCCCTCCAAACAATAACTTCTCACTCATCATCAATGTCAGTACAATCACCTTTTTTCTTTTGAATATCAGGAGGAATCATACAGATAGACATATAAATCAACCTCCTCCACACATTTTTCTCCTGTCCAAATTTTTTTTTTTTTTCAACATAAAACTATTTACACCAACTATAGCACCACCTTCAATATTGATACCCCCAAACTTATTTTTCTTGCTCACCCAACATTTAATATAATCAACAACACTCCACTAGCTTTAAAGGCTGGATAAAGATATTATTTTTCTGGTTATAAGCTTGTAACGTGGGTAGATCAAAGAAAATGTCAACAAGGCACAAAGGGGTTGATCAAAGGAAAAATTAATTCAGGGTAGGCTATTTGGCTAACGTGGTTATAACAAAAATGGCCTTAATCATATTCATGCCTGCATGTGTCAATGTGGTCTTGAAGAGAATCAATGCAAGTTCTAGAGAAGCAAAATCATGGAAGAATGTCACACAAGAAGAAGTAATGAGACTGTAATGAATGTGTCAGTCTGTAGGCTCAAAGTCTCACCAGGTTTTGTGTCTACACCGTCCAGTTACAACATCTTCAATGAAACTACTCAACTAGTAAATACTCGGTTTACACACACAACCAGGTAAAGTGACAGAGAAAATTAATGTCCCAATCATTTCCACATCTAGATAACAATGAAACATGACTATTGTGCTAAATGAAACTCAAAATCTCACATGGACAAGCAATTTTTTCGAAAAATTTTAGCCCAAATAGTATAGTTGGTTTGCGCATGCATAGTTTATGAATCCATAACAATTTCACACTCACACATTCCTATGCCGGCAAGACCATCTAATATATCAACACACAATCACCAGTTCACACACAAACACACAAACACCCCCAAACTTAAAACTCACATTGTCCTCAATGTGAAAGAAAACAAGATAAAGAGGGTAGGGATAACGAAACTTCCCTGAGTTGTATCTGTGAAATGTACCCATGCTTATACTGGAGTTGTGATGGAAGTGAGTGACTGAATCAAAAACTTGGTCCAGAACCTGAAGCATCCAGAAGTGGCTGGGATATCCAAAAAAATTCCCTACAAAAATAGTTATATTAGATCAGCAATATAAGAAGTAAAAGCATTAAACATATAGAATAACAAAAAGTTAAACAGTAAGAAAGTTGGGTTGTCTCCCAAAAAGCGCTTGGTTATAGTTGTTAGCTTGACTATAGGGTATCTTTACTCCGTTTTAGCAAAAAGAACGGAGGACTCTTCTTTCAAAAAGTCACCTCCCAGATATGGTTTTAATCTTTGCCCATTGACTGTAAAGTTCCCATTTCCTTCATGATGAAGCTCGATCGCTCCGTTTGAAAGAATTTTAACGATGGTGTATGGACCCGACCATCTAGAGAGAAGCTTTCCGGGGAACAACCGAAGTCTAGAATTATAAAGTAGAACTTGTTGCCCAACACTGAACTCCCGCTTCAGAATATGTTGATCATGCCATCTCTTTGTCTTCTCTTTATAGATTCTGGCACTCTCATATGAATCAAGGCGGAGTTTATCAAGCTCGTTTAATTGGAGCAATCTTCTTTCACCAGCTAATTTCATATCGAAATTTAAAGCTTTGATTGCCCAATAAGCTCGATGTTCTAGTTCTACTGGGAGATGACAAGCTTTTCCAAATAGGAGTCAATATGGGGACATACCAATTGGTGTTTTAAATGCAGTATGGTATGCCCATAATGCATCGTCCAGTTTCCTAGACCAATCTTTTCTCGATGCATTAACCGTCAACTCGAGAATTCTTTTCAACTCCCTATTTGAAATCTCAACTTGGGCACTAGTTTGTGAATGATATGGAGTGGCCACACGATGTTTCACCCCATACTTGGTCATAAGTGAGGCGAAGAGACGATTGCAGAAATGTGAACCACCATCACTAATGATAGCTCTGGGTGTGCCATAACGAGAAAAAATTTTTCTTCAAGAAATTTACCACTACCCTAGCGTCATTAGTAGGTAGAGCTGCCGCTTCAACCCACTTTGATACATAATCAACCGCCACCAAAATGTATTTATTGGAATACGACGACGGGAAAGGCCCCATAAAGTCAATACCCCACACATCAAAAATTTCCACCTCCAAAATAGGGTTCAATGGCATTTCATTGCGATTAGAAATATTGCCAGTACGTTGGCACTTATCGCATTTGGAGACAACAGTGTAGGCATCTTTGAACAATGTGGGCCAATAAAATCCCGCTTGCAATACTTTTGATGCGATTTTTGGCGGCACCAAAGTGACCACCATATGGGGACGAGTGACATCGGTCAAGTATTTGTTCCATCTCCTCTTCTGGAACACATCTCCGGATAATCTGATCCGGTCCCCGCTTAAATAACAAAGGATCTTCCCAAAAATAGTACTTGATATCAGAGAAGACCTTCTTCCTTTGTTGATACGAACGATCTGGGGGAATAATGCCACTTACAAGAAAATTCACATGGTCTGCATACCATGGTGTATGAGTGACATGTAACAGGTGCACAATTTGCATTAACTGCTCGTCGGGAAATACCTCATTAATTTTCCCTTCTACCATCTCCTCGGCTTGTTCAAGCCGTGACAAATGATCGACGACAACATTTTCAGTTCCCTTTTTATCTCGAATTTCTAAATCAAATTCTTGCAGAAGGAGAACCCACCAAATCAATCTTGCCTTGGCATCTTTTTTTGCCAACAAGTATTTGATAGCCGAGTGGTCAGTATAGACGATGACTTTTGACCCAATGAGGCATGACCGAAATTTATCGAATGCAAATACTACTGCGAGCATTTCTTTCTCAGTAGTAGCGTAGTTCAATTGTGCATCTGTCAGAGTTCTACTTGCGTAATAGATCACATGCAGGATTTTATTTCTTCTTTGCCCTAAGACTGCCCCAACGGCATAGTCACTAGCATCGCACATGAGCTCGAATGGAAGATTCCAATCTGGAGCTACGATGATAGGAGCCGTAATGAATTTCTCCTTAATTATGTTGAAAGCTTCCAAGCATTTTTTGGAGAAATTAAATGCAGTGTTCTTTTCAAGTAGGGAGCAAAGAGGTTTCGAAATTTTGGAAAAATCTTTAATAAACCTCCTGTAAAATCCAGCATGTCCTAAGAAACTCCTAATTCCTCTTACGGTGGTTGGTGGCGGCAATTTTTCAATCACTTGAATTTTTGCCTTATCAACCTCAATACCTGCCAGAGAAATGCGATGGCCAAGAACTATGCCTTCTTGGACCTTGAAATGGCATTTCTCCCAATTCAGGACCAAATTGGTCTCTTTACATCTTTTCAGTACCTTATCGAGATTTTTCAAACATCCATCGAATGAACTCCCAAATACTGAGAAATCATCCATAAAGATCTCGATGCAGTGCTCGACCATATCGGAAAATATAGCCATCATACATCGTTGTAAAGTGGTCGGTGCATTGCAAAGGCCAAAGAGCATTCTTCTATATGCGAAAGTTCCATATGGGCATGTAAAGGTAGTCTTTTTTTTATCCTCAGGGGCTATTGGAATTTGATGATAGCCCGAATACCCATCTAGAAAGCAGTAGTGTGAATACCCCGCCAATCGCTCAACCATCTGATCGACGAAAGGAAGAGGGAAATGATCCTTTCTAGTCGCATTGTTGAGTTTGCGGTAATCAATGCACACTCTCCAACCTGTCACAAGTCTGGTAGGTATGAGTTCATTATTTTCATTTTCCACTACTGTGATACCACCTTTCTTTGGCACGACTTGTACAGGGCTTACCCATGGACTATCAGAAATTGGATAGATTATGCCTGCATCAAGCCATTTCACGACTTCAGCTTTCATCACTTCTTTCATATTCGGGTTTAATCGCCTCTGATGCTCAACTGATGGCTTATAGTCATTCTCCATCAGTATTTTATGCATGCATACAGATGGGCTGATTCCCCGAATATCTGCAATGGTCCATCCTATGGCTTCTTTGTGTTCCCTCAGTACTCGTAGTAACTTCTCCGTTTCTACCTCACTAAAGGAATTAGAAATGATAACTGGAAGTGTAGATGATTCTCCCAAATAAACATATCTCAAGTGAGGAGGAAGAACTTTTAATTCAAGTGTGGGGGCTTTTTTACAGGATGGAAGCGGTGGTGAGGAAGTCTTTTGCAACTCCTCAAAATACGGTGTCCTTCGAGAAGGTGTAGTGTTCAAATAATATGCCATGTGTGCAATTTTTGGGTCTTCATCATTGATATGTGAAGAACGCACTAGGCATGTCTCAAGAGGATCCTTAGAGCATCCATAAAGTGATCCAGCAATCAGTTGATCAACAACATCAACCCGAAGACAAGTATTGGGTTGAGAAGGGTACTTGAGGGTTTTCAAAATGTTGAACGTGACTTGTTCATCTTCTACTCTCAAAATGAGTTTTCCCTCTTGTACATCGATCAACACCCGACCAGTGGCAAGAAACGGTCGTCCCAAAATTATTGGGATATCTTCATCTTCCTCCATGTCTAGAACAATGAAGTCCGCAGGGAAGATGAACTTATCCACTTTGATTAATACATCCTCGATGATACCTCGAGGATGTGTAATCGACCGATCAGCCAATTGTAATGATATCGTGGTAGGCTTCACTTCCCCTATTCCCAACTTTCTAAAAATTTGCAGTGGCATCAAATTGATGCTCGCTCCAAGATCACACAGGGCTTTACTAATGTTTACATCGCCAATGGCACATGGAATAGTAAAACTGCCTGGATCCTTGATTTTAGGTGGTAACTTGTTCTGAAGGATAGCGCTACATTCTTCCGTTAGCATCACCGTCTCATGATCTTCCAATTTCCTTTCGTTAGAAAGGATATCTTTCATGAATTTAGTATAGCTCAGCATTTGAGCTAGTGCATCAGCAAACGGGATGTTTATGTGTAGCTTCTTGAATACCTCCAAAAACTTACCAAATTGAGCGTCTATTTTCTGCTTTTGAAGTCTTTGCGGAAAAGGAATAGGTGGTACATAAGCTTTAACCGCTGGTGGAGCCTTTGATGTTGATGCTCCCTGGTTATGCTCCTTGGATTCTTCAACACCTGATTGAGGTTCCTGTACTACCTCTTCTTCTTCGATTGGCACCTTATCAGTTTGGATTTTTGGGGGTACTACTGTAGGTGCAGGTAATTGAAGCCCACTCCTAGTAGTAATGGCATGTACATTCTCTCTGGGGTTTGTTTCGGTGTTGCTAGGCAACGCCCCTGGTGGCCTTTCAGAGAGAAGTTTCGCAATTTGGCCCACTTGCCGCTCCAAATTTTTCAACGAGGCATCATTGCGCTCTTGATATTGTAATTGCTGATTTGCTAATTTGGCAATGGCCTCTTCCTACCCCTCCTTCTTCTCTTGTGGTTTAGGGTTTAACACATTTTGATTATTCCCATACGAGAAGTTAGGGTGATTACGCCATCCAGGATTATAAGTTTGAGCATACGAATTGTACCCTGGACGTTGAAAGTTTTGAGCGTATGCCAATTGCTCGGTGGATCCCGAACTACTGGCAAGTAATGGACAGCTTGAACTCGCATGATTAGCTCCGCACATTTCACAGGGCGGTGAGGATTGGATCATATGAGCTGGACGAGAGCCAGATGTGGATGTAGATGTAGAAAGACCTTCTATTTTTCGCGTTAGAGAGTCGATCTTTGATAACATAAGATTGTAGGCTTCACTATCTCTAGCTCCACCAACTCCCCTTTGTATACCTCTATCAGGCCACATGGCACTCTGCTCGCTCATGACCTCTAGTGGATCATGTGCTGCTCGCATGCTTCTATTAAGGAGTGACCCATTTGAGGATGAATCCACATTGGACCGATAAGATAGAGTCAGACCAAAATAAAAAATTTGAACTTGTTCCCCTAAAGAAATCCCATGATTAGGGCACTTTCTGAGCATATCTTTAAATCGCTCCCACGCCTCATGAAAAAGTTCCGTATCATGTTGACGGAAAGTGGTGATATCATGTTTAAGTTTGACCACACGAGCAAGTGGGAAAAACTTAGTTGTGAATTTTTGTATCAACTCTACCCAACTCGTGATACTCCCTGAAGGCAGAGTGTCAAGCCACTCTCTTGCCTTATCTTTCAGAGTATGGACAAACAATCTCATCCGAATCGCCTCCATATTCACACCCTCATAAGTGAAATTACTCACCATTTCCATGAATCGGGCGATGTGATTATGTGGGTTTTCATCTAATCTCCCATAAAATGATATGTTACTGGAGAATAGATTAATTACATCTGGGCGAAGTTGAAAGTTCGGATGTCCATAAGAAGGGTAAATAATACCACCTTGATTTTCAACCACGGGTCGGTTTAGGTAATCCCTGAATAACATGTCTTCCTCATTTATACCAGGATTTTGAACCCTACCCGCTTGGTGATTAAAACCAGGCGGTACACCTTCCCGAGGTGCTGGCTCATGATGAATTATCGGTTCAAGCTGACCTTCTTGACGCTCCATTTGTTGTTGTTGTCTTCTTAGCTCGTTCTGTTCTCTAAGCCTTCTGCGAAAAGTCTCTTCTATTTCAGGGTCAAATTGAAGAAGATTGAGACTTCGCGAACGGTTCATAAACAGTAAACGATTTAAAATTTTGACGACAACAAAAACAAAGTAACTTTTGGATTTAAAGGGTAAAATAAAATAAAAATTCAAAAGTTCGTTAAAGTGAAAAACAATTAACTAGTAATTAAATTTAACACTTCTCCGGCAACGGCGCCAAAAACTTGATCGGGCCGAAAACGAATGCCGCAAGCGTACGGATCAAGTAGTATAATAGAGCTTTTAAAGCCCAAGTCGATCCCACGAGGAGTGTTTTTCCAATCACAAGTTAAAGTGTTTCAAATTAACGATAAACACGCACATTTTAAAAATTGATTTTAAAAGCGAGAAAATAAAACAAAAGACTTTATTTAAATTTTAAAAAAATAAAATAAATGATAAAAATGGTTTTTGATTTGAAAAATGTTGGAATTTATGCTTTCATTTAACCATTGTTTCATTAGTATTAAAATCGATAAAATAAAGATGCTAGTGTTACCAAAGTGTCAGATTAGACCCGATTCTCCAATTTTAGTTAACAACCTCTTCCGAGCGAAATTAACCCTAATTGATTAACATATCCACTATATCTCTATGTGGATACAATTTAACCAATTGCATTAAATTGTTGTGAGAATACTCTAAGGGTCACCTAGGGTAGATGTATATTCCTATAACACCTAAACGAGTATAGTCGAAACTATACAAACCTAGGATTTTAATTATCTTGATCTAGCTAGTACAACAATTTCTCAATAATTGCACCAACAATTTAACCATATCACATATTGATCAAGTACATGATAGTCAATAAAACATAACAATTAAAACATCTAGAACTTGATAAAACGTGCATCTTACCATACAAAACAACATACTAATGAAATTTTTGGTTAAGTTACTACATAAATTCCAACATAAAACTATTTAGCTCATTATAAAAGTGGTGTAACAAAGAGAATTTTGTTCCATTACAATATAAACATGAAAACTAAAGGAAGAAAGTCAAAAGGATAGATAAAACCCTTGTATAACAATTTTGAAATCTTCCATTTGTTCTCCAAATTCTCCTTTGATGGATTCTCCTTGTTCACCACCTTCAAACCCTTCAATTATCCTACAAAACAAAGTTAAAACAAATTAAAACTACACAAAAGAAGAAAAACCAGAGAGCTTTTCTTGAGGGAGGAGGAGAGAGCAAAAGGTTTTTTAGGAGATAAGTGATTCCTCTCAAATGAATGAAGTCTATCCTTCTTATCCTCAATTCCATAATTTTCCACTAACTTTCTCCACTAACTAATATTATAATAGGTATAATGTATTATAATAGGTTTTAGATAAGTTTAGATATTAAACAAAGTAAAAAGAAATAAGCACTTTCGACCAAAACTCGAGAAAAATGTAAAATCCACCGCCTCTGAAAATTTCTTCTATGCGATCGCATAGAAGAACCTTAAAACGATGCTAAGTGTTCTGTGACCACTTCGCGACCGCACAGGCAAAATGCATGCGGTCGCATGGTTCAAGCAAAAATTGCTGCTCAGGTCCTTGATCATTCTGACCGTCTTGCACTTTGATCCCTCATCTTTGAATTAGTCCATTTCAATCCCCATATTTTGAACTTCATATCATTTAAGCCCTTACTAAATTGCAGTCAAAGTCCTCCATCTTTTGGTCAAGTGCAATTCAGTCCTCAACTTCATAAAATTGTACACTTTTAGTCCTTTTTCTCCTCTTTAACTCGTTTCTTCATCTGGTCGGGGTTTTTGCCTATAAAATCAAGTAATACACAATTATGCATGGAATATGCTCAATTTCATCAATAATTATAAGCCAAAAAGTGTCCAATAAGTGTGTAAACGCACACTTATCAAGGAACTTGAGTCTCTAAACTCATTGGTGAAATCTTTCCTATACTCTGCTGTTTGGATATTCGCATTTAGCATTTCCTTTTTTTTCCCTTGATCTACCTTACACTGTAAAACCTACTGAATCTGGTCTTTGTCCAAAGACTCCAAAGAGGTCTTGGGAATCTGAGATATAAGATTCAGCTTAGGAGTGTAACTGGAGGATCTTGCTGGAGAAATCAGTGAGATATAGGATTGCTATCTCTGTTTTTTTTCCTTCATTGTACAAAGTGATAAATAATTACTTGATTGTTGTAATATAGTTCAGTGTCTTTTTTTTTTGGTTTAAGTGTTTTCTTGCTGCTTGCCTCCCTGTGTATACTGCCTCAAACCTGTCTACCTGTTTTGAAAAATAATGATGGCTTCTGCTAAGTTTGAAATGGGTTTATATAATGGGAGGGGGGACTTCAATATATGGATTCAAAAGATTAGGGCCACTTTAATGCAAATGAAATGTGCTAAAGCACTTGATAATACTTGGCCTGATGACCTGTCTGCTACTAAAAGAACTGAATTGGAAGAAGTAGCATGGAGTACTATCTTCCTGTATCTTTCAGACAATGTGATAAGAACAATTGGGGAAACTAAAACTGCTGAAGAATTATGGACCAAATTGAAGGCCAAATATGAGCTTAAAATTGTCCCAAACAAGTGTTTCTTACTAAAGCAATTTTTCTCTTTCAAAATGGACCCTTCTGTTGATCTTGAAGAAAACTTGAGTAGATTTACAAAACTGACCCAAGACCTCAACAACTGTGATGAAAAACTTTCAGAAGATTAGTTGGCTGTGGTATTATTAAACTTCATTAGTGATAGACATAAAGATCTCGAGAATGCTCTTGAATATGGCAGAGACAAACTTACAGTTGATATTATAACTAATGCCTTAACTAACAAGGTTCTTGAAATTAAGTCTGGATCACTAAATAATCAAAGTGGGGAAAGTCTTTTGCTAAAGAGCAAAAATGTTGGTAAATCAAATTTTCATTCAAAACCTCCAAATGATTTCAAAAGGAAAAACAACTTTAAAAACAATTCCAAAAATAAAGGAAAAGGAAAGAAATGTTTTTACTGTGGGAAGATGAGTCACTTTGCTAAAGACTGTTTCAAAAAGCAAAATGATTTGAAAGAAAAGAATTTTAGTAAAGGTAATGCAGTTTTGTCCTATGATAAAAATCATTTTGACAATGGCTTAGTTCTTGTTAATATGGATAAGAACCTAAATCAAGAATGAATTCTTGATTCAGGTTGCTCATTCCACATGTGTCCACATAAAAACTATTTTTTGGATCTTGAAAAGACAAAAGGTGGACAAGTCATCATGGGAAACAACATGACCTGTAAAGTAAAAGGAACTGGGACAATTAAACTCCTTTTAGAAAATGGAAAAATTTTACTTTTAAAAAATACAAGATTTGTTCTAAAATTAGAAAGAAACCTTGTATCTTTAGGTATGTTGGATGATATGGAGTTTGATATTAAAATTGGTCAGGGACATATTAAAATCTTTAGGGATGATGATTTGATTAATACTACCCCAAAGAGACATGGTTTATATTTTTTAAATGCTAAACCTCTTATGGGTCTGACTGCAGCAGTTTTAGATAATGAATATACCCTAGCCAAGTTATGGCATGATAGGCTTGGTCACACTGGAAAGAAAGGTCTGAAGACTTTACACAATAATGGGGTATTTGAAAAACATAACATTGGTGATTTTTCAAACTATGAACAATGTTTAATTGGTAAACGAGTCAAATTACCCTTTTCTGCTAGTACATATAAAACCACTCAAATTCTTGAATACTTGCATACTGATTTGTGGGGCCCTTCTTCCACATCTACATTGTCTGGTTTCAAATACTACTTCCTTGTCGTTGATGATTTTTCTAGAAAAATTTGGGTTTTCTTATTAAAAACTAAAGATGAAACTTTCACTGTTTTCAAAGATTGGAATACCCAGATTGAAAATCAAACTGATTTGAAAATCAAAACATTAAGTACTGACAATGGTTTAGAATTTTGCAATTATGAATTTGATAATTTCTGTAAATTGCATGGCATTCTAAGACACAAAACTGTGACTTATACTCCTCAACAAAATGGCATTGCAGAAAGAATGAATAGGACTCTATTGAATAAGGTTAGATGCATGTTACTTAGTTCTGGTCTACCCAAACTGTTTTGGGGGGAAATTGTTAAAACAGCTGCCTATCTTGTCAATAGGAGTCCCTCTAGTACCTTAAATTTTAAACTGCCTGAATCTGAATGGACCCAAAAGCCTGTTGATTATTCCTATCTGAAAATCTTTGGTTGTGCTGCTTTTGCCCATCAAAACATAAGAAAATTGGAACCTAGATCACAAAAGTGTGTGTTCCTTGGTTATGCAGAAAATGTTAAAGGCTATAGGCTTTGGGTGTATGGGGAAAAGGGTGACAGGGTGATTATAAGAAGAGATGTAATTTTCAATGAGTCATGTATGCCTTGTTTAGAAGGAAAGAAAGGTAAATTGACTGAAGATGATGTTCAAATTGAGGTGGAGCAAATTAAAATTGATAACACACAAAGTGCACCTGTAGAACCTGATCATACTAATGAGGCTGTCTTATCTGAAAATGAAACTGATGATGTAGTAATACCTACTGATGAATACCAGCTCACTAGGAATAGGGAAAAGAGGCAAATTAGGCCTCCTCCCAGGTATTGCAGTGATGATTTTGTGTCCTTGTTCACTTATCATGAAGGAATTGAATCTAAACCAAACTCTTATTATGATGCACTAAAATCAAAAGAGTCTAAAAATTGGTTAGCTACAATGGAAGAAGAAATGTTTTCTTTATATAAAAATAAAACTTGGGAATTGGTAAAAAGACCTAAGGATCAGAAATTAATTGATTGTAATTGGATATTTAAACTAAAAGAAGAGGAAGGGGAAGGGGGCAACAATAAAGTTAGATACAATGCTAGACTAGTTGTCAAGGGATTTACCCAAAGAGAAGGTGTAGATTATGATGAGATTTTTTCCCCTGTAGTTAAATATACCACTATAAGGTGCATTCTTGCATTGGTTGCCCAATTTAAGTGGGAACTTGATCAATTAGATGTTAAAACTGCTTTCATGTATGGTGAATTGGATGAAGTTATTTACATGAAGCAACCCCTTGGTTTTATTAAAGGTGATCGTGAAAACTATGTGTGCTTATTAAAAAGATCTTTGTATGGCTTAAAACAAGTACCAAGACAATGGTATAAGAGGTTTGACTCTTTTGTCTTGAAGCTTGGTTTTAATAGAAGCAACTATGATACTTGTCTTTACTGTAAAGGTGATGGAGGTAAGGATTCCCTATATTTGGTACTTTACGTTAATGATATGCTACTTGCTAGTACAAATAAATCTGAAATAGATGATATCAAACATAAATTGAAATTTGAGCTTGAAATGAAAGACCTTAGTTCTGCAAAGAAAATTCTTGGCATGGAAATCATAAGAAATAAAGAAAATGGGTCTCTCTTCTTAAACCAACAAAGTTATGTTAATAAAATCTTGAAAAAATTCAATATGTTTGATAGTAAATCTGCATCATTGCCTCTTGCTAATCATTTTAAATTGTCATCTGAATGCTGCCTTAAAAATAAAGATGAATTTGACAGAATGTCTGAAATTTCTTATGTCAATGCTATAGGATCTGTCATGTACTTAATGATCTGTACTAGACCTGATTTGGCTTATAGTATTAGTATGTTAAGTAGATTCATGTCAAATCCTAGTGAAAGCCACTCGGAAGCTTTAAAATGGTTGATGAAATATTTGAAAGGATCATCAAATTTGGGCCTGATGTTTAAAATGGACAAAGATGGGGTAAATTTATAGGGTTATACTGATTCAAATTTTGCTGGGGATAGGGACAACAGAAAATCCACCTCATGTTATTATTTCACCTTATATGGCACTGTTGTTTGTTGGAAATCACAATTACAGAAAATTGTTGCTCTGTCCTCTACCGAGGCAGAATATATAGCTGCCACTGATGTATGTAAAGAAGGTATTTGGCTAAATGGGCTCTTAAAGGAACTTGGTTTTGTGAACACAAATCCTGTTATTTTTTCTAATAATCAAAGTGCAGTTCATTTAAGTAGAAATCCCATGTTTCATGATAGAACAAAACACATTGATGTTAAATATCATTTTATTAGAGATGTAGTCTCAAAAGGATTTCTAAAGATCGAAAAAATTGATACATTGCATAATCCATCTGACATGGGAACAAAAGTGATACCTTTAAAAAAATTTCAAAATTGTTTATAGTTCTTATCTGTTGATACTTTGCATTAACTGTACAGGTACAAAGAGTAAATGAAATTGTAAAATGCTGGTAAAGCTCCTGGCTGCACTTAAACCTTAATTGTTGAAGCAAGGTGGAGATTGTTGTGATTCGAACCATGATATGTTTGGATGGTTTGCTTCCACAATTAATTGAGGGGAAAAACGTGTTATCTGAAATGGCATTTTTCTTAGTTGAATAAATTCATCAGATGCTGACACGTGGAACATTGATGGAAGTTGGATTATATTCTAGATGGTTCTGATATTATTTGAGGGTTGGGCTCTTTGACTTTGGCTAGACGATTCATTCTCACCTCTCTCATCCTGCTCAACTTTTCTCTCTACTCTCCAGTGGAAAACCTAATTCTTGTTCGAGGCCTTTTATTTGATTCTTGAGTAATTCAAAGAGGATAGTTGATAGAATCTTGATGTATACTTCTGATAGTTTATATGTGGTGCTTTACTGAGTGTTTAGCCGGTTGAATCTGTGTGATTCGTGCTATCAGTTAGGGTTAGAATAGATCTGTGTGATCTTTCTTGATTCTTGATCTGGAGGAGCTTAGATCTGAAATCTGTGTGTGAGAAAGATAAGTATTCTTGGCTTATCTTGTATTGTTCGAAGAGCCTTGTATCTTCTCTTCCATATTATTGGTTTATAGTGCAACTGAGCTTTATCCATTTTATAATGGATGCTCAACAGGGGATTAAGCGTTAAATGTGGTCGCTGAACCTCTAGGGCTTCGGCCAGAAAAAATCCTTGTGTTGTTTTCTATTTTCTGCAGTTCATGTTTTGTATTGTGTTCATTATTTTGATCGATTGCTAATCTTGAACGGTATTATCATCCTTTCAGGTTGTGACCTTTTTTATTCAATGGATTTATTCTTATTTGTTGGATGGATCCATTTGGTGTAATTCATTCAACTTGGATAGCCAATTAATATATGATGAAAAAAGGCACTTCATGAAGCACCGAAGTTTGTGGACCGAGTTGTTTTTCGATTTTTGGCACGAAAGATGAGGATAATTCATTTACGGGGAGATGTGTTATCACCCTCTTCAGTTTTTATGGCTATAATTGTTACTAAACGTCGCTTCTTATTTCTTGATTACTTCATTATATGTTCTTTGTTGCATACAAGATTTTTTCCTACAATTCCATTTCCAATTTTTTGGCCTTTCTACCAGTTAATCGCAAGAAAAATATTCATTTTTGGTAGTTAACATACTTTTCAAATGCTACGTGTTAGCTATGAAGACTTTGACTTCATTTAAGTATTTAAAAAACTGCACCATTTTAATGATTCGAACATGTTGAAGATGCTTATGCTATGTATTAAAGTGATTATATGTACCTAGTGACATGATTGACAATTATGGTATTGGTAGACATTTTCCGACATGAAGATAGACCCCTACATTTCGTACAAAAAATAGACTCTTCGTGGCCTCAGAGGAAAAATGCCTTGGCCCCTAATTTCACCCTCAGGTTTTGCCAAGCATTCACTGATGCTCTTTGCAGCTTGCAATCTGTGAACCTTCTCATTTTGATACCTTGAACTTGATGGGCGAGAACCTTTGATTCTTTTGTAGCTTCATGGTGATCCAAGTCTTCAAAATACTTGCACTAATTATCTTCAGCTCACCCAGAGCAGAAATTAAGAGCTAAGATTTTACAGGGCAACTGCTTTTGAAATCATCATTACACCATTTACGTGTTCAGAAATCCAGGAAGAGTTAGTATGAATGAAGAGTTTCCTGTATTTGTAGTTTATGAATATGATATTCTGGTTTGGGCAAGTTTTGTTCCATGTAGAAATTATTATTTGCCTTATTTGAGTGGATTCACGGGAAAAATGTTGATAGAGTTGTAATATGAACTTTCTGCAGCTGAACTTTGCAGGACAACTCAAGGTGTTTTCTGTGTCTGCTTGGATGTTTTCTTTTGGTGACAAGCCTCAGTATCTCAAATTATTTTGATCTTTTAACTAATTTTTCAGTTATTGCACACAGTGTGGGACATTTATCCTAAAGTGCTGAAGTCATGAACTTGTCAATAATCTTATTAAGGCTCCAGAAGTGGCTGTCACTATGCAAGAATTCAGTAAAGAAATGACTAAGGTAATTTACCTTTTCTGGCAAAAAAGAGATTAATATTCTCTCTTTTTTCTCAAGACAGAATCATATTTTGGTTTGTGTTGAGCCTTCATTTAAATGATATTGTGTTGGGGTATGTCGAGGAGGACACACAGGGAAGAGAGTATTGTAGATAAAGCAGCAATTTCTTTGAAAAGCTCTGTTGGCAAAACGTTCCACAACAACCATTTTCAGCTTTAAATGCAAATGAAAATATTCTCTTTTTCAAGCGAGAAATATGCTAAAACCCTTGTCCTGTTCTATTGTGAAAGAAATGGATTCTTAGGCCCCTAGAATCATAATAAATTTTTAAGAACATTTGAGTATGAGATATGTTTGTTCTGAATACATCAGTAGAGTGATGGCTATTGTCACTGTTTTAACTTTTCGCCAGTGCAATAAAGATACTGAAAAAATATTTATGCAAGGTTGTTACCATGTCATTGATACTGAATCCGAAATATGAAGTTTGTAATTCACCCCAACGGGTGAAAATTCATTTTTTCTTTACCCCCTTGTGCATGTTGTCAACATTATGAAAATTTTCCTTTTCTTCCCTTGTGACTCAAAGTGGCATTGGTGTCCGTTTATGTTCATTACAGGCTGGTCTAATTGAAGAAATCGACAAGGTCTTAACTGCTATTGCTGGTGAAACTGCTGCACAACTTCCTGAAGCAATCACGAAGGAGAAATTAAAGCAACATGATCATACTGTAGAAGACGCCGAGGCATGCTTGTCATGGAATCATATTCTTTTCGCCCCATTTTTCCAAGCCTTACATTGTGCTGTTGATGTGAAATTGTAGGGAACTGTTGATGATGAAGAGGAGCTAGAAGAAATAAGGGCACGTCTATCCCGAGTTCGATCATAAGCCGTGCTATTAAAATTGTGAAAGATCAGTTAATTAACACATCAGATTGTTGTGTTATCTCTATTTGAACCACAGAATGTGAATTTATCCTGTATTTACTATTTAGTGATGCAGGATGCAGCCAACTCTATAATATGTAAAAAAAAAAACCTTCCAGTAATATAATGCAATATCAAAATTTTCTTATTTTTGCCATATATGGTAACAATTATTTGTGTGCTTCAATAATACTGATAAATACTGATCTTCTTTAATTAATGAAAGAAAAATAGATAGTCCTGATTATCTCACCTGCAAGCAAAAGAAAAAAAAATCTTAAAATTATGTCGTTATATGTGATTTCTTAACCTTCCGATTCTAAAAAATGGAAGGTTAGAGGAACCATATAGGACAAAAAAGATGAATAATAGTATGTAATATCACTAATGTCATGTAATTCTAGAATGATATGGAGTAAGATCTGAGTATAAACATAAGTATGCTCTGCAATTGCACCTTTATGATGAACCTCTGCATCAAAAAATGTTATACTGACTATATGATCCGTCCGGAATTACAATAATTTACAGCGAGTCCAAAAGTCAGGCCCTTTGAGCCTATTGAGGCGTTGTGTGGGCTAAAATACCGTGATCGCTGTAAGATTGCTGTCACTTCGCTCATAATGGTATCAATAAATGTGATATTATTACTTATTGGACTCATTTAATTGGATTTATCAAGTAATGTCATGTAGGATGATGTTTTATTACAAATAGTGTTATATAGCATTACTCGAAAAGATTGAGAATCTACCAATGTCATTTCACACATAAATTGTTAACCCATATTTAATTTTCCAAATATAATACAACAAGAAGGCATTTTTTTTTTTTTTTTTTATTAATCAAATATTCTCATTTATTGACTTGTGCAGGTTAAGAAAGCCTCTAGGCAAAAGCATGTAAACAAGATAGTTATTATTAATTAATTAAAATTATGATCAAATTTTAAATTTATTGTATGCTAGTATCTATTTGTGACAATTTAATTGCCAAGTTGATTATCCATTTTTCATGGTTACCAAATTTAAAATTATTAATTTTAATATTTTTGAAGCACATATTAATTTCAATATTATAAACACACACACACACACACACACACACACACACACACACACACAATAGAATATATAAACTTATAAATACAAATATTTAAAAGCCAAATCCATTTTATTGGCCTTTTATATGGCCTAAACGTAATAACCATAAATTCTTCTCATTTTTTCTTTGATCTCTCCTAGTTATTGGTTCCACATAATTTTTTCTTTTTTCAATTAAATGAACGAGAGTTAGCTTTCTTAAGTCCATTGTTCATAAAAAGTTTAGTTGTAGATCGTTAGGTGGGATTAATTCTTGAAAAACCAACATGACAACTTAAGCCAGTCGAGAATGATATTTTCCAGTTTACTTTGGTGAAACTATTGATAACATCATTTTTCGTAAAAGATCCACTCATCAAAGTCATACAATAATCGTGCCCAATGGATCCTTAAGTGCATAAATATCAAAGAGGTGGATGCTAAGGGTGAACACGGTTCGATTTGTACGATTTATAACAATTTTTCAAATCAAATCACTTAAAACGATTTGAAATTTTTTCTAATCAAACCAAATCACTTCAATTTCTAAACCTAATCAATTCAAACTAGTTTTTCAGTTTAATTCGATTTAAAATCATGATTTAACAAAAATTAAAATAAAATATATCGAATAATTTATATATTAAATATTAATATAAAATTTCACATTGAAACATAAATAGTATCATTAAAAATATTATAAGCCAAAGTTCTATAATTCTAGTCATTATTATGCAACAATATGATAGTAATATTTTAAAATTTTACTCGATACTAATTAACGCAACATTTGTAAATCGAACCGACTCGGGTTGGTTTGACACAGGTAATTGGTCTGGTTTGATTTTATTTTAAACAAAATCATGGTGGGTCGATTTAGTCATGGTTTGAAGTGCCAAACCGTTGGTTAACCAAATCAACACAACTCACTTACATATTTATCTTCTTCTTCTTTTTATTTAAGAAAAATAAAAATTAAAAGATGTGTCCTAATCTCATAACTATATCTCGATTCCTTCCAATCTATGATGTTGTCGGTAAGTAATTACACTGAAAATTATCTTTCGCAAGCTCATTATGTTATACTTATCATTCCCTACTCGGACAGTCAAACTACATAATAAATAAAAACAACAACAAAATTTTTTAAGTTTTCTGTTGATTCGTCTCTATTAATTTGATTTTATATGCTAGTCAATAGTTCTTGTAATATAATATTATTTGGTTATTTTAGTTCTTGCAATCTAAGTTGGCCCAAAAATAAAAGATTAAAGTATAGTTTGTAGAAAATTGAAAGATTTGGAGCCGTTGTTGCAATTATCCCTATTTATATGCGCGTATAAAGTAATTCCAATTAAATAAATACATGTCAAGTTCAATCAGTTTTCCAAATGACACAGACTAGAAGAGAGATGACAAACGTCCAAACTCCAAATTGACAAAATTTGTTGTGGTTGTTAAGGACACAAATTGACATAATTGATTAATATCGTATTACACAAGGTAAGATTGCCATTAATAGCCCTTGACAATCATTCCTCAATCTTTTTAACAAAATTCAAATATTCAAATCCCTCATTTAAGCAATCAATTTCATCCACTCATTGTACCTTTAAGAATCTTGATTGTTTATACTTTTCATCAATTTTTACTATGATTTCCTCCCATAATAATCACAGAAATTTTGTTTGTCTTTTTAAAATTTAAATTTTCTACGTATATAGAATCATTATTGCTTATATCTTCTCAATATTCCAAAATCCAACAAGAATATATTCAACTGTTATTCATATTATCATTTTAATTCCTATATTTATTCCTCAAATCTTTCTTAAGGTCTATTAGTATCAGCAATATAGAGAAATCAAAGATTAAAAGAAAAAGAAAAAGAAGAAGCCATTTTCATCTTCAGAATCATTCCTACAACAATGGAACTAGCAGTCTTTCATTTCTTTTTCCCTCTACTTTTCTTTCTCCCTTTCCTCTCCACATTTTCAGTTTCAGAAGCTATGGAATTCCCAAAAACACAAGCAGAGAAGATCATTAGAGAGATGAACTTGTTCCCTGAACTTGGTGTGAACATTGTTGAAGACGATCCTGCATTGACAGCACCAAAAATGGTCGAAAAAAGTTTTAGATTCCCCGGTTTAAGTACTCCCGGAACCAGTGTTCAAGATTTGGGTCACCGGGCTGGATATTATAGACTTCCTCACACCAAAGGTGCAAGGTATAATAAGCATCAAAATTGATTCACGTATCTGTTCTTCAGGTTTTGGGACCTTTTTCTTGCAGTTCACCTAATTAGGTGAACCACAGTATGTTTAATACAAGAATGCTTAAAAGATTACAGCAATAAAATATATTGCTCTTTCAGACTAATAGGTTTCATTATACA
Organism: Osmanthus fragrans; assembly: GCA_019395295.1. Classification (NCBI taxonomy): domain Eukaryota; kingdom Viridiplantae; phylum Streptophyta; class Magnoliopsida; order Lamiales; family Oleaceae; genus Osmanthus; species Osmanthus fragrans. The sequence goes on along the minus strand of CM033343.1, from coordinate 23,200,589 downwards.
TCACTTCAAGCTTGACAAGCATCAACAAATGAAACTTATTAGTTCAAAAACGCTGTGAAGCACAATAAAAATCGACTTAAAGACTAGCAAAACAGTATAAGTATAATTTCCCTGGTTATATCATGTCAAACTACTTGAAATATTGTTGCAGGATGTTCTACTTTTTCTTTGAATCAAGAAACGGGACGAGTACTGACCCGGTTGTCGTTTGGTTAACGGGAGGACCAGGATGCAGTGGATCGTTGGCCTTGTTTTATGAAAACGGCCCTTTCCACATAACAGACAACTTGTCTCTTGTATGGAATGATTTTGGTTGGGATAAGGTACTTTCAATTTCCTCAATTCTCATTAATAGTTTTTCCTCTTAAGACTCCCAGCAGATAATTCCTGAAGATGAGTCAATGTCTTTCTTCGACTCAATGGGAAAGGGCTTTGTTGGACAAATATTTCTCGCGTTACCCATCTCAATGAGGCGAAACCAAAGCTCTTGTGTTTTGATATTTTCAAGAATGACATGATATGACAGGTCTCAAACATTATATATGTCGACCAACCAACTGGAACAGGATTCAGTTATACTTCTGACGATAATGACATACGAGCGACTTCTGAGGGAGCTGCTGGGGATTTCTACGACTTCATGCAGGTACGTTCATAAGTCCTGTCAGCTATAGGACACAACTAGACAATACATTATGCAAGATATTAGCTTATTTTTTTATCTAATGCGTACGTTCAATACTGTGCAATCTACCACAATCATAAAGTAGATTAGCCTAAACTAAAATATTCATAAAATGTCAGGCATTTTTCCAAGCGCACCCTCAGTATGCAAAGAATGACTTTTACATCACTGGAGAATCATACGCCGGGCACTACATTCCTGCTTTTGCCTCTCGGATACAACAGGGGAACGATAACAAAGAAGGGATTCATATTAACATGAAAGTAAGCCTTGGATTTTATCTCCATTGTTAATTAATCTCATAGTTTTCTCTGTTTGATTAATCACCTTAACAATGCTTAAACAGGGATTAGCTATTGGTAATGGATTGACAGATCCACAGATCCAGTACAAAGCATACACTGATTATGCTTTAAACATGAAATTGATCACCCAATCTGATTATGACAGCATGACTGAGTCAGTTTCTGAATGTGTAGAGGCAATAAAAATCTGTGGTAATTCTTAACCCTAAACTCATATATTCTAACATCTACTTCTGAATCTAAGTCCCTATTGTGGGATCCACGTTATGGGGAAGGCAACTTATAATGTGCTTATAAACCCAAAAATCTAACCTTTTGCCCCCATCTCTCATTCTCACTTGGATTCTGATAAAAAGTTTCTTGGCAGGCAGTAGTAATGGTTCATCATCAGCGTGCTCCCAAGCTTATGTTGAGTGCAACGGCATTTTCAATAATATACTTAACATAGCTGGTGATATAAATGTAAGATAAACACATTATTCGATCATCTAGTTTGACAGAAAATAAAAAATATTAACCGCATATTTTTATCTGTAGTACTATGATATTCGAAAAACTTGTGTGGGTTCTCTGTGCTACGACTTCTCGAACATGGAAAATTTCCTGAACCAGAAGTCAGTTAGACAAGCACTCGGGGTTGGAAATATAAAATTTGTATCATGTAGTACTGTTGTGCAAGATGCGATGACAATGGACTGGATGAAGAATTTCGAAGTTGGTGTTCCTGCTCTACTGGAGAACGGAGTCAAGTTGCTTGTATATGCAGGGGAGTATGATCTTATTTGCAATTGGCTTGGTAAGATTTACTCGAGATCAACTATGAAAAACATAGGAAGGGTTTGTAACGTAACTGCTATAACTGAGTTTTAATATTATCAGGAAACTCGAGATGGGTCGATGCCATGGTATGGTCTGGACAGAAAGACTTCCTATCGACTTCTTCCATTCCCTTTAGCGTAGATGGAGTGGAGGCAGGATTACAAAAAAGCCACGGACAACTCACGTTCCTTAAGGTCCATAATGCCGGTCACATGGTTCCTATGGATCAACCTAAAGCATCACTAGAAATGCTAAAGAGGTGGATGCAAGGTATATCTCTGTGAAGAACAGCAGCGCAAACCCCAAATTTGTAAAGATTTAACACTTCTAATTTACATGTATTGAATTTTTAATCTGGATTGTCTAAATAAAAGTTTCATCTATTCATGTTTAGGCATAGGGATTGGTCCAGAAAAAACACTTGTTCTAATTATAGAATCATGACAGTGATCACTAATGGGCTAATTCTATGTGTTACCAGAATTCGCAACAATGACAAAGATCTCTTAGGGCTGAAGATCTCAGCCGCTTATCATTGAAAAAGTTTGATTAATCACATGATGAACTCTTCTATTATTTATTCTTAACCTTAAAGCTTATAGAACATCACTTAATCTCTCTTGTTTCGATATGAAAAGTAAAAAAATCCAAGAGAAACTACAGAAGCGTACTATATAGAAAGGAAAGTAGACTAAATTCATTTAGGCTTGAGCACACTAACATTTTCCCAGGTGAAATCTGGATCATCTCGTCCAAAATGACCATAGGCAGCAGTCTTCTGATACCTGAATTTGCCACCCCTTTTCAAGTCCAGATTGATAGCAATCATTCCCGGCCTGAAGTCGAACTTCTCCTGAATAAGCTCCTGTATATCCTTATCCGACAATTTCCCTGTTCTATACGTGTCCACGAATATAGACAACGGTTCTGGCATCCCGATGGCATATGACAACTGCACGGTACAACGACGTGCAAGCCCAGAGGCCACCACGCTCTTTGCTGCTTGCCTGGCAATATAGGCACCACTTCGATGAACCTTGGTTGGATCCTTTCCAGAAAATGCACCGCCTCCATGCGCACCCCAGCCACCATAAGTGTCGACAATAATCTTCCTGCCAGTTAATCCCGCATCCTCATGAGTACCTCCATGTACAAATCGACTTAACGGGTTGAAACGCAATATAGTCTTGTCGTCGAGATATTTTGATGGAATGACAGGCTTGATTACATGCTCTTTTAAGTCTTTCGATATCTGCTCATTTGTCACAGTCTCATCGTGTTGAGTCGAGATGAGAACAGTATGGACCCTAATAGGCACCATGGCTCCACCTTCTTTCTGGTATTCGACAGTGACTTGAGTCTTGCCATCAGGCCTTAGCCAGGGACAAGTTCTGTTCTTTCTCACCTCAGTTAATTTGGCCGCGAGCTTACTAGCAAGGACATGCGTCAACGGCATCAGCTCAGGGGTTTCATCCGTGGCATAGCCAAACATGTGTCCCTGATCTCCAGCTCCAACCTCTTCGGGTTTTTTCATTAGGTGACCATGGACAACCTCAGCAATCTCAGGGCTCTGCTGTTCAACGTTTATCAGAACCTTGCAATTATCAGCATCAAGTCCGACTTCAGGCGATGAATATCCAATTTCTCTGCACGTGTCACGAACAATTTTCTCGTAGTCTACGTTAGCCTTGGTCGTGATTTCACCTATGACTGTAACCATGTTGGACTTTGTACATGTCTCACAATCCACTTTACTTTCGGGATCTTGTTCCAAGCACGCATCTAAAATCGCATCAGATAATTGATCACAAAGCTTATCGGGGTGACCTTCAGTGACAGATTCTGAGGTGAAGAGGAAAGTATCCATAGCTGAATTTCACAGACATAAAATCAAACAGATCTCAATCAACTCCAGTATGCTAAATCAAATAAAACAAGATATTCCTACCAAAGCATTACATTGAGTTGTTCACATCAAAATTATACATTAATGGCATGTTTGATAAGTGAATTCAATAGTATTTTAAAAAAACAGTTTTCCATGTGACCAAGCATGGACTAAAAGATGGTCTATCTATAAGGGGAGATCCTATGAAATATGTAACTGATTCTTTCATTTTCTGTGTCACCAGCCATCTGCCCAGGAGTTTCTGATATAATATCGATATTTTAGCAACAAATCCAATAAATTTGCAGTGATGGGTGTATTGATCATTTTTGGGAAGGGAGGGTGTGTAAGTTGTTTATGTCAAGATATTTAGTACGATACTGGACGAGATCAAATGCACGAAATATACCATATCTATTTCCTTTGTATAATGTTTTATACATCTCTTCAAGTACTTCAACTTACATCAGCAATAGGATTTTTAAATTATTTTCTTCAACATCAATTTAAAAACAGTAATTCTTTTCTAGAATTTCTCAATCTCAACCTTATTAATTTCTCAACCAAAACCCAATTATGCACTTGAAACATAAACAAACACTATCGTGTTTTCCAAATATGTAAATTAAACAATAACAGGATCTAAAGAAGGGATGAATGCAAAAAAAAAAAAAAAAAAAAAATTCATAAGTATTGGAAAAATATAAAACGATAGAGAAAAACAGTGCGTACATACCTGATGCAAAAAGCAAGTTGAAGAGATAATAGTGTTGTACAGCAGAGTACAACACTAGTTTTGGAGTCAGCCTGCCCGCAGTGCTTACTCGACGTTTGAGGATTTTTGGAATAGCTACAGCGTGACATCTGTAAACTCACCTGTCCATTCTGCATCAATTTCATAACCTTTTTTTTTATCATTTTTAATTTTATAAATATGAATAAGTAATAGGAAAATAATACTTAGCCAAGGCCACGTGGGTTCTTGCCGTTCGGGAGGCCATGTAACAGATCCTCAGCCAATAGGAGAGCGCCAAATGACCCCTCGGCCCTGACCAAGTAGAAGGGCTCTAAGTAATATTTATCATCTAATTTAAACACGATTTTGTTTAATTTAATAAATAATTTGGGCTTTAGGCCAGCTCAAGGCTAAGATGGATGAAAACGTCAGCACGATCTGGGCCCAATACGGCCTAACATAAAAAAGGTTGATTCAGGCCTATAGTCAGGCTGGCCCGTTTGATACTGTTAATATTAAGCCAAATTTTAGGGATCAATTTTAGATTTTTAGTAGATTTTAATAAAAATTGATAAAATAAGTTATTTAAAAAATGTGAGTCTCATGAAATATGTTATTAAAATTCATTATTGACTTTGATTTAGATTAAAATCTAGATTTGAATCCATACTTTTTACTAGAAAAGGTTTCCAACCTTTTGTTTCTCGTCGGAAGTTTGAGCTCTTGTGGAGCGCCAGCCGGGACTGATGGAAGGAGACCGGAGATTGAAGACTGATTTTCTCATTTCTAGAGCTAGAAAGTTGGGGAATGAGGAGGAAATGTTTTTGGTGTTGGGCCCTTTAAAAAAAAATGGCCCAAATCAGTTGGGTCCATTCCATGCAGTTAAGTGACCCAAATTTCAAATCCAATTTCACTCCCAATTTCCCACAGCCACACCCACACGAGGAGGAGGAGGAGAGGAGAGACCGAGAATTCCCAAATCCCAAACTAAATTCAATTTCCATTTGAAATTTCGCCACTTTCAATCGAAAGCCTCGAAGGTAGAAGCAAAAATCGGAGTTGGTGAAAGACTTGAAGTTCACTAATTGAGGAGCGTCTTCTATGACTGGTTGTCTGGCTGCTTGCGGCTGTGTTCGGTCAGACTTCTATGCTTGCCGTGTGATTTGTGATTGTCAATAAGGCTTACCGTAAATCCTCCATCAATAACCACCCCGATAAAGGTGGCGACCCCAAAAAAGTATTCTTTCAGAACTTGGTATAGTTGATTGGTGAATTCAATTTTTGTTTTTTGGTTATTGTTATAATTATATGTCTGTAGATATTGGGTTTTTATTGTTTTAGGGATTGTTTTAACTTGTACAGATCAGCTAGTCCTGGAAATGCTGATGTATATTCTGATTTTTTACTTTCTGAATTTAGCTTTAGTTAGCTGCTTTTTAGAGTATGGTTTGATGGTTAAATTTGTTGATGGATTTGTATATATGTAGTTGAATTATTATTTGGCAAGTATGCATTTTAGAGTATGGTTTTACATTTAGTGCATTTACATAAACGATCAAATTTTTTATATTATTTCATCAAATTTTAATAAAAAATCGGTCGAAGCAGGCTATTACGATCGTTGATTGTCGACGGTCAATCGTCAAAGTTAACTTTCGCTCTAACTGAACATTTATGTTGGATTCGCCGCTGCCTCAGGCCCATTTTTTGGCATCAAAATGGGAGAAAATGTCCTTTTTAAAGTTTTTTTCATTTGTAATTAGTTTTATGAATTCTTTTCCTTCGTAATTAGTTTAATGATTTTTTTTATTTTCTTACTTTTAAATTTTCTAATTACGAAAAATGGAATTAATATTTTGCTCTTTTAATTTTTGAATATGCTGGTAAAATGTTTGACTAGCGGAAAAATGATCGAAAATCAGATAAGTGGATGAATGCACTAAATTTTCGATGGTTGGAATACTGTCCTAAAATTTGCAAAAGACATGAAAGATTGAAAACGTTTTTGCTGTTAACCCTAAAAAATCTTCATAATCCAATATAATTTGAAGTTTTTGGAGTTTCCAACTTTATCAACTCCAGTGTAATTCATCATTTCGAACAAAAAAAATTGTCGGGTTAATAAAAAAAGTAAAATAAAATTAGCCCATCAAGTTCATAATTTAACCCTAAAATTCGTGGAAATATCTTTGAGCTGAAAATTCCACCTTTTTGCTTATGCAATCGAGAATAAGTTTGAGGTCAACTGTACAATAATCGATTTAAATTATTTTAATTCCACCTTTTGATGTTTAGAGTAAATAAAATTATTTATTTTCTATCATATCCAGTGTGTATTTAAAATTAATTTACATAAAATGCTCCATGTGGTGCTAACCTAATTGGAAAGATGAAATCTAGATAAAATCTCATATATATTTTTCTTATTAACAGTTCAAAGTTGAAGCAAGGTTAGAACAAATTTTATGCTTCTTTCTTTTAATGGAAACTAGTCCACAGATTTGAAACCTTTTACATTTTTCCTTTCTTTTTTTTTTTGGACAGATTGTGAGTAATTTTCCACACATTTTGACTTTTATATTTCACTAGAAAAGTCATTCTTAGAAAAATTAAAATTATAAATAATCAGTTTCATTAAAGAAAATAAGCATGGTAGATCTTCGACCAATTAATTTGTGTACACTAATTCTTAACTTTTATTTATTTGCGTTTAGGTCATTGATTAAGTGTTATCTATAACAAAATACAAGCATAATCGATGATTCAATGGACAATAGTACATGTCGCACCAGAGCTATCATCTCATTGTTCGATAAAGTTCAGACGTATTATCATTCAGTAGATAATATGACAAGAATTGTGTTTGATGTACATAATTTCATGAATATAAAGGTGTCCATATACTCACATGAGAGTGTGACCCACTAAATTTTTAACCTCAAAATGAAGGGTTGCTTGTTCTAGTTTCCAAAACTATTTCCAATTGGAATCAATTTTATCCATGTAAGACTAAGATTTAGCTTATCTAAGCCGGTTGTTATAAAAAGGGTCAACTATAATGGGACCCCTTTGAAAATTGATAAAATAATTAAACATTGGTCAATAATTAATCAATCAATCGAAGATACCATTATTTGTGATGTGTCTCGATTGGAGTCTGCAATATATATATATATATATTTTATTTTATTTAATAAAATTTAATACTCATGCACATAAATAAATTAGTGGATGTCTGTTCTTCTGCATATCACAAGGATCCCAAGTTTATTATTAAAATGGGTGTTGAAAATGGAGTAAGATTCTGATTATTTTAAAATTTGCTAGCCTTGTTTGATGGGAATTAAAATTTAGATCAAAGTTAATAATTAATTTTAATCACATATTTTATGGGTTTTCACAACTTTTTAATCACGTATTTTTTTATTTTTTTTTATCAAAAATTTACTTAAAAATCTGATTTTTAAAATAGGTTTTGGAATTAGAGTATTGTAATTTTTCTTGTCATTTTCTACTTAATTAGCCACCATGGAAAATCAAGAACTGCTTGCATTATTTATCGTTTTATTTTCTTAAATTCATGCGAGGTCTGATGCTAGGACTTGGGCACTCATTGACATAGCAAAGATTCTTTAATTAGCATCAACTATCATATTATAATTGGGGTGGAGCCTGTTAAGATTTGGGGTCCATCTTAAAAGGTCAACCTTATTAAGAGGAGTAGTCCAAGGCCTTATAAATTGGCCTATGTTTACATCTTTAATCGATGTGGGATTATATCCCTTAACATGCCCCCGCAAGATGGTGGCTCGTTTGAACAGACCAATTTTGAAATCCATATGCTCATATTTTTTAGTCTTATAAGGATCGAATTGCTCGTTAGAGCTTAATGGGCTCTGATACCATGTTAAGACTTGGAGGTCCATCTTAAAAGGTCAACCTTATTAAGAGGAGTAGTCCAAGGCCTTATAAATTGGCCTATGTTTACATCTTTAATCGATGTGGGATTATATCCCTTAACAGAGCCAGGGAGACCAAAAAATAAAAAAGAAGAAGAAGTTATATTGCTGATACATTAAAAAAAAATCCCACAAATATATATTTTTTATTTTTATTTTTTACCTTGTAAAAGTAATTTAGTCTGAGGGCAAGTCTGGGCTACCCTCCCCCCGCTCCAGATGACAATAGTTACAAGCAAGCTATATAGTACACGAGCATGTTTCAAATGGGAGGTGGACTCAAGTGGAGTGGACTTGAGGTGGATTTTTCGGACTTGATATTCAGTGATATATGAGTAAATGTATTTGTATCATAAGTTATAGCATTTGGACAAAATGACCGCAATACCCTACATCATGTTAGTGTCGAAGTTGAAGATCTCATGTTCGAGTCGATGCTAGAGCATTCTTGTCGAAATAATGCTGGAGCATGCTTGAAACAAGGATAAGCCTAATGTGAGTGGATTTTGGGTGGATATCCGGACTTTTTTGGGTGGTATATATAGAGTGGATATATGTCATAAACTATATATTGTTTGGTCAATATTCTACATCACTATATTTATTTTGATAGTTTTAGTAAAATAATAATAACAATTTTAAAATTTATGTGCGTGATAATATGACTTATTTTTCTTCCTTATTAATATACAGTATTGTCTACCCTACTTTACAAAATATAATTGAATAATATGGTACATTATAATAAATGGATTGAAATTTTATTTACATTTTTTAATCATGTTAATTGGTATCTATTCCCCGGCGGGGGGGGGGGGGGGTGGTTATTGTTATAGTGTCATTTTCACGTTTAAGTATTTTATAAGTAATAAGGAAGATAAAAATAATTTATTATACTATTTAATTGCGTTCAATACAAGGCAATAATGGAATGCAAAGTTTTAGATTGTGTAAATGCTTTGATTAATTTGTGGCTTTTATGAAGACTTAAGACTGCCAAAGTAAATATTGCTCACATAATAACTTCCATTAATTTAAGAATATAAAATAATAATGCAGGAAGTTCTTGATTTTGCATGGTAGCTAAGCATGAGTCAAAAATGACTGAAACAATCACAATATTACAATAATTTCAAAACCATTACTTAAAATACTTACAAGTTAATAAACAAATTTTTAACTTTCTTTATTGATAATTTGAGAGAGAGAGAAAGAAATTTTATAAATAAGTTATTTTAAACTTAATACTAATTCACAAACAAACAAACATACAATTGTCAGTGACTAGTGAATCAGATCATAAGAAAGGGGAAAAAAATTGGATTTCATTCAATTCCATCAAATACACAAAATCACAGAAACTGAGTTTTTTTTTTTTTTTTTTTTTTCTAAATCTTTCTTATAATCGGCTTTCATAATTCAAGAAGAACATATTGCTGTTACTACATCCATGTCCTGTACTAATTAGTTCCTTAACTTCCTCCAGATCATATTGTAATTGACAGTTCCCAAGAATCCCATTTCCCTCTTGATGATCATCAGAAAATGTATTGAGTGGATCATCACCGTTGATATTTCCATAATCAAGCATGAAACCCTGAAAACAGCCCATTTCTTCTTGCTTTACATCTTTGCTGTAGCTGATCTGAATGCAACTTCCATCGGATGAAGAACAACTCGCTTCATTTCCATTAAACATTAGCATATTCTGATCTTTCACTGGATAATAATACTGTGAATCCATCAAACCCTCTTGGTTCTGAAGGTAATAGGAATATTGATTGGTAAATGAAGGAATTGCTGTATTATAGTAGAGAAAATTTTGTGGGAGTGAAGAGGATTCAAATCCTGAGAGGGATTTTGTTGGGGTGTAAAATGAGTTGAAATAATCCTTATATAACGATGACAGATTTGGAATTACTGATTGAGAAAGGGTTGGAGAAGATGGTGATGTTTTTCCTAGGTAATTTGGGGTGAATTTGCTAATGAGCTTCTTCTTCAACTTGGTGTTCCAATAGTTCTTGATATCATTATCGGTCCTTCCTGGTAACCGTGCAGCTATAATTGACCACCTGCATTTTCCCAAAACAGTCTAAGAAGAAACCATGAAATTTCCTCGTCTAAAAAGGCACTTGTCTCTGACTAGTCACCTCACATAAAAAAATTTCCAAAAGAAGAAACTTTTTGAGCTAATATTCATTAAACAGTTTGAAATTCTTGTCATTTTTCTCTAAAAATCTGGTAAATAAAAGCCAGGAAATGAAAATGTAATTAGTAGTGTTGCTTGCCTGCTTCCAATGGTTGCATATAGGTTGAAGATTATTCTATCTTCTTCATCAGAAAATTCACCATGTTTAATGTTAGGCCTCAAATAATTTAGCCAACGCAATCTGCAGCTTTTCCCGCATCTCTTTAGACCTGGACTCAACACCAACCCGTCAACATAAATGTAAGACAAGACAACATATCTGCAAAGAAATTTGAACACATACCAGCTTTCTGAGGGAGAGCAATCCAATTCCCACAAGTCCCATATTTCTCGATGAACACTTTAAGCTGTGCATCTTCTTCAGGTGACCATGGTCCCTTCTTCACGTTTGCTTTGTCACAACAAGGAGCCCTACCCATTTCTCTCTCTCTCTCTCTCTCTCTCTCTCTCCCCCTCCAACTTGCTATAAGAACATATACGTTGGCTGCTTGAGAAACTTTTTTCTCTCTCTCTCTAAATTGACTTGGTATGTGATGGCTTTGGGGTTTTTATTGAGGAAAACTGGGGTTTAGAAACAGTAAACAAGTGATTAGTATATTTCTCGAAGAGTTACATAAGTCAAATTAAGGGATAGGGTTATTAGATTAATTTCCAAACTTCTCAGCCTAACAGGTAGCTGTTGGAAGTTTCCATCCTATAAATTATTCACTAAATGTTGTGTATTACTAGTCTCTCTTACTTGTGTTTCAGATTTCGAACTCTTGAAAGTTCATATTAAAAGGTCGCGTTAAACATAAAATATAAATATTTAATACTACTTGATAATTTTTAGACTTGGTTCAAACAAAAATTATCAAAGGTCTCGGCAATAGATGATGAAAAGTGAATTCAAGCATACGGTGAATTAGAAGTATTGAAGATTATTTTTTTACATTGGATGGTTGAACGTATTATTTTCAACACATTCTTCAAACTATATGCATCCTAAGTGGATTTTGTTATGTTGGGTTGATTCTAATAAAGTTACATTCACTAAACTTTCACCGTTAACTTTAATTTAATGCAATCACACTACCAAAATCATTTAACATGTGAATAAAAGATAACGATATACCATGTCAGCCCATTTATATTTGGGGTTAATTATACTAGAGTTCATTAAACTTTCATCATACTTTCACATTGAGGATTTACGGACGAATATCTACATTCGCGCGACAATCCAATTCAGTCACAAGTGCAAAATATACAGGTAAAAGTTATTGGGTATTGTAGCTAGGGATAGATGCAAATACCTATTCTATAGCACATGAAGTTGTGGAGAAGGAAAAGAACTATTAATGGAGTTGGTTTTCGACACATTTGGCCCGGAGACTTGGGCATTAGAATTGGATGCTCCTGTTGGAAAATCATATGGGCCACGCATGTAATATACTAAAATGTGTGGTGCTATTGTTTAAAGATTAATCAATAAAGTGATCTATTAAAGCTAATTTTGGACTAATGGGTATTAAATATCATGAAATTAAAGTGTAGAGACCAGAACAGATATTTAAATTGATGAGGGACTAATTTATAAAAATCGAAAGATAATAACTGTATATTCAGTTATTATATATCATGGGGTCATGGTCCCCAAATAGTACGTGATTTTATTATTTCTTTGCATTTCCATCAACAGAGAGAAGAAATCAAGAGAAGACTACGTATCAATTTTGGAAGATCATAACCCATTAAAGAAATCAAACATTTATGGATCAAGATACGCTTTCGCTTTATAATCTTCCCTTTGATTTCAACTTGGAGGTTTAATTATTCTAACAGCTCCAAGTAGTTTTTGGCGATGACAATTATTTAAATTATAAACAATGCCTAGAGTTGGTTTAGGCTAGATGTTTTTCTATTTCATGTTGCATTTGTTCTCCCCCCCCCCCCCCCCCCCCCCATATATTCACTCGGTTGAATTGGATTGTTGCGTATGGTACATACACATCCACTCAACATAGGTGAAACTTTTTAATATTTAGTGACTTGATTGCATTAAATTGAAGTAAAGTGACCTACTTGTATGTGTGCTGAAAGTATGCCGTTATCAAAGGGAATATTCATCTTCAAGATTATAATATTTACACAAATTGAAGATAAATTGAAAATTCTGAAAAAATAAATAAATAAAAAATTATCCAGATGTTATTTTTAAGATACAATTTTATTTTTATAAAATTTTACAATGAAACTATTTAATCGTCATTACATAATTTAAATGACGGGCTGAAGAAATTTTATTTAGACGATACCATATCTAAATGTACAATTATTCGACTAACATATTATGTAATTCATGATGGTTAAATATTGTTGGAAAATTGCGAACAAGAGTCTTATGTAAATTATTTGACTAACATATTATATAAATGACGGGCTGGAAAAACTCTCTAGGAAGAAACTTTATTTAGACGGTACTATACCTAAATGTACAATTATTTGACGAGATCATTTGATATTTACTTAAAAATAAATAAAAGATTACAATTTTTCCAGTCCAAGGAATTCTAGAAACATCCTTCATTACAATGCATAATCTGAAATTCAAACATAACTAGTGATTTGTCCATTTGGGAAATCATGTTATGCTGTTTGAGCCCCATTTTTAAATAATATTTTTTCAGAGAATGTGTGATTAAAAATAAAAGAAAAAATTTCAATTTACATATAAAATTATTTTATATGAAAATATTTGATTGAAAATGAGTTTTAAAAAAATGGTGATTAAGGCAATATGCAAATATTGTCCCTGGCCTAGTGTCTGGTAACTACAAAACACGCTTTCTTTATTTACCAAAAAAAAATTGTCTGCATTAACGCTTTTGTTGACCTGTCTACAATGTTGTTCGCCAATCTATTGGAACACCACACTAAGATTCTCAAATATTATAACAAAAATATGGATATGAATTTGGAAATATTATAACCATTCATTATTTATTTAGTGTATATATTAAAAATAATTGTTACATTTTATACACGCATGCGTGGAAAGGCTAGTCCTTTTATATTTATTAAAAAAAAAAAAAAAAAAAAATTGTATCGTTCTTTTTTTTGAAAGGTTAAAACATACTCGTTTCGATTTATTTTATCCAAATTTTATTGCATATCTCATTATTATAGTTTTTTTTTTCCCAATCTTATCAGCAACATCCCAATGGTCATCAATTCGAATTCTCTTTAGACCACTGGGGTGAGTATCTGGCTGTAAACTTCAGGACCCCGTAAAATTAGTCGAAATGTGCGTAAGCTGACCCAAACATCCACGGTCAATTAAAAAAAAATATTATCAGCAACATGCAAATACATTATTGTTCGAACACGTAGAGGAACAAGATTTATAAAATCATGAATTCGGTACTTTTTAAAAAAAAAAAAAAAAAACTCTATAATTGTACAAAAATAAGTTTGTCATCCATATATAAATTTATTTTTTGTCTTTTCTTCTGCAACATCGAATCTTTCATTTAAAAAATTGAAAGGTTCTTTGAAAATTACTAATAAAATTAATTATTGTGGATCATTATCTTATGATTAATTATTGATTAAAAGTATGCAAGTGTCCTAGTCCCCATTGACTTTTGGGACATCATAGATGCAGATTTGTATTTTGCTAGCATCGAACTTTATCAATGGTAGGCAAACTACGGGAGAAAAAGTTTGTAAAATTAAAGTCGTTTGATTAATTTAATAACTCGTTAATTAACCATTTTGATAATGATATGTCTGTAAATTTATTATCCTTGTCCTAATCTTACCTACTGTTTCATACAATCCTCTTGCTTCTTTGCTTAGCCTTCTCATTGGGAAAAAAAAATTAAATTAAATTGCGCCCTGATTTGTATGTAAGATTTAACGATTTTCAACTATGACTTTAATAAATTTGATATAATCTCTCAAATAACAACGTTATACACACGAGTGAAATAGGAGAGGAGTCATCACAAATCCTAGTAAAACAGAGAACATACACTATCTAGGAAAAACTGAATTAACATTATTACTTGAGAAAGTATATGTCAGTAGAAAATGATTAGATGGCTAAGCTGAATGTCCAAGTATCGTTCAACTTACGACACTGAAGTCATGGATGGATGAGATTTGTGCATGAAATTATTGATAGAATACCAGATGAATGTGTGTGTGTGTGTGTTTTTTTCTTTTTTCTTTTTACTCTTGTTCTCTATGTAAGGTTTCTAAGATCATATAGGTCTATCGAATTAGTACATGACACTGTATTTATTTGTTACGATTTTTCCTTATACTAAGCAGATACATAGAGAAGAAAAATTCAAAGAAAAAATATATTTTTTTCCACTAAAATTTAAATGGGCTTGGGGGACAGTGCTGGGATTTCCTACGCCTTGGGGACCAATTATTCGAATGAGTCTTTGTTTTATTTTATTTTCAATAGTTTTTCAAAAGGAAAAAGACAAAAAATTTGCCTCACCTAAAAGTCAATACGACAGGGATTTGATAGACCGGTTGGAAGTCACAAGTTGCATGTAGTACGTTGTATATCCTCTGTCTCATGTGCGTGGAAAAAAACCACTGTCAATGTCTCAGCCCCACCGTCACTGGGCAGTTGAAACGTGTCGTCTTTTCTGTCGCCGCCACTAAAACTTCAATTTTTAATTGCAACACCAGTCTCCGTGCGCCGGGACCATCTTCCTGTTAAGAAAACAGCCGGGACGACTACGGGACAATACAAGGGGCGAATATGCATGCTTGTCAACATTTATAATTTTCACTTTATTTTTATAGACTTTTTTTGTAAAATATATTCACAATTTTTACTTACTTTTTAATTGGATTGAATCAATCTATGGCCACTACACTGCATAAAAAAAAAAAAAAAAAAAAAAAAAATACAAGAAAAACCCACTAACCCAAATTAAAAATATATATAATATAAATCAAACTCAAATCAAGAAAAAAATTTGTTTCTGCTTTCATATAATTTTTTTTTATTTTTAAAATTTTTAGTAATGATTATCATTTTTTTTTTTTTTTTTTTTTTTTTTTTGTTTCGGATTCTCATTTTCCATTTTTTTGTGGTAACAATTATGTGTGACATTTTTTAGTGTATTTTCGTTGCGGTAATAACTCAATGGCTTGACTAAAATGTTTTATGAAGGTGGGTGGTTGGTGAATCAAATTCAATTTGGGTAGTCATGATGATACTAAATATAAAGTATAGTGGTTATGGTGAATTAAATTCAATTTCAATGTCCATGATAATACTAAGGGTGTGTTTAATCAACATTTTTTTTAAGAATGTATTTTAGAATAGTAGATTGATAGAGAATGTGTAGTAAAAAAAAATGATTTACGTGTAATATTATTTTAATAAAGAATATGTGACTAAAAAGAAGAGAAAAAAAATAAAAATCAAACTGGGACTAAATATAAAGTGCAGTAGTCATAGATGGATTTAACCCCTTGTTGACTATACATATTTTGAATCCCGTTCCTTTATAATCATTATAAACTTTGAACAAACGTGCATGAAGTAAAATGAAAATTCTCTTCTCTATTTGGAATAAAAATTTAATTTTGTTTCGAGTTTGAACTTTTTTAATTTTTGGTTGCCTATAATTTTTTGAGTTCCTTTCGGCATCTTTTTTTTTTTTTTTTTTCCCCTGTTAATATTTTGTGATTAATGATAAGTTCTTGTAGCTTTCATGAGAAGTTGTTCATGTTTGATAGTCATTATTTGAGAAAAATAATGTTTTGAATGGTGATTTTTAGGAGAATGTGTAGTTAAAAAGTAAGAAAAAAATTTGATATGTACAAAATCTTTTATTGTGTGAATGTGTGATTGAGTGCTTAATTTTTTTTTTTCAAATAATGATTGTCAGATAGGAGCATAATGTGCGTAACGCTGCTATAAAGAGACATAAGACCTACCGACTAATCAAGCCCATTTTAATTGGGAAGATTCATGCCAAATCAGAGCCCCATGTAGTAATTGGTTGGATTAAATAGAAAAAGAATGGAGAAAGAAGCAACAATGAATATTGGTAGAGTAGGTGATCCTCCAAGAAAGCACGTAAAGATTATTCTCAACTCTAAATACATATCTAATATATCTCTATTTGATATTTATCATCAATACTTTCTGACTTGAGTACCAGACGACTTTTGTCGAGGCCTCGTACGTCCCATTAAATGCTATAATTGTAGACTCAAAGTCTTAACAAGATTAGTACAATTTGAGTCGAAGCCTGCAGACAAAAAATTATAAACGTTATAACTAATCATATAAAGCCCAAAATAGTTTTAAAGGATTTTGTAAAATGTATTTCAAGTATATTATTAAAAATAATAGAAAAAAAACTATAATATTGATCTATGACATTTTTAATTTTAGTATTATCTCGTTATGGACTATATTAAACAAAGCAACATATCATTAATTGTACTCTTATTAATTGTACAAAGAAAACAACTCAATAATGTGTCTTTCAATCATTTTCATTCTACTCTTTTTTATCAATTCTGGTGTTCAAAGGCTGTCCTCCTTTGACATCGCCATTCATTACGCGAGAACATTGACCGTCTGATCATCGGAGATACTAAATAAATCAAATCAATCAATCACATCAAAATCAATCCATTTTCTCAACGGGTTAGTCAGATCGGGTCTGTGGATTTTTGGTATGGCTTTGAATTTCACACGTTAGTGTGGACTGTTGTCAACGAGTCGGGTTTTTCTGGCCATGTCTTTCTTTAGCGGGTCAAACTTTTTAACGTTCAAGACAAATTTACACAAATAACACTCATTGACCACAATGACATTTGAACAACACAAATCTCTCAAATTCCAGTTCGTACATCACTGCTATATAATCAAAAGAGTTTCTACTTCATGTAGAAATATATTACACAGTAGGCTAGCGCAAACCATGATATTCGAAATAACAAAATGGATCAATCTCTACTATTTCTAAAATCATATGCTCCTTGCACTCTGTAGCTCGAGCAAGAAGCCTTCTTCTCATCATCCTCAAGAACAAGTTTTACACCGTTGTTCTTAAGGGCGTTTACTATGGACCATATCTTTGTGCTGTTCTTTAGACCTTTCTTCTCAATCTCTCTTTCCATATCGACATGAATACCTCGCCCCTGCCCCTGTTCAAGACCATCCACTTTAAGTCTCATTGCTAACACTTCTCCCACAACTGCTGCCGCTTTCGCATTGCAAGACCGACCACATTCAAGTGAATTTTTTAGAGAATGTTCAACCGTTGATGCGGTTGCAACTATCCGTCCATTGTTCCTGTCTACCACATTTGCAGTAATATATTTCAACGATATGAACAATCTCAGCACATATCTCTTCAACAGTGTCATACGTGAAAATTCAATCTGTTAAAAAGATGGCAAGTAATTTATTAATCAAATGCCATCTACATGAAGTAATTTACACATCCCAAGCTCAAAGACAACATCAAAATCTTCAACTCTATCCTGTTAATCCATTGAATAACTCCTTCGAAAGAAGAAATCTTGTACATTTAACGTCATCTAATTAAACAACCATGTAGTTAAAAACTAGATTTCAAGCTCAAAACTAGTCACAGAACTTGCATTAAAATGTCACAAGGAGCGGACTAAATTAACATATGCAGAATGCAAATGAAACATAAGTACTAATTCCGATGCTTGTAAACAAGCGTTTAGAAGGAAGCAGAAAGAACAAAGAGATAACGAAAGTAACATGAAAAAGGCATAGTACTGGCTTGAAGTATTCAAGAAGAGGGATCTCAAAATTTCAGGAGTTCCATACATTGCAAAGGTTTCATGCTTGTTGAATTTGAAAGACAATAATTCAAAGAAGAGGAGCCAACTTCTATATTTCTTCTTATGCTTGTTGAGTTCTAAAGACAAGAACTCAAAAGATTCGCGCTTGTTGAGCTTGAAAGACAAGAATTCAAAGATGAGGAGCCAACGTCTATAGCTCTTCTTTATATATTGATCATGGAAAAAAGAGTCTCATGGTCTTCCTAATCTTGCTTTGATGTTATGAATTGTATCCAAATTATTTAGTCACGCATACTTTCAAAACTAAATACATATACAAATTGAAACATCAAACATATAAAGAGAAGAATGTTATAGAGGCCAAAACTACATGGTACTTCAAATATGTAGCATAAAACAATTTAATATTTGAATTAATATCCAATGGAGAATTGCTATATATCCATGATTTTCTGAACTTCCAAATTCAAACAAGGTTAGCAATATCTACTATATACCCCCTTTCGAATTTGAAAAGAAAGAAGTATGTAGCATTGAAAAGCATAATCATGAAGATAGACTGATGGAGATCGTATTAGATATGATATTGAAGACTTGCCGAGTTCAGAATGGCCGAGGTTAAGCACAGCTAAGTCAGACTGCTCAATGGTCATATAGAATGTTAAAAAGCTTTCAAATAGAACAAACTGAAAACCTTACCAAGACACAATTAAGCCTGCTTATCCTGTGGCGGTGGTGGCGAGGATGGGTGAAGGTAGCTGTGCTCAAGAATGGAAGAGTTCCAGCGGTGACGCGGCTAAGGAGACAACTAGTATGCTGGGTAGAATGCTGGATGTCACGAAGCGAGGGAAGACTGAAGTAGACGCCGCTGGTATTGATGGAGGCAGCGTCGGACGAACTGGAGAAACTCACCGGCATATGACGCAACGTATGGTCACGACGAGATAACAGTGGCGATAGGTTCCTGATGTAGTACGGCGGTGAGAATCTGCGAAATCAGGAACCTGGGTAAGGAATGGAGGCAGCGGAGATCAGAAAAGTGGCAGCGGCGGGTGATGGTGGCAATCTGATAGGATTGTGGCGAGGACAGACGACGGTGGCGTGTGGCTCAACCAACGAGACTACGATGCGACGGTGGTTGCGGAGTCGATCAGAGTTGGGAGTAGGGAAATATTTGGGTCGGGTTAGGTGGGTTACGGTTTCTTTCTTGTTGTGGGTTTGGGCTGGTAAGATGTGTATGTTATGGGCTAAGCTGGGCCTATGCGTGTCGCTGTTGTCAGTACTAGAGGTGGGCAAAATGTCAAAATCAAATCAAACCAAATCAAAATCAAATCAAATCTAGCAGTTTGGTTCGATTCGATTCTAGAAAAAATGAATGATTTTGGTTCTTCGTACTGAGACTATTTGGTTCTAGTTCTGGTTCTAGAACAGATAACCAAATCAAGAACCAAACTTAATTTATAATTTTATTTATATATGAATCTAATTTTGCATTAATTAAAGTCAATCCAATAGTCATTATTTTTGTATAGCCAAATGAGCCCATTAAAAGTATTACTTCAAATTCAAACCCTCAAGTTAAGAGTCACAAACGGCAAACGCTGCACTATGCATATCCCTCAAACTCAAAAGCTCAAAGTCTCAAACGAAGCAGCTTTGGCATGGCTGAAGCAAAAAAAAAATGAAGTCGATGAATTATTATATGCTTTGTATAATCAGTACAAGGGATGGGAAATCAATATCGACGGAGGTAGTGGTAGTGGTAGTGGTGATACTAATGATGGAGTCACTTTGTTGGATGGTTCTGATGATGATTGGAATTATTTTGATAATTTTAATTTCGGTTACAAGAAATTAAAAATTAGCAAAGGCAGTTTGTCTGGAAAAGATGAGATTCAAAAATATTTGATGGAACCAAATGAAGAAATAGCGGATGCAAAATTTGATATTTTGAATTGGTGGAAGATAAATACTCCAAAATTTAAAATTTTGTCAAATTTTGCAAGAAATGTGCTTGCCATTCCAGTATTTACAGTTGCTTCTAAGTCAGCATTTAGTACTGGAGGGTGCATTCTTGATTGTTTTAGGAGTTCTTTAACTACTACAATAGTTGAGTCTTTAATTTGTACCCAAAATTGATTACGAGAAGAATCTAGACTTTTGAGAGTAACTCAAGACATAATTTGCATTGAGGAGACGAAGTTCTATGAAAAAATTGAGTCTAGTAATAAAAAATTTATAAAATATTTTCACGTAACATCTTATTAATTGAAAACGATTTTAATTTAGTTTTATTTGTTTTAAATGAGTATTTTGAATTATGTTTGTATAGTTTCTTAAAGTTATAGCAGAAGTAATGAAGTACTAAATGGTTAATGGTTGTCTAGATAGTAAGAGCTAAGTTTCTTGGTTTGGTCATTTTGTCACATCCATATCTATTAGTTTCAAGTTTTAATTTTATATTTTACTTTCATATTTCATTTTTCTCATGTAGGTTTTGATGACTTCATGTAAAGGAATTGATTGGACGAAGGATAAAGATGAAACTTGATAGTTGATTTTATTAACTTCTAGCAAAAAAGCATTCGTTTATATTTTGTTCGTCAAATTTAAACTTTTGAAAAATCTTGATGACTGATAATTTGAACTTGTTAAATATTTGATGCTTATATTTTTTATTTAAGTATATATTACTAACTTATGAATATGGCGAAAGTCTGAAAATTTAAGTAATAGAATTAAAATCCAACCAAATCAAACCAAACTAGAATCGAATGGATCAATTCGGTTCGGTTCGGTTCCATATCTTAAAAAAAATCATGTGGTTCTATTATAAAAAATCATTGATTCATGGATCAATTCAGTTCTCTTGGAATCAAAACCAAATGAAACTATATCCACCCCTAGTCAGTACTGTCGGATAGATTTCATAACTAATGTCGTGTTTGATAAGGTAAATTTTTTTGTGGAAGTCAATTTCAATTGAAACAAATTTTATCCACAATTGTAACAAAATTTATCTATTTAATGGACAATTTTCATGAAAAATAAAGTCAAATGAATACCAAAAGATTCAAATTTTCTAATTTTTTCAAGTGAAAAATTATATCAATCAAATACAATTAATCGACAATTCCCGATAAAATAAGTTTTAGACATTTCAATTTCCTGTAATTTGTTTTCTTTCCACCCAAATTTCATCTTACAATCAAACGGACCCAAGAGCTTAATTATGATCAATTTCAAAATTTAAAAATAAAGTTTAAAACTTCAAAAATCAGATATTAACTAAAATATTAATATGTAATAATTAATTAAAAATATATTTTATGAAATAAATATATTAATGTCACAATTCTTTACAATTTGGTCACAAAATATCGAATTAATTGATCTCAAATTATTTTTTGATCAAAAATCAAAAGTTTTATATTTCAAAATTTATTTACCCGACAGATTACAAAAATTTATAAGTCACAACTTATTTTATAATCACAAATCATTAAATTAATTGGTTAAAAGTTATTTCTCGATAACAACTTAATAAACTGTGAGTCGGATCACACTTTTTAGATCACATAATATTTATTGGGTGGTCACAATCAACCAAATAATTGGTCACAAGCACCCCACCTATCACAACCGCAACCATCGTAGCCAACATCGCCACCCAACAACCCCAAAAAATTAGATTCATATCAAAGGTATCGCACAACCACCACCACCACCACCGCCAGCACAACCAGCACAACCACATCAAAAACCACAAAACTACCACTGCCATTCTCGATATATTCGCATATCAGTGACCTCACCTAATTGACTTCACCCACATTACATAACAAATATAAGTAGAAAGTGAAAATATCACCAACGATTCTTCCTAACTCCCTAATGCCATCGTCGCCGCCTACGCATAGATTGAGTCGTGCACGACCACAATTGTGCAACGTTCAGATTGAATCGTGTACAGTAGCAGTTCACCACCGCGTACAACGACGATTCATGATTTCTTCTTCTGACCGAAGAGCCAGTGACACAGCTGAAAAATAGAAGAGACTTCGTGCGGCAAGAGGTCGCCAACGTCGTGAACTACAGAGATAGGAGGGAAATCGAGAGCGTCGCGAGCTATATAGATCAAGGGTGTTGTGATCTATAGAGATTGGCATTGACGTCGATGGCAGCGTCGATCACGGATTGTGCGCCTTATCGCCGGAGGGATGGTTTGAATGAAGTGGAAAATGAATGATGTGTGTGAGGTGTATTGGAGGGAAATTAATTTAATTTTATAATATTAAAAAGTTTAAATTATTATTTGATTTTTGAATAAAAAAAACTTTCAAATCGAGTATTTTAAAACTCTTAATAGGTGTAATTTCCACTTGTTTATGGTTTACAAAATAGTCATGGGTTGAATTTTAAAGAGAAAAAAAATACATAATTACAAGAGTAATGGGTTATACCCCACTCATATGGAGGGGCCTACGAAAATTTTATTGTATGTGAGCTCCCTCCCATGTGAAGGGGGTGTAAATTCGTTTGTATACCATTATGTATACGTAGCATTATCCTAATTACAAAGATTTCAAAAATAACAAACTTGTGAATTTTTTGAAAATTAGGTGGTTATATTTTATGATTTTTGATAAAAAAAAAAAATTGTGAATAGGAGTGGAGGCGATCTGATTTGATTCGATTTCGAAAAGTATCAATTGAATCTTAGAAATGGAACAATTGATTCTATATCTAATTATAAAACTGAACCAATCGATTCCAGTTCGATCCAATCCGAATTTTATATATTAAAGTTATATAAATTAATTATGAAATTAATTATCGTATTGAAAATTGACGAAGGTACGAAACAACTAGTCATTATTGTATTGTAATACATAAAATCAATTAAGCCCCGTTTGAATTTCATTTTTTTAAAATATATATATATTTTTTTCTTTTTAACTACACATTTTTCAATAAAATAATATTACATGTAAACTAAAAAAAAATTCTTATTTTTTAATCACGCATTCTCCATCAATCTGCTATTTAAAAAATACATTATAACCCCAAAAATGGGGCTCAAATATGCCCTAAACAATGCAACGAATAAAAATCAACCCTACGTCTCTAAGGCTCAATATCAACTAATAAAGGTGAAAAAATGGGATAAAGTTTTAAACATAGCATAATTGTAAAATCTGGATAAAAAATTATTCTCTTGAAAATTCATACAACTATATATTTATATATTAAAAGGATATGTAGTATTTATAACCTAATTATCTTCCATAATCATCAAGGAGAATATTTTAATTCTTGATGGCCAGTCACTATGAAAACAACGAGTAATTTGTGTTCTCACGAAAGTATTTTTATTGGGGTTGCACTAAAGTTATTAATTTGTAAAATATTTATAAAATTATTTAAATTTTGATTTTGATTACCCATTAAATTTTGCTAAGGAAAGAAGAAAAAATGTATGGAAAGTGAATTTTTGTTGTGAGGTATTTTTGGTGTCTAGTGTTCAAAGATTTGATGCAATTTGGTTTAACGCACTAGAAAAAGAAAAATTCGAGAGAATTGATTTCACTATAATTTTTCAAGGAAATATATAGAATCAAACCGAAATCGACCGATTCTCGATGCATGATCCCAAAATCAGTCCATTTTGTGGAGGAATCGGAGTCAAATCAATTATCCGATTCCATCAATTTTGAGGGAAAAAAAATACCCACCTCTAATTATAATCTACAATTTAATTAAACAAGTCACTTTCACAACAACACATTATTAATGATCACGATCACATATTAGTCACAACTCACAAAAGATCATAGTTACAAAGATACAATTTGTGATTACAATCACTTTATTTTTATTTTTGTTTTTACAAATCACACATTTAATGTCGTAAATTTTTATTAGTCACAAATTACTTGATTAATTACAATTACGAAATTAACGGGTTACACTATATATCCATCCTACCCTACTCACCCTACCCTACCACTGTTGGCACCACCAAATTGTCGTCGCCACTTCAAATCCACCACAACGAGCAACACCACCTCCACTTCCATGGCGCCGCCATTACCACCTGAGGCAACTAATCCACACCATCGGACTTTACCTACACCTCAATCATCCATCACCTCACTTCCACAACCAGAAAACGGCGGTAATCTTATTCAGATCATCATGCAATATGATCCACTCCAGAAAGATGCGTCGTCGTGACCATTAGGCGCCACGTAAGTGTCGATGGCTACATTGGGAGCCCACTAGCCGAGTAAAATGAACTTCCTATGTCCCCAATAGTCCTATTTAATTTGATCTAGCGATTCTCAAATAGGTTCTACTAAAAAAGATCGACCAATTACATGAGCGGGGGATTTTTAGGGAGGAGTCGACGAGAAGCTCGAGCTAGTGTCGCCATTCTGTGTATTGTATTCCTACTCAAAAAGGGCTGTAGAGAAAAAAAAAAAAAAAGTGAGTTCGGGAGTAAATTAATTAAATCACATGTCGGGGCAAGTGAGGTGAATGAGATATACTTGATCTTTGATTTTAAAAAACAAAAAAATTAGTACCTTATTTTTGAAATTGAAACTTAAAATGTAGGGTTTAATATGATTTTTCATTTTAATTATGTAGGGTTTTATTAACTGTGATTTTAAAATATTATAAATTCTAATGCATTTCGTGAATTTAAATAAATTTTCTCATAATTCATAAGAATCTCAATAAAATTAGTAAAAATTTAAAAAAGTTCATTATATGAATTTTTAATCATGAAATTCATCCAAATATTTTGAAATGACTTCATTAATGAATCCTTATAAGTTATAGGTCCACGAGTTATTAAAAACACTTAGGGTGCGTTCTCTTTAGCGTTTTGGGGTCGTTTTCTGTTTTCTGTTTTTCAAAACGACCAAAACGCGTTCTCTTTGCCATTTTTGAAAACGTATTTTTGAAAACAAAAAAAAAATTTGTGAAGGAAACTGAAAATGGAAAAAACTCGTTTTGGGCGTTTTGTTTGAAAACACGGGAAATGTCGAAAACACGCGAAACGCCTCATTTTCTTAAACCTAACACGTGAGACTCTCCTCCTTCATTCCTCAACAGAAAGTTCGCACCTCCCGCCGCCTTCGCTACCTGAATCGAGCACCATCCGCCGTCTACCCTACCTTAATCGACAGCCAATCGAAGCCCCCTAACCTCCCTCTTCAACTCTTGTGATCTTCCTGGCCATGGAGTTGCAAAAACCACCCCCAATCACCACCCAAATCCGCGTATTGGTTGACGGTTTTTGCCATATTTGAAGCACCGTCGACCACCGTTTCTTACCGGACCACCACCATTCGACTACTCTGAACCAGGCGCATCCAATATCACCGTGGGCATCTTGCAATTTCTGTCCAGAATCCAGTGATTTTTGTGGAAATAGTCGACTGCCACTTGTGAAATATTCGACCGGGCTTTTCATTCTCAAAGCTAAACTCCAAATTGCAGCTGTACAGTTCTCGGCAGGTAATGGTCTTCCTTACTCCGTCTCTCTTAATTCATTTCGATTATGTTTCCGTAGTTGTGTAATGGTGTTAGTGATTTAGAAATCTTGATGGGTTGATAGTGATGTTTATTGTTTATACTAGCATTTTAGGTCGAATTTATTGATGGAGTTCTTTTATGGTACTTTATAGTAATATTTGATAATATGAAAGAAATATATACACATTGACATTTTAACTCTGTGGTGTTTGATCAATTTAGTCATTTCTCTCAGTAAACTCAGTAATGTGGCTGTCCCTGGTACAATAGACGAGCGAGCTATCAATACCAAGCAGGTATTGAATCCGTGGGAGAGGAACGAGAACCACACCCTGTGCCTCAATTCTGCAAAGGCAATTGGATGCACTGTGGTGAACATTGGCACTCAAGACCTAGTTGAAGCAAGAGTAAGTAAATTAGTGATGTTTAAATATTACTATATCTTTCATTTATATGTTGCTGATGTGTTTTCCATTGTTTTACAGCCCCATCTGGTCCTCGGGTTGATTTCTCAAATAATCAAGGTATAGTGCTTCAATTAATCAGTTTTGCTATATACCAGGAAGATATCAGGTTTTAATCTTCTTAATGTTTGTTAAATTTGATAATGTGGAAATAACAGATACAATTGTTAGCTGATCTGAATCTGAAAAAGACTCCTCAACTTGTTGAATTGGTGGAAGATAGCAAGGTCAGAAATTCAACCTAAAATGTTAGTGATGTTTATTGTTAGTGATGTTTATTCGATTAACATTTGACATCACACTTATTTATAAACCATTTATAAATTTGTATCCAAAAGAAGGCTAAGCAATCATATCCGATAGAATTAAGATATTGCTCTCATACAATGGAGCATTTATATCTTAGACATCACTCTGTCTGCCCAAAGAGCATAGATATTTTCGCATCGAAACTTTTGACTATACACATTTGAAGAGCAGTGAATAAATAGCTAGCCAATTATTCTTTAACTCATAAAAATGTATGCTGCAAAAGGTTTAGCTTGAACTGAGTTCAGCTGGTATGTTTAGTTTGGGAGTTTATAGTTGGTTCTTTCCCAGTGTGTTTGGTCTCTAGAAAGAAAAAAAATTGCTGCAGCTGGTATGTTTAGTTTGGGAGTTTATGGATCCTTTTGGTGTGTATTAACTATTGACCATGAGCAACTTTCACATTCATTGCTGCAGCATTAAATTTCTATAAATGAATCGTGTTGTGGTCAAACTTGATTTTGATTGATTGTTTCATTACCCGTAGTAATTTATACAAACTTGCCCCTTACTTTTATCGCTCCAGTTAACAATATATGCTTTTGCAAACACATACAATTTCTGTGATTCTGTTGAAGTAGCTGGGAATAATGTGATGTCAACATCTTCCACTGTGATGACTGGACTTGTCTCCCACAGGTGCATGTCCTTGCCATCTATGATCTTGATCATGCATAATCATTTTGAAGGTATGGAAAAGAGGCAGGTGAGGCACCAAGCGAGGGACTGGATGCTGCAGGACATTCTATGGGAACTGCATGGGCTGTTTTTAAGATTTGGAAGGCCTTCAATGCAAAAAGTGTTCTAAAGCCCTCTACCCTGGGTAAATCTGCTATCAAGACTGCTGCAGCTGAGAATAAGGGAAAGAGTTCCAAGTAATGGCTGATTAGTCATAAAATTTCTATGATTCTTGGACTCTGCAAGAAAGGGAACATGGATATAGCATTAGACTTACTATCCAAGATGATAGAAAAGAACTTGAAGGCTAATGTCTTCACATATAGTATATTGATAGATGGATATTTCAAGAAAGGTGAATGTGAACAAGCACTTAAAAATGTTTGATAGATGTATTTGATGGATGTTTGTAATGTATTTGACGGATATTTGTAATGTATTCATTTTAATGGTCATTATTTATTTGTAAAAATACTATGTTGTATTTTTTATGTTACCATTTTTTAGTTTAAGTTGCACATAAAAATGGAAAATAGTTTTCTTGTCTGAAATCAAATAGCTCGGGAAATCTGTTATTTTTGTATGAAGAATGTGATGATGACAACATATGCATTTTTTTAAGATAGAACATAAAAAAGAGGACAAAACATTTGAATTAGACGAGAGGATTTTAGCAACGCTACTCGGAGGAGAATATGGTGTTTCAAGATATACCGGAGTCAAGTCAAGATCAAGAAGTCATACATTTCGAGACGTCGTACATGATTCCTCAGATTAATTTTATATTTTGTTTAGTGTTTATTTGTTTTGCCATGACATGTAAACTTGTATCCGTATCTATTGAAATGTGTTGTCAAATTTAATTTAGTTTGTATTTTATATCTAAAAAAAATTCAAATAATGTTATATGTTATTAGAATATTTCAAGATTCAAAATATTGCAAGATTCAAAGAAATTTCAAGTTCATATGTTATTTAATACTATATTAACATTAAACAATTAAATTTAATTGAATAATAAGATTTCTTGAATAAAGTATTATCAAATTTTATATGTTAATTAGGAATATATGAAAAAAAAATCAAAATTCAAAGAAATTTCAAGTTTATATGTTATTTAATACTATATTAACATTACAAAATTAAAATTAATTGAATAATCAGATTTCTTGAATAAAATATTATCAAATAATATTATCAAAAAGTGCAAAGAGAACGCGTTTTGTGTTTTTTATTTTGAGAAACTGTTTTTCAAAATGACAAAGAGAACGCATTTTCAGTAATTTCAAAACAGACATTGAAAACACAAAACACAAAACGTTTTTCAAAACACAAAACACAAAACTGAAACACGAAGAGAACGCCCCCTTAGATTTTCAAAAAATTTATTTTAATATTTTATAAATCGATCCAAGCATATATTCAAAAATAAAAATGAAAATGGTATGGTCAAAGTGTCGGATCGGGATTGGCCGACTTTTTGGTGGTTTTAATAAAATTAAACTGATGAAAATGGAAATGAAAATTGAAATGATTTTTATAAAATTGAACAGATAGCGAGATTTTGGGAGATTTTTTGAAATACGAGTTTTGTCAATATAACAAGCACAACTTTGAGCCCGATTCTCATTTTCACCAATCAAACGAGCAGGTCAAACCAGATCAATTCTGATTACATTAATTTTAATAGAATCCATTTAAGTTCTCAATTAAGGACACTTAAAATTATAATGACTTTTAAAGTCCATTAAAATCTCAGTCAAGGCTACTCCTTAAATAGTACTTCAAAAATTAGGTGTGACTTCAAATAGATTATTTTTGTTACAATCTATGTAGTTTTTCACATTTATTTTAATTTTCTCTATCTCACTTTTCTATATTTTTTTGACTATGTAATTTAGAAAATCTTTACCTTTTAATAAGTTGCAATGATTGTAAGTTACACTCAAGTTATTTTTCACTTTTATTACGTTACAGTATTGTGACAAAGATTGTGGTGCGTTTGTAGTGTGCGTGTGTAGTTCCAATTACCGAAATTGATAAGGAAAACTTGCCTAATGGGAAGTTTATGAGTCTCCTTGACTTGTCATGGAAAATCAATCAAGTATTGTGTATACGATTTACGGGAGCGCAAAGTTTCAATCGAGGTTGAATGTCATCAA
This sequence comes from Osmanthus fragrans, assembly GCA_019395295.1. Classification (NCBI taxonomy): domain Eukaryota; kingdom Viridiplantae; phylum Streptophyta; class Magnoliopsida; order Lamiales; family Oleaceae; genus Osmanthus; species Osmanthus fragrans. The sequence continues at coordinate 23,171,021 of CM033343.1, read as the reverse complement.
TTTATTCTTCAACATCATACCATTTTGCAATAACTTCAAATATCAAGCTTGAATAAACAGGCAACTGCCAACTAGGATGAATGTTTTATCCTCACTTTGAGGGCTAATGCTAGGGAATGGCTGGATTTATGACATTATGATAGCATCACTACATGGACTGATTTGGTTTAAAAGTTCACCATAAAATATTCTTTTCCAGACAAAGTTGTGAAGCTCAAACATGATATACCAACCTCTCAGCAATTTAATTTAGGGTCGTTTGGTATGATTTTTACTTTTACTATCTATAGAAGAGTTTATTGAGGATTCTATCTTAATTTTTGTTTGAAAATTAACTTCTAAAAGAATTTTTTATTCCAAAAGTATTTTTACAGGAAGTCATATTGGACCGATTTTTTCCAAAAAAATTTCTAACTGGAAGAAATACTTTTATAAAATTAGTCAAACGGATTTAAAAGCAACTTTCAGGTCTCAAAAGTTTCTTTTGATTGCTCAAAAGTCATGTCAAACAAGCCCTTAGAAAATTTTCACAAGACTTGGAAAATGTTCAAAGATCTGCAGAGGAAGTATTCAAATTACAGAATAAAAAAGGGGGTTGCAAGTCCATACTTCTACTTCGAGTTGCTTCCTTCCAACTGATCTACAGTTGATTCAGCCTTCAATGGATCAATCAAGATAAATTGTGTTAGAGAAGCTTATGGGTTGTTTGAGATAATTGGTGAACAAAGTGCAATCCGGCCAGATAAAGGAACAGAGAAGAAGGTAGCCAGAATACATGAGGTGGATGTTTATACCCTTTTTACTACAAAAATTGCTTTAAATTGACAAAGACGATGGATGAGTTATCTACATCCCAATGAGTCAACATGGTACAAGCCCATCTTTCAGTATGTGACGCTTGTAGGAAAATCATCAAACTTTTGAATGTTTATTGATCGCCACTGGTGCAACATCGACTGAGTAAGATGCTTATGGTCAAATGCCAACAAAATAATCTATATTCTCGTATGTATAGTCAAGGTTGGAGGAGCAATCCTAACTTTTCCTATAACAATATTCAGAACCCACAGGTTGTAGATGAAGCACAAGAAAAGAAAGTAGGACAGGAGGAAGCAATGGCTCCGTTTAGCAAATCAACAATCTCAATAATGTAGAAGAACGATATTACCTTGCAAAGCCATGTTGCATATCTAAAGAATTTGAAAAAAAAAAAAAAAAAAAATCAAACAGATCAAATAATAGCAAAGATAATGGCTGAACAACCACAAAACTCCCTTTCAAGTAACACCAAAGTCAATCCAAAGAGTATGAGAATACAATTAGCACACTTAGCGGGGAACAATTCTCGAAAATTCATGTGAAGAGAAGTTCTCCTGATAACACAAGTGAATTTGCCTAACCAAATTGGTGAGATAATGAAAAGGACAAGTCAACCACACCACTAAAGAAAATTGCTCATGTCAAGGTTTATGTGTCTTCCATTCTGACTTTATTCCCTTAGAGACAAGGAAGTAGAAAAAAATTCTTGGAATTTGTTTTTTAAAAAATTTCATATGTGAAAATTACATGGACTACGTATTTCCAAGATCTCAATTCATAGATCAGAGTTATAATTTTTCTTTCAAAAATTTGATATAATTAAAATTCTAAATATAATAATTTTTATAAAAATTATTTTAGCCAGCACGGTAGGAGTGACGACGACGAGAGCCGTGTTGTGCCACGCACAGAGCATCAACAATGAGCGTCGCTTAGCTGTTGTACAATGACGCAAGCGAGCTCCGCTATGTGCACTCTCGTCGGAACGACTATGGGTGGTGTTGCTTCTTATATAAGACCAAGTGAGCACCGTGCTGTCACAAGTGAGATCACCTCTGGTTTTGCCCAGGGGTGGATCCAGCACATGGTGAGCCCCCGCGGCCACTCGTGCTGGATCCGTCAGGAGAATTTTTTTTTGTTGGAAATAGATAACATATATACATTATATATCTGATAATTCTCCTTAGTGACAAACATTTGAGGTAGTTGGGATGGTCATTCCTTGCACTTTTGAATTAAAGGTCCTGGGTTCGAATCACCCTCCTGACATATTTGTTTTGGACTCAATCTAGAGCAAAGTTCAGTTCAGCTATCTAATTTAATCTTCTAGTCCCAGCCAAACAAAATAGCTTAAATGAAAAACTAGTTTTCGTGAAAAGGCTACCGGGCTCGTACTGCAGAGTGCAGACTTTGCACCCCAATTTTCAAATTTTGAATCACTTGTCTGACAATTTTGGACCAGCCGTCATTTTCTGATGCGTGAATTTTCGAAAATGCCCTCTTCAAGAAGAATGAATGAATTACTAAAGGGTTACGTTGGTCATTTTATTCCCTAATTTTAATTTGGAAATTTTGAATCTTTTGTACACAATCTTTCCATACTATTATCCAGTTCAAAATGTACTTTTTATCCCACTTTGAAATATACACGAAATTGCTATGTCACTTACTGTTTGGTTTAGTTTTTAGTATATTATAATAAAAGTTGATAAAATATATGATTAAAATTAATAAAAATTAGAATTTCATAAAATATTTAATTAAAATTATTTGTTGACTTTTATTTTATTTTTATTTTTTTTTAAACTAAACCAAATAGGAGGCAAAAAAATAATATTCCACATGTCTCATAAATATATGCTTGTTCTTCTTTTTCGTTTGTCCCAATTTATATGTCACTTTATTTGTTGAGTAATTTCTTAATTTTTTAATATGTTCCTATTTAAAGTGTCTTATTATTAATAAAATAGTTATCATTTTTAAACATATTCACTACTTTACCATCAGGGCACTTATTGTACTTTAACAATTAATGTAACAAATTAATATATCTTCAATTTTACCGATTTTAATGCAAGTAAAAACATTTTCACCAGTGCTTTGTCCCTCTTTTTTGATTTTTTTTCTTTCCGTCTCTCTAATCAATTGATTTGAGAGTTTGATTCAATTAATGGTAGATGAATTTTTAGAAAAATTGGCCTTAGTGTTAATAAGAAGTCTTCCAATAAAACTTATTTAATTTATAAAAGATTCCACTTTTCGTTCATAAAAAATCAATTGCGAAAAAGTGGAATCGTACAAGCAAATAAAATTGATATAAGCACATAAATAATTTCAACTTTGTTAATATAAAAATGTTTGTTTAATTAACATTAATTGTAAACTGAATATTGGTATTTTGTTAATATATATTGTCTGTTTAATTGAAAAATAATTTAGGGTATTTTGTAGATTATAGAACGATTTTTTCATTTGAAATGAAAGTTCGTATCTAATTCTAGTGGTGCATCTAGTTTTTCTAGTTCTAGTCCGTACGATTTTTTGAATGTTATCTAAGTAAATATTAATAAACAATTCCCCAATCACGGACGCTGGCCATTGACAGTAAGCTTTCAACGCTCATGATCCGCTCTAGCTGAACTCGACCCCTGGATTCGCCCTTGGTTTTGCCCCATTGACTATTGCTCCTTTGCTGAGTTAGCTCCACTGCACGTCGTGGTTGGGATTTGTTGCATGCTATGGTCGAGATCTCCAGTGCCTTGATTTGGTATGGATTGTTTTAGTTGTGTTTCAGTTGGTGGGTGGGGGTTGTGGTGGTAGTAGTGCTCGTGTTAGTGGTGTTAGGGTGGCGGTGGCTATGTTGAATCCAGCGGTGGTAGCAATTATGTTTGATTTGGTGGTGGTTGTGGTGGTTTTGAAGTTGAAAATTGTAGTTTGTTGAAGGTGATGGTGGAGGTGCTGGGAGGTGGCGATGTTGGTTTGTTTGAAGTGGTAATATTGCTACCAGGAGGTGGTGGTGGTGGTTCTAGCGACAGTGGTGCAGGTGGCGATAGTGAGGTGGTAGTTACAAGTGTTAGTGGTGATCATAAATTATTTGATTGATTGTGATCAATGAAATAGATAAATCATGACTAAAAAATAATGTGTGACCTAAAAATTTGTTAATTTGTCGTCGATAATTTAATAATTTGTTACTGTAATAAGTTATGACTCATAAATTTTTTGATTTGTGTTCGATAAATAAATTATGACGTATAATTTTTTTGATTTGTAACTTCTAATATTTTTAATTTGTGACTTTGAAATAAGTTGTGACCTATAATTTTTTTGATTAGTGACCAATTAATTCGATGATTTGTGACCAAATTATATATTGTAATCATAATAGATTTAATTAATAAAATATATATTTAATTAATAATTTTATAAATAAAATTTAATTAATATTTAATTTTTGAAGTTTTAAAATGAATGATACTTAATCTCTTATATATAAAATTAGCCTCAATAAATAGGTCTAAAAGTGTAGTGGTAAAACCCAAGTTATATGTTTGAAAAGGACGACCCGGCTATGGGACGGGCTAATTGACACTATTGGAATGGTATACCATTCTCAAGGCCCACCTAAAACTTGTCAAAACTCGATTAGAAGTGGACAACCTCTAATAGGTCATTGACCTAAGCGTTTTTGAATTATATTACATGTACATAAAAATGGTATATAAGAGATTACATAAAATAATGTGAAGGGAAAAGATTTAATGAAAAAGTTAACAGTGTTTTAAACTGACAAATGATTAAATGACATGTGATATTATGTAACCCATTATACAAAATTTGATATACATGTAACAAGATCCAACGTTTTTTTTAGGTAAAAACATAATGCACAAATGCTCAGTACCAGCCCTTGAACTTGGTAATTTTTATTGAACTTCGAGCCACTTTTCCTCTATATCAATGAGAAGAGATGTGTGAAATGTTGTCCAAAATTTTATTATTAATCTTATTCAACACTATTAGTATTAAATATTAGTTTAAAAGACAGTTTCCTAACATTTAAATGATAAATTCACTTAAATATAACGTCACATGATTCATTTAATAAAATATATCAAATGTGACCACATATGCCAGTGCTGGATAGCAATATTCAAATTTTATATGTATATTGTATAAATCATTGCATGGTTATATTATATCACAATAAGTGTTTTGTACACCACAATTTCCTCATTTATATAATAATCGCGAGTAAAAGACATAAATATACTATCTATTATTTAGTGATATATTTATTCATCACACCACCATCATCCATACATGATACAACAAAAACGATACATAATTCTTATTTAAAAATACAAATGTTAAGATTATACTGCAAGAGCACCAAAGATTGAACAAAAGAAAAAGACAAGCAAGAAGAATTTGATGGTAGAGTTTTTGGTTAAAGATTTTTTATTGTGCTTTCAATCTTTCCATTATTCCATCTTCTCCCCATTTGTAGGGTAGTTGTTGGTTAAACTTGCCGTGAGATGGGTTTAGAGCCTTAAAATAATTTGAAATTCATGTCATAAAATTTCTTTTAGAGTTAATCATTAAATTACTCAAAAATTATTAAACTCTTTCCTCAAAATTATAAGCGACGAACATAAGAAAGTACATTTGTACTTTCATTTTTCACATCTTTTATGTTAAAAAACTAAAATTCAAATTAGGAAATTGATGTGATCTAAGCGACGACTACAAGTCCGGGTAAATATCCGTTGATCGTTGAAGAAGATCCAATGATTCGATCGAGAGCAAAGCGGGTCAAAGAAACGATAAGATTACATATACAAGTTACGGTGGACGCAACATTGTTCATGGCAAGAAATCAACGAATTTCATGTTGGGCTTGGATGGAGAAACAAAGTAGAGAAACTTAATTCAAGCGACAGACGAAACACTGGTGGAATCAACTATGTGACCGCATAGTTGATGGGGGCATATGGTCGCATGCCTAGTTACAGCAACTCCAGATGCTGCATTGAAGACTTCTATGTGATCGCATAGTGTAAAATTGTGACGAATTTTTCCTTTTTCCGCGAGTTTTCTAATTATGTTAAAATTCTCATTTTTTGGTACCTTTGTAATCTTTTAGACTTTATTTCTGTTTTAAATTAGGTTTTATGGGTTTCCTAGAAATATGAATCATTATTTACATTGTAAAATAAACATTATTCATATCAATTGAGAGATTAGTTTTGTAAGTAAATTTGCTTTCAATTCTTTGTTCTTTATTTTCGAACTTATCAAGAATTATTTTACTGTGACGTTCAAACAATTTGGATGAGATTCTTCAATCTTGTAATTAAGATGTCAACATATTGTCAACGATTGTGTTGGTTGCTTGGTTCAATATTTTTGGATCAAACTCAAAACTTTGATTTTATTGGTTTTCTTGGGTTGTGATTCAATCTCGTATGGGTTTCGTAGCTACAACTATTACGTGGGTTCGCATTAGTTGGTATCACAGTTTAGGCTCCAAAATTCAAGATTATATCCTTTTCTTTTTTTGAGTCTTTTGTTTTCTTTTGTTTTCATTCTTCACGCTCTTCGTGTTATTCGTTTGTTTGTCTTTAATCCATAAAAGTTCGAAAAAATTCGAAAGTTTGTTTCCGTGCTAATTTAGCACCCAAATCAGTTTCCATTTCTTCTACTCGTATTGTAACCGAATTTTCGAGCAAAAAAAATACGAAAAAAATTCAAAATTTAAAAAAAAAAAAAATTTATTTCAAAAATTAACAGGACATAATCTTCTTAGTCAAAAAAATTTATTTTTTTTATATATAAATCAGTCTGGTCCAATCTAAAATTCAAGAACCATTTTTCTTGAATTATTAAAGTTCTCATTCAAAATTGTCTAATTCTTTTGCTTTTTTTTTTTTTTTTTTTTTTTCATTTCTTCTCGAGTCTTCTAATTTACAATTCTTACTCACAATCCAGTTTGAATTCTTCGAGAATAAGAGTTAGTTGAGTTTGAATTAGTTTTTTGAAGCACTTGGACAAAAATATTGAATGGAAAAAAGGCAAGAGTGGTGATACTATTCGAGGGGAAACAGTCAATTTGAGTTAAACATGAGCATAAACAAGCGAGACACGTATTACATTAGATTTAGGATGTCGGACATAGACGATTCTACATCAAGCAGGAACAACAATCAAATCAACATGTCAGAGGAGATGATACGACGGTTTGAGAGGCTGTTTGAAGATGTAAGGGATATGTTGGATAGGTAGGAGGCGTGGATAGAAATGCGAGACCCATTATTTTCCAATTTACATAGGGGAGTTCACAATGCAAGAGACAGAGTAGGCGGGAGCCTAGTGCAGAGAATCGTAGTGATTTTGAAGTGGGTAGCAGTATAGATGAGGATGCAATAGTGGATGTCAAGTTAGGGAGAATAAAGAATAGATGAGTTAGGCATGAAAAAATGGGTAAAGAACCTATTAGAGATGGAGTCAACGGTAGTATGGGTCACATCAAAATGACCATTCCTTCATTCAAAGGAAGAAGTGATCTGAAAGCTTACTTGGAGTGAGAAAAGAAAGTTGAATTGATATTTGATTGTCACAACTATTTGGAGGAAAAAAAGGTAAAAATTACAGTCCTTGAATTCATTGATTATGTTATTACTTGGTGAGATCAAGTAATGACTTCTAGGAGGAGGAATCGTGAGAGGCCTATTAATACATGAGATGAACTGAAGGCTATCATGAGGAAGAGGTTTGCGCCTAGTTATTACTATAGGGAGTTTCATTAAAAATTGCAAAGCCTCTACCAAAGGTTTAGAAGTGGGGAAGACTATCACAGGGAGACGAAGATAATGATGATTAGAGCGAATGTCGAGGAGGATAGGGAGACCACTGTAGCTCGATTTTTGAATGGCTTGGATAATAAAATAGCTAATGTAGTGGAGTTGCAACATTATGTGAAATTAAAAAACATGCTACATGTGGCTATGAAGGTGGAGAGACAATTGAAGAGGAAGGGAACGACTAGGTATCCATCAGGCTTTTCGGGTTCTAATCCATCTTGAAAATCGAAGTGGGACAAACAACAAGAGAAATGAGGCTGTTTCAAAGGGCAAAACTGAAATACTAAAAGGGAAAGAGGAAAGTACTGGCAATGTCATATCCAAAGTAGAATATCATTCATCTAAGAGTCGAGACATCAAATGCTTTAGGTGCTTGGGTTCGAGACAAATTGCTTCTCAATGTCCAAATAAGAGGGCAATGATTCTACGAGATAATGGAGAAGTGGTGAGTGAAAGTAAAGGTGACTATGATGACATGCCGGAATTGGAAGAAACTAGCAATGGAGAAAAGGTGGAATATGCAGTGGGCAAGTTAATGGTCACGAGGCAAGCTCTTAGTGTCAAATTAAAATAGATGACTTGGAGTAACAAAGGAAGAACATATTTCATACCCGATGTCACATCAACAATAACGTATGTAGCATGATTATTGATGGTGTAGGTATACTAATGTGGCTAGCACCACGCTTGTTAAAAAGTTGGGGTTAACTTTGTTAAAATATCCTAAACTTTATAGGTTTCAATGGTTGAATGAATGTGGAGAGGTTAAGGTGAATAAAATGATATTGGTGAGCTTTTTGATTCGTAGATATCATGATGAAGTGACGTGTGATGTAATTCTTATGTATGTCAGACATATTTTGTTGGGAATGACACGACAATATGATAGAAAATTAATTCGTGGTGGTTACAAGAATAGATATAGCTTCAACAAGGATGAAAAATCTATTACTTTTGTACCAATAATATCGGCACAAGTGTATGAAGATCAAATTAAATTGAAACGTAATGAAGAAAAAAATTGAGAGAAAAAGAGAGTAAGAGATAAAATGATAAGGTGGCTAGTAGTAAAAAGCCACGAGAGGAAAAAGAAAAAGAGTCTTCCCAGCGGATAGAAAGTCGAAAGTGAATTTCTTTGCAAAATGGAGTGAGTTGAAGATGGTAATAGTTGTGAGGCAACAAATAATCATGTTGGTAATGTTGGTGTATAAAGAGTCACTCCTCAATCTTGAGGAATCTAACTAACACACACATATTTAGTTTGTTTACTTCTTTGTTGCAGAAATTCAAAGATGTGTTCCAAGAGGATGTGCCTAGTGGGTTACCACCCATTCAAGGCATTGAACATTAGATTGATTTCGTACCTGGAGCTGTCATTCCACATAGGCCTACTTACCAAATTAATCTCGATGAAACCAATGAACTTCAAAGGCAAGTGAGGAGTTGATGAGCAAAGGGTATGTGAGAGAGAGTATGAGTCCATGTGTCGTGCCAATGCTGCTTGTGTCAAAGAAAGATGGAACTTGAAGGATTTGTGTGAATTGCAGAGTCATCAACAATATAACGGTAAAATATCTCCACCATATTCCTAGGTTAGATGAATTACAGGATGCATGCATATTTAGTAAAATTGATTTTAAAAGTGGTTATCACCAAATTAGGATGAGAGAATGAGATGAGTGGAAAACTGATTTTAAAACTAAACATGGACTGTATGAATGGTAAGTTATGCCATTTGGACTTATTAATGCACCTATCACATTTATGAGATTGATGAATCATGTTTTGCGTGCATTCATAGGTAGATTCGTAGTGGTTTGCTTCGATGATATCTTGATTTATATTAAAGACTTAAATGGGCATATATGGAATTTACGGTGTGCTTGTGGTTTTAAGATATGAACAACTTTATGCCAACTATATAAAAAGTGTACATTTTGCATGAAAAAAGTTATATTTCTTGGGTATGTGGTTAGTGCAAAGCGGATAGAAGTAGATTAGCAGAAATCAAAGCTATTAAGAAATGACCAACACCTAAAAGTATAACTGAGATAAGAAGTTTCCACGATTTAGCTAGTTTCTATAGGCGTTTTGTTAAAAACTTTAGCACAATTGTCCCACCACTCATAGAAATCGTAAAGAAAAGTGTAAGATTTTACTGGAGCGTTGAGCAAGAACATGCATTTAACACGATTAAAGATAGGTTGTCTAAGACACCGATTTTAGCACTTCCTAATTTTGACAAAACTTCTGAGATTGAATGTGATGCCTCAAGGATAGGTATTGGAACTGTTTTAATGCAGGATAGAAAATCGATAGCTTACGTCAGTAAAAAGTTAAGTGGGGCAGCTCTCAATTACCCTACTTATGACAAGGAGTTGTATGCACTTGCTCGAGTTTTGGATACATAACGGCACTACTTATGACCAATGGAGTTCGTGATTCACACCAATCATGAGTCCTTGAAGCATTTGAAAGGTCAAAGTAAGCTAAACAAGATGCATGCAAGATAGATGGAGTTCATTGAGACATCCATATATTTCATTTGGTACAAACAAGGTAAAGAAAACGTGATAGCAAATGCGTTATCAAGAAGATATGTGATTTTAACTTCCTTAAGTGCTAAACTGTTTGGATTTCAATATGTTAATGACATGTATTCTAATGAGTCAGATTTTTCTAATAGATATGAATCATATGAATAAGGGGTTGTGGATGGGTTCTTTAGGCATAATGAGTATTTATTTCGGAAATAAATTATGCGTTCCAAATTGTTCAATGAGAGAGTTGTTAGTAAGAGAGACACATAGTAAATGTTTAATGGGACACTTTGGGGTTGATAAGACCTTAAAGATGTTAGGAGAACATTTTTATTGATCAGTGATGAAAATTGATGACCATCGTTTTTGTAGTGGATGCATCACTTGTAAAAATGCTAAATGTAAGGTTTTACCTCAATGGTTGTATACACATCTACCTATTCCTAGTGAACATTGGGTTGACATTTTTATGGACTTCATTTTGGATTTACCTAGGATTAAGAATGGAAGAGATTCAATATTTGTGGTTGTAGATAGATTTAGTAAAAGACACACTTCATTCCATAGTCACTTTTGGAGGTTTTTGTGACATAAGTTAGGCATAAAGCTATTGTTTTATACAACTTGTCATCCACAAACCAATGGACAAAGTAAGGTAGTTAATAGGATTATGATACAATTGTTACGCACTGTAGTTAATAAAAATTTGAAGAGTTGGAAAGAGTTCTTGCCATTTGAAATAGTATATGGTTTTAATCCACTAAGACCTTTGAATTAAATTCTTTCACCTGTTAATGAACATGGTAGTTCAGGTGGAAAAAAGAAGGCGAAATGGGTGAAATCATTACATTAAAAGGTAATGATGCAAATTGAAAAGAAAAATAAGCAATATGCGTCGCAAACAAACAAGGGTCGGAAAAGCGTTATATTTGAATTTGGTGATTGGGTTTGGTATACTTGAGAAAATGAACGTCTTTCGGAACAAAGAAAGTCAAAGTTGCAATCACGGGGAGATGGTCCATTTCAAGTCTTTGAAAGAATCAATGACAATGCCTACAAGTTGTATCTGCCTGGTGAGTATAATGTTTCGGCAAAAGAAAAATAAGCATTATGCGTCGTAAGCAAAAACAATGGTCGGAAAAACGTTATATTTGAATTCGGTGATTGGGTTTGGGTACACTTGAGAAAATGAACGTTTTCCAGAACAAAGAAAGTCAAAGTTGCAACTACGAGGAGATTGTCCATTTCAAGTCCTTGAAATGATCAATGACAATGACAACAAGCTGGATCTTCCTAGTGAGTATAATGTTTTGGCTTTCTTTAATGTGTCTAATCTTTCTGTCTTTGACGCAGGTACATATTCTATATCGAATCCTTTCAAAGAGGAAGAGAATGATGTGATCCAAGCAACGATTACAAGTTCGGGCAAAGATCCATTGATCGTTGAAGAATGCCCAATGAAAACATAGATGAGATTACTTGTACAAGTTATGGTGGACGAAACATTGTTTATGTCAAGCAAATCAACGAATTTCATGTTGGACTTTGATGGAGAAACAAAGTGGAGCAACTTAATTCAAGCGATGAACGGAGACCCTGGTGAGATCAACTATGCGACCGCATAGTTGATTGGGGCATGCGGTCACATGCCTAGTTACAACAACTCCAGACGCTGCATTGAAGACTTCTATGCGACCACATAGATTAATAATATGCGGCTACATAGTGTAAAATTGTGACGATTTTTTCCTTTTTCTGCGAGTTTTCTAATTACGTTAGAATTTTAATTTTTTGGTATCTTTGTAATCTTTTGGACTTTACTTCTGTTTTAAACTAGATTTTATGAGTTTCCTATAAATATGATTCATTATTTACATTGTAAAACAAACATTATTCATATCAATTGAGAGATTAATTTTGTGAGCAAATTTACTTTCAATTCCTTATTTTTCATTGAACAAATTTCGAACTTATCAAGAATTATTTTATTGTGGCGTTCAAACAATCCGAGTAAGATTCTTAAGTCATGTAATCAAGATGTGAACATATTGTCGACGATTGTGTTGGTTGTTTAGTTCAATATTTTTGGGTCATACTCAAAATTTTGATTTTATTGGCCTCTTGGGTTGTGATTCAATCTTGTGTCATCAGAAATACATTGAAAGTTCAGGGAGTTATCTTTGTTCGATGGCAGTCTATCATTCTCAATTCAAGTTTGAAAAATTATTTTCTGACAATTGCTAAATAATAAATTTTATCATTAATGGGGTAAGAAATATAAATTTTCAATTAAAAAATTTTGGACGGATTTTCCATTATTTCCTGTGTTTTCTATATAAAAGAGAGAATTTTTTTTTATTTTTTATCAACAATAGATCGTCAAACTTCTATAATATAAGAAGTGACATAAACGTAGAACCTTAACTAATTATAAAGTTTTATTAAGAGACAAGTGATATAAACTTTGGGTTCATCATATTTAAAAATTTAATTAATTTTAATGAAAGTTCAATTTTTTCCTAAGTGAGAAGAATTTCAAACATGAGAATTTTGTTATTAGTGTCATTGGATTTATTTCAAAGTCCAACAAAAGTAGGAATATCATCATACCCTTAAAAGTTAAAACAGATAATAAAACGTTTCGTTAGGGTACTATGCTTACTTAAATTTGCTTTAAGTAAATTTTATTTCCAAATATGTTTAAGTAAATTTTATATTTATTATTTTACTTATATCAATTTAGATCACAGGAAAAACAAATTATTTATTTTCAATTTACATATTTAAGTATATTACTTTGATGGCGTTTTATTTAAATAAAATTCACTTGTTATTATTTTTATCTAGCAACAAAAAAAATTATTTATTTTGAAATCTACTAATTTTATTATGAGTTTTATAAGTCAAGCCAAACAGGTAGTAAGTACTAAGTCGTGATTTCAATCAAGTTATACTTCTCGTCGCCGTATAAATACGTAAATACATCAAGTCTAGATCTATTATTATCCGCTCCTCCTCCCAACAAAGGAAACCTCTTCGTACAATCCAATTTCAACCTCTGCAATTATCGACAGAGATGAGTCACCAAGCTGAGTCTTCCGACTCGTAAGTATCAATTTTTGAACTCCGATTAAATCATCTACAATGAATCGCCGATAATTTTGTGATATTGAAATAATCGCCGGAATTTTGACGTTTTTTCCTTCTTCAACAGGAAAGGCGGGAAGAAGGACTTCTCGACGGCTATTTTGGAGAGGAAAAAGGCTGCGAATCGGCTGGTCGTTGATGAGGCTGTCAACGATGACAACTCCGTCGTCGCGCTCCACCCCACTACCATGGAGAAGCTCCAGCTTTTCCGCGGAGACACTATTTTGATTAAGGTGTTATTTCTATTGCTGGTTTTTAATTTCTTTTTTTTGGGGGGGGGGGGGGGGTTAGGGTTTCTGGAAAACGTTGGAAACTATTAGTTAAGAATTGTTGCTTCGTATGATAGAAATCAGGTTTTGCAAATATACTTGCCCATTAGGTTTTGGCTTAGGTCAACTTAAAATTGGGTAGGTTTGAATTAACTTACTGTGGTACTTCAATTTAGTTAATACTATTTGAAATGTCTTGATAGAAAGGATTTGTAAATTGTGAGTTGTGTTTGAGGGAATCTGAATTTCTATGATTAAGACTATCTAAGCCCTCATATGCATTATTATCTAGAGAATGACAATACTTGGCCTTGCTTTGGGATTATTGCCAGCTGGATATTTGACTGTTTGACACTGAATTTAGTTTTTGCTAAACCCCATATTATTTCCGTGAGATACAACCCGTGTATTAAGGTTACAGAGGTTTTAAGATCAGTTTCTGCGTGTTCCAGTTATAGTCAAATTTACCTCTTTACTTTTATTCAATCATATGTAGGATGCTTAAATAAAACATTTGTTGCTTATGTAGGGGTTAAATGTATGAAGAAGTTAACAGGGTTTCACTACAGAATATGGGTTTATGGTTTCTGGGCATATTATATTGATTAATAAGTAATAACTAGTTACAGTTATGTGACATTTTCTGCTTTACCTATTAAGACAGCACATTCATAATTGGTGAACTCACGTTCTTGGTATTCTGCTACAATTTTCCCAGGGCAAGAAAAGGAAGGATACAGTGTGCATTGCCCTTGCTGATGAGACCTGTGAGGAGCCGAAGATTAGAATGAACAAGGTTGTCAGGACGAACTTGAGGGTTCGGCTTGGAGATGTAGTATCTGTGCACCAGTGCCCAGATGTCAAATATGGAAAGCGTGTCCATGTCCTGCCCCTGGATGATACAATAGAAGGTCTCACTGGGGATCTGTTTGACGCATACCTGAAACGTAAGTCCTTGAACATGATTAAATTGCTTGGTTTCACTTGTGATGATTGGCTCTAATAGATGAGAGTTGGTTGATTCAGTATTATCCACTGCTAGTTTACTGCCGTTAAATGCATGGATTGCTCTTTTTGATGAGTTGAAAATTTGTATCTGTTTGCTGATTCAATGTTGTTTCATCCTGTTTGTTCACTTTCTGTAGTTTTTGTGTTGCACAGTCTTCGTTAACTGATAATATTCCATCTGCAGCTTACTTTCTGGAGGCATATCGCCCTTTGAGGAAAGGGGACCATTTTCTTGTGAGAGGAGGGATGAGAAGCGTGGAATTTAAAGTCATTGAAACTGATCCTGGGGAGTATTGTGTTGTTGCTCCTGATACTGAGATCTTCTGTGAAGGGGAGCCTGTGAGGAGGGATGATGAGGATAGGTTAGATGAGATTGGCTATGATGATGTGGGTGGTGTCAGGAAACAAATGGCTCAGATTCGTGAATTGGTGGAGTTGCCCCTGAGGCATCCTCAGCTTTTCAAATCCATTGGCGTGAAACCACCAAAAGGAATTTTGCTTTATGGACCTCCAGGTTCTGGAAAGACCTTAATTGCTAGAGCTGTTGCAAATGAAACAGGTGCTTTCTTCTTCTTGATTAATGGCCCCGAAATTATGTCCAAATTGGCCGGAGAGAGTGAAAGCAATCTTAGGAAGGCATTTGAGGAGGCTGAGAAGAATGCGCCATCAATTATTTTTATTGACGAAATTGATTCAATAGCACCCAAGCGAGAGAAGACACATGGTGAAGTTGAAAGGAGGATTGTTTCTCAACTCTTGACTCTCATGGATGGACTGAAATCTCGTGCACACGTCATTGTTATGGGGGCAACTAATCGTCCAAACAGCATTGATCCGGCTCTCAGAAGGTTTGGTAGGTTTGACAGGGAAATAGACATTGGCGTTCCTGATGAAGTTGGACGCCTTGAAGTTCTTCGTATACATACTAAGAACATGAAGCTTTCTGATGATGTAGGGCCGTCATTTTACTTTTAAAATCAAAATTTGTTTTCATGGGAACAAAATGAAAAATTTACAAATATCATTATTATGCAGGTTGATTTAGAAAGAGTTGCAAAAGACACCCATGGCTATGTTGGTGCTGACCTTGCAGCTCTCTGCACTGAAGCTGCACTCCAGTGCATTAGAGAGAAAATGGATGTCATTGATTTAGAAGATGATTCAATTGATGCTGAGATACTAAACTCTATGGCTGTTACAAATGATCACTTCCAGACTGCTCTTGGAATAAGCAATCCTTCTGCTTTACGCGAAACTGTGAGTGACTTTCTGCGTAACATGCCTACTTGCAGTTATGGGGTATGAATTTTAATTTTGTAATTTATACTCCCTATTTTTCTTACTTGATGAGCAGGTTGTTGAAGTGCCCAATGTCTCATGGGAAGATATTGGAGGGCTTGAAAATGTCAAGAGAGGGAGCTTCAAGAGGTAATTGAAACCATCAAGTTTGATTTGAGCTGTACCATATTTTTTTGTGCATTTTTAGGAGTTGAACATTGCGAACCTTTGGTTTTCTTGTAGACCGTTCAATATCCGGTGGAACATCCAGAGAAGTTTGAGAAATTTGGTATGTCACCTTCAAAAGGTGTTCTTTTCTATGGTCCTCCTGGATGTGGTAAAACCCTACTGGCGAAGGCAATTGCAAATGAATGTCAAGCAAATTTCATCAGTGTTAAAGGACCTGAATTGCTGACCATGTGGTTTGGAGAGAGTGAAGCTAATGTTCGTGAAATCTTTGACAAGGCTAGACAATCTGCACCATGTGTTCTCTTCTTTGATGAGCTTGACTCTATTGCTACTCAGGTTGGTCTTCTGCATGTTATGTTTGTTTAACACACACACACACACACACACACACACACATATATATATAAGCGAAACAAAAAAATGAGCAGATGGAGTGATATTTATTTTTTGAGTAAGTGTTTATTTTGTGCTTTGGCTTAGGAAAAAAACCATTTTCCCTAAATCTAGATTCCCATACATAAAGCATTTCAGTAATTTGTCACACTTTTTGAGCTTTAAAGTAACTAGGATCCCAAACATAAATGTGATTGATATACTTCTTATCAAAACTTGTTCAAAAATGAATTCTATTCCATAACGTCGCCATTTTTTTTTAACTTAAAAAGGTTATCTTTTCTGTAAGCCCACCTAAACATGCTCGTAATCTTATAACTTTGAAGCTTATAAGGGGAAAAATCATTAAGTTTAGGACCATGTGCCTAATATTGTGGTTGAGACGAAATAAGGTAAACTGTAGAGAACTGCAATTTTATTTGCCTATACTAGTGCCAAATATAATGAAACTTCTGTTCAAACCATTTTGGTATTATTGTAGAGGGGAGGCAGTGTTGGAGATGCTGGTGGTGCTGCTGATCGGGTTCTCAACCAACTCCTAACTGAAATGGATGGCATGAATGCAAAAAAGACTGTTTTCATTATTGGGGCTACTAACAGACCTGATATAATTGACCCTGCACTTCTTCGTCCTGGTCGTCTTGATCAGTTAATTTATATTCCTCTTCCAGATGAAGACTCACGTCATCAGATTTTCAAGGCATGTCTTAGAAAATCACCGCTTTCCAAAGATGTTGATTTGAGAGCTCTTGCTAAATATACTCAAGGATTTAGTGGGGCAGATATCACAGAGATATGCCAACGGGCTTGTAAATATGCAATAAGAGAGAACATTGAGAAAGTAAGCTTTTTCTCACTTCTTGGCTTACCTTCTCTTTTAATTTCTGCGAAGACATGAGATTATCCATCTCTCTCCATGTAACCTGACACCATAAAATTTGATAATAATAATAATAATAATAATAATAATAATAATGATTTATCATTAAAATTGCTTGGTAACATGAAGATATTAAGCCCCCATTTGGTCCCCATTAAATTAAGTTTTATTTTTCTCCCTTCTATTTAAACCACACAATTTTTCATAAAATAATATTTCACGTAAATCGAAAACTTTTCCTTTTTTTTTGTCAACCACACAATCTCCAAAAAAAAACTATTCCACCCATTGAAATTTGAAATAATGGGGGTCAAACCGGGGTTACATGTACTATGTTTTTTTTCTCTGTGCGTGCTCTTAGATGTACATACATTCTGTTATTCTTTTATGCCCCTTGCTTATCTGGATATTTAAACTTGATTAGAATCCAGAATTCTAGGCTAACCTGTGCTGTGTTGTTTTCTTACAGTATGTTTCTTCTGTTAGTTTCCATTACATTTGACGAAAAATCTTTCATTATCATCAATTATATGTACTTTTTCTCTGTTTTTGTACATATTCATGTTCTTGTTTCTAGAAGATGACTCGGACGGATGACCACATTTTCCTTTTTGGCAACTAGGCTCTTGTAACAGAAACAGATTTTGATTAAGCTCCCAAACAAACCATTAATATTTTGCAGGTTACTGTTGATTTTAACAGCTACCGTATACTAGTATTTCTGGTTTCTGCTTGGTGGAACTTCAGATGTTCTCTAAGACACCTGACTATATTTAGCCTTTCCCTTAACCATCATGATACCTAGTATGATTAGGCAAGTTATATCCAGATTGCACACTTAAGATCAAGTCAAAGCTTACCATGATCTGTAACCTTGTCAGCCTCATTATCTTCGACACTGTTGATTCTTTTATTTGATTATACAATTTTATTTTTATTATGGGTGTTAGAGGTCTTTGACTACTGACAACTAATTCTCCTCATTTCAGGATATAGAAAGGGAGAGGAGGAGAAAGGATAATCCTGATTCAATGGATGAGGACGTTGATGATGAAGTGGCGGAGATCAAGCCAGCCCATTTTGAGGAGTCCATGAAGTATGCACGTAGAAGTGTGAGTGATGCTGATATACGCAAATACCAGGCTTTTGCTCAGACCTTGCAGCAAATCTCGGGGATTTGGAACTGAATTCCGGTTTGCGGAGTCAGGAACTGGGGTTTCTGCAGCTGATCCCTTTGCAGCTTCTGCTGGTGGAGCTGATGAAGATGATTTATATAGTTAGATTTCCAGCATTACTTTCCCATAATCTTTCCTTCATACATTTGTAGTAAACAGGAGTGGGTAATCATTTGCTTGCTTATGTTCCTTGAAGTTATCTTGCTTCTGAGATTCTGGAATTTGTATGATTACTCGATTAACTTATTACTTCTTCCTGGCCGTACAATATGGTGTTCTAGTGCTTATTTATTTTGGGGATGTAGTGCCTTTTTTCTTTTCAGAAACATGAACTGAAATATTATCCTATTCTAGCATTCATCTGGGAACGGTTTGCAGGTGACATGTTTGGGTAAGCTTCAGAGTTATTTTCTAAGTCACCGTTTTTGCTTAACAATTGGATTTTGTATTTTTCAGTTTAGAAACATAAAAGAGTTAATTTTCCAAATAACTTTAGAGATGAAAGAACGTGTATACGCGTATTGCTCAACTGTTATTAATTATGAAACTTCTAAATATTCACGGACTACCGATTTCTTCCCAGTCATTATGTACATTTATAGTAATAATTTATCATGATAAATCTGTGAGCTTGCATGTGTTGTATTAAATCTGAACAACTTCAATGTCTCATTATTGCTCGTTTATTTGAAACTTCTTCCCTCCTTCTAGCACTCGGATAGGTGAATTGTTAAATGAGTTGGATATATTACACTCAATATCTATTTATTGTAGGGTATACTCGGTAACTAACTATTGCATTTGTTATGAAACTTGTCTACACAAAACTAGTGTTGATATGACATTTTTGTTTAGGTGATGGTGGATCCCTCATTCATTGTCCAATGCATTGAAATAAATAAGGATTTCAGTGTAACTGTCGATAACTTTTCTTTTTTGGCTCTTCTACCTCTCTCTCTCCTTGACTGTCTACTCAATCAAATTTTGACACATCATTATAATTTTAAAATAAAGTGTCAAATTTTGAGGGAGTATAGTTTTCTTATATTTTCTGAAAAGTTGAATTGTATGTCACTCAAATTTTGACACTTCACAATTATAGTAATGTGTCAAAATTGATCGAGGGAATAAGGAGATGAGGATAGTAGATTTGAACTTGTCGATCTGTATACCTTTGTATTATTCATGAAACACCTTTTCATTTGCATTTATGCGTATATATACTAGTGTCCATTACACTACTTTCATGTCATTGGCATGACATACTTCGTTGACATTGCTAGTGTCAATATATGTCCCTTTTGTGTCCTTGACGGTTCATCACATCTAGTCCATCTCTCGTTTGTGTTTTGACATATTATATCGTGATGAAAAGATGAACATTGGTAATATAATTGGAGCGCTACATAGTACATGCTAGATTTATGGCACTGTTCAGCAATTACAATGAATATTTTCTCCATTACAAGTTAAAACTTTAAAGTGTCTAATGTGATCAATTTCTCCACCAAGATTTGGATGCGGAATTAATTTCCAATTTTTTTGTATTTTTGAAAAATAGGAGGTGTCGACCATGGACTTCTACACTATTGACAAATGAGTTGTGATCAAAAGCTCAATATGTTAAAAAAAACAATATATATAAATATTTAAATTTAATCTTCAACATCATAATAATATACAATCCACACAAAGATTAACGGCTGATATTACAACCAAAATTGTGAAACTTGATAGACAATCAATCTTCATTTTCTTGTACGCTCCACACAAGAACACTTATATCTAGAACAAATGAATTACAGTTTTCGAGCCAAAAACCATGTATTCTCACACACACACACACAAAATCAGCTAGTTCTCTCACAAGCTGGCTTGGCCATGTTACATTAATCCTTAATCCCAAATACATTTCTAAGGTTGCTGAGAATCCTTACCCGAAAAGCACCTTATCGAGCCATAAGTGTGATAATTCACATAACGACTAGGGGCGGACGAGTGGCCAGACCCTTTTGGCTTGCAATTCTTCACTTCCTTCTTATGGAAAACTCTTTGCTTGTGACTCAACAATGGCTTTAAGGTGACAAAGTCACTAGCCTTAGACCCTAATGGCAATGCAGTAGAGGGTGCACTAGGCAATATTGGATGATGCCTAGCCATTGTTTCATATATTGGAGACAACAAAAGAAGGACACAAATAAATGTTCGAAACATACTTAGGTTTCTTTGTATGTGATGTTTGTGTATGTGATGTTTGTGTAGTGTGGAAAGAGAGGTTTATATGGCATAGGAAAAGAAGAGGTGAATTGGGGACTTAAATAGACTCGTGAGTAGCACAGCTAATTGTAGACAAAGAATACTTTGATATTTGAAATTATTACACATACACTCCTGTATTTATTTTGTATTAATGCGTAGTATATGCTACGTATGAGGTTAAAACTTTTCAATCTAGTACTGTAGTTTTAACGTTGTTTTTTTCAATCATGGCCTAAAACTTAAAAAAAAAATTCTTAGTTAGAAGTCATTGTAGTATCGATATTGTTTTCCATCCGTCAGTTCGTCTCCCTTCCATTTAAAAATTAACGATCTTGGTGACATGACAAACAATCTTTTTATTTTTCAAACGATCAGGAGTGATGGATGGATGGATGGAACAATGTTGAAACTATAGTAATCTTGGGAAATAACCTTGAAAGTGTAATAACTATTCGTAAAAATTTTAACGTTTATCGACTGTTGAGAAACAAGTTTGAAATTACAATGATCAATCAGAAAAATTTTAAGTTCAATAACTGTTAAATAACGTTCAAAAGTACAGTCTAGATACTAAGTGTCATGTTTAATAAGTTGGATAAGATATTTCTTTCATTGAATATATTTGACAAGAAATGTTGCTATTTGATAAGTGAGTGATTCACAAATTGTGTGAATCAAAATTCACATAACTGTGGATCCGATGCTTATAATTTTATTAATCTTTGTCAATTGTATTTAATTCAACGTGCACGGGAGATAGGCATGAGTTGGTTTGGTGGGTGCACTTTTGTCAGTTCAGTGCCTGATGGGAGGTGAGAATGCCCGTGAAATTCTGCCAAGGCAATTAAAATCAAATTTCAAATTTCCCTATATATGTGCTTTAAATCTAAGCGACGCCGCATTTACACCGACTGGTAATATTTTGAGGTGTGCCAGGTTCTTGGGACCAATGTTTGAGCACTAAGGTACACTTTTTATAATTTTTTGGTCGGTCACTTAAATTTTGGACAATTCTACTCTCGTCACCATAATATTACACATTTTTCGTTTGTGTTCAAACATCGCAATTGGAGGGGGTGTCTGGTATACAATATTAGATAACACTACATAAAAAATAATGAACAAGATTTAAATTTTTTTTTTTTTTTTTTTTTAGTTTATATAGTACGGTACAATCTAACTTAACGTGTTCAAATTAGACAAATAAATTTAGTCTAAATATTCTCATAGAATTCTCTAAAAGTAAGATTGATGTACCTAAATGGAGATAATTTGAGTAAATGTCCAAAATTTGTGATTAAATTTAAAAGGAGTTATGCTACATGTATAAAATTGATTGACAAAGTAATATCTATACCAATTATTTCAAAACAGATTTTTAAATCATTGAAGAGCAATGATCTGAATTTTGTCAACACTTGTTTTGTCAACTGATTTTGTAAACACACTTTGTACAAATAGCCTAATTCATTTAAAAGACGACTTCGGTTGAAGACTTCGACCAAATATTCAATTTCCATTTTTGGAGTAATTTAGGCTAATTTTCCATATTATTGATATCACCAAATTTTATTATAACATGGAAAAAGAACAAATGGAGCTCGGGTTGCAGACTCGTACTCTACAGGTTGCTTCCTTTATTACCAGTAGTAAATAAACCCAAAGTTCATGTTATTCTCTTTTCAAAACTGCCCTTTAGTTTTTGAAATATTTTGTTTTGAATCCATGGATATATTATTGGTGGTGGTAGTTTTAGTAGTTGAAAGTAGCATAAAATTAAAACTTTTTTACCTGTGTAGAAGATGGTGTGATAAATTCTTTGTTTATTGCAATAAGAACTCAACCAAAGGTAGTTGATTAGTATGGATTTATTATTAATGGCTTTTTCTAAGTCATTTATGAATATTAAAGAATATAGTTGTGTTTCTTGATGGGTTTTTCTTCATGGAGTGTGAATTTAAGTGTTATTTAAAGTTGGGTGTCCAATAATTTAAAGAAGAAATTACATCAAGTGGTTGTGATATCAAGAGAAGGGCTCTAGCCTCTACGTAGAGTTAAATCTTGAAATTTATTGTCTTTTAAGAAAGGGGACACGAATTTGTTGGTTAGGGACGATTTGATGAGGTTGGATTTAATTTGAATAGAGTCTGAAGTTAGTTATTGGTTAGTAATAGGCCATGAATATAACTCGGAGTTGTTGGGAAAAGGGATGCATTGAGAAAGCAAAACTTTCCATTAAAGGAGAGTACTTAATGAGGCTTGAGTATGCTGGTGGAGAGGCATACACACGGAGTTGCTGTCTTTTAATTTAGGATATCAAGTTATGGGTGGGCCCTCAATGTGTTATGGATTATGAACTAATATCTACTTCGGAGAGCAATAATAAACAAAAAGGAAACAAAAAAAAAATGTAAAGTAACACGTGGACTTATAGTGGTTCACCATTGAGAACTATGTCCACTAGCTGTTATAGATTTTTCACTATAACAAAGTTGGAGATTATGAGGATATTCTCGTAGCTCTCTTATGTCTAGCATATGAAAATGGCACCCCTAAAATTCTTTCTATAGCAGAGGGACTAGATCGACCTACAGTCGAGTGAAAAAAGTGAACAGGATAATCATAGGCTTCGCACCTTATGGCATGATGAAATGTTTAAATTTGAAGTCAATTAGCAACTCTATATTGGGAGTTGATGGCCATGATGTATTGAATTGCACAGTTTGCACTCGAGAAAAAGAGTCGGTTGAGTGAAATTGGAAAAATGATACTAAATATTTCCACAGATATAAACTAGCCCGTAATTGATTAGCATTAAATTGAGTATGCAAGTTCTGGTTGTTTGTCACAAAATATTATGTGTTTACTGATATAAACGTGGAGAATGTGTCAAATTTAGATATTTTAATCTTAAGTTAGTATGATTAGTGTCTAATGAGTGGACTTGATCCAAAAGCTCCTGCTTTACGGTTGCAGAATTTGACATCCACGCCTTCGAAGAACATGCAGTTACTTTCTGTTTCCTTTTTCGTTTGTACTGTTACTACTTTTATCGCGAACAAAATTATGTCTATAACTTTTTATGTCGATCCACCATTTGGTTTTTTGAATGTCATTTACCTTACATGGATATAAGCTTTCAAAATTGCTAAGATTATAAACTTGCACTTTCTAGCTCGGGCCTTGACGACATGATTGAACTTTCATCCATCCAATTCATTACTCTTAAAGAAAAAACAGCCCATTACTCTTATGACTCTTGCGTTACTTGTTTATATGTTATAATCCATACGTGTAGCATAGTTTTTAAACCTAACAGCAGGAAATAACTACGTTTAAGGTATACTTTCCAATTCAATATGACAAATACACCTTTTTTCAGCTTTCTCGTAAATTACGGATAATGAAGGCATATTTGAAAAATGCAACGAAATCGAATTGATATATAATTAGAATTGATATTACTTTTGCTTTGTGAAACTGCAAGAGGGCTCAAGCTTAGAGATTATAATGCTTTACAGAAAAATGTTGATTCTCTGTTTTCCAACAATTTAAAAGTAAAAACTAGAGAAACATTTAGAATGTCGTCTACACTACCAGAGACAGTTGCCACTGTTGCAGTTGTTGCCACATTCATAGGTGCTGCTGCTACTATCCTTAGGAGGAGAACAAAATCTTATGAAGTAACAGAGGTATGTGTAGAAGCTTAAAGAAATCTATACTTTTTTTGAGAAACAATTTTAGATCAATAGAGATATCGATTAATGAAATGACAATTGATACTGGAATATAAGAAATTTGCATGTCATCTATTTTATCTAACAGATGTAAATTTTGTAATCACCATTTCATGTTGGACTATCTAGAGCCTAATTATCTAGTGTGCTTATCCCTTTGACTGCAAACATTTTATAGGAGTATATTGAGGTTGAGCATTCACATCTTTGTATTAGACCGTACTAGATTTCTGTGCTATGTCAAGGAGTTTATGTGTTGTGAGAGACAGAAACTGAAGGTGTAGATCTCCATTGTAAACTTCTGGAAAACCAAGAACAGTCTGCTGTTCTGTTGTTTTTCTTTCGACTCTGACTCAATGATTGGCAGGTTCCAACAAAAACCTGTGAAGACTGTGAAGGTTCGGGTGAAGCCTCAGTGGGAGATCAGCATCCTGGAAAAGATTAGTTAAAGAGTGCTGCATCTCTTTCCGTGTTTCGGGGGCGCTAGTCCTCATTCTCTTTGATACGCTTATTCAATTGATAGTGACTCCTCCTTACCTTACTTTAATTCGATGGGGAGGATTGGAGTAAGAAACGGGTACTCACCCTTTTCAACCCACGTTCTGGTGAAAGCACAAGCTTATCCTTCTTTACATCTTGTGCTATCAATAGTTGATCATAGAAGGAATTTACTCTTCCCATAATTTTTTACTAGCTTAACAGGTTTAGGACCCAATGACCTGAATGCAACGGTGAAGGATTTGTTCTAAAGAGATTTATCATATGACAGCGCCGAAAAAGCAAGAATGATGGCAAAGAATATGGCAACTAGATACGCGGCGGGGTAAATATTTTTAATATTTCTCTCCCTCTACGGTGTAATTGTAAATATAGTGGCTTCCAAAGAAGTGGAGCCACTGTACAAAATGTTCTTCAGCTCGATCCTGTAGTTTATGTGGAGGCAGTGGGAAATAAAGTTGCTAGACTTTAACCTCCCATAGCTGTAATTCTAAATCAAATTTGATGCTCGTGGATTTGCAGCTATGAACGGGAAGGATCCGATGTTATAGAAGCGAAATGTTCGTCCGTATATCCATTGATAAATCGAGATTAGATATGTCGAAACTTGCAAAATTTTGCTATACTACTAGGAATTTTGCTACTTTATCAGAAAAAATCTTATCACTTGAATGACACCCACTCACATATGATGGAGCCCCGGAGAATAAAAAATGCAAAAAAAAGAGGTGGGACCCTATGGGACCCCCACTATTGTGAGGGTCGGTAAGGGAGGGTGTCAAAACCCTCCCTGTAAGTGTAGCAAGACTGATACTACTAGGACCTGTTTGATGGCAAACATTTTCTATCTTCACCCATTTAATAGTGTTTGGGAAATGATTTATTGGCAAAAACTTTTTCCACCTCCACCCCCACCCACACCCACACCCACACCCACGCGCTTGTTTTCAAGGATGTGAAGGAATTGCTTTTCCCACCAAAATAGTAGAAAAAGCAATTCTAGGTAACTTTTTTTTGACAATTGGAACAAATGTTAGACTCAATGATAAAAAAAAATTATCACTTTAATTACCAATTTATATGAAAAATAAAGTCAAATGAATGGTATTCGGTATATATTTTATTATTATTATTAATTTTTGCAATTTGAACAAATTCTAGACTCCATGGTAAAAAATTTTTTATCACTTTAATGGACAATTTTTATGAAAAATAAAGTCAAACAAATACCAAAAGATTCAAAATTTAAAAAAATTTCAGGTGAACAATTATATCAATAAAACACAATTAATCGACAATTTTTCGTAAAACAAGTTTTATGCAATTCAATTTTCTATAATTTATTTTCTTTTCATCCAAATTCCACATTTGCAATCAAACGGACCCTTAGTTTACTAAAATCTGTTCTAGTCATTTGGTTGATTTATTTTTGCATAATTCTTGGCACCCGTCTTACTTTTTGTTTGTTGAGAAAGAAACTATGATAAGAATTACACATTTAGTTAATTCTGTGAAGAACAATTCTAATATACAATTCACAGTCGTCAAATTGTCCAGCATACAATAGAAATCAACGTCGGGAACAAGAATGAGAGAATTAAAGTTTCTCTTTTGTTATGCTAGCAAAATAATGAATAGTGTTGTTCAGCTTTCTAAAACCCAAACAATTTATTAATTGAAGTCCAGATGGGCTTGATCCGACATCTGAACTTAATCCGGACAAATATTTAATTAATTTAGTCCATTAATAAGTAATTCAATTAATTAGTAATATCATTGTTCTAATTTTCCTTTTATGTATGATTCATTAGGTTCTTGATCACGATACCTAATGACGTGAATTATTATTTTGATCTAATCAAAATCGATAAATTAAAATAACCTTTTTTGAATTATTGGCAATTCACATCCGTTGTCTCATATTGACATCTAATAATGTGTAAGGACAATACATGTGACGAAAAATGTCACGTGGTATGACAATCAAACTCGTTCGTTTATTGTAAAACTACAATCATTTTGTCAATATGATCCGATTAATTACAAAATGTGGATGTGTGTCAATTTCGAATATCGAAAATATATTTCATCTCTCTTAAGTCGATATAAGTCGAAAACTCTTTTTGACATATGAGTACACATTGACCAATGATTTCATTATCAACTTCACTGAATAAAATGTAAATTATAATCTCTTACTATCTAAGAGTAATGAATAATCTATTGATTAATTACAACCTTCATATGATTATTGGCATACTCGAATGATGTCATATTAACGACTCTTGGTAGAGCAACATCTACCATCACCAAAGCATGACCATCCTCCATATAAGGCACTATGATGATTTCAAGTCAAATGATCAATTTCACTACTAAACGTTATAGATTAATCATTCAGATAGTTATCCATGTGGAATATCTCGAACGGGTTTTCAATGTTTTGTTCTCATAACAAAATATCAAAGCGTCCATTTAAATGTCATTACATTTTAACTTGTAAAATCTGCTAATCACTTCATAAGTGAGAAATACCACATCTGCGGATCTATTTGTGATAATAATATTCGTATCTCGTTATTACATACGATCACAAATAATTTAAGATTCAGTCATATATAATTTATTTCTCACTATCACAACTTCTTGTGTTTAACAAGTTACTAAGACTTGAATCTACTGATTTTGTAATTTATCAGAATAGTAATTCAATTAAATAATAAATTTTATCATAAATAAAATACGTTAATCATTTTAAAATTGTTTCCGTCCAAGATTGATTGGAACTAGAACATAGCACTTACATTGTCTCTGTAGATTAAGGAGAAAAAGAAGAAAATAAGAAAACAACAAACTATATTTTTGGTCTTCCTCGAATTTCAAAATGATAGCACTACTGCTTCAAGAAAAAATAATTGAAATTCTTAACAGCTACTATTATAGAGAAAAATAATTGAATACACTAAATAGGATATTTTTTATAAATTCTAATAGAGCACCTTGACCCTTAATAACTGATGTATATGAAACACATGAGATTCACTACACGAGTTTTAAGGTAATAAACCTCTGTTTTCTGCTAAATTGGATTTTGAGTAATTACTTCTCCTATTACAGTCAAAACATAGATTCAACACAACCTGACAAGAGTTTGTGCTTCATGCAAATCAAATCACCTACTGCTGTTTCCTCTTCTTGGTACTGGTTTATAGAGCACCACCGTAACGAATTTCGAACGGAAGCGATGAGTGACCCCTAGAGCCACCACTGATCGAGGAGCTTCTGTGTTCTCAATGTAAAGATGATTTAGAGTGACATTTTGTGGGTCCGGGAGTGGCGCATGTGGATCTCCGTTTGTCGGGTGGTTTAGCACGGTATGCTGTAAGTGCGGGGGTGGCGAAGGTGGTTCTCGTTCTTCATCTTCTTTTCCCGGGTACACATTGCTGTAACTTGAATCAGGTGAGCTCACAACATCGAACCCTGCGACAGTAACTTGATCCTGCATAGAAATTTTACCTTTAGAAGCAGTTTAATCGGAGCTGGGGAATTGATAGTGTGTCAGCTTACTTCTTGTTCACCGGAAGGTCGGTTCATTTCTAAATGTGATTTTGTACAACTCGGTGTAGAATTTATGGCAGACGAAGCTTAGCAAATCTGAATAGCCTGGAAGAATATAAATGTGTTTAGAAAACATTCAATGCTGTAACAATAAACTCCGCAGCAGCATAACGAGATAAAAAGTATACAAAAATATCCAGAAGAACCTGAATAAACACAATTTTAAACATTCATATGGCAAGTAAGAAAGTGTGCCTCCGTTGTTTAAATATGCAGTGAAGTGCGTAGGAAACCGTCATCAATGCACATAATTCATGAGCAACCTCCTAGTTCCTGTTGATTCACTGATGAATACCCGGAAATAGTCATAAAAAACTTGATTCTCACAGCATATAGAGAACTTGCACTCAATCGAGAATCAATTTTTTTTTCAGTACACCCTCCTTGTATAACACAAATACTAGTGCTAGAGAGGAAAATAATAACGTGTTTGACCGAGAAGGGAATTTACTTTATGCTTCAGGATGCTCCACATATGTCTACTTTTTGTAGGTTGCATCAAGTTCAGGGTTGATGGTCACAGAAAAAGATTTAAAACTACGTAAAGAAAGAAAAAAGGCCTAAATAGACACCAATTATAAGTTTGAACGTAACATAGTTTAACAAGCTTAAATAGAGACGTCTTACAAGAGAAGCAAAAAGATAAACAATTCAAAACTGAATAATGTACAAGCCTTATCTCCTACAACACCATATCACCTCATCTGGATTGACCGAGATGGATGATGAGTTGCTGAATCAGTTTCTTCGGTGAGATTAGAAGAACGTGCACGTAAGAATCCAACCAAAAGACTCAGATGCATCCCCCACAAAAATGAGAATAATGCAGAGGAAGCATCGTTTCTATAGGAACGAATTCATTCTTGATTTAAACAATAAGAAAACGAGCAGTTATTTTCAAAATACTTACTTTTAAATTCCAATTAAATTAATTATTCTATTACATAAACAGAACAGTATAAGAGAAGAAAGAAAAGAGTACCTTACTTTATATCCTTATTGGGTAGCAAAATTACATAAATTGGGTAGCAAAATTACGCAACTTCAAAACATGACAAAATAATGATGAATAATAGTTATGTGGTTGAAATTAATGTTTGAGTTTGACTGAATTTATAAACAATTTATAAATTTGTATCCAAACAGAGGCTTGATATAGAATATTGTTACTGGATTATGATGTGGGGATGCCAAACAATGACAATAAAAGTGGAATGGAGGAGAACAAAACTCACAGGATTTGAATAAAAGTAAGAGAAGAACGGATCATATTTTCTTCAATATTTCCTCTATGCTCTGATACTCGGACTCTTCGAAATGGTTAGAATACATGCGTCGGACACGACACGACGTGCGTATGGGTATGGATTATCTGTTGGATCCTCTAAGTTTCAACCAGAAACTTCACCGTTTTTGCTGCTTCTTTATTTTTTCCTTCCCTTCTTTCCCTCTTTGTATCAGTGGTTTAAGGTTTTATTTGTATAAAATGAAAATGGGTTCCATATAATGCTATTTAGTGCTCCACTAAGTCCAAATTACAATTAAATCCCTCATTTCTATTTTATATAACATTTAGTAATTAACTTCCCATAACTGAAAATTAAATTCCAAAATTCTATTTTATTTGTCTTAAACCCTTATTCAATACTCATTTCCTTCTTTGTGAACAATTGATTTTGATCTATTCAAAATAACATCTTGGATTAGTAAAAAAATTGAAACTTGAAAAACGTATCCACGTACCCGTGTCCGAAATTTGGACTCTTTTCAGCCATATCTCAATATTCAACATTTTAGAAAAATAAAAAATTCGACACTTAAATACGTACCCTTACTCGAATCCAAACATCATAGCCTCTATGTATGATTAAATGTTCCTACTTCATTCTACGACATGGTTGACAAAACTTCTTGGCAATTAGTCCAAGGGTGAAAAGAAGAAGGTACAACAAATTCTCACCTTTTCAACTTTCACGTAAAATCCAGTGCCAACTCAAAATATCATATACAATTAAGGACATAGGGGTTAACGGTTAGGAAAAATGAAAGATGATAAGTGTGAAATCTTACAAGCCACACAACCTGAATAATGGGCACTTCATATTTTTATATTTTCTCTACACAAATTTACAAATAATTTCAGGTTCATAAAACAAAATAAACATTAAATCATATAACGAAGCAAACAAGGATATGGTATTAACATAAAGTGGCCATATCTACCAAGGTGACTAAATCAAGCGCCTCGTGAGATTCAAATTATTGCATGGTGCATTGCAAAATTTGCCTTTTTGATACAGAGCGCTACGGAAGAATTATAGGAGAAGGGGAAAGGGAAGAGAAAGGAGAGGGAAAAGAGAGAATGAGAGGGAGAGAATAGAGAGATAGGGGAGAAAATACCAATATTTCATTATCAAAGGTTGTTTTTATTACAACGCAAAAGACCCTTTATATAGGGTTTCAAAAGATCCTATTCTAGGTAAACTATAAAAGCTATTAAATCATACTCTAATTATATTTCCTAAAATATGCATCAAAATTGAAAACTACATATAATAATGTCTCATCTAATATTCCATCATTTTTTTTTCTCTAAAAATGTGTTTTATCCACCTTATTCAGACCAATTGTGGTGTAAGCAGAAATGAGGCAGAGCATTAGCTTCGAGAAATGGTGTGTACAATAAAAAGCTCAAAGAAAAGCATATAATCCATAAAGATAGATTTCTTTTTTGGGAATAAATCCAAGATCCTTTGAAGACATTTTAAGGCCCAAAATAGCCATCTAGAGCCTTTACTATAATTGACAAGTATATAGAAATGAATAAAAAAATTGACATATAGTTACATTGATATAGAAAAAAATTTAGGATAAGTGCACCTCTAGTGAGGGTAGTAATTGGAAATTTCCTATTACAATAGGTTTGGATTGAAGATCTGATCTATGTCCTCATCCTTTTGATTTAGTTGTGAATGATCATACAAGAGATATTCAAGGTGAGATCCCTCAGTATGTTGTTATTGCCAGTAATACTGTTTTAGTGATTAGACTAGGAAGAAAATAAATTGTGCGGTAGAACTTTGAAGGAAGACTTTGAAATCTGAAGGTTTATAATCATATAGTAGAATAATGATGACCATGGAATCAAAATAGAAGAACATATTGCAAAGAGAAACCTTTTAAGGTACTCGAATTTAGTAACTTTTACTGAAGATAACATAATCTATAGAGGATCACAGTTGTCTCAAGAATTTTTATATATAATGCTATCTAAATGCTGAACGAACGGGGGCAGTGACAGGGAGCTGAGGTGGTGCACAGGGGCAGTGACAGGGGGCTGAGGTGGTCACAGCCCTGTCCCCAGCCCCTGTTGTTGTAGCAGGGCTCATCTCAACATAGAACCAAGACTTGGATATACATATAACAAGATAAAAGAAAGAAGCTTGTGGTAGTTTTATTTTTCTAGGATCAAGGAACAATTAACATTTAAAAGCTTAAGAAATCAAATTTCATCTTTCTAGAAGTTCTACGAAATTTATTTAGGTAGCTGAACTATGACCAATGGATATACTTTAAATGCTGTGCCACTTACTGATTTGGCTATCAAATTTGGATTTCTGTTTTAGAATCCAAGTATGTTATGATTTTGTATCTCAGTCAACATATTGACTTGAGAAGTGTTCGTGCCAGTCAAGCATTCATCTTCTTGTCCTTGGAAAATCCAAATTTAGAAAACTTAAAATAACTTCAAATACATCTCTCTGTGTCAGACATGTTTTCAGCAGGTTGAGTGAAATGTACATCAAACACCAGTGCTTAGCCCTAGGAGAGTATTATTTCAAGCAAGGACTGAGCAAAATAAGTGCACTACATCTTAAAATCAAGATGGATCAAAGAGTCATTGGTTCACTAACACAACTGAAACCATTCACCTTACAAGCCAACCCAAGCAGGAATTAATCGGCTCAGCATGAATTCTAATTATGGTAAAAAGGACCATTCTTATGTTTACAACAAGGCATTCTTCTCCATAGATCACAGACAGACCAAATTATCAATCAACTCTTAGTTCTGTTAACCTATATGGGCCCCAACCTCTTAAATAATCCGGATACTAAACCTGTCATGAAATAAGCATTCCATCAACATAGTTGCCAGCGAATATTTTGATTAACTACTTTCCAAAATATTCCTACTTGATCAATGTATTTAATGATTTGAGTTTGGCTTGGTATCAATGTCCAAAAGGGCATGTAACACCCCCAACAACATATTTATACGTGAAGTGGGTGCATATGCAGAAATCCTTCGGTATATGAACCCAACAAAATCCCCAAGGTCTAGTCTATAAAATTTCCAGATTTATTGCAGTAACAGCGCATGGTGGATCTTCTAAAGAACAAAATGAAACCATGACTACAAGATCAACAATGTTCTCATTCCCTTTTCATCGACTTCTCTCTCATGCAGAGCACCATGACTCTAGAAGCCGATATTAGAATCGTTTCCACACTCAACAACTGATTAGACGGTTAATCTTATTTGTCCACGTACAAAGATAATAACAAGGTAACTGCAATGGGGTCGTCGTGAGTTAATAAATATTATCACGACTGCATTCAACGGATCAGCCATGAACCATAGTTGTTTGAATTGGATTCATGCTCAATTCTCTTGTTCTCTTATTGGGCAACACATTGAGGTTCTGCTGGGGAATTTTGCAAAGGTGATTTGCGTATTCAGCCCTGAGAATCTGAATACAAGTTTAAAAAACAGTAGCTAGCTTTAATTGGACCGACATTCAAACCTAAGAACTTAATCTTGCAAAGATTAATGCACAAAACATACCATGGAATGAAATAGAGGATCTACATAGGTTCATGTATTATACTAACAAATCCACCCCCCATCCCACCCAACAAAACCAAAACTAAAAAAAAAAAAACTAAACTAAAAAAGAAACGGAAAAAAAGAAGAAACTCGAGTGAAATCACACAGCTAATGGTTATTTCTATCAGTATAGAGCTTTTGATTTCTTAACAGTACATAAATTATGACCTTCCGTCCAAGTTATTACATAAAATTAAACGACCTTTTTATTTTATTTTATTTCATTTCGAAGCTCCTAGAATTACATTCTAGCACTGAAAAATTAAAATTTATTTCTAAGAATATCTCTTTCACCCACAATAAGTATAAACTCCAAAATTCCAACAGAAAGTAGATATAAATTTAATGACAGCAAAATAACCTGAACTAAAGTAATCAAGAATTCTTCTCTTGAGCACTTAATGCAAGGGGGCAAAAAAATTAAATCTCTAAATAAAATTCCAACGAACCCAAAATTCATCTGTAAGAAAAAGTCCATGCAAATAAAAGTAAAACTAAATTTCAGCCCGTCGTCTATTTGAAAATGAGAAACCCGGTAAGCAAAAACATCTAAAAATATCAAATTCAAGAAATAAAAGGAGGAAAAAATTCAAAATCCAAGTCTAGGCTTTTATATTCGGCAGGCAAACCCAAAAAAAAAAAAAAATGAAGAAATAAAAAATCAAACGGTTAATCAATAAAACCGAGTAAGAATTTAAACCAAGAAAGAAGCAAAATCGACAAGAATTTTTACCTGAAGAATGGATGTACAAGAATGAGACAGCTATGAACTCGTCAGAATATAATGAAGAGGAAAGGCTATGGAAGAGATTAAAAAATGTAAATAAATTATTTTATAGATTGAAGATATACGTATTTTTTTTTACCTAGTGGATTCCGCCAAATGAATCTTATGATTCATGCGTGTTTACACGATTTAAAATGTAACAATGGACATGAATTTACTAGTTGAATTTTGTTCATCAAAGTAATTTCATTGACTGAACACCGTCATATTTCGTATATTGAATTATCATCGAATCATTATTTTTTAATTTTTTAATTTTTGTTTACTTCAGTAAACAAATAGAACAAATTGTATTAGAGAGTCAAAAAATTTAATGCCACTTTGTTAAACATAGTTTAATATTCTTTTTGCACTAGTATAAATGTAAAAAAATTGTCTGAATTGTATTTAGTTGTCAACTGTATTCTATCGAAAATAATATTTACTAACAATTATGGAGGAATTACCATAAATTCTAACTAATTATTGAATACATTTCTATAAAAATTATATTAAAAATGGTGAAATTTGAAAAGAGATTGTTATTTGTATTTTTAAATTTGAAAAACATCCAAATCTCTTGAAAATTTCTTTATTAATGAGATCCTTAAAAATTCATGAGTTATTTGGAACATTTATATTTCAATGAAATTTATTGAAATTTTAGTCGGAGCGGAAAAAGTTATTTGTATGTGATAAATGAAAAAAGATATGGTTAACTCGCAGGAGTGTAATTAAACCACAATATTTATAGTGCAAAGTGTAGTATATAAACTACACAATTCAGAAATAACACCAAAAAGAAGAAGAAATAATATGAAAACGACAATTCGAGGCGAGTGATGACATTTTTTTCTTAAAACAATATTGTCCTACAACGGTGTTTACGGTTTACGGTACTTGTCTCCCAAAATATAATTGATTCAATCTCGTGGTAGCAGCATTTCAAACCACAAGATAACGTCGAATTTCAATGGATTTCCTTCTCAATAGTGGAACAACTTTTGGAATGAATTTGAAAGAATTTTGGTAAGAGAGTTATGTTATGTTTGATGCATAAATGGTATGAGATGCAAAAGAGACGTTCAAAGGGTCTTATATATAGAGGATAAGGGGTGTTGGCGAAGTATTGCGAGCCAAAACTCAAAAGGCCCGGGATTCGATTTTCGCCGATTTTTCACCTGCTTTCTCGCTTGAACGGCACTTACAGAGAGTTGGTTGCTCACTCTTCGCTCGACATTGCTCAAGCGACAGTGTCGCTAGAGGGAAACCACTTGTTGCTCGAGTGAGAGTATTATCTAGTTTTCCTTTATTTTCCTTCCATCTTTGGATTGTGATTTCTCATTCATCTGAAATTAATTTTGAGGCGTCAAATGTATTCTTCAACATTTGAAATTAGTTTTGAAACGACAAACCCTTTGCATAAATGGTTTGGGTCTAGTGATGGCAACGGTTCGGTTATGGGTCGGTTCGGTCAAAACCATAACCGCACCACTAAATTTTTTGTCATACCATAACCGCACCATAACCACTTAAGTCGGTTCGGTTCGGTTCGATTTTTATCTCGGTTCGGTTCGGTTTGGTTCGATTAATAACCACGAAAATAAATTATTTTTTATAAGTTCAACCGTCAAATTGGAAAAAAAAATTATAAAAAAAAGTCAATAAAAACAAAAATATAATACTAAACCAATTTAGCAAATAATATCTCAAATGAAAATGCAAACAATATCCCAACTTTCAAATGCAAAATTTGAACTTAGCTATCATGAATATTTATAATAATTTATATTTTTTTATAGTCAATCCAACAACGAAAAATAGGTACACGCATACCTCCAAGCAAACATAATCTTACAATGGACAACAATGCTAATGAAGCAGTATAAAATATACAAGTATACTCTAAAATATAAGAGAATAAACAACTATTTAAAGAGATGAAATGTAAGCACAACACAAACATACAAGAAAAGTGATCCACCGTTGTCATAAATTGCGCAAACAGAGTCACAGCAATCTTCCTCATCATTAGTTACAATGTCTTGTCCAGAGAAGAAAACAAAAATAGTGAAAAATACAGTAGGACAGAGCCGGTTCTAAAATATGAAAAATAATCTCGTAACAATTTCATAGTTGAAATTTGTTTTTTCCCCTCTATTTCTTCTCATTAATGCAAACTCTTACAAATGATATATCCTGTTTATGAAAATCAGTAATACAATCAACATAAACAAAGGGCAATCTATAAGTCTATAATATCGAATCTATCTTATTAAAAAAAAAAATTAAAGAAGCAACCAAACTATAGAATTACCAGAAATCTCGAGCATTAGTATTACCAATACTATTACTACTGTTCACGCTTCTCTCTCCATCCTCCTCCATGAGATTCTCATTTGCAGAAAACTTAACCAGGTGGTTCGACACGTCCACCGATGATTGTGAAAACCAAGATGTAGCCATCAAATCGCCCAATGCTATAAAAAACTCCTCTCGCCCTTCTTCTTATTTCAGCTTTGCCCCAATCGAATAGAAGAGAGAGAGAGAGAGAGAGAGAGAAAAGAGAAGCAGTGTGGCTGTTGAAGCAAAAATTCAAAGTATAGATCCAGCAAGGGTTTTAAAAATAACGAGAGTGTTTCGCACTTTTGCTAGACGGTTTCCAATTTTGATAAAATGAGTTTCCAAATCGGTAGGGTTAGACTTATTAGGTTAAGGGCTGTTGGGCTGGTTTGGTTCAGAATGTTGCCTGGTTATTAATATATTAATTGGGCCAGAATTTGTGAAATAATAATGGAAGGCCCAATTAATTAATTTTCTTTTAAATTTTTCGGGTTATCGATTCGATTCGAGGCACCATCACTAAATACCATACCCGCACCACCTCGAATCGGTTCATTAAAATCAAAACCATAATCGCCCCATTGCACCATCGGTTCGATTTTTTTTCGCCCCATTCGGTTCGGTTAACCGCGATTTCGGTTTTAACGGTTCAAATTGCCATCCCAATTTGGGTCTGAATATTTGCCCGAAGTTGACACGAAATCACACTTTTCAATGTTTGATTTTCGATTCTTAACCAATTTTTTTCATGTTTTAAACCAATTATAAACAACTTATACATAAAAATGTACATAATGATTACATAATATGATATGGAGAGAAAATATTGGATAAAAAATTTGATTATATTTTAAACGGGCAAAAGGTAGAATGTCATGTAACATCATATAATCATTTTTATAATTCATTATGTACATGTAGCAAACTCCGAATTGAATTTATACATATTTTTACACCATTTGAGATACTAGAAAATGACAGATTTTTTGTACCAATACATACAAAATTCATTACTATAAGAAAGTTACCACGAGAATGTAATAAAAAGAAAATATTATACACATATTTTTTCGTTAATTTATTTAGTCCAACATATTAAACTCCGTGTCCATTGTTTTAAAACTCTTTTTGTTATAGGATTATTTTCAACCACATATTTATACGATAAAATATTTTACACATAAATTTAATTTAATTTTTTTTTACTTTTAAACTACATATTCTCCTAAAAATATTATTCGAAACTCTCATTTTTTTTTTTAAATAATGGACACCAAATAGATAGAGTTTTAAGCAAAAATCGTCAAACCGAAAAATCGAATCGAAACCGCATTTTAGAAACCGTCAGTTTGGTGTCACGTTGACTCGTTAACAAAATGATTTTGAATCAAACCAAACATGTAAAAAACGGTTTGGTTTATATTTGAGAATTTTAATTGCGATTTAAAATCAAATCGGACCAACAAAAAAAAATGATTTTTTTTTTTTTTTTTTTTAAAATTTCATCCAAATATGTAAAACTAATAATGAACCTATAGTACTGCTCAAATATTTAGATGAAGTGAAGATATTGGATGATTCAACGAAAGTTGTGCTATGTGATTTATATTTTTTGTTACCATATTTTTGAAGATTTTTTTATCTATCTAGTATTTAATACTATGATTCTATAATGAATGTATTTGTTTGACTATGCAGACGATGAATCACGTGTGACAATAATTAATTTTTGAGTATATGTGAGAAATTGGGTTCGTTACAACATACAACGGTAAATTTATGTAATTGTTATGTTTAGATATTATAAACAATTGTTTTATTATTGTGGTTGATTATTCTCTGTCTAATTAGTAACATTTTTTCATATATGATGATCACGAGGTCTTCTTAAACGTCATTATATTTTTTGGGTCTTATATTTAGTTTAATAGACTTGTATTATAACGGTATTGTAATGTTATCGTAACGTCATTAGTCTAAAAAAATCAACAAAAAATTATATTTTAGTTTATTGTGTTTTTACTTTGATTTAGTTAGTATTTAAATTTATAGTAGATATATTTAGATTTTTTTAGATTTATTGTTGGTAAGATATAAATATATATTAAATTCAATGAATTAATGATATAAAAGTAGATAGACAAAAAAATAAATATACGATG
This sequence comes from Osmanthus fragrans, assembly GCA_019395295.1. Classification (NCBI taxonomy): domain Eukaryota; kingdom Viridiplantae; phylum Streptophyta; class Magnoliopsida; order Lamiales; family Oleaceae; genus Osmanthus; species Osmanthus fragrans. Next base: position 23,132,187 of record CM033343.1, on the reverse strand, counting down.
AAACCGACGATTTAAAACTGGACAAAATCATTAAGTTTAGGTTTGAGTTTTTTTCAAACCATTCAAAATAGTTTTGGTTTAGATTTGAATTTTTCTCAAATCGATTTAAATAATTTAATTTGAAAATCTATCAAAAATCGTTAAAATCGCATCGCTTACACTCCTACAAACAGGGCTAACACTCTCTCGTAACTCGTAAGATATGTTCTTCGCCAAACTTGGGGGTTTTAGGCGATATAGGCTGCTGCTTAGGGCCCAAACAAATTAAGGCCCAATTGGAAAATTACATGAATGGACATGTAATGAAAATGACAATTAGGCCGCAAATGTTGTTCAATTTCTGGCTTTTTCTGTGATTTCTAAAAGTATTTCAATTTTAGGTTCTGATCATTACTGCAAACATGATCCTTTCAATCTTGACCGTAGATTATCCAGTTAAGAAGGTGGCTATGTGTCAGATGATAGTCTTGATGCTTCTGTTTGATGCATTGGCTGAAACAACTGAGTTTGCGAGGAGGTGGGTGCCATTTTGCCCAAAAAAATAAAGCATTGAGCCTTAGGCTTTAGAGTTCTACTTCTCTCAGAAAATTGACACCATCGAGGTGTGGACACCATTGTGTACACATAACACAATCCATTTTTTTTTTTTAATGTTTGTCAACTTTTTATCTAATTCAAATTGCCCAACGCACATAATTCAAATTCAATGCAAGCAATATTCCAACGAACTTAATTTCATCAGTCTAGAAATCAGTAAATTATTGAAGAAACCATACATGTTTCATAACGACCGTGCAAAAATTTTGCGATTTAATATTTTGATTCCATTATGTAATTTTCACAAAATTTTAGTATCATGAAGTATCATGAAGTATCACAAAATTTTTACTCATTTCAAATGATGAGAAGACATTGGAGGGGAAACAAAATATTGTATGTGCTTGGAATATATCTTCCAAATATCTTGATTTAATAGGTAAAGACTAAACATTTTCATTTGCTATGTACGTGAACTTAGTTTTTAAAGACATTAAGTTTCACTAAAACTTTTGAGCTTCCCTAAATTCAAATAATACTTTAATTAGTATATTTTGATTTTTCTTACCACATATAATGTACATATTTTATATTGAAAAACTCTCTCTAAAATAATAAATATTTATTTATAGATAAATGAATAATTTATTCATTTATCGATAAATAAATAACCACGTTAAATGAATATTTTTTTCCGGTTCCGAAGGTATTATTTTATCGAGGTTTAATTGTAACCAGTGTGGACAGAAACTAAGCAAAACCTTATTATTACTTTTTTTTTTTTCCGAAATTAGAATAAAAAATTTGCTGATCAAAATCAATTCTAGATATTGCTTCGTACTTTCAACAAGTCTTGATTTTTAAATTCGACATTTTTGCCAATTTTGATCGTATTATTCAATTATTTTATGTATTGCATCACAACGAAAATAACCATTAAACATTTTGCGAAACGAATGGATCTTTTCACACAACCACCTCCACCTAATAGAATTATTGATAAATTATTGATCCCATCAAAGTCGTCCATATTCTTAATCAAATTACATTTTGATCAGTTCAACTTTAATTATTGACATTATATATATCCTCCAACCCCAACTTTGCTAAAGTTTAAAAAGCAAATAAAACCACGACATTTCATACTTAAAGCAAAGCCAAAAAGTGGTAAAAATATAAAAAGTAAACATCGTGTCAAAATTTGAGATCAAAATCGTCCCTAAAATATCTGACAATTGTAATATCAACTTTAAATTTGACTAAAGTTTTATGAGTTATATGCTGACAATCTATCAAGATGTCCAATCATGGCCATGGCATGTAACTAAATCTGCCATTGATCATTGCAGTAATGCATTTTGGAACTTTGGGGTTTGAACTTGCATCCCGTTTAAAAATTTTAGAATTTTATTATTTGTACAATCTCGGTTGACAACGCTCTCACATGGAGATCCACGATATTTTAATTCACCGTGGACCCCCTCTAATGTGAAAGATTGTCAACTGATGTTGTACAAATTTGGACTCACTATGACTAATTACTTGAAGGAGATTTTGTAAATTTATTATTTTATCCCGAGTTCAAGATCATCTTCATCTTAGTTTCCATAAATATAACCAAAAGCGTCCATGGTTCAAAGCATATTCCCTTTGTGCTCAATTAAAGAAGATGGGGCTTCCTCTTTCACCTCACTTGCACTTTCTACCTTTAGTGCTGGCTGTAAGCTAACGTCTTTATTAGCACATTTTATATTCAATTCCATATTGCTTAAATCATTTTCAATTATTCGTTGGATGGAAATTTTTTGTAATGTCTCTCTATCTAGACCCAAGCTAGGTCTAGAGAGTAAACTTATTTATTTAGATCAAATAAGCTACGTTGGTGCATGGAGATGTGCCAACTAGGATACATATTTACAATTAATACAATGACAAGAAAAGCATGCATCAGTCATAATGCATGCATTTTCTCACTAGGGATGAGGCTGTGATTACTTATTACCTTATTTAAGAAAAAAAAAAAGAGTCAAGAACAAAGACTATCGAATTAGTTACCCATTGAATACTTTTTTTGAATAAGAATTGTTTAAATCTAGTCACTACCCATTATTATTTTTCATTGATTGTGCACTTTATTTGTAGGTGTGGAGCCCCACACTGCTATTTTGGAATCATCAAATGTTTATGGGAATGAAATTGATATACTCACGACTCTTTTCTACACAATTTACTCTCTCACACGATACACATTATATTGTGCGTCATCAAGAAGCATTGAAAACTTGAATCGGACTTGACTTGAATCTTTGAAACTTGATTTGAATATCTCGAACTTGAATTTGAGGACTTATATTGAATTTGAATTGATTTAAAGAAGATTTTGATTTTCAGGATCTAACTTGAACTTGCTTGATTTTTAAGAAAACTTTGATCTTCTTGAAAAAAAAAATTAAACGACTTGAAAGCTTTTATTCTCTCCTTCCTTCGGACTTTGAAATTTCTTTTGAAATTTTTTGTTTTTTCTTGCTATTCATTTAAGATTTCTCTTGGACTTTAAGTTCTATTTATAGAAAAAAAAAAATTGTAAGCACCCACTTTTAATTCAATTTATTTATATTTAATGGGTTTAAAAAAAGCTGGATGGGGCCTATTTGTTTTAGATTAAAATTTAAATTCAAATTTTTAGTAGATTGTGATAGAAGTTTTTGAAATGTATGGTTAAAAAGTTGTGGGACCCAATAAAAATATGATTGATATTGATATTTGACTTTGTTTTAGATTAAAATCTCCACAACTTTTTAATCATACATTTCAAAAACGAGTTATGCTACATGTACAAAGTTGATTGACAAAATAACATCTACGCCAATCATTTCAAAAATAGATTTTTAAATTGTTTGAAATTAATGGCCTGAATTTTGTCAACACACTTTGTAATCCAACTTTTGTAACCTAACTTTGTATAATTTACTAAAAATCTGATTTTAATCCCTACCAAACATTTAATAGCTTGCTTGATTCGAGGGTTTTTCTTATTCTTTTTTAACGCCAATTAATCAGTTATTTAATAACAATTAAAAGTTCAATGTGACAAATGTACACGGCATTTAGCAATCAAACTTGATTTATAGTGTAATTCTACTTCGTCTAGATTAAATAAGATGGGCATACAAGGAAAATGTAATTGTCAATAGGAATAATGAAGGACGATTTATGTATGTGTGGGTCGGCCTGGTAGCTTAAACAATTTGGGAGACTTAGGCCAACTTTTTATATATACTTTAGGACCATGTTAGAGGTATAAAATTTTGTACAAAAAGGATGACGAACTCGGCCCTCCAATAGGAGGGCGCCACTTGACAAATTTGTAAAAGATTTTGTACATATAGAATAATCCTATACTTTATGAGTTATATGTATCAAAAGAATAATGTTATTCATAGTCGATAATTGAGGGAGTCGCCCTGCGTGATATTTTATATGCCGGTTTGTGATTTGATGTATTAATGTGATAGTTTTTTCCTACCTCATATATCAAATCACTAACCGTCACATATATGCCACATAAGACGCCTGCGATAGTAATTGACTGTAAATAACATTATTCATATTAAAAACATCTACATTATGTATACTCTTAATCACCAAATGGGACTTTAGACAGTAGTCTATACTGTCTATGGTAAGGGCCAACCACGCGTATGCACATATTTTTCATACAATGGCGGAGCCATATGGTGTCACTTGCCACAAAAATTTGAAATTTCTATTTTTTTTTTTTTTAAAATTTCTTTTTTACTTTCTCCAAAATTCAAGTTCTTATTTCTCTCCTGAGCAATGTGCACAGCTTTTTCATTTAAGGTCCAAATTTGAAATCACTAAATAAGTTCTCATTCCTTCCTAATATAGTAATATGTTTGTTAATATCCATTAAAATTAATGTCCACCACTGCTCAATTTATCGACATCGATTACGACCACAAATATTTAGTCGACAACCCACTTCTTTTCTCATCTCTTAAATTTCAACCCATTATTGATATTAATTTGTTTCAAAAAAATGAGGGAAAATTGCACTGGTTCGTAACCATCTAAAATTTAGGGACGTTAATTGGTACAAATTGAATATTAGAGTAAAATCTGCAAAAATTGAAAAGGGTGTTGCAATTTTCCAAAAACTTATGACATATTTCACCTTACAATAAAAATATCTCTAACTCGGGATGCTATACATATATAGAATGGAAGGTATAAAAACACCTCCCCCAAGCCCAAACATTAGGTATGACAACGACTTAAACAAATGACCAGACAAACATACGCCGGATTTTCTAGTGACTCTATTTTCATTCTCACATGCTCGTCACGTGACCTGGTTGGTCGATTTTTTTTATTAAACATTTTGTCCATTGTCCACGTAATACTTAACTTCACGTGGGACCTGTTCTTGTTCTCTACTCTCTAGTCACCGACAGGAACTCGTGAATGCCATGTGAAGTTTACCCCACCAGTTTCCACGTCATCCCCCGCCGTGCACGGCGCACCACCACCTTAATAAAGCAATATATAAATGATTGCATTTGCCTGCTTTGGGACCAAACAATTAGTTAAAGAAAGCTGCTTTGTGCGGTTTACAAAAGTTTGGACCTTAGCTATCCGCTGTCGTGGGTTACTCACCAACTTATTTATCGGTAAAAATGGCCGAGCGAGAGGAAGAACTTCTAATATTGGTGGAAAATTTATAATTTTTTCAATTCGATAAAAAATAACAATCTACGTGGTATAAGGAGATTCATCCAAAAGAAGAAAAATCAATAGAAGAGTCAACAATATAATATTGACCGTCCACATATAACAAATAATTTAAGACCTACTCATTTTAGGTGTAGAACATTATAGTCGACTTGTCCAACAGTCTGGTTTTATGGATAGATTGACAAAATAAAAAGCTTAGTCATGGTATGAGGAAAGACCGAGTTGGCATTGACACCTTTCAGGTTTGCCACAAGCTTTGCATGCGATACATCGCCTCCTTCGTAGATTTTGATCGACTATCCAAGCAATTGGCACATCTCGAAATGCCTGTCTAACCATAAATGTCATCGAGCTCTAATATACCGTAATTAAATTTTAAGTTGAAATATTTATGTTTTAATTGTTTCCTAAAACATAAACACTAAATTGACTTGAGAATCCGGGTATAAATAGAGTTCAATCCCACTTGCTATTGACACGATTCTTACTCTGGAATTTAAGTGGAATAACGTTTGGTTGTTAAAGAAGGGGAAGTGGGAAAGCTTAGTATTCTTTAGATAAATTTATAAAGTATTTATGAAAAGGAACAGTAGCGGGGTTCATTAAAATATATGAATAATAAATTAGTAGTTGATACGAGTGTATATTCAAAATTAATATTTGACTTTAATGTATTTTAAAGCATTTATAAATTGGCACTCAAACCGAAGTTTTTTGGTAAATATGTTCGATAAATTAATAATTTGTATGTGTTCTTTAACTAGAAATAATTAACCTCGGTCTGGCAAATTTATAATGGTTTATAAATAGGAAATAGTACAAAGAATAGTATTGGACCCCACAAAATGTTTGGATACTAATAAATCGTAGTAATGAATGTGTGATTGATATTAATGTTTGACTATGGTTAAATTTATAAATCAATTTATAATTCGTACCCAAACAGTGGCTTAGTTTTCTGTTCCTAAGAGAAACGTTCAAGAAATGATGGAAGAAAAACTATACATCAATTTTTTAAATTGTGCATTAAAATATTTATAATCGATCTTTCTTTTCATCTAAAATATCTTACTTTATACAACTGACTTGATTGGTCGTGTCCAATCATCAACCATTAACACAACCTTGAAATCGGCACGATAGGCCTCACTATTTTCGTTGTGACATCTGATTCACAATCTTTCATCATTTATTCACTTCTCAAATTCAATTTCAAATCAAAAAATAGTTTACGAAATGATTAAACTAGTTATACACACTTGGTGTACATTGAAATTGACATTTCATGTGTTGTTAAAATTTGTATCATTAATTGTTTAAACGATATTAAAATCAATGTGTAAAAATTTATCACCTTATAATAGTGTCAAATTTAATGTCAATAAAAATGTACATATAGCTCGAAAAGAATGTTACGTTTGTTTAAGTAAAGTAAAGGGCACTGAGCCCTACACCAACCCCCACAAAATGGTACCAGAATCGTTAAAGGCCACATCAGATTGTACGGACATGGGGCCCTTTTCAGGTTACTTTCAGGTTTCGTCCCTTTGTTCAAATCTTTCTTCATGCACCGGCACCACAAGCTTAGATATCCTCAATCCACCAATTTCCAACAGTTCTTGTATTATTATTTCAATCTTACTATGCATACATTCTAGTTGACATTCTACTTTATATTATATAACGTGATACATAATTTTACCTTTAATTTCTCCAATACTTAAAATAATCAGCGACTTCGATTTTGTCGTCTACTCAAATGTCTTGGTCCAACTTATACACAAATAATGTACAATTCTTTTTGTTTTATTATATGCTTAGAAAATAATATTTGACTTTTTTAAACGGTTAATTTGGTTAGACATGTCTTTTTTACGTACACATATAATTAGAACCTTTGATACGCAACTTGTAATTACATTTTTAGACAAGATTCTTATCAAATATGTCTAGTGCAAGGTGAAATTGATTTTAGAATAATTAGATTGACGTGATGATAATGAAATCAAGATAAATAACATGTCTTAATATAAAGCCTAGACGAGATAAAATGATCAAGCTAATTTATTTTTTAGTAAGGTCATGTGCAACATGTACTGATAATGCCTCAATTTTGAGCATAATACGCCATTATGCTCAAAGTCGAATCAAATAGCTTAGTCCAACTAAAAATATAAACCAAAACGATACTAAGGCACTTCAACAAAAACACTACACCATCCAAAATGGTTTAGCTCGAACATTCGTATCCTAAATGCTCTAGACATTAAAACACTCCATGCTTTCGCAAGACAATGAAATTTAGGAACAAGATAGAAATGTTTTAAGCATGTAAAAAATTATGAACCAATTTCAGGTTCCAAAAATAGAAGTTGCTTCTTGAACATAATCATTTACACATTAGTGAGGTGACAAAAAGAAAGTAGAGAAATTTTATTTTTTTAGTCAGTCGGTGAAATTTCGACTCAATCATATATCGTCACATTATCTATTGGTAAACAAATCTATGTATTGTGATGTACATATAATATAATAGTCCAAAAATGGAGTTGTCTCGCCACATTGTGGAAATCGTATGTGGGGTGGGGCGCTCTGAAACATTATTATTATTATTATTATTTTTTCTGGATTTATACTGAAACTTGTATATACACTCGAGGCACCAACCTTGACAGTGCTCATAAATCAAAGTCACACTCTAGCAACTAGTCATAAATGAATAAAGCTTTATTCTTAACTTGTGTGACCTGCTGACATAAATATTGTACTACACTTATTAATTAAGAGAAAAAAAATATATAGGAAACAACTTTGTAATTATAAATTCTAGGCCCTTTGTTATTTGTATAGTTGATTTTTTAACCCCTTTTTATCTATATTATTTTCCACTTCAATATTTTCTCCATGGACACTACAAGAATTTGATAATAATTGCACTTGAGTACTCCAAAGATGAATAATAATATCGAATTCAACTTTGGTTTATGAAAAAATAAAGTATAGTTGCGTTCAAGTGTTTAATTTAAAATTTAGTGCAATGAACACATTACTAGATGTTTTACTATCTTTTAGACTTGATTTCCTGCCTGGATAAACTTTACCCACCATCGACGTGGCATTTAACCCGTTGACATGCCAACATCATTTCGACGGGAGAGCAACATAATTTCTACCCACGGTGCGTAGGAGATTAATTCTGATTGAAAAGAATCGTAGTAGAAACTCTATATTGCGTTTTTTATTATATTCAATAATAAAATCTATTTCGTTGTGGGCTCTTTGAGGAATAATTTTAACGACAACATTTAATGGAGTAGTTGATTTTTGGACTTTCAACGATGGAAATATTTTGATGTAGTATTATGAGCTGAGATGTGCTACCATATTGGCTACATCCCTATTACATTTTGATAACTTGAAACATCTACCCTTCTTTGAAAATGAGAAGACGTCAATGTGTAATGTGCTAAGGTGTTCAAAAATGTGTTAACGTCTTCTCATGTGATAAAAATAGGCCATGTGCTAATGTGTCAAATATGTATTAAATGGACAATCAAGGAGAAAAGTTTGTAATAGTAAACCTGGACTCTAATACTATTTAGCATCATCGTAAAATTATACATAAAAATAATCACGATTTTATCATGATTGTTTTTAACAACAAAATTGTTGGGTATTTTAGTGATACCCAAATAACCCCTAGGCGATGAAAAATTGTGGCCCGTTTTATTTCATAGACTTTAAGCCCGAGATTAAAAAATATATAAATCCACACCACAATTGTAGTAATCCAATTGTATTAGATATTTAAAGGAAATCAGCTCATTAGGGCTAGGTGTTCAATACCTAATTTTGGAAATAGACTTGTTAGTTAGAGATATACACTATCCCTATCCTTTATCTCTATCTTTGGTAACCTATTCTATTTGAACTCTATCTCATGAAGATTTTCTTGAGAAATTCGTTTACCCTCTTTCACCTATAAATTGGAGCCCCTATTCTCATTCTAAACACACCAACACAACGAGAAAACTACTCCTCTACTTTGTGCTTGAGAAATACTCACTGCTTTATGCTTTGAAGCCATTCTTCTTACCTTTGTGTGCTATCTTAGTGTGTATCTTGGACTCTGAAAGTCTCCAGTTGGTGTTACCTTTGTGGTGGTGGATTGACAGTTTTCTGAGCCTAATCAAAAGGGGATTTATTGTTCTTGCTTCTTCTTCATTCACTGTTTTGTTTCTTTTATTTGATTCCTTTAAATTATTGTTAACTTTTTACTTACTTTGTTGATTTGTTTGCTTATAGGTAAGAATTAACATTCACAAAAATAGTTGGTTGTTAAAAGGTAATTAGGCTTTTGATCATTGATAAGCAATTAATTAGGCTTTCTCATAAAGCAATGTGTTCAACTCATTAAATGGATACAATTTTATAGAAAACTTAACAACTACTTTCTTTTTTAAACAACTAAATATTATACTTAATAATCTATATTTGTTGAGATATTGAACTAAAATATAACTAGATAGACATCTGTAACACTGCTAAAAATAATATCGTCATGAAAAACGCAAATATTCATTTGTATATCATGTCGCTAATTAATAGTAATTTTTATGTCATTGCTACTTATCATCGAGATTTTTTATTTATTTTTTTACCTGAATTTCTTTTCTAGCGTTTTGGCTTTTAGTGATGGAACAATCAGAACTTATCTCTAAATACGCCTATCAAGAAATGACAATTAGAGTAGATTGAACCAACTGTGAAACTATTTTTAGTATATTTGATGAGTTTGATTGTTGATGATGTTAATTGTTGAAGTGAGCTGGCTGACAAAGGGCCACACCAATTATAGCCGAAGGTTCACGATAAGCCTAGGAGAGTGCACCCACTATAGCACTTCCACAAGAAAAATTAGGGTTTGGAAAGATTGAAATATTTTTTACTGCTTGCTGGCAGTACTATATTTTCTATATCTATATTATATAAAATTAAGCATCGGCCAATGAAAATTCATTAAAATATAATAAATACCTTAACAATCTCGAAACCCCACAATACATATATTTACAGTGAATTTTGTTACTTGTACAATATTAGTTGACAATTATTTCACATGAAGGGGGCTCATTGATTTTTTTATTCATCGTGGGCCCCCCTCCCATGTGAGTGATTGTCAACCAATGTTGTCAACTAATGTTGTACTTGTAGCATGGTTGATTTACAATTTATGTTAAATCACATATATATACATCTACATATGTGCGCAATGTGAGTTCCTTACCATTTTCTTCCTTCACCTCTCTTACACCCAGAGAACAGAATTCAATGGCCGGAAAGTTAAACCTCCGGCGGCGGCGATTTCTTGTTCCTTTCACTAGTTTATGTTGAATTTATATTCCCTGTATTAATTTTTTCTTTCTGGTACATTTATAGGTATATTCTTTATAATTTACCAGTATCTCTATAAGAATATAAATCCCTTATTTAAAAAAAAATAAAAAAAATATATATATAATTGAATCTTTTTCGGAAGTGGATGTATTTGGCCGATCTCTTAATAACAGATAAGATCAGGATGATAGAATCTTGATTTTTTTTACAACTCAAGAAAATTCAATTTGATTTTTTTTTTTTTACTGACGTTTTTTTTTCCTTGTCTGTATTGAAAATGAGTTTCGAAACAGGAGATTCTTGTTTGGTTTCACACAGCATCACGTCATTGATTTACATTTTAGCCATTGATAAAAGGGCACATCAGGACGACGCTCGTGGATTTGTTGATTTTTTTATTCCAAGAAATACTTAGATATCAGTCTTGAGTTCAACTCCACACACACAGAGGCACACAAATTTTTACTTTCATCTATACCATTTTGTAAGAATCAAATTGATTAGAATGTTTCACCCTGCAGATCTCGGTGATTTATTCTTTGGATCTATGTATATACAGTTGTTTTTTGCTGGTGCAGCACCATCAAGATTCACATGCAAAGGAAAGGTGGTTAGCTGATATATATACTCTCTCTTCGTGTTTGTTCTTTTTCGGCCAAACCCTTTTGGTGATGAGAATCTTGATGATGCTGCATCGGCAATAAACTACTAGCCAAGTCAGGGAAATGTCCAGCCACCACCGTGTCTAGGCAAAACCAGACTACTTCTAAATCTTATGTCGTTGGTAAAAGGTCTTCCTCAGGATTTGTAATCACGTTCAACGGCTCTTCTTACAAAACGATTTTGAGGGTGAGTTCTAGTCTAATTCTGAATCTCATGTCGCTTGTGAAAGCCTGGCTCATATATTTGTAAGTAATCACATTCAACACCTTGTTTTACAAGAAGACATTTTGATGGTGAGTTATAGTCGAAGTGCTTGCAACAAACTCATAGTTTCCCAGTTGTTTGAAATAATTCTGTCATGAGGGATTTTGTAGAAATACTTAAAATTATTTATGTCGTGGGTTTATTTGTTTTCTGTCAGCTCTTTCTAGACCGACAGATGACTACTGAGGGACTTCACTCTGCTGATAAACTGCATAGATCTGTGATTACTCTTCTGTTTAGACAAACTGAAAAAGTATATATTACCTATTGTTATCTCAAAAATTGTGTGCTGCTCATATATAAGTATATATTGTATGGTGGAATATATACTTTTTTTTTTTTATGACCGTGGATGTTCAGGCCAGCTTACGCGTACCTCGACTAATTCCACGGGACCCTGAAATTTACAGCCGGATGGAATATATACTTATATATGAGCAGCACAAAATTTTTGAGATAACACTAGGTCATTTTAGCTTCTTTTTTTTCTTCTTCTTTGTTTTATACAGCTTTAAAACTTATCATTGGAAGGTTAATTACTAGATTTTGCTTATATTATATCTGTTTTTTCAGCACAAATTTCAAGCTCACTTTGGCTGGAGGTAAAAGAATTTGCAGTGTCAGAAGTGGAGAAGAATAGGTGAGAAAATAAGCTATTAATTTATTGAAAGTTCTAATGGTTCATATATAGGAAATGATTATAATTGAAAAAAGAGTTTGATTCTATGTTTCATTGTCTTTTTTAGAGGAGATTCAAATACGTAAATTTGTTTATTCAATGTAGTTCTTTGAAAATTGAAGTGAACTTGGAAGTTAGAGTGCAAATCAATGTAGAAACACAAGGGTTTGTTTGGTATGTCGGCCTGAACAAGATTGATTATGGTTAAGAAAGGAAAAAGAAGTTAAAAATCTTGTCTATGTCTAATACTACGGCATTATATTCACTGCTTGGACCCTTGACATGTACTCCTCTTCAAAGCAATGCTGATTGCACCAATTTCTCATCTTTCGGTAGTTATACCATGTTGGCAAGTTATATAATGTCCAATTTAATCGAGGACTATGTACCAAACATGAATATAAGCTTCCAACATTTTCCTCATTTTGGGTTTATTACATTGATAACCAGACATACATCTGTATTTCAGAGCACTTCTGCTGCAATCCGAAAGGAATTGTTCACATTTTAGTTGAATAAACCCCATAGTATTGACCTAGCGCACTGCATTAGACCAGTGAAATATAAATGCTTGTTAAACCCTTTTTTTGGCTCTAAAGGAGTTAAATCTTTTATAGTTCCCTTTCAATAGATTTCTGTCATTTTATGGCATCAATTAATACTCCCATGAAGGAAGCTGTGATGCTTCTCTTTCTTTGGTCATTTCAAGCCACAGCCCTCAGCTAGACCTGAAATCTGGTTTCTGGAATCATTTTTGCATATTTACCAATAGACCATAGGTGGATGGCCGGGGGAACTCCAACACTAAAGTTTGAAGTCTATTGGGTAAGAAAGTTTAGGCTTGCATACAGTTGGACGTAGTAGTTTTCGTAGATTAGGTGCTAGGCACGAACAAATGTTGGTTGTATGAGTTTATTCTAAAGATTTGGGAATTGATTTTGAGACGGTATAAATGGCCGGATATATTGAATACCTAATCGGCTTTCATAGGATTTCACATGGAAAACTCACCGGCAAGACTTTGACCTGAATTTTGACCTTTTATTGCCATATCACCTTTGGTAAAAGTGTGGTTGCAGTGCATGTACGTGTTACTATGTTTGACAATTTAGGTCGATATTTTTATGAAATTGGGTTCTTGCTTGGTTTTGCATCGAATGAGATCATATCTAAATGTCATTAGCATAGAGTCACAAATGTATAGCCGGCGCTATTCTAAAGATTTGGGATTTGATTTTGGACGGGCTAAGTGTAATGGCTTGAACACATAACTGGTCGGCTCTGATAGCAATTCACATGGTTAGCTGATCCAGCAAGACTTTGACTTGAAGTTTGACTTTTCTTAATGCCATGTCACCTTTCGTTAGTTCACTTATGCCATGTGGCTGTTTTGTGTGCATCGGTAACGGTGTTTTTGACAATTTACGTTGAAATTTCTATGAAATTGGACTCCAGCTTGAATGTTTTTGAACCTTGCTACACTTACAGTGGATGGTTCATAGAATTCATACAGGAGGGTAACTGGCAATTTTTGGTTGAAAATGGCCAAAAATGAACTACATAGATGCTGCCGCAGCAACATCCGTAGAAAATATGTGAAGAAAACCCCTGCACACTTGGCATTTTTCAATGTTTTTACCTTCCAGAAAGAACATTTAATGGAGTTGCCAGAGATGAAAAACACATTTCTTCCATAAAACTGACTATATCGGACGGCACTGTTTCGGAGATATGACTTTAGAATCAATGTGGCCCTGGACGTTGTGGAAACCCGTGGTTTTCTCATAATAATAATCCTTGTCATATATCAGAGTTTCCTGAGTTCAATGTATTGTCGATATCTCCACATCTCCATATAATGCATCCCTTCTATCGTCAAAGGCAATAAAGCTAGGAGCTCCGGCCCTAAGCATGCCACGCAGTCCAATGTTGTTCATATTTTTCACGAACACTCTCGTCCACAAGAATTAATTCGTGTCTAGTAAGATAAAGGAGTTTACATAGACGCGCTATGTCAAGTATATATCATCTTAAAGTGATTCTAATCAATGATGAAAAGATATCTCACACATGTAAAGTAGTACACAGTTTCTAAGATCAAGAATCAGCCACTTAGGGTCCTAATATTTGTCTAGCTTTTTTCTAATGAGCTCTCAATTTTAGGGGGGAAAAAGGGGGGGGGGGGGGCATAACTGAAGCCACAAACCTTTTAAATACTAGCAAACATTCCCCTAACATTTTATTTGTTGCAGCTGTCATTCCAAACATTTTAAAACGTTGCATCTGTGACCCTTTTGGATGGAATCCGTCCAATTTATCATTAGTTGACCTAAAAAGTGATTTTGACAATATTTTACCTATTTTCTAGAAGGACAAAATGGTAAACTTTATATATTTTCTTAGAAATATAATAAAATAATAAAAAAAAGGAAAGAAAAAAGCCAAACCAGACCCACCGCTGGCCGACGGGCAAAGCTGCCAAAAAAATACCCCACACCGGCGATATCACACCCTTAACGCACTCCAACAAATAATTAAGTCAAACAATCATTCTGGAGAAAGAAATCTATCAAAAACAGCATTGGTTTTGACCTCTTCACAAACCGAGAACACCACTTCTGACAACATCCATTACTGTCGACCACCACCATTCATCTCACCTCATCTAGGCGTACATTCTGGAGGAATAACATCGCCAAAATAGACCTAAAATATTACTGCAATTTCTGGGAAAACGTATCCAGTTCACAAAATCGCCATATGCAGTTGTGCCTCCTCCAATTGATGGGTCCCACACTATTTTTCCATTCAATTACGAATAGTCGAATACTCAGCACTATAATACGAACTTCGGTGTACAACCAATTGAACCAATTCAGCTTCTGTATAATGAAGAAAAGTAAGACATATTTTGGGTTTGTGAGTTGACTATCCAAAACTTGGTGTTCATCATCGTCGTTATTAATGGCCCCGACAGTGGTTGCTTTCGCTCTTCTCTCTTCCTTCTTGAAATGAATCTTGTAAGCATTGCAAAGTAGCTGCCGAATTCATAGCTATTAGTATACACTCTTCACAATATAGTTTAATCACAAAGAATAGAAAATTAAATTCCTGAATGTAAAATGAAACCTTAGGGCCTCTTGGACTATTCCTCCATATGGGAGTAAAAGTGGGGTCACAATTTGCACACCGACAAGCCAATAGTGGGTCCCCGTCAAAAGTAGTCGATATTTTCGTTGCAAACCCATAGATTTATGTCCAGTTAAAATTGTTATAGCACCAAGTTATTCAAGAATTGGGTGAGTCATTTTATGCGTTAGAGAGAGAGAGAGAGAGAGAAAAAAAAACTTGAAGATTTTGAGATTTGTATGTTTGGCCGACGATGGTTCATAGGTGGATAGGAGCTTTTGGTTTGAAAGAAGGGTAATTTATTTTCCTTTTTTAAAAAATTATTTTAATTGTTATTTATATGATAATATTATAAAGTTACCATTTACCTCCATTTAATTAGTAAAAAAAAAGTCAGATTTTATTTCATTGGTCAACTAACAGTAAATTGGAAGGATTCCATTCTAAAGAAGTCTCAAATGCAACGTTTTGAAAGGTTTGGAATGACGACTATAACAAAGAACAGTTAGGAAAAATTCATCTAGTATTCAAAAATTTTGGAGCTTCTTCTACTACAATTATTCCCAAAAAAAAAATAAAAAATGTAAGTGAAAAGTGCACAGTACTGGTCCTAATTGTGGTTGTGGTCCATGCACAACGTTAGTATCCATGACATTGCATGCAGGAGAAGGACCATTTATGGGTCATATTAGATCTTCTAGTACGAACAAAATCAAATTGCGCCAATTGACATCTATCGTCGGGGATGAATAGAGATAGCAATGCGCCTTTTCCATTCTTCAACATTTTAATACAATTTATAAATATTAATTTCAACCACATATTCATAACTATTATTCATTATTATTCACATAGTTTTTGCAAACTCGCTACTATTTCTATTTATAATATATTTATAAATTTGTCAATCGAAGTAGCTTATTTGTTGGTTTTTTTTTTTTTTGCCAGTTTTTAAATTATTGGTTTTTCCCATGTAATTGGACCGGTTGCCTTTTCCTTTGGTTGAGATCATAAAGTGAAAGTTGGTTTTATTTTCAACGATCAAGATTATCTTGAGTACTGATGTTGCTCGTAATATACACATCACGAATGTTGAACTTGAAGTTCGTGATCTGGCCGGTTCGACAGCACAAGTGAAAGGAGGTGACGGTCTTAGGTATAAATCAGTGACAATTATTCGATGTTTTATTTATGTAGTAGAGATCCCGTGTATATCCTCTTATACGTGTTGTTCGAACTAATAGCATTTTGCTATATTAGTAGAACATTATCATTTTTCAAGTGGATTCTATCAAACTATTAGGGCATGTTTGGTTTGCGTTTTAGTTTTAAGATTATTTTAAGTTTCAAGTCAATTTTTAATCTTCTATTTGAGGGGTATGTTTTAATATTGGTAAAAAAAGGGTTTGATTTATCACTTTGAAAAACTATCTCAAAATAGTAAACTGAAAAACATGTTTGGTTGAAATTTTGAGAAATTGTTTTATGACATTTTATTCCATAAAAATTGATAATTTAATAAAATAGAAAAAAAATTGCATTAATATACTATCAAGTAATATATAAATTTTAATGTTGTGAATCTTATAATATATTTTTCAAAAAAATTATTTTTTAAATGGGTTAATTTCAGAAATGGTCAATGAAGTTACATGAAAATTACAAAATGGTCACTGAAGTTCAAAACTTTCATGAACGGTCACTCAAGTTTCAGGCGCTTTAAAAAATGGTCACTGAAGTTTAAGACTTTCACCAATGGTCACTGAAATTACAAAAAGTTTCAGGAATGGTCACTGTAAGGTTATGCATTTCAGTTTTTTGGGCGACTTTTTCGGCCACTTCCAACCACCAAATCGTCGAATTTTGATACCGTAGAAAAGCCCACAATCTCCTTTTCAATTACCACCCGAAATCTCCCCCAAACTCCAAACGATTCGACCGGAAAATCGCCACAAAAGTCGCCCAAAAAATTGAAAAATCTGCCCAAATTTTTCAAATTTTTTGGGCAACTTTGCGGCGACTTTTCGACAATTTCTGACCACCAAAATTGTCGAATTTTGATACCGTTTGAAAGCCCACAATGTCCTTTTCAATTACCACCAAAATCTCCCCCAAACTCCAAAAGATTTGACCGAAAAATCGCCACAAAGTCAGTATACGGCTTCCTCCAGGAAGGCACCTGACAACCTCGAGGACATTACTTTCGGGGTGAAAGATTCTGAAGGCATATCCTTTCCTCATGACGATGCCCTGGTCATTCTGCAATAGTGGAAAACTTTGAGATAAAGAGAATACTGGTCGACAATGGGAGTGCTGCTAACATACTCTCGCATGAGGCCTTCGCCAAAATGGGTATCTCCGATGGACAGCTGAAGACAGTAAAAACCCCCCTCCAGGGATTCGGAGGAGGTATTATAACCCCAGAGGGAGTAGTTGAGCTCCCCTTTACCTTGGGGTCGGGCAAGGAACAAGTAACAGAAATCACGTCTTTTCAGGTGGTCCAAGTATCGATGGCTTACAACGCCATCCTAGGACAACCATTACTCAACAAGATAAAGGCAATCGTGTCCACTTACCACCTCGCCATGAAATTTCCCACCGCTAATGGCGTCGGGGTGGTGCGTGGGGACCAAACTGCTGCCAGGCAATGCTATGTAGCTAGCGTTCGAGAGTTAGGAACAGACGTCATGCAGATCTCAGAGAAAGAGGTCGATCTCGAACAACGAAGTAGGCTTTCCCCGGTAGAAGAATTGAAGGAGGTCGAGCTCGAGCATGGAAAGAGAGTAACAGTTGGTCGAGATATTGAACCCACCCTACTGCCGAACTCGTCAGTTGTCTGTCTCGCAACATCGACGTTTTCGCATGGAGGGTTGAGGATATGCCCGGGATAGACCCCAACGTCGCAGTTCATAGGCTTAACATTACACTTGGGATAAAACCAGTTAAACAGAGAAAGCGATAGTTTGCACCCGAGCATCGAGAAGTCATACACGAAGAAATTGATAAGCTAACCAGAGCACAGTTCATTCGAGAGGTCCAGTATCTCGATTGGTTGGCTAACGTCGTTCTGGTGAAAAAGGCCAGCGGTAAATGGAGAGTGTGTATCGATTTCACCGACCTCAATAAGGCATGCCCGAAAGACAGCTACCCCTGCCTCGGATTGACGACCTCGTAGATAGCACGTCGGGCTATAAATTACACAGGATGCATTCTCGGGGTATCATCAGATTCTCATGGCAGACGAAGACCAAGAGAAGACGTCATTCATGGCTGACTCCGCCATATATTGCTACAAAGTCATGCCGTTCGATTTGAAAAATGCAGGAGCAACTTACCAAAGGCTCGTCAACAAAGTGTTCGCCTCCATGATTGGTAGGAATATAGAGGCCTATGTCGACGACATGGTAGTAAAAAGTAAGCAAGTGGACAAGCATATAGCCGATCTCGAGGAGGTATTCGCTACCCTGCGAAAATATAGAATGAAGCTAAACCCGGAAAAATGCGCCTTTGGCGTGGCCTCGGGAAAGTTTTTGGGCTTCATGATCACTCACAGGGGTATTGAAGCTAATCCGGACAAAATATCAGCCTTGGCCTCGATGGGGCCGCCTAAAAATAAGAAGGAAGTCCAGAAATTAACAGGTCGGGTCGCCGCCCTCAACAGGTTCATGTCCCGAGCAGCGGATAAGTACTTCCCCTTTTTTAAGGCCCTCAGGGAAAACCGGGATTTCAAATGGGATGAGGAGTGCGAAACGGCTTTACAGCAACTTAAAGAAACATTGGCAACTCCCCCTGTTCTTACCAGACCCGAACCCGGCGACACTTTGTTCCTATACTTGGCCGTATCACAGAATGCAGTAAGTGGCGTGTTGGTAAAGGAGGTTAACAAAGGCCAGCGACCGATATATTATGTGAGCAAAGTCCTGCTCGATGCCGAGATAAGGTATACTCTTGCCGAACAACTTGCTCTTGCATTGGTCGTCGCAGCACGAAAACTCCGGCGATACTTCCAATCACACCCCATTATAGTGCTCACGAATCAACGCCTCAGGCATATATTGCAAAAACCCGACGTCTCCGGAAGGTTACTAAAATGGGCCATTGAACTTGGAGAATTTGACATAGAATATAGACCCCGACCTTCTATAAAAGCACAGGCCTTAGCGGACTTCATTGCAGAACTCACCCCAAGGCCTCGGGGGCCAGGGGATAACCCGGATAGTGAAAATTCAGACACTTGGAAATTTTTTGTTGATGGAGCATCCAATTCCTCCGGCTCCAGCGCCGGGGTCATCATTATGAACCCAGGCAAACATGTAGATATCCAATGTGCATTCAGGTTCGAGTTTGAAGCCACAAATAACGAAGCCGAGTATGAGGCTGTCATCATTGCCCTGGAGCTGGCCCCCAATCTAGAACTCGAGCATATTAACATTTTCAGCGACTCCCAGCTTGTCGTCGGACAGATTGAGGGTACATTCAAAAGGAAGGAAGAAAAGATGAGTCTGTATTGTCTAAAAGTTCACGACCTCCAGCGACGATTTAAAAGTTGTAAAATCGTAAAGATACCTCAGGCAGAAAACAGCAAGGCCGACGCGCTATCAAGGTTAGTGTTCATGGGAATGGACGGAGTTGACAGAACGGTCCACGTTAAAATGGTAATAGAGCCCAGTATCACTCAGGCCCCGGTAGTTATGGACATTGATCACGAACCGTCATGGATGGACCCAATCGTACAGTTTCTGAATATGGGCAACCTGCCTGATGATCGTCAGGCGTCTAGGAGTATCCGATCCCGAGCCAGCAGGTATTGCATGATCATGGGGGTCCTCTTTAGAAGGAGCTTCACACTTCCATATCTCCGATGCCTCAATCCTTCGGAGTCATCCCGAGCTCTATCAGAAGTTCACGATGGGATATGTGGGAATCACCAAGGAGCTCGGGCATTGGCTTTCAAACTCATAAGGTATGGGTATTATTGGCCTACCATGAAGAAAGATGCCGCGGAATATGTAAGAAAATGTGATAAGTGCCAGAGGTTTGGTAACGTCATCTACGTCCCGGCCGAGGAGCTTTCAACTATAAAATGTTCAGCCCCGTTTGAGCAGTGGGGGATAGATATCCTCGGGCCTTTCCCTGTGGCAAGGGGATAGTTAAAGTTTGTGGCAGTGGCTGTAGAATATTTCACAAAGTGGGCAGAAGCTGAACCCCTGGCAACAATTACGGAGCCCAAGCTCAGGGCCTTTGTGTGGAAATCTATCGTTTGTAGGTTTGGGATACCCAAAGTCTTCATAAGTGACAATGGAAGACAGTTTGACAATACTCAGTTCAGAAACTTCTGCACCAACCTTGGAATTGATCACAGACAGACGTCAGTTTCACACCCCCAGAGCAACGGCCTGCGGAGGTCACCAATCGAATTATATTGCAAGACCTTCGAACGAGGCTCGGGAATGCCAAAGGTTCTTGGTTGGAGAAGCTACCCTCCATACTTTGGGCCTACAGGACATCTCACAGGACCACCACCGGTGAGACCCCGTTCTTGTTAGCTTTCGGTGTAGAAGCTACACTCCCCGTGGAGATGAGTTTGCCTAGCTTCAAGATTATTGACCGCAACTCTTTAGAATACACCGTGGAAAATCTCAACCTCCTGGAAGAGGTCCGAGAGCAAGCAGCCATCAAAGTGGCGTCCTACCAGAACAGGGTAGCAAAGCATTTCAACAGCAAGGTCAGACCCCGAAAGTTCAGAGTTGGCGACCTCGTATTGAGAAAAGCAGATGCTGCTGGCCACCCCAAGGGGAAGCTCGGGCCTGCTTGGGAAGGGCCATTTGAAGTAATTCGGCAAGTTCGAGGAGGGGCATACAGTCTTAGAGATACCTCGGGTAAACCTTTCCCGAGGCCATGGAACGCGGATAACTTGAAAATCTACTACAAGTAAGTTGCCTTACCTCAACTCAGTAATTTATGTTTTCCCCTCCATGCATTAATAAATCGTAAGGCTTGTATGCCCTACCTTACTTTCGTTTTTTCCTTTAGTTCAAATCGGGCCTGCGCGTCCGTGCTTTATTTCTTATCGTCGGGCTTATATACCCATCTACGTTTTTCTCCTTTACTTTGTAATGAACTACGCTCGACTTGATCCCGTTTGGGTACGTAGGCAGCTTGGATGAGATATAAATCCAAATCCGGTTCGAAAAATTTAATAAAATCTACGCAAGTTTACATTCCCATATGGAATCGTCTCAACACATAAAGCCTTGTCATCGAGCAAGCCACAAAGCCTTATCCTCGACAAGCCACCAAGCCTTGTCATCGAGCAAGCCACAAAGCCTTATCATCGAGCAAGCCACCAAGCCTTGTCCTCGAGTAAGCCACAAAGCCTTGTCATCGAGCACGCCCCAACGCCTTGCCCTCGAGCAAGCCCCAAAGCCTTGCCCTCGAGCAAGCCCCACAGCCTTGTCCTCGAGCAAGCCCCAAAGCCATGTCATCGAGCAAGCCACCAAGCCTTGTCGTCGAGCAAGCCGCAAGGCCTTGTCCTCGAACAAGCCACAAAGCCTTGTCATCGAGCAAGCCCAACGCCTTGCCCACGAGCAAACCACAATGCCTCGTCGTCGAGCAAGCCACAAAGTCTCGTCGTCGACAAGCCACAAAGCCTTGCCCTCGAGCAAGCCGCCAAGCCTTGTCGTCGAGCAAGCCACAAAGCCTTGTCCTCGATATAAGGTCAAAATACTCTTCTACTGTTCGAGTCTTTTACTTGACGGTTAAGAGTTAAAAATACAAGTACCTCGATATTCGAAAGTTATCGTCGACTTTTAAATTTAATGCCACACCTCGATATATCGTCGTGGTTCAATGTTCGCAAAAGAATCTCAAGTTATTACATCATCGTCCTTAATTATTCATACGAGAACCTCGGTGTAATTATATCGTCGTGTGTAGAATAACATTTGTCATGAAAGGTCGTCGATATAATTATATTAATATCGACGTGCTTATTCCCGTGATCTTTGTTATTCTGATTATTCGTCGATATTAAGCGACATGAATGTCCTCGATATACAATACTACGATCGTCGATATTCACTGTCATCACGAAAAATAAACAGGTAAAGAAAAGGGAAAGACGTCGATATCAATACTTGATTCAACAAGAACGAAAGATTCTTACAAGGGTCGATAACAAAAAGTACGAAAACCTAATCTAGGTCATCAGCACGAGGAGTCGCTTCATCGTCGTCTGCATCATCCCCCTCAATATCGACGTCATCACCTTCGTCGATCGAAGCCTCGCTCTCCGACAGCTCGAGATCCTCTGCTATGTCGGGAATTGTCTTGAACTCCTCAGGCTTGGCGTCGGGCTTCAAACGAAGGAATGCTCGAGCCTCCTTCAAGCCATGGAAGTATGAACCCGCAGCATAATCACCCTTGAGCCTGTTAAACTCCTCGGACTCCTGGAATTCCTCGATTGCTTGAGCTTGAGCTCTGGCTAGTCTCTCCTCAAACCCCTTTTTAACAGCCTCGAGCTCCAGCTTCAGCTCCTCAGCCTCATCCTTCACGAGGCCCAGTTCTTGTCGAGCCTTTCGAAGCTCAGTCCTAGCCAAGTCACGTTCACCCTCGAGGTCGGCCAAGCTCTTATCTCGAGCTTTCACAGTTTCTGTAAGCTCGACCACCTTCCGGGAATCGTCCAGCCCCTTCAAAGTGACACCTCGAGCAATACTCATAACCTGGGGCAAAACCGTTATTAGCTATATCCTCGATATAAACACTTGGAAAATATTTTATGTGTAGCAACATTACCTGGAAGGATAGAGCCTCGAGGTCCTGACTGGCCGTCTCATACCCGAGCCGGTGACGATATTTCTCCACGAGTCCTGACATCAGATGCGACTGTCCCACGTGCTCGACGTTATCAGAGGTCGGAGGCACAGTGTCATCGTCGAGATCAACGACCTAGTCATCACGGAGTTGGGGAATCCCTCGAGGAGTTGATTGCTGACGATGGGAAGCCCGGTAGGCACTAGGCGACGTGCTCCTAGCCCTCGACGACTCTCCAACACTCCCCCTTTGCTCTGAAGCCCGAGGCCGTTTCTTTCCTCTTTTTTGCCCTGGAGTCCGGGTCTGAGGAGCCTTCGACTTTGACTGCACGAACTTTCGTAAAGCTGCCGGATCAAATGTCATTTCTGCAATGCACGAGGACATGTTAGGAACGAGCATGATGTAACAAACAATTTAATAAGAAAGAATAAAGTCCTACCCTCGACGCCCTTAATGTCTGCACGATCAAGAACGTCATCCCCGAGGATGTCGTCGATATCAAACACCAGAGGCTCGAGACTTTCTAACATGTGCATGTCCCTCTCTAAACTCTCGAAATAAGCTTGACCCTCACAAAACCTCGAGGTATCTGGCAGACCTCATCGAGAATTAAATGGAAGGTCGATATCTTGGGGAGCGACGTAGAACCACCTCTCCTTCCACCCCTTCAAAGAGCTCGGCAGTTTGGGGACTCTAAACCCTCCCCGAGTAGAAAAGTATGCAAAACAAGTATACTGGGGCAATTGTTTTAGGTCGAAGACCATCCTACATAGGTCGAGATAAGGCGAAATGCCGAGGTACCTACACGCTACGAAAAAATAGGCGAGCATCCTCCACCCGTTTGGCACTAATTGCCCCGGGCTCATGTTGTGCTCGACGAGTAAAGACACAAAAAACGGATGCAGGGGCCACCTAAATCCCCCCTTCAAAGAATCCCTAAAAATCACAAACTCTCCATCCCGGGCTATTTCCATCCTATCACCTACCCCGGGCACTCTAATATCACAGCCCGGCATTAAACCATGCTCTCTAGCCGTCGATATAGCCATGTGCTCCTTAAGGGTGCACGGCTGGTCGGGGTATGTTAACAACGTCGACTTATCTTCTGCTCGAGGTTGAGCGTAGATAGGGATCGCTATCGGGATCATCGACCTACTTAAATCCTCTGGGGTTGTTCTTGACCCCGAGGACGTCGACGACTCCGAATCACTAGACATCCTACAAGTTTTTAAATATGGACTTAGGTTCTCGATCTCTTACCTTAATAACGACGACCCAAACCCACCAAATTGCCAAAGCTCGAGGATTGCGAAAAATTCACAGAGAGTAAGAAAGGTGAAAAATGAAAAATTGACTGGGGTATTTATAGGCCCCAGTGTGGAACGCAAGGGTCGTCCACCCCTGATCGTCGATTTGGACACGTGTCATCAATCCAACGGAGCTCAGGTTAAACCGCCTTTCCATTTTAGAGCTGATGTCACCTAGACGCAAAACCTCGGGTTTGTTTGCACGACGACTAGATGGAGGAGAACAGTCCATCATACACTCGATTCTCGAGCATAGATGCACGGGGGCCAGTGATATGGTCAATATTAGTAACCCGACCTACTATTTCCACCGAAGACTCCCCATGTGTTCCCACGTCCTCGAGTATTCCGAAATCATGCTCGACCTCTCCACACAGACTCCCTTCTCGTAATGCCCAATTATCCTCAAGAGTAACCTTATACAACAACCCCCCACAAACTTGTGTTCGAGTATTTTGGATTATGCCTGGGCACTCCTTGCTCGAAAATCCTTCTTTTACATTGACATCCTCGGATACATTAAGTCCTCGAGCTTACCTCTCCTCCTACCAACAACATCCTCGAGGTTCTCGCTTAAACAAAGCGTCCTCCTCCCCACTAACAGAAACGTGTTTTGCTAGACTTCCTGGCACGGAAGGAGTCTTCTGTTGTGTGAATTACCGATAGTCTTAGACTTCTTGTACGCTACAAATGCCCACCTCCGGAAGGACTCCTTCAGACAAGGACTCTCTAATGGTTCCATCCTACTAGGACTGGACCATCCAACACTATAAATACAAGGTTTCACCTCATTATTCAGGTACGCGATATACACAATTTTCAGTTTATAGTATTACCACAAATTCTCTCTCTAACTTAAGCATCGGAGGGGCAACGAGGATACACCTCGACGCCTTTGTTTCAGGTACTGGAAGATCAACGTAGTGCTCATTATCAGTGGTCAGGATCGGAATTGCTCAGGTACGATTTTTGGTAGCATCAGGGATGATTGCAATAAAAGTTCCAAACCTTTGAAATATCAACAGACTTTTCCAAAATCTTTGTTTGTTGCAGTCGTCACCCTAACATTTCCAAACGTTACATGTGAGGTCCATTTCGATGATTTACATCCATAATTCCGTCAGTTGACTAGAAATTTAATTTTGACCATATTTTTAATATTTTAAAAGGGGACAAAAGAGTAAGTTTTATTTATCAAATTAAATAATTACATTTATTAAATTTAAAAACAAAAAATAAGAAACAACAAAATATCCAGGCGATTGAATTAATGCTCGCCGAGATCTACACCTACGACGCTACACGGCACATCTACGCCATGAACAAGAGCGTTCTCAAAGACAAGAATTACCAACTTGCCATAGCTAGTCTTCTCCAACAGTACAACAATCGGGTCGAAATCATTTAACTTGATGATTCCACTGGAGATCCGACCTGATTCGGCACTCTCCTTCGAACACATATGCCCGCCGACAAAGCTCATTTTCATACCCGATAAAGAATGATAGCGCCCTGACCGTCTTGCTTCGGATTCTGATTTTCTCTGCCTCTGGCAAATAACGGATGGTGGTGGTTCCGACATGGATGGGCGGCACTTGGAGATGAAAAACTTGTTGAATAATAACAAGAATAGTGAGTTTTCTGGGCCGTTGACTTCGTTTGATTGGAATGAAGCAGAGCCAAGGCGGATTGGGACGTCTAGTTTTGATACCACTCGTACGATTTGGTGGTGGTGGATATTGAAAAGGAGGTGGTGGATACATATACATATCGTCTTTAAGGCCAAATTATCGAAAAGTGCACTGACGGCATCCCATATGCTGATATTATTGCAAGCTTCCTACTTAAACTATATCGTGCATTTACCCCGTGTCTTAGCTTGACAACCCGTGTGTATGAGAGGTTGTCCTAAGGGTCAAACAGATGGTCCGTCACAAGTGAACAACATATTATTTTACAAAGTTGATTTTGGCATTAAAAGAATGAAGAGAATTATCTAAGTACGGTGTAAAATACATAAATTTCCATGTTAATTATTACAACTCAATTAGTTCATTTTCTATATTTGTTGTTGATGGAAATTATAGATCTATTTTGATTATTTGATTCAACATTTAATCTTCTGCAACAAATAGCAACTATGTATTCAAATAAGTTTTTCTTGAGTAGTCTCCCAAACACGATCAAAAGGCCATTGACTAGTGTGGCTAAGCCAATTCATTGTCACTAGAATGTGTCAGATAGGTTCAAACCGGTGATGGAACCTAAGGGATAGGTAAGCTCTATTCGATCCGAAGCATAGATTCTCTATAACAAATAGGCTAGCCCTCTTTCTCAATTAAAAATATCTTACTTTTTTCACGCTTCATTAAATTTATTTATGAGAATCTCTTAGGACATGAAACTTAGCAATGAGGAAATTGAAAGACTAATAATTTTATTAATCTTTCGAGAATTACAAATTAAAAGCACATTTCACAAACTTGAAATTTAAATGCCCTTCTCAATATAGAGAGGAATATTCAACCCTGAAAATGGTATGTTTGCTTAAAATCAAAGTTGTCCTAATCTTCCAAGGATTATAGTAATTGCAGTTCATCGTTAACAATCCGTGACACATAACATGCTTGAAGCAAAAGACTATTCAGGATTGAAGCATTAAATTTTCTTTCTATATCATTATTTTAACAACTTATATTTTAATGTCTCGGAGTTGCTAATTCAATTTGTGAAGTTAGTGACTAAATATTGACATTTTAAAATTTAGAAACCAGTCACGAGCGTGTATACAGATGGACGAACGGACGCTATTTTTTACCAAGAAAACATAATTTGATAATATAATTCAGACCAACCTAATCAGTGGGAATCTGGAATAGGAAACTCAGCCTCAATATGCACAAAAACTTCATTTCTATACGAAGCAAAGAGGTACCAGGCTACAAGCCCATTTACCACTTGTATAAAGATACAAGATGAATAATTCAGTAAAATATATAAGTAAGAATACAAAGATTTACGTGGTTCGACGCCAATGTGGCAAACCTACATCCACATGAGAAGAGAGAAGACTGTTGGGTTTTGATACCCAATAAATCCTCCGGGCGATGATGTAAACTCGGTTATATATTCAGTCGGCTTAGCCAAATGACTGATTGGTACTTGACACTAAGAATAGAACGACCAAACTCCAATCCTTCTCGGGCAATTCGAAGCAGCCTAATTTATTAGAATTGCTCATGGCCCGACCAGATTATTTGGACGGCTATAATGGGCAACCCATTATTGAGGGACACTTGAGTAATATGTTTGAACCCTTTAATTGGGCCAAACCGGTTTCTACCCTACTTATCTTATTTGGACTTGACCCTCACTATTTACTTCAACCGCCCCTTTCTCTCTTCTACATGAAAAACGCCGTTCCATCTCTTTGTGAGAACTCTCTACAACCTCTTCTTATTCTACTTCTCTTGTGACCTTTGTGGTTAATTCTTGATACTTTCTTGGTTACTTTGTGAGCTTTCTTTGTGGGAAACCAAGCAACCATAGTTGGGGAGGTAGTTTCGGAGATTTATGGGTTTGTTGATTCTTAGTGCCGATTGGAAGTGAACTGAACCCAGTAAAGCCTTGGTGGCGGTGCTATATTTCTCTACATTTGGTATCAAAGAGTGGGTTCAAGTGATTGAAGAATAAATCAAACAAAATCGAGGGGGGCGTGCGCTATCTCCAACTCGGCTGAGGCTTCAACGCCGTTTTCCAGTCAACCAAGTCACGACTCGACGAAACCAACCCCGGAATTGGACTCAGCAGGTCTTGGGCTCCATTCTTAGTTGGAAGATTCATACAAAAATTGTGAGAAAGGGGCGATTTCTAAAAAGGGGCCCAACCGGGAATCTTCAAATTTCGGCCAAAGTATAATTCCGGTGGAAGAACGGAGACCAGACCCAAACTCGGCAGGTCGAGGTGCCTCCAGCAGTGAGGCGCGTTTCTCTGGCGGCGGCGCGTAGCGGTCCTCCGATGAGCTTTTTTCAGGCAGAATTCTTATTTTTACCTGCTGAACGTATTGATAATATTTGTTTAGTATTTCAGGCTACGCAGTAAAATTTGGACAATTTTACCCGTGGTACCTGTCTGCTTCGTGTTTGACTGCAGTGATAACTTTGTAGCCGACTGCAACAGTACATTTGTTGAATCTTTAGGGCGAATAGTGGTAACCCTAAAACAGCAGATTCACATCTCTCGTAATTCATGGACTCAGATACATCCGCTCTGGTAAATTGGCTTATCCCGTTAATTTCTGCACTAGCGCGTCATCGTATGGGGTGACAATAGGATTGCGGTTACCGTGAAGGGGTAACATTGCTTGTGCTATAAATTAGGATTATTTGCTTTTGATCGGTTACGTTGAAGAACCTGATTTTGATCAATTGGCTTATTGATCTTTGTGATATAATTGTCGCTATTTGGAATCTTCTGTGATTGGATATACATATTTTGTTGCATTCGTAATTTCGCTGCGTTATTACTTCCGTTAGAATATCTAGACCTTCCATGTTCGAACATTCCCTTGATCTGAGACCACAAGTCTTACAAAACCCTAAGAATTTAGAACGGAGTATATTGTCTGTGACCCTAGGACTACTCTGTGTGGTTTTGTGTGATTGTGATTCTGTGATTTTTTTATTAGTTCATAAAATGACAAGTCACAAATTTGATTTGGGAATCTTTAACGAAAAATGTGATTTTTCGTTATGGCAACAAAAAATGAGGGGGTATTTTGGTCTAACAAAAAGTTGCACAAGTCATTTAAGGCAATTTTTCAGCTGATTTTTCAAAAGAACAAAAAGAAGAAGCCTATGAGCTTGCTTATACCTCTATAATCTTACACTTGTCTAACGCTGTTTTAAGAAAGGTGGGCAAACTGAAAACCACCAAAGAACTTTGGCAAAAATTGGAAGACCTGTATTTGCTCAAGTCTACCCCGAATAAATTTTACTTACTTGAACGTTTCTTCAGTTTTACAATGGATCCTTCAAAGGATCTTACGACAATTTAGACGTTTTTAACAAATTTGTTCAAGACATTGTTAATTGTGGTGAGAAAGTGTCTGAAACTTACAAAACTATAATCCTGCTTAATTCTATGCATGAATCATATAGAGAGGTCAAAAATACTATTAAGTATGGTAGAGACACTTTGAAGCCTGAAATTGTCGCTGACTCACTTAGAAGTAAGGAGATTGAACTTAGAGCTGAAAAAGAAGATAAGAAGAGTGGTAAGTTACTATGATGAGGAATATTATGAAATTTAAGCAAATGAATTAGAGCTCAAGATAATAGTGATTCGAGTAGTGACTCGAGTGATGAGGTTGGTAAGAAGAAGGGAAAGGGATGTGACAAGTCTAGCGGTAGAAGGTGTTACAGTTGTGGTAAATCTGGACACTTTATTAGGGTCTGTCCCAAGAATATGGATAAGCAGAATGGTAAGATGAGAGAGGAGGCGAATGTGGCTATGGGGTCGAGTGATGACCCTAGTGAGGTTTATTGACAGTAAACCTAGTTACTGCATTGCATATGTGTGCAATCCTTTTTGCATGTGTGTGAGTGCTTGATTCTATTGCATGTTGTATGTTACGCTTTCAATGTGTTTGATGTGTGTAATTGCATGAATTAAAGTGATTCGAATACTTAGTTTATGTATTTGCATGCATAGTGGGTTTGTGATGCATTAGCAGTAAGTGTGTTGGATATCTATTGGTGAGGTGGAGTATAGATGTCTAGGGGTACATTGTGGTTTATATCGGGGGATGTGTAGTGTGACATTTGGACCACGAGTGGAGATGTGATCAAATGTCTGGAATCCTTTATCTGAAATAGACCATGATCAGGTGGAGTGTGAGATAGGACACTTCTGTTAGGTGGAATCCCATTATCCACGTAGTTTGGGAGAAGTGATGTGGTGATAAAGAATTATCCCGAGAACTTAGGATCTATTGTTACTTACCAGTTAGACATGAGTTGAGTCATTAGTCTAGTGAGCATGATAGAGCGATTAGAGGAGATATGTGTTCTTGAGGTGGAAGTAACACGGAATGAGATAGGATAAGTGTGGTGAGATCTTTTTTCGTGGGGTCATTTATGCATCGTTGCATATGTGTTGGCCTGTTGATTAGCTTAGTGTTAATCTGTGGTTCTGTGTGAATGTGTTTGAAAA
This sequence comes from Osmanthus fragrans, assembly GCA_019395295.1. Lineage (NCBI taxonomy): Eukaryota > Viridiplantae > Streptophyta > Magnoliopsida > Lamiales > Oleaceae > Osmanthus > Osmanthus fragrans. The sequence continues at coordinate 23,101,431 of CM033343.1, read as the reverse complement.
TATCTATGTGTATTATCCTATGTTATATCTTTATCGCGAATTTATTTGCTCTCGACTATTCACTGTAATTATATGCTTCTATTTGGGTGTTTTTGACCTTAGCCTTGATGAGTATACAGAGCAGGTATGGTATGTGTTTCAAGACGGAAACACGAGGTAAAGTCTGTGAAACCAATTTTATTGGTTACCTTGATCGTGCAAGTATAAACTGTGTGTTTTGTTTGCTTGCAGGTTTATTGAGAATCAAGATAGAGATTGTTGGGTTTTGATACCCAATAAATCCTCCGACGATGATATAAACTCGGTTATATATTCAGTCGATTTAGCCAAATGACTGATCGGTACATTAGCACTAAGAATAGAACGACCAAACTCCAATCCCTCTCGGGCCATTCGAAGCCGCCTAATTTATTAGAGTTGCTCATGGCCCGACCCGATTATTTGGAAGGCTACAATGGGCGACCAATTATTGAGTGACACTTGAGTAATATGTTTGGACCCTTTTAATTGGGTCAAACCAGTTTCTACCCTACTTACCTTATTTGGACTTGACCCTCACTATTTACTTGGACCGCCCATTTCTCTCTTCTACGTGAAAAACGTCGCTCCCTCTCTTTGTGAGAACTCTATGCAACCTCTTCTTATTCTACTTCTCTTGTGACATTTGTGGTTAATTCTTGGTGCTTTCTTGGTTACTTTGTGAGCTCTCTTTGTGGGAAACCAAGCAACCATAGTTGGGGAGATCGTTTTGGAAATTTATGGGTTTGTTGATTCTTAGTGCCGATTGGAAATGAACTAAGCCCGGTAAAGCCTTGGTGGCGGTGCTATATTTCTCTACAAAGACTATATTATTCGCTTATGTATAGTCATATTACAATAAGGTTGCCTTATTATGGACTAGGCAAACCCAAAAGAATATCACAAAATTGTAGAAACATTCCAATTATCACCAACCAATCATGCCATAATATTTTTCATCCATATTAGCGAATATTCTTCAAATCATCAAAGTATCTCTATTCTCCAACACTCCCCCTCAAGTTGGTGCGAAAATATCGATAGAGCCCAACTTGGACAATATCTCATGAAATTGAACAGTCGATAAGCATTTGGTGAAAATGTCAGCCAATTGCTGGCTACTACGAATGAAGGGAGTGCAAATAACATTGGATTGGACTTGTTCTCGTATAAAATGACAATCAACTTCAATGTGCTTTGTCCGCTTGTGAAAAACTGGATTTGAAGCAATATGTATAGCAAATTGATTATCACAAAACATCTGTGAGGGTTGTGACGAGCCAAATCCCAAATCTTTCAGCAAAGAGCGAAGCCAAATAATTTCACTAGCAGTAGAAGCCATTGCCCGATATTCGGCTTCAGCACTAGAGCGTGCAACAACGTTCTGTTTTTTACTCCTCCATGTCACCAAGTTTCCCCCAATAAAGGTGTAATATCCAGTGGTAGATTTTCTATCAACAATACTGCCAGCCCAATCTGCATCTGTATAAGCAGTAATAAAAGAATGACCATTTTTACGCATCCATATATCTCTTCCAGGTGACCCTTTCATAAGTGCAAAATTCGATTAACGGCATCCATATGTGCAACTCGTGGAGAATGCATAAAGCGGCTAACAAGGCTGACAGCATACGAGATATCAGGTTGAGTAATTGTGAGGTAAATTAATCTTCCCACCAATCTTTGAAATTGTCCCACATCAGAGAATAGATCGTCATCAAGTGTTAATTTTGAATTACACTTTATAGGCGTCTGAGTTGGCTTAGCACCTATTTTTCCAGTGTCTTTTAACAAATCCAATACATATTTTCTCTGGTTTAGAAATATGCCCTTTTTTGAATATGCAACTTCTAGTCCGAGAAAGTACTTCAAAATACCCAAATCCTTAATAGAAAACTGTTTTGAGCCTTGATATTTCAGCAAGATCATCACTAGTAATAACAATGTTATCAACATAGATCAAAACAATAACAGTACCTTTCATACCTCTTTTCACGAACAAGGGTGAATCAACATTACTCATCTTTAAACCATTCTTCACAAGAACATGACTGAGTTTGGCATACCATGCACGAGGTGATTGTTTCAAACCATATATTGATTTTCTTAATCTGCACGTGAGATCACTACGACCCTCTAACCGATGACCTGGAGGTATACTCATATAAACTTCTTCATCAAGGTCGCTATGTAAAAAAACATTCTTCACATCCATCTGAAACAATTTCCAATCTTGATTAACGGCTAGAGATAAAAGGACACGAAAAGTGTTCATTTTGGCTACAGGAGCAAACGTCTCATTGTAATCAACTGCATAAGTTTGGGAGAAACCTTTTGCAACAAGACGTGTTTTATGCCGTTCAACAGATCCATCACTTCGAAACTTGGTTTTATAAACCCAACGACATCCAACCGTCTTCTTCCCTAGAGGAAGTTTTACAATGGACCAAGTTTTGTTGTCATCAAGGGCTTGTAACTCTTCCTGTACATCTAAACATGTGAATGCTTGGATTATTGATTTGGGTGCCACTGATAATATGGCAAATGATGCAACATCTTTAAATGATTTCTCAAAGAATTCATCAACACATGTTGTTTCAGTTGCCAATGGTACCTTAGTCCCTATTCGTGGGTCTGGGAAAATTAATCTTTTCCCTGGTCTTCCTAGTACAGGTGCACTTGTTATTCCTTCATTCCCAACTCAACTTCTTTCTGTCGAAAAAATAACTAACTCGTTCAATTGCAATGTTATTTTTTCTCCTAATGATATTGTGTTTCAGGATCGAATTTCGAGGAAAAAGATTGGTGAAGGTGTCTACTCATATAGACTTTATCTCTTCAAACTATTAAGCTTCGAGGTTACCAGTGACATGAGTGCTGGTAGAAGGAGTTAACTCTTTCGGACTAGGATGGCTAGGATGACCAAGATATTGAAGAATTTGAGTCAATTGATTCATTGAGATAGTAGTGTCAGCAATAGCAGCAACTTCCCTGTTTCCTCCTTTCATAGTGGATGGCTTAAGATGAGGGTGAAGTTTTCGGCAACGGTTCACAGAGTGTTCTAGCCCGTGACAATGATCACATTTTGGAGCTTCTCGTTTTCCTTTGTTCTGAAAACTGTTTCGTTTCTCATCTCTTTTTACAATAAGGGCAGTAGACTCAGATACATGCTTCGGTTCAAAAATCAGTCTTTTTTTTTCTTCCCTCTGCACAGTTGCACACACACTGGAGAAGGTTGGGAGGATAGAACTCATAAGGATATGACTCTTAAAATTATCATATTTAGGCTTCAAACTACTCAACAAAGCAAAAATCTTATCTTCTTCGCCCCTTTTTAACAAGATTTTTGCATCAGTTGTATGTGGGCGATACATGCTCAATTCATTCCACTTTTTCTTAAGATAACCAAAATGTTCAATGAACGTCTTATCCTTTGTTCAGCAGCAGCAAGTTCCTGTTTCAATTCAAAAATCATGGCAGCATTGTTTTGATGTCCATAAAGCTCTTCAACCGAATTCCACAATTTTTCCGCCGATTCTAAAAAGGCAAAGATTTCAACAATATGTGCTTCCATTGAATTTAGAAGCCAAGACCTTACGAGTTGATCATTCGAAATCCACCCTTCATAATTTGGATCTGCAGAATCTGGACAAGTAGAAGTGCCATTGATAAAACTCGACTTTTTCTTTCCACCGAGAGATAGCATCACGGCTCTTGACCATGGTATGTAATTTATACCATTCAAGAGAACAATAGACAACTTCCATCCAAGATTAACATTGTTCTCTATCATTGTAGGTGGATTAATGGCTTTCTCAATCATTGTAAACTCAAAAAACAGAAAACTAGAGGCAAAACTCGAACTGCAGAAAACTGAAAGAAAAAAAAAAAAAAAAAAAAAAAAAAAAACACGAACAGCTGACTTTGAGGGCGATTTTGACCCACCAAACGTTGTCGAAAATAGCCCGAAAAATAAGAAGCTAGATACGGACGATACGAATCCAACGCTACTGAACTTGCGCAATTCCGAGTTACGTTTTGAAAGATACAGCCGTTTCCGTGGAGGTCGAGCAAAGCTAAAAAAAAATTGGACTGTGTAAACAGGTTCTCTTTTCCGTTTCTGCTAGCTTTTTTGAACAATATCGAATCAATACATCCGCTCTAATACCATGAAGAATTCAGTAAAATATATAATTAAGAACACAAAGATTTACGTGGTTTGGCACCATTGTGACAAACCTATATCCATAAGAGAAGAGAGAAGACTATATTATTCGCTTATGTTTGAAGTGCTACAATGACACATATATATAGTCATATTACAAGAAGGTTGCCTTATTATGGACTAGGCAAACCCGGATGAATATCACGAAATTATGGAAACATTCCAATTATCACCAACTAATCATGCCATAATATTTTTCTTCCATATTAGCGAATATTCTTCAAATCACCAAAATCTCTCTGTTCTCCACCACAAGAAAACACAAAAAAAAAAAAAAAAAAAAAAAAAAAAAAAAAAAAAACAGCATAGTACTGAACACGAAAAAAAGGAAATATTCAACAGATTTTGAGCCTCTACCTTGGCAGCGGTTCTTCCACGGCCAGGAAATTAATTATCGATGAATGCTTCCCAGAGGACGGAATACTCAAAGACCGTTTTCTTAATTTTACATTGCAAGAAAGGGGTACTCTCATTTCAGATTTTTCTCTAAGGCGAGATGCAAAGTCCAGTGCTGGTAATTCTGATACAGATTCGCTTTTTGTCCTCATGACGATGTCGAGATTTTGACCACAATCATCGCCGTTCTGAGCAGACTGGTCTCCCCCCTTTGCACTAGTGGACTCCATTTTATGGATGAATTTTTCATCATCATCTGACATGTAACCACTTTCTGTGCCATCCTGCATGGCTAGATCATCATACTCCTCATCGGACTTCGTGGATTCTTCATCCACAGAGCCTTCCAGCTGTTTCAAAACAAGTAACATCTTCTATTAAACATGGCCATAATCAAACACAAGGAGAAGCAACAAAATTTTATCCATCAAGTATATATATCTACATTACTTGAAGATCCACTTAGATATTATAAGCAAACATAATGAAGTGGTTTTTAGTGAAATCATCCAGTGACCAGACAATGTGTTCCTACCTCATCTTCATTTTGTTTTTGTCCGTCGCTAAGATCCTCGTCACTGTCCATCTCTGGTGGCTCATCAACCTCTTCATCACTACCATGGACGGACAATTCCTCCTTAAGCTGCAAAATAAAAGAAGACCACAAAGCAATAGATAAGAGGCAGACCAATCAGAAAATACAACCATATGCGCCAAAACATGAGAACTAATGACAAAACCCATAAAATTTGTTATTCTGGAAGTTGACTTAGAATACAAGGAGCATATTCGGTAAGCTTGGCGGGACAGTGCTGGACAAGATCAAGGAAGAAAAGGAAATCAAACTCTTGAATGTTTCCTTTCCACTAATGTCTAATATTGTGGCCCAAACATGCCCTAATCTCATCAAAACTAAAAGGCAACATTACAATGCCACCATATTTTGCGTTCAGCTGTAATATATCAAGATAATCATCACTTGAGCATACCTCCTTGGCAGGGCCACCTGTCCTTGGTGAGCTGCAGCAGGAAGAATAGTATCTGCTACCATTGTCAGTGAGGTCACCCCGTGTATCATCGACACTACTGGCATGACTAGTACCCACGGTATCACTAGGCCAAGCACTGATCCCAAAATAACCAAACTGCAGGTTGACAGGTTGGGCTTTACCTATCAACAATGGTCCATACATAGGTGTTCCTATTCCATTCTCAATTGACCGGCCCACAATAGGCTTGCCATTATCATCTATCATGTCAACTGGCCATGCCTTAGCCACAGATCCGTCATTATTCAAAAGTGCCATCAAATGCCTAGAAGAACCTTGCCTTTGGATCAACTGAAGCATTCCCTTGGAGCTCAAGGAATTCGCAGTGCACTGATTCCTGTACTCCTCGTCAACAACAGAAACTGTGTTTGTGCTTGGATCATAAAGCTGCTCTCCCGCTTCGCGCCTTCTTAGGCAGCTAAAAACTGTTGCATGAATGGCTGCCACACTTTTGTCAACATTTGTGTTGTTTACCTTTGGCACTAAATGCTTATCGGCATGGTTGCAAAGATATTCTTGGATTGTTCGAATGTTCCGTATATATTTAACGTATTTGTTTTTAGCAGGATCTAGTGTCATGTACTTTGCACGGACTGCGAATCTTTCCAAGTGTTTCTCCTCATTTGAAATGTAAATCATGAAAGGTATGATTGAAGGATGTTTCTTCATGAGTCCCATCTGCATGGGAAACCAAATTGTGACCAAAGCAGAGGACAAGAGACGAAAGACACATAACCCTTCAGAAGCTTATGAGAACTAAAAATATGCAAGGATTTTTACCACAAAATTGAGACTTAAGTGAACACCCTCAACCACCACTGATTCTTTCCTTTTCTCCCATGCAGTAATTAACCGATCAAGACTGTCAATTACCATCTCACTTTGTGCCTTAAATCCTTCAACTGCCATCTGTTTGGGACTGATGAAATCACTTGTCACGGAAATTCCATCAGATGCTGGTTTTCCGACTGTGGAACCAATTAATGCATCATCCTTAGCTAGCGAGGGGTGTGAAACACCAGCTAATTTCTTTGCTTTCCTTTTGGCCTTGGCTTCTGCAACAGCTACAGGATCCAAATATTCCCCAGCATGGTAGGTCGAGGACCATAGTAAAGGATTCTGTTTTTCATCGACAAAGCTCCTCATCATGTGCCGAATTGAATCAGTGGATATAACAGTTGTAATGCCCAACCTGCTACCCTGCAAATATAAAGAAAAGCCAATATTTTAATTTGAAAAGAATATAAACGACATAACCCGTTAGTGGAAGTATTTATGGAAACATTTATCGCTTTCTATCAAACTTGCAAAAGCGTACAAACTATGTAAATGATCAGAGTTCGATATTAGCGATTTAGCAAAAATTAACTAATTGGGGACCTACAAATTCAGAAATGTCACCGAATAGCATGTTAAATTGTAAACCAAGTTCAAATTTTCCGTACGCCTACAAATAGATTAAGGATGTAGAAACTTCAGTGGAATTTAATTTTTGGTAACAAGAAGAAATTTTGGGGGCAAACAAGAACAGTTTTACCAAAATTTGACAAGTCAATCTTACAACCTAGATGAAATGCAAAATTAATAAATATCATCTTGTCTGGATTCGTTAAGTTCAATTTTACAAAGGAACATAGTCACATGCTAGCCATATAAGAGCTAAAAAATGAATATTGAATTGAATGTGGAAGGTAGCTAAAAATTAAAAACAGAAAAGGATAATAACTGTTAACTCAACACAATGCATTTACAATATACAATGCAAAATGACAATAATTGCTTAACCCACTGATAAACATCGGTAAAAGAACCAAAAAATGGAAGAAGTCCAATGAACACAAACTCTACAATCCAGTTATTAAAGAAAATAGGAAATTATGATATATATATATATATAATGAAAAATGCCATACCAGTAAAGCAGACAAAGTAGATTTACCGCAGCCACTAGTACCGCACAATAGCACGGTAACGGATTCCTTTCTTTCTCGGATTCTGTGATAACCAAATAATGACTTAGAAAAAAAAAACAAGTTTATTAAAAGGTTGATGTAAAAGAAAAAGACAAAGAACTAGTGTTACCTTCAAATAAATACTACTAAGCAACACTGGCTTAACAAAGTTAAGGGCAAAAACACATTAATTAGCAAAGGCAATCAGAATACTCTTCAGCCTATGAAGGAACAGGTGATCCCACCTCATGTCACTCCAGCATTTCTTAAGGACACACACGATCCCACATTGTTTGACATAACTTTGTCTTACAATTCGTGATGAACTCAAAACCGTCCGCAAAAGTACACAATAGGATTGATTTACGGGAAACATAAAAGTGTATAAATACTGAAATCTAATCATGTTATCAACGATCCATCAGCAGCTGAATGTCACAATTTTTGAACTTTGATTCTGAAGTCAGACAAGACTGCAGCTAGAAAGGGAAATCTTAGTTGTAAGCCTATTCAACGAATAGTTTCTATATCCATGATTATTGCACTGAGAGTGAAACCAAGTACGGATAAATATGAGATTTGACCTACGGTATTTCTATAGATGATTATACATTCAGCAAATGTCATATCAGCAGTCAGCATAATAATGGTAAAGAGACACTGTTTCTTTGGCTTTCGCTGAGGAATCTCTTAGATATGATGCAAAACGGGTCTTGTTTTATGTTTCGTCATAAATTTTCTTCATCAAAAAGTATCAATTGGAGTTTGTTTTCATGAGGATCATTCAACAAAAGAAATCAAGGTCAGTTGAATTAGTTCATTAAATTTTACCCTAGACTTGTTAGGTAAATCATCTGTTCATTCAATTATACAACTTAACAAGGAAACCTCCATTAGTGAATCGTCTTGCACGCTCATGAGATGTGAAGCCTAGATTTCACTGCTGATTTCTCGTAAAGCTTGCATATCTAAAATTAGACAATAAAGGTGAAAGAAGTAACAACTCACAACAACAATTAAACCATACATAATGTAAAGAAAAATGAAGATAAAATAACAGAATCTGTAAGTCGTACTGAAAAAAGGAGTTAGACTTAGAAAGATGCCATTGTTGGATACCCAACTCAATGACAAAATTTATTTTTAAATAAGCATGAGACGCTAACTGTACCTGCAAGCTAAAACCAAATCTGCCCTCTGATTTGGGCCAACATACTTGTAATCAGCAAGAGCTTCACAAACAACGTCTAGAAACGTTTGTCTTCTAACCACCACGGTTGTACGCCTTTTGTACAATTCAAAGGGTTTACTCTTGCTTTTATCTACCTCAGAAGACAAATGTTCATTAGCATCCGTTTTATCCACGCAGGAATCACCAATAAAGTCAGTATCCCTCTGAGGATATACTTTAGCATTCTGATGTAACACCTCTAGACAAGATAAAATAGGCTTATCCACCAAGCATCCACTCCTCATCATTTCAAATACCCTTTGGCTGATCTGGACAAAACAAGAATTACAAGGCATGACGTCAAAAAAGGCGACAAAGGTAGAGGACAAAGATGTGAGCCAAAAGAAAAAACAAAACAAGATGCCAAAATCCAACTTGTGAACAATGCATTTATTGACACGCAAGCTTCATGCCAACCAAAACAAATATTACTTTGACGTACTGGATTTCCATGCAAATGTCACGGTTAGAACAAGTTAGATCAATTGGATGACACATGTAAATGCAAATCAGATGGATTTCTATGTTGCAGACCTCTAAGGGCCCAAAAGGCTAGAGAGAAAAGTTCCATGCTATTAATAGCATATGAGTGTTATATGAGTATTTAATTATTCATTTAAACGTCTAAAGAAGCCTAAACAGGTCAGCATCAGTCGCAGAATTCACATTACTAAAATACCTACTACTGAAATCTGAATACAGTATTAATTCTGGAAAGATTTCCTAACCAAATCAAGAACAATAAAAGATCAACATTGCAGACAATTAACCTGCTAGCAAATCATAAAAATTGCGACTCCATTAGTTTTCACTTAATTAGGCGTTTCCCTCTTTTAATTGCTGATTTTTTGCAAGAAAAGAAAATAAAAATAAAAAATTTCTCAAAGACATTTATTAAAATAGAAATTTATGAACACCTTCGTGCAGAGGTATGATCCATTCTTGTAGAGCTGGCACTCTCAGTGATTAATGAACAAGTAAAAATAGATAAGCAAATAGTCATTAAAACCAAATTTCTCTCTGTTTATTAGACCTCAACTTCATCCTGTTGTTAATTTTAGTTACTTCTTATAATTCATCATCTATCCACTCGAATACACAGAGGCAAAAACACCTACAATTACTTACTGTTTGCGATTGTAGGCCATGCATATATGATATATACACAAACACTCATGCAACACTGCAAGTTCGATAAATTTTTAAACAAAGTTGACGAGATATCCTTGAAGCAAAATCAGAGAAAATAAGAGACCTTAAACGCATGACGAGCTTTGCAACCCATGAGTTGAAGAGTGCTCTGCAAAACAGAACGCGTGTACCGAAACGACGAGGAATCCTCCTCCGCCGCATCATCCTCCACCACCACTATGTACAGCAACTTCGCCACCCCCTCCGCAACCGCCATTCCTCCACCTGCACATGCAATACACACAAAAATCATCCAATATCCAAAATCAAAGTAGCAATGCAGGTTATTAACAACAGAATCACACCTAAACACGGAAATTCGATACGAGTGCGGCTATGATTCTACAACTGGATGAAGTTCAAATTGGAGTGAAGATAATGAAAAACTGAATATCTAAAACAGGAGGAGGGGGCATTTCTCAAGGCGATCTGGCAATTTGGTCTGCCGACTGGTTCCACGCATCACAGCTTCTGTGCCTCCACGAGTCAGTCGCCTCCGTGTACAGACAGGACAAATAAAGGACGTATTTGGGTCTGGCAATGGGGAAAAAATAAGGTCCCGTTTGATTCTTATTCTTTGTAAAATAGGAATAAATCAAAAATTGTAGTTAGATGTGATGGATAACGATCATATTTTTTATTTTTAGAGAAAAAAATGATTACCAAACGGGGCTTAAATATAACAATGAATGGGGATATTCATAATTTATAGGTGTAGGAGATAATTCAGAAACGAAATTATTTCCTTTATGGATTCTTTTATTAAATCAACTACACATAATAAAAATACAAATATTGTCCATATATCCATCATTTATATATTGAAAAGTAATTTTTTAACAAAAAAAAAGTGAAATAGACATTATTATTTAAGGAGAAAAATAGGGAAAAAAAATGTCGTTACCGTTGATTTTTTCGCATCCAGTGCTCAACCTCCAATTTTTGCAACATTTAGAATCCTTAATTCTGTTTATATTCGTTGCAACTCATATTAGAAATTTTTTACTCGAGCCTCACGTGAATTTAGGAGATCCTATTTCACAAAATATAAAAGGGAATACATTTCCTTTTTAAATTTCACTTTATTTATAAATTACTAAATTGATCGTACAATCAAAGATCATTCGACTTAATTATGCGAGTTTTAACAATGTAAAACATAATTTATTTTTGGTTAAATTGGGTTGCGGTGAATAACATAGAATGATAAAAATAAATTCAAAGTTACTATAAATATGAAGTTTAACAATTAATTTAATTTTTGTTTTATATTACCCTTGTCCAATATAATTGAAGCAATTTTCCCAGGGAATGGGGCAAGATATTGAAATGGTCATTTTATGAAACTTAGGTAGTCAACTGAAAGAGACAGACCATCCAATTATAAATTAAAAAAAGATAAGTAAAAATTGACCATAGATCGGCAGCGGCACGCAGTTTAATGTCGTCCCCATCTTGATTTTGATTTCTTATGCTACCGTTTCTATGTTTGACTTCTAGGGTTTTGCTACATGAACATTGGGGATGATCACATAGATGACTCCAGTGAGTGTGTGAGGAAAAATTATTTTATTCACCTGGGACCCGCACACTCACATGGGGTCATCCATGTGATCACCCCCAATGTACAAGTAACATTTTTCTTGACTTCTAACATTTTTCCAATGTACTCATGGTCCCACGTACAGAAAAATCGATGAAGAAAATAAAAGTTAAATCAAGACACGATAAATCTCGATAGGACAAGTTATTTCCACATTATATAGTAAGGATTTTGAGATCAAACAAAGGTCGACTTCAAGTTAATAACATACACGAGAAATTACAATATCAAACAGATAACTCGATAGCCCAATTGTGATCCATGGAGATCGTTAAGCTAAACAATAGCGTCTAGTCTAAATATTCATGACAAGAATTGAAGTGTTCGGGAAAAATCAAATTCATCAAATCTCGTGAGTCTAATCAATTTTTGAATACGAACATAATTTTATTTAACAATCGAAATGTCACTGAGTGTCTGGATGGACAAATATATTCTCTATTTTCCAAAATTATGAATTCACATATAATATGTTATTTTCTAATAACCGTTCATAATTGGTCCAATATTCTCAACTTCTCTACCGTGTTTAAAAATCTGTGCGCCATTGAGCAGTCTTTATCTCAAGGCGATCTGGCAATTTGGTCTGCCGACTGGTTCCACGCATCACAGCTTCTGTGCCTCCACGAGTCAGTCGCCTCCGTGTACAGACAGGACAAGTAAAGGACGTATTTGGGTCTGGCAATGGGGAAAAAATAAGGTCCCGTTTGATTCTTATTCTTTGTAAAATGGGAATAAATCAAAAATTGTAGTTAGATGTGATGGATAACGATCATATTTTTTATTTTTAGAGAAAAAAATGATTACCAAACGGGGCTTAAATATAACAATGAATGGGGATATTCATAATTTATAGGTGTAGGAGATAATTCAGAAACGAAATTATTTCCTTTATGGATTCTTTTATTAAATCAACTACACATAATAAAAATACAAATATTGTCCATATATCCATCATTTATATATTGAAAAGTAATTTTTTAACAAAAAAAAAGTGAAATAGACATTATTATTTAAGGAGAAAAATAGGGAAAAAAAATGTCGTTACCGTTGATTTTTTCGCATCCAGTGCTCAACCTCCAATTTTTGCAACATTTAGAATCCTTAATTCTGTTTATATTCGTTGCAACTCATATTAGAAATTTTTTACTCGAGCCTCACGTGAATTTAGGAGATCCTATTTCACAAAATATAAAAGGGAATACATTTCCTTTTTAAATTTCACTTTATTTATAAATTACTAAATTGATCGTACAATCAAAGATCATTCGACTTAATTATGCGAGTTTTAACAATGTAAAACATAATTTATTTTTGGTTAAATTGGGTTGCGGTGAATAACATAGAATGATAAAAATAAATTCAAAGTTACTATAAATATGAAGTTTAACAATTAATTTAATTTTTGTTTTATATTACCCTTGTCCAATATAATTGAAGCAATTTTCCCAGGGAATGGGGCAAGATATTGAAATGGTCATTTTATGAAACTTAGGTAGTCAACTGAAAGAGACAGACCATCCAATTATAAATTAAAAAAAGATAAGTAAAAATTGACCATAGATCGGCAGCGGCACGCAGTTTAATGTCGTCCCCATCTTGATTTTGATTTCTTATGCTACCGTTTCTATGTTTGACTTCTAGGGTTTTGCTACATGAACATTGGGGATGATCACATAGATGACTCCAGTGAGTGTGTGAGGAAAAATTATTTTATTCACCTGGGACCCGCACACTCACATGGGGTCATCCATGTGATCACCCCCAATGTACAAGTAACATTTTTCTTGACTTCTAACATTTTTCCAGTGTACTCATGGTCCCACGTACAGAAAAATCGATGAAGAAAATAAAAGTTAAATCAAGACACGATAAATCTCGATAGGACAAGTTATTTCCACATTATATAGTAAGGATTTTGAGATCAAACAAAGGTCGACTTCAAGTTAATAACATACACGAGAAATTACAATATCAAACAGATAACTCGATAGCCCAATTGTGATCCATGGAGATCGTTAAGCTAAACAATAGCGTCTAGTCTAAATATTCATGACAAGAATTGAAGTGTTCGGGAAAAATCAAATTCATCAAATCTCGTGAGTCTAATCAATTTTTGAATACGAACATAATTTTATTTAACAATCGAAATGTCACTGAGTGTCTGGATGGACAAATATATTCTCTATTTTCCAAAATTATGAATTCACATATAATATGTTATTTTCTAATAACCGTTCATAATTGGTCCAATATTCTCAACTTCTCTACCGTGTTTAAAAATCTGTGCGCCATTGAGCAGTCTTTATCTCAAGGTTATACTAAAAGACTAAAAGTAAACGGAATAAATTCTAGCACTTATTATTTTGTATCACAAGGGTATCTATATTACTGTCATGGAGGGGACATTGAATCGAGCGGCTCGCTCGTTCGACTCATTTCAACTTAGCCCATAGACTGTTCGAGCTCGTCTAGGGACGAGCGCGAGCCGAACCGAGCCCAAAAATAATTTGTATGAACAGCTCGTGGGCTATTTTTAAAATGTGATAGTTTGGTCACATTCTGTCTTTCAATATGATCGTCAGGGTCCCCTATAGTCATATTGACATTTATTTTTTAATAATTTGAACACAGCGTAGATAAATATAACTTGTTTTAATTTGATTGCAAGATTTTTTCTATAAACGAGTTGACAAACATAGTATAAAGAACCGAACTACAGGTACCGGAGTTTTACACTCCAGATTACCTACCTCTCACATGGGGAGGGGTCCCGAGCATTAATTAGACGTGGGGCCCAAACTCATTTGTTAAGGGGGAGGTGGGGTCGGGTAGACGGGCGTGTCAACGCCCATGTACTAATGACTTTTTCGCAGTATAAAATACGTTTGAATAATGAGTTCATGACTATCGTGTGTGTCTCCATCACCAAACCAATACTTTCCATTGGCTTGAAAATTCAGTTCTTACTTTAAAACATAAGGTCAAGAAAAAATGGAAAGAAAATGAAAGCCAAAAATTAAAATAACACACTTTATTCTATAATTTTATTTTACTCAAATCGTAAAAGCGTGAATCAAATAGATAGTTGAGAATCAAAATAAAAACAATATTCTTTCCACGATTTAATGTTTGAAACCAGAGGGAAAAAAAAAAAAAAAAGATATATATGCCTTACTCTATATGAATAATTATATTTGTACACCCAAAAATGTATCGAATTGTTTATCTCCTTTCACATACACGCGGGATCCGTGTGAATAAAAAAATCTCAAAATGTGGTCATCGCCTCCTAATGTGAGTAGTCGGAAAGGGATTAGGTAAAAAATTCGGTACATGTAGCATTGTCTATTATATATTGATTGATAAAGTAATTTTGGTACGTAACCGTTACTTTTCAAATTATCTAATTAATTTTTTCTATCAGATTCCCATACTCTTATATTATAAATAAAATCTCTTTACGAGCAAAAAAAAAAAAAAAAAATGTGAGAGAATCTTTAATAAATTATTTAGATTGCATTTGTTCTTTCCTAATTTCAAAATATTGTGAATCAATTCCAAAGCAACAGAATCCTTCCTTTTAATTGGTTATGAATTTCAACATCGAAAAATTGAATAGACAAACAAAAAGAAATTCATTGGAATTGTCTCAATGAGTCATTTTACAATATATATATATATATATATATATATATATATATAATTAGAGATGTAGATCAGTAGATGTGTTATATTCCCACTTAGATTTGTATACACGTACTATATTTCTTATTGCAAACGCTAGGACAATAGTTAGGGAACCTTGCGTTAGAGTCATATGCTTAATTTATGTTTTCAATTCTATCAATCTTTTTTCTTTAAAAATAATAAACATGTATCTAAGTTGTGTTTGGTACATCGAATTAGATCCTATACGAAATTTTTTAAGTATAAAACTAGAATAGATATACATCATGTGGATAGCATTAGGATGGATTATGGTACATAGTTTTTTTTTTTTTTTATTTAAATATAATTTTGCACTATCTTTCTTGAACTAATCGTGTAACTTTATACAGAGTAAGGAGGAGTATTTATGTTGGATAAATAAGAAAGATATTACAAATTAGAATACGAAAAACTTATAAATACTATGCAAAATAGTGTTGTGCAAACCAAAAGACGCGTGAGATTTGAGTGATTACTTACTAATCCCATGCTTGTAAATCGTGAAGTTCAATGCAAATACTCAAATAAAAGTAGTAGGAGAAGACATACATAGAAGGCATTTGTTTTAGAGTAATGTTATGTAACCCTACTAGGTTGCAACCTCAATTTAGGTGGCATTAAATGATAGGCTAAATGAAAGGTGAAATTAAATTACTTATTTAATTTACGTTAAATGTCACCTAAACTGGGGTTGTTTTAACATTTCATTTGCCATAAAGGCATTTTGTTCATTTTGATTAGCTTGAAATAATTGAGGATTCCTGAATTTTACTTATAAGTTAAACTAACGTGAAACTTATTAGATAAAGAAGAAGTATTATAAATCTTAAATATAAAAATTCTAGAGAAATATAGCCATCTAACAACATAAATATTTTTTAGAGTCGTGGGATAGAAAGAATAAAAACAAAAAGCACGTTAATAGAGGTGTCCTCAATTGAGATTGTAATAGACTTTAAAAATCTTTCTAAATTTAGGTGTCTTCAATTAAGATTTTAATGAAATCAAATTTAGGCGTCCCCAATTGAGATTTTAATGAAATCTTTTAAAATTTAGATATCCTCAATAACTAGTGAATTTAAAAAGATTTCATTAATAGAAGGATTTTAAAATATTTGGACGGATTACAAGCTAAAAATACATATAACCAGATCTTTTAAAAATTCACCATATTTGACAATATTCTTATGAAATTTGTGAAAATCTATTCAAATTCACGAAATTTATTAGGATTTATAATATTTTAAAATTCATCAAAATCTTAATTGAGGACACTCCCATAAAACTATAGAGAGCACTTTAATATTTACGTTTCAAACGAAAAATGCTCGATAATAATGCGCGTCTCTGTCGAAACCAAATTAATACTTTCCATTGGCCAGGAAATCAGTTCTAACTTTAAAACCTAGGGTATAAAGGAAAAAAAGATGGAAAATTAATCTTAAGATAAAAATATTATTTGCAAATATAGGAACCAAAAGCAGAAAAGGTTTCAAAAATATAAAAGCGATGCCAATGCCATCCATTTTCAGTAAAATTTGGACGAAGGAAATGATCAAAAGAAGGAAATTTCTCTGGTAGACTTTCACTATAAGAATCAAACATATTCTAAAACAACGTATAGAAGTGTGGAGGTTAGAGAGATAAGTGGAAACAGAACAAACTTTATTCTTCAATTTTATTCCATTGAGAAAAGTTGAGATTACATAGAGTCTAGTCGAGGTATTAACACGACTACTTCCATGTTTGAAACTTGATAAAGACATGTACTATTTTGTATATTCTTGATCAGTAAGTAATTTTTAACACGTAATAATTGTATTTAGTGATTTAAAGAAATCCTCCTATATAATCATGTCGCCCAATGAAACTATTTTTCATCTCTTCAAAATTTTATTCGTCCAATTTGCATAGAATTTTTAGGTCAACAAAATTAGGGGCAGGCATTTTATTGTAAAGATTGCATTTTTTCTTTCCCAATATTAAAATATTATGAATCAATTCCAAAGAATCGGATTCCCTTATTTTAATTGGTCAAGAATTCCAGCGTCCCAAAATTGATCAGACAAAAAAAAAAAACTGTGGACTTTGTCAAAATGAATCTTAACAAGAAAAATATGATAGATTACTAATAAGAGATTGCGTAGATTTGTTACATTTCCCACTCAACGTGTACGCATAAATTATCGGTGTGAAATGCTAGTTAACTTACCAGGTCATGACATCTAAAGACGTTCTTGTCGTAATATTTCGAGTAAATTGAGGCCCTAAGTTTTTGCAGCACTCATGTTTCTAGAAAGGATTTCGACAGTGACAAATAAATGTATAATTAAATTGACGTCGGGCGAGACAAGGAATTTAAGCGGAAACCTTAAGAACGCGAATTTTGGAATTCACCAAATTATGAAAAATTAAACTCATGAATTTTATTAATAAAAGGATGAACATAACAATAAAATAACCCACCCCTTATATATAAGGGTTGACATGAAAAATCAGTTTAGGAGGACTAAAATTAATGAAAACCAAATTTAAACGAACTAAAATTGAAAAAAAAAAATCCAAAATAAATTAAATGACAAAAATAGCACTAAAATTTTGAAAGTAGTTTTCGAATTTTAAACAGACTCAAATGGCCAAAATTTATCATACGTCACGGCAAACCGATGAGTTCTACTCGTTTCGTCATTCTTTTTGGGAATAATATTATGAGTCCAAATCGGAGTTTGAATGTTCTCTTTGCACTATTATCACTTTTCCATTTCCATCCATTTTTTCTTCAATTCATTCAACATTCTATTCTACATCAGTCACTTTCACTTCTGAAGAACTCGACTCGAGTTATAATCAGGATAAAGAACCTCATCATCTTCATGAAACTCGTATAGATCTATCACATTGAATGTATTAGTGATACCCATAAAAGCTAGCAAATCAATAAGGTAGGCATTATTGTTAATTCACTTATGTACTTTGAAAGATCCATACTTTCTCAGTTTAAGCTTGTTGTAAGTACCAACGAAAAATCTCTCATTTTTTCAGAAATAGCATAATTGAGTTTCCTTCTTCAAATTGTTTATCACATCGATGTGAATCTGCTGTTGTCTTATACTTTGCATTAGTCTTCTCCAACTTCTATTTTACTTCATCACGAACTGCTAACACCTCTTTTTCCAAATGTGCAGCAGCAACACTATTATTATTATCCTTGGGCAACTTCACTAAATCCACCATATGGTAAGGAACATCGGTATACACAATAGAAAATGGGGACTTGCTTGTTGCAGTATGAACTGCGCTACTATATGCAAACTCCATCTGAGATAATCCCACTATTTAGGCGATTCATATTTCCAAGGATACAGCTAGTGAACTCAGTATGTCAATTGGTTTGGGAATGGGCGATGCTGCTTCAATTCAAATTAGTTCCAAACAACTTCCACAAGGTAATCCAAAAGTGCCCCAAAAACTTTGTATCCCGGTCTAATGTGATAGATTTGGAAACCCCATGCAATCTAACAACCTCCCTGAAAAATAGTTTGGCAATACTAGATACATCTAAAGTCTTCCGACAAGCTTTGAAGTGAGCCATTTTGGAGAATCTATCAACCACCACAAAAATTGAATCTAGGCTCTGTTGAGTATGGGGTAATCCCAAAACAAAATTCATAGCAAGATCTTATCCTATGTCATGAGGGACAGGAAGTGGCATGTACAACTCGGTATTTTACTATAACTCCAACATCTCGCTTCAACTGTAGCCAATAATACATAGCATCCAATCTAGCTGTTATCTTGTCACAGCCTAAGTGTCCACTTACCTCCACCATGTAGATCTCCAATAAACTTTTCACATAGAGATGACACGGGAATGCAAAGTTGGTTGCCTTTGAACAAATACACATCACTAATATAAAAATCGACCATTAATTCACGCTCCACACACTTGCTCCAAAACTCTTTAAAGTCAGGATCATCTGCACACAGTTCCTTCAAGCATTTGAACCTAGCAATTTCCTGTGATAGTGTGACCAATAAAAAAGCTCTTCAACTCAGGGAATCCACAACTTTATTCATACTTCCAGATTTATGTTTAATCACAAAAGAAATTTTTTGGATGAATGTCACCCACCGAGCATGTGTCCTGCTAATATGTTTTTTTTACTATAAATAAACTTCAAGGCTTGGTGACCAGTGAACAACACAAACTCATTTTGTACAAGGTATTGTTTCCATTGCTTCAATGCTTTCACAATTTCATAGAATTCTTGCTCAAAAGTACTCCACTTTTGCCTAACATCACTCAACTTTTTTAAAAAGAAAGCCACGGGTATCTTTTCTTAAGAAAGGATAGCCCAAACACCTACATTACTAGCATCACACTCTACCTCAAAGATCTTCTCGAAATTTGGCAAAGTTAATACTTGGGCATTGCACAACTTTTCTTTGATGAAGGCAAAGCTCTTATCTTGCTCATCTCCCCAACTGAATCTCCCTTTCTTCAAACATTCTGTGAGTGGTGTCACAATAGTGGTAAAATGCCTGATAAATTGTCTATAGAAAGTTGTCAAACCATGGAAACTCCTTACTTTAGAAACTAATTTTAGTGTTCGCCAATCTCAGATTGCTGTTGTTTTCTCTTCATCCTCATACAGACCATCTTCATCAAACATAAAGTTTAGAAACAACAGTTTATGTGGACAGAAAGTGCACTTCTTCAGGTTGATGTACAACTGATTTTCCTTCCAACCCTCTAGGACTTGCCTCAACCGAACTAGGTAATCTTCCTTGGATTTGTTGTAAATAATTTTGTCATCGAAATAGACCACGACAAAAGAAAATAAAATGACGAAAACCTAGTTCATCACCCTCATGAAGGTACTTCGAGCATTTGAAAGTCCGAATGACATCACCAACCATTCGTAAAGTTCATCCTTACTCTTGAAGGCAATATTTTATTCGTTCTTAGGTTTGATACAAATTTGGTGATAGCCACTGCGAAGGTCTATTTTTGAAAAGATCTTAGAACCCCCAAGCATATCTAACATGTCTTCCAACCGGAATGAAAAACCTGTACTTTACTGGTATCTTGTTGATGGCGCGACTGTCAACACACATACGCCACTTTCCATCATTCTTTGGCACTAGAAAGACATGCAATACACATGGACTCATACTCTCCCTTATGAATCCTTTTATCAACAGCTCCTCAATTTGCTTCCTCAGAATCTCATTCTCCTTCAGACACATTCAGTAATAAGGAAAATTTGGAAGGCTAGCCCCAGGTACCAAACCAATCTGATGCTGAATATTCCTCATAGAAGGTAACCCATTCGGCAATTCATCGGAAACCATATCTTCAAATTTTGTCAATATTTCTTGCACCTCAGACAGAACACTCGCATCTTCCTTATTTGCTATAAAAAAAAAGCCCTTTAACTATAACTGGATAAAAACAATCCAACTCTCTTACAAACTCTGCAATCTCCTTCTCATTACTTGTAAAGGTAAGGAAACTTTCAATTCGTTGTTGAGTAAACTTCTCAGCCTGTTTGAGAAGAACCGCGTCGATCTTATGACTGTCCCATGAAAAGAGTCCCACATTATCATGCCCTTTGTGAGTTGAATCCACATCAAATTGTCATGGACGACCCAATAGGATTTGTTAACCATCCATGTCTATGACATCACACATAATTTCATAATTAATACTTACCAATGGAAACAATTACTTTGCAAGTTTCAGGAACCTAAACGGAAGGACCTCTCTTCACCCAACCAAGAAAATAAGATTTAGAATGGTTCTCAGTTGGTAATTTCAAAAAATTCACCAACTGCTTCAACATAAAGTTCTCACAACTTTCGTTGTCCACAATCACTTCACACACTTTATTTTTGATAGAACAAAGCAAACGGAAGATGCAATGATGCTGCTCCTCCTCCTTAGGTGACAAAAGGATCCGCTGCATTACCAAAGTGAGCCTCTCTATACCTTCTTTGACTGCAAACTCTACTCATGCATACTCATCTTCCACCTCAATGTCTTTCTCCTCATCCACTGCCTCCGATTCCACCAAATTGACCTGCTTTCTTTTGGGACAAGTATTGAAACGATGCTCAAACTTGTGGCATCTATAACAAATATCTCTCGTGGTCTTAGCATACAAATTGACATTCTGGGGTACAGATTAACAAATCTTTATCGCTCTTTCAAGACCAACATGTCAATATTCTTCTAGAATAATAAAAATATAATTCATATTCTCCAAAAGAAAATAATATTCCAAAATAATATTAATTATAATAATGTGCTACTTCAATATTTTACAATAGACAGATATAAAAGTATTAAATTTATAAACTATACTACATATTAAAAAGAATAAGAGCCTGAAAATTGATCGAACGATAAACATTGCTTCAACATACATAGTGACACATGTAGAAATCTGAAACCATTGCCCCCCCGGGACACATCCAAAGTGGCAAAGATCGTGTGTGTTGGAACTTGCCAATTCAGCGTGGGAGTTCGAATCCTAGGAGGAGCAGTCAAGTGATGTAAAACCTTTGGACAGAGCAGTTTGGTGTTGTAAGACTCATGGAGGAAGGTCTCTTGGGACAATAACTAGAAGGGCGTACGGACACTGGCTATGGAGGGCATATTCCGCGATTTACCTCCTCGGGTTGGAGAGGGGCCAAAGACTCGAGATCCAGGATTTAGTCTGACGAAACTAGGACACCTGGATATCAAAAAAAAAAAATCTGAAACCATTGCACACAATTTTTTATTGAAGGACGTGCTGAATAATGATTGCGGCATAAAAATGCTCTCAAAAAGCCTCTTTCCAAAACTATTATTACATAGTTACACGTAAATGAGATGTGCTCTTTAAAAATCTCTTTGGCATTGCAGCAGAATAATGATTGCGATGGGTAGGAATAAATTAAAGGAAAGACATGAATATATCTTGACAGACACGAATTGATACACACAAAAGTTGAGGAAGCAAGGATTGATTTCGGTACATATGACGGATGATTATGCTTCTAAAAATCAATAATGTTAGAGCATCACTTTAATTGACATGTTTGTTCACTCGGGTCCACTCACCCCTCTCACATGAGAGGCAAAAATATTAAATTTAATGAGGTGGGACCCGACCCCCATGTGAGAGGAGTAGTGGAGTCGGATCATCCAAAGTGTCAATCAAAATGGTGAAAAAGTTTTTCCCTCTAAAAATTAGAGTCATACTACACAAATACTTTGGTTGACACACTACACACATATTGGAGGAAATATTATTTAAATCACGTAGGACTCACGTACTCATGTGAGGAGGGTGTCAACCAAATGATCATCTAAGATGTTTGTTTAGCATTTTTCTTTTATTACCTTCTAACAAATTCACTTTGATTTTGGGAGAATTGTGCTAATAATATGTTATAAAATAAAAATAAAAAGTAGAGAAACAGATAAGTCAATAGATTTGTGAATATTATATTGAGAACAAAAGCCTCATATTTACATGAAAAGATAGAGATACAATGGCAATAGAAACTAGGGTTACATAAGTGTAATTGTCATTCACTAATAATCATATTATTTACAACAAAGTTGTATTTTATAATTTCAATTATTACAATTTATTTTTTTATATTGATGTGCGAATTTAATTAAATCTAGATATGAATTTACATCTAAGTTTTAGCAGCTATTAAAAGAATAAATTCGAGTGTAAATTGCTAATCATATAATTAGAAGGACAACTTAAGGCATGCAAGAGACTTTATCAAGAGAAAAACAGAGGAAGGAAGCCATGCTTTTAAGTTTTCCTCATCAAAAATTAAATAATACCCTTTTTCACAAATTATGTATTTATTATAAAAAATAATTTAAATATTTTTTTACAATTTGATTCTCCTTTTGCAGGAATCCCTGTAATTTAGAAATTATTATCTTGAGCTTATTCTTTCAAATTTGAATTTCATTAATTTCATATATTATTTTTTCTTTACAGTCTCGTGGAAAGAGACCTTCCGTCTTTACAATATGTGCTCTGATTTGGTGAGAGAAATTTTATCCTTACTGTTTAGAATAATATACATAATTTCCTTCTTCATTATGGAATATAGGGCAAAATCTTTATTTAGATCACATTCGAGGGGAAAGGAAGACATAAAGACCATCCTACACATATTCATCACGACTTTCGAATGAAAAAAGTTACGAAGACAAGATTGTCACAACATATAATGTTAGGAATTCACTACTTCACCAGCCTGTACATTACTTGTGAGGCAAAGTCTAGTGATATAGCATATCTCATAATGTTATATGTATCTAAAATCGCAAATATAGTCAACATTGAAATAATATAGATCAAGTGCATTTGAGGTCACATTTTTATACATTTGATATAATTTTGGGAAGAGACATATGGCATACTATATCAACTCTATACATATTCATCACAACTTTCAGTAGAAAATGAACTCACACAGAAAATTACATCACGTTACATAATTTCAAATGTTTAATACAATATGTTTGTTGTAACCCGACACTTTAAAAACCCACAAGTGCACGGAGTCAGGGATAAATAATATAATGATGAATAAAGTATACGAGAACTATGTGTTTATCTAAGTTAAAATTAATTGCAACTTTAATCAACTAGCAAACAAGTTGATGTGATTTTTCTATAATATTCTCTAAATTGTCAATTAAACGAGTGAAAGCAAGTAAATGTGTTTTTTAAATATGTGAGATGCATTGCTAAGATGTCGAATCCACTTGCTATTTCATTTGTAGTGTAACAATTAAAGTGATAATTTGAAATCATTTATATTTGTCAATATTTCTAATTTAATTGAAAGTCTCTCGATAGCGATCAAATATATTCCCCTCATATGACCCTTCTACACTCGATGAAAAATGCAAACATGATAAATATATTAACAAGTGTTAGAACGCCTAGTGAAACCATATAAAGCATATAGGTATATCTCTAGCCTCTGTCGAACCTTACAATGTTTATTATATTGTGCTTAAATCATTTTGTCTCTCTCGATAACAATAAAATTCACTAATAATTCAACTAGTGATCAAGAAATTGAAAAGATCGATAAAAACGATAATAAACATTCATAAATTAAACCAAATTAAAATCAAAATAATTAATTAAAAATATCATAACAAGGGTTCATCTCATCGTAACAATGTATAAAATTAGCCTTAACATATTGAAATTCCAAGAAATCATGTTAAATGTATAGAACGTTACCCGAAATTTTGAATAAATGAATGAAGAAAGATAAATCTTGATGTTCTTGAATTTCTTCAAAGTAATTCTTGATTGATTTTCAATAATTCTTTTGCTTCTTTGCCCACAAATCTCAGGTATAATCTCCAATTGATGAGTTCTTGAATTTCGCATTTGAAATCTTCTCATAATTTATGATTTTTGCCCCTCTTTTACGATGAAAGTTGATGAAATAATGTAGTATGAGATGTATATGAGAGGTGTCTCCAATGTATTTTACTCTAAGAGTGTGTTTGATAGGCATTATTTGAGAAAAATGAATTTTGAAATAGTGATATGATGGAAAATGTGTGGTTGAAAAAGAAGGAAAAGTTATTGATGTGATAGAAAATATTATTTTATTGAAGAATGTGTGGTTGAAAATGAGTAGAAGAATGAGAATGAGAATTAAAATGAGAATCAAACAGGGCCTTAGGTATTTGTAGGAGTCAAAAATTAGTGAAAATCACGTCCATTGATTTTCAAAAGAATTTCAATCGAATAAGAGAAGTTGCCTTTGCACGCGAATGATTTTGTCTCTGCACAGTTGTTGATATTTTGATCATAACTTTTTCTCCTAATATCTGATTGAGGTGATTCAAATTGTGTTGAAAAGCTAACTCAAAGGGATACAACATTTCTAAAAATAGAAAATTTTCATTCAATCGTTTACTATGTGAAAAATGGATCTCAAATTTCGGCTAAAATCTGGAATATAACTTGTGCGATTGAAAATTTTATTTGTGATAATATTGTGATAATATTTTATTCTTTTTTGACTTCTAATTGCATCAAACTATTTTTTGGTAACCTTCAAAGTATTGTCTTGTGGTCTAAATTAACTATTTACAATTTGGTCCTCAAATTTTGGACTTCGCCCATTTTCGTTGTTTTTCGATTCTTTCTTTCAATTCCACTTTCAATCATCGAGTTTTACTTAATAATCAAAATATATAATAAATTAAATTATAATTGTTCAAAATAACTATTAAATGTCTATATTTTTATGTCCAAATGAGTGTATAAAACGACCTCTCAAAATTTGATGCAAATCGTTAGTCATAACTAGAGAAGTGCCAAGGAAATTTTTAACCAATGGACCTACAATTTCATTTTGTTCATCTTCACAAATGGTCACATGGATGAATATGGAGGTCAAATAACTATTTTGTGCTAAATTTTGGAGTAGAATCTGGTGAGACATAAAATTTATCTATAGATATCATGTTGCCCTATATATCCACCAATTTCGATTGCATTCATTATCTTATATAAATTAATTAATAACAATTTTATTTTTAAAAAATTTGTGAAACATGACCTGATTTGTGAAAATTTTCTCAAATTTTGATATTTTGGCAAACAATAAACAATGGTAGTTATGATTTTTTCCCCCTTTAGTGAATTTCTCAATTCAAAAGATGATTAAAGCTGATAGATTCGTACAAAATGGATTATGGTTATAAAAGTAATCTTTATGTTTAAAGTCTCGTCTTATTTTATAATTAAAGATTTGATTAGTATATAGAGGAACGTTCTGTTTGCTTTGAAAGATATGAACATAGTGGCTCTTAAATACATTTTATAACGTTGAAGGTTGAATAAATAAAGATAAGTTAGTTCAACAAATTAAATGTCTAAAATTCATGTTTCAATTGCATTTACTTGTGAAAATTCTACGTGTTAAATGATTGAATTTTTTTTTTAAAAAAAAAAAAAAAAAATTGAAATTGCCTTGTTACATAATGCATGTGTTTAAGATAAAATAAATTCATTCGATGTTTAATAACTTAATCTTTTAGGCATGTCAAGGTCAAATAAAAAATACTAGCTAAGAATTGGATTTATGCCCATTACATTTTCTGGTCTCTTAAGAGGGTGAGAACCAAACACGTATCTGGAAAAAAAAACTCAATCTTGGCCTACGGACATTTCTCTTCGTGAATAATAGGATGTCGAACCATTCTCGGGACTCCTGCATCTACCAATAACGCTCACCCAAAGTGATGCAAACCCTCAAGAAAGTTCTATACGTGATAGAGAGACCCAGCGATCATAACCCAAACAAATTATCCAAACAGAAAAGGAGCAGACTTGGTCAGAGCAACAATAGTCTTAATGTATTATCAAGTCAGCTCAGAAATCAAATTGGAACAAAGCCAGTAACGTTCTTTTTCCGATTACAATACAAACAAGTAAAATACAGAAACTAAATAAACGTAATTGCTCGTTGACATTACACATGTTCCAAAATTTCCTAGATGGACGACATAACTGTTCGATTACACTGTAAGGCCTTGTGCAGGAGCAGCAGCTGGTGTTTTAGGTTTTGGCTTCTCCACAACAATGGCTTGTGTGGTAAGAACCATTCCAGCAACCGAAGCTGCATTCTGCAATGCACATCTTGTCACCTTTGCAGGATCGATAACTCCTGCTTCGACTAGGTTCTCGTACTTGTCAATCATTGCATTGTAACCAATCTCCCACTCGTTGCTAGCCTTCACTTTCTCCACTACCACCTCACCTTCAATCCCGGCATTCTGAGCAATCAAAGATGCAGGCGCCACTAGAGCCTGCAAGCAAATCAAGTAATTGAATGAACATCGAGCTTTCTGAAAACAAAACCATGTTAACAGCAATAGATTATCGTCTATAGTAAACTTAAGATGAATGATGACATCCTAACGAAGTCAAAAACTTCTGGGATTCAAGGTTTAGCAATTTCGCAGATTCACATCAATTAAATCTTTGCAAGGTCAAAATCAATTCAAGCTTTTCCGGAGGTACAATATTAGATATTATAATTTCATATATTTCAATACTGTTAACATGATGTTGAGCCCACAAAAGATTTGCAAGTCACGTGAACATTTAAATTGTTATCAAGTCCTTGGTAATTTTAGATTTCACAATATTATTTCCACTCATTTCTATACCATATAACATATTATAATATTCAGATTATAATTTTTGGATGCCTAATAGTACTATTAGAATCAGTGATCTCAATCCAAGGATCCAGCATTCCTCAAGTTTAAAGCTATTATGAATCCCAAATTAAGGAACTTCAGATTTAGGTGTATAAATTACAGCGTAACAGTAGAATCAAAAGTATAACGAAACAGCCGACAGACAGTAACAGGCACTTGCATTGAAGAGTTAATAATCCCCCAGGTTTTCGTATTATAGTTATACCAGCATTTCAGAATAAAGCTGAAACAGAAATAGTAAGTGTAATTTTCAGAAATATGCATGATGTACCTTCTGTATGATATCAGCACCTAGCCGTTCATCTGAATCTTCAAGCTTGTCCTTAATGGCAGGAACATATGCCGACAAATGAACTAAAGCTGCACCACCACCAGGCACAATGCCTTCCTCAATAGCAGCAAATGTAGCATTCTTGGCATCCTCAATACGAAGTTTACGGTCTTCAAGTTCCGTCTCTGTTGCAGCACCAACTTTAATAACTGCAACTCCACCGGATAATTTGGCAATTCTCTCGGCCAGTTTCTCAGTGTCATAAACCGAATCAGTCTCAGCTAGCTCCTTTTTCAGTTGGGCGATCCGAGACTGTATTTCATCTTTTGATGCAGCATCAGCAATGATGGTCGTGGAATCCTTCGTGATGGTTATCTTTCTTGCAATACCCAATTGGTCAATATCAGTATTTTCGACAAGCAGACCTAGGTCACTAGCTTGAAACTCGGCCCCTGAAAGAAAGCAAGTATATTAAGGCGTAGAATATATTGCTATCTGACAAAATACACTGCTTCAAGAAGGCATTAAATAATAAATGCCAACACGTAGTAACTTGCCTATGCCCAAACCTTTCTCTTTGCTCCCTACTGTAACTAAGGGAAATTTGCAGTTACCCAAAGATACACAAATAACACACATGGGTTCCCAACCATTTTGGTCCATTAGGGACACGAACTTTCATTTTTGTTGAACACTGGTCCTCACCGGATGGAACTGCCAATTTTTCCATAAAGCAGTCACATGCATCGTATGTGATTACTTTTTGAGGTTACTATTGCCAACACGCTCGAATTCCCTCAAAAAGAAAAAAGTTTAGAAAACGGGTTGCTAACCTTTTGGCCTCCAAGTCTTTTCCTTTCTCCCTTTCTAAGGTTTAAGGAAAATGGAGTGGGTGGGACAATTATATTTCTCAAATAAGCTATCGCCTGCAAGCACGTGATTGTCTGATGGAAATTTACAGCTCCCATCCAATGGGAACCAAAGTGCAATTACACAGTAAGAATTGAAGTTTGGTAACATAAAGTCAAAAAGGTAATTGATTACAGACCCCATGTGCTATATTTGTGAAAGCTTGATGACTACAGCAGCAAATTTCCCTCAATTATTTCGATAGATGAAGACATATTCATGAAGAGGCAGTATTTCAGTATGTGTAGCATGCGAGAAACCAGTGAAGAATGAAAATACCAGTCAAAATGGCAATATCTTGAAGAACAGCCTTTCTTCTTTCACCAAAACTGGGTGCTTTGATGGCAGCAACATTCAGTATTCCTCGCAGCTTGTTTACAACAAGAGTCGCCAATGCCTCTCCAGTGACATCTTCAGCAATAATGAGTAGAGGTGCACGTAACTGAGTGGTTTTCTCAAGCAATGGAATGATGTCCTTGATTGCTGAAATTTTCTGGTCAGTTACTAACACCCTTGCATTTTCAAATTCTACTATCAATTTTTCAGGGTTGGTAACAAATTGTGGCGAGATATATCCTCTATCAATCTGCAAGTCAAGGAATGCTACATAAGCACAGAGGAAAATGCAATACGCACGAGTATTAGGAGGAAAAAAAAGGAAAATAAGAAAAACGACTTAAAGCAGACTTACCTCCATTCCTTCTTCTACATCAACAGTAGTTTCAAAGGAAGATGATGACTCAATTGATAGGACACCATCAGGTCCAACCTTGTCGACTGCATCAGCAATCATTGTTCCAATGATCTCATCATTTCCAGCAGAGATAGAAGCAATGGCTACAACATGATGAAAAATTCAGTACAACAAATTTCTAGATGATGTTCGATAATAAATTGGAAAACGATATAAATTGGAACCTGATCAAAACATTACCTTTGATATCATCACGACCCTTGATGGGCCTAGCTTTCTTTTCAAGCTCTTCAACTAAACCTTGCACGGTTTTATCAATACCCTTCTTAACAGAAACTGGATTTGCACCTGATGTAACACTCAATAGACCAAGTCTAATGATTTCACGGGCCAGAACTGCTGCAGTTGTAGTACCATCACCGGCAGAATCATTGGTCTTGCTAGCAACCTTCACATATCAAACTAAAAA
Source organism: Osmanthus fragrans (assembly GCA_019395295.1). Classification (NCBI taxonomy): domain Eukaryota; kingdom Viridiplantae; phylum Streptophyta; class Magnoliopsida; order Lamiales; family Oleaceae; genus Osmanthus; species Osmanthus fragrans. The sequence goes on along the minus strand of CM033343.1, from coordinate 23,071,420 downwards.
ATCAACCAGAAAGTACATATACAGACATGTACGAATTGTACACAACAGCAAAACAATTTTAAGGGAGTGGGAGTGGAACAGAGAATAAAGAACTAACCTCCCTAATCAAAGCAGCACCAGCATTTTCCATGGCATCAGGCAGCTCTATTGCCCGAGCAATTGTCACTCCATCATTAACCACCTTTGGGGCACCAAACTCATCCAAGACAACATTCCTTCCTACAAATAGTACAAACTCGATGAGGATATTGTCCTTGACCAAGTTGGAGTACGGTTACGTGCCACTGGTGAGGGTGTTCCACCAATGACCAAGAGCTCGTGTAAACTTTTTTACATTAGCTTTATATGCAACAAGAAAGAAACTAAAATCACTTAATACTGCAAGATGTTACTAGCCTACAGGTAAAACGCTTGACAATTATCAAATTTTTTCACACCCTTTTCATGTAGTTCTCAAAACAACTGTAATGGCTATCCCTAAATATTACCATACCGAAAAGGGAAATATAAGTCGATAATAGTCTCAAGATAGAGTGAAGAATTCAGAAAATGTGAGCTTATATTGAAAAATATAACTAACTACTAGTGGCAATAATTCAGCAATTACCCCGGGGACCGAGAGTGAGACCAACGGCATCGGCGAGCTTGTCGATTCCAGCCTGAAGGGCGGACCTTGATTTCTGGTCAAAGGCAATTTCCTTAGCGGCAGCCCTCACCATAAACCGGTTCTTAGCTTGCTGTGAATTGAACTTGTTGCACTGCTGCAATTGGTTCACTCTCCTACTCCTCAATCCCCCCTGCACCAACGAAATCCAAAAATTAAACACAATCAGAAACCCATTTCCACAAACGGGAAATGAAAAAAGAGCAAAACAGACAGCAGTACTTGTTTAGAAAGAGAGGGCAGGATAGAGGCAGTTGAAATAGCATTAGCAGATGCCATTTTCTGGGTTTTCTCCGATGGGATCTGCGGAGGGATTTTTTACGACGGCGAGCAGATAAGGAAGGAAGTGTGCAATGAAATGAATGCGAGGAACAAGGCTAAGGGGGTAAAAAGGCATATGGTGAGTACAGTATATAGATATGAATAGTTTAGGGCTAAATAGAGTGTGTGGGCTTCTGGAGGCTTCGTTTAGTTCGAGAACAATTGAGAGATTGTAAATTTTTGTGACCAGATAGAAAGACCTCAGGTTCCTCGGGTTCTTTTAAGTTTGACCCAGTTAAAAGAAGAAATTTTCATTTTAACTTAAAAAAACTTGAATAATTCTACAATGACCTTTTTGATGATGAAAAACAAAAACGTCCTTAAATATATAAAACAATTACTAAATAATGTTTTGTTTAAAGACAATAATACCCTTTATTTCACAAATAAAAATCAACTACTACGTAAATTTTCAAATTTGATTGTCATTTCTTATCTGTTCATTCCAACACAGACAAAAAATTCTCTCAACTTTCATCAACCTGAATAATAAAATATGGAAAATCGATCGAACGCTGAGAACCGAATTTTTTTTATATCAATCGCTATAATTTCAGTAAGTATATTTTACGCATATTTAATTTCGTTTGCGTCAAATTAGTGTATGTTTTTATCGATAAAATTTATTATAATGTATAATGTGTTAGTAGATTAAATTGTTAATAGATCTGCAATTTTTTTAAGCATGAAGAAGAAAAAAAATTTCATCTGCATCGTTCAGACGAAGAAAATAGATCTGATGAAAAAATGCATTACGAAACGGCCTATTTGGCAGATAGACGGCTGTTACAGCCAGCTTAAACACCTGGCCGTAACAGCCGGTTGTTTCAGCCCTTTTTTTTTAGCTACTGATTATTTCTAGAAATTATATTTCGTCATGCAAATATGAATGTAGTCCCGGTTTGTTACTTTGGTGATTTCGAACTAAATGAAAAAGATCAATGGGTATGGAAATATACAGGCGAAAGACGTGGTACTATCGCGGTTGCCATAACATCAAGTACCTCATATGCAGAATTGTATAGTGATTTATAGAACAAGTTGAATGTTGATCAGTCTCAGTACGATATGGAATTAAAATTTATATTCAATGAGCACGAATCAATTTCCATGTCACCTATTAGGATTTATTCTGATGCTGAAGTGAATTATCTATTCCTTATGAACCAAAAGCACACGACTCCTCTTTGTGTGACTTTAGTGAAGAAGGAGGTCGTCGAAGGTAATTCGAATGGAGGAGATCAGAGTAATGATTTTTGGAATACTGTGGAGATTTGAGGATGATGTAGTTATTCCAGAGACAGATGTTCCTCATCGTGATTAGGTCGTTACACACAGAATTCCATACGTAGTTAACGACAGCGAGAATCAGAATGACTTTACAAATGAGGATTTGTTTGCTTACCGTCAGAGACATGAGCAGTGTGGGACCTCAAGGGCTGGAATGAGTGGACCGTCCTCTAACTCTTCGCGTGTGGTTCCCGATGATGATGATTTGTATGTCACGCAGCTGTTTCAAACAAAGAAAGATTTGCAGGAATCTCTACATCTACTTGCGATGAAACACAACTTTTGAGTTCAAAGTGAAAAAGTCAACCAAGTAGTTGTTGACGATCGCCTGCGTCGATGACAATTGTAGTTGGCGTTTGCAAGCGACAAAGATGGACACGAATGAGTGCTTTATAGTTCGTAAGTATGCACGGGAACATACTTGTGAAGTGGGAATTGATCGAAGTGATCATAGACAAGCCCGTGCTTGGTTTATTGGTCAACAAATAATGCACAGGCATCAGGACCCACAGACGATCTACAAACCTTCGGACATTAGGAACGACTTTCATAGAGATTACGGAGTGGTCTTGAACTACCAAAAGGTTTGGAAGGCTAAAGAATGCGCATTTGGGATTTAATGGGATCGGCTGAGAGAGTTATGCTAAATTGGCCAGGTACTGTCACAACATGGAGAGAACTAATCCTGGATCGGCATATTTTATTGAGACGAAGGGCGATAATTGCTTCAAATTTTTCTTCATGGCTTTTGGACAATGCATTCGGGGATTTCGAAATGTCATGCGACCCATAATTCTAGTCGATGGCACAACTCTGAAATCTAAATACGAAGGCAAGTTGATTATTGCTACATGTCAGGATGCCAATATCCAAATCTACCATCTTGCATTCCGCATAGTCGATAGTGAGAATGATTTGTCGATGCGTTGGTTTTTTACAAAGTTGAGGAAAGTAATCGGGGAAGTCGAAGAGTTTGCATTTGTAACTGATCGGGGACAGTCTTTAATAAATGATATCGCTGAAGTTTTTCCCGAGGCACATCATGGTTATTGTATGTACCATATACAAGGCAACCTGAAGACCAGGTATCGGGGCAAAGGCATTGTTTCATTATTCAGAAGAGCGGCCAAAGCGTACAGTGTTGAAGAGTGTAACTCGTTCATGGAAGAAATAGGAAAGAAATCATTCGAAACTTGGGAGTATCTAACAAAAATGGGGATTGAACATTGGGCTCGTTCACACTTTCCAGGCCGTCAATACAATATGATGACGTCGAACAACGCGGAGACTCTCAATGTATTATTCAAGAAGGATCGAGAGTTACCCATCCTTACATTGATTAAGAACGTTCGTAACAAGCTGCAGCAGTGGTTTTACGATCGACGTGTAGAATCACATAATTGTTCGAGTATGCTAGCTCCTGCTCAAGAGCAGAAACTCTGTAAATCTGCAAATGTTGCGAGGAAGTTAAATGTGGAACCCCTGGATGAGTCGCGATGCTTTGTGAGATGTACACGTACTACGGGATACGTGGTTGACTTGAGTGAGAATACATGCAGTTGCAGTCGATTTCAATTGGAGAGTTTTCCATGTGATCATGCGGTCGCGGTCGCGGTGGCTATATATCGAGGATTTGCACCGAGAACATTATGTTCTCCTTATTACACGGTCGACTCTTGGAGAGCAGCGTACGCAGAGACTATATTTCATCTACCTAATGAAGCTGAGTGGGAAGTTTCCGACAACATTATCCACCTTAATACTGTTTTACCACCAGAAGTTCAACCGCGTGGTCCTGGACGTCCACGTACGTCTAGAATACCATCTACCAGAGAGTTTCATCAATAGCGTAGGTGTGGCAGGTGCAGAGCCGTAGGCCATACTCATCAAAATTGTAACAGTCAAGTTCCCCTAAATGACATGTAAGCGGATGTACGAAATGAATAAGATTTTTAATATTTATGTTATTAAAAATCCAATATTTAATTTTAGTCATCATCAAATTTAAAATTATTATTTTCGGTGTTCGTTAAATAATATATTCTATGGTAATATTAATTAAAAATCGGTAAGTAAATATTAATTACAAATGATTTATATTATTTAATTTATATTTAATTATTTATAATGTGTAATTGTTAATATATTTATATAACTAAATAAAGAATTTAATTTTTTTATATAAATAATATATTTATTACTTAAATATACCAAGTTAAATTTTAAATTACAATCAAAAATTTTTTTAATTATATAAAGAATTTCAAATTACATTAGTAACATAAAAATGTAAAATTACAAATGATTACAATGTACATAAATAAAAAAATTTTAATTAAACAATAGTTACAAAATTACAAAAAAAAAAAAAAAAAAATTATGGGTCGCAGTTTAAATCTCATAAATCCGCTGCTAACTAATTTCTCCAGTTCTGAATCCATGACTGGTTGATAGAATCAACCTTCTAAGCTATACTCAAAAACTCTATATACTTGATCATGTACATACTGCAATCACCGCTGCAATTAAACAATAATTGGTTAGTGATAATAAATAAACGTAAGAAGAAAGTCTTAAAGTTTAAAAAAATAACAAACACTTACGATATGGTTTGTCTCGCCGTAGTCGTGTCCCGCACGATGGCTAGTCTGTCCTGCACGCAAATATCTACTAGTTTAGCCATTCGGGGAACGATAAAAACCACCGGCTCACAAATCTGCTCGAGCTGCATCTGTGTCAAGCACGAGTGATCGGGGTCATACACATACACCTTCGACTCGGGGAAGACGATCTCCAGTGTAATGTAGTGATGGTTCGCACAGATTAGAATGTACATATGTGTACAACCAGTCCATGGCCTCCCCCTGACCTTCGGTGACAACCCGAAAATCCAATCGGCCAAATAATCCGGCACTACGTAGTCGTCACTCTGATATCTGAATGACTCGTACTCAATGTCAATGGCCTGAAAGAACTCCATATTCAAAATGAGTCGGCCTCAGATGCAAAAGGACTTCGGGAGTCGCACAGCTCGGTCACGCAGCAGATCCATAACAAGGTCGATGTGCTGCATTAAGAAGTACAGACATCAGTTCATCAATTAATTGTAAAATTATATACATATAATAAATAACAACTTCATGGAACCAGCTGTAGACGTTCTGGATCGCCTTTTTCGCGATCGTGCGGGGAACCCTGAATGTATACAACCAAAAACGTAATTAAACAATATGTAACGAGTAATTATTTCGCAATTCACTAACCAATTTAATACAATACTTACCCGAGCCTCCACTGTCTCCACTCCGTCTCGAACGCCTTCCATTTGGCGCTATCCACCTCCCTAAACATGTTCGAGACGCCTCCATCAATAAACGTCCTCCTTTTGGCCTCGGCCGTGTAGGGAGAAATAATGTACTGTGATGGCATCCTAGGCCTCTTGTCAACCGCCTGCTCAAGCACGTCAACATAACGCTTCTTACCCCCAGTCACGGCCCGCGTCCTCTCCCACCCCCTCAACTACCTCATCCGTCCTCCCCTCCTCCACCACCTCCTCCATCCTCCCCTCCTCCCCCGTCGGGGCTGCCTCCTCCCTCCCCCCCCCCCTCCTCCGTCCTCCCCTCCTCCCCCGTCGAGGCTGCCTCCTCCCTCCCCCTCCTCCACCACCTCCTCCGACAACCCCTCCTCCCCCGTCGGGGCTGCCTCCTAGTCCTCCCTCCCCCTCTCCACCACCTCCTCCGGCAACCCCTCCTCCCCCGTCGGGGCTGCCTCCTAGTCCTCCCTCCCCTCCTCCGTCGCCTCTCCAGCCCCCTCCTCCGTAAACAACCAATCCGCGAGGTCCACATCTCCCCAATACTGTAGGTGACCTCCCTCTCCGTCCCCCTCTCCGCCAGCCTCTCTGACTCCACCAGATGTAACAGCCAACCGAAGCGACGCGACCTCCTCTTGAAGATCTGCAACGTGGCCATGCAGCAAATACACATCGTGTGACAGAGAGTCGACTCTGCCAGTCAGATCACGATCCTGATCCATCAACTCTCGGCGCAAATCAGCAATCTGTCCGGTCAGATCACGACCCTAATCCATCCACTCTCGGCGCAAATCTACAATCTGGCCGGTCAACTGTCGTCATAGCTTGCCGACCTCCCCTGTGATAAGTACAGTCAACCGGGCAAATAAATCATCGCCCTGGCTCTGACCGGGTGTAGGAGATCCAAGGGGGAACTGTCGGGGTGGTGGTGACGAATATGCTGGGGGCGGAGGGGGCGACCATGCCGTGGGCGCCGGGGATGCCCTCCGCGAAGGTGACACCATGGGCAGAGGGGGCGCCAAAAGCGGAGGAGATCCTCGATCAACTGGATCACGCTCCTACAAAAATGTCAACATAAACAATTAATAATTTCAATCTTATAGAAAATGTTTATACATAAATTATCGGGCAACTCACATATCCTATCTCGGTCCAAGACCGAATCGGTCGCCTGGACCCTCCTCCTCCATCGACGCCGTCAACTCTGTTATTACTTCAAGCTAACATATTGACGTTTGAATTATTATAACAAACTGCATCGATATTTTAAATTGCATAAAATATAAATGAAAAATTTACAATACTCACAGTGGGATCGTCGAGGAGAGCCGATAACTGTCTCCCAGATGGGCAGTCATCCTGTCGGGATGATCGCCAATGGTGCATCCGAGGACAACGTGTCTACAGCCGCTTTGCATAGCAGCTACCCAGCAGGGGGACGGTCTCGTACGCCCAGATCTGCAACATATACAAATATGTTATACACAATTACGTTTATTTTTTTTCAAGAACGCTGAGTATGTTAAATATTTACCTGCACTGCTAGGGGCAATCCATATACATTGTACTTACGCACTGCCCCCTTGGGCTTGGAGTGCGATCTGATGAAAACGTGGACGGTATCATCATAACACCTCCGGCCCCAAGGATAGCTGTTGAAGTCATCCAGGTCATCAACGATCTCTAAATGGAGGAGATCGATAGCAGTCTTCTTATGGTGACAACGCAGAACGTTCTCCAGAATGTAGACCAATCCTAGCTTCAATCGATCTAGCATGTGGTCACATCTCCTGATTGCGTCGATCAACTGCGACTGCAGCACCGTCCCCTGTCCCGGAAAGTAGGCATCCATCAACCTATTGCTTCGTCGAGCAACCTCGTCCCCCGTAAGCTGTAGCCCAGAAATCAGGGCAAACTCGGCTGGACCGAAACTGGCGACCTTGCCCCCGAGGTCGAAGTGGAGGACATCGCCGTCGACAGGACTCAGCAATCGACATAATAATGCATCGATCATCTGGCCCGAAAACTCTATCTCACGCAACTCACTTAAGAGCCAGATGAATACTGTCGCAGCATCTGTATGTGCTGATCATCCAACAGCCCCTCCACTATCGAAAAAGCATCAAAGCTACTATTCCAAGTAGCTTTACCCACCATCCGCCTCAACTCGTCATCCAGATGATATTCCATCCTACAAAAATTCAAAATGAACAATGTTATAACACTGTACAAGATATAATATAATAACGTATAATAACATCGCATTAAACAATTTGAATGACAACTACTACCAACAAAGACATAGAACATGTTTAATAATTAATTACAATTATTTGTACTTGCAGATTTTCAATTTCAAAAATAAAGTAAAAAAGAAATTACAATTTAAATAAACAATTTTTATTTAATTACAAAAGCAAATTTTTTTTAACAAACTTAATTTAAATGAATAAATAAATTATCGGCTATTAATTAAAGAATATTAATATTATTGAATTAATAAATGAATTAATTAAGCAGTATAAATATTATTTAATTAATATTTAATTACAAATTTTTAAATTTAAAAATAATATTTTTTATATTTAATTACAAATATTATTTAATATTTTATTTTTAATTATGTTAAAAAAAAACTTATAAGGAAATTACAAACAAATTATAAATAATTAATAATTTATTATTTGTTAATTATCAATTTAGTACTACTTATTTAATTACATAATTAAAATTTTAAAGAATAAGTAAATATTATAATTAAATAAAAAATATTTATTATTTGATTTAAATTAATAAATGAATTAATTAACCAGTATTAATATTTAATTACAAATTTTTAAATTTAAAAATAATATTTTTTATATTTAATTACAGATATTATTTAATCTTTTATTTTTAATTATTTAAAAAAATAAACTTATAAGGAAATTACAAACAAATTATAAATAATTACTAATTTATTATTTGTTAATTATCAATTTAGTACTACTTATTTAATTATATAATTACAAATTTTAAAGAATAAGTAAAATATTATAATTAAATAAATAAAATATTTATTATTTGATTTAAATTAATAAATGAATTAATTAATCAGTATAAAAATTATTTAATTCATATTTAATTACAAATTTTTAAATTTAAAAACAATATTTTTTATATTTAATTACAAATATTATTTAATCTTTCATTTTTAAATATTTTTAAAAAAATAAACTTATAAGGAAATTACAAACAAATTACAAATAATAACTAATTTATTATTTGTTAATTATCAATTTAGTACTACTTATTTAATTACATAATTACAAATTTTAAAGAATAAGTAAATATTATAATTAAATAAATAAAATATTTATTATTTGATTTAAATTAATAAATGAATTAATTAGCCAGTATTAATATTTAATTACAAATTTTGAAATTTAAAAACAATATTTTTTATATTTAATTACAAATATTATTTAATCTTTTATTTTTAATTATTTAAAAAAATAAACTTATAAGAAAATTACAAACAAATTATAAATAATTACTAATTTATTATTTGTTAGTTATCAATTTAGTACTACTTATTTAATTACATAATTACAAATTTTAAAGAATAAGTAAATATTATAATTAAATAAAGAAAATATTTATTATTTGATTTAAATTAATAAATGAATTAATTAACCAGTATAAATATTATTAAATTAATATTTAATTACAAATTTTTAAATTTTAAAAACAATATTTTTTTATATTTAATTACAAATATTATTTAATCTTTTATTTTTAATTATTTTAAAAAAAAAATAAACTTATAAGGAAATTACAAACAAATTATAAATATTTACTAATTTATTATTTGTTAATTATCAATTTAGTACTACTTATTTAATTACATAATTACAAAATTTAAAAAATAAGTAAATATTATAATTAAATAAAGAAAATATTTATTATTTGATTTAAATTAATAAATGAATTAATTAATCAGTATAAATATTGTTGAATTAATATTTAATTACAAATTTTTAAATTTAAAAACAATATTTTTTATATTTAATTACAAATATTATTTAATCTTTTATTTTTAATTATTTAAAAAAAATAAACTTATAAGGAAATTACAAACAAATTATATAAATAATTACTAATTTATTATTTGTTAGTTATCAATTTAGTACTACTTATTTAATTACATAATTACAAATTTTAAAGAATAAGTAAATATTATAATTAAATAAAGAAAATACTTATTATTTGATTTAAATTAATAAATGAATTAATTAACCAGTATAAATATTATTGAATTAATATTTAATTACAAATTTTTAAATTTAAAAACAATATTTTTTATATTTATTTACAAATATTATTTAATCTTTTATTTTTAATTATTTTAAAAAAATAAACTTATAACGAAATTACAAACAAATTATAAATATTTACTAATTTATTATTTGTTAATTATCAATTTAGTACTACTTATTTAATTACATAATTACAAAATTTAAAGAATAAGTAAATATTATAATTAAATAAAGAAAATATTTATTATTTGATTTAAATTAATAAATGAATTAATTAGCCAGTATAAATATTATTGAATTAATATTTAATTACAAATTTTTAAATCTAAAAACAATATTTTTTTATATTTAATTAAAAATATTATTTAATCTTTTATTTTTAACAATAACTAAATATTATAATTAAATGAAGAAAATATTTATAATTTAATTATAGTTAGTAAATTTTTAACATTAATAATTTCTTTTAAAATAAAATTTAATTTTGGTAAAATTATCAATTATCAAATTTTTTAAAATTAAAACTACAAACTTTTTTTTTAATTAAACTTTTTTTTTTTAAAAAAAGGACCGAAACAGTCGGCCCAACTGTTTGAAACAGTTGGGTCGACTGTTTTGTATAGCCCAAAACAGACGGCCCAACACCGAATAAAAATAGACCATCGAAACAGTCGGATCTCCAACCCGACTGTTTTCAGGTCAACCCGACTCGAAACAGTCGGGTTGACCCGACTGTCCGGTTCGTCTTCTGGCACTGGAACGCCGGAAGAACCCCCTTTTCGGCGATTTCAAACTCAAAAAATTCCAAATCCACCTAATCTAATCGTATATACTCAATCATCTAACCAAATAATTAACAATAATCCACAAAAACGTTGAAATATCATGCCATTTTCACAAAATCAAAAGGAAACTCAATATTCTTGAACTAACCTTGTTCGATTTCAGTCAATGGTTTAGGGTTTTGTTCTTTGACCAATGGTGAAGACCTTGCCGGCGAAGATCAGTCGTTTGCAGTCGGTGCAGTCGATTTTTTTTTTTTTTTCGTTTTTTTCCTCTCTTTTTCACGTGTGGGGCAAATGAAAGTGAAATGGAGGGTATTTTTGGACTTTTAACGTCAAACTCGATTTTTTTTTTTTTTTTTTAAAGTTAACTTTGGTCAAAAGTCATAGTGGAAATTCCCACTTTTAAATAGGTCATTTACACCAATTTCCTCCAGGTTCCTCTGATATTCTTTAAATTTCTGAGTTCCAACTTTTTTACGATTAGTTCTTCCGTTTGAATTCCATTTTTGATAAATAAATTTTACAATAGTGATTTTTTTAGAATGTGTGATAAAATAATAGATTTTTTTTTTTGAAGTTATGTGTAAAATTATTTTATCAAAATGAGTTTAAAAAAATAATGAGCGTTCTCTTCGTGTTTCAATTTTGTGTTTTAAGTTTTGAATCATTTTGTATTTTCTGTTTTGAGTGTCTGTTTTGAAATTATTGAAAATACATTCTATTTGTCATTCTGAAAAACTGTTTTTCAAAACATAAAAATGGAATATGCGTTTCCTTTGAAATTTTGAAAATAACTACTTCTTGGCATCGATTCCATCCCACCACTAGTCACCACTGCCAACCAAAATCAACACAACAACCACTGTCATTGCCTCCACCATCCCCCCAACTTCACCACCACCAACTCCTCTTGCTACTCCTCCTCCAGTAGCCAATTCAACACAACCACCACTGTCATTGCCTCCACCATCTTCCCCAGCTTTACCATCACCAACTCCTCCTACTATCCCTCCTCCAGCAACCAATTCGCCCTCCTCCACTGCCAAAATCAACTCAAACCACCACCATGAACCATCAACCACTGTCACCACCACCAATCAATCCAACCATCAACCACTGCCAAAATCAACACCACCATCAAACATACCACCACAAACATACCACTACAGTCTACCCGCCACCAACACCAACACCAACACCAACACCCAAAAGTAAAGATCGAAAAGAGATCGAAAAAACCAAAAAACCCCCAAAAGTGAAGATCGAAAAGAGGTCGAACGGTAGCTTCACGCTACTGCGAATGTCGCCTTCAAACCACAGTCGGCGTCGAAGAGAGAGAAGATAGAGACGGGCCCAAATCACAGCAGCGTTGCCTACTACGCCGGCTCCGGCATCGACATCAGCTCATCTCCTTCGTCGTCGGTTGCAGTGTTTGAATTAACGAAAAGAGAGACGGCAAGAGAGAAGGCAGAGACGGGTGATTCTCTTGAGTTGTGGCGTTTTCCGCATTTTGAACATTTTAGGAGTTTTGTACTGAAAATGGCCAAAATGGGTTTTTGCCGTTTTCCATTTTCTTCACAAATTTTTTTTTTCTGTTTTCGAAAACGGGAAAGAGAACGCATTTTCACCGTTTTGAAAAATCGAAAATAGAAAACGGCTTGAAAACGCCAAAGAGAATGGTACCTAAATTTTTGGATAATTGTACAATTTTTTTAAAAAGATAATATTGTTTTATTTTATGTCATTTTGTTAAAATTGAGTATATGTATTTCTCTCACATTTTTGTAAAGGTTTTGCAAACGTCATACAGGTACATGATATGATATTAAATTTTTTTTGTTTTGTTTTGGACAATACCGATTTTCTTGAACCAATCCAGTTCGAGGGTTATGTATCGATCTTAGCGATTCTTGATCGATTTCTTTGCGAATGGACCAACTATTATCATCCAGATTGGACCACTGTCTAGTTTGTTGGTTATCGAGCCGATTTGACCAGTCCGATCTAATTTAATAACTATGATCTTTGTTTATGTTAATGAAAGACAAGTAGGTGGAAAAATATTGGAAGCATAGATGGAATTCATTGGAGACTAAAGGTATGATCTTTGTTTATGTTAATGAAAGACGAGTAGGTGGAAATATATTGGAGTATAGATGGAATTCATTGGAGACTAAAGGTGTATTTGATCCAGAATGTATTTTGAAATAGTAAATTGATGGAGAATATGTGGTTAAAAAAGAATGATTTTTTTTTTCGCGTGTAATATTATTTTAATAAATAATATGTAATTGAAAAGAAGAGAAAAAAATGGAAATGAAACGTGAGCTGAATTTATATTTGAGTGTCTATTATCATTAGATATCAATGTCATATCAATCAAAAATCTATTTATATAAATGTCACACAAATTGCAATCTATGAATGCATTGGGATGCTTTAACAAGCATATTATTAAAAATGTTTATAAATAGTTTATATTATTAACAGATAGAAATAAATTATTGATAAGTGAATATTACTTGTGAATATTTCAAAAATTAAGCCCATGTTTGTCACTCATTATTTTATATTCTATAACATTATTTATTTTCTACAGTGCTCATTTTCAATCATACATTCTTCATTAACATAATATTACATGCAAATAAAAAAATCATTCTTTTTAACAACACATTTTTCATTAATCTACTATTTCATAATTCATTTTTCAAAATCTAACGTGATGATCATGGACAACAAGAAACATTAATCATCCTGCTCGTATCCATTCTCAACTAAGCAAGAAACTTTCTTTTAGCATGTCCTAATACCCTCCAACTTAGCAAGGGGCTTAAAAAATTGATTTAAAGTTATAATTAATGATACAAGTCTTGTTACATAATAAAAATAAGGGCGATATTTCCTTGAAGCCGCCTTGATATGTCCTAATATGATCCCATGTACAAAAATTGATTTGTCATATGGTGGCCTGCTGAAAAAATGATTTAATATTAGTGAAATGGGTCAATTTTGAGCCAAATTTCAGTGGAATCTGAGCCTTAATTTTAACGGGATCTAGCATATTCACGATCTACTCCGCAAGGTGATTAACATGATATATTTATTCATCGAAAACCATTTAGAATTGAATGAAATATTTAGAGGGTGTTTGTGAGTGATTTTTGGGGAAAGAATATATTTTTGAATAGTGATATGATGGGAAATGTGTGATTGAAAAAGAAGGAGAAGTTATTGATGTGATGAAAAATATTATTTTATTGAAGAATGTATGGTTAAAAATGAGAATTGATTTTGAGAATTTATACCGAACAAGCCCTTAATGTCAAAATAATCCACTTGAAACTAGAAACTAGTGAAGAATTTAATGTATTGGAAATTGTCAAACATTTTACCCACATAGAAAGTTAGGAAACTGTGGTGTGGTTTATATAGTATAAGTTTGAAAATTGGGTTTGGGCCCCAAAGGGTACCAATAGTCTTTGCAAGGGGAAGACCTATATTCTATCGAGTTAGGTCCTAAGCCCACACGTGCGTGCAACTGTCGCCGTCGTCGTCTGGCAGACTCGGCTCGGTACGAGCCCAGTCCGATCTGTGTTCGGGTGCGGATGGATCCTTGTACTAAATTAACTTTTTGGACAAAAATTATTTACATTTTTTAGCCAAATTGCAATTAATTGAATTCTTGGGTACTTAATGAAATTAATTCTTAATTGCTTATTTTTGGGTAATATTTTGGTCTGGATAGTCTGTTAACCGACTAAAAAGTCGCTTGTTAACTGTTTTAATAGTTGCTGTACTGAACATTGCTGTCTGTTCGGGTTTGTAGGCTGTTCTTAAAAGGTTTGAAGGATGTTCGAATGACCACGACCGATTCTATAAATAGTCAGCCCCGCTGCCAAAATAATTACACCATTTTCATTGCAAAATATTCTCTGCTTTGAATCTCATTCTCCCTCTCTCTCGTTTTGATATTATTCTCTAAGTGAATACACTTCATTGAGTTCATTGAAACCCCTGCGAATTGTTGTGTTACTTCCCTCGGAGATAAAATTCATTCTATCCTGGGAAATGATTGTTGAACGTCTTTAATACCTTTGAAGGCAGCAAATTCGTTTTAAGGAAACATCGTGAAGTCGGTGGGCTCGAATTGATTTTCTGATCCTGTTGATCACGTTGTTTCGCTGTGCAGATTACGTTAAGGTAATTCTATCAGATTGTTCGAAGGAGAAACTGATAATCTAGAAATAACAATCTTAAAACGAATTTCTACTTATTTTGGTTTATTCTGTTTCTACTCATTCATATTGATTATCTTTTTATTGTATTTCAGAAATGACAACTTCTGGTACTACGCTCCCTAAAACGATTGGAGAGAAACCAGAGAAATTTAATGGGTCAGATTTTAAGCGTTGGCAACAAAAAATGTTTTTTTATCTGACAACATTAAGTTTGACAATATTTCTCAAAGAAGATGCACCTTCATATACCAAAGAAGAAAGTGATGTTGAGAAATTGGCTGCGGTTGATGCATGGAAGCATTCTGACTTTTTGTGCAGAAATTATGCACTCGAAGGACTGGACAACATATTATATAATGTGTACTGCAATGTGAAGTCTGCAAAAGAATTGTGAGAATCTTTTGATACCAAGTACAAAATCGAAGATGTTGCACGAAGAAATTCATTATCGATCTTTTTTGGATTACAAAATGGTTGACAACAAGACTGTCATATCCCAAGTTTAAGAACTTCAAATTATACTCAGTGACATCCATGCCGAAGGAATGAAACTAAGTGAATCTTTTCAGGTTGCTGCACTATTGAGAAATTACGGCCTTCCTAGAAGGATTTCAAGAATTATCTAAAACATAAGCAGAAGGAAATGAAACTTGAAGATATCATTGTCCGATTGAGAATAGAAGAAGACAATCACAAATCTGAAAAGAGGAGTGGTGCATCTCATTCGATGGAATCAAAGGTCAATGGAATCAAAGGCCAACATTGTGGAATGAGGTATAAAGCCTAGCAAAAAGAGGAAACACAATGGCGAAGGGCAGACCAGTTCTTCAAAGACTCCTAAAAATTTCAAAGAAAACTGTTACAATTGTAGTAAGGCTGGATATCGATCCAAGGACCGTTAGAAGCCAAACAATTTCAAGTAAAAACCTCATCAGGCCAATGTAACAAAACATGACTACCTTTCTGATAAGGTGCAAGAAATTAATCTTTCGACGGTCGTTTCTGAATGCAACTTAGTTGGAAACGCTAAGGAATGGTGGGTGGATACTGGAGCCACTCGTCACATATGCTCAAACAAAGGGATGTTCTTTACCTACAAAACGATGGATCATGATAAACAACTCTATGAGAAACTCTTCATCTTCCAAGGTTGAAGGACATGGAAAGATAGTGCTGAAAATGACTAGTGGAAAGGAGCTCACTTTGAATGAAGTTCTTCATGTGCCCGATATTCGAAAGAATTTAGTGTCTGGTTCCCTGTTAAGCAAGAATGGGTTTAAGTTAGTATTTGTCTCGGACAAATTTGTATTTACAAAGAATGACATGTTTGTAGGAAAGGACTACCTGAATGAGAGGCTCTTTAAGTTGAGTGTAATGAATATTGTACCTCCTATTATGAATAAAATTACATCTTTTTCTTACTTGCTTGAGTCGTTTAATATTTGGCATGAACGATTAGGACATACAAATTATAATACTTTGCATAGACTAATTAAATTGGATTTATTACTAAAATGCGATTTAGATCATAATCACAAATGCGATATATGTGCAGAAACGAAAATGACTCGATTACCCTTTCGTTCTATCGAAAGAAATACCGAACCCCTATATTTAATTCACACTGATATTTGTGATTTAAAGTTTGTTCAAACTAGAGGCGGTAAAAGTACTTTATCACTTTTATCGATGATTGCACTCGGTATTGCTATGTGTATTTACTCAAAAGCAAAGATGAAGCAACTGAAGTGTTTAAACACTATAAGTTAGAAGCTGAGAATCAATTTAATAAAAAGATTAAGGCTATAAGAAGTGATAGAAGCGGTGAATATGATTCACCGTTTGAACAATTCTGTTCGGAATATGAAATTATTCATCAAACTACTGCGCCTTATTCTCCTCAATCTAATGGCATTGCTGAACGCAAGAATCAAACATTGAAGGAGATGATGAATGCTATGTTGATAAGTTCTAGATTACCGCAGAACTTGTGGGGGAAGCTTTGCTTTCTGCCAATTATATTCTCAATAAATTATCACATCGAAAAAAACACAAGATACCTTATAAATTATGGAAAGGTCACAAACCTAACTATAAATACTTGAGGGTATGGGGATGTTTGGCTAAGGTAGCAATTCCTAAACCTAAAAAAGTTAAGATAGGACCTAAAACCATTTTTTGTATATTAATTGGTTATGTCTATCATAGTAGTGCGTACAGATTTATAGTACATAAGTCTGAAATACCCGATTTGCATGTTAATACAATTATTGAATTGAGAGATGCTACATTTTTTGAAAATATTTTTCCTTATAACTTGCAAAGTGAATCAAATTCACTAAAAAGACCTCGTGATTATAAGGAGGTTGTATATCAAGAATCTATAAATAAAGAAGGTCCTAGACGCAGTAAGAGGGCTAGGACGACAACCTCTTTTGGGCCTGATTTTCTGACATAATTGTTAGAAAACGAACCTCAAAGTTTTAAAGAGGCTATGTCATCAACCGAAACTTCATTTTGGAAAGAAGCAGTTAACAGTGAAATTGAATCCATACTACAAAATCATACATGAAAATTAGTAGACATTCCTCCTGGCAATAAGCCATTGAGATGTAAATGAATTTTCAAAAGGAAAATGAAAGCAGATGGATCAATTAACAAATATAAAGTTAGACTTGTCGCTAAAGGCTACAAGCAAAAGGAAAGTCTTGATTATTTCGAATGTTAATTACGATAGTGGCACTGAATGGTTCGTATATTTATCAAATGGATATAAAAACAACATTTTTGAATGGTGAATTAGATGAAGAAATTTATATGGAGCAATTTGAAGGATTTATGGCCTCGGGACAAGAAAAGAAAGTGTGTCGACTTGTTAAATCACTTTATGGATTAAAGCAGGCTCCTAAAAATGGCATGAAAAATTTGACACGGTAATGATTTCAAATTAACGAGTGTGACAAATGTGTGTATGTCAAAAGCACTCAAAATGGATATGTCATGATATGTTTAGACGTAGATGACATGCTGATTATGGGTAACAATGATACCATAATTCAAACTACTAAAAAGTTGTTAACAAGTAAGTTTGAAATGAAGGATGTAGGTGTGGCCGATATTATATTAGGAATTAAAATTCCTAGAACATCCAATGATCTCATCTTATCTCAATCAGACTACATTGAGAAGATTCTTGATAAATTCAAGAAATATAATATTATTCCTATGAAAACACCTATGGATGCGAGTATGCATCTTATTTCCAATACTGGTAATAGTAAGTCTCAATTGGAATACTCTTGTATGATTGACAGTTTAATGTATACCATAAACTGCACTCGACCTGATATTGCTTACTCAATTAGTAGGCTAAGTCAATATACGAGTAATCCAAACACTGAGCACTGGAAGGCAATTGTTAGAGTTTTAGAGAATTTAAAACATACCAAAAACTTTGAATTGCACTATTCGAGATATCCAGCAGTACTTGAAGGATACTGTAATGCAAATTGGATATCAGATATTAAAGACTTCAAGTCAACAAGCGGATATGTTTTTACACTTGGAGGTGCTACAATGTCATTGAAATCTTCAAAACAAACATTTATCGCTAGATCAAAAATGGAATTTGAATTCATTGTGTTAGACAAAGTTGGGGAAGAAGTCGAATGGCGACGAAATTTTCTAGACGATATTCCGTGTTGGACAAAACATGTGCCTGCTATATGTATCCATTGCGATAGTCAATCAGCAATTGGTAGGACACATAATGCTATGTATAACGGTAAATCTCGACATATACGTCATAGACACAATATCATTAGACAATTGCTCTCCACTGGTATTATCTTTATAGATTATGTGAACTCAAAAGAGAATATTGCGGATCCGCTAACTAACGATTTGACGAGAGAGCAAGTCAAAAGTTCATCGAAGGGGATGGGGTTAAAACCGATGAAATAATTAAGAGTTTCCGTGGTGGCGATCCAACCTAATTGACTGGAGATCCCAAGATCTCGGTTCAATGGGACAATCGAATTGTGAAAAACTCAGTACGCACTGGGGAGATTTTACTCCTACCCATTCCTATAATGAGCCAGTGCCTAATTGCCGCACAATAGGTTAAGTTACACTTTTAATGATTTCTATATCTTGATTCGTTCAAGTGGAGTATAGCATAATATTCTTTATGGAGTGAGAATGAGACGCTTCTAAGAGAATTAAGTGAAGATAAATTCTCTAAAAAACCCTTATGAACTGGGAGTGTCCAAGGCCAAAATGGACACAAACGTGAGAACCAATTGTGTTAGAAGGGAACTGTGTGACTTCTATTGTCAAGGTTTATACGAACAGTTGACTGTTCAAAGTATCTTGCTACTGATTGGCTAAGTAAATCCGATAGATTTTACTAGGAAAAGTTCAAGGTCTTTGACCACTTATCATGATGCAGTTTTCTTCAATTTTACTTCGAAAAAACATATCAGAAGTTGTTTTTTTGGAAAAGGGCATTATTTCGTTCACGTGGGGAATTGTTGGAAAAATGGTTTAATATTAGTGAAACAGGTCAACTTTGAGCCTAAATTTCAGTGGGACCTGTGCCTTAATTTTAACGGGACCTAGCATATTCATGATCCACTCCGCAAGGTGATTAACGTGATATATTTATTCATCGAAAATCATTTAGAATTGAATGAAATATTTAATGTCAAAGTAACACACTTGAAACTAGAAACTAGTGAAAAATTTAATGTAGAGTTATGCTATATTTACAAATGATGTGTACAAAGTTGGGTTACAAAATTAAATTTACACCAATCATTTCAAAAACAAATTTTTAAATATTTTAAAATCATTTGAAATCAACGGACTGGATTTTGCCAACACATTTTGTTACCCTACTTTTGTAACTCATCTTTGTACAAAAAGTGTTCTCCTTTGATATATTGAAAATTGCCAAATATTTATCTCACATAGAAAAGTTATGAAACTTTTGGTGTGGTTTATAATGTGTAAGTTTGGAAATTGGGTTTGGACCCCAAGGGGTACCAATAGTTTTTGGAAGGGAAGAAACCAATATACTATTGCGCAGTCGGCTTGGCATGGCACAGCACGAGTTTGGTTCGGTCTGGTCCTGGTCCGGGTTTGGATTCGGATCCGGGTTCGGGTTCGGGTTCTATATTAACTTTTTGAACAAAATTTATTTAAATTTTGGGCTAAATTGTAATTAATCAAATTCTTGGGTACTTAATGAAATTAATTTTGTTGGCTTATTTTCGGGTAATATTTTGATCTGGATAGTCTGTTAACCGACTAAACAGTGGCTTGTTAACTGTTTTAACAGTTGCAGTACTGAACAATGTTGTTTGTTCGGGTTTGGAGGCTGTTCTGAAAAAGTTTGAAGGATATTCGAATGGCCACGAATGATTCTATAAATAGTCAGCCCCCCTGCCAAAATAATTATACCATTTTCATTGCAAATATTCTCCCCTTTGAATCTCATTCTCACTCTCTGTCGTTCTGATATTATTCTTTAAGTGAATACATTTCATTGAGTTCGTTGGAACTCCTACAGATTGTTGTGTTGTTTTCGTAGGAGACGAAATTTGTTCTATCCTAAAAAACGATTGTTGAACGCCTTTAACACCTTTGAAGTCGGCAAATTCATTTTAAGGAAACATTGTGAAGTCGGTGACTCGAATTGATTTTATGATCCTGTTGATCATACTATTACACTGTGTAGATTACGTTAAGGTAATTATGTCAGATTGTTCGAAGAAGAAACTCATACTCCAAAAATAACATGCCCAAAGGCCTAGTTGCCCAAGCGAAATTACCAACCCCACGATCGATCGCAATCAATTCCCAAGAAATCCCATCGGACTGAATCACACCCTTTTTCCACTCTCGCCGTCAGCCCGCCTCACTGGCGACTGTCCCATTTCTCTCCGGCAATAATTTTCGACAATTCTTTAGCTTCTCTTTGTACTTAGAGCCTGTTTGATAACTCAATTTTTCATGGATGACACTTTTTTTCCCAAGAATTTGTTTTCCACATTTGCCATCAAGTGACCCCTTTTCTTGGTTTTAGTTGAATTTCAATTCCCACCTTTTAGGTGGTTTTTGGCAATAGAAATAAATTTTATACCCAATTGTAAAACAAATTATCCCTCTAATTGACAATATCCATGTAAAACAAAGTCAAACGAACACCAAAATTTTTTCATTTTTTTTGGCAATCTAAACAAATTTTATCCCCAATTGTAAGAAATTCTATCACCAATTTTCATGAAAAATAAAGTCAAACGAACATCAGTGAAAAATCATATCAATCAAATACAATTAATTAACAATTTTAAGTAAAAACAAGTTCTAGACAATTCAATTTTATGCAATTCGTTTTCTTTCCGCCAAAATTTTATCTTTAAATCAAACGGACCCTTATATTCGAAGAAATTTCAACTACTAGTCAAATTGTAGACTAACCTCTAGAGAGCAGGTTACCTACTTCAGAATTCGACAAAGTTCTCTTTTTGTAATCTGTTTCGCGAATTATTGAAGTGCTTAATTATGTATATGATCATTATTCATTGGCATAAAAATAGTGTTTTGATGATGAGTTTAATTATGCAATTTGCGTCTTGTAACTTATTTTTCATAACCATGAGTATTTTAGTGGTGTGTAGGTGTTCAAGTGTGATAGAAGATGAGTAAACAGAAAAAGCTCATGAAGAAGAAGAAAAAATGAATTCAATGCAGCCACCACAAAGACAACAATATACACCAAAAGCCCCTATAAGATTCAAGCTTGTGTCATTAGCGTATATTTGATAATATTATGGAGATGAATTTTAGTAAGATATGTACTGTTGCGAGATAATTTAATCAATGATTATTGAACTTTAATAAAGGTTATTATTTGCTCATCAATCTTTAAAAAGTTATTCGTTACTTGTTGAACTGTGCTATAGGTTATTACTTGCTCAATGAAATTTAAAAGTTTACTCATTGCTTACTTAAATTTGAACAAAATTACTCATTGCCGACTTAAATTTGTTATGGGTAACACTAATGGAAATGATACAAGTGATTAATGTGTAACTTTGTTCAAATTTGAACAACGAGTAACTTTCTAAATTTCGGTAAGCAAATAATAACATATAACAAAGTTTAGTGAGCAAAGAGTAATTTTTTAAAGATTAATGAACAGCTAGTAACATATAATAAAGTTCAATGACCATTAATTTAATTAACTCGTACTGTTGCAATCACTCTGCAACATATCTTATGAGTTACCATCCAGCGGCCGAACAACACAATGCACTTGGTGAATGAGTCACCTGCATAATTGAAGTGATGCATCATACAATCTAGCAATGATTGAAAAATGCTAATTTAATGTAGAATCTCCACCAAAAAAAATATGAGCTATGGACCAACGAAGGATCCACAAACAAGGACTCAAGGAAGGAAATAAAATAATTTTATCTGTGAACTTTATCCCGATGGCCATCTAGTCCATTGCCAACTCCATCATACGACTGAAAATATAATAAGCCACCAGCAAAAGAAGCACAAACAAACTCTTTATTAAATATTTGAAGTATTTTCAAGAGAGACTTGAAGATGAGATACTCTCTATTTTATAGAATCGGTCTTTAAAATTATGCTCTAAGAAACTCTTTAAATTAATAATTTAATTTGGAGAGTGAGTTTGAATAGCCAAACTCATTCTCTATAATTAAATGCATTCAAAAATAAGAAAATAACCTAAAGAAGAGATACTTAAAATAAAATATAAAGAAAAATAATTAATATTTTTTGGGAATAGTAAAAGTATTAAATATAAAGAGTTTGTTGGAGTGCTTCAAAATTTTAACTCTCTAAATTTATAGATACTCTCCAAATGATAGAATATGTTTTTTAAGAATAGGGAGTCTCTTGAAAATGCTCTAAAAGCAATCTACTATTACTTCAACCAGCAAAAGAAGCCCAAATTATGTTGTATATCTTGAAGACAGGAGGAATGAAGAACCACCAAATTGCATATAAGATCAGTCAAAAAGCAAAGAGAGATATAGAACATTCAGCCTCCCGACAACACTTTATATTATTATAAACCAACAAGAACCGCGAGGAGCCTGCAACCAAGTTTCACTAGTTCGGACTTCATAGACACAATATACCTGCATCTCAACTACAATGTAACAAAATACCCATAAATCAGTCAATAAATGACTTAACAAAGTGATGCACCAAATGAAATTTCCTAGAGACAAAAAAATTTCATTAAACCAACGTTTGGGATTCAAAATACAAACAAGACAATTGTACTTTCTCAGACTCGTTACAAAAGAAAACAAAATATTTGAATATCTAACATATGAAAAATTCAAACGTTCGCGGATGATATACAGAGAATGCGATTGCCAAGTTCTTTAGTCCCAAAATTTTGTACCCTCTAGTATGGAAACCTTGCTAAGCTATGTGATCGTTCTCACCATTTCCTTCTCGCTATATATGGGTGAGACTGACTTGAAATCGATGACACAAAAATTTTATTTCGTCCAAAATATGAAGAAATTCAATGGACAATGATTTGTGAGCACGTCCCACCGTGCATTGTATATATACTTTCAGGTAGAGTTCTGCCCATATGTTGAACTTCAAAAGATAACCGTTTTCTAAGCAAAGTTTCTGACTTGTTAAGAGTGCTCTAAGTTTGACCTCTAGAATGTTTGAACTTTCATCGTAAAATGCAAAGACAACGTCCCCATTTGGTTGGATCGAGTTATAGAAGTCCAGAGTGGTCCAACATATTTGGAGCCTATATTATGTTGTGTCGAACACCGAAGTATAGCGTTTTAGGCTTGATGGTCTATATCTACCGTGTTCATGTTCAATCCTAATTAAGAATTGAGCTTTTTTTTAATTATGAAATTGCTCAATCCTCAAGAACTGCAAAGACGGTTGTTGAAACAATAATTCTATTTAACACTAGTAGTGTTTAGCATTGGTCCAAATGACAACACTTGTGATATTAAATCAATGTTCCAAAAAGTGTAAAGTATGATGAAGTCTAGGTCAAACTTCAGGTTAGGTAAACTTAGACGAGGCCTGAAGTAAAAAAGCTTAAAAAAATATTTTAAATTTTTAAATCAATCTAAAAATCATCTAATAAAAGGAAAAAAAGTGTAAAAAAGCTTAAATGAGCGAATAAAAATAAAAAATAATTAAAAAAAAGTGCGAAACGAGACATTTTATGCCCGTTTTGCACCTAGGCGTTACTTTTTAGAATATTACATTGAATCATAAGTTCAATTAAATGTAAGAATTTATTCTAGCATTATTCTAGTTGAAATATCCATCTTTCCATTGAAGGATTCCAAATTGTCAAAGACTCTTAAAAGTGGTATTCACTTGCTTTTCCTCTTTTAACCGATGCTTGACAAAGTTTGTTTGTTTCTTTTTTTTCTTTTTTTCTTTTTTTTTTCTTTTTGATATTATAAGTTGATCAAAATTCAATTTTAACTATATGTTTTATGGAATTCATTAATTTATAATTTCAAAAAGCTTTGTCAAGCAGTGACTTATTGTGTGTTTGTATTATCCCATGTGATTAGAGAAAAGAGACAATTTTTTTTCTTTTTCCTTTATGAACAAAAATAAAATATTGTAATAATAAGTAAAATAAGTAAGACCACCACAAATTACACGTGACCTGTGGTAAACTTCTATTTAGATTAGAGATGGACATGGTTCCATTTGATTTGGGTTTCAAGAGAATTCAACCATGAATCAATGATTTTTTTTTTTTTAATAATGGAACTAATGATTCTTTTTAAGATATGAAATCTAATCGGAATCGAACCATTCGAGTATGGTTTGGTTCCATTACTTTTCAAATGATAAATACAAATTAATCTTTCACTATATATATAAATTAGTAACATGTGCCTATATCAAAAAATAAGCATTCAACATTCAACAAATTCAATTTCAAATTATCAATCATCAAATGAAATATTGTGTAATAAAATTCATTCACAAAAGTCCAAACTAACAAATAAAATATAGTCATAATTTGAATACACAACATTAAGTTCAATTCACGTACAAAATATTGTATAGTAACAATAATTCACTAATATAGACACTCACGAACAAAAGTTGAATTTTTAGTGTGATTCACCAATTTGTAAAAAAGAAATATATAAAAAAAATTAATAAAAATTGAGTTCGATTTTTGGTCCTAGAATTGAAACCAAATCAGAACCAAAATCAAATGGTTCTTGGTTCTAAAAATTAAAGCTATTAATCGTTTTTATAGAATCGAATTGAACCGTTTGAGTGAATTCGATTTTGATTCTTTTGATTTGGTTTGATCATTTAGGGCGTGTTTCATTCACATTCTTTTTTAAGAATATATTTTGGAATAGTAGATTGATGGAAAATGTGAGGTTAAAAAAATAATTTTTTTTATTTGCGTATAATATTATTTTAATAAAAAATATACAATTGAAAAGAAGAGAGAAAAAATAATTTTTTGAAAAAATGGAAATACTTTAATCAATCATGCTAGGAGGACAGGTTTTGAACACAGACAACCAACAGGGATTTGAATTTCTTGCTGAGTTAGCAAAATTTATTTGTTGTTTATTGTACTGAAAGAGAGAGAAAGACGGGCACGGGGGGGGGGGGGGGGGGGGGATGAAGGAGAGAGAGAGTAGAAAGAAAAAGGAAACGAAAAAAATAATAATAATTTTCGGCGCGTTCGAGATCCGTTCACAAGAATTTTTAATCCTAAGTAACTAAAGTACACAAGAAATTTAACGAATTATATATGAATTTCTCTACATATTAAGTGATTTTGTGTAGATCTACACGAAATTAGTAATATAACTGAATATGCAATGAGTTATGAGCATATGAATACACTCAATACAGATTTCATGTCAGTATTTTCACAATTTAATATAAAAGCAAATACGTACGTAACATAATTTTATAGTGGGATAGAAATATGATCGTCCCATTCTTACTTGTGTCATATCCATTCTCAATCTCCACTTAGAATATTTAACCATATGACTGGTTTCGTGTAGATCTATATAATAATACCCTATGATATTACTCACACGATTTTTTTAAAAATTTGAATCATAAATAGCACATAAAATATTTAATTTATAAATTAAAAAGTAAAAATACCAAAATCTTGATATGTAGAGAAATTCATACCTAATTTGCTAAATTTCTTATGAACCCGAGTTATTTAGAATTAAAAATTCTTACGAACGAATTTCAAACACATCGAAAATTATTTTCTTTTCTTTCATTTTTCTTTCTTCTCCCTTCCCTTCATTTTTCCCCCTTTGCCCATCTCTCTCTCTCTCTCTCTCTCTCTCTCTCTCTCACAATACAATAAACAATAAATAATTTTTGCCAAAGCAAGAAATTCAAATACCTGTTAATTATCTGTCTAAAAAATCTGTCCATCTAGCATTATTGTACTTTAATTTGAGATGATAACAAATTTCTCAAATAAACAAAAAGTAGGAGCAGCGGTTGGGATAGGTTTCCATTAGTCAAAAGTTTGTCTGTGTCAATGAAACCCTTTCGGCCTTTCCACATGCTGATGCTGTCGTCATCAATGAAATCACAGCTTTCTTACGTCAATAAAGCTAATTGTATAAACACTTAAGTACATTAAATTGAATTGAATAATGCTATTAATTACTAAGGTGGGTCCTACGAAGTCAACTAAGGGACGAAAATAATTTTGGGATTATCACGTCTTAAAAGAATCTTTTGGTTATCCTTGAAAATTCAATTAAAAAAAAAAAAGGGTAAATTCGTTCGATTATTTTCTCATTAAAAATTTACTATGTTCACTATGTAACAATAAAATTTGAATTGTATGTATTTAATTAATGTAAGCATTGTTCTGTCACTGTACATCTTCATAGTGTTTAGTAGAGTTGACTGTATATCATTAGAGAGAAACAACTTAAAAAGTTAACCATTAAGTCGTGAATAATACAATGCAATGAACATTCATGTCAAATGATGATATAGAGTAAAAGCACAATATTAAATAAAAACAAACTAATATTTTATCAATTATATGTCGTGTAAAATTATTAGAAATTTTTCATGAGATGTATTGATTTACAAAATATGGAAATAGTGAATGGATAGTAATTATGAATGTGGTTAAAATCAATTTTTAACTTTCAATTGATTAGATCGAAAGAAAATTTCGTCTACTTTCAATGCTTGTATGGAAGTAAATTTTCAATCAAATATTCAGAAAATTTATTTTGATGTTTACTCAACTTTTTTTTTTTCTATTTTTTACACACATGTTCTGAAAACTCACTTTTCAAATAATCTCTCCCATTCAAGGACTTAATTTTACATCATTTTTGCTCTAAGTACAGAAAAAAATGACATAATTTTTACAGAAAAAACACATAACAGTTTTTCATTGATTTTTGACACAACAAACACAAAAATTGCAACATACAGATGTTGTCAACGTAGTACTTGTATCATTTTTACTAATAATTCTTTGTACCTGTGGAATTATTCATTTTACACAAACATAGGCATAATATGCCCATTAATAAAAAGAGTAAAACGACGCCATCATATTTAATTAATCAAATCAATTAAGAACGAAAAGAAAAGAAAAGATAAAAAAGGGTTTCGAAATAGGTCTCCGTCCATATGAGGGGAGTGA
Organism: Osmanthus fragrans; assembly: GCA_019395295.1. NCBI lineage: Eukaryota > Viridiplantae > Streptophyta > Magnoliopsida > Lamiales > Oleaceae > Osmanthus > Osmanthus fragrans. Next base: position 23,043,769 of record CM033343.1, on the reverse strand, counting down.
GTGAACACCGTTATAAATACATGTACAAGGACCATATTCCCAAAAAAAAAAAAAAAAAAATCATTCCGACCACCTCACCCTTACTCAAGGTTGGGGTTCAACCTGCCTCCAGGGCACATTTTCAAGTAGTAAAAGATAAAGGTGGAGAAATTCAACTTTACTTGAAGTTGTCGCGTTAAGAATTTGAATTTTGAAATATGGATTTGGTTCTTGAGTAAGTGAAAGTGTACAAACCGTCTTTCATCATGTATCTTTGGAAGTATAATCTGCGATTTACTTTTTTCACCAAGGTTCAGGATAGGATAGGTGGGGGCGCCAATAATAAGGCGTAATCCAAAAAAAAATAAATAAAAAATTGGGGTTCAATTTTTTTTTTTTTTTGTCCAACCAAACTCCATTACCCTCCACAACCTGTCCCACAGAAATCGCCATCATCACAGAGAATAAAGGAGGGTGATTTTCCAATTCAGAAAATGGAGGCAAGGAATTGGATGACCAACCGCGGATTCTCGACATGTACTACTATTTTCAACGCCAAAATTGGATGGTTTATGTCCAAATGGCCTTACCTATATATTATATTTAGGGTGCGTTTGATTGTAAGTATGAAATTGATATGAAAAGAAAATAAATTCTAGAAAATTCAATTGTCTAGATAATATTTATATAAAAATTATTAATTAAATGTGTTTAATTGATATAGTTTTCAACCTACAAAATATTATACTTGTCCATTTTTCATTGATAAGTAGATGAGAAAGAGTGAATGGATGAGAAAGAGTGTGTGTGTGTGTGAATTCCTTGGAAAAATAAAATTCTACTCCTGTTAAAGAAAATATTTTCCTTGATTCTGAAAAAAATATGATCACACGATCAAAAGTAAAAAAATATTTTTTATTAAAAAAAATGTCAATCAAACAACACAAAAGTAAAAATTTGAGTGAAAAATATATATTTTTTCATGAAAAATATTCACAATCAAAGGTACTCTTAAAGTTTGACAGTGTACAGAAAAATGAAAAGTTTGAACCTCACGACATTTTTTTTTAAATGTTAGTAACCGAATGCACTTTACCCATATTTATTTGGGGAATTTACATAGATGTCAATGTTTTTGAAAATGCAAAAAAAAAAAAAAAAAAAAATTCATTGCTACTAGATTTGTTTAAAAATGTCCAAATTAACCTTAGACTCACCTTTTAGGAGCATTTAATGCTCATTAATGCTTGATTTCAATGTCATTAATGCTATGAAGTGATGATTTAACTTTTATTTTATAAACATTGGATATATGTATATTATATTGTCAAATATAAATTTTGTTAATAAAAAAAAAAAAAAAGACAAAAGAAGTTGAAATGTTAATAAACAAATATTTTTCAACCATTAACAAACCCTAATTTTTTTATCCATATTCTTATTTCTTAATCAAGAAGACATTACTATTGATTTCTCCATCCATTTTGAGAAACTAGTTATTACAAATTGTTTATATTTTTATCTAATAACTTACTCTTTTTTAAATGTTAAATACAACATATATTTATTTGAAAATTTTTAAGCTACTATTAATGATGATGTGTTTGATTTTTGAAATACTTTTTAAAGAGAAAATATACGAATATCATTTAGACAAATGTGAAAATTTTCGTATTTAATGAGTATTAAGTTATTTATTTTTGGGAAGATATTGTGATGTTGTAATTGAGAATTAATTATGACCATTAATGTTTTCAACAATTTCTTCCAAAGTTCTAAATACATGTTTTCAAACTTTCCAGCAGTTCCAACAGTTCAACTATCGAACTCCACATTTCAAAGTTGTCGGGTTAGACATCTAAACTGTCGAACTCGATATTTTGAAACTGTCGGGATAGACAATTTAACTGTTAATACCCTTAATTTCACCTTTTGTTATTGTATGGATTTAAATATTCGAAAGTGCTACTTCCATGTTATTACATATCGACATATTGATTTTGTAGAATTTTTATCGTTGTAATCCCAACATTTCAAGTATGAACTATTTGAGATGTTTATGCTTTTGTTTTCATTATCATTTTCAGACATTAGTGCTTCTGGCGTTTGCAAGCAAAGTACGAATCCTTATGTCGAAGTATTGCATAACATCCCGACAGTTCAACTGTCGATCCCGGGAGATGGTTGCAAAGTAAAAAATATTACTTCTCCGAAAATACGATACATTATTATTTTCAGGCATAAAATATCATTATCATTACATTATAATTTTCAGATAGGAGAAGACGTATTTAAGTTCACAAATAAAATACGGATTCATAGACAAAATATTGCATAACATCCCGACAATTCATCTGTCGTTCCCGATAGATAGTTTCTATCATACTCGATAGTTGGTCCGAATAACCAAATATAACTAGATGATTTAGCCACGCCACTTACACCACCACCACCACCACCAGTCTTCCATCTCAACTATACCACAACCACGATCCCCACCAAAAACACAACCACCACTACAGCACCGACGCTCACGCTGCCCAAAATCGGCACCACAATCACCACTACAACCTTACTGCCACAATAACACCATTACCACTAACAAAACACGTCCCAAAATTACTCTACAACCACCACAAAATCAAATTCATGGTTGAAAACCACTCAAAAACCATGGTCTAAAATAAACGGAATTGGGCGGGGAGAGATAGATAGATAGAAGAGTGAGACAGGATTGAGGAAATAATCACCGGCACCATCAATTATTGTCAGTGTGAGTTCGCGGTGGTTTCCGGCAATGGGCAGCGATCGAAGGTGTTGAGAGAGTGAGGAGAGAATACGAAGTGAAAATGAAGATTTTAGGGTTTGAAATTTGAAGTTAATAAGATAGGTACCTGGATTTTCCACTTATTTTTTTATATATATATTTTCAACATTGAGTCATTCATCTAGTCAAATCATATTTAATGAAAGACATGTAAGATATTTAAATTTATTAATTTTTGTGCAATTTATCTAGTCAAATCATATTTAATGAAGAATATGTAAGATATTTAAATTTATAAATAGAAGCAAAAATGTACATAAATGACAATATTGCAAACACTTAAAAAAGTGATATTTTTGTAAATGAAAGAAAAATAAAATAGCATTTAGTGTAATTTCCTCTATTTATTTTGTAGATGACTCCTGTCCTTATCTTAAGCATCCCGAAATCAATTAAACCAATTAAAATTATTCACAATCAAAGGTACCCTTCCGTCGCCTACCAATTCCCGGGCCCAACTATTGTTGCATATTATAACCAAATTCCTGTTCTTTAATTCTTCTTCCATTTGAATTCAATTAAAATTTGTAATAATTTTCTGATCCAATTGATTCAAAGTTTTTATGTACCGGCAAATCCTCAATTCTATTCAATTTTTGCCAAATTTCTACTGTAAATTTCCAGATATCTTCTCCTATGTGTAGGTCGAAAATGGCGATTAAAGCCTCAGAACCAGTTGCAAATCCTAATCCAACAACCACAAGATCATCCATTTCATCTTCAAGACTTCAAAGAAAATCATCAGAATCGGGAGAGGAAAAAACCTCATCAAATTCCCCACGAAATCCGGTTCCAAAATCCCCAAATTTGCTTCTTGATCCTTCAACCAGCGGCTCCGCCTCCGGTTCTCGTTCCAGTTACCGCCTTGACACCTCCGTCGCCACCACCTCTGCCTCCAGCCGCACCTCCTTGTCCATCCTCCGCGAAACGCTGCCAGAAAACACACAGATTTACGACTTCTCTGAAATCCGCTCCGCCACTAACAATTTCCTCGCCAAACGCTACTCTTCCTCCTCCTCCTCCTCCTCCCCCTCCCAATCATGGCGGTCGGTTCTCAATGGCAAGGACGTCATCATTTTCCAACGTAAACTTCGGAAATCCATTGATTTCTCTGACGTTAAACAGAAGCTGTCGGTGATCAGCAAGAGCCACTACATGAGCATAGTCAAACTCCTCGGTGTTTCAATTTCCGGTGAGCATATTTACCTAGTCTATGATTTTGTATCGGGATCTGATTTGAGCTTGTGCTTGAGGAACCCTAGAAACCCTGATTTTACCGTGCTTTCGACGTGGATGTCGCGTATGCAGATTGCCACAGATGTTGCCCATGGGCTCGATTATATACACAGTACAGCTGGATTAAACATCAATATGGTGCACAAGCATGTGAAAAGCAGCGGTATAATTGTGACGGAGCCGTCTTATAATGCGAAGATTTGCCATTTTGGTGCGGCTGAACTTTGCGGCGAGACGAGGGAGGAGGACCGGCCGAGACCTCTGGAGTTGATGTCGGAGAGGCAGTTTGTGGGTGTAAGAGGGTACATGTCGCCGGAGTTTAAAGCCACCGGGATCACAACCCAGAAATCTGATGTTTATGCATTTGGGGTTGTGATTCTTGAATTGCTGACAGGGCAGGAGCCGGAGACGTACAAGTTCGACAAGGACAGTAAAAATTATAAGCGACTATCAGTAATTGAGACGGCGAGGGAGGCGGTGGAGGGCAGCGGGGGCGGAGAAGAAGGGGTGGAGATGAGGTTGAGGAAATGGGTGGATAAGAGGTTAAAGGACTCATTTCCGGTTGAGGTGGCGGAGAAAGTGACAGGGGTTGCATTGCAATGCGTCCACGTGGATCCCAACAATCGGCCCGACATGAAATGGGTGGCGGGGAAAATATCAAAGCTTTATTTGGCCTCTAGGAAGTGGTCGGAGAAATTTAATGTTCCCACAGAAATTTCAGTCTCTTTGGGACCTCGGTAATCGGAGACTAGCTCATTAGTCATTGTTATACCTTTTTTAATGTTGCTGGAATTCCATTCTGATTTTTTTTTTCAATAAATGCCATTGAACTACAAATGATTTTGGTTTCCATTCACGTGCACATGATAATGACACGTGTATTGGATTTATGGAAATGACAAAGTCTAGATCAATCCGCCGTATGTTATCGTGTTTGGATTTCCAATTTAGTTAGGAAATTGAGTCGAAGACAGAGAATATGGTCCTTGTTCCGTCCCCGCTTATTTCTCAAAAATTTCAGATGGGAGAGGGACATGGTGCATTCACTTTCGAGATTACACGAGCATTTGAATTGGCATTCTCTTTGCATAGAAAATATGTAGATATACATCTTGCTTCTTTAAAAAGGCTTGGCATATTGTTGAATGTAAGTTTAAGAAGGCTATCAAAGAATTTTTCAATTCTTTGTCTCTTGTTAAACAAACTAATCAGACGGTGATTGCCTTGATTCCTAAGACAAATCACTCATCATCCGTTGAAGACTATAGCCCTATTACATGTTGTAATGTATTCTACAAGGTCATTACAAAGATTCTTGCTTCTAGATTGGGAACTATACTTGGATCCATTGTTGATCAAGCACGAGCAACTTTTGTGGAGGGAAGAAGCATGACCGAGAACCAGTGGCGGATCCAGCTAGTGACGAGTTAGAGCGGCCGCTCTAGCTGGATCCACCGAAAGTTTGAGCTCTGGTTTGTGGAGCATCGACCGAGAATTGACTGATGGAGCCATCAGCCATGGAGGGAGAACTGGTAATTTGGGGATCTGGTCTGGGAACGAAGGAATAAACATTCAGTTTCTGGGCCGTTTTATTTATAAAAAAAAAAAAAAAGAAATTTGGCCCAAATCATTTGGGTCCAATCCAATCCATGTGATGAGTTAAATGACCCAAAATCCCAAATCCAATTTCATTCCCCCAGTTCCCACACGCCGACAGATTGAGGAGGAGAGGAGAGACCGAGAGAGCATTGAATCTTCCCCAAATTTCCAGACCTAGAGTCTAGCTCTCTCTACATTTTTTTTTTTTTTTTTTGAATTTTTTTACTTTACATGGCTGTTTGTTTCATTGTTTTTGTTTGAAGATCTATATTTTGATTCTGATTTTTATGTGCAAACAAAAGTTAGACATTCCTTAGCGGTTTCCGTTTCTTGTTGCTTGTTTCTTTATTTAATTGCCTTCAATGATCTGGTAAGTGGTAAATGTGTGGATCAATTTAGAGTTAAATAGTAAAAAAAATTTAGTACTTCTGATGTGATTTTTTATTTTATCTTAGTGAATTGTTGTAAGAACGGAGTAGTGGAAATTTTTAAAAAAGATAGAAAAAGATTCCTTTAGTTTTCAGATTCTGCATCGAAAGCACAAGTAAATTATATTCATCTTTTAATCAGTTTTCATCATAACCAAGTAAATAGAGACACTTTGAATTTCTTTTTTGTATTGATGACTACTGAAATAGAGTATTTGTAATATTTCATTTTCCTTTTTAATTTTGTGATTTTAAAAACGTAACTCTCTTATGGTAAATTTTTGTCAGAATTTGGTGGGGATACAAAAGTTGAATCTTAGAAAATGGGGACACTTGAGTTTCTTTTTTTATTGTGAGAATGGATGAAACTTTCTTCAACCTCAAAAGTATATCTTATGTAGCTCAAAAGTTGGTTGAAACCAAAAGTGCTTGTTATTTTCCCTTGGTCTATAGGCTAATTATCTTGGTTTTAATATTACATGTGGTAACTTTAATAGTTGAGAGGGTATTCTCTGTTATGAATCTAATTAAAAGTGACTTGCGCAACAAAATGAAAGATGAATTGTTAAATGACAATTTATTGGTATACATGGAAAAAGATCTTTTTGTAAAACTTGAGAATGAAGTAATATTGCAATGTTTCCAAAATATGAGGCCTCGTAAAATTCAATTGTCTAAACTTATAATTATAGAGTAACGTTGCATTGTATTTTTTTGTATTTTGAGACTTGGATTGTATTGAACTATATTTTCATATGTATATAATTTTTATGTTTTAGTGCATTTACATATATATTCAATAATTTTTTTATATTATTTAATCAAATTTTAATAAACGATCGTTCGGATCGGGCTATTGCGATCGTTGATTGTCGACTGTCAACGGTCAAAGTCGACTTCCGCTCTAACTGAACATTCACGCTGGATTCGCCGCTGTCGAGAACATTCACCTTGCACAAGAGGTTTTAAGGCAATACAACCGGAAAAGATTGCCGCGAGATGCCTCCTCAAAATTGATTTAAGGAAAGCATATGATTCAGTGAATTGAGATTTTATCAAAAGCGTGCTTGAAGGTTTGGAATTTCCAACTAAGTTTATTGGTTGGATCATGGAATGCATTTTGACTCCTACTTACTCAATTGCTCTCAATGGTAATCTACATGGCTTCTTTAAGGGTAGAAAGGGCTTAGACAAGGTGACCCTCTTTCTGCATTCTTATTTGTTCTTTGCCTTAAATATTTTTCGAGAATGTTGAAAGGTGATACCAAGGATAATGATTTTAACTATCATCCTAAATGTGGCCCATTAAAGATCACACATCTAGCTTTTGCCGATGATTTGATGCTCTTTGCTAGGGGTGATTTTATTTTAGTTAGAATCTTGATGAATTGTCTTTCTAAGTTTGAAGATGTGTCGAGACTTAGATTGAATGTTAGCAAATCTAGCTTGTGTATGGCAGGTATTCATGGGCAAGAATTAGAGGACATTGTTGCATTGACCAACATTCCTAAAGGTTCTATGCCGTTTTGATATTTGGGAATTCCACTTGCCGTCAAGAAATTAAAAATTAGCTCATATGATGTGCTCATTGATAAATTTTCGGTTTACAAATGTGCATGGACAAGATCTTCACTTTCTTATGCGGGTAGGGCGAAACTTGTTAGGGCAGTTCTACAAGGTGTGGAGTGTTTTTGGCTCTCTATATTTCTCATCCCATCTATGGTAGCCTTGAGAATTGTTAAGCTTTGACGAAATTTTCTTTGGAGTTCTAAAAAACCGTTGGTTGCTTGGAGTACCATTTGCCTCCCGAGGAAGGAGGGTGGCCTTGGTTTTAGAGATATCAAATGTTTGAATTCAGCTCTTCTAGCCAAAGTTCTTTGGAATATTCATGCTAAGAATGACACTTTATGGGTTAACCAAGTTTACCTTCAAGGGAAGGATTTTTTGGAGTACAGGACAAGGAAAAGTGACTCTCTGTTGTTCAAACAAATGCTGGAAATTATGGGACTGCCCATAGTGCTAAAAACATGCTGTCCCATTGGAATAGTGCTGGCCATTTTTGCATCCGGACTGCCTATGAGCCTTTTGACCAAAGGAAGACAAAAATGTCTAGATGAGGGAGGTTTAGAGATATTTTATCACTCCAAAACATGCTTTTATTTTATGGTTGGGTGTCCAATCGAAACTACTCACTAAGGATCGGTTGTCGCATCTCAATATTGATAAGAATTGTGTTTTTCTGTGAGACACATGTGAAAACGGGACAACATCTATTTTTCCAATGCTCATTCACTTCTAGCATATGGATGAAGAACAAAACTTGGATGGGATTAGAAGGTCAATGACTACAATTTCGAGTGTTTTGAAGTGGATCAAGAAAGAGGCCCGAAAGACATCTTGGCAGAGTAAGTCTAAAGAATTGCGCTTGCTTCTACCATTTACAATATTTGGATGGCATGGAATATGAAGGTTTTTGAGGAACTTAAGTCCTCATGTGGATAACATAGTAAGACGAATTAAAACACACGTATACAAGGCTATGTTTTGCTTTATACCTGCATGTTTTGATTCATTTTGAGTTTTTGGCTTTAGGATTATAGTTTCTATCGTTTGTACATCTTTTCTTTGATTTGCTCGGATTTGTCCGAAGTAGATGCATTTTACTTGTTTTTAGATAGCCCGAATATGTCCGATATCCCCTATATATTAAAAGAGTGAGAAGAGATTTACTGTAGAAACTACCAAAAAATTTACTGTAGATCCCCTATAAATTACGCCTTTCTCATTAAATCCCTTTCCCGAAGAAAAAAAAAGGAGAGAAATTGAAGAAGAAATCAACGACGAAGAGCAAAATGATGTATACATTGCAAATGGGGATTCTGACTCTCACGATAATCAGCAAAAAAGAAGACAAAACACAAAGAAAAAGAGAAACAACGGGAAAACACAAAGAAATTTGGGTTTGAAGCCTACGTTTTTGCTGTGTTCGGAGGAGCTTGCTACAAGTGTTGAATAGATGCATGAGTTGTTGATTGGGGATCATGGCTTGATGCGCCTGGATGAGTAGGATCTGTTGGGATGTTGGGCATATGTTGGGTGTCGCCAGAATGTGATTTCTTAACCCTTTTTGCTTTTGCGCGCAGTTGACTTTGGAGTGGATTTTCGGCTGAATCTGCCTGAGTTATGGTCGATTGCTGGTTGGAATATGTAGAGGGCAGTCTGGTCTTCATGTTTGTGTTCCCAAGAATGTGGAAGATTGGGATCTAAAATCATCACCATCCTTGAGCAGGGTACCAGTTCCCTCTACACGAAGAAATTCACCCTTGAATCCTATTAAATGCATTCGTCGTTCAAGATTGTAAAATTGAATATCTCAGTTATAAATTGCTATCTAGACCCACTGGTAATTGGTCTTGATGCATTCGGAATCATTAATTATTTACCATTAGCATACTCCATCCTTTAGGGTTTGTTTTACAAATATTCCATTTACAATTTTAATTTTTGTTGGGTTTGCAGATTATTTCCTGACAAAGCTGCATCATTGGCAATAGAAATTGTTAACGATCTTGTCCAGGTTTGTCATATAAAATTCAACTGTAGTTTCTTTTAATGTATTTTTAAAGGAGTATCTTAATTCGTATTCACAAGTTTCACCACCGGTATTGGAGTAGTTGTGTCAAAGCAACTCGCTAAACTTCTTTGAGACTAATAACACTTTTCTAAGTTTAGAAATATAGAGCTGTTGTAGATAAACAACAAATGGTCTTCTTAGAAACAAGGAAACACAACAACAATGAACTAAGCCTTGTCCCCAATAAACACAGGGTTGGTTATGTTCATTGCTAGATTTATTGTGTTCAGTCTGTTGGATTTACAGGTGCAGGAGCTTTTATTCTTGCAGTCCTATGGTTTGTTTCTTTTGGGTTGGCTCTTGTGGTGCATCATCTCTGTGGATGGAAAATAAACATGAAAGGAAAAGAGTCAAGCTGGTCTCTGAGGATTTGTCTGATAATGCTTATTATCTTTACAAGTGTTGCAGCGTAATTCCTCAAACTCATAGCTTCCTTATTAAATGTCTCTATAGTTCAATGTGTCTTCCATAAATCTTTAGTGATTTTCGACTAGAATCTTTCTCAATTACTAATCATTATGATTATGCCGTATGTGAATTTTATCACCCAAGGTTTATTGCTAGCATTTTGAAAAGCAAATGAATTCAGAAAGAGAACCAATTTTAAATAATTTACAAGTTAATGCTTTTACCGAGGATGCAGTTGAACTGTTGCAACAATAGCACGTTAATCCCTGATGACAACTGTTTTGTCCAATGCTAAATATAGTCTCTAAAATGTATTTGTTACTTGTGTTGATGGGTTTAACTTCATTTTCAGAATTTTTAACTTCATGGGAATAAAAAAATTGTTGATTGTGGGAAAGTTTGTGCAGGTTGCACATATGATAATTTCCACGTTGACATAGGTTCAGTCAAAAGAAACGAAGCCTTGTCTCTTTAAAGTCTGTCTGTTCCTCTATTCTATCAATGAAGTCCATATTAACGCTTTTCTAAGTATCTCAAATAATATTTGTCCTGTCTCAGTACCTTTTCATTTTGCACAAATGGCATTCAACTCTGCGAGTCACTGCTCATTGCTGTGTTTTGCAAGAAATTTGGTTGATTACCGTATCCAACATCTCACTTGTTTTCACCCTCCCATCCTCACCTTAACTGAATGTGAATGTCGACACATTGTGTGATTGGGTGGAGTGAACATGGAATATATATTGATTGAAAGTACAAAAATGACTCTTAATTATTTTCAACCATCCTCGATCCATTAAGGATAGAGTGAACTTACTTGAGTAATTCTATATTATTTGGCTAATAATAATTGGCCGACCCGCAAAGATTTATGATGATCATCAACTTTTGAGTGTTCGGATGGAAATCTTAATATCACTACTAAATTAAATATTATCTCAATTCTATATTTATGATTTGTGACATATCATTTAGACCATTTTTAATTTGGGTAATGTACTGGCTTTTGGCCTCATCTTAGATTTAATGGTTGTCATTTCATTTACTGTTTACTTTGATTTACAGTTTGAAGAAAGCAATGGATTATATCTTCTTTCTTGTTACATGCTCAAGCTAATACCATCCACTTTTTCTGTCCTCAGAATTGGATGTATTCTTCTCTCTATTGGGCAGGTTGATTTTCATGGTGAAGCATTGCATACTCTCAATTATGTTGTAAATCAATCAGACTATACAGTGCAGACACTAAGGAATGTGACCACATATTTGTCACTTGCAAAAACTGTCAGTGTGGCCCAAATTTTTCTTCCTTCAGATGTAATGAACGATATTGACCACTTAAATGTGGACCTGAATAATGCAGCAAATACATTGGAGCAGAAGACAAATGAAAACTCAAGCAAAATGCAACGGGTCTTCAATACTGTGTATGATTATTCTTCCCTTGATGAATTTTTATTGATTACGATTAACTAATTCATGATGTAATGTCAATAACCAAAGGTGTTGCAGGAGATCTGCACTAATCACTGTTGCCGCGGTGATGCTTCTTATATCTCTTCTAGGCCTCGGTGTGCATTGGACTATCTTGGTGGGTTATTGATCTTTTAATACTCTCTAGCCGGAACCAAAAGAAATGTATTTTTTTTTTTTCAGAAAATGATGAACTTCAAATTATAAAATTACATTTGAGTACTAGGCACATTTCTCCAGCCAAGAACTGGGAGGAAATTACCCTGGGAACTAAATTTTTCTGAAATTTACTTGGGAAGATATTAGATCTTGTCTCATGGAGTAATTGTTAGTTCCTCATGCTAATTTATACTATGCATATCCTATTATAGTCAGTAGCTTTATGTTTGTTAAACCAATAATTTGGATCCTGGTCACTTAGATAATATGATTCTTTTGAACCTTTTTTCAGGAAGATTTGTTCCTGGTTGCTACACTTTTGCAGTTTCTGAAGCACTTCCCTATGAAATGCAGGTATGCTATTTTTTCAGTAGTTGACATCTTGACAATGAGCAGGTTTAAATAAGATTAAAAATTTCACTTATAAATATAATTTTTCTATTGGTGAATGTTGAAAAAACAAGTTGCTTATTTTTTGATAGAAATGTAAAAGTTACCTTAAAAAAGCAAGTCATACAATGTTGTTCATCAACTCCCATAGGTGTCATACAGTGTTGTTTTTTAAATATCTGGTTCCATGAATGGTGTACTCATCTTTCACTTTGTATCCATAAGCAAGAATAATTTTACCTGATTTATCCATCTTAAATCTCTAAAAGTTGTGTTCTGTATGTATTTTTTCAGTTTTTAAAATGTTTACCATCATTTGATTGTTTATAATTCGAAAAAGAAAATTACTAAACATAGTTTTCGATATTAACAATTATGTTGAACGAGAATTAAATTTTGGGGTTTATGTATTTGTTTCAGCTGATATTCCACTTTGCACATCCATCTTCAATGTATAATTTATTTTTCACTTTGTTTTTTCGATCTTCGAAGAGGTCGAACCCAAAATAAGTGAAGTCATGTTTGAAGAGGTGCTTAGGTATAGGGTGTTGTGTATATGTTTATTGATTTTCTGCAGTGGTCATGTTGTGTGCTGCACAATTCTTTCAAAACATATTATATCTGCGGTCCATCTTGTCTGTTTTTCAGCAGCTACATAGTCTTCATTCAGAAGCCAACTTCAGTTGCTACTTTCTGCTTTTTGTGTTGTTACACGATCACTTGCACTGTGTAAATTTTCTTGTCGCAGTGATAGTGAATCAACAAACTATAATCAATCTTATTCAACTTCAATACTCCTTTGAATTGAAGAACCATCTTCAACCACTAATGCAGCCTATGGGATAAAAATAACAAATCTTGGAAGTGAAGTTAGAAAGGGGCAAAAAAAATTGACTGCGTTTGGATGCAATAAAGCATGTCTGGGAATAGGTTAAATTATAAATCCTAACTATATAAAAGAGCGAGTTTTTTTTCATGCGACTCGGGTACCTTCATCTCTTTCACAGGCATATTCTCATATATTTTGATGTATTCATTTGAAGAAGAAAATTAAATTTGATTTACATTGCGATGAAGACTAATGTATGAAATTAATTTAATGATGGTGAATCAGTTATTATGTGTTGATTTTTGTGAATAAATATTAATTTTTGAATTTGGACAATTGATTAAGATTTTGTGTTTCGGTAATCTTAACAACGTGGTTACATTTTGGTTTTTCGTTATATAATGCACTTAAGAAACTTCAATTTTTCAATTTTGTTTCTTTATTATATTGAGCATATTCTGGAAATGATGGTGCACAAGAATAGTTGACACATATCCTCTAGCTGAGGGGAACTAAAGTTTCCTACTGTTGGATAATTTTATGGAATCTATTGTTCCTCTAACTATGTCTACATATAGTTTTTTCGATTTTAGGAGTCTACTATTCCTTCGCTATGTTTGCTTTTGTTTGCTTTAGGTGGAATTCTACATCTAAAACAAGCATTGGTACCGCCAATGTACCATAGATTCAATTCAAAATCAGATTTTTTTTTGGTGCAATTAACAACTGAGATGAAAACTATTATGCTCCAATATGTTAAAGCAGATGAAATAGAACTTGGTTTTGTCTTCGCCATATTGGTTTCTTCTCTATTCTTTATTTCTTCTTTTTCGATTAATCCGAAAATGGGTAATATTAAGTTTAGTTTCTTCCCAGTTGATAAAATTTCAGCTAAGCAGTTTCATGGGGACAAAGCGGCTGGGACAGAACACAAAAATTGAGAGAGGCAGCCATTATTATATATATATATATATATATATACGCCAGATTTAGAGATTGGGTTGGGGGACAAAACGAAGAGGATACAGAGAGATTAGCAGCTAGGTTTTGCTGTGATTGGCTGGAGAGAACAGCAAGGGGGACAAGACGGAAGGGACCGAAAAATAGACACAAAGGGCAGCCAGTTTTTGGAGTTTTGCTGAGGGACAAAAGGACAGAGGAATTTCTGGGAACTTTGACTGAAACTTCGAAGCAACTGCTGGGATTTAAAGGCATAATTTCCAATGTTCAATTCTTTCCATTCTTCTCTAATCTCTATGCAAGTATATGTTTATTGTACTTCATGTAACCATTTGTTTTCTGTTTCTATGAATTCTGCTTTTCAATTTTTTGTTCTTTTGAATTAATCATCATTTTTCTTAAATTTTTAATTGATTATTGTGTTTCGTTTAGGTTTACATAAACGAGCTGAGCCATGGTATTAATTTTGTTCAAAGATAGCTTCGAGATCATGGTCAATTCTGGCTTCTGAGATAATTTTGTAAGAACTATACTATTGGAATTTACTTAAATTATTCGGTTCTTAAATTTGTCGTAAAATCTTAAGTTAAAGGCGTAAGAGACAAGGAAATGCGAGAAATACTTGTAAATTTTACACTTGCAGTTTCATCTATTCTCTTTAGTGTAAAATTAAAGGGATGAAATTAATCTTTGCAATTAATTAGCAACCCAAGAAAACACATTTGACTATCATTTGGGTATTGTTCTAGGTTGAACAACACATACTTCACCACCTTTTATTACAATTTCTCTCCAATTTTACTTTATGATTTTTTTTTTTTTTAATTCGATTTTCCTTACATAGGTTTTGCCAAGAAATTGATATATCTAATACTCAATTGTTCCTGTGTATCACAAACTATCCAAGCCATGGGCTTAATTTTCTGTTGGTTTTTGAAATTTCCCAAATTTGGTAAAATGATTCCAGCGACTCGACAACAGCTTACCACACTTTGGGATTTTACTTGTAACAACCTTTATGTTTTGTTACTGTACATAATTTTATCTTTTGTTTCTTTGTGCATGATTTTTTATAATTGAATTTTTACAGTGTTAGGCAGGCATATAGTTATTAATGAATTATTCTTGCAAGCACTTGACTGTGGAATGTCAATGGACTTCATCTAGCAATTGATAATGGAGGCAAATGCGAATGATCTGTTTCATTTGTTTTAAAACCCTCACTCCCAACATCTTGACTGTTCATTTTCTCATGACTTTGGTTAATATGTATGTTCATTTACATTCTTTCTATCTTTTTTCTCACACCTCGTCATGCGTACAGTAAGAATTACGACTGTAACAACATTCAAGCTAATTGTTCATTAACAATAACTTGCTTGGCAAATTGTTGATACTAAATTTTTCTATGCTTAAAATGAAGAATCGCAAACCATATGACATGTCACTTAATTTTAGCAAATTTGTTGGCCATGTAGATTGGTTTCCTTGTTTCCCAAAATTTGGCATTTTACAGATTGGAAATATTTGTTATTTTGTGTTTGTAGGTTAGGGGCTTATGCAAGAAGGCTAAAGAGTTACTAATGGAGGAAAATAATATCCAGCTATGTGTTTCTTTTTTCTTGTTATTGCTTTGAAACCAGTTATTTTATCATTTCTTGAAGCATAATATTTTGATTTTTGTGTTTAAATTCAAAAACCTGTTGTTTATATTGTTGATAGGTTGAAGAAAGAGTTTGATAGAAAGGGTAAAATTTTTAGAAGACCAAAATAAGATTAGTCCTTGCCTTCAAAGTCAGCTATAGACAGATAAGCATTCACTGCTCCTATCTGCTTCTCTCATTTCAGTTCCTAAATTAGCACTGAACTCTCTGAAACTCACTATTATTCTTTTGTATTTTTTTTAATTAATCAAAGTTGTTATTTGTGTGATCATGAATCAAGTGAGGTCGTAGCTGAATCCCCAAAATAGTATTTTCTTATATTTATCCTTGTTGTTTGACTTAAATCTCCTAGAGTTTTTGTTCTCGTCTTATTAATTAATAAACTAGCTGTGAAGTTAGAGATTGATGGACAAATACACTATCCTTCTTGCCATTTATTTTGCATCTTCTGGCTTTGGCAAAGTCATTCCGTCTTTCTCGTCATTAAAAATGTATTTGATTGCAATTTTACAATGCAATAAGTGAATGAGTATTTTACTTATGTTAAGTACAAGGTGTTGGAAGATGCTTGTAAAAATGACTTAGAGCTTCTACCTGTTCTGGGAGATAGCATTGGTAACCCAGAACTTGTGAGAAAAATGATAAGTTACAATTTGTTGAAATTTTGTCCAACTGTATAATAATTTTAAGTTGGTTTTGTTCTTTACTGCTGAATGCTTAGTTGATAGATAATGTTTGGTAGATTAATGATCTACTCTGAGTATCTGCTGTTATGAAAATTTATGTTAATTTCTACTAGACTAATGGCTTTTGTTAACAACTTTTTAATGCACACCTCGATTGCAGTGCATTGGCAGTTTAGGTGCCTCATTTGCATCCGACGGAGGTAGTTTTGATGGGATTTATGGAAGCCCAAATGATTCTTCTTTCAGAATTGGTCAGCTTCTTTGTGGTATACTTTTTTCTTTTTCTCTTATTTTAATTTTTAAGAGGTTCCATTTTCTTACTTTTTTTTTTTTTGGATTCGTTTGACAAACATTTATTTTCCTTTCTTTTTTTGCCTAAATTAACTGATATATAATTTTTTTTGTGCAACTATGTACTTTTATTATTTCTTTCTTCTCTTGGTGTCTCAAATGCTAGCTTGTGATGCTGACATAGAAACCATGCTTATTTTATTTGATGGAGAATTCACGAAGCCATTAATTTTTGCTATTGAGACATGGAAGATATGACCTGTAAACTACCCTTTCTTGATAATGGATTTTGTGCATTTCACTTAGAAGAATAGGGTTACAGATAAAACTTTATCTGATTGTTAGTAATTTTTGGACCTATAGACCCAAGAAAGTGATTAAAAAAATGTTTTTGTCCCAAATTGATTTCAGAAGGCTCAAAATATAATCATGGGAGTTTATATTTCTGAGCGATGAAATTTCTTTTAGCTGCTGTTTGGTAAAGCAATGATTAGTCCACATGGGCACGATGTCTACAATTTGTGCTCCATCTGTTATTGTCTAAATACTTTGGCATCTTTCCAATAGTTGTTTTCATACAATATTACACATGTTCCTACTGCATTTTATAACTCACATTGATTTTCTTATAAGGTTTCATATGACCCTTGCAGTTGGGAGGTGCAGCAATTACACCAAAATTATGAGTAGATCTAGCAATGAACAAAATGGAGTAGACAAGAAAACAAGGAGAAGATGCTAATATACATATGCAATCCCAACGCTAATATACACAAGGAAAAGAACGCATGCATGTGCATCGCACGTGCCTTCACTAGTTTTGTAAATAAATTTTGATTAATAAAATTTTACATTTATCGACGAAAAAAAAAATGTAGTGTATCTGTCTTGAATTAATTACAAAAATGTGTGATTTATGTCACTATGAAGAAGTCAACTCTAGGGGAGATGGGACGGGGTACGGGTTCAATGTTTGAAAGTCAGACATGAGTGCCAATTTTGATGTCACTTATCTGTCAAATTTTAAAGGGTTCTAGAAAGTCAAAATGTTTCATCATACAGTTGTACTTAGGATCTTTAAATGACGTTGTTTGAGCCCATTTTTTAATCGAAACTGCTACATATATAAGAGAAGTGGCTTACCACTTTCTTGATCGATCCTTATAATAGGGGATTTCACCTTTTTTTTTTTTTTGTATTATTTATTCACACGGGTCTTACTATCTATGAGTGAATGTCATCCAAGTAATAATGAATAATTTTGTACAAGCAGTTTAATTCTTTTTTAATAGAATAGATTTTGTAATAATAATATTTTTTTTTTCGAAAATGTATGATTGAAAAGTAGAGAAATTTTTTAGCTTTACATACAAAATTATTATATTGAGAAGTCATATGGTTGAAATTGTGTTTTTAGATAATGGAGCTCAAGTATTGACTTGTATTAGGACGGTTCTAGACACACATCCACGAAGTGTTAAATATCATTAATTGATAAATCAATTCCTATAAAATTTAGTTAAATTTATATATCATGTCACCTAAACTGAAGTTTTAGAATTAACAGTGTTTCATATTATTATTCTTTTGAAATGAACAATTATGCGGGTGTCTTCCACATATTACTTTAGCACTAAGATAATCACAACTAATCTAAAAAGAGTAATAATAAGTCATTACTGTGTTAATGTATTTTCGAAATTCATAGTCTCTATTTTAGAAGCTGCCGCCTATATCTATTACGATAGCAAAATTTCATGTACGTTGTAATTTTAATATCATTTATATAATAATACAATTTTTATTTCATAAGCACGTGAATCTAAATAATTGTCTTTAAAAAAATAAGTGCAGTAAGAGTTCATTTTGAATAGAACCATAATACTAAATTAAAAATTGCAAACCTTATTCTAGTTTATGTTTGACAAAGTGAGTCAAAGTCATATAAGAAATTTAGTATAAAATTAATTAGATGATATTAGGATGAATTAGGATGGATAGTGATGTCACCAAAAATCGTCACATATTGATCTCTGAGCTTGATAACTTGAATTGACTATGAACGAGATCTTCAATACCTGAAACAAAGGCGTCGAGATGTGTCTTCGTCGCCCCTCCAATGTTTAAGTCAGAGAGAGAATTTATACGTGAGACTATGAACTGAAAATAATGAATAGTGTATCTGAATAACGAGCTTTGGTCATGTATTTATAGACGTTGATGGTAGAGTTATAGAAAAATTTAATCACGTGTAATCCTTATCATGTAAGGTGTTTGTATTATATTGAAAGTATTCCATTTGAGTTTAAATCGAACCGTAATAAGTAAATAATGAGGATGAGGGTCATAGAGAATTATAATCAGAGTAGGATTAACGTCTTCTAGAAGGTGGATATGTATGATGTCAGCGGACACACAACCCGACCTTGACATGGAGGCCCGACCTCACCTATGGGGTAACCGTCGGAGGCGAAGATCAGGCCACATGGTTCGAGCTCATGGTAAGATATTACAGGACCATCACAGGCCCTCATGTCACAGTTTACGGTGCATGCTCGAGCTACGAGGTGAGATGCAAGGAGGTTCCATGGCTTGAAGTCGAACTTCGCAGTTGGCTATAGGTTAAAACTGTTGGTTGTAGGTTAAAACAGATGTATGACACGTGTTGGACACGCGTTGAACGGGTAGGGCTCGATGTTGGATGGTTGCCACGTGCCACAATCAAACGACTAAAATTAGAAGATCGTTGACCTCCCAATGACCCCTATAAATACTCCAATTTTCACTGTTTTACTCTAAACTCTCTCAGTAAAAAAAGTTCGAGTTCGAGAATAGTGGGTTTGTGAGCGACTGTCTAAAGAGGTAAGAGTTCGAGCTTTTTAATTTTATTATTATTTGAAGAGTATTATGTCGAGTAGCAGTAGTAGTGAGTGCTAAGCAATGGTAGTAGGAGCCACCCTTTTAGGAGCTTGACCACTAGTAGGCCCGAGGGTTTAGATACATCCCTCATCCCAATGGCCGTTCCTCTTAGCTTACACCCCGAGAGTGAGGTTGTTTTAACCTACCCCAAAGAGCCCACTAAGTACAAAGAACACATAATTATTAAGATGACCAGAGAATTCGGGGTTATGCCTATATGTGACGTAAGGGTCCCCGGACCTACTGAGACCGTAGTAGATGCTCGCGAAGGTAAGATGACATTTTTTAGGGATGCCCTCAAGGCCGGGCTTAGGTGGCCTCTTCACCCATTCTTCATCCATTTCTTGACTTCCTATCTTCTGTGTCCGGGCCAATTAGCCCCTAATAGATGTAGGCTACTAATTTATTTCTCCCTCTTGTGTAGATGCCTCGAGGCTCGACCTCTTAAGGATGGTTTTTGATATGAAATTTTTGCCGGGGTACAACTATTTTGTGAACTTATCCACCAAAAGGGGGTTTAGGACTCCGGACACCCCGAGCTCACTTAGGGGTTGGGAAGAACCCCGACCACCCTTTCAGCCCAAACTGGAAAATCCTAGATAAGGATAGATTCAACGAAAGTCAGGCTTACTTTGAGGTTCTAGAGAGAGATAAGTTGAGGCTACTGAATCACGATCCTCTTGCAGAGAAAATTGATTATCTACTGGAGGACGACACCTTCGACCTTGCAAATGTGAGAGGCCTCGAGGGTACGACATTTACCTTATTGTGTTTACTTAAATTAATCTCGAACTTGAGATCGAGCTAATGCCTTGTGCTTTTATTTTTGTAGATCTAGAAATGTCTTTCGATCCATCCAAGATCATTGTAAAAATTTACTATAAGGCCAAGGGCTCGACGGTAGAGGCCCCAGCCCCGTCCAAGGAGGAAAAAAGGTCGAGGAAGTCCACTCCAAGGTCTGTCTTGAGTGTCCTGAGTAGACCAAGACAGACCTGAAGGACAAAAAGCCTGATCCCTCTCATTTAGGCGACACCGAGGCCACAAGCTCGGGCTTCAATTCCTCGGTGCACGCCAGAAGATGCGAGCTTTGGTGACGACCTCATCTTGGACAGCGCGATGGAAGAATATGTTTAATGCTAACTGATCTCGAGCATCATAGATAGATACGAAAATGAGGTCAATCTTCATGAGGGGGTCAAGACCCTTGAGATTATGACCTTAAAGGTACTACACCGATCTCTCCTCTCTTATTTATTTTTTAATCTTTAGTAATCGAACTGAGGTCGAACCTATTTCCTTTTTTTTTGCTTTGAGTGTTGCTCGGGGATTGACCCTCAATGGCCTAAATATCTCCTATAAACTCGAAGGGCTAGAGGTTGAGAAGGAGCAATACAAAAAAAGAGCTCGGATCTTGCAATGGAGCATGACCTTGTTAAGGCTAAGCTCAAAAAATCCAAGGAGGAGATCGTCATCACCACGGATGAGGCTGAAAAGGCCAAGCTCAAACTCAAGCATTCAAAAAAGAGCTTTAAGGACGAAGTGGCTAAGGCCCGTGTTTAGGCTGTTGAGGACTTCAAGAAATTTGAAGAGTTCAGGATGCTGTTGGGACAGTATGGATCGAGCTCGTACCATTACGGTATGAGGCTTGCTCACTCCTTTTTGGGAACCAAACTGTCGGGGGACCTGAGTCTCGTGTAGAGTAGCTGAAAATGGTCAACGAACTGGCAAACGAGCTCGAGCTCTTAGCTTTGGAGGTCGAAGATAAAGAAGATGAGGGGGACATGGCCGATTCTTCTCATCAGGGCTACGCTGCCGACTTGGATTAGGCCCTATACCCTGAACTTTGTTTTTTGATGTTAAAAAATGTAACACAAGTACATGGGTCTATTTTTTGATGAAATACATGTTATCAATTCGATATTTCATATTGTCGATTTTGTTTGCTTTACTCGTGTTTTGATTTTTTACTTGTGTATCGGGTACGAGGTCCAGGCACGGATGTGGATCGTGTGTGTTACATTATCATTATATGTAGTTTAAGTTCTTTAGAAACTGTAAAATTCTTAAAGGTGGGCTCGAGCGAGCATCGATTACTATGTAGCTCGAGCTATGAATTTTGTAAATCTCTGCGAGTAGAGATCGAGTATTATAATAATTGAACTTGTGATGGATAGCTTGAGCGTGTTACTTGCATTTATTTTTGGCAAGTAGCTCGAGCTTTGTAATCTAAGGATTTATCTTCAGTAATTTCAGTTTGAACGTGCTACTTTATGTTTCTGACTAGTAGCTCAAGATTTTTTGACCGGTAACCCGATCTCGAGCTTGAGATTTTTAATGCTGTAGTAGATCAAGGTTGGGCTCATGCCCGACCTCAGTTATCTCGAAGCTCAATTTTTTAAACTTTTAAATTGAATGATTTAGTTGCACGCTCAAGGTATTGATCTTATGCTAAATTGAATATTTTAGTTGCATGCTTGAGGCAAGGCCTTATGCTAAATTGAATATTTAGATGCATACTCGAGGCACGACCTTATGCTAAATTGAAGATTTAGCTGCATGCTCAAGACATAACCTTATGCTAAATTGAAAGTTGCATGCTCAAGACACGGTCTTATGCTAAATTGAATGATTTATGGAAAACAATAATATAAAATCAAAACTCATGTATCATAATGAAGTAAGTGCTCGAGGGCGCCTAGGCCCAAGCTACTGGGAATCGAAAACCACACAGGCCCAAAACTAAAACAGACTGCCAATGGGCATGCAAGCCAAACCATAAGAATACTGTTGAAGTACCTTGTCATTTTGTTATGATAACTTGCAGTTTTAAGTGAAGCATGTTCTCTTACTTCTTCAAGTAGGTCATGGTGTTCGGTAATCTGCTCTTCTGAGATTGGCTCGAGTCTCATCAATGTAGGAAAACGTCAATTGGGATTGTAGCCTCCAAGCCAAAGGCTAACATGAAAGGGGTTTCGCCAGTTGCTGTTTTATGTAAAGTCTAGTATGCCCAAAGTATAGAGGATAACTCGTCGAGCCAATTAACTATAGCATCCCCAATCTTTGTTCGAAGATCTTGCGGTATGATCTGATTAGGTACTTCAACAAGGCTATTGCTCTAATGAGGTGATACTGAAGTCAGTCGATGATCAATTCTGAGGTTGAAACGAAAATTTTAGAATTATGAATTGTCAAACTACCTTCCATTATCTGTTATGAGCTCATTCGGTACCCCAAACCTACACGCAATAGATTTTCATATGAATGACCTGAGCTTGGGCTCCGAGATTGTTGTTAGAGGTTCGACTTCTACCTACTTCGTAAAGTATTCCATTGCTATTGCAACAAATTTCAACTGTTTTCTTGCCGGGGGAAGGGTCCAAGAATGTGAACTTCCCATTGCTCAAAATGAGCTAAATAATGGATGGAAGTAAGTTCTTAGGCATGCACGTGTATGATATTAATGAATTTCTGGCACTTATCACATCTCCTGACGTACTTTGATGCATCTTTCTTCATGCTAGGCCAGTAATACCCATACATTATCAGTTTGTAGGTGATGGCTCAAGCTCCCTGATGATTTTCACACATACCTTCATGAACTTCAGTCAGGGCTTGGAGAGATTCGGAATGTCCAAGACATCTCAGGTATAGGAGTATGAAACTTCACCGAAACAAGACTCCCCCGAAAATACAATACTTTGGTGCTCAAGACCTGATGTTCCTCGCAGCCAGGGGTTCATATGGTAAACTCCCATTTCTTATGTATTCAACTATCAGATCCATCCAAAATGGCTCATGATCAATATCCAAGATGCTTGCTAGGTTCTGTCACCATCTTAATGTGCATTGTTCTATCAAGTCCATCTACCTCCATTAATACAAACGTAGTTAATGCATTGACTTTGCAATTGTCAACTCTGGCGACTTTCAAAATTTCAAAACTCTTGAATTGTCTCTGAAGATCATGTACTCTTAAACAGTATAAGCTCATTTTCTCATCTTTCCTTTCAAAAGAATTCTCAATCTGTCAAACAACCAGCTGTGAATCACTGAAAATCCTAACGTCTTCGAGTTCAAGACTGTTTGCAAGCTCTTGAGCTATGACTACAACTTTATATTCCGCTTCATTATTAGTGGCTTCGAATTCGAACCTGGGTGCACATTGAATTTTCGTAGTTTTGTCAGGGTTAGTGATGATGACCCCAGCCCCTCGAGCCCAAACTATTTGAGGGTCCATCAAAGAAGATATCCCAAATCTCCAAGATCATGCTCGAGTCACTATCTTCCGACCTCCAAAGTCTTGGAGTGAGTTCTTCTATGAAGTCTGCCAAAACCTGCCCCTTAATTGCAAGTCACAGCTTGAAATCCATATTAAATTCACCAAGTTCAATTGCTCAATTCAACAATCTTTTGGAGACATCTAGCTTCTGAAGTACGTGCCTGAGTGGTTGATTAGTGAGCACTACAATCGAGTGAGACAGAAAGTATTGCTATAATTTTCTAGCAGCTACCACCAAAGCAAGAGTGAGCAGTTGTCTAATGTGTATCGAGTCTCTGCATTAAGAAGTACTTTGCTCACATAGTAGATGAATTGCTGGACCTTTCCTCTTTCTTTCACCAATACCCCACTCACTACATTCTGAGAAACGGCTAGATACAAGAGCAAGTTGTCACCAGTTTCTGGCTTGGTAAGAACTGGAGGTACTGCCAATGTTTGCTTAAGTTCCTTGAAGGCTGAATTGCATTCCTCATTCCAATCAAAACTTCGATTGCCTCTAAGAACTTAAAAAAAGAATCATTTATCCGCTGCTAGAGACAAACCTATTCAAAGCTGCCACCCAACCTGTTAATTTTTGGATATCATTTTTGTTCTTAGGAACTTTCATAGATATCAAGGCTTGGATCTTGTCTGGATTGGTCTCTATTCCACTGTGTGTGATCATGAAGTTTAATAACTTGCCTGATGCCACTCCAAATGCGCATTTTGTCGGATTAGCTTTATCTTGTACTTTCATAGTATAACAAACACCTCTTCGAGGTCAGAGATATGATCATTTACTTGCTTGCTTTTAACCACCATGCCATCCACATATGCTTCAATGTTCTTCCCAATCAAGCTAGTAAATACCTTATTGATGAGTCTTTGATATGTCGCTCCTACGTTCTTTACCCCAAAAGGCATGACCATATAATGGTATATGGCCGAATCGGCCATGAATGAGGTCTTCTCCTAATCTTCTTCAGCCATGAATATTTGTTGATAACCGGAGAAAGCATCCAAGAAACTGTACAACCTATGGCCTGATGTGTTGTCAACAAAATTGTTAATTCGAGGTAGGGCATGTTTTGTTTAGATCTATAAAGTCAATGTAGACTCGCCACTTTTCACTAGCCTTCTTGACAAGAACTACTTTGGCAAGCCAATCAGGGTATTCTACCTCCCAAATAAACTGCACATTAAGTAGCATCACAAGTTCTTCTCGTATGACCTCCCGTCGTTCTGATGCAAACTATCTCTTTCTTTGCTTGACGTGTCTTGCATCCAGATTTACATTGAGTCTGTGAACTGCTACTTGAGGGTCAATCTCAGGCATGTCATCAACTTTCCAAGCAAATACATCGATGTTATGAGAGAGACAACTTATAAGTTCTACCATGATGGTTATATCAAGATCTCGTTCAACAGTAACTTTTCTCCCAGACTATAGCTCGACCTCAGCAAATTCTTCCACTGGGGCAAGTCTCCTATGGTGATCAAGCTCGAGCTCTGAAAGTCGCATGACGCTTGCTTTGATTTCCTGAACGCTGTAACATAACATTGCCTTGCCACTGTTTGGTTTTCTCGTACTACCCCAACTTCGTTACTTGTAGGAAATTTCATTGTTAGGTAAAATGTTGATACAATAACTCTGATTCTGTTAAGCAAGGGCCTCCCAAGTATGACGTTGTAGTCCATGGGAGCTCGAACAACTTCAAAGGTTGTGACATGTGTTACATGTTTTCCTTCTGATCTCAAGGTCAAGGGTAATCCAACAATTCCTTCCGAGGTGATAATCCCACCATCGAACCCTTGAAGTAGGGTCTTAACTGGATTGAGTTGTTCGGTCAATATACCCATTTGAACAAAAGCCTCATAGGACAATACATTAGCTACGCTTCCGTTATCCTTTAGGATTCTTCTAACTTTAAAGTTCGTAATGATTGTGAATATGACTAGGGCATCGTCATGAGGAAAAGATACGTCTTCTAAATCCTCCGTTCCAAAAGTAATATCTTCCATCCTGCCAAGATCAATACTTGACACCAATGGATACTGCTCGGTGTATTGTTTGGGCCTACCGTTGGAATCTTACCCCGAGGCTGTCCCTCCAACAATGACATTAATAGTACCTGTTGTAGGCTGCTTGTTTTCCAGGCCATCCAAAGCCTTGTCTCTATTCTGATTGCTCCTTAGGCGCTTGCCATGACTAACATAAGAGCCTAGAAACTCTCTCTCAACGAGAGCATCAATTTCATGCTTCAAGGCGAAGCAATCCTTAGCTGTGTGCCCATGGTCTCAATGAAAATTACAATACTTGCTTTTATAGCAGGTGTTAGGTGGAGATTGCAACCTAGGAGGCCATTTGAATTCCTTGAGATACTTAATCTCCATCAAAACATTAGATCTCAAGGTGTTCGAGCGAGTGAAGGATGTTGGAGGGAGGTCCGACCTTGGCTTGACCCTAGAAAGATCATGTCGCGGATTAGACTTATGTGGCCTTTTCTGATCGGGCCTACTTGACGATGGGCCATCTCTCATTAGGACCATGATTTTCTCCATATTAATGTATTTTTCAGCTCGGGTAAGTAAGTCTGTCACCATTTTTAGAGGGGTTTTTTTATAAAGACATCTTAAATGTTTCACACCTTATGGCATAAGTCAGAGCTGAGACCGTATGATGTGTAGATCGGGGATTTGAAGCCTTTCTCTGTTGAACTTGTTCATAAAATTACAAAGCATCTCATTAGGCCCTTGACGCATCTGCATGAGTGATGCAGTTGTCTTCCTGATTCGCTTGTTGTTTGCAAAGAAAACGAAAAATTTATCGGCCAAGTTTGAGAAGAAAGCTACAGAGTTGGGTGGTTCCAATATTGAAAACCAGTCTCTAGTCGTGTTTGTAAAGGTATGAGGAAAGGCCTTGCACATTACAGTATTAGTACAACTTGCAAGTTCATAATATCTGTGTACACATTGAGGTGATTGATGGGGTCGATTGTCCCATCGTACTCCTTTATACGGGGATACTTAAATTTATCCAGCATGACGGATGATAAGACTTCAGGAGTGAAATGTACGTTAGGGATGAACCATGTTGCTGTTTAGGTATTATGTTGCATACCTACCGCTATCCCTTCCTGAAAAATCCTGGTGAGTTCAGCAGAGTCCATCGTAATTGATCTCGAGCTCGAGGCCTCGTGAGGTGCGCTCGAAGTTCCTGTACCACCATTAACGAGTCATGAGGTCCAAGCTCGAACATCAGCCATAAGACCATCCTCAAGTGGCGGTACTTGGTGTGGATTCCTGTGACTCAGCAACTGAGTTAGCATGGCAACCTTTTGATGAAGTTCCTCAGAAGCTTAGAGAGTAATGACCGCTGGTGGAGGTGTTGGCTTCCCTGATGATTCTTCCTGAAGAAGCGGAGGGTCTCCAGTGGGGGCCTAGTTAGGGACAGATGAGTTTGCATGAAGATGTCTTAAATGTGTGTTGACCATGAATTTTGATAGCACTTTCCACAGACGGTGCCAATGATGCTACCGAAAATCGTCACTTGTTGATCTCTGAGCTTGATGACTTGAATTGACCACAAACGAGATCTTCAATACCTGATGGTGCAAGTAGCTCGACTAATTCATGTTGGCCTGAATATCTACAAAGGAAGAATAAATTGTTACTTTTGCAGGATGAAGTTAGTTCTCTTGACTAGCTTATTTCTATTGTCATTTCCAATATTGCTTTGATGATCTAGATTAGTGAGTTACCCCATACTATTCTATCTCATAGCAATAATTCATGCATATTGATGAACTTTCTTTTATAACTTTTTTTTTCAGTTACTACGTTGTCATAGGTTGAAGTTTTCCTCGTGTTAATTTTATTTTCAAACATTGCTGATCTCCAGATAATGATATGTTGTGATTTGTTTCACTAGACAGTAGTTTATGTTACTAACTTTACCATTAATATTGAAGATGTGACGTGGTCAATAGTGTGATGGCGACTTTGTGTCATGATATATATGAAGATCTGATGTCCATTTATGCTATCCACCCAATTACAAATTTAAGTATCACGAAAAATTGAAATTGATGTTAAGTTGGAAAATTAAAACTGATGACAACTTTAATTTTCCATGATTTGTCAATTTGCAATCTGGTGAATAGCAAATTAGATAGCAAAAATGAATAGTAGATCTGAACTCGATACATATTATAGCGTATGATATGCTGTTCTTGTTTTTATCTTGCAATAATTTGGTAATATTTGGTTAAGGATTGACTTTTTCTTTCTGGTTAATGTTGGAATTAGATCTAGTTACAATATAAACTTAGCATTATAAAATTTAACGACTATAATCTTTATATGCAAATTTAACCTATAGGTGTGGATTAGTGGACGAGTATTGGATTGTGTCAATGAAAGAAGAATTCATGCTAAGAATATATGCCTAAATACCTAGCTACGAAACACCCTCTAATATGGGGCATTTAAAATTTCTTGGTGAATAAGGGAATATTTGTAATCTAAATCTTTTAGCCTGTGTTTTAGTCCATGGAAGGATCAAGGCACTCCATTTTTGTGCACACTTAATTTTGTTTAAAATAAGGGGAGGAAAATGTGGACGAAAACTAGATAATATTAGCATGTGAGAAAGTTTTTCTTCAATGAAAGGTAAGGGTCAATTTTATAGTAGAGCCATATGCAATGCACAAAAGATAATGCCGGAATGCCCATACAGTTGTTCAACTCAAATACACGAATTTAAAATACTAGCAGTAAGCACGTGCGTTGCACGTCTTATGTATCGAAAGAATGATATGCGTAATATTTTTTAAGTACTAATAATATTTTTTTAAAAGTAATTGATGTAATTGATATTGTTAAAGGAGAAGACATTGATCTTAGTAAATGATTCAACCTCTCGTTCACACGACATGTCCCAGCGATTTGTAGATCTAGAGCTCATAACCACTACAAAATCTCATCTACTCGATGATTTCGTTTTAGCAGTCAATCCATATCCTCATACTCCATGAGATCTCCATCAATTTTCAAGTAATTGAAAAATTCTATCGATCAATACACTATCTACAATGTAGATATGGTGATTATTTCTTCTCTAAATTATAATTGTTTCTTTTATAAGAAATTTCTAAATTAAACATTATCTACATTATTAATTGTATATATAATTTTTGTTATATTTATAAATTTTATATATTAATATTAATTGACTTAATAGTCTATGTCATTTCATGTTAATTATATATGTAGTATTATTATAATTTTTATTTTTATTTTATATAAATTTTTATTATTCATATACTGATAATTTGTAATAATAGTGTTTAGTGAAAATTAATTGACTTAATTTTTAAAAATAAATAATTTTATTTTTAATAATAATTGAATTTAGTTGAAATAAATTTAATTTTAAGGATATTATTGACCATAAACATAAAAATATAAGGATAAAATTAAAAATTAAATATATAAGGATAAATGATGGTATATTGGACATATGGCTAAATATGTAAGGGTAAATTTGGTAATCAAAAGTTTCTCCTCAATCCACACTTTTAATATATTGTAGATTGTAGATTAGCACCCACACTTCAATCTGAGTGGTTAATAATGCGCGTAAGTATGATGATATAGGGCAATGTAACCCTTTTACGTGGGAAAATGCCCATTTTAGAAAAAGTGGCTCATGCGTAAGTTGGTTCAAATCCAGCTCGGCCCAATAATTCGCCAATCTATCATGAGATGGTATAACCCCTTTGTCCTTCCGAAATACCCCATACAAAATGTGAAGATAAAAAAGAATAATTTTTTTTTGTCTAAATTGCGGAGTAAATGGGCTTCTAAATGTGGTATTTCGTTAGTAATCATTTTATTGATGATTGTACAAAGTATTGTTATGTATTTTTACTATAAAGTAAAGACGAGGCATTAAATGCGTTCAAACATTATAAGATGGAAGTTGAAAATCAACTTGGTAAATGAATAAAGAGAGGTGGTGAATATTGAGCACCGTCTGAAGAATATTGTTTCGAGAATGGTATCATTCATCAAACAATGGTACCTTACTTACCTCAAACGAATGGTATTGCAAAACGCGAAAAATCAAACTCTTAAAGAAATGATGAACTCAATATTAATAAGTTCGGGTCTACCCCAGAACCTGTGGGGAATGAAAATTCTATCGGCAAATAGCATTCTTAATAAGATACCTATCAAGAAAAGAAAAGAAACTCCATATGAACTATGAAAATGTCATCCTCCTTTCTATCAACACTTAAAAGTGTAGAGATATTTATCTAAGATTGAAGTACCTAAACCTAAACAATTGAAAATCAGTCTCAAGACGATTGATTGTATATTTATTAGATACGCCAATAATAATAATGTATATTGCTTCCTTGTACATAAATATGAAATTCAAGATGTACATTAATGAACCATAATTGAATCGAGAAATGCATCATACTTCGAGAATTTTTTTCATGTAAATATAAGAAAAATGCAAGTTCAAATAAGAGAATTTATTATGCTACAAGTGGTACTTCAAATGAGGAAGAATCAAGGCGTGGTAAAAGGACTAGAATATCTACTTCGTTTGACCATGATTTTCTAACCTATATGGTAGAAAATGACCCAAAGACTTTGGATAAAGCAATGTTTACTCTGGAAGCACCACATTGAAAATAAGCTATCAATAGTGAGATAGATTCTATAATGCAAAATCATACTTTGGAGTTAGTTGATTTACCTCCAAGAAACAAGCCTTTAGGATGTAAATGGATTTTCAAAAAAAAACTAAAATCGGATAGATCCATTGACAAATATAAGGCTAGATTGGTTGCCAAGAGATATAAACAAAAGGAAGGACTTGACTTCTTTGTTACATATTCACCCGTAACTAGAATCAGTTTCTTTGATACCTACGCATCTGTAACTCGAATAATTTCGATAAAGCTGTTAATTGATATTAACTCATTACATAACCTTGAGATTCATCAAATGGATGTAAAAATGACATTCCAAAATGGTAAGTTAGAAGACGATATATACATGGAACAACCCGAAGGGTTCATCTTTCCTAATCACAAGCAAAATGTTTGTAAACTCGTTAGGTCCTTGTATGGATTGAAACAAGCTCCTAAATAATGACACCAAAAGTTTGACAAAGCAATGTTGTCGAATGGATTTAAGCTAAATGAGTGTGACAAATGTGTATACATCAAACAAACACTGAAAGCCTATGTGATTGTATGTCTATATGTAGATGACATGTTAATAATGGGCAATAGTCACGAAATAATGATAAACACCAAGAAAATGTTAACGAAACATTTTGAGATGAAAGACTTGGGTGTGACTGATGTGATATTAGGGATTAAGATCTCTAGAATATTGGAGGAAATTATACTTTCTCAATTTCACTACATTGAGAGTATACTTAAAAGGTATAATGCACTTGAGGAAAGTCCTACAAAAATTCCTATTGACACAAATTTTCACTTAGTAAAAAATACGGGTGAATGTGTGCCACAACTGAAGTATACACAGGTTATAGACAGTCTAATGTATATTACGAACTGCACTTGACTGGACGTATCTTTCCTAGTAAATAAACTTAATCGATTCACAAGTAATCTAAGCCATGATCATTAGAAGGCTTGAACAATGATTATTAGGTATTTAAAGTATACCTTAACCTGTGGATTATATTTCACAAAATATCCCGCAGTATTAGAAGAATTTTGTGATGTGAATTAGATATCTGACATAAAGGATTCTAAGTCTACTAGTGGTTATGTGTTTACCATTAGTAGAGCTATTGTATCATGAAAATCGATAAAGCAATCATGTATAGTTCAATCAATAGTGGAATTAGAGTTCATTGCTTTAGACAAAGCTGGAGAAGAAGTAGAATGGTTTCGTAACTACTTGGAAGATATTCCAAGTTGGCGTAAGTCGGTACATGCAATAAGTATACATTGTGATAGTCAATCAGCTATTGGAAGGGCTCGAAACAACATGTATAATAGTAAGTCTAAACATATACGTCTTGGATACAATACCATTAAGCAACTGATCTCTAATGATATCATCTCCATAGATTATATGAAATTAAAGGAGAATATTGTAGATTCACTTATGAAAGGTTTACCTATAGATCAAGTATGCTGCCTATCAAGAGAATGAGATTAAAACCTACTACGTAAGAATTTTTATAATGGTAACCCTACCTTGTTGACTGAAAATCTTAAGATTTTAATTTAAAAGGACAACTAAGTCATGAATATTCAATGAAGCACTCGGGGAAATACTTCCCAACTCATTTATATGATAATTAAAGTGTTTTCTGTAAAATTTTAAAGGTTAAGATATTCTTTTAATGATTCATATTTCTTGATTAAGTCAAGTGGAGTATGGCAAAATACTCTTAATAGGAAGTCACTTATGTACGTGTGAAATGAGGCCGCTTCAATGAGAATTGTTCGAGGCAAAAATTCTCTAACAAGAGTGGTTCAGGGCCAAAATGATCCAAGTCATGAGAACCATGAACGATTTATGAAAGACATCTGTGTGAATATTGTTATCTAAGCTTACATTATCAGCTGAATGGTTCAAGACATCATGGTCACCAATTAGACAAGTAAGTCCTATAGTATTTCACTAAGGAATGTTCAAAGTCGGAAGCTATCTTACCTGATAAAATGTTTTTCTATCTTTCTCTCTATAATGCATCATACTTTTGCATAGCATGAACATAATCGAATTTCCATTCATGTGGGGGATTGTTGGATTCGATTAATTATAAATATGGAAAATGACTTTGTGTCGACTTAGACCAAATATTCGAACTTGATCCGATCGTCAAATTACAAATATAAATTGACTAACTTGTTCTATTCGTCAATTAGATCGTCGTGGTATATTTGGAATCTTCAAATCAATTCCGGATGAATGAGAAATTGTGGTCTAATGATTGGAAGAAAAAGAGGAAAAATCGACTGAAAAACTGCCTAACTCCATCGCTCGCCTAGCGCTCGAGTGGTGGGACTGTCGCTCGAGCGATAGGCGGACGAAAAACATTCTATTAAAAATTTGACACTGGTGCTCGAGCGACAGACCAGCAACAGCAAGGGATGCTTCCCTTCGTAAGATTGCAAAGTTTGATGTGTGTGACTTCACTCATAACCCCTCCTCCTCTATAAATAAGACTCTTTGGATGTCCATTATGCATCTCATTTCACTTTTGCATGGATTATTACATAAAACTCCTGCAAAACCATCTTCAAAAATCATTAAAAAAACATATTTCTTGAAGAGAGAAAAAAATTCTTTCAAGTTCGCTATTGCTTGTGGTTTAAAGTACTTCTACCACAAGTTGAATTCATTGTATCTTCGAAGACAAGTGTCATAATCTGTTTGCACTGTTGCAGGGCAATTTTGTTTTAAGGAAAAATGTCAATCCCTTGCCTTATATCTTATTTCTCACCACATCTTCATTGTCCTTCTTTTTCTTTTGTTTTACTTTCTCATAGAGTTTAAATACGCTCTTGCGAATTAAACTTAACCTTTATTCGATATAACAAATAACCATTTTCCTTCAAGCATCTCCATCAAATGGATGTGAGCTATGAAGGGTAAGGTGCCTTTTTGTTTCCGCTTCTCTTTTAGTTTTAAACAATGATTTACGCATATTTAGACAAGGAGCCTTAGTTATGTAACTAGGGATAAAACCCCAAATGGTCACCGAACTTTGCCCATTGGACCCTAAGACGTCACTGAACTTCAAAATGCCCCTAAATGGTCATTGAACTTTTTTCAATGTACCCTGAGAGGTCACTGAACTTCAAAATGCCCCTAGCTAGTCACTTAATTTTGGAAAAAATATCATAAATGGTCATTGAATTAAAATGTGACCATAATTGTTGTTTTAATAAGGGATAAAACACGTTTTTGAAACTAAAAAAATTGGAAAATCTAAAACTGGTGAAAAAATAAGGGTTTGGGCCATTTAAATTCAAATTTTCCAATTTTTTTTAGTTTTAAAAACGTGTTTTATTCCTTATTAAAACAACAATTATGGTCAAATTTCAGTTCAATGGCCATTTAAGGTATTTTTCTCAAAGTTCAGTGACTGGCTAGGGGTAATTTGAAGTTCAGTGCCCTCTCAAGGTACATTAGGAAAAGTTCAGTGACCATTTAGGGGCATTTTGAAATTCAGTGACCTCTTAGGGTCCAATGGGCAAAGTTCGGTGACCATTTGGGGTCTTATCCCTATGTAACTACAGGGCATAGTGTGATTTGTACGTAGCATGTAGTGCTATGTTTACAAATGCTTTAATTACGTCTAAGTCCCAAATTTAGATTTTAGTAACAAGTAATGCCTCATAATTACTGGAAACTCGTGCCAATATATTTTCCAAGTTGTTGGCATCTTATAAAGATATAAATTTATACATAATTATTTATTCATTAACTTTTACACATTCAAAGAAGATAAGAGTTAGATATTTGGTTGTCCATTATGAAAATAACTCATCAATTACATTCGCAAATGTTAATGGTGATCTGAGAATGCAAATCGTTTCTCCTATATGGTCCCCTATTTACCTTATGATGAAGTGTATTGTGTTTTTAAAGGTTTGCAGAAAGTACAAACAGTATCATCAGCAGATGCAAATGGTTCTTTCATCCTTTGAATCGGTAGCAGGTCTTAATGCTGCTATTCCTTACATTTCTTTAGCTTTGAAGACGGTTTCTGGACATTTTCGGTGTCTAAAGAATGCCATAGCTGACCATCTCCGATGCATAAGCAGGACCTTGCGGGAAGACTTGTCGGCCCCAACTAATGATGCGAGCAATAGTAAAGTGGCTACAGATACTACAAGTTTGAAGTTCATCGACAGCTGCTTTCAAAGGCAGAAGGGTGGAAGAAATCTCGGGTTTCTTGAAACCCACGGGTCTGGAGAGTCGGAGACCCCAAAGAGGCCTACCAGAACATGCAGTATCCATTCTTAGAGCCTGGCTTTTCGATCATTTCCTTCACCCGTAAGTTGCTCTCTCTCTCTCTCTCTCTGTGGGAGTGCAGGCATGTTCACGTCACATTCCCAAAGAAAGAATGCACTTGGAGCACATATGCAGACGTGCATATGGTCGGTCAAACAATTGCTGACATAAATTTATTTTGTGTAGTTATCCTACGGACACAGACAAGCATATGCCAGCGGCTAAAACCGGCTTAACCAGAAACCAGGTATTACCATTCATTGGATGAGTTATTTTTATTCCACTAGGCCGAATTATTTGCTTTAAATAACTCAACAGTCACCTTCACGCCCCTTATTAGAATACACGTTCCAGCAGCAACAGATTCCAGATCAGTTTTTACCTCCAGTTGTAGTTAGTAGTTATATTAGTTTGTTAGTTAGTTGATTAGTTAGATAGTTTGTTACTTGGTTAGTCATTTTCTATATAAATAAACCCCTTGTATGCATTGTTAATTCATTGGATTTTATTCCAATCTTCAATATGATTTCATATTGAACTTATCATTTCTTCTTTTTACTGCTCTCTAGTTCTATGCTAGAGAGAATTTAACATGGTATTAGAGCATAAGATTGCTTTCTCATTGCAGTAACTCTACCATTGGAGAATCTCATTTCTTGTTCGAAACATCTTCTGTATTACTATGGCACAAGACAGAAACCACATTCAATCAGTAATTCTTCATCAATGAGCAATTCCACCATTGATGATGGATCGAGCTCCTATTTTCTGCACCATTCTCTCTAGCTTTATACTAGAGATGTTTTCATGGAATTTATTCCGATTCCATTGTCTATGTCCTTCTCCTTTTATGGATGTTAATTCATGGTTTCTAATTCATGACAAAATCTGAAGATAACTTTGGCTTCAAATCATCTACCAGTTTGTCTGCCATTGGGAATGACCTCAAGGATAGGTTTCAATACCAACAACATGGTTTGTCTTCCTTCAAGGTCCCTTTGAGCTTGAAGATCACGCTGGTTCTTTTCAGCAAGTGATTTAGCCGCTCGCTCTTTAGTGCATTGCTGGCGTTCGAGTCTGGCTCTTCTTCTTTCTTCAATTTCCCCTTCAACCTCATGGAATGCTCCAGAGGATTCAGCAGCTCTTTCCCTAGCCTCTGCTGCAGCCATTCTTAGCAGCAAACGAAGAAGGCTTCTTAAGTGCATTTGCATCCATGTTTCACACTTTAATCTTCAAGATAGACTATTGTTGATCTCCATAGTCCATCTTGAGGGGGGTGTATTAGAATACACATTCCAGCAGCAACAGATTCCAGATCAATTTTGGTCTCCAGCTGTAGTTAGTAGTTAGATTATTTTGTTAGTTAGTTGATTAGTTAGATAGTTTGTTAATTGGTTAGTCATTTTCTTTATAAATAAACCCCTCGTATGCATTGTTAATTCATTGGATTTTATTCCAATCTTCAATATGATTTCATATTGAACTTATCATTTCTTCTTTTTACTACTTTCTAGTTCTATGCTAGAGAGAATTTAACACCCCTCACTGGCTTTACGCCTCTATTATTAGGTGTCTTGAGAAGGCAAACGTGGATACTTTCTTATTTGTACAAAGAATGTTTTGTCTTGAACATTAATCCCTGGTAGTCCGTTGCTAAACATGAAATGTTCCACGCACTCTCCTTTTAAGCATGTTCGGTGTTATCTTGCCAATATTATACATGTTGGGGAGTTGTGACAGCTATATCAATGACGATAATTTTGTTGTTAATTTAGGTATCTAATTGGTTTATCAATCGTGTGTGGAAACCAATGGTTGAAGAAATACGCATACTAGAAACCAAAGGAACATCCAAAATAGGAAAACCAGATGAAGGTACTGTCTTATCAAATGACAGCCAATCTATGAATAAGCTCAACGCAAATGCAGCATTTGAAAAGCAAGTGGGATTCGAGGATTAGTTCATCTGAATGCTGCATCCCGATATACAGAATCAGGACAATCATTCGAGAGTTGACTATCGCATTCCTGCTAGTATTGATGGATCTTTGATGGGCTGTTCCCCATATTATCGAACTGGAATGGAGATCGGGGGGTTAGGTTCTGTATCACTAGCGTTGGGACTGAGGCAAAATGCCGAGAGTGCGCAAAAGCTGCAATTGCAGCACGAGCATCATTGCTAACAGCATTTTGGTGATCATATGGTTTGTGATTCCGGAGGTTGATCAATGGAGTTACATTTGGCTTGTTGGTGGGATCTTGATAAACCCAAAAATGTAGGATGAAGGATTTATGAGGAAGATAGACCTTCACTAGAGAATAACGTCCCATATTATGAATATGCGGCAGTTATTTACGTTCCTAACACGACAATTTCTGGTCGGATAAGTTATGACTTATGCTAAACGTCAAAGAGACGTTTTGTAATAGGGAATTCGACTATTTGTTTGGGCCATTATGTACTATTTTAAGAGGACTTGTGCGAAAAATGTGCATTGCACGTTAGTTGGTGAATGTTAAATATAAGTGTATGGTGATTGTTCAACCGACATGCACGACGGTACTTTTTAAACTGAATTTGAATAAAGCACGCACATGCAAGTAAACATAGAAGAGATGTAAGTGTTTGAGAAGAAAATAATGGGTTTCAGATTTGTGTTTGAAGGTTTTTTATTGTTTAATGGAAGTTTATATGAGTTGTACAGAAAATGAAAAATGAGACTACAATTGGACAAAAGAATTGAAGACTACTAGATATGGAAGACTCAAAATAATTTTCGAACTTCTATTTCGACCCTAAATATTGAAAACTCAAAAGAATTTTCGAACTTCTAACACTTTAACAACAACAAAACACCTTCGAACACTTCTTTCTACGCATAATTTCTATTAGTTATAGTTTTTATTCCTAATTGGATTTCGGTATCAGTTTAGACAATTTATATAGTAAAAAAGTAGTTCCTCATTACCAGCAGAAGTTATGGTAATGGCAGGATCGCAGTTCTTTTTTTTAGTATATAATAATAATGTGGTAAAATATACAGTAATTAATTAACGTGAATTGAACGGATATATATAATATAATGTACACTTTCCTTTCCTTTCCATACTGAAAAATACAGCATTTAATAAACAGAAAAACAAACTCACAAAATTGAAAAAGTTCTGGAACGACAAAAAATAATTTAATATCGCATGGTTTGCTCCCAGATATTTTCATACATGTAAATACGTAGTTATAGAAGCGAAAGACAAATATATTATATATAAATAAATATAAAAGAAAAATAGCACCGTCTTCCCATCTTACATAATAATATATAAAAAGCATCTAGGAAGAAAAAGAGAGAGGATTTGGTAGTACTCAATACTCATATTAAACGTCGTTAATGTTCTAGCATTTATTCAACAATAATGTAATAATTGATGATAACATTAATTCAGTTGTGACAATAAATTGAGAAGTTAAAAACAAGCATCAAAGAGCAATATATGCAGCAAACAAAGAAGTTTACAATGGGCGTCGAAAAGCTATGAGGTTGAAGATGAAAAAAGAAGAAGGTGTCAGTGTAGATAGAAGGAGTTTGAGGAATATAAGTATCATGACAATGAATGATGTTTGTGTACTTTAAGTTAAGTTACGAAGCACCGTTTTTTTTTTTTTTTTTATATTTAAAATTGAAAGAAAGAAGGTTGTGTGTTTTATAATTAATGTAAAATTATTTTGGATATCACTTTACGATTTTTAATAAATTTTAAATTAAATGGATATTTATAACTTAAGATACTGTTATTATATTAATTAAAAGAAACCATAGATAATGATCGGAATTAAATTTA
The DNA here is from genome assembly GCA_019395295.1 of Osmanthus fragrans. NCBI lineage: Eukaryota > Viridiplantae > Streptophyta > Magnoliopsida > Lamiales > Oleaceae > Osmanthus > Osmanthus fragrans. Next base: position 23,005,161 of record CM033343.1, on the reverse strand, counting down.
TTTTTAAATTTTAAGTTATGAGATAAGTGTGTGAATCTATTATGCCTTTGTCCACCCCCCCCCCCCCCCCCCCCCCCCCCCCCCCCCACTTTTATTCAAATTTAGTATTTGAAATAGCATTTTTTTTTAGAATATGTGGTTGAATTTATGTGTAGTATTATTTTATGGAAGATTGTGTAGTTAAAAATAAGAGAGAAAAAAATATGATAGAGATAAGGGACCAAATAAAGGCATAATATAACTCACATTGACATAACCGTGCTTGAAAATATCATTTAACCTTTCAACTACCAAAAGCATTTACCTAGCAAAGGCCTTAAAAAAATGTCATTTCACCATTCATTTGTCAAGTCACAAAATACAATTTCCTAACCTACCCAAGCCCTAGAAGACGTCGCCACCACCTCCACCCACCTAATCGGCCCGTCGAAGAAGGTAATTCACTCACTCATCTCATACTTCTCTCCGTGCAACGCGGGACTGCTCTCAGAGACTGCGCTGTGCGAAGACTTCTCCGCCCCCATGAAGTAAGCTCTCTACGCGGTCCTTGCATTGTAATTTTCATTTTTTATTGTTTGTATTTATATTCATTATGATGAAAATATATTGAAATTCAAGTTAGATTTGCTTATAAATAAATTTTATTATTAATATAGATCGTGTTTTTTGAATAATTTGTGCATGTCTTTAGGATACACACTGTCTCCAAATAAATGGTTTTCTTCTACTATCACTCAATTTTCAAATCATCAATACGTTGAAGATTTTGTAGAACTTATAGATACAAATCAACAGCTTCTTTAATGTGTAGTAATTTTTATGAATTTATTTATGGAGCTATTTATAGAGCAGAAAAAGAACAATTCAATAGCAAAATGGTACATGAATTTATAATGAGACTTGTCAACTGTGGCAGAAATAATGAAATCTGAATGCAGTTAGATAACCATTTTTCTCGCTTCGGTATGTAAGAATTTTGTCTCATCATTGGATTACTTTGCTATGAAGTTCCTATCAATCATGACGCTAATAATGATCGACTTTGAAATCAATACTTTAATGGTACAAAAAAAATTAGTATGAGAATGATTTTTGAAGCATTCGACATATGTGAAGATCAAGATGATAAATATAAACTGAGATTGACTATGTTGGTAGAGTGTGTTTTGAAACCAACTGGAAGATTCATTGATTACAGAACTCTGGACATGGTTGAGCATCTTGACGACTTTCTTGTGTATCCATGGGGCCGTAAGCCATATTTTGTTTTGTTAAACTCATTGCAAAAATCACAACTTGAACGAGTACAAATGATGCAACAAAATGAGCAAAAGGATTGTAAGTATTCGACAATGTACCACAACAAATTCCAAATAACACTGATAGCATGCATGTGCAACAAACGATTGTTCCTGCTACTTCGAAACATTTAGTTCAGTTGGAGTTGGGTCCAGTTCTGCTTCTGTTGGCTCCAACTATGTAACTAAGAACAAATGGAAGAAATGTTGAGCATGTATAAGCAACATAGAGTGTTAGATGTGTCTGGTTTGTACAACAACTTAAAGGCATACATTGTTGAGGAATCAAGAAAACAAGAAGTCCACTATCAAATAATTTTTTAGAACCAAAAACAATTATTTGAACAATATCAAAAATGAGAAGAAGATCACTATCAGTACATGCAGTCTTATATGGATATTCAAGTTTGTGTGATAATTTTTTTAACGCACACATTGTTGAGGAATCAAAAAAATAAGAAGCCCACTACTAGGAATTTTTTGAGAACCAGAAACAATTCTTTCAAAAGCAACAAAAATGACAAAAAAAAAAATGGCAAGAAGATCACTACCAGGGCATGCAATCTTATGTGGATACCAGTTTAAATTCAGTAAAATCTTATATTGATGAACAAAATAAGAATGTGATGAACAAATTATGTGACTGAAAATTAAACATGGAAGTCATTATAGCTTCTCTACAACAAGATGTTCCTATCTGTAGGAGTCCAATTCGTGGTAACGAACTGAAGCAACCCTTAACATCTCAATAAATTGAACGTGTTGAAAGGTTGACTAAAGAAAAGGAAAATAGAGTAAAAAAGATACAGTCTTCATCGTCATCCACATGTTATCTTTTAGAAGACTATCTTATGGACATGTACACAACAATTAGAGATCGGCTAATGCGGAATTCATTGGAGTAACAAATCTAATTCTATTTTATTAGCTTGAATATTATGATACAACTGAAGATATGAATGTTGCGGTTAGTAAAGTTTAATAATCATAATCAATTTTATTCTATACTTAATATATCTAATTTACATATATTTATTTTATTAGAATATTGACCTGGAGTTAAAGCTATTGAGGCGGCTGATTAATGATGGTTGCACCCTTATTTCTAAAGAACATGCAATTCTCAACTGCATATTTGAAAATGAATGTAATTGTTAGATGATGTGCCAAATAAACATACGACGAGGAAGTGTCAGTAGAGATCCACTGGATCTAACCATCTTAGAAGAGTACATAAATGACAAATTGCTAATGCTCGGTCGTCTATGGATAGGGTACAATTATCTATTAATTTCATGTTCATATCCATGTAACAATTAGTATCTTTTTCTTATTGATTTTCGTGAATGAAAATTTCAGATATATGATTGCAGTCACAATGTTCACACACCAGAAGAAGTCAGGACACATGCAAATGCAGTATTCAATTTAGTCCAAACATTATTGATGTCTTCAAACTTTTCCTCCAACAGACTAGATTAAAGGAAACATCGAAACAAACAAATGGAGTTGGAGATCATACCAACCTACCTTGTGCAAACAATAGGTGAACATTTAAATAGTTTACTATTTACTATAATATTTAATTTTCTATTTAATTTGATTTTACATTTACGATACTAATTTAGTCTAACATAAAACTATTTCTTCTATAGGCCAAACTATGCAATTTTCATACTCAAAATATATATAGAATGCTTCATTCTAGGATATTCAATAGAATCAATTTCATCAGACATGATGATTATATACAGACGGAAGATTATAGTAGATATTTGTTATAATCATTATTTTCTACATCCCCGTTTGTCCTGATTCTAATGGATTATCAGACTACACTAACTTTTCGTGCTGAGCATTCTTCTAACAAGAAGGAATGTCATGTAACAATACAAGTGAAGTTTCAATAAAATTAAGCTGTATACTCCTTTTAAGTGTTACATAGTTTTTTTTCATTTCTCTTGGTATGTTCTTGGTGTTTGGAGAAAATAAAATCAAGCAATGCCACCAATTAGTGTGAGAGAGCAAATAAACTAGCACAAGTTGACGAGAACAGATAGAGATACACCTAATGTGAGCTATTACAATGAACATATTTAAAGATGACGACATAACAATTTTGCATGGTTTATGTATTAGTCAATTTAGAGGTGAAATATTCATATTTTCAGAAAGTATAAGTAAGTTCTAGTAAGATTTCTATTTTTTAATAATGAAAATTGAGAAAGATCATAATTAGAGAGGACGTGAAAAAAGAACAAAGAGTATATATCTGCCCCTAAACTCTAAAAATATATATTCCTTTGTTCCTTCGGCATAAGTTTTTATCTTATTTGACACTAAATGAAAAATTACAATTGTAACTTCGGATATAAGTCTTGAATTCAACTGATTTGTCAGATGGAGATGTACATAAATGATGCAATTCTAGAGGTACACCATTCATTTTTAGTTTAATGGTTCCATCTAAACAACAGAAACATTTACTTTCTCTTTTAAATTTATTTGCTCCACAAAAATCACAAACTATCTGCAAATGTAGCAAATAACATTGTGTTGAAATTTGTTGTAAAATGTTTGAAACTACATTTGAACTATTTTCTAATGTTTGTATTTTTGGTGAGGCAGTAATACCTAGCAAAAGAAATACGCAATTTATATTCAGTGTAAGACAACAATACCAAAAAAAAATGAAAGTATAGGTTACATGTTTCTTCAATATCATGAATACTCCTTGTAAATGTATCAGATTCACAAACATACATGAGATCGCCTAAAGAAGCCAATTATATAACTCTAAGAAGAGTGATTAAAATTAAAGTGCGTAAAGTAAGAAAGAATAACGCATACCTATTCCAGAAGTGTTATAGATAGACCCTGTAGATGTATCAAATGTAATCAAAACGAATCCAACTACTTCACATGCAATAACAAAAAGAAAATAAGGTTCAATTAAATCAAAGTTGTACATGTCAATTAACGTATACTGCACGAAATTAATACTACAACTAACAGCACGAAAAGAAAAGATAATTTCATTATGCACCCAAATTACATATTGCAATTGTGATGTTGGTGTTGGCATGTAGTGATGTGAAGTTTTTTTTTTTTTTAGATGGGTAACACATTCGTTATTTGTATTTATTTATTTTTTGGTGGTGTTGGTGTTTAAGATGAAAAGCATATATGTTACTCGTGTTTTGTGATTGTGATTGTGGTGGCATGAGTGGCATTGGATGAGTAACATAATGTGTTACTCACATTTTATGATTGTGATGTTAGCAAACAGTGATGTAAAGTTGTTTCATACAACAACAAAATGTTCCTAGTTCGTAATGAAATGGTAGCAAGTGGTGTTCATTATGTTTGTACATTATTACCTATATAAAAATGTTGATTTTAATTTTTTTTTTTTAAATTAAAATATAGTAACATAACTAAAATATTTTTTTGATACAAAAATTGAAATATTTTACCGTTACTTTGAAGTAATACAGTAAAAAGTATGTTGCCCTAACATGTAATTCGTAAAAAAAAAAAAAAAAAATGTTTTTTTAATGAGAAAATGATATAGTGTGTTTTAAATGAAAAGGAGGTATATTTTGAAAAAAATTAGAAGTATTTTTAAAAAATTAAAAGCTATATTTTTAACATTTTTAGTCAAAAGTGATAATTTTGATGTTATCCAAAATTGAATATCACATCCCCACTGCAATTTCTTAACGTTCTAATTCACTAGTCCAATTCCCAAATTACCTACCCGATTACCCTTTGCTCCTAGAATTTACAAGAAATATAAAAATGTACAAATGGGATTTGTGTGGGGCGGTAAATATCCATGAGCCCCTATCCTCGTTGTCATCTCTAATTCGTGCTACAGGCAAAAAAATATAGATCCATACATTCACTGATTCACACTCATTAGGATGACGAAATAAACATTTTAAAATATTTTTGACATCAATAATCATTTAATTTGTGTATAAATCACCAATTAGAGTTGTTTTGTTTAAATATGGTCATTGTCCACTAATAACAACTAATCAAGACACATGGCTTAGTTCAGTCTGTCTAGATAGATTGATAATACATATGATCATGATAGATTTTATTGAATAGGATACACTATTCAGAGCATTTTCGATATACATGCTCTACATGCATTAAATAGTAGTTAAAGAAAAGTTTTAACCATTTTTTTCTTTTCTTATTATGTTCCCGAATTGTTCAATACATGGTCAAAAATGCTCTTAGAATATATTTTGTATTTAAGAGTTTGTGTTAAGAAACAGGTATATGTGATAAAATTATCAGTTGTCTAATTCAATCAAACTTATCGATTTATATTATAAATTCTATAAGATCCTTTTCGTCTCCTTTATTTGTTATATTTTACTTTTTTTAATTATCTACATACAAAAAATCAATGGAGACGGACATTTAATTCTTCAATATATATGTTAATTTCGTAACACTTGTTTTCGATTAAATAATATCGAATAAGAGTAGAATGAGACATTTGCTTAAAAACGAGGTAATATACGTTTCACACGTTTATGTATTTCATTTTATTGTTGGTAGAGTGTATGACTAAGATGCCTTTGATAATAAATTGTTAGGTCAGACTACTACTTTATATCAAAGTTATGACTGACAAAATTGCTAGAAAATCAAATTTTGCGGTTGAGTGCGCGCAGCAAAAACATTTATGACAAAAATGTGCATTTGACTAGCTTTTGGTTATTTATAATATTAAAGGTTGAATCCAACCATGAGGAATCCAACCATGAGGATCCTCTATCGTCTTGTTTCTAGAGCATTATGGAGAATGTAAATCACGAGATATGTTTCAACAGGTTAGGGTACAAAAACTACATACTGGTGCCCACAAAAAATCTAATTTCATATCTTGTAAGACGTAAAAATAGAACCCTCACACTATGACTGTGAGTTTAGTTGAAACTATCTCACTCTTATCCTTTGCACAATTGAGCTATATCCTGCGGGGCCAGGTTATTTATAATATTACTTATACTCTAATGTATATGAGATGCCAAGTTAAAATTAATAGCCGACATGTTAATGGGTGCAAATTCTTTGAATTTGTCATTCGCTTTATTCTTCTACAAACGTAATTGAGCATAAACGATTTTTCATCTTAGATGTATTATATATATAATGTGCATCCACCAGTATTACATTATGATGGCTATATTGACCTGAATTTCTTTATTATCCAATTCTGATTGATAATGAATCCCAGGGCACTACAATATTTGATTGATCATATACCTATGGAAGCGATAAGAAATTTTTTGGCGTTGAATCAATATATTCCATAAGAATTTTCTTTTTATTTGTTTTTAAAATCTACACAATTATGTTCGATCTAACAGTTGACATATGGAACCTTTCATTCTTTATCTTCTTTTTTAAAAGTAGTTTGAATATCTTTAATGAAATCTTTGATGTCATGTAAATTGCTTCGTGATTTTTATGAAGTGGTATCAAATTGAAACTAATTTGAATGCTATATATGATTAAAAAAAATTAATAATAATAATAACGCGTAAACTTTCAATTCTTTGTATTTGAAACGCAAAAGCATGATCTTCATGGGAGTGTCAACTTGCGAGAATTCCATCCCCACCACAGTTAGTGCCATTTTGACCCCTTTATTTGTATACTTAGGTACTCAATTTTGGGTTGGAAACAATCTATTTTATCAACCTATCCATATGGGGAATTGACTTGAGCAGTTTCCTCCAATCATTTACCTACTTTACTCACATTATGATAGGCTGCCTTCTCTTCAAAGAGTTGCGCACTTCGAGCACACAGAGTCGATGCCGTAAGCAATATTAAATAGGACCAATCAATTAGTTCAACTAGAAAAATCTAGAACTAATCCAAATATAGATTAAAAATAAAATAGAATTATGTAAAACAACTTAATAATTGCTTACTTCAATTCACTATAAAATACTATTACGTTTAGTAGTGAATAGCTCGATTTGACCATTGACCATTTATCTTCTCCTTGTCTACGTACCAAACATGATCGAAAACTTGAAATTCCATAATCTTTAAAGTTTTGAAACAATGAAACTTTTAGGGCGCGTTTGATACGCGAAATTTGTCATGAAATTAGGAAAATATTTTCCTAGTTCCTACTTTTGGTTGTTTGATATGCGGAATTTGCCTTGAAAAATATTTGCCACCAATTTCTAATGTACAATCCCTTGAAGCACAAAAGTAGGAAAATATTTTCTTATGATTTTTGTGGGAAATTATTTTCCACCTTGTTGGGTGTTTTTTTTTTTTTTTTTTTTTTTTTTTTTACTTTTTGGTAATGGAAACATATTCTAAATTCAATGGTAAAAAAATTTATCCATTTAATTGACAATTTGTATGAAAAACGAAGTCAAACGAACATAAAAATTTTATGAAATTTTTTTTTTTAATTTTTTTTTTACTTTTTGGCAATCCAAACAAATTTTAATACAGATTGTAAAAAAATTATCCCAAAAAGTAACTATTTGCATGAAAAACAAAACCAAACGAATTAGGTGGAAAATTATACCAATCAAACACCATTAAATCACTTCCCTCTATAATAAATTCTAGGCAAATCACTTTTCTGTCAAACATTTTATTTGCCATTCATTTTTTATCTTTCTATCAAACAGACCCTTATTTCCCTTTGTGAATTTGTGTTGGTCCACGAATTTCCCAGCCAAGGCACACAATAGACTGTTCAATTTAAATGTCTACAACCCACTAGACCATAGGGACAAGTTATGACATTTACCTTAATTTCCACCAACTGTTTCCCACCAATAAGGGTCTTCAATTTTAAATACAGATTGAATATTCACGTGAGGAATGAAAACAACAGGTACACTCAAGGGACCCAAGAAAGTGGCTCCTTTCAACTCCTTTTAAGGCCACAAATGCTGCAAACTTTGGATTGGTTCTATAAACTCTTGTAGTGGAAATATAACGAGTAAAAGTTCTTTATGATACGTAATTGATTGAATAATCTTGAACAATATTAAAAAATAAATAATTAAAAATTTCTTATTAATTTGTTTAATAATACTTACAAAATATATATTTATCGATGTTAAAATGAACATGATTAAATGGATCAGTTCGACCAAGATAATCAAGAATCAATCCAAAAAATGGTCTAATAATGTGTAAGAAATAAAATATTTAGGCTCCATAACAAAATTAGGAACTGGTTTAAAGTCCACAACAAAATCAGCCGATTTAACATAAAAAGTGAATTCGTCCGTACAATTTATTTATTATTTACTTTTAAGTCTTTTTACTGTCGATTAAACTCTTTGAATTGTGACACTGCCTTTTTAGGTCAATGCTCGAAGAATTTTTACAATATCGATACTGATTGACTATTTTTCGTGAGATTTGGACTCATTTTCTCTTTTATCCCTAACCATGCTAGAGTTTCACCTAAAGATGTAATGATATGATTTATTTGTTTCTTTAATATAGTAACTGAGCACAACTTACATTTTATACGTTCAAGTAGCTTAGATATACAAACATATATTTTTGATCGTACGTCTAATTATTATTTTTATTTCAAAGTGAATACCAATCAAACTTTTTGTTAAAGTTTAAACTTTATAATACTACTTTAATTATTTGTAGCAAGTTATTAATTATATAACTTGGTATGAGTAGAGCATATACGGCCACAATTCCAAAGCCAAACCAGGCCCCGTGTAAGTACAATGTGGTCTTGCTAAAGCCTAAAAGACAGCAGAGTCCATAATGACAGGTCGTGGGATGTCTGTGGGACTTATTCATTTTTCTTTAATACTATTTAATAACGTTGAATCCAATTTTTTTTTTTTTTTTTTAACTACTTGAAAATTAAGCCTTTAGTTGATGAAAATTAAAATCAAGATTTTAATTTAAGTCAAAATTAACAATTAATTTTAATCATATATTTTATGGGACCTACAATCTCCAATCGCACATTTAATCAATTTCTATTAAAATTTGCTAAAAATCTGATTTTAATCCCTTTGACAAATAAGCAAAATCATTAATGGTCCGTTTGATTAGGGTGGAAATGGTGGAAAAGGAAATTTTTTTCTTTTTTCATACTTAATTTTGGTGTTTGATTGCATAACTTTTCCATGAAATTTATTTTCACCCATTTTTTAGGTACAACCATTTAAAACACATTTTTCACCTTTTTATTTTCTCATAGTTTTGGTAGAAAAGTGTTTTCCATCTTTTTTTATTTATTTTTATTTTTTGGCAATGGAAAAATATTATAAATCCAATGGTAAAAAAATTTATTCATTTAATTGACAATTTGCAAGAAAAATAAAGCCAAACAAATACAAAAAAAAATTTCAAAAATTAATTTTTTACTTTTTGACAATCTAAACAAATTTTAATACAAATTATAAAAAAAAATTATCCAAAAAATAACAATTTACATGAAAAATAAAGTCAAACAGATTATGTGAAAAATTATACCAATCAAATACCATTAATTTCAATTCCCTCTAAGACAAATTCTAAACAATTCAATTCCTTACAATTCGTTTTCTTTCCACCCAAATTTCACTCTTGCAATCAAAAACACCCTAAATATATTCTTAACAATAATTCGCTATTTTGTCTTCAATTGTGATAGTAGATTGACATTTGAAGCTTGGTGTGTCACCTTTAACCTTAAAAAAAATATCTTCTAGGTCGACATTGAAGGAAGCCAATCACTAAACTTGAAACTTAAAATTTTATCTTTGATCAACCAATAATCTAAATAATTAAGTTTTGGACGACTCGGGCAATATTTTTGATGGTTGAAGTCAGCTAGTACTTAAGTACCTGTCATGGTCATATTAAAATATCTCATAAAAATTAGTTAGCACTTAATTACATGTCCCAGTCAGATCAAAATGCCAAAATACTTGATTTTTATTTCAACAATCGTTCCTGAATATACAAACAATTTTTATAATTTATGTGATCGAAAAAAAAAATCAATTAAAAGGTAGAAGTAAAGTGCACTCAAAATCAATTATTTAGGGAGTTTTGCTAGAGAAAAGGCCCTGTTTCTTTATATTTTCCCTTATTTAGCTCATACAAAACATAAGGAAAACACAAGTTCAAAAAACACTCCATGAACCCTCAAGCATCATGGTGGGGCCAGGAATATTAAGTCCATTGTTGATCCTGATTTCCTTTTAAAAAAAAATCAAAAATCAAAAATCAAAAATCAATTTTTTAACCATACATTTTATGGAATCTACAAATTTTTTCAACTTTTCAATCACAAGTTTAATCAACTTTTATAAAATATATATATATATATATATATATATTACTAAAAATATTAATTTATGTTAGAATTGGGTTGTGAACCGAATCCTTGTTGAGTATTTGATTGAAAATATTGTTGAATGAGTATTAGGAGATGGTAGTAAGTTAGAAGATGTTTTGAAGGAGTCCAAGGTGAATTTGACTCTTATTTCATTTTAAATTCTCCATTATTGATTTTACCTATTGTATTGCAACTTCATCTTATACTAAACTCTTCATGTATTAATTCTCATAGTATGTTAGAGATTCTTTGATTATAGATACGTGGTGCACCCATTACGGCCAAACCCCCATCATTTCACGGCTAGATTGCTGCCGCAAACCACCAACCGTTTGTGCACCACCAACACCATCATTAGTGTCACTCGCGCACGACAGTGTTGCGAACAGTGATCAACATAGAAATAGATGTAGAAGACAGAGAGAAAGGGGGATTGCGCGTCGTCAGTGATGCGTTGTCGTCACGATGATCGTTGGTGCTGGATATGGGGGCGCGAAATGAAGATGAATAGAGTTTTGTGGTGTGGTGTGGTGTGGTGTGGGGTGGGGTGGGGTTGTGGGTGTTAAAGTTAAAGTTAAATTAATTTTATTTTATAATATTAAGACATTTAAATTATTTGATTTTTGTATATGTAAACTTTGCATTTTATTTTTGAAATTGGATCTTGAAAAGTAAGTCCTTGTATAATTTTCACTATTGAAATTGACCAATTGTCCAATTAGTTATTGGTCCAAATATATCATTTGTAACTCCTTGCTAAAGATTATAGTGAATTCTCTGCATCTACTCGTGATTTTCCCGAATTTGAGTTTCCACGTAAATCTAGTTTGCTTTGTAATCCATTATTTTCATATTGCTATTTTTTCTCATCTTTAATTATTGGGCTTGGTTCCAACAAAGTGGTATCAAATGTGTTTCGTTTTTAACAAAGTGATTTCAGATCTGGTCCAGATTATAACAATTTTTATCCAAACAAAACAGGGGCTAAGTTGCACGAGCTTGGTATTGTTATATTGAGAAATTTAGTCCATGTTTGATTTAGTTAAAAAGGAGATAAATAAGACTCATAACCTTTATCAACTCTTTAAATATATATTTTATAAATTTTTATTAAAATATACTAAAAATCTGATTTAAAAAAAAAAAAATTAAACATGGGTTTAATTTGTATAAAATTTACTCGATAAGGATCCTCGGAAGAAGAAAAAATATGTAAAATATCCTAATTGTTCGTGATCCTTTTTTTTTAGTGCCAAGATATTTTCAAGGGTGCTTTCGTGGTCCTAGCCCGAATGCCTTGACGATTAAGTAATTTGAGAGGAGTTGATGCAAGTCGATTATGGAGTGTGACATTTTCTCATGACTCATAGAGGAACGGACAAGGTATTCTGATTCTTTGTGTGGAGGCGATTTGTTAGCCCCTTGAGATGATCGGAACATGCCTTGGTCGTAGTCCGTGTTTGAAAGATATTTTGTTAATATACGATCAGTTTCCTTCAAAAACACGTAAACAAATTTGGAGTTTAATAGTATGAATTTTAAGATTTGTCGGAGGGTTGTCTATCAAGGACTCGGGCGCACGTGGTTACAATTCAAAGTGTACTAATCTAGCATTTGACCTTGATTGAATAATAATGTGCATTTGAACTTTACCAGAAGAAAAAAATTGAAAAATCAAAGGTAAAATACAAATCAAATGGTAGATTTAGTCACTTAACAATCCTTCATATTACGAGTAAAAGATTTTCACAATATTCTATCAATTTTATGGAACTATTCTTACAATCCTAAAATTATTTTCTTTTCTTGCTGGTTTCTAACAGCACAATTTTACCCTAAATTTGGACAACAACATTTTGTAAGGGTAAGTTAAGTGAAATGACATTACTTTTAAACAGAATTCTAAAAAATATAAAGCGTGGTTAGACGTGGAGTAGTAAAAGGGGAAGGTGGAAAAAATTAACTTTACTTGAGACTGTCGTATCAAGAGTTCGAATCCTGAAATATGGATTTGGCTCTTAGGTAAGTGCAAGTGTACAAACAACCTTCTACCCTACACCCTTGAAGGCATAACTTGCGATTTTCTTCTTTCATCAAGGTCCAGAGCAAAGCAAATAGGGGTGCCAGTAAAGAAACATAATTATAAAAAAGTAAAAAAGTCAAATCTACAGAAAAGTCAAATATACAGAAATGTCGTATTTCCATTTTACACTTTTCATTTTCACCACATCCGCACACTCTCTCTAGATATAAGGTTGTTAATTGTTATACATGTGCAGTAATAATATGTAAATGGATTAATCTACTTTGCCCTCATGGATGACCTTAAGTTTGACCTCGACCCCATCATTCCCCTCACATGGAGGGAAAAAATATTAAATTTAATGAGGTGGGACCCGACCTCCATGTGAGAGGAGTGGTGGGGTCGAGGTCATGCTTGAGGTCATCCATGAGGGCATAGTAGCATGGTTGTATATAAATATAGTTTGTCAGAAACGTAAAGCCATTGGATACCGCTCATAAACGAATAACCGATGGATATGTAGAGAGAGAAAGAGATCATTACTTACTCAACGCCTATACATGCATATTTATATCTGTATCTGTATATGTTTGCGTAGTTCTTGAAGTGTGGGGAAAAATGGATGGGAGTAAATGGAGGAAAGTTAAGCTGGCTCTTGGGTTGAAGCTCAACACTTGTCTTCAAGAACCAAGAACCACCGAGGACGCGCCGCCGTTGTCCGCCGGGAGGTTGTCCGACGCCGCCTCCTTGTCCTCGCCGCCGCCGCGGCTAAATCCCACCACGCCTACGCCGTCTTCCTCCGGACTCCGCTTGTCGAGACACTCCTCCAAATCTTTCGAGGTGCAAATTTTACAAAAATATTCCACCTTAATTTATATAAATAATTGTGTATTTTTCCTCTTTAAATGCATCACCACTCACATACTAATATTTGTGCCTATTTTTTAAGGATTAATGCTGATTTCTCGTTTTATTGAAAAGTCATTAGTTTTGTTAAGTCCAAACTCGGGAAACGATTTGGACTTTTGAGATAGAACCAAGAGTGAATATAGGACGAGTTCAACAAGCTGAAACAAGCAATTCCATAGTTAAATTTTTTCTATTTACTGGAAAGATACTAGTCTGATACTTATTTAGTGCTCTTTTCATTTGTCGTGGATCTTGAAATTTCTTTCTAATGGGATTTTCAAGAATCCTTATGGGATTTTTCCTGTGTTGCTAAGAACTTCTGGATTTGATTTTGTTTCTTTTTCCTTTTCTTTTCTGTTAAAAAAAAAACATTTTCTTTTTCTTTTTTCAGTTAATGATTACTTTCTGAATGGATTGGTGTTCGAACATGTTTGAAGAGGGTGGCTGTCATGTGGGGTAGAGGGGTGATGCTAATGGGTGTATAGAAATATGCATATGAGCTGTCTATGATGAGCTTGTATTGTAATGTGGTTTTCAGCTCACTGTGATGAGGTAGGGATAAAGTGGTTGGATTCCCTATTTGAGGACTATCCTGATATAGGCTTAATTCTTAAGTGGGGATGGGTAGGTTTGAGTATTTTGTGCTCTTTTGTTTGTAATCTACCCTTTGAGTTTTTCCACGTTTTGTCCATGGATGTAGTCTGATGTAGACCAACTGCTGAATGGCTACTTATTCTTTCTCTCTTTAATGTTTTTCCTAAATCCCTTTCTGAAGCTTCCGCACAATGGCATCAACATAATCTAAGTGCTTTGCTTAGTGAACAACTTGACTGCCTCAAGGACATGGCATTACTCATTTGGATATTTTCTCAGCCCTTTTCATCAAAAATTGTAGTCTTCAGATTAAACAAAAACTATACAAATTATGAAGTAAATAATTGGTTCAGAGTTTTCAGGCAATAAGTGTCCTCGAACTAAGGTCAAGGCTGTAGAAAGAATAGAAATCTTGTAGTAAAGAACCTTGTCTACTCCTTTTAATTAATAAATAAGTGTATAGCATCCTTTTCATAAAAATCTTACTTTTTAACGGTTAAGTAGGCAGACATGTCCTTAAAAATGATTTTCCAGAAAAAGGCTGGTGTCCTTCGCAATTTTCCCTTCCCTTCATATTTATCCCTTTCTGATGGCTTGAGAGTTTCATTATTGATGTTGACAAGTTGTTATTGATTTGGAATGGTTGCTTTTCATTAAAAGTTCCATCTAGCTTACAAAATCGAGTTAATGATAAGTAAGAAGTTTGACAATAAAAGTCTAAGATAACATCAATTTTACTTTGCTCAGAATGTGTAATGGTTAAATCATATATTTGTCTGTGTACTTCGATTTTAAACTTTGAATCATCTATGTAATTTGATTTTGAACTTTATTTTTTATTGCAGAGGACCTGTGCAATATGTTTGACGTCCATGAAACCAGGCCATGGCCATGCCATTTTCACTGCAGAATGCTCACACTCCTTTCATTTCCACTGTATTACAACTAATGTAAAACATGGAAAACGAAGTTGTCCGGTTTGCAGAGCAAGATGGAAAGAAATACCCCTCCAGAGTCCTGTTACTGATAAACCGCGTGGAAAACCAAGCTTAAACAATTTGTCTTGGCCTCGAGATGATACCTGGTTGACCGTTATAAGACAATTGCCCCCTTCCCGATTGGTCGCCAGTCAACATGTCTCTTCATTTTTTCATCCCGTGGAACCTAGGGTGTTCGATGATGATGAACTTACTAGTCAACTACCTGATGTCACCCTCTCTTCCAGTAATGATGTGACTGATGACCATTCTCTCGGAGTCTTGGAGGTTAAAACATACCCAGAGGTTTCTGCTGTTCCGAAGTCGACATTCCACAATAATTTTGCTGTTCTGATTCATCTCAAAGCTCCCGTTACCACCAGGCCCCAACTTTCTGGAATAGATCAAACTTCTCGTGCTCCTGTTGATCTCGTCTCAGTGATTGATGTTAGTGGTAGCATGGCAGGTAGCAAGCTCGCCTTGCTGAAACGGGCAATGGGATTCGTGATCCAAAACCTTGGCCCTTCTGATAGGCTTTCAGTGATAGCATTCTCATCCACAGCTCGTCGTCTCTTTGCTCTTCGTAGGATGACTGATACTGGAAAGCGCGAAGCTTTACAAGCTGTTAATTCTCTAAGATCCAATGGTGGGACAAACATTGTCGAGGCCCTCAAGAAGGGTGCCAAGGTGATGACTGACCGCAAGTGGAAAAATCCGGTTTGTAGTATTATACTGTTGTCGGATGGACAGGACACGTATGCTGTTAGCAGCCTGTGTGGTACCAATAACAGTACTGATTACCAATCATTACTCCCGAATTTCATGCATCACAATAGTGCTTCCGATTTCCACATTCCCGTACACGCGTTTGGATTTGGTGCAGATCATGATTCAATCTCAATGCATTCCATCTCCGAAACTTCCGGGGGAACGTTTTCTTTCATTGAGACCGAAAGTTCAATTCAAGACGCTTTTGCGCAGTGCATTGGTGGGATTTTGAGTGTTGTTGTGCAGGGATTACGGGTGGAAATCGAGTGCATTGATCCTGTGCTACAACTCATTTCAATAAAATCGGGAAATTACAGAACCAGTTATACATCCGATAGAAGAAATGGCACCATAGAAGTTGGTGACCTATATGCTGAAGAAGAAAGAGATTTTCTGGTAACAACTGATATTCCAATTGACGGATCCCGTGATGAGATATCACTACTAAAGGTTCATTGCATTTACAAAGACCCTGTTTCCACTCATTTAGTAACTCTGAATTCTGGAACTGACGTAAAAATTCAAAGGCCAGTATTAACTGGACAAGGCGTGGTTTCTTTAGAAGTGGACAAGCAATGGAACAGGATCCGATCTACTGAAGCCATGGAAGAAGCTAGGGTTGCTGCTGAACGCCGTGATTTAGCTGCTGCCGTGTCTGTCCTAGAGAATTGTCGTATAAGATTATCGGAAACTATTTCAGCACGAGCTGGAGACAGTTTGTGTCTCGCATTGGATGCTGAATTACAAGAAATGCAAGAGAGAATGGCTAACCGTCGTGTTTATGAAACTACTGGAAGGGCTTATGTTTTGTCTGGATTGAGTTCACATTCATGGCAGAGAGCAACTGCACGAGGTGATTCAATGGATAGTACGGACCTGCTGCACTCTTACCAGACCCCTTCCATGGTCGATATGGTTAACCGATCACAGACTATGGTCTTTGAGAGCTCATCTCCTCGACCTTTTATCAGGCCATCGCGATCTTTCCCTGCACGGCCACGACCAAGGTGACTTCTGTTCTTGTGAAAAATTTCCTCCAAGATTCCATCTCAATGCCTCATTTTGCTTTCTAGTTATAATATTTCAATTCCATTTTTCTTAGCTCAGGACTAGGATGGGGTTGTATAAGTCAAAAGAAATTCAACTTTAAACGTATGTGAAAATAAAATATGGTGAAAAAGAACAAGTTGGGAAGTTAGATATACAAGTTTTTTAGTGTGGTCTATTGATATATGTTTAATCTAATCATTGTTGGGGATACTGTATACTGAAACACTCGTTTGATTCTCTGAATGAGCCTATTTTTCTGGTAAAATATAGTTCTATTTTTCGTATTTCTTTAGGTGAATTATCTTGTCCATTATTAATTTTCTAGTTCATTGTTAAATTTTCGAAGGTTTATGAATTTACGAGAGAGAGAAGGTTTATTTTAACTTAACCGGAAACTCGAACTGAAAACCCGAAGGAAAAATTAATAAGCAGTTCATAAGTTGCTTGTGTGTGTGGCTGGTGAAATGCTAGTCCTAGTATACATGTGCATCAGTCGATTAAAGATCAAAATTCTCGAGCCACGTGCGTTATAGTTGCACTTCAACTCTGCAATCACAAAACTATACTGTTGACGAGATTTTAACTTCTTTTTCTTTCTTAATCTTGTCTACTATTGTTCTATTACCACATAGTATGTTGGTTGTTTCTCTTCATCGAACAAAACAACTCTCTGAGACTAGACAATGTGAAGAAGTCAAGTACTTTGGCAAATCTCTTTAAAGACAATTGAATCTTGTGTTGACGCTCGTCGGTAAAGGCTTAGAGTATCTCCACGAAGCTTTTTAAACATATAATGTTTTTTATTTTAAAGAGTCAACCCTTAAAATTATGTTTCAAAATACTCTTTAAACTAACATTTTAAAATAAATAGTAGATTTGGCTTCAAGATATTTCAATTTTCAATGATGAAAAATAATATAATGGTTTGGAAGGAAGTCAGTCAGTAAAAATAGAAGATGGAGGAAAAACAATAAATATTTTTTGACAGTAGTAAAATTATGTATTAAATATAAAGAGCATGTTGAAGTATTTAAAAAAAATTAAACATATATCAATAGACCACACTGTGGCAATTTTTCGGTCGAAATCCCTTGGAGTTACGAGAAGATTTTGGGTGGTAATTGAAGAGGACATTGTGGGCTTTCCAACGGTATCAAAATTTGGCGATTTCGGTGGTCGGAAGTGGCAAAAAAGTTGCTGCAAAAGTCACAAAAAAACTGAAAAAGTGTTTGTAACTCAATGACCGTTTTTCAAACTTCAATGAACATTTTTGAAAGCGCCCAAAACTTCAGTGACCGTTACTGAAAGTTTTGAATTTCAGTGACCATTTTGTAATTTTCCTGTAACTTTAGTGACCATTTCTGAAATTAACCCTTTGAGTAATGCATTTCTAGGGGTAAAATAAATGAAAAAGAAAGGGAGACGATAGAATTAACGAATTTTTAACGTGAAAGTAAATTGACCTTTCATATTCAACCAAATAAACTTATTAATAAAGTTATCGACTCGTTCAATCTTTAATAAGCAAGCAAGAGACACAAGTCATAACATCCCACGAAGCAAGTTAACAAACAAGTAATATTTCCAAAATCTGTTTGGTACAAGCAATTTAGTAATAGTGACTTTTGAGTGTCCCTCAATTTCAGTGTTTCCGTAACTATCATATGCAAGTTCTAACGCTCGGAATGGACCTAGTTCAATTACAATAAGAACCAATTAAACTTGGTACAAATAAAAATCATGCATGTAATGATGGAGTTGATCGAGACCAAAATCAATTAGTACTCGTTCAGTCTTTTTAAGTGTAAACGGTTGTGTGAACTTTTAAATTTAACTTTCAAATTTAACTTTCATGTCTTTTCGTTCGAGCTATGAAGTGCTAATTATTCTCAATATATTTATTAATTGAGAGTGTAAGAAAATATTTTTGTATTGAGAACCAGAAAATATGTTGTTAAAATCTAGTTCATACTTGGTTCAGTTAAAAAATAAAATAATATTTCAGTCAAATTTAATAATTAATTTTAACCACATATTTCATCTTTTTTTTTATTTTATTTTAACAACCATCTAGGTTTTATTAATGAACCCTTGTGGCGAAAGAATACCGTAGTTATACAAGATTTGAATTTCACAATCACAATCAAAGCAAACTAAACTCCTTGTGATCTAAAATAACATTGGAGGATTTAAAGTCGAACTATGCGGAGAAAAGTCTGGTAAGTTAGGGATGCCCAGTTTATCCATATGTAAAGCTCCTTTAACTGATGATGAGATTGTGGTATAGTTCATCCTGATCTGCGGATCACTAGACGCTTCCAACTTCGACAGGATGTCAGCAACCGAATTATCCTCACGATATGTGTGCTGAACTCTACATGAAATTACAGACAACAAGAATTGTATTTCTTCCCGGTAGTCCTCTAAGTACCATATACCACAAACCTTCCTCCTTATCCATACGCAAAGGTCCTTTAACTGATGATGAGATTGTGGTATAGTCCATCCTGATCTGCGGATCACTAGACGCTCCAAATTTCGACGGGATGTTAGCAACCGAATTATCCTCAAGATATGTGTGCTGAACTCTACATGAGATTACAAACAACAGGAATTGTATTTCTTCCCAGTAGTCCTCTAAGTACTATATACCACAAACCTTCCTCCTTAGCCAATTAATGATAATCAAGTCTAGCTCCACTTCTAGACGATTTATCCCCATCCTTTTAGCATGTCGGAGGCCATATAATAGTGCAGCAGCTTAGCTCCATTATTAGTACCCTCACCAAGTTTTTTAGCGAAGGCAATGACAATATCACCCTTCTCGTTCCGAATAATACCTCCAGCACCACAAATTCCAGGATTGCCCAGGCAGCAACCATCGATCCATAAATTTTCAACTATATATTTCATTAACTTTTATAAAAATATAATTTAAATTTAAATCAAACAGGGGCCTAATTTTATTACAATAATTAGAATCAATAAAAAATTTGTTTGAAACCGAATCGAATTAGCCTATTTGTTTACCTTTGATCTATAGTTAGGATGCTTCTCCAAAATTGCTCAACCTAATTTAGGCGAATTTCAACTTGATTGTCCGATTCACAATAATGTCAATTTATGAGATTTGAAAAAAAAAAAATTAAATATCTGTTGAATGGAAGAAAATTATACATGAAGACTATCAAATTTTGTCGAATATTTTTAAGTTATGGTTGGGTTTAGCACCATTTTTTTAGATTGAAAAATAAGAATTTTTTTTTTTTTTTTTTTTTTTTTTGAATTTTCGTATAATATTTTTTTATTATTGAAGAATGATTGATTGAAAAAAAAGAAAAAGAAAGAAAGGGAGATGGATTTTGGATGGGATCAGACAAGGGACTAATCGACTAAATGTGTATTTTTCCAAATGCAATTTTGATTGAAAAAAAGGGGAAAGAGCAAAATGCTGATATATATGGATAAAATGGTAAATTGAAAAACCAACAAGCACATTTGCTCTTTCAAATCAATTTTGGCCCAAAGTAAGAGCAAAACATTCCTACCGATCTCTCAGGAACAAACACACAAAGGCGGTCCTCTCTTCTCCTTTTCTCCCTCTATCGCCGGGTCAATTTTGTAAGCCTCTCAAAACCTAGTTTCCTCCTTCTACCGTATCTATCAATTTCAATCTTAAATTTTCAATATCATCTTAATTTTTATTTCAATTTTTTGTGCGTTTGTATTGATCGATCTTTCAGAAACAAAACTGTGATACATATTTTCCCTATGAATTTTAGCGCTTAGATTTCGTGTTTCTTAATTTCTTTTCCCTTTTGGCTTATTGTTTGTTTGTTTTTGCTTGAATTTTATTTTCAATTGTTGTTGATGTCGCTGTTTACCAGTACCTTATGCTTTAGGTGTTGTGCCTCTCAGATTGACAACTGAATTAGGAATTATCTTATTTTCTATTTGGAAATGTTGAAACAATTACTTGGAATTTACTTGATATTTTACCCTTTTCTATATTTAGGTTCATTTATTCCCTCTCCAATGTGACATCTTAAGCTCTACCCAGTAGTAAAAATAATAATAATAATAATAATTAATTAGGTAAAGAATTTGGAATGCATCGCTTATTTAATTTACGTGGCTATTTAAAAAGTTCGTTGAGAATAGTTATTAAAGATCAATTAGAATATGAGGTTGGATATGTGGCATTAATTTATTCCCCAATTGTGTGTTGACAGGAATTCTATTTGGTGAGGTGCAAATTCATTTCTGCGAAAGTGGTGGATGCATCTGTGTTGCTGATGAAATTGGTTTCTGCCTAGTGCGTGACCTTTGAGTTGAGCAACTTTTTATCACAATGGGAAACTTGCACCGCAGGTATATAGAACTGTGCATTCTGATTTACAGTGTAAAAATAAATCCAAACTCTTGCGTGCTTATTTTTTCCTTTGCTTCTTAATGCAGTGGGGTGTTTAGGAAGTCGAATGATAGTGCTCGACTCATTATAACAACTTTTATGGGGATGCTGCTTGGATATTTTATAGGTGTTTCGTTTCCATCAGTTTCTTTAACTAAGGTACATTGGCTCAGAAAGTGTGTTAAACTTACTTGAGAGGTCATGTCGCACCCATTTTGCTTATTTTATTATCTCTTTTTTGGCAGATTAGTTTACCTTCAAGTCTCATGTCATCTTTTGATATAGCCTTTAATGATGATCGCCATAGTTCTGCTAGTCGTAGTTTTCCTGAAAATCTTGGTTCCGGCAGTACTCCTGTAACACCTAAGGTACTTCTTTTGCTTCCTTTGAATTCTTATGTTACTTTCTTTGGAACTTGGAGGCTTTCTTTTACCTGAAGACCAGTAATGATTATTCCATTGGTTTATTTATGTGGCTAGTTTCAAAATTAGTTGAAGTTGATGAGTGCCCTTCATCGTTTCATTATTTATCAAATAGAAATGATTATAATGGATAGAAGTACAATGGCTCTCTATGATTGATGCATTCTTTGCTATGCTCGGTTTAATATCTATAGCAAGGCTATGATTCATTTGACTTATCCTGGAGATATATTCATGATTTTTGGTTTCTCAGATCTATGTTCCCACAAACCCTCGTGGTGCCGAGTCTTTGCCACCGGGAATTGTAGTTTCAGAGTCAGATTTTTATCTGCGAAGATTATGGGGTGAACCTAGTGAGGTAAGGATTAAAAAACATGGAACTGGTATCTGCAATGGAATTTCCATAGTTTCTATTTGTCACATAATCCTCATTCTAATGGCAATTTCACTTCTACAATTCTACTGCAATACTTTGATGAGTGGTCAGACTCAAACTTATATTTGCCCTTTCAGATGTTATTTTTCTTTGGTTATTAGTATAGTGTCTGCTCGCAGTCTTGCTATCTTTTCTGCTCCTCCATTTTCCGATATGCATGGGTGACGATAAGAATGATGACATTACGAAGCGTAGTGTATATTCAGTAGCATGAAAGAAATTATATGTAATTGCATGGATAATTTTCTACATGCCTTTATATCAGAATTTGCACCCATTAAATAGAGAACAATACAACGTTCAAAACACTAACAACTAAGAAAAGGAGTCACAGCCACTCCCTATAAAACAGGACAAAATGCCCAAACACCAGGAACTGCTGCCTATATAACCTCCTGCACCAGGACTATTTACTAAATATTATGAGGGTGTGTTTGATTGCAAGCATGTCATGGAAAGAAATTATTGACTAGAACTTATTTGCAAGGAAATTGTCGATTAAATGTGTTTGATTGGCTACATTTTTAATCTAGAAAATGTTGTACTTTTCCTTCTTTTGTTGGTAGATGAGAGAGAGAGTGGGGGGGGGGGGGGGGGGGGGTAGATGAGAGAGAGGGGTTGCATTGCCTAGAAAATAAAATGTTTTCCTCGTTTTTTAGGAAAATATGGTCACACGATCAACTTTTGAAAAATATTTTCCATGAAATGCCAATCAAACATCCCAAAAGTAGGAACTTATGTGAAAAAAGAACATTTTCCATGAGAAATAAAGCCAATCAAACACACCCTAATAAAACTTGTGAAATGGAAATAGAAAACCATTCATTAAACCAACCACGTAATCACTTTTCAAATATGTGCACATAACACTGGAGTATGCTCATAAGATTGCTTTGGAACTTGCAGGATCTGAAACGGAAGCCCAAGTACCTAGTAACTTTTACAGTTGGTTTGGAGCAAAAGAACAATATTGATGCAGCAGTGAAGAAGGTTATGCCGGTTTGAATTTCATTGCAATACTTCTAAATATGATTATCATAGGGTTTCCTAATACTAAGATTTCTTTTGATATATTATTGTAGTTCTCTGAGGATTTTCAAATTATGCTTTTTCACTATGACGGGCAGACCAGTGAATGGGATCAGTTTGAGTGGTCACAGCGTGCAGTACATGTTAGTGTTAGGAAGCAAACAAAATGGTAAGATTCATCAATTCTAGCTTAAGATCTTTTTTAGTTGTTCTATGCATAACCTTGTGAACTAGAGACATTATGAGACCTCTTTTGAAAAGATCAAATGTTTGTGCATTTTTATCAATTTTAGTAACGATTTTCTTGATATCCTGGCATTGTGCCTAGGCCGCCATTGGGTACTCTTAGAAAGTAATGAGGCTGTTTTTAAGATATAAATTTCTCTGGATGTAATTCATAGTTTTTCGACTAAATTAGAACAGTTCAGATTGACTGACAAGTGATCTTCTCTTTGCAGAATATATATTTTCTTTTCCACATTAATGACTTATCTTTATCCTTCATTTTTTCCCCTTTTAGGTGGTATGCAAAGAGATTTCTGCACCCTGATGTTGTAGCTGCTTATGATTATATTTTCATTTGGGATGAAGATCTTGGAGTTGAACACTTTAACGCTGAGAAGTAATTGTTGTTTCTTGCAGTCCCCAGTAATTTCCGTTTTCGTATGTTTTTTATTGTATTATGTTCGTTCTGCTCTCAACTGATTCTGGTCTTTCTCCATTTGGCAGATATATTAAACTGGTTAAGAAACACGGTTTAGAGATTTCCCAGCCTGGTCTTGAACCTAACAATGGACTGACATGGCAAATGACAAAGAGGAGAGGTGACAGAGAAGTGCACAAGTAGGTTTAAAACAGACCCCCTTAAAAAGGAAAAAAACAAAAAACACACACATTCATAGATCTATAGAGGACGAATCAAAGGTTTCATTAGTCAACACAATACTTATTTAAGTTGTTTGGGTCCATGCAAGTTTTTATTATTGGTGTATTTGGATGGTGATAAACAGGGATACAGAAGAAAAACCAGGCTGGTGCAGTGATCCACATTTGCCTCCATGTGCAGCGTATTCTCTCTTTTCTCTAGCTTTTCATTTGTCAAATTGAGAACCCTATTTGGAAAATCAGGAGTACCATTTCGATTTTCTTATTTTTTGGGTCCTTGCTGTCCATCCCTTTGGGTTCTGATCACTGGATGAACTTTTTGCCGCATTTTACGAATGATTAGATGAGTTTGTATACTCCTTGTTTGTGCGTTACTCCATAAAATGTGATGGATATATGATATATGTTCATTTGCTCATCTCATATTTACATAGATATGTTGATTAAATAAATTTAGTATGGTACGTTGTCATTCAGGTAAATACACCAAATTGAAATAGGTGAAATTGGAATAGTATGGTGGACACCTGTTAATTGATTGTGCAAAGATGTGGATAGGATTCTATCACCTTTTTGGATCGTAGACATAGAAGATAAACTAGTAACTACTAATATAGTTTTGGATAATCAAAATGAGTCCAATTGATTTATGTATTAGGCAGGGTGATACTAATTTATCAGTTAATCTCTGAAAGAAATTGAAAATGACATAGACATGGTAAGAACAGAGACATAAGATCATGTAATTTATTGAGGATTGTTGCCTTATGTAGAGTTATATGAAGAAAGAAAAATAGTACAATCCCAGATAACTAGAAAGTTTTGTTGAGATGAGTTGATTTCCTCTGAAAATTGATCAAATACACTACACACACACACACACACACACACGAAAGGATCTTGATATGGACTCAAAATGTACACAAATAATGTACACATTGACTGACTAGGAAATGCCAAGTAATGAATATTTTTTTTTTTTTTTTTTGCTTGCATTCAGCTTTGTGGAAATTATGGCTCCAGTGTTTTCTCGTGAAGCTTGGAGATGTGTTTGGCATATGATCCAGGTACATGTCTAGTTTTGGGAGCATATAACTTTGCTTTACATGTTCTCTTTTTCTATCTATTGAATATCTTCATTCCAGTGCTTTAAATCAACTTCTTATAAGTCTCATTCAGCCTGTAACAGTCAACACTAACTTCTCTATTCATGTGCTTGCAGAATGATTTGGTACATGGATGGGGTTTAGATTTTGCACTCAGAAGATGTGTCGATGTTAGTCATCTCTTTATCTCTCTATTTCTGTTGGTGTGTGTGTACTTGTGCGTGCATGTAGATAACGAGTCCCTTTCCCCCTCCCTATAAAGGAAAAATGAAGAAGGAAGAAAATAAATAATGCATTCATGAAATAGTAGTAGATAATAAGGAAATTGTAGAGAAAAATATGTTCCTTTCCACCATTTGAAGAGTTCCAAAGTCTTCAACAGCATATTGAGAGCTAGCCACACCATATGTGTTATGTTCTGGAATAACAAGTATATTTGTGTTTTTGGAATATTCTCCATCACTTTTGTTTTGCCCCTGCAGCCTGCTCACGAAAAAATTGGTGTTGTTGATTCTCAATGGATTGTGCATCAAGTAATTCCATCTCTTGGAAAGCAGGTCTGTCATCATCAACTTGTTAATCTCTTCATAATCATATTTCCATATTTTTCTGCTTTCTCAGCATTCAGATTCGATATTGAAATTTGTTCATGTGACAATTCCTTGATCTGGTCTCTCCATTATCTAAGAAAGAAAATCCTGTATACAAGGAGTATGCATATTGCTTGTCAGCTTAAAAGTTCATCCACCTGCTCTGCATGTTGGGATGATTTAATATTAATACATACAGCCCATAAATTGATCCATTTTTCAAACGAGAGGATACCAAGAGCAGACGTTAAAAGTACTTCTGGTTGGAGTTCCTTCAAATTCATTCCATTGAGGGCATTGAAGAGTTTTATCCTTGTTTATCTCCCTGGTTTTTGTTTCTTTTGCATATGCCATTAGATCAACAAAGTTTATTTACTTCCTCAATTTGTTTTCTTTAGGTTATAAGTGCTTCTGTTGTATTAGAAAGTCAATTTCGATGATTATATCGAGCTGATGTGTCTCATGTTTGGTAGTAATAATTTCACTGTGTGTTTATCCATAATATGTGAAAATGTGACTGCTTTTTGCCTTTCACATTGTGAACCAACCCTGAAGTGAATGAGATGTTCTGCACTTGGCTGTCAGATTAAAATCGATGGCAACATTGGCCAGACATTTGAAAAATTGTGTTGGACGTGCACAACATGTACTTGTTGCCCTGATATCATATAGTTGATAGATACATGAACATCTACCCTCTTTTCTGGCCTTGTCCCCTATTGGATGTCTATGCTGTCACTATTATATTCCTCTTCAGACATGCTTTTATTTGTAGTTTCTATTTTTTTTATTTTTTTACCTCTTTTTTTTGTTTCTCTTTGTCTGGTAAATTTTTACCGTCTCTAATTCCAAAATCTGAACATTCAGGGTCAATCTGGGAATGGTAATGCTCCATGGCAAGGGGTATGTATTTTCAATTTCTCTATATTGTCTAATGGGCGCTGTACTTTTGGTTTCCCCTGGTGATTGCATTGAACTAGCTGAAATTTTCCTTCTCTCAGGTACGAGACAGATGCAGAACTGAGTGGGCAATGTTTCAGGATCGCCTCGCTAATGCAGACAAGAAATATTTTGCACAGCTTGATAATAATTAACTAAGCTATTCTCCTGATCTTTCTTGTATATTTTGTTTTCCTTATCCCTCTCCTTGGAGACGTTTCATAGTCCTATTCTTTTACGTGAATTTTTTTACCTCTTTTTAGTTGTAGGCTAGCAACTTTACGAGCAGTGTAACAAATATGGTCAGATGTTGGAGTACTTACGGTGTTTGTGCATAAGTAAGGTTTAGGGAATTTTGATTTTTCTTTTGCCCTGCTGTTTTTAACAATCTGTAATGCCGTCACTAGAGTTGTGCACAAAATATTCTCTCCTGAAGTTGACATAGGGGAATTACTCTTACGTAATTTATGTTGAGTTTTGTCCTCTTTTTTACTCCCTGCGAAAATGCTGTAATGTACCAGCAAGCAAGAGTATGGGTTTACAGGTTCCACTCCTTCTGGACAAGCGAGCTGTGTCGGGCCTCACTCTCCAGGGACGTGGAATTACCTTTCAGGAAATTTTAAAATTATGGGTTGGGGCCGTGTGGCGAACCAGTGCTGGGTCTCCTCTTTCTGGTGGGTTTTGCAGGGCCTGTAAAAAAATGTGAGCCTTGTTGGATTTCTGTCAGGTGGTTTGGTTTGGCTTGGCTTGGCTTGGCTAGGCTGTTTACACCTGTATAGCACTGAAAAATGTGCCAAATAGGCGTCATAACCCTAGCTTAGAGCACATTTGCAATGGAAAAATGTTCAATAATGCGGTAATCCTTGATAACGCGGAGGATAATAAATGGAATTACCAAGTGATTATTGGCATGTGTGCAAGGGTCAATGATTGACAAATTACGTACGTCGTGCTTAGGCATGTTTCTTGAAGAGCTGGTCAAGCCCTCAGAGTCGAAGGCTGGTTTAGGTTATGGGATGATGCTAGATTATAATGTGAGAAGATAATCTTCAAGTTGGAGATATATGTTGAAAATAAATTAGACGACTCGATGTTTGTATTTGATGTGTAGATGAGTTACTTTTTTCTACTGAAGAAATTGCCTTTCTGTTTAAAAATGGCTAAATTTTGAGCATCTCTCGATCGTAAGGTGGGTTTTGGATAGGGGGTTAAGTTAGGTGAGCCGCTCGTCCCACTAGCGAGTTGAGTTAACTTAGCTTGTGTCATGAGACTAGTTATGGGCAAAAGGGTCGAGCAGCAATTTACTTGTGCAAACCAGCTCACTTGCGAGCTAGTTTGGCAGTGAATCGAAAGTTGTTCATTTTCTTGCTTGCGAGCCGATTTACGGGGCTTGACTAGATGAGCAGTCTGCATGGCTGCTAATGCAGTCAAATAGGGAATTTTTTTTTTTTTTTTTTTTTTTTTTTTTTTTTTTTTTTTTTAAAGTTGGATCTATAAATAGAGCGTTTAGAAATCAAATTTTATCATATTTCACTTTCAGCGTTCTTT
The DNA here is from genome assembly GCA_019395295.1 of Osmanthus fragrans. NCBI lineage: Eukaryota > Viridiplantae > Streptophyta > Magnoliopsida > Lamiales > Oleaceae > Osmanthus > Osmanthus fragrans. The sequence continues at coordinate 22,976,803 of CM033343.1, read as the reverse complement.
GTAATCTTTCTAATATATTGCTCTGAGCTCTTCAGTAGTATAGTTTTGCAAATGTCACTCTCTTGATTTCATAATTCGTTTGGAGTTAATATTTTTTTCACTCTCCAGATTTCATAATCTCTATTTCTATTTTGCTCGTTGAGTTATACGCAATTTATGTAATGGCTAGCTCATCTTCTTCTTGGAATAAAAATGATTTGTTCAATTATCAAAGATCCGACTAACAGATCAATTTTATTATGATCCTTGGTAAGATTAAAGAAGAATTAAAGTTATTCTTCCAAAAATACGAAGATAATATTTCTTTAGCATTTGATCTTATGTTTTATGTTGGCAATAATTGGTACATTTTATTTAATAGCATTGTATCTTGATGATAACAGTTTGATTCTTGTAAAGAAATTATATTTTGTTAAATACATTGCATCCGATGAACCTACTATTCACGTTGCATAAATTATTGCACAATCTTTACAAGATTTTAACTTGATAAATAAAATAATTATGTATCTTGTATACATACATGGTTAATAATACTATTTTAGGACATCTACAGTGATTAATTTTTCTTTTCCTTATGTTATAGTGCTAGAATATAATTATTATGTTAAATTTTTACAGTCAATTATACAATATGATGATCGTATGTTGGAAGGTGTTTATGTAAATTGGGAAATATAGATCGGAAGTATGGAGTGATAAATGTCAATTTCATCGTAACTTTTCTCATAATCTCCAAAACAGTATTAATGGAATTTAATTTAATTTTTTCAATATAGATTTGAACAAAATTATAATAGTCTAGAAACTTTATTTTGTTGTGTACCAAATATCTTTATTCTAATTGCAATGTTCAATCTGTTACGTCTCGTCACATGTGGCTCCACGTGTTCGACTCATTATTGCTATGGACCCTGTCCTCCAAAGCACTGTGACCAGAGGCTCATGGGCCAAATCTTCGAGGCCAACCTATGTTCACTCAATCAAAATGTACCACGACCCAGTTTCAAGGCGCTTCATGTCTGAAGCTCTTTATGTCCGAGGAGCTTCAAAGAATCTAGATCCGAGGCCCCTCTCATTGACGACCTGTAAGAATAAAATGTGCACTTGAGTGAGATCTTAGTGGAATGATTGATGTAACTTATGTAAAGAGTTGAAGTGTGTTGTCGTATCAATAGAGTGGCTGTAACTTGTAATAACATTAAATGCGTCCTTGTTAGAGAGTCAAAGTGATGACTAGAATGTGATGTTTCAGTTAAGGAGATGAGTCCACGTGTATTATGATCCGAGGGCTTCAATCTTACTTGTAATACTATAAATAGTTCCTCCCATGCAATGAGAGGGGGATAATGTAATTTAGAATACAAAAAATTACTTGGAAGGCAAAAGGATATCATTTTCTCTCTAACGACTTGTTCTCAATTACAAACTCATCGGTTTATATCGATCCATTTACATACGATCGATGATTATTTTACGATCGACATCCTTTCATTGTTGTGATCCAAACGTCACCATCTCGTGTCCTAAAGAGCTTCTCCCATGCCCCATTTTCGATACATTCTTGACTGATTATCCGTCATTGCGTGTTGGACTGAGCTTGCGTGGACACGAGTGAGTCCGCCATCTATTGTCCGCGTAACCCTAATCGAAAATGAGGTCCACACAATCCTCATCTCAAAATGCGTGGCTGAACATTAGTTTCATTTATTTCAAAATAATTTAAATTTTATCTTCTAAACAAATAAGCGATATTATGAGAATGAATTATAGAATTATGTAATATGTACTCTGGTTTGAACAACACCGATTGAAGTTTTCTTAAAGTTCAAAATGTATGAAACCAACATGCTTGGAACAACAAAATGGAACAAGATATTAGTAAGGTCGACTTCTCCAATATACTTCAATAGTATTATTGTGGAATGCACACAGATATCAATATTAGTATTGTAACGATTCGAGTCTCTCTAATCAAGCTATTATATTATACGTATTGTTCGCTTTGAGAGAACATATACTCTCTTATTCTCACACAACACTTTGTTGCGTTCCCCAAGATTCGAACTCAAAATATTTACCTCTCACGACACACTTAAAATGAATCATGCTACCAATTGAGCACATTTAACAAAATTGTAGCCCCTGTTTGGTTGTCATTTCTGGGGAGAAAGTGCATTTTTGAATAGTTGATTGATGGAGAATGTGGTTAAAAATTAAGAAAAAGTTTTGGATTTGTGTGTAATATTATTTTATTGAAGAATATGTGTTTGAAAAGAAGAGAGAAAAAAAATGTATTTTTGGAAAAAAATGACTACCAAACAGGGGCGTAGTGTAATAATTACCGTTAATTCATGAGAAGCTATATTGACACAGTTATTTCTCATAAGTGCATCACGTTGTATTAATGGTCCTTAATCTTTACTTATGCCATACTTGTGTCCCTATCTTTTTTAATCGCATTCCATATTCTCAATCTTCTTAGAGATGACAAAAATTGCCATCCCCAACCTATCTCGCGTTGCTCCGTCTTGAATTCCTGAACATGCCCCCAAATTTTTTTATATTAATTTAAATCACAATTTTAAATGAAAAATAACTAAATAAGACAGTAAATGAGACATGTCCCGCCGTATTGCCATCTTGAACCTTCCGTTAATTAGCACATATCGTCCCTGATGAAATTCTCATTCAAAAATTCTGTTTAGAGGCCATAAAAAGACTTACATGCCCATAATATTCTTTAAATAAGTAAAAATACAAAAGGTTGGACTAAATATTTGCCCCATATTTTGAAGGAGTATGCTACATGTACACAATAGTATACATAACACTCTACACCTCTCTCACATGGAGGGGGACCCACATATAATAAAATATTTGTGGGCCCCCTCCATGTGAGAAATGTGTAGGGTGTTATGTACACTATTGTGTGTACAAGTAGATTTATCCTATTTTGAATCATGCTAACGGAATTTTTACACGAAAACATGTGCTAATCAATGAAAAGTTGATGAGAAAATCATAAGAATGTGGTGATGAAAAGTTAAGGACAAAGTGTGATAATAATTAAAAGTTATGGGCATTTAATGTAATTGAAATGTGGTGCACTTATAAATTGCATACTATATTTTGCAAATTTATTTTATACATCTAAAGAAATCAAAATAACCTTAAGGGTGCTTTTGATTGCAAGTATGAAATTTGCATGGAAAAAAATAAATTCTAGACAATTCAATTGCCTAGAACTTATTTGTATGAAAAATAGTAATTAAATGTGTTTGATTGATTTAGTTTCCAACCTAGAAAATATTATATTTGTTCATTTTTTTTATTGGTAGATAGATGAGAGAGTGTGGATAGATAAAAAAGGGAAAGTGAAAGTGAAATACCTAAAAAATAAAAACTATTACTCCTTAAAGAAAGTATTTTCTTTGTTTTTGAGGAAAATATGGTCACGTGACTAAAAGTTGGAAAATATTTTTCATGAAAAAAATTGTCAATCAAACAACACTCCAAATGTAGGATTTTGAATGAAAAAAATGACATTTTTTTCATGAAAAATAAAGTCAATCAAACACACTTTAATTGAAAATAACAAATCAAATCATGTATGTTATATTATACAACACACTACATACCATTTTATTATTCTTCACATTTTAATTTCTATTACTCTTTCATCAAAAAAGTTAATTTTCTTCTCTTACGTTATCTTTTCATAAATTAATTTTATTTCTTTCAACATGAATTTCCCCAACGTATTTGTGACAATGGATCCCCTCTCAAACCTTGTACATTATCTTTGAAAATTTTCCATTGATTGGTAGAAGAGGAAAACAAAGTGTAGATTAATTGTATCACTCCAAAAAAAGGATACAGCTTTCAAACAACAATTCATCATATCACATGATGTCATATTAAGATTATATGAGTCACATGGAGTATAGAAAGCTCTGTGATTCATTTCTAGTAAACTTCTTTGTACACACTTTTGCGTCTCCCGCTCATGTTAGATCAATTGTCATACGCTTGCCCTCTAATATCTTCAATATTAAGATCAATGTTGATTAAAACCTTTTGAAACTCGTTTGCAAGTCCAGATCCTGATGTGTCATGCATCTTAAAAAATTCAAGCCAAGATTCTTCCACTATCGATAAGTTTGTTGAATTATCTACACATAATATTACTAGAGACGTTTTTCCTTGTGACTTGCATTTAGAGTACAATCAAGTATAACTGAGAAAATTTTGAATGTTTAACTTTCTTGATAATTGAACTTCTCACCTCATCAGCTAAAAATTGTATCAATTCATTTTGAATTTTTTTATCGAGATATGTATATTAAATCTCGCGTGCTTTAATACGTTGAATGCGCTCTTGCATTACTTGATCAAACTTAGCGATTATTTCTACCATTTGCAAAAATAGACCATTGTTCTTAACATGAAGTGTCTCATCGTCTCCTCAAAATGCTAAGATGTTTTTGGCAAGTCTTTTCACAATAGTGATTATCCTTGTTAACACATGCCTTTAATGTTCTTTTTATATATTGATCACTAATTGCACATTTTTGTCAATTGTATTTTTTGTTTGAAATCCATTTTCCAATTCAATCCAACTAGTCATGCAACGTAAATGCTCCTCATTTCCTTCATGACTTTTAATAAACCAATGCAAATTGTGTCAATCCTTATATCCATCATTACCCAGTTGGCCAATCTTATTAGAAGTTTTTGGTGTTGTAAACAACTTGCAGTAAAAGTAAAAGATCATTTCCTAGATATTGAATATACTAGCCATCTTCTATCAATTCTATGCCCATTTGGTAGTAATCGATTATATAGTAAAGAATCAAAATGTCTATTTGCACAATCTTTGGGAAACGCGATGTTATCAACTCTTTTTGGACTCATTTCAACTAAATAATCCATCATTTTTTTTATCAATATTTTTTCAATTCCCAGACCCTCCAAATTCAAAGAAAAGATACTCTCTTGATTTAAATTTTTACGTTGAACGTCATCTTCTTCCTTCTCATTATCTCATTTACATTGACAAGTTGAATCACTTCTTTATTCTTAGTAAATTCATTCACATCATTTTGATTGAAGTACTTGTCAATATCTCTTGCTTGACTTTGAATTAATGCCAACTCATTTCATTTTCTTTTTCTTTTTTGAGCTCCATACTCATATTTAGGAGGTACCATGACATATGAGTATGTGTGCCTATACAATTGATCATACGATGAAATCTAACAAAAAGTCAATATAACCCGACAATGGTGCAATACTACAATGCCATTTTTTATATGTTTATAACTAAGTAAGGACAAATCATTGCTCACCTGTGAAATAGGACTTGAGCAAAAATTATGAAATGACACGATGCGACATTTTGAGAATTCCACCGTTACAACTCACAATTCTAAAAGCAAAATTTAACATCAACCACAACAGCCAATTAATTGTTGAAGATAAATTTTATCCCTGTACTATTCTCCAACAACAAATTATCAAAAACCCCTATGTGCTTTCTTTGAGTTACAGTTGAAAGCATGAGAAAAAGTGGCAAACAAATACTACCCAGTGCCAGTGGCCAATATGGCAGGACCCAAAAACTCCATCTTATCACCAATAATAAAGATAAATTTCAATAAAATAGCCCCTATTCAATTCACTTCATCTCGAGAAATTCTTCGATGCAAAAAAGAGAAAAAAGAATACGTAGAAATCATTTATGCCGATAGGCAGGCAGTGGCATGGCACGATGACGACAGACGGTTGAGAGAGAAGTGAGAAGACAAAAGATGGCGTCGCCAAGCTGTCAAGGTACGGGAGGGTAACGTGGGTTTCACCTTTCTCTGATTCTTCTCGGCTCTCGCATAGTCGCACGAACCGGGACAAAGGAATGAAGGAAGACGGGTAGGAAATTAGGAATTAGGTATTTTTTTTTTTTTTTTTTAAATTGAGGCCCTTAAATTTTCAATAAGTCTACTTGTACATAATGGGGTGTACCGAATGGTGTACATCCCCCTCACATGGGTGGGGAACCCACTCGAATTAATTGTATTTTATTCATGTGGGCCCTCCATCCATGTGAGGGGAATGTACATTATTCGGTACACCCTGATGTACCGCTAGCAAGGTTGATAAATTTTTGGGCCAAAATCGGCTCAGCATTTATGTTCTCAACTTTTTTTTATTCATTATTGTCTTCAACTTTTTATTTATTGGCACATCTTATCCCTATGACGGTTTTCGTCCAAAAAAATCGTTATGAAGTCATAAAAAAACTTATTCGTCATCATATTTTTAAATAAGAAAAAAATATATCGAAGTTTGACAAAGTATTTTTCTCTCATTTTAAAGCATACGTAGAACAATTTGGATTGAAATAGTTATCAGGACACGATGTACTGGTTAATTGAATATTAAGAATAAAAATGTGATGAAAAAAGTTGAAAACATAAGTGAGACAATGAACAAGAATAAAAAAATTTAAATCCTAATTATAATGTAGCGTAACAAACAAAAAATTGCGATTTGAATATAATTACTCTGGTTGATTTGAAAAGCTTGGCTGTTTTCTTTTTAACAGACAAAATTTTCACCAGACGTCATCCAATTTACAAGTTTATTCAATATTGGTCACTAGAATTGATTTATTTTAATTTAATCGATTAAATTATATTTTTATTTCAATTTAATTATTCTAAGTTGTTTGATGTAGAATTTTTTGAGAATATATTTTGTGAAAATGATTTTTTTTTTTGGAGAATGTCATAAAAAAAAGTAGAAAAAAATAATGTATCCATGTGTAAATTTTTTTAAATTTGAAAGAAATAAGAATCTCTACCAAGCAGGGCTCTATCTACAACTATTATCAAAATCGACGGAATCCATGATCTTACTTGAATCTTTTTTGCAACAAATTTTTTATGTGTTACAAATTTCAAGTTTTTTTATATTATAATAAAGTAGTTTTCAAATGACATTGATTTACATATTTTGCCTGTTCGTTTAGCACTTGTTTGACACTCATTAAAATTTTAATTCCTACTATCTTAAAAGAGGCAATTCACCATTTACTATTCATTAATCATTCATGAAGTATTTCTTTATTTTCCATTTTACCCTTACATTTTTGGCAAACTAATTGTGTTCACAATTGTTAGGTTAGTTTGCATTGTTCATAGGCCCAATAGATTTTACTCTCTACTTTCATTGTACATAAGACCCAATAATTTCTCCATTTACACTTTGTATTTTCTCTTCCATTCATTTGTATTCGTCTTCGAGTGAAAGAAGAAAACCCTAGAAAACACATTTTTATGTTCTTAACTCTCTTCCACAGAAATGTTTGCAGATTAACTTGTGTTTCTCATTCCCTAATCTATCATGTGAGAGTTCTTGTTGATTTTCTACCTATTTTTTGTTGCGCGGAAATTTTCATTGGACTTTGACATGGGTTTTAGCGACGAGGAGGAAGAAGAAGAAGAAGGATACGTCGCAGCGGCCGACACGATGAAGGTGGAGCTCAAGCGTGAGATCGAGAACAAAAGTACTTCAATCATCAAGTCTGCCATCTATGTCTCTATTAGGGGTGTAAGCAGTCCGATTTTTACAGGTTTTGACAGATTTTCAAATCAAATCGTTTACACCAGTTTGAGAAAAACTCAAACCTAAACCAAATCATTTTGAATGGTTTAAAAAAAAAAACTCAAATTAAAACTTTAACGGTTTGGTCCAATTTTAAACCGTTGATTTCAAAGTATATTTTTTTTGTCCATCTACTTTTATGTCATTTAAACATAAACCTAACCAATTTTAAAGATGAATAGTTGATTGGCTGCTCAAAGCCTCGAACCGAAGGAGGAGGCGTCGGTTATTGAGATTACAGAGTTCAGATCTTGAGAGTAGTTATGGGAGAAGGAGGCGTCGAGACTGGATGGGCGGAGGCGGCGAAGGTGAGGTCGTGTCTCGTACGAGGAAGAGACGCTAGTGGAAGCCTGGAACCGTGGAAATTGGAACAGAATGAAAGGAATGTAATGGTTAGGTTTTGAATTTGATAATTGATACTTTGATTTTCAATTAAAATAAGAAATGTATGAGTTATGAATTATGTCATTATGGGTTAGGCAGTTGGGCTAGAAAATTACCTATTCCAATTGGGTTGAAAAACATAAAATTGATATTATTATAATTTATATATAAATTATAAATTAGGATTATTGAGTAATAATAATAATTATAATATATATGTAGTAGAAAATTAGAAATTGAAGAAAATTAGATGACAAAACTATTGAATTTTACATATTTGGAATTTTGGATGAATTTTCAAAAAATTTCATTTTTTATTTTTATATATATTTTTTCGTCGGTCTGGTTTGATTTTAAACCGTAATTAAAATTCTCAAATCTAAACCAAACCGTTTTTTGTTTGGTTTAAAACCATTTCCTTGACGGGTTCACGTGGCACCAAATCGACGATTTCGGTTCGATTTTTCGATTTGATGATTTTTGTTTTTATGCCCTATGCCCTCGTAACCTCTTTCAACTTATTGTATGTGTGTGTACGTAGGATATGCACGTTGTAATTTATTTTAATTCTTCATGTTTTCGAAAGGCTTAAGAAAGCCCAATTTACATTTTTTTGGAACTTTTTGGTTCTAAGAATTAGGGAAATCAGCTTATTTTTACACTTGAGGAACTTTTTTGCTATTATGTACGCAGAAATTTGCGAATCCATCTCAAGATGGTTTGTTTTATCAGTTTCTTGAACCCATTCTTTGTGATTCTCGAGAACGGTTTGATGTAAAAAATTGAATATTTTGCCTCTTTTTTCTTTTTTCTTTTTTAACCCCTTCTCAGCTTAAATTATTGGAATATTATGGTATCCTTGTTTTTTAATTGATTTGATTTCTTTAATTTGGCTTATTTGTAGATATCTGATTTTATTTCTCCTTCTTCGCACTTACCATGTTTCTTTTGTTATATCTGATGTTTGGTAATTTGAAAATTATAATTAGTACCTGTGATTACTGGAAATTTTGGTTTACAATTCAAAAGGGGTTTTCAAACATTGGCCATGTCCAAAATTAACTGTTTGACAATTCAAATTTAACATTCTAAATACAATATTTATTCATAGGTTCATACTAATGCAAAATCGTGGCCTTAAAGCTAAGATGGTTGGGCGGGTCATCACGCTAACTAAATATGGGATCAATTTATTAGCTATCAGAAGAACTAATCCAGTTTTCTACAATGAATTTCAAAGGATGTTTTCATCAGGTCAATTAGTAAGTTTTAACAAAAAAATAAAATTATTCTGCTTTGTTCTTTAAAAGCTTTGATGAGAGATTAATACGCCAACCTTGGAACTTTAAACATCATTGCAATACTATGATAGTTATCAACTGTGATGAGGATGACTGTTATGATCTCCTTGGATACCGTCAACAGATTCTCCTTTCCCTCTTCCAAGTCATTCATTTCCTTGCTACAGTATTTCAATTTCTTGATTTCTTAATTTTGATATTGAAGCGTCTGTCAAAATGCCAATACCTCGAAATGAAGAAAGCTTATTACAAGCTTTCTCTTAAATAACAAGTTCTGCCCATTTTCTAATGATATTTTATTTCTTTATTTTTTTTGTTAAATGTAGTTTTTTTATTGATTTCTTAGGTCTAGTTATTCGGATTAAAATACTGATCCGGAATCAAACTAGTTGTTCGCGAAAATTGTGAATGCTTATGAGGTAATTATTTACTTATTTTATTCCAAAAATTGATATCATTAATTTTTTAAGGTAAATTTATGCATTTAAAAAGCAGATGTTGATTCATTGACCATGATTTGCTTACTATTTCATTCGATAAAGTTGTGACGATGAATTACTTGATTTCAGATAAAATGTTATGTTTCCATCGTGGTAGACTTAGATGATAAATTTGTTTGTAGTATAGAAAAACTGATGAAAATCTTTTGTCACATTTCTACTTCAAATATTGATTACTTCAAGATTGAAGTGGTTTTGGTAATTTCGTTGCTATATTGTGGTGATGATAAAGTTGTGGCTATCTCAATTTAAGATTAAGCCCGTGTTTGAGCCCCCCCCCCCACCCCACCTTCACCTTTTTTTTTTTTTTTTTTTTTTTAAGAATGTGTGTTTGAAAAAAAAAAAAAAAAAAGTTTTCGTTTACGTGTAGTATTATTTTATGGAATACAGTATGATTGAAAGTAGGAGAGAGAAAAATATCTATGATAGAGTTAGGGGCTCAAACAAGGGCTAAATGTAGGGTTTAACTAATTGATAGCAATAACATAATAACTGGTATGATAGAATTTGTGCACTTCATTAATTGCTTTTGCATTTGAATTTGCCAATTTGATAGCAACTTGCCAGTTCTCATTGGTAATCCATTCTCTTACGGAGCATTCTTTTTGCCATTCCAGTTCGAATTATGGAGTAATCTTTTACTGGCCACTTTCCAGCTTTCTGTCGATTTCTGAGTTTCTTATTCTTGGAAATTTAGAAATGCTTTCTTAGTTGATTCCATAACACATTTTTCTTGGTTTTCTACTAAAATTATCATATTTTTTTATTTTGTTTTTATACTTGTAGATGGGTAAGTGTATCACAATTATGTGCTTGCTTATTCTCTTTTTGCTTCAAAACTGTATGGCTAGTGTTCAAAATAAAGGGAACTTGAGGCCAGGTTTTCAGGGATCTCAAATGTTTTGGATCAACAATGATGGGTTGTTTCTACTATCCAAGAATTAAAATTTTGCTCTTGGATTCACCACTACCTAAAATGTTACTTTTGGTGTTTGGCGATAATGAAAACGCTTATTTACAACGCGGTGGATCCACAATTTGGTCCACAGTTACCTCTAACAAAGCTGTTTCTGCAATGTAATTGCTGGGCTCGGGAAATCTGGTTTTGCGTGTATATGGTGGAAGCGTAGTCTGGTAGAGTCTTGCAAGAAAATGTAGTGTTACTTTTGCCTAAAGTTTGGTCACCTGTGTTGTGTAAACTATACTAGTAGCGGACTGACGAGAGAAAAGAACAGTAAGCAATATGACTTTTTTGAACCTTTTTTTAACTTGTAATTTGTCGTTTTTTACTTTCATGTCTAGTTTTTGAATTTATGAGAAAAACAATTATGTCCATTTTCAGATTTGTGTAGTTCATATTAATTTGTAAGGTATTCTAATACTCTATACCAAAATGATTTACTTTACACCGTCGATATAAACTATGTTATTGAGTTGGCATTTGAACTTCTATCTCGATAGTTCACAATTACCGAGATTGCATTTAGCCCTTGTTTGATGCTCATTATTTAAAAAAAAAAAAAAGAGTTTTGAATAGTATTTTTATGAGAATATGTGGTTAAAAGGTATAAAAAAGTTTCAAATTTATATACAGAATATTTTATTGTATGAATGTGTGTTGAAAATGATTTTGTAGCAAAAAGAATTTTAAAACAATTTGCACCAAAACAGGGGCTTAATGAGTATGATGGAAAAACATTCTTGATGAAGCATTAATTATGTTTATCAATGCTCAACTGGATTTTATGGAGGATATTGCTATTTTTATTTTAAAAAAATTGCAAAACCAATTCAAATGAATGAATAATAATTTGTAAATTAATATCAGCATATTGTATTTAGCAATTTCAAAATAGTAAGCTATAAGATAAAAATATTAAATAATAAACGACATTAATGAGTAATAAATGCATGCAAAAATGTATCTACAAGGGTAATTTGGACAATTTGCACCCAAAAATGACATTTTTGAACACCTTTTCAAAAAGTGACATTTTGTCGCAATTGATAATGTAGGGATATCTATGCAAAATTCCTTAAATTTATTTGCTCAACTAAATTTTAATTGTACTTAAGTCCATAACCTTTGCTCATGTGTCACTTAGTCCTTAAATTATTTTTCATTTAATTCTTATATTCAATCTTCCTACATCTCGTCCTTGATGATTGCCTATATCTAAATATTCTGTTTGCGTAATTTGAAATGAGAGAAAAATATGTCGCATTTTTATTATTGTTTTTTTTTTTTAAATACAGTGAACAAATTGTTGAAATTATTGTTTTTTAAATAAAGTAAAGTAAGTTTTGGTGGCCAAAACATGGGCATATGCGACTACATTGGCCTGTGTGGCATGCGGTCGCATAGTGACATGCAGGGCGTATAAATATTGACTTATGCGATCGCATATGATTGTTTTATGTTGTCTCATAGAACAATGAAACCACTGGCGGAGGCAGGGGGTCCTGGGGGAGTCCTAGACCCCCCATTTTGATGACAAATTTTTTTTTTCTTTTTGATTTTTTTTTTTAAATTGAAATGATTGAAGAATGGTAACTTCTCTTTTATTACAAATGAACTTACGAAAAAAGCTAATCTTATTTCCTCCACTTATTTTAGGTTAATTCTCAACTTATTAGCAATGTCTACACTGATACACTATACGCAGAGAAGATAAATGACTCAATTAGTGAGTTTTTATTTCCTCTCATTTTTGTGATTTTCTTCAAAAAAAAAAAATCGAGGGCAGCACCCCGTTGCCCCCCACCCCTTCACCTATGTATTTTTAAATTTGGACCCCCCACTTTCAAGAAGCTGGCTCCGCCACTGAATGAAACTAGTCGTTAAGGTCGATTTTTTGGCGGCCTTTGAAGAAAATCTTACAACTTTTCGTGTTTTTTTGGTACTATTTTCGTAGGTGTTGATTGAAATCGATAAATATATGATAGATTTTCACATCGTATAATTAAAAATTCAACACTTGAGATCAAATTTTCATTCCTCTCTTCATATTCAAATTTCTTCCAAAAGTGTTGTTAAGTTTTGGTAGAAACAATAAGTGTTTAAGTATTTTTCTATTGCAAGACTTGATTAATCCTACAATATTTCATAATCGATTGAGGACAACGATTACGTGTTCAAGCCTTCATATTATATTTCTATCTTCTTGTTATTTGTTCTTCATTTCTTCTTCATCCCCTTTGTGTGGAAAACATTATTCCAACAATTCTCAAACGATATTTTTCAATAGAGAATGAAACTACTATGGCGACAATCAAATTGATGAATCAAGATCTTATCCGTCTAGATCGATTTGATGAGACAAAGGGTAACAATAAGTAATTCAATATGTGGATAGTTTCAACATTATAAAATCTGTGATAACCATATCATAATTAAATAATTCTAGTTGTTACTGAAATGAAAATTGAGCTTTAAACTCTTAATGAAGTTCAGTATTAAGTATAAGTATCTCTAAAAGTAACAAAGATATTAGAAAAACTTCACCTAGATGAACTTCGAGATGATGCTGCAACAATAGAGAGTTAGAGTTTATCTCTTAAAAGTTTGTTGAAAAGAATAAGCGCATGGCCATTTACTGAAAAGTGAGATTGAAGAATTTGAGAACACGTGATACTTGTGTGTATTTTTACCAATATTGTCACATGAAATAATTGGTTCAAAACCTTTATGCTATATTTAATTTTGACTTACTTTGTTTGAATTATACTATGGTTCCTGGGACATTATTTTGATTACTAATTAGCTGCAATTTCTTGAATTTGTTGTATCAGAGGCTTTACCAACTTGGTGCGCGAAAGATGATGGGAACAATCATAAACCCGGGTTTAACTATGCGCGCTTCAAACACCAGCTCAAAAACTTCCTAAATTCAAAAATCAAGTATCATATATATACACATAAATTCTATTAAATTAGTTTCCTAAAATTACGCGTGCAATTAGGCAGACTCCCCAAAATACAAATTCTCCTCCTTAAATTACAAATTCTCCTCCTTAAATTACAATTTCACCTTCTCATCGGTGGCGAAATCAACATAATTTTCCCAAATTGAATCATCTCGTCATAGTACATATAGCTGTTGCCGTCGAAAAAACACATTCCGAATTTGTGTCGAAAAAATATATAGTTGTTGTCGTCGGTAAGTCATGCCTTGAATTCATGGTTTTTACGTTTTTAACCAATTACTACATTGATTCATTGCAGTCAGGTGTACCAAGCTCTGTGATCACTTTCTACTTTTGTTTTACAAAAAACATAGTGCATTGATAATTCAATTATGGTCAATGTTTATAGAGCTCGTATAACTGATCACAGATTATCATATACTTGAATGTTGTGAAGAAGCATATGTCACAATGATATGTGACCTCTGTTCACTAATATACAGTGATCTATGACTAATATATAGTGATATGTGGCTAATATACAGTGATTCGTCATGTTGCATATGATCTGTGACTAATATACAGTGATCTGTGGCTAAATAATGTATGCATATATATGTGACCTGTAATCTGTTTGTATGAAATCACATCTTTCAATTACTAAATAGTAACTACTGTTATGTTAAACTACAACTACTGTGAACTGTGTATATGATAATCTGTGACCTAAAATCTAATATTGTGACATGTTGCATTAAACTTTAACACGTGTGTATATTAGACCATGCAATATAAACTGTGACAACTGTGAATAAAAATGTGACTTGATGCATTCAATTATGTGACATACATTACAGTAATAAACATATACAGTACTGTATATAGTTCTGTGACCAACATGAATTTACATTGTGTCCCGTATTTACATTGTGACCTCCATGAATTCATATTTTTGACAGATATTTTATCTATGAAAGTGCAGACATGGTATACGTGCATGTATGCTTATTAATTGGATCACAATCGTCGTTGATTTTGCTGGATCGTAATTGCACTTATACTAAGCTTGTGGATACCATTATCTCAGAGTTCAATTTGGAACCTACTGAGTTAGCTGTCACAGTAAAGTATAAATTGAACAATGATTTTTCCCCGGTAAAAATACGAAGTGACAGTAATGTACTGTCCCTGAAGCAAATGGATCGTGACCTTTCCAAATACCCGTTAAGTATTGATGTTACAACTTTAGAAATTAAGCGACAGATTGTTATAGTTCCAACTGATGTACGTAGTATTGGAGAGTTGTTTTCATTACAGGATGTGGCATCAGACATTTAGAATGTATCAATCGAATCAGCAGGTCACATATCTGAACAAAGTCACAGTTGTAAATTTCGCCGATGTTAGAGATGTAGAAGAATGAAAGGTCTTCCATGATAAAGAAATTCTGAAATTGAGCCTTTCTTTTTTAGCAATAAAGAACATGTTTAAGTTTATGATTGTTCAGTCGAACAAGAAGGAGTATGTTGTCGGGTGTGTGCATGATGAGTGTAGTTGGATGTGTAGATCCTCAAAGTGGGGTAAAGTTGGTCTATTTATGATTCGAAAAATTATCGATGGTCACACATGTGGCTCAAACATAATATTGGGATCTCATAGACAATTATCAACTACGGTCGTGTCATCCACCATCAAACACAAGTATACATCATCACGTACTATATACACTCCGATGGATATATGTAGTGACATTTTGCATACTTATGGAGTTTCTATGAACTATTCTAAAGCCTGGAGATCTTAGGAGCAAATGTTAAAGATGATTAGGGGTGATCCAACTGTTTATTTCAGTAAGATACCTAGCTACTTTTACATGCTTGAACAAAAAAATCTAGGTACGGTCACATGTTTGGAGCTTGACAGTCACAGTAGATTCAAATATTACTTTATGGCACTTGGTGCATCTATTCGATGATGGAAACATTGTAGGCCTGTAATTGTGGTGGATGCAACCTACTTAAATGGACACTATGGTGGTACTCTATTCACAGCGTGTACACAAGATGCAAATGACAGCATTTTCATTCTCGCATTTGCTATTGGAGATAATGAAAATGATAGATCTTGGACATGGTTCTTTGAGAACTTGAAGAAAGCTTATGGTTATAGAGAAGGATTGTGTTTCGTGTCAGATCGTCACAATAGTATCAAGAATGCAATAGAACATGTCTATCCGGGAATCAATCATGGGATTTGCTCGTATTATTTGCTACAAAATCTGAAATCGTATTACAGCAAATCAGGTCACAACATTACACAAACTTTCAATTCAGCTGTTCGTGCGTATACATTCCTAGAATTTGAATATCACATGCACCAACTTGACATGATGAATGACAAGATTAGTGGTTACCTGGTGATATATTATTTTCAATTACATTTCGTGTACATATAAATGGAATAATTTATATGATATTCATCAACATGAATTATGTTTGTAGGAGGATGTTGGATTTGAAAGGTGGTCACGATTTCACATGCCCGTAAACCGGTATTCTACAATGACATCAAATATAGTAGAATCAGTCAATGTGGTCACAAATGCAGCCAAGAATTACCCTATTGTGTCCTCACTGGAATCTTTGAGACAAACTATACAAGCTTGGTTCTGTAAACATAGTAATGATGCACGTGGTACCTTCACGAGGTTGTCGACCAAGTATGAGAAACTGATGAGAAAAATGGGCACAGATTTGAGGAGCATGAGGGTAATTTAGATTTTTGATAATTTTAGTAAATATTATCTTTGTAACTGTGACCATAAATTTATGTCCTGTGACTTGAACTTTGTTACTGTGACCATAATTTTATTTATGTGACTTGAAAAATGTAGGTGTTTTAACTTCTCTCGCAGGTATCTCCTGTAAACCAGGCAACATTTTCAGTCAGTGACGAATACTTGACCTTTGTTGTAGATATAGATCAATGTTCGTGTACATGCAGGATGCTTCAAGTTGATCTGTTTCCATGTCCACGCGCACTAGCTAGATTGCAAGTACTATAAGGGATTCTTACGCTTATTGCTCTTATTATTACACAAGAGAAGCATACATGAATGCATACCAAGATTTCATATTTCCAGTTGAAAATCCAACTGAATGGACAATAGATGGGGAATTGCAAGACATAGTTGTATTAGCTCCTAATCAAAAGAGGAGTTTTGGAAGACCCGCTGAAAAGATGAGAAGGTCATCCCGTGAAGGGAACCCAACTGTCAAATGTGGACGTTGTGGAGGACGTGGTTACAACTGAAGAAGATGCAATAATTTGGCTCCATTGAGCCAAAATTAAGCAAAAACAAAAATCCAAGAACAGCAACTCGAATGATGACACAGTTAGGCAATAGACAAATAATTTTTATAGCATTTTACACTTCATAAAGTGGTTGTACGTATCGAATGGTATATCAATTTACTGTGAATGAAATATTCATTGATATGATTGTGGTACAAATGAATACCATGTGACTTTTGAAGATGAATCTGTGATTTGATATTATGATAGTTGACCAACAACATAGTAAAATGTGACCATCAGATTATTATCTGTGACCAATATACAACTATATGTGATC
This sequence comes from Osmanthus fragrans, assembly GCA_019395295.1. NCBI lineage: Eukaryota > Viridiplantae > Streptophyta > Magnoliopsida > Lamiales > Oleaceae > Osmanthus > Osmanthus fragrans. Next base: position 22,959,413 of record CM033343.1, on the reverse strand, counting down.
AATAGACAGATATTTGTAACCTGTGGTTATATGTGACCAATATACAGATATTTGCAGTGGTTATATGTTGTATGACATATAATCTAAAAATTTAGCAACTATGACCTAATGACCCAAATAAGTGATAATATATTATAGTATGTGACTTCTGCAAATGACTGCAATTATCTGGAACCATGAGTTAGTGATCTATTAAATCACCCGTGACCTGAGCAGATTAATTAACTACCTGTAACCTGAGCAAAGTAATTATTACCTGTGTGAGTAATAAACTATAATCTGTGACCTAGAAATATATACTCTGTTATTTGACACATACAATTTATATTTCACAAACTATTAATGAAACAGGACACAACAGCCATAAACCGTCTTAAATTCCTGTGACCAAGCACGAAAGAGCAAACTTGCTAAAATACTAATGACAATAGAATTGATCAAATACTAAACCAAACACTTTTCCAACATGTCAATGTACAACCACAGTGTCAATGTACAACCACAATATCATCCAACTGAAAATAAAGTAGAAGCTAATAGTCAGACCCTTTACAAAATCCCATCATCATCCTACATTTTCTATACATTGTCAATCTTCAGTCAATGACAATCCCCTGTTCCTTCGTATGCTTCCCTGCCTTTGTAGGCTTGAATATTTCCCGATGTTTATATAACAAGGACACTATGTCCAGCCTAGTTCTCCCAGTATCAAATTTCTTCAGCATTAAATCTTTATCGTCATGGAGCAAGTATTCAGCATATTTAATTGTGAATATCCCGCAATCATGCCTGAACAGAAACATGACATAATTTATTAGTTACGATATTTATCCAAATGGTCACAGATTTGTAATGGGAAAAATGGTCACAGACTTACCCATTCTGCTGTTGCGGAAGCCTACTGTCAATCCTCAAACTCAAGTCCATGCAATCATCTCCATGGTGTTCAATGTTTTTTTTCCAAAGTCCCACTGTGTTCAGTAGGTGAGGAATAATTTTAACAAATGGTTCAACCCCAATACGAACCATTGAGTCTCGGTAGGCATTCCCAGCAGAATTGAATAAATGCAATGTATGAGACCTGAATTCAAGGACGACAAGCATCCAGTGTGCTTTGTTTGTTGGTATAATTGGCATAAAAACAAAGTCCACATCGGCTCAGGGAGAGCTCAAAGGCAAACTACAGTTTGTAACAACGTCGATCAAACTGGACTCTGACAACAATGAAGTAGGATCCTGCTTGAAATTAGGGTATATGTTTTTTAGCTTCATCTGGAACAAACATCGATCAGTCGTCGTTGCTTTCAACTTGACATTCTTCCCGTGCCTTGCCAACTGGCGGATGTAGTAGAAACAAACATCGATATGCTGTCATAATAGAAATATAAAAACCATTATGATATCGTACTTTATCAAATACTATTCAGGAATATCTATGACCTCAGCTGGTGTCAAGTTCCATATATGATCTGTGACCTTAGTTCACTAAGCTGTGTCAAGTTGATAATGATCTGTGACCATTATAGAGTGATATGTGACCTCAATTCACTAAGCTGTGACCATTACAAAGTGATATGTGATCTCAGTTCACTAAGCTGTGGCCATTATACAGTGATATATGACCTCAGTTCACTAAGCTATGTTAACTAGAATAGCGTCCATGACTAGTGGAAACAATATGTGACCAGTGAATAAAATATGTGGCTTAGATTTAGAAAGACTCATACCGTGTTGCTCAACGAGGACTCTGAATTGACGAGCTCATGGAACCACGTTTTATGTCCCACTGGGAATGAACCATTAAGAAATGAGAGACTGATACGATCGTCGCCATCATTAAACTTTTTCTTGTAATTTGAACATGAAGCATAAGTTATGTGTTTAAGTGGGTTCTTAAGCAAAATTCAACAATACAAACGGTATGTACTTATTTTTTGGTCTGTATCCTCTCTAGAACCAACTATTAAATGAAGCGATGTCAACATCTTCGGCTTGACGGTTATAATGTTCGAAAACCACATCGCTATCTGAATGTTTGAATAATTTTCCTTCTCCAGTGACAAACGGAGAATGTAGTATCCTTACTGGTTTCGAAACCCTCTTAACTGGTAATCCCAAACTTGGATCAGATAGCGTTGATCCCTGCATATTGTTGTAACAGTAAAACATCACAGTTTAGTGATCTACTAGTACAAATATGATCTGTGTGTGATGTGAGTCATAACAACAATTGACATCAGTAACTTGTACGTTGTCTGTGACTGGTGATGTAAAGAAAGCTTGTGTATATAACTGGATTAGTGTATACCTCTATCTCAGCGGTTTTTGTGTCCTGCACAACATCAACTATAACAGAGTTGACCGCCTTTTGAATTTCTTTAGAATTGAATTGATCAGGTAGGTCGGGTTGTGTATATCCAATACACAAATCGAATGAAGGAGGTTCAAGACTGTATGGGAACTCAAGGTCGTCACATGTATCCATCTTATCCTTACCTTTACTAACCACAACGTTAGCCTGAAATTGGAACAAATGTCAATTGTCAAATGAAACTATATACCATTCGAACAGGTTGTAACTAAGTTGTACTTACTTCATCAGGCTTTTCTGACTCTTGAACTAAGCGAGAGGCATCCCCAATTACATGATCTTTCGATGTATCATTATTTTTTTTCAAAATCTCTTCCATTGCACTAGAAATCATAGCAGATACAGAATCAGACAAAAATTGCATCTGTGTCCTGATGTTCAGCATGTCACTTCTAATTTCACTCTGCATCTGCACAATTTGCTTCATCTTCAGGATTTGTTCACCCTTTAGAGATGACATCTGTGACTTCAAGTCATCAAGTTGCATGCTGAACTCTTTCCTCAATTCATTGACCATCTTTAAATTGTAAACAATAAAAACAATGACATGTGAAGTGTAAATGTGATTGATATTATCATATAGTAATTTGAAAATTAATCATCTGTGACTACTGTAAATGTGCATGTGACATGTGCACAAGTATATGTGACTTCTGTACATTGACATGACATGTGATCTATAATAAAAAACTTGCGTCATCTGGAGGCGGCACAGCTGAATGTGGTTCCTGCTGATTACGAGGGTCAGCTGATGCACCCTCGTCTGTTGGAGAATTTACATGGAAAGATGTCTCCTGACATCTCGATGCACACTCGTCTGTTGGAAAATTTACATGAAAAGTATCTCCTGACATCTCGGTAGAGGATCAGCAAAGTTGTCGTCATCATCAGACACAACAGTATGATCAGTACTACCATCAATTATCTTGCACACATATGTAGATGTTTTTACACTAGATGAACCTGGCTTTCCACTTGTTCCCACATGGTCAGCTAAACTTTCCATCCTACGCTTCTTTCTCCGGCCGTCGCATGTATTATTTGGTTGTACTGGTCTGATATACTGGACCCCATTCATATATGGCATTGCCATCTCAATGTCCGATGGTCTAGGTCACATATATGAATCTGCAATTCAATAAGATAGTTAGAAAACTATTGTTAACAATAGACAAAATAATATACAAGTAATTCAAAATAGTTGACAGATTACATCAGCGTTTGAGAAACATTCGGATCCTTCAAGCTTAACAACAGACGTGTGCTCATCTACCATCCAGTTACTGATTCGAGGGTGCGTTCTGGACATTCTTTTGACAACAGTTCCAGCAAGACTAGGAATTGTCTCGTATATCCACACTTGAAATGCTACCAACAGACCTCTTAGCCTATAATGGTTTGTCCTCTTACTCAGAGCATCTCTCAATGCAATCAAGATAGTATCAAAAAGGTGCAATCAAGATAGTATCAAAAAGGATCTTCCCCCATAGGAACATGTTCATTGAAGAAAAATCTTCAACAAGCACAAACAAGTAGTGATCGACAACTTTCTTGTAGTCTCTTGGAAACAGGTAAGATGTAATAAAATACAAAGCTCCAAGCATTGCAACGTCTTGGTCTATAAGGACTTCAACAACATCTTGGTCTGGAAGTTGGCAGGCTGATATAAATGCATCCCTGACATCTTCACGAGTCACAATCTTCAGCTCACTAAAGTATTTTTCCTTCAAATGTGAAGGAGTATTTTCAAGTATATGAACATCACAATTTCCCGAACATCTCAGTCATGTTACTAAACCAAACTCAACCAGAAAAAACCTAACAAATCGACCCAATATACAAAACCAAATTTCATTTTCATTGGATTGATGCACCTGCCTGATCATAAAGTAGTGTATCAATTGTAATTGAACCACAATTTCATGGCATTCCAAAAAGTGCCCAAAGCATGTTCCCATGAGTATTTGTCGTTGACTTACGCTTAAATATTTTTTTAGGTTCGTCAAAACACCCTTATGTCATTGAATTGATAATTTTCCTAGGAAACCACTTATCTTATGGTATGATGAATTTCCACAACTGCATCATATGTTTACATGAATCATGTCACATATTGAAAAATTATAAAAAGTCATGCCACAGACATATAAAGTCTCAGACAAATAGGAACAATAGGCCACAGATACATATAAATGTATATAAATCATGCATTTAATGCCACATATGTAGAGAATGGAATACAATCCATTAACAGATTCATAAACATCACTTTGAGTGGAAAAATATTAGACTAAAATTAGGCAATAGACATATAGATTCTCAGAAAACTAAGTAAATGATGTCACATATACATATAATCGTATACCTATCATGCAACAAGGTCACAGATGCAATGTCACGCTATTGAACAGGTCACGGATCTATAATATCTTGATCACATTTTGGATTGACATGTCACATACGGCCTACTGTAAATCATTCTACAATTTAAAACATATCTTTCACAAAGAAACCCCACACATTTCCTTTGACGCTAAAATTTAAGTGAATAAATGTCACAAATAAATAACAAAAAATGATAAAATTGAAAATACCACATTCACGGACTGTTTCTTGCCCGACCGACCCGATTTATTCCTTTTCGACGACGCATTCTTTGGACTATCCTCTGGCTTTCTTTTCTTTCTTCTGTCGGGCGTCTCCACCATGTTCTTCGTCTTCATCTCACCCTTCAATTTAGCCATTACATTTCAGTTTCGGAAGTTGGAGATTTATGAAAGATGATTTTGAAAAATCGTGGAAGTTGAGCTAGGAAATGATGGAGAATGTGTTTGAGTTCGAAAGTTGGAGATTTATGGAAGTTGATTTTGAAAAATCGTGGAAGTTGTATTTGAGAAATCGTGGAAGTTGAACTAGGAAATGATGGAGATTGTGTTTGATAATAATTAGGGCTTTCAAATGATGAATGAAGAAGAGTTTATCCCGTATTTGACTGCTTATTTCTCTGGACACGCGCGTCATTTAATTACAAGATTTAATATTTAATTAAAATGTTTAAAAACCTGAAAACTGCTCAAATAAACTATGTGCCTGAATTATGAAATTTGGTCTTCAAACACCTGCTGGTGTGTAAATTCCACAAAGTTGATCTTCCACGGGCTTGGCCCACTTGGTTGCATCCCATCCGAGAGGGCAAAATCAAGCCAAGCACAATGCCTAAAGCAAGTCAATCTGTGGGTGCAACAATTTAACTCCAGAGTGCAAAAGCTAATTGTTGAAATTATTGTTCAAAAAAAAAAAAAAAAAAAAGCTTTGGAATGAAAGTGGATTTAGTGACCAAAACTCGGGCCTATGTGTCCGCATTGGCATGTGTGGCCTATAGTCGCATAGTGACATGCAGGGCGCATACACCATGCAAGATATTGACCTATGTGACCGCATATGATTGTTTTATGCGATCGCATAGAACAATAAAATTAGCCGTTAAGGCTGATTTTTTGGTTGAATTTTTGGTGATGTTTGTAGAAAATCTTGCAACTTTTTGTGTTTTTTGACACTATTTTGGGAGTGTTGATTGAAATCTACAAATATATGATAGATTGTCACATCACACAATTAAAAATTCAACACTTGAGAGACCAAATCTTCATTCCAAAAGTTCCAAAAGTGTTCTTAAAGTTTTGGTAAAAAAAATTAAATGATTAAGTGTTTTTCTATTGAAAGTAGACCTGGGCATGATTTAGTTTGCATCGGTTTTGACTCCAACCCGAAACCAAAACTAAATTAGTCGATTTTGATGAATTTCAACCCAAACCAACCAACTCTAACTCTTAAACCAAAGCAAATCATATCGGTTTGGTTTGATTTGGTTAGTCAGTTTGGACTTTTAGACCAAATGAATTTTTTTTTTTAAAAAAAGTTGTCCAAGTTTTGGACCCACTTAAATTACCAGAACTAAAATAACTAAATAACTTTATATTATTGACTAATAAATAAAATCAGGTTAATAGAGATAGATCAACGAAAATCTTAGGAAATTTATTTTTATTTATGCATTATGTAAGCATGCTTGCCCGAGTAGGAAAAAAATGATAAGCTTGTGAAATGAAATTTTCAATACTATTACTTACCAATAACATTATAGATTGGAGGAAATCGAAATATAGCTATGAGATTATGATTTATCTTTTGATTTTTATTTTTCTTTAAAAAAAGGTAAAAATGTAAATATGTTGGGTTGGTTCAATTAACCAATGGTTTGAGATTTCAAACCATAACCGAACCAACCCACCATGTTTTTGTTTAAAAGAAAACCAAACCAAATCAAACAAATTACTTATGTCAAATCGACCCGAATCGGTTTGGTTTGATTGGTTTGATCGATTTTTCGATTTTTGCCTAGGCTTAATGGGGCTTGATTAATCGTATAAACCATTTGTCAAGAATCCCTTCTAACGTCAAATTCAAATCGAGAGATGATATATATCATTTGAGAATAACATACTTAAACCTCATTTTTCTATTTCTATCTTCTTGTTATTTGTTATTTGTTTTCTCTCCATCCCTTTGTGCGGAAACATTATTCCAACACAAATAAGTCTGTTATACCCTTGTCGGGAACTTTTGGACGAAAATAATCAAATGTTGAAGACAAGAATGCAATGTGAAAAAAATTACGAATATGACTGTTACAATGAAAGAAGAAGATTGATGATCTTGGGTGCAATTAGATCGTTGATTCAGAATTTGCATGATAAAATTCACGAAATGCAACGCACATCCTAACTTTACCCATTTTACCCTTTTATCTATGCCTCGCATTATTCTTAATTAATTCCCCGCCGTTATGCTTGTCAAATGGCATCTAGAGAGAGAAAAGGTGTGAGAATTTCGGTTTCTTTGTGAGAATAAATGGAGTTGAAATCCTTAATTTTCAAGATTACACTAAAAACTTCATCGATCGGAGGGGGAGAAAGTGGGCCCCCCTTGTCTGATAGTGAAGTTTGTCTACCTGTAGACCAACACTGTTTGTGGGAAATGAATTTATGAACACGACATCCCGATGCTCTAAAAACAAATGTACGTTACTTTTTCTTCTTTTGATATATATACGCATATATATATATGGCATCGATGCGTAATGCGTTTTATGTTTACCTTTTTCCTTCTTACTGGATTTTCAGTTTTAAGGTTTCTTCTACCTATTTATTTATTTTTTATTTTTTGCATTTTCTTGAAGTAATTCAAATATTGAATGTTTGCCAGTTTATGGATTTTAATGGAACTAAATGATAATGGAATTATTCGTCTTTTTCATCCAGTTGTTTCCGTGGCTTATTGAGAGGTGAAAATGAGGTGCTTGAATATTGATTTGAACTTAGGCCTGATTCTGGTGCTTTTTCTATCTGGTAATTTTCTTTGGGTCTGTTAAAAGAAAGTTCTTTTGTGTTTTTCTCTGTAGATTTTTTTTTTTTTTTTTGTGGTTAAATAAGGAAAGCGTTCTGGCTCGGAACTAATCAGCAAAAAGTTACCTTTTTGCATGCTTTTTCCACGGATTACCGTATTTTGTTTGTATTGCTTCTACAAGAAACGAACTGTATTTTGGATTGACATTTTTAGTTAAGGAGAATGTTGGGATTTTAACAATAATAGTTGATCTATTTTTACTTTTACCAGTTCCTATCATCATAAAGGCATCTTTAACCGAGGATGGCTTTAAGCAGTGCGAACATACTGTCAAGCATTGGGCATCATCATCTTTTAATTCTGAAGTTAAAAATGACAAACATTTATTGCGGGACTTGCTCTTTTTCCTTCACATACCTCGAACAGGAGGACGTACATATTTCCAATGGTAACTTTCTATCGATATTATTGGTACAGAATTCCTAGGCCATCTGGGGGCCTACCTCATAAAAGAAAGAAGAAAAAGATGATTATCATTCTCAATATTAATTTATTAAATGATAAATGCAGACGCTTTATTCTCATGCTTAGAATCTTTGTATGTAGTTTCTTGAGGAAGCTGTACTTAAACTTTCAGCAATGTCCACGCTCTTACGATAAGTTACGGGTGGATACAAGGTAATTCTGGACATCATTGTTAGAGCATGCGAAGTATTTTTTTTCTGTATTAGTTTGATGAAATCTTCAATCGGCGGACCACTTTGTTCTTACACAAACACTCCTTCGAAACAAAATTGAGGCCACCTTTGCAATTGTGAGGAGCATTGGCCAAGATCAATTATTATGAACTTGTCATAAACTCAGAATTCACTACTTGTTTGATGTTGTGAGAATGAAGAGCTTGCAAAGCTGGAAATAGATGGGCATTGTCACATGTTAGAGAATCCAAAACAACTAATCTAATATACCTTGATCATCTATTGCGGATTCGTTCTCGAGTTATTTGAATTGGGCTTGTGAGGACAGAATGAGTGTTGGACAACTTGTTTAGAAAACGGTGAGGCTTGGGATGGAATATTTGTTGCATAAACATGCTATGAGACTTTGCCGCGTTGAAGTTAAGAAAGCTAAGTTAGAATGATCGTCTCCTTATGATTTGATTGTTATTGCTGGTCCAAGCTGTAACCTTTTTAATATAAACATTTTCTGAGACATGTTTGCTTTTTGTTTTTGCTTAATGGTGAAAATTATTAACATGTGCTGGTGTCCTCTGCTTTAAACAGACTATCTTAAGACATGCTACAGTTGGACAAAATGGAAAAATGTTGCTAACTTTTTAGGATCATTGTGATTATTCTTGTACTCATATCATGTAATTTATTGTATTCTACTTCTGTAAGTTTCTTTATCAATATGTCTAAGATATGAATTTTGTTGCAATTCACAGAAACCCAAACTGTCGGTTATTAAGTACTCATGATGACTATAGCATCGTGTACAAACTTCCCAAGGAGAAAACTTCAGCAGTGACAATACTTAGAAACCCTGTTGAACGTGTCTTTAGCGCTTATGAATTTTCTTTAGAGGTAGCAGCTAGGTTTCTGATACATCCTAACTTAACTTCTGCGGAAAAGATAGTTAGACGGCCACGCTTTGAGGGGCCTGGAGTAAGCACTTTGGATATCTGGCCATGGAAATATCTGGTTCCTTGGATGATAGAAGATTTATTTGCCCGAGTACGTCCTTCAACTAGAGTTTAATTGCTTAGTTTCATGCATATTTTCTTTGGGCATCCTATATTATGAATTTTTCTCTGCAAATGCTACCTGAAGTATTGCTGCTGTGCTTGAAACAAATATTTACAGTGAGGATACTGATACCTTATTCTGACTATTAGTTATCATACTTCTTTCTGACTTGTATTTCTCAAACCAGCTAATTGAACTGATACACACAGTTTCTTGTTAAAATAGTCTTGTTTTAAAGTTCCTTGCTGTTTTAACACATCATTTAGTTAAGTCATGCCAAGTCTTCTTGCAGCGTACTGTATACTTTGTGATACCACAAAATGTTTGTTCAGATGCACCTCTGAATTTAACCTTGAAAATCTTTAAGAGAAGGTATAACAATTCAGATGTTTTCTTTTTTTATCACCTTTTAGTAACATATTTTGTCCTTTGCGTTCCATATCCATATGCTAAATCAATCCATTCCAATTGAAAGTATTATTTTGCAATCCAATGGTAGAATTTGGTTGTTGATGATTGACATGCTTTGACTACATGATCTCTGAATAGTTGTCTCACCATCATGCACTGAAGGTCCTGGTTAAAATTGAAAGTTTATTCATGAAATTCTTGGATGTTCTGTAGAGTTTATTCATACTAATTGTTGTATTTGGAAATATTAAATCAATTTGCTTTATCTGAACTTCTATTTTGACCGTAGTGATCCACCAATATTTTTATCATGGTATTATAAAATCTTCATGATTAGTAGTGAATTGTGAAATGCTAATATTGATCATTTATTGCCTGCCTTTTTGGATTGGTCTCTGATATTGTTAAGTTTAACCTGTAATTTTTACACGGTTGGATTACAGACATTTGTTTCGGCACCAATTTCTTTTGCTTTATTTCGTTTTAGATTTTATAGTGGTATCTCTTTGAGGTTACTTCGTGATTTTAGTGCATCGAATATCTTATGTTTAAAGTCTTCTCTACATATTTGTGGCAGAGAGATGCTAGAGAACATAGAGGGCAATCTTATACAGTGACCAATAACTCCTACAATATGGAAGACATTTTTATGCCTCTACATCAATACATAAATGAACCTATTGTCCAGGACATTGTCCACAATGGAGCCACTTTCCAGGTAATGTAGTCTTAGTTAGCGCTATATGTTTTTAATGTATCCATGATTGCCTACTAATACCTTTTGTATCTCGAAAGATGTGGTTTTAGGATCGGAAAAATTGATGTAGCGAATTCTTAGTAAGTTGTCAAATTCCATGTTTTCCTGTTTGATTTAAATTTTACCTATAAACTATTGAAAATATGTAACAGAAAGATTGAGCTGGTAAACTCTGTGCATGTTATTATTCTGATTAATTAATTATTTCTGAAATCTGAGTTTTCCTTTACTTCTCTTATGCTTGGTCCCACTACTAGTTTAGTTTTTTTGAGGAATCATTGGTAATTTATATACATTATAAATACTTTTTCAGTAGGGAAAGTACGTATCCAACATTTTGAAAATGTCGTAACACCTTTGATGTAGTCTGCAATCACAAGACACTGAAAAGAGCAATTTGCCAGAATTTCCGGATTAAGGAATATTATTTATGTTGGCGACGTAAAGTTCTTCGAATTGAGTTAGAAAGGGCATTTGTGATCTTTAATGGTTTTCTCAGCCTCGTGTTGATAGTTCAGAGTTTAAATGCATCTTGTTTCCTAACTGTTTCCTAATTTTCAGATTGCTGGACTCACAAACAACTCCTACTTAAAGGAATCACATGAAGTGCGCCATTGTGTACTCAAGTATCCGACCCTTGGAAAATCTGTGCTTGAAGTTGCGAAGGTAATTATGGAAGGTTCTTGTCATCATGCACGACTTTAAATATTATATTGCTTTTCGGATGTTATTTATTCATTTGATTGTCTCATCCATGATTTATTGTTGTAAATATTGCAGAAGAGGTTGGACGATATGCTGTATGTTGGACTTACCGAGAACCACAAAGAATCAGCCTTGATGTTTGCAAAGGTAGTTGGTGCACAGGTGATTTCTCAGTTATCAACGTTGAGTTCTAACAGAGATGTTGCAAATAACAGCGATTCAGGTTAGCAATCAGAAACAATTTATGCACCCTATCAACTGTGTCTCTCTGATGCAACTGATAAAAAAATAAAGAGATTTTATCTGTGGATCTTGGAAGGGAAGATTTGAGTTCTGGATGTTAAATCTTGTTTGCTAGTGATTTTAAGTGCTTATAAGTTGTGAATCCTATGAATTGTGTGGATAATAAGTGGGTAAAAGTTGTGGGTTCTACGGAAAAAATAGAATTTTACTAGCTTATAAGCACTTGTAAGCTTTGCCAAACATTAGATAACTCCATGGTTGACTGAATTTTTAACCCGTATGCATTTCTAATTCCCATTATGTGGAGCTGACCTACATGATACAAATATTGGTTTTCATTAACCATGTTCTACTTCTTCTGCAGAACAGAGCTCCTTGCTTCTGGATTCCCGGAAGGTTGGTGCAACAATTTTTCCTGTGATTATGTTCTGATTACTGGTTACTTTTACTTAAATGCCTCATTTTGTTCTACAGAGAAATAACACTTCTGAGAAGGTACAGAAAGTTTCATCAATTGGCAAGAACGAAGCAGCAAATCAGAACGTGAGCCGTGACTTTCCTTTAAATTTCCTCGTGTTTAGACTGGAACCTTTACCTTTCCTTTCCTTTTCACATGACTAAGGTCTCTCTGTCACCATATTAGATGTCTGTCAGTGAACTTATGGAAGAATACGAGTCTTGTAATTCAGACGTATGGAACAGCCAAAAAGAGAGACGCACAAAATCTTTGAAGCATATTTCTCCTGCTAACTTTACGAAAGAGGTAAAATAGCTTGAACAGAGAAGCCCTGGAACGTTGAAATTTTTACCGCTATTTATTTTTTTATTTTTTTATTTTTTAACTGCACTCATCATATTTACTATCCTCGCCCGCCACTGATGTCGCTAGCTTTCCGATTTTCAGGCTCGTCGTCATGTTCCCAAGGTACTTATCCAGAAGATTACATCACTCAACAGCCTAGATATGGAGCTTTATAATTATGGCCGGAGCATCTTCTTGAAGCAACAGGCACGTGTGATGCAGAACATGGTTGATACAGTAAGTTGCAACCTTACGAAATTTGTGGTTACCTTGCAACGTGCATATGTTTTGCTCCCATAGATCTTCGGTGCTTTATATTACTGGTAGATTACGAGGAAGAGAATTTTCTACGGCATGTTTGGTACACTGAAGTGAAAAGTATTAGACAAGGAAAATTGACAAATTTTGTTATGCATCTTCCTCTTTAAACAAAATAGGAAGGAAAATAAATTTCACCACTCATGTATACTAATTTCTTTCATTTTAGAGTAATAGTTAGCTATTATTTAGAATCATTTAACATAAAGAAACGTATAAAATCTAACATGCACATGGAGTCGATACAAGTTACTAAGGGCCAGTTTGGCAAGGTAGAGTTTTCCGAAGAAATCACCTTGTGTCAGTTTTTTCTAAAAACTCTTTTTACCCGAGAAAGTACTTCAAAAAAATTATTCAAACAACTTTCAAATCATCTTCTTAGTCTCGGAAGTAGCTTTGGAATTTTGAAAATCCCTACCAAACGGGCCCTAATATGCAAATATCGAAGCCTATAATGTGATTTCTCTTTAGTGTTCTCTTATTGCGTTCCTTTAGAAACTGGAGCTCTTATCTCATGACGGATTCATTGTGCTTTTTAACTGCAGAAGAGGCAAGAAACAACACTTACTGAGAGCGCATACATTATGTCATACGGTTCCCCCTCTTGGAAAGTCCTTTCCTTAGGCACCGCCGGTCTCTTATTTTCTCTCTTCATTTTTCTGTCAAGAAGAAGAACGTCGAAAATCAAACTGTGAATGTAATTTTAACTACAGTTAACTGATATATACACAAGTTCAGATTTAACAGAGAAACAAATGCAAAATCAGTCAAAAAAAAGGTCACCAAGCTCTGATGAATAGTGCTGAGATTTTTTGCAGAGATACTCAGCAATACTAAGGCGATTAGGTGGCTCGGGTCTTGACTCGTACACATTTTTAGACGCATGGCCTTTGGTGGAGGTAACGGGTCTTTTAATTTGTTGTACAAACTGTAATTCTTCATGTGATTTACATGTTGATGAAAATTGACGTTCTTACATGAATGCTGAATTCCCACCTCTGCAACCCTGTTTTCCCGCCTGTGCGGTCCCTCGCCCCGACAGTTCGACCACTCGTTCTTCCCATCTGAATCATCCACTCCCACTCTCGTCTCCATGTTCATCCCTACCCTTGTGGGCCTCTCTTCCCCACCACTTCACAGATTTTATTTTCTTCCATTCTTTTGCTTAATGTGAAACTTCATCTTCCAGAATAGTTCTTATCTCTATTGACCCCATTATGGGCTGCCCCTGGGACTTGGGACGGCTCGATACAGATTGCTTAGATAGGTGTGCCTAGTTTGGTCGACTTGATATGCCCTTACACCTATAGCCTCACTTGAGTAACACGAGATGACTTTTCACTACAGTACATGCTTGATTTAAATCACCTAAATCTTTGCTTGGACTCATTCTCACTTTGAAATATTTCTTATGTTATCTTTCGTAGGAAGTTCACTTAAATTTCATCTTGACTATGCTACACCTCCATTGATGGATCAATATGACCTAAATTTTCTTACTTGTCTCAAATCCTTTCGAGCTGTTTTCTTTCTTCTTTCTTCTCTTGAGTTTTCCAATTATTCTTAAATTCATTGTCCAAAATATTTACCTCAAAAATGGTCCAATATAGAGAAGAATGTTGCTTGTCACATGAATTATAGATGGAGAGTTCATTTTGCATATCTTTTGGTGCCCATAGTTTACACTTTCAAATAGAAATATTACCAGAATTACCCTAACAGGCATCTATTGAACACCATTTGATCCTTTGCCCCTTTCATGGCAAAAGATAATTTTTTTCATATCCCTTTTGTGCAACCTTTTTTTAAAACTAAAATATGGAGAATTTACAATGATAAAAATTTAATTGTATATGTTACTTGTGAAATCGTCAAATCTGACCCGTGTCTTACAACCATTATTTCATAACTCTTTATTCTATATACTCATTTTCAACTAGACATTTACACAATAAAATATTCCGCACGTAAATCCAAAACTTTTCATATTTTTTTAACTTCACATTCTTCAAAAATTCATTATTCAAAAAATTGTCTTTAGCAAATAATGACTATCTAACAGGAGATTAATTATACCCATATAATTTTTTATTTTATTTTTGTGGTAAACAGGCTCGATTTTTTCACTAGCTTATGATCAAATGAAAATGATAGTGAGAAATACTATAATTATTAAAAAATCCTAATAATAAATAAAAGACAATGAAAATAACATATATTTTATACATTTTTATTTTAAAATATTTTCATGTAAATTTATATCAACTAACGACTCACCGGTTGAACTATTAACTTGATTATAGAACTAGTGATTCAATGACCCAATGCTCCGACCGAATCAACGACGAGTTTAATCTGATAACTCCAATCAACAATGTTGATTTTATCCTAGCCACTCATAATATTTTTTTTTTCTCCATGAAAAGAGTACAAATAGCATTTGTCTTGGCACTGTGTCCTTCATAAAGAGTTCATTTTCGAAGGACCACTCATAATTTAGGCAGTGTCCCATGCATTAGGCCATGACTGGCTGGCATGGGACTGCAAAATATAGAGTCCTTATTGTATCTATATATGTATCTACTTGCGAGTAAAGACAAGATCACCTACAAAAAGCCACCTATATATATGTTGGATCATTAATTTTTGCAAATGACTTGTGGGGCATGTCTATATCAATTAATGTCCTCTCTACACCAACCACTTATAACTAATTTCAGTCTTGTGATATTCTAAAGGGGAATTTTCAAAAATGTCACTTTTTTTGATAATGTACAAAAAAACTTCATTGCCACTTGATTTTATCAAAAATGTCACTTTTTTGGTATGAATAGTCTATATTACCCTTTTGACCCAAAATTCTCACATATCTAGGAGCATTTAATGCTCATTAATACCAATCTTTCACTACCATTAATGCCTTGATGTGATTATTTGATTTTAATATTATAAAAAATTAGATATATGTATATTATATTTGTTAATATAAATTTTCGTAATAAAAATAAAAGTATAATAATTTGTTGTCTTCTCCACTCATATTTTTGAACTCCATTAACATTAGAACTTTTTTTTTCTACATTTTCTTCACTCCTTAAGAAAGGTCTTGGACTCTACATTCAATTTGAGAGGTTAGTTCTTAACAAATTTGTTATTATTTAAGTAAATGTTCAATATAAAATGATCACATATATTTGAAGGTTTTTTAAACAAGTGTTGATGATGTTATGTGATTTATGAAATATTTTGTAAAGAGAAATGATAACATTGTCATTAAGGAAGCACATTGAGTTATTAAATGGTGTCAAGGTGTTGTAGTTGAGAATTCATTATGACCATTAATGTAGCCAACTAATTCTTCCAAACTACCATGTCTTGTGTCAAGTTTTAAGATTTTCCCGACACCGGAAACTGTGTACCGTTTTTAAGGCTTTCCGGCGAAACCCGACAGTTTAAATGTCGAACCCCGACATGTTGAAGATGTCGGGAACGACATTTGAAATGTCGATCCCGACATTTTTGAAGGTGTCGGGAACGACATTTGAACTGTCGATCCCGACATTTTGAAGGTGTCGGGAACGACATTTGAACTGTCGATCCCGACATATTCAACATGTCGGGGTTCGACATTTAAACTGTCGATCCCGACATTTTGTAACTGTTGGGTTGAAGTGTTCAACTGTCGTATGACACAGTTGAACACCAGTCGTAAGAATTTATTTCACCGGGATTTTATTCTTGTTGTAAAAATTGGAAGTTGGACGTGCGTGCATGTTATTACGTATCGGCATATTCATTGTTCATGTGATTTATCGTTGCAATCCCAAAATTTCATTGTTCATGGCTGGCTGGCATGGGACTGCAAAATATAGAGTCCTTATTGTATCTATATATGTATCTACTTGCGAGTAAAGACAAGATCACCTACAAAAAGCCACCTATATATATGTTGGATCATTAATTTTTGCAAATGACTTGTGGGGCATGTCTATATCAATTAATGTCCTCTCTACACCAACCACTTATAACTAATTTCAGTCTTGTGATATTCTAAAGGGGAATTTTCAAAAATGTCACTTTTTTTTGATAATGTACAAAAAAACTTCATTGCCACTTGATTTTATCAAAAATGTCACTTTTTTGGTATGAATAGTCTATATTACCCTTTTGACCCAAAATTCTCACATATCTAGGAGCATTTAATGCTCATTAATACCAATCTTTCACTACCATTAATGCCTTGATGTGATTATTTGATTTTAATATTATAAAAATTAGATATATGTATATTATATTTGTTAATATAAATTTTCGTAATAAAAATAAAAGTATAATAATTTGTTGTCTTCTCCACTCATATTTTTGAACTCCATTAACATTAGAACTTTTTTTTTCTACATTTTCTTCACTCCTTAAGAAAGGTCTTGGACTCTACATTCAATTTGAGAGGTTAGTTCTTAACAAATTTGTTATTATTTAAGTAAATGTTCAATATAAAATGATCACATATATTTGAAGGTTTTTAAACAAGTGTTGATGATGTTATGTGATTTATGAAATATTTTGTAAAGAGAAATGATAACATTGTCATTAAGGAAGCACATTGAGTTATTAAATGGTGTCAAGGTGTTGTAGTTGAGAATTCATTATGACCATTAATGTAGCCAACTAATTCTTCCAAACTACCATGTCTTGTGTCAAGTTTTAAGATTTTCCCGACACCGGAAACTGTGTACCGTTTTTAAGGCTTTCCGGCGAAACCCGACAGTTTAAATGTCGAACCCCGACATGTTGAAGATGTCGGGAACGACATTTGAAATGTCGATCCCGACATTTTTGAAGGTGTCGGGAACGACATTTGAACTGTCGATCCCGACATTTTGAAGGTGTCGGGAACGACATTTGAACTGTCGATCCCGACATATTCAACATGTCGGGGTTCGACATTTAAACTGTCGATCCCGACATTTTGTAACTGTTGGGTTGAAGTGTTCAACTGTCGTATGACACAGTTGAACACCAGTCGTAAGAATTTATTTCACCGGGATTTTATTCTTGTTGTAAAAATTGGAAGTTGGACGTGCGTGCATGTTATTACGTATCGGCATATTCATTGTTCATGTGATTTATCGTTGCAATCCCAAAATTTCATTGTTCATGGCTGGCTGGCATGGGACTGCAAAATATAGAGTCCTTATTGTATCTATATATGTATCTACTTGCGAGTAAAGACAAGATCACCTACAAAAAGCCACCTATATATATGTTGGATCATTAATTTTTGCAAATGACTTGTGGGGCATGTCTATATCAATTAATGTCCTCTCTACACCAACCACTTATAACTAATTTCAGTCTTGTGATATTCTAAAGGGGAATTTTCAAAAATGTCACTTTTTTTGATAATGTACAAAAAAACTTCATTGCCACTTGATTTTATCAAAAATGTCACTTTTTTGGTATGAATAGTCTATATTACCCTTTTGACCCAAAATTCTCACATATCTAGGAGCATTTAATGCTCATTAATACCAATCTTTCACTACCATTAATGCCTTGATGTGATTATTTGATTTTAATATTATAAAAATTAGATATATGTATATTATATTTGTTAATATAAATTTTCGTAATAAAAATAAAAGTATAATAATTTGTTGTCTTCTCCACTCATATTTTTGAACTCCATTAACATTAGAACTTTTTTTTTCTACATTTTCTTCACTCCTTAAGAAAGGTCTTGGACTCTACATTCAATTTGAGAGGTTAGTTCTTAACAAATTTGTTATTATTTAAGTAAATGTTCAATATAAAATGATCACATATATTTGAAGGTTTTTAAACAAGTGTTGATGATGTTATGTGATTTATGAAATATTTTGTAAAGAGAAATGATAACATTGTCATTAAGGAAGCACATTGAGTTATTAAATGGTGTCAAGGTGTTGTAGTTGAGAATTCATTATGACCATTAATGTAGCCAACTAATTCTTCCAAACTACCATGTCTTGTGTCAAGTTTTAAGATTTTCCCGACACCGGAAACTGTGTACCGTTTTTAAGGCTTTCCGGCGAAACCCGACAGTTTAAATGTCGAACCCCGACATGTTGAAGATGTCGGGAACGACATTTGAAATGTCGATCCCGACATTTTTGAAGGTGTCGGGAACGACATTTGAACTGTCGATCCCGACATTTTGAAGGTGTCGGGAACGACATTTGAACTGTCGATCCCGACATATTCAACATGTCGGGGTTCGACATTTAAACTGTCGATCCCGACATTTTGTAACTGTTGGGTTGAAGTGTTCAACTGTCGTATGACACAGTTGAACACCAGTCGTAAGAATTTATTTCACCGGGATTTTATTCTTGTTGTAAAAATTGGAAGTTGGACGTGCGTGCATGTTATTACGTATCGGCATATTCATTGTTCATGTGATTTATCGTTGCAATCCCAAAATTTCATTGTTCATGGCTGGCTGGCATGGGACTGCAAAATATAGAGTCCTTATTGTATCTATATATGTATCTACTTGCGAGTAAAGACAAGATCACCTACAAAAAGCCACCTATATATATGTTGGATCATTAATTTTTGCAAATGACTTGTGGGGCATGTCTATATCAATTAATGTCCTCTCTACACCAACCACTTATAACTAATTTCAGTCTTGTGATATTCTAAAGGGGAATTTTCAAAAATGTCACTTTTTTTGATAATGTACAAAAAAACTTCATTGCCACTTGATTTTATCAAAAATGTCACTTTTTTGGTATGAATAGTCTATATTACCCTTTTGACCCAAAATTCTCACATATCTAGGAGCATTTAATGCTCATTAATACCAATCTTTCACTACCATTAATGCCTTGATGTGATTATTTGATTTTAATATTATAAAAATTAGATATATGTATATTATATTTGTTAATATAAATTTTCGTAATAAAAATAAAAGTATAATAATTTGTTGTCTTCTCCACTCATATTTTTGAACTCCATTAACATTAGAACTTTTTTTTTCTACATTTTCTTCACTCCTTAAGAAAGGTCTTGGACTCTACATTCAATTTGAGAGGTTAGTTCTTAACAAATTTGTTATTATTTAAGTAAATGTTCAATATAAAATGATCACATATATTTGAAGGTTTTTAAACAAGTGTTGATGATGTTATGTGATTTATGAAATATTTTGTAAAGAGAAATGATAACATTGTCATTAAGGAAGCACATTGAGTTATTAAATGGTGTCAAGGTGTTGTAGTTGAGAATTCATTATGACCATTAATGTAGCCAACTAATTCTTCCAAACTACCATGTCTTGTGTCAAGTTTTAAGATTTTCCCGACACCGGAAACTGTGTGTACCGTTTTTAAGGCTTTCCGGCGAAACCCGACAGTTTAAATGTCGAACCCCGACATGTTGAAGATGTCGGGAACGACATTTGAAATGTCGATCCCGACATTTTTGAAGGTGTCGGGAACGACATTTGAACTGTCGATCCCGACATTTTGAAGGTGTCGGGAACGACATTTGAACTGTCGATCCCGACATATTCAACATGTCGGGGTTCGACATTTAAACTGTCGATCCCGACATTTTGTAACTGTTGGGTTGAAGTGTTCAACTGTCGTATGACACAGTTGAACACCAGTCGTAAGAATTTATTTCACCGGGATTTTATTCTTGTTGTAAAAATTGGAAGTTGGACGTGCGTGCATGTTATTACGTATCGGCATATTCATTGTTCATGTGATTTATCGTTGCAATCCCAAAATTTCATTGTTCATGGCTGGCTGGCATGGGACTGCAAAATATAGAGTCCTTATTGTATCTATATATGTATCTACTTGCGAGTAAAGACAAGATCACCTACAAAAAGCCACCTATATATATGTTGGATCATTAATTTTTGCAAATGACTTGTGGGGCATGTCTATATCAATTAATGTCCTCTCTACACCAACCACTTATAACTAATTTCAGTCTTGTGATATTCTAAAGGGGAATTTTCAAAAATGTCACTTTTTTTGATAATGTACAAAAAAACTTCATTGCCACTTGATTTTATCAAAAATGTCACTTTTTTGGTATGAATAGTCTATATTACCCTTTTGACCCAAAATTCTCACATATCTAGGAGCATTTAATGCTCATTAATACCAATCTTTCACTACCATTAATGCCTTGATGTGATTATTTGATTTTAATATTATAAAAATTAGATATATGTATATTATATTTGTTAATATAAATTTTCGTAATAAAAATAAAAGTATAATAATTTGTTGTCTTCTCCACTCATATTTTTGAACTCCATTAACATTAGAACTTTTTTTTTTTCTACATTTTCTTCACTCCTTAAGAAAGGTCTTGGACTCTACATTCAATTTGAGAGGTTAGTTCTTAACAAATTTGTTATTATTTAAGTAAATGTTCAATATAAAATGATCACATATATTTGAAGGTTTTTAAACAAGTGTTGATGATGTTATGTGATTTATGAAATATTTTGTAAAGAGAAATGATAACATTGTCATTAAGGAAGCACATTGAGTTATTAAATGGTGTCAAGGTGTTGTAGTTGAGAATTCATTATGACCATTAATGTAGCCAACTAATTCTTCCAAACTACCATGTCTTGTGTCAAGTTTTAAGATTTTCCCGACACCGGAAAACTGTGTACCGTTTTTAAGGCTTTCCGGCGAAACCCGACAGTTTAAATGTCGAACCCCGACATGTTGAAGATGTCGGGAACGACATTTGAAATGTCGATCCCGACATTTTTGAAGGTGTCGGGAACGACATTTGAACTGTCGATCCCGACATTTTGAAGGTGTCGGGAACGACATTTGAACTGTCGATCCCGACATATTCAACATGTCGGGGTTCGACATTTAAACTGTCGATCCCGACATTTTGTAACTGTTGGGTTGAAGTGTTCAACTGTCGTATGACACAGTTGAACACCAGTCGTAAGAATTTATTTCACCGGGATTTTATTCTTGTTGTAAAAATTGGAAGTTGGACGTGCGTGCATGTTATTACGTATCGGCATATTCATTGTTCATGTGATTTATCGTTGCAATCCCAAAATTTCATTGTTCATGGCTGGCTGGCATGGGACTGCAAAATATAGAGTCCTTATTGTATCTATATATGTATCTACTTGCGAGTAAAGACAAGATCACCTACAAAAAGCCACCTATATATATGTTGGATCATTAATTTTTGCAAATGACTTGTGGGGCATGTCTATATCAATTAATGTCCTCTCTACACCAACCACTTATAACTAATTTCAGTCTTGTGATATTCTAAAGGGGAATTTTCAAAAATGTCACTTTTTTTGATAATGTACAAAAAAACTTCATTGCCACTTGATTTTATCAAAAATGTCACTTTTTTGGTATGAATAGTCTATATTACCCTTTTGACCCAAAATTCTCACATATCTAGGAGCATTTAATGCTCATTAATACCAATCTTTCACTACCATTAATGCCTTGATGTGATTATTTGATTTTAATATTATAAAAATTAGATATATGTATATTATATTTGTTAATATAAATTTTCGTAATAAAAATAAAAGTATAATAATTTGTTGTCTTCTCCACTCATATTTTTGAACTCCATTAACATTAGAACTTTTTTTTTCTACATTTTCTTCACTCCTTAAGAAAGGTCTTGGACTCTACATTCAATTTGAGAGGTTAGTTCTTAACAAATTTGTTATTATTTAAGTAAATGTTCAATATAAAATGATCACATATATTTGAAGGTTTTTAAACAAGTGTTGATGATGTTATGTGATTTATGAAATATTTTGTAAAGAGAAATGATAACATTGTCATTAAGGAAGCACATTGAGTTATTAAATGGTGTCAAGGTGTTGTAGTTGAGAATTCATTATGACCATTAATGTAGCCAACTAATTCTTCCAAACTACCATGTCTTGTGTCAAGTTTTAAGATTTTCCCGACACCGGAAACTGTGTACCGTTTTTAAGGCTTTCCGGCGAAACCCGACAGTTTAAATGTCGAACCCCGACATGTTGAAGATGTCGGGAACGACATTTGAAATGTCGATCCCGACATTTTTGAAGGTGTCGGGAACGACATTTGAACTGTCGATCCCGACATTTTGAAGGTGTCGGGAACGACATTTGAACTGTCGATCCCGACATATTCAACATGTCGGGGTTCGACATTTAAACTGTCGATCCCGACATTTTGTAACTGTTGGGTTGAAGTGTTCAACTGTCGTATGACACAGTTGAACACCAGTCGTAAGAATTTATTTCACCGGGATTTTATTCTTGTTGTAAAAATTGGAAGTTGGACGTGCGTGCATGTTATTACGTATCGGCATATTCATTGTTCATGTGATTTATCGTTGCAATCCCAAAATTTCATTGTTCATGGCTGGCTGGCATGGGACTGCAAAATATAGAGTCCTTATTGTATCTATATATGTATCTACTTGCGAGTAAAGACAAGATCACCTACAAAAAGCCACCTATATATATGTTGGATCATTAATTTTTGCAAATGACTTGTGGGGCATGTCTATATCAATTAATGTCCTCTCTACACCAACCACTTATAACTAATTTCAGTCTTGTGATATTCTAAAGGGGAATTTTCAAAAATGTCACTTTTTTTGATAATGTACAAAAAAAACTTCATTGCCACTTGATTTTATCAAAAATGTCACTTTTTTGGTATGAATAGTCTATATTACCCTTTTGACCCAAAATTCTCACATATCTAGGAGCATTTAATGCTCATTAATACCAATCTTTCACTACCATTAATGCCTTGATGTGATTATTTGATTTTAATATTATAAAAATTAGATATATGTATATTATATTTGTTAATATAAATTTTCGTAATAAAAATAAAAGTATAATAATTTGTTGTCTTCTCCACTCATATTTTTGAACTCCATTAACATTAGAACTTTTTTTTTCTACATTTTCTTCACTCCTTAAGAAAGGTCTTGGACTCTACATTCAATTTGAGAGGTTAGTTCTTAACAAATTTGTTATTATTTAAGTAAATGTTCAATATAAAATGATCACATATATTTGAAGGTTTTTAAACAAGTGTTGATGATGTTATGTGATTTATGAAATATTTTGTAAAGAGAAATGATAACATTGTCATTAAGGAAGCACATTGAGTTATTAAATGGTGTCAAGGTGTTGTAGTTGAGAATTCATTATGACCATTAATGTAGCCAACTAATTCTTCCAAACTACCATGTCTTGTGTCAAGTTTTAAGATTTTCCCGACACCGGAAACTGTGTACCGTTTTTAAGGCTTTCCGGCGAAACCCGACAGTTTAAATGTCGAACCCCGACATGTTGAAGATGTCGGGAACGACATTTGAAATGTCGATCCCGACATTTTTGAAGGTGTCGGGAACGACATTTGAACTGTCGATCCCGACATATTCAACATGTCGGGGTTCGACATTTAAACTGTCGATCCCGACATTTTGTAACTGTTGGGTTGAAGTGTTCAACTGTCGTATGACACAGTTGAACACCAGTCGTAAGAATTTATTTCACCGGGATTTTATTCTTGTTGTAAAAATTGGAAGTTGGACGTGCGTGCATGTTATTACGTATCGGCATATTCATTGTTCATGTGATTTATCGTTGCAATCCCAAAATTTCATTGTTCATGGCTGGCTGGCATGGGACTGCAAAATATAGAGTCCTTATTGTATCTATATATGTATCTACTTGCGAGTAAAGACAAGATCACCTACAAAAAGCCACCTATATATATGTTGGATCATTAATTTTTGCAAATGACTTGTGGGGCATGTCTATATCAATTAATGTCCTCTCTACACCAACCACTTATAACTAATTTCAGTCTTGTGATATTCTAAAGGGGAATTTTCAAAAATGTCACTTTTTTTGATAATGTACAAAAAAACTTCATTGCCACTTGATTTTATCAAAAATGTCACTTTTTTGGTATGAATAGTCTATATTACCCTTTTGACCCAAAATTCTCACATATCTAGGAGCATTTAATGCTCATTAATACCAATCTTTCACTACCATTAATGCCTTGATGTGATTATTTGATTTTAATATTATAAAAATTAGATATATGTATATTATATTTGTTAATATAAATTTTCGTAATAAAAAATAAAAGTATAATAATTTGTTGTCTTCTCCACTCATATTTTTGAACTCCATTAACATTAGAACTTTTTTTTTTCTACATTTTCTTCACTCCTTAAGAAAGGTCTTGGACTCTACATTCAATTTGAGAGGTTAGTTCTTAACAAATTTGTTATTATTTAAGTAAATGTTCAATATAAAATGATCACATATATTTGAAGGTTTTTAAACAAGTGTTGATGATGTTATGTGATTTATGAAATATTTTGTAAAGAGAAATGATAACATTGTCATTAAGGAAGCACATTGAGTTATTAAATGGTGTCAAGGTGTTGTAGTTGAGAATTCATTATGACCATTAATGTAGCCAACTAATTCTTCCAAACTACCATGTCTTGTGTCAAGTTTTAAGATTTTCCCGACACCGGAAACTGTGTACCGTTTTTAAGGCTTTCCGGCGAAACCCGACAGTTTAAATGTCGAACCCCGACATGTTGAAGATGTCGGGAACGACATTTGAAATGTCGATCCCGACATTTTTGAAGGTGTCGGGAACGACATTTGAACTGTCGATCCCGACATATTCAACATGTCGGGGTTCGACATTTAAACTGTCGATCCCGACATTTTGTAACTGTTGGGTTGAAGTGTTCAACTGTCGTATGACACAGTTGAACACCAGTCGTAAGAATTTATTTCACCGGGATTTTATTCTTGTTGTAAAAATTGGAAGTTGGACGTGCGTGCATGTTATTACGTATCGGCATATTCATTGTTCATGTGATTTATCGTTGCAATCCCAAAATTTCATTGTTCATGGCTGGCTGGCATGGGACTGCAAAATATAGAGTCCTTATTGTATCTATATATGTATCTACTTGCGAGTAAAGACAAGATCACCTACAAAAAGCCACCTATATATATGTTGGATCATTAATTTTTGCAAATGACTTGTGGGGCATGTCTATATCAATTAATGTCCTCTCTACACCAACCACTTATAACTAATTTCAGTCTTGTGATATTCTAAAGGGGAATTTTCAAAAATGTCACTTTTTTTGATAATGTACAAAAAAACTTCATTGCCACTTGATTTTATCAAAAATGTCACTTTTTTGGTATGAATAGTCTATATTACCCTTTTGACCCAAAATTCTCACATATCTAGGAGCATTTAATGCTCATTAATACCAATCTTTCACTACCATTAATGCCTTGATGTGATTATTTGATTTTAATATTATAAAAATTAGATATATGTATATTATATTTGTTAATATAAATTTTCGTAATAAAAATAAAAGTATAATAATTTGTTGTCTTCTCCACTCATATTTTTGAACTCCATTAACATTAGAACTTTTTTTTTCTACATTTTCTTCACTCCTTAAGAAAGGTCTTGGACTCTACATTCAATTTGAGAGGTTAGTTCTTAACAAATTTGTTATTATTTAAGTAAATGTTCAATATAAAATGATCACATATATTTGAAGGTTTTTAAACAAGTGTTGATGATGTTATGTGATTTATGAAATATTTTGTAAAGAGAAATGATAACATTGTCATTAAGGAAGCACATTGAGTTATTAAATGGTGTCAAGGTGTTGTAGTTGAGAATTCATTATGACCATTAATGTAGCCAACTAATTCTTCCAAACTACCATGTCTTGTGTCAAGTTTTAAGATTTTCCCGACACCGGAAACTGTGTACCGTTTTTAAGGCTTTCCGGCGAAACCCGACAGTTTAAATGTCGAACCCCGACATGTTGAAGATGTCGGGAACGACATTTGAAATGTCGATCCCGACATTTTTGAAGGTGTCGGGAACGACATTTGAACTGTCGATCCCGACATTTTGAAGGTGTCGGGAACGACATTTGAACTGTCGATCCCGACATATTCA
This sequence comes from Osmanthus fragrans, assembly GCA_019395295.1. Classification (NCBI taxonomy): domain Eukaryota; kingdom Viridiplantae; phylum Streptophyta; class Magnoliopsida; order Lamiales; family Oleaceae; genus Osmanthus; species Osmanthus fragrans. The sequence continues at coordinate 22,932,592 of CM033343.1, read as the reverse complement.
ACATGTCGGGGTTCGACATTTAAACTGTCGATCCCGACATTTTGTAACTGTTGGGTTGAAGTGTTCAACTGTCGTATGACACAGTTGAACACCAGTCGTAAGAATTTATTTCACCGGGATTTTATTCTTGTTGTAAAAATTGGAAGTTGGACGTGCGTGCATGTTATTACGTATCGGCATATTCATTGTTCATGTGATTTATCGTTGCAATCCCAAAATTTCAGGTATGAACAATCATTTAAGATTTATCGTATCGCATGGAGGCAATTTCATTAATGTCGATGACGAATGGAAGTGGACAGGGGACAAAACAACTTCCCTTTTAGTGCCGAGAAGTATTAATCTAGCCGGACTTTTGTTAAGGTTGAATGACAAACTCGGTATCGTCAATCCACGAACTAAATTGGAATTGAAGTTCAAAGTCCCGAACATGAATATACCCCCAGCAGAAATACGAGAAGATGAAGACATACAATGGTACATATCAGTGCATAAGGAAACTGCTGTATGCGTTAGTACTGTAGAAAATGAAATACCAAGTGTTGGCAATCGGCCAGATTCTAATGTTCATGATCGATCGTATGCCGCAACAAATGGGCCTGAACATGTAGAAAGTGATGAGCATAATGTTGGTCGCGGTTTGTCGAACACCGATGCACCCGAATATGGAAACTTTGTGGAATTTGGAGCTGCACCATTAGATGAGAACTATGAGGACAACCCGTATGATGGTGAAGATGCTCCTAATATTCCTGTTGTGCACGACGAATATTCGTCACATTCCAGAAGTTCGGAGCTATGCAAATTACTTGAAACTGTGCATGCATCTGATCTCGCCGAAAGGAATATATTCTTCAGCAAGAATGATCTGTACTTGAAAATTCGTGTACTCGCTCTGCAAGACAAGTTCCATTTTCGGGTAAGTAGGTCTAGCCTCCAAAGGTTAACTGTTGTATGTGCAGACGACAGTTGCAAGTGGTTGCTACGTGCTTCATGTGTGAAGCAGTCTGCAATTTTCATTATCCGTAAATTTAACGTGCACACATGTTCAGTTGAGGTCCGGCGTAAAGCACATCGACATGCCACTACTTCAATAATTGCCGAGCATATTTTGGGGAAACTTGATAACCCAAACCGATCATATGATCCCACGGCTATAGCACGTGACATGGAACGTGATTTCGGTGTGAAAGTCAGTTACCAAAAAGCACGTAGAGGGAAGGTTAGTGCTTTACATATGCTACATGGTACACCGGAGGTTAGTTTTCAACAACTATCTTCTTACTGTCATGTCCTAGGAGAGATAAATCCGGGGGACAGTAACCCATATAGAAGTCGATTCTCATAATAGGTTTCATTACTTCTTCCTAGCTTTCGGTGCAAGCATTCGTGGTTATTTGCAGTACTTGAGGCCCATAATTTTTGTTGATGGTAGTCACTTGAAAGGACCGTACAAAGGAACACTGCTGCTTGCAACTGCTCAAGACGCCAACAAACAGATTTATCCCTTAGCATGGGGCATCGTGGATGCCGAAACAAATAAGTCATGGATGTGGTTTCTGTCGAACTTGAAAGATCTTATAGGCGACTCAGATCAACTAGTTTTCGTTTCAGACAGGAAAACTAGTATCGAAAAAGCCATTGCTCATTTATTTCCTTTGTCTCACCATGGATGTTGTATGTGGCATATGGAAAAGAACTTAATACAGAGGTACAACAATGCAAGTACAATATTCCTATTCAAACGAGCGGCTACAGCTTATCGTGTCGAAGAGTTTGACAGACTAATGGCCCAACGAACTCGGCCAATGAGTCCACCACAGCCCTTGGTGAGTTTGTCTCGTTACTTGCAACCTCGTCCAAGTTCGCAAACGGAACAACTGAGATGTCTCTCCTACCACGTGGACGTTCTTCTTCCTTATCGTCGGAAGAGATAATAATGGGCCATATTGGGGAAGAGCCAGGGATAGGGGGATCCTCGTTCAGGTCGAACGTTGAATTGCTTCCCGTTGATGAAGCGTTTATGCTCATTCTGCTCCTTGTTTTGTTACCTTTGGAACCTTACAGAAGCTTATGGGAAAGGAGAATGTCAAGACACTAAGTACTTTCAATTGAATGTGGCTTGCTACTTATATCACATATTTGGGAGGGAAGCATTCATTGGCACTTGCTCCCCCAACCACCACACACAATCCACGCCAGGTAAATTCAAGATTGATTGACACCATGTCAATTGATTGTTCACCCTATTTATGTTTATAGACATTTGGGATGGATGAAAATAATACTAAAATCTACAAAATCTGTACTTTTATTATTTTGTTGTACCTTCCCATACCATGTACAAGATGGCTTCAATTCTATCATTAATGGATTCAAAACTTCCTGAATTTAATTTCCTGCTGTTTTGTACAAGGGCACGTATGATGCAATTTTTTAATCATTCTATATCTATTTCAACTATTACTTATTCTACATCTTCATTATATTATCTATTCCTGTAACTTCATTTCAGCTACGTACAAGGGGTTATGCATTATCTAATATTAATAATCTTCACCAATAAACAATAAATTTAACCACTAAAAAAATCCCGTCAAACAAACATGATAAAACCCAATATATAGATTGTAGAATAAATATACTTGCACATGACGTAACAAGATTGGGCATGTACGCCAATTCATAGTTTGGCTAATTCTAATGCAAATTCACAATTGTTAATTACATGCTTCTACGCCCCCAAAAAATGAATAACGTTTGACAATTGTCATTGTTTCGCATCAAAAGAGAATAGAATATTCCAACGGTAGTGTAATAGCTTCAGAATACTCTACAAAAATCGTCACATCTTGTGATCTCGACGCGTGTTGAGCAAAATCGGGCAACCACAATCCGTACATGACCACCTTCGCAACCTGCTGGGAAAAATGTGAGTTGTTAGAACTACATTTGCAGTACTGTGCACCATGTCACACTAAAAAGCGTCACACATTATATAACATTTACATATAGCATTATTGTTGCCTATTCGTATACATTAAAATGATTCGCTTTGGTGCTATAGTACAATTTGTACAATGATTATTGATTTTGAAAGCTTATTACTTGCTACTTCAACACTCCAAAAAAATTAAACTAACCAGCGAAACCTGCCAAGATAAATAGCAAAAATCTTCATTATGAATTACCCGAGAAATAACTACATGGTTAAATAACTAACCAGCGACACCTGCCAACAGTCTATTTCATTTTGGTTTGCACTAAATGGTTAAAGTAAGTTCCGCCCTAACTAAACATTCTTGCTAGATTCACCCCTGGTACTAGTATAATGACATTCCTTGCACTGAGAAAAAAGATTACTATCACAATTACCCCAGAAATAACTACAAGTATGTTGCTTCAACGACAAGAATCAATTTCACTTTCGGATTAGGTCCACGATAACTCATCGTTCCATACATTGCAAAAAAAACCAAGTTCCTAAACTAATACCCCCCTTTCGAAGTCAGCTAATGGCGATGAAACCATATAAGAAAAATTAACAAATATACAGCCACATTATATACTGACTGTGATAATGAAAGGAACAAAGTACAGCTGATATCATTTTAACATAATGTAACAAAATTCCATAGTTTCCAACATAAGTAGCACCATATGAAAATTGAGATCATGAACACAAAAAGAAGTTTCTAGTGATTATAGTTTTGCGGTTTCAGGAACCCGTGTTAAGTTTTGAATGTATTCAAGATGATGAAATAAATGATCATCAACCTAATTTCCATTACATTTACTTAATAATGAATGAAAGAATACCCAAAACCATTTTTTGGGATCACGACCATGTATAATTCCATTTCTAAAACCTAAAACTTTAGGAAACATTTTCAACAAACCTCGCTGCATAAATGAACGCTGTAGGGCAATTCAATCACATTTTGCTTCAGAATATAGACTGTAATCAAAGTTCTATCACAATTATCCAGAAATGCACGGGCAAAGATTACAATTATACTCAATAATGACACCCATTGGAAATGTCATTTACCATTTCAGCCCTCATTTTGACACCTACTTTGAATGGTCAGTTGGGCATATTTGGGGGTAAAATAGGCAAATTATAAATAGCCTTGATAAAGATGTTCTTTTATGTACAAATGATTCTTCCCTTGACAGTGCTTCCACGTCCTTTACTTTCCAGAAATTGGAAGTTGTTGAAAAATGGAAAATGATAAACAGACATTAAAAAATCTGAAATAAAATCCAGATTCAGGTGTGAGTTAATTACTGAATACTCACAGAACTTTGGGTAGCAAAAACATCCCAATCCAGAGAATGATCAATGGATAACTCCCCCCCAGTACAAATCCCCCAAACCAACAGCTCAATACTAAAGAGTTCGAACATGAAAACCTAATGCTTCAAGAAAGATCTCTTACATTGAAAATGAGGAGAAATTTCATATATAAGAGGTATATGAAACTTCCTAAACCCACAAAGTAAATGGATGACTCAAATTCTTTCCTTTTAGAAAATAAAAAATGAATAGAAAGGGTACCAGAACCACAGGAACAGGCAGCAGCAATAGTAAATGAATGAAAACCACACCATAAGCTAAAATAATTATACAACACATAACAAATAAATGATTTATCAGAAGAAAACTGAAAATTACCACACAGTGAAAAGAACAAAAATCCGTTCCAAAAGTACTGAAAGACAAATTCTAAAAAGGCTACATAGCATGTAATAACTGTAAATGGAAGGAAAAACAAGACTATAGAGTGCTACAGCCATCAAGTACCAACTCATAAAATAAAATATTACATGCATATAACTAACTAGCTTCCACGCTAGAATGAACAGCCATCCAGAGTCCGTTGCATAAAATTAGAAAGACAGTATGTCACCAGAATTATGCATAACGAAACCCAAAAATAGTAAGTTTACCGTCAATCATTGTACATCAAAGGAATTTAATTAGTTAGTTTATATGGGGTGATGATACGGCACTGCTAGTGACACATGCCCGTGGTCTCTAGTGAAGCAGCTATTATATTCAAGTTTTATGCATGCTTAGTTCTGGATCTCTCATCATTTTATCTACTTAATGGGCGAATTCAAAAATCACCTATTTCTTCGCACGCTTTCCCATGCCCCTAGTGTATGGCGTCCGTGTAGTCGCTGTGGGCCGTCGAATGCGTGCCGAACGCCTCCTCTTTGTGGTAGCAACTGCCCGATCTTTGCCGGGAACGTTGTCCGCAGGCGATAACTCATTGTTCGGGGGTACATTTAAATTGTTTGAACGTACTTAGCACATGTACTGTATCCATGGATTTGGTACACTACAATCGACAGAAAAATTAAAAAAAATTCGCTTACCGTTAACATCTTCGCGAGCCTCTGCGGGACTACTTAATGCACCATCGCCTATAATGCACCAGAGTAAAATAATTTTCTATTCTAATGGAATTGGTACACTACAATGACAAGAATTAATTTCCCAATTTTGCTTACCATCAACAGATGCTGGGTTCGACGGCGCCACGTTGTCGACGACATCATTGCGCGGCTCTGCCGGACTAGTGATTGCACCATCGCCTATAATGCAAAAGCTTAAAATTATTTTACTTTCGAAAATAGTTTTAAAAACCAATACACGAAAAGACTTACCAATCGGTTCATGTACTTGCTCGGCCAACTCTATGTCCTCACCAGCGCTACCCATGCGGAATCCTAAAACATGATTATAGTATAAATTTGAGATAAACATCCGAAGCGAGATTACAACAAAAGACAGTAACCGATAAGCACTAACCCCTAATGAGTACCTTGCCCATCCATTTCAACACTTGGCTCGCGATGTTCGTGGTCATCCTGGGATGGTAAGCTTGCTCCAGCGGGTACATCGTCGTTGGGAAACCTTGCTGTGGCTACGAAAAAAATTGATAATAAGTTAGGGAACTACACACAATGGCATTGGTATATCAAAAAATGGATCCGTAAATGTTGGATGGAGAATAATGTGAAGCTCGGGACAAAAGGTGAAGTTCATTGTGTTACGTTACCTGAAACACTTGGCGCATCGGCGACATGGGCTGGCTCAGCACTTCCCGAAGGTCCATATGGGGGTAGGCGGGAGGATATGAAGTCCTTCAGCTTGCTGAACTCGTCGGTGACGTGCTTCATGATTTCGAGCTTCATGGTGATCTGGCGCATCTCTGTCAACGCACGATGATCGTATAACAATTCCTCAAGCTGGGCTCTGGTAAGGCTAGCACCTTCATCAACCCGAGGTCTTCGACCCGGGGAAGGGACGTGCTCGTGAGAAGGGGGCATATTACCCGAGATATGTCCGCGACCGTCCTTGCTTATCTCCCCACTCTCAGAACTGTCGCCGCTCCTCTCAGAATCGGACCCACTATCGCTACCATCACCACTGTCTGAACTGGCGGTCTCACCTTCTGAACTGCTGCCATCGCCCTCCTCACTGCCGAATGTACCATGTGCTGAAGGGTCTTTGCTAGACTGTTGGGTGGCTCCCTCAATCGCAACGTCCTGCTGTGCATCTCCACGCTCTGGCTCTGCATTGAATTGTGGAACCACGCTGTTCATAACCAACTCGTCCAACACGGGCATAGGACGATCGTCATACGGTACGAGCGTGGACATGTAGGGTTCTGCAATCTCAGTGGCCGTTGGCCGAAGCGTGGCATGCACGTGAAGCTGCAATAACATAAAGATGGTCACGGTGAATGAAGTAGAAAAATAATTTATGTCTACCAAAAACTGTCAACATAATGAAAGGAAAAAAGTTGAAATTATTGCAAGTACCGGCGCCCTCTTGAAGAATGCGTCATATGTACGCTGCTGTGGTTGTTTCGCGCACGACCAGCAGAGCAGCCGTGGAGACCGTTTAGAAACCCGTTCAGCGAAGCGTTGGCCAAGCTCAGGCATAGCCTCGTAGGCCCAAATCTATCGCAAAAAGGAATTAAATGTCAATTCGCCGACATTCACTTAATACATATGTAGGGGAATATGCAAATTTCCATATAGAAAATTAATCGAGTACCTGCATGGCGATCGGAAAGCTGTGTAATGTGTAAGTCACCTCCTTCTCATCCAACGCCCTCGCATCGACGAATTTCCTAGCCCATTTATTATGGAAGCCCTTCAAAAGACGCCTATAGCCTATTCTGCCCCAAGGGTAAGAAAAAAAGAGATCGAGATCGTCGACGATGGACAAAGTTTCCTGATCAATACCCATATTATTGTCAGGCGCATTGATAATTCCTTCGACGAGAAGGACAAGCCCCAGCTTGTATCTATCGGGTCGGGGGGTCGACGGTCGCACCATCGCCTTCTCTAGGTGGGCACACGAAATCTTATCGACAGTCTTGAAGTATCGATCCTTCAGTCTATACTTCTCCAACGTTCGGGTCAACTGCTCACCTACGGAAATCCTGACACAGCGAAGACCCATCACAAGTGCGTACTCTGCCATGCCAAACCTAGTGTAGTGCCCTTGCACGTTGAACCACAACTCATGTTCCTTCCTAGTTCGAATCTGGTGGAAGACAAGAGCCTGAATGAGCTGGGCTGACAACTGGATTTCCGGAACATCAGCTAAGAAGCCGAGGCAGGAATTCCGGAAATCAACGAGTTGGCGATCATCTAATGTGTCCAGTACTTTTTTCACGTATTTGAGATTGCTCCTTTGCGAGATATGGGCCCGCATACGTGCATTCTCGGGAACAAGAAAAGGAAATTCCATAGTTTCTGCAAAACAGGTGGACGACATAACTAATGTCAGAACGGATAAGACAAGCGAACTGAATAACATGTAATGCAGCAATAGTATTATCAAAATGAAATAATACAAATAGCGAATACGTGTAAAGAAAATTTTGTTCCAACCAGATTGAGTTAAAATTTGGACAAATAATTAAGGCATGCACCATCTGTCGAGAATTACAGCGCTCAAATGTCGAGATACGACATGTCATCTGTTGAAAGTCAACAAAAACGTCGAGAATTGACATTTGAAAACATGTCGGGAACGGCAGTTAGCAACGATGCTGCCTATGTGGAGGAATATATCGAAACTATGGAATTGCCTGGGATGGAAGGTATGCTTAGAAATCAACTCAAGATGACACGTCCTCCAGAATGAGGCTGGCAGATTCCCAGGCAATTGTTAAGGTATTTGTGTACATAAAATAGATAAAGCAAATGCTATGTAAATTGAAGAATGCACATTAATCAAACTGCCAATTCCAAGAATCTATTTTCCGTTATGGTCATGTGAAGCGTAATGGAATATATAAAAATGAATATTAGTTTTGAAGTGCAAAAAAACTCCAGAATCTAATAAGGGAAAGCTAATCGAAATTAAGGCTCAAAACAAGTAAAAAAACGTCGACCAATGACATGACTGACCTACTTCAGTATGTTCTGCAAAACAAAACTAGTAAACGAAAAAAGTCGGAAGAAAAATGTTTTCTTTTACATGACGGAAAATCTAGGAACGAACATGGCAAGCAAATGTCAAATATTGAAATTGCAAGAGATAGAATGTATGGTTACAGGTAAAACAAATGACTAGGTCTTGGAATATGATGCTTGGATCTTTACCTAATATTAATGTGGGCAGAGAATATGGTGCGAAAAATGATTGTTGTTGGAGAACAAAAAGAAATTGTGATGTTGTTTTGACAACTCATATATCTAATATCACTCATAACCTCAATATTGCATATCAAAAGACATATCTTACTGAGATTCCAAGTGTATTAACATACCAATCGGTTGTAGGAGCCACTACAGAATGGTTTGCTTCCAGCTTAATGATCATAGATGATGAGCGAATTGCTGAAACCATAGAATTGGGCAGTTAGCATATTTTGTCAAACAAGTGCACAACAAAAGGGGATAACCTTGAATGCCACAAATGAAACACTCATTTCCCAATGAAATTAGAGAATGCAGTACAAGAAATTAATGTTATAACTTAGTTACATTGGAAGGCAAAACATGGAATGGATAACCTTGAATGCCACAAATAAAACATTAGAATCTATTCAAAATTACTGAGTAAACCACTGATCCATTAATTGCTAGAATACTCGTAACCCAACCAATTAAAAACCAACACAAGAAACAGTGAACTAAACCAAACACAATTTTTTTATTCTCTCTCTCTCTCTTTCCCATACTTTCACACAAGTATGTACATAACATCAAACTTAAAGAGTTTGCAATCGTATTTGTTGCGAATTTAAAGAAGATGGAACTCACATGTCGTTTTATTTTATTCTTTAATAAGGAAGAAAGGGGATTGGAAGTCAAAAAATTTAGTTTCAGTTTAGAAAGTAAGATAATTGTCATAACAAACAATTTGGCCGGCCTCAAAAACAAAATTATAAGAAAATAATGCAACTTTACCCTTGGTTATCAAGAAAAGAAATCAGGTTTTCCAAAATGCATCCTGCTTCACATACCAGTGTACCGCTAACCTTAAGAAAGTAAACTTATGTCAGAAATTCATGAGCTATGTTATTGGTGATAATGTTGCAAATAATATTAGAGATTTAAATGACAGTTAAAATTTGAATAGAAATGGATTGTACTGATTTGTATTGTTAATGCAGACTGTAAAGATGAAAGGACCGAGATTGCATTACAAACAGAAAAAGGGCAGCAAAACTAAGATGATCCATACAGAAAATTCATCTGGAATTTATCCACACGTGAGTGGGGATGGACAGTAGACAGCAAAATAACAAAAATCATAGCAACATATTTCTAAGACTGAAAATTCAAAAACTAAGAAGCGCGGATACTGAGAAGAAACTCGAATATGATAAGATACAAATACGCCAATGTGACCTTTTAAAAAAAATTAGAATACGCGGATACGTGTTATAAAATTCCGCATAATTTCATTAATATTAAATTGGTGACTCTTCATTTGATGATTTTACTGTAAATGTTTCATTATGTCTATTTTTTGTCTTTTCCTCTTTGGAATTTTGTATAATGAAACAATGCAATCGGTGGATTACTTACTTTATTTAGAAACTAGTTAACTTGTCATCATGATTGTATGGTAAAAGCAGTCACTGCTGAGAATTTAAAGTTAATAACTAGTGTAGGCTATTTGATTATATTCCGACATAAGCCAGTGACAGAGAGGCCCAAAGGATATTTTGAGAAATCGGGTAGGTATCTCTCCAACTAGTGTTTTGTTACCATTGACAACCATATTTATCATCAAGCAGAGAGAAGTTTGAATCTAATGCTGACACGAATAATGATAATTTCAACAGTCATGGCTCACAAAGGTGAAATAAGGTATAAGGTTTAACTTATCATGTATAAGACTCAAGAACTATAAAAACAATAAGTTTAAACTATTTGTGATAAAAGAGGTTGGAGCCCGTTGCTCTGTCGAGAAATAAGCATTTGATTTTTACTGATCCAGCTAGGATTAGAGCAATTTGAGAAAATTGCTTGCCTCTTGTTTGATGGGATAGAGAACTAGCAGCTATTGCTAAACTCTAGTGGATGGGAATTCCATTCGACTCAAGTTAGAGTATTGGGTTCAACTGTAGTACATTTTTAAATTTTTGGTGAAAAGTTTCTCCTGGTTTACCTTTCACCAGAAGCCTGGGGTTAAAAACTAATCAGCTCCCTCTCAGTTTTTCTTCAATCTGTATCTGTTGTTTTTTTAGAAAAATATAATTCACAACTGTGTTTGTTTCCAGTTACTCTGTTGATTCGTGAAAATTTAACCACGATATTACTAAGCTGTTACAATTTCCATTTGCTGGGTCTCAAAGTTTCAATTTTTTGGTTTATTTCTGGGAATTAAGAGACAGCTTATATGGAAATGAAGGAACTTCTATTCTCTAATGTTTCCAATCAGTAAAAGAACATTATAAACAGTGCACAAAAAGAGTGAATGAGAGTGACAATATGCACTTCAATGTGAACTTCTTTTCGAAAAGAAAATGATCCATCAATCAACCTATACCCATCAAAAGATTTGAAAAGCATATGTTGCAAAAGTAATATGTTGTTCATTGGGCTTACTGAAACGAGTCCGTGCCCACTTAGTGAAGATTGTAGAAGGCGGGTGAGCTTTGAATCCCGATAAGGAACATGCGCTGCCTTCCCCTCACTCAGTTTTCCAATTACCTTCACATTGTAGACAATGTCAAAATATGATATGGAAATAAAAAGGAAAAAGAAGAGTTCAACAAAATTGTAATCTAGAAAATAAATCTCAATCCAACCTCATAATACCAATTCAAAATAGAGTGAAAGAGAGAGAAGCGCTACATGGAAAAAGGGGATAGAAAGCACTCAAAATTAATGACAAATAAAGCATGATATAACACATATTAATAGCAACTAAATATGCCCCATTTCAACCAAGATGTAAATGTACTTTGCGTGTGTGCTGCCTCTCTATTAAACGTCACATGGTAATAGCAGTTATTCAGGATTTGAATACAAGGACGCATTTATGCATGTGCGGCATGAATTGCAACACTTGCGTAATCTGTGCTGTGAAACATAATTAGACAAATTGTACATCAGATCAAATATCATTAATGGCACAATCTATTCCTTGTGTGTTTGGTGACTGATATGAGACAGGATTGAACCATATAACGAAGATGATTTTCACTTCTTTTTAATATTAATATTAGCTAGTGCTGAAAATTCTCCTGACCCATGGGCATCAATTATCCAACCTGGGTTTCAAATTACAGCAACAGAGGGGCCTTTTCCAGAACCCCAACATATTGTGAAAAATCAGAAGTAAATGTCTACAGCTCAACAATACCATTCTCGTATTGTGAAACCAAAAAATTCAATAGAAATAAGCAAATTTATTCAGTTCATGTCCCTGATCGTCTTTCTTTAAAAAAAAAGGAACAAAAAGCACTTCTTATAACACATTTTATTTAGTTAAGTTGCAAAAATTCTTAATTTCACCCTTCCAATTTGCATAAATCTGTTCCCGAAAAGGCAAAACCCCCTTGAGTTGAACTTAAGGCCATTGAAAAATTTCCATCAAGTGAACCACTTATTCTCCAAGTGATCAGAACACGTAAAATAACAATATTGCATCGTGTTTATCCATAAACCTTTTACATATTTTACACAGCACGCCATAAATTAGTGACAATCAAGATAAAATAAAACAAATAAACGCTGCATCCCAATTTCGTTTATATATTCTGTTTAAAAAATCATCTTTCGGAGATAAAAGAAATACAATACAAACAATTAAACCAACAAATAACACCTTTTTTACCGACACAGATATAATTTAGTATCCCGAACAAACCATCCCCATTTTTGCAACAGACTATTGCCAGATTTGAGAAGTATCTTTCTGATTGTCGCCAGTGGATTGAAGAGTTAGAACAGTTGATTATCTTAGATTCTAACAAGAACTCTTTCAATTCAAGTTCATCCTTGTTGCAGTCTCTACCCAAAGTAATGTCAAATGTACATGACTTTTTTGTTCATGTTGCTGCAAAGGTAATCTTTCCCTCCCTAGGTTGTAATTGACGAACTAACACACTGTGGTTTTACAACTTTCAGTTATCCCATGCTTTGTGCATTTGTTTGAAATCTAATTGGTTCGATTAAAGGGAAAAAAACAATTTACAATATAAAAGATGAAAATCAAACCTTAATTCCATTATCATCTGAACCATCTAACTCTATTTGTGTGTTTTTTAGAGAGTGGCAGAAAAATTAAGATAGAAGAAGCGTACACGAAGTGAAGTTGTTCGAGTGGGTTAGGATCACAGGAGGCTGAATCGCGATTCAACTAAAACAACAAGGGCACAACAATTCTTTGGTTGCAAAATTTATTAAAACAACAATACAACTTACCCAACAACAATCTCGTGGAGCAGCCGGTCGAAATACCCAACAACAATCAACTCTCGGTCGTCTAGCAGCCGGTTTGAACGGCTTCGAGAAAGGATGTGGAATCGGGATTTTTGTGTCTAGGTGTTTTGTTTGGAGCAGCCGATGTGAGAAGGACCTTCTATTGTCTGAGCTCCGGTAGGAGACGGCGGTTGCAGCGGTGGATTTTCAGAGAAGGGTGGTAGTGACTCCGGTTGTGTTTGAACAACATTAGGGTTTGTGTTTGGCGTGATTCTTCTTTGTGTAGGGCTGCATACTTTCTTATCTTTCTTTTTTTCAATTTCCGAGGTATAGCACTTCACCATTTCTACACGCAATTAAGCTGACAATATAGAGCTATTATGTACAATTGTAGCATAAGTCAAAAACATTTTTTAGGGACATGGATGGTATTCAAATTTTTAGGAAGGGCAAAAACGTACAAAATTGACAATTTTGATATGCCCCAAAAAAAGTGACATTTTTGTAATTTGATACAAGAAAATTGACACTTGATGTAATTTCCTCTATTCTAAATTGAAAAATTCTGGTTGTACAGAATTTTGCCCACAGAAGAATTTCAGATAACTCACATGGGTGGGCCCCCATATGAATATTTTATTGCCCAAAAAATCACTCACCCACCCCCATTGTGTGTTGTCTGTACAAATTCTGTATACTTATTTTCTGTACACTAAGAATTGTTCTTCTAAATTTGTATGAATTTTAAAGTGAAGGGGGGTTTTTTTTTCACATTAATTGACTTGGCCAAATGTTAAATTTAATTGGGGTGCTAAGTTTGATACAAATAAATTGAATTTATCAAAAAATTGACTCCACATTGATTAAAATTTGTTGATTTAGACTGTAACATCTACGTATGACAATCAACAAAACGTTTCTTGATTTGGTATGTTAATCAATATAATATTTCTCGGCAACATTTATAAGTTGTCAAACATCATTTTTAACCACACTTTTAAATGAATCCATGAGTAGTATTTGTTCAAGTGAACGGAATTAACAATTTTATTCATATTCTCACACCCTCAAGGTACAGCAATGGAGGTTTATTTATAGACCAAGGAGAGAGAAAAAGTAAAACCGACTTAACAAGACTTAACAAGCTAAACAAACTATTCCTATTACAAAGAAGGACCTAAGCTATGCAAGATGAACAATTAGGTCCTGTAGGAATAATATGTACATCCCCCCCTCAAGTTGGAGATTGATGAAAGTCCATCAAACCCAACTTGGAAAGTAAGAACTTGAATTGAGGAGATGGAAGGGACTTTGTAAAAATGTCCGCAGCTTGAGCAGTGGAAGAAATATGTTGGGGATGAATGAGACCCGCCTTGAATTGATTACGAACCACATGACAATCGATTTCCAGATGCTTCGTACGTTCATGGAAGACCGGATTAGCACTAATATGGAGAGCTGCCTGATTGTCACACCATAGAGGAATAGGAAGAATTGGGGCAATGCAAAAATCCCGAAGAAGATACGTGATCCACTGAAGTTCACACACAGTGGCAGCCATACTCCGATACTCAGCTTCAGCAGAGCTACGCGAAACAGTTTGCTGCTTCTTTGATTTCCAAGAAATAAGAGCTCCACCCAAAAAAATGCAATAACCAGTCAAGGACTTCCTAGAATCTGAACAAGCGGCCCAATCCGCATCACAATAAGCTGCAAGCTTGAAACTGTTGGAAGAAGGGAAGAAAAGGCCTTTTGACAGAGTTCCCTTGATGTATTTCAGTAAGTGTAATGCAGAATCCCAGTGCGAAACGGTAGGTGAGTTAACAAACTGACTGAGTTGCTGAACAGCATAAGACAAATCTGGCCTGGTAAGATTAAGATAGAGTAATCGACCTACAAGCCTCCTATACTGATCAGGTTGTTGATACAAAACACCCTCAGCAGTGAACTTATGACCTTTTGGCAGTGGGATATCCACAGGTTTTGATCCCATCAAACCAGCATCAGTAATAATGTCCATAGCGTACTTCCTTTGGTTGAGATACAGACCCTCTGGGCAACGTGCTATTTCTATCCCCAAGAAATATTTAGCAAGTCCCAAATCCTTTATAGTGAAGGTAGTGTCCAGAAACTCCTTAACCTTCTGCATTTCTTTGTCATATGTTCCAGTGATGAGCACATCATCCACATAGACAAGAAGATATGTGATAGGACGATCTGAATGGAGAATGAACAGACAATTATCATGTGCTGATTGTGTGAAGCCATAAAGTTGCAAGTGTTTGCAGAATTCTGAGTTCCATTGCCGGCTAGCCTGCTTTAAACCATAAAGTGACCTTTTGAGTCTACATACCTCTCCTTCCTTAAGTGATTTGTATCCTTCTGGAGGCCACAAATATATCTCTTCGTCTACAAAGCCATGCAAGAACGCATTATTGATATCTAATTGATATATGGGCCAATTCTGGGCAGATGAAATGGCAAAAAACATTCTGATGGTTACTGATTTTGCCACAGGTGAGAAGCTATCAACATAGTCAACACCAGCCACCTGATTATACCCTTTTGCCACTAGCCTGGCTTTACATCTATCTAGACTCCCATCTGGTTTCAGTTTAGCTTTATAAACCCATTTTGATCCAATGAGATTCTTTCCTTGGGGTAAGGGAACAATTTCCCAGGTCTGATTTTGTTCCAAAGCTGCAAGTTCACTCTCCATCGCTTGAATCCATTCTGTCTTTGTGCTAGCCTCTTTATAAGACTTTGGTTCTTGGATTGTAGAGATGTTAGCCAAAAAATGACAATAACTAGGTTCAAAATTCGGAGACTTATGGAAAGGATAGGTATTTGGTGTATAGGAAGAGGATTTCGATGTGTTGGGAAAGTGATCAGATATGGGGATAGAAGATGACAGGTTGCTCACAAAATCCTGCATCCATGTAGGGGCTGATTTTGGTCTAGTACTTTTTCTAGTTTGAGGAAAAATCTGGTTATGAATCATTTGGTTTGAAGTGGAATTTGAGGAATCATCAGGTTGACTGACCTTTTCCTGATCGAGATTATAAATAGCCATAGGTTGGTTAATAACAGGGGAACTATCAGGCGGAGGTTGAGCATCACCTAGGTTGTCAGGATGAGTGGTAACTGATGGATCATCTTCAGAAGGCATATCAAACAGGTATAGGTATAGGAGGGCTGGAATCATGAACCCCTTTGTAGGGAAAAACATGCTCATGGAAAATGACATCCCTAGACACAAAGACCTGTTTATTGATGAGATCAAATAGTTTAAAACCCTTTTGCCCTGTGTTGTAACCAAGCAAAATACACTTAAAACTTCTTGGTGCAAACTTCTCTTTTAATGGTTTTGTGTTAGTAGCATAACATAAACTTCCAAACACCTTTAGGTTTTGATAAGTGGGCATTTTTTTGTGCAAAATCTCATAGGGAGTTTTCCAGTTTAGTAAGGCAGTGGGCAACTTATTTATAATGTGTGTTGCCATTAAAATCGAGTCTCCCCAAAAAAATTTTGGTAAGTTTGACTGAAACATAAGTGCTCTAGCTATTTGCAAGAGATGTTTATGTTTCCTCTCAACAACGCCGTTTTGTTGAGGCGTGTAAGGACAACTCTTTTGATGTAAAATCCCATTTTCAGCCAAATAACGTTGCAACTCGAAATTTGTAAACTCGGTTCCATTATCAGTTCTCAAGCATTTTATGTCCCTTTCAAATTGGGTTTTGACAAATTTGTGTAAATTCTTTAAAGTAATGAGAACCTGTGGTTTGTGTTTGATTAGAAAAGTCCAAGTGCATCTACTATAATCATCCACCACAGTTAAAAAATAGTGTGCTCCACAAATAGCCCTATGTTTATATGGTCCCCATAAGTCCACATGTAAAATTTCAAATATGTCAGATGTCTTTATATCACAACCAGTGAAGGATAATCTATGCTATTTGGAGAAAGAACAAACATCACAAGGTGAAAGGATTTCTTTGTTAAAAGGAATCATCATTTGCAGATGTTGCATTACATTGCCAGAAACATGGCCAAGCCTTCTATGCCAAAGGATAACTGATTCACCTTTGGTTTTATTAATGTCAACAAGAGAGGAATTATTTGAAGAGAAAACATTACAAGCAACAGAAATGAAAGACTCAATGGTAGAAGTATAGAAGGAGGTCTGATCAAGTATGTATAAGTTCTTTATCAACCTTCCTACAGCTAGTATCTTCTCAGTCAAGAGGTCCTGCAAAAGGCAATGATCCTTCATGAAAATGAATTTCAAGTTTAAAGCTTTGGTTAACCTACTTACTGATAAGAGGTTGAATTTGAAGGTGGGAACATGAAGAGTGTCTGTGAGGATGAGGTTGTCATGTAAATGCACATTACCAAAATGCTTAACAAAATTCATAGTACCATCAGGTAAGAATACAGGAATGGTTTTGTTAGCAGGTACAAGATTTTTTAATGATGAAATGTCATTGCACATGTGGTTAGAGGCTCCAGTATCTACAATCCATGACTTAGATCCTATTTGGCTGGAAGCACTTAGAGCATAATTAAATTCGAGTTTAAGAGTTGAACCTGCAAAATCGTCTATATGAGCAAAATTCACATTGCTTCCAGAACTAGCTCCCTTTTCATTCACCATTTTCCTGAGTTCCTGTTTGATCATTTCTGAAATACTCATGTTCTTGTATTGACCTTCAATTCCTCCAGTATTTACTTCATTTCCCATTTCCAGTGGTGAATCTGCCATGTATGCGGTGAATTTTCCTCCAGCCTTTTTCTTCTGTTCATTCAGTTGTTTGAACCAGTCCGGATATCCAACCAATTTAAAACAAAACTCTCTGCTATGTCCTGTGGTGTTGCAATGTGTGCAAAACTGATTCCTCTTTTCTTCTTTGCTCATATCAAACTTTCTGCCATATCCTCTACCTCCTCCAACCTTCTTATACCCCTGAGCTTTAACATTCATAGCGCTTACTTCATTATGTTCTCCATAGGATATCTGAATCTCTCTCTGTTTTTCCACTCTTTGGATCATGGAATAAGCTTTATTGACTGGTGGCAAAGGATCCATAACTAAGATCTGGCTTCGTATGTGTTCATATTCATCATTCAATCCCATGAGGAATTGCATAAGTCTATTTAACGAAGTTATTTCTGATAATGACTTGGCTGAATCACAAGTGCACTCAGGTATGGGCATTAGGAAGATTAATTCATCCCACAATCGCTTCAATTTTGTGTAATATTCTGAAATAGACATATTTCCTTGTGAGATAGAACTGATTTCTCGCTGGATCTGATATAGCATAGGACCGTTACAAGTTCCAAATCTCTCTTCAATCTCCATCCATAACTCTCTAGCAGTGCTGGTGTATAGAAAGGCTTCGACAATCTCTTTGGAAATAGAGTTCAGTAGCCACGAAGTAATCATGTAGTTGACTCTCAGCCATTTTTCATAATTTGGTGACGTTTTCTCAGGTGTTTCGACACTCCCATCGATCAACCCTAACTTCAACTTCGCTCCAAGGGCAATTTTTACAGATCTGCTCCATGCCAAAAAATTCTTACCAGTTAGAGGCGCCGTAACCAGTGTCATTCCTGGATGATCTGAGCTATGAAGAAACAACGGATCTGAAGTATTCATTTCACTCTGCCTTCCATTTCCTTGAATCGTCTGGTTATTCCTTAGTTCTGCAGGGAGCAGATCTACATTTTGATTCTCAGCCATGGCAGCTCAGTTCTGAGCTTATCTTTCTACTCCTTTAATGGATACGCAGTTTGCAGTTCTGGAATTCCAGAATCTACTGCTCTGATACCATGTTCAAGTGAACGGAATTAACAATTTTATTCATATTCTCACACCCTCAAGGTACAGCAATGGAGGTCTATTTATAGACCAAGGAGAGAGAAAAAGTAAAACCGACTTAACAAGACTTAACAAGCTAAACAAACTATTCCTATTACAAAGAAGGACCTAAGCTATGCAAGATGAACAATTAGGTCATGTAGGAATAATATGTACAGTATTCACTTATGACTTATCCATCATTCATTTATATTTATTTACAAAATAAATCATTTGTAATATCCAAACGATGATTTTTATTTTATTTTTAAACTAGCCAAGAAAAAAAAAGCACTATGCCCAACAAACATATATATTTTGGTGGTGAAAATTAGTAACTGGAAAACAGAAAGAAATGGTAAAGGATTCAGAAATGATTCACAACCTTCACTACTGCCTACTCTCCTGTTTGCCAGACTATAATAATCGCATGGACCACCCAATCCACCTGTCACTCTCGATTCAGTCTTCACTTCTGCTAAGTTTTTGATGTTTTCAATTTTCATATTGAAATTTAGCTTTGTCTGTACTGTCTTTTACATAGGGGTTGTTTCACAAAGTTTTTTTTGAATCATTATATGCTTGGTGTCGCAGCTAGATCAAACTACCAAAAAATGAACTATGTTGGGTACTGTTTACATTATGACATTCATGTACAGATATTTCATGTGTCTGACTGTTGTACCTGATTTCAAATTACCTTGAAATCTTGGAAATGTTCAAAAAGGCAACTAGATAAAGACGTGATTTCTAGGCTAACAAAAGGAATTTTTGCACTTCATTCATATTGACTATCAAAGAAACTTTGTTCATGTAATCTTCAAATACCGGTATTTGTAATTTTATCACATTCCTCTCAATTGATTGCAACTTGGGAAGAAAGGTAATTTGAATGAATTGTATCTTGGCTTGACACTTTAGCCATCCAGAGCTCAAGAACCTGAATAGATTCTTCCACAAATTGGAAGCTAGTGACTCAGATGACTCTAATAATAGTAGTAGTTCTGAATTGTCCATCTCCAAAAGCATACATGTTATCTTTGCAACAAGATCGGGCTGCAATGAATACAAATTTGCATAGAAATTCCATTAAGCATAATCTTCGCAGCAAGATCAGGTTGCAATCAGTGGCGGAGCCAGCACCTAGCGAGCTCTCACGGCCGCCTGTGCTGGCTCTGCCAGAATTTTCAGGAAGGTAAGAATCCGTCGGGAAGAAACGCAGCCGGAGGAAGAAGCGTAGAAGATGAAGCGGAAGGTTTTGGCCTTTTTTTTCCCTTACCAATGGCCCCAATTGATGGACATATTATTGATTTTATTGTCAATGAATTGGTCTTGTGTGGTATGTCTAGGGTTCGAATTGGGGAAGACGGACTGGAGAAGAGAGGAGAGGAGACGAGGAGAGGGATTTTATTGGTGGGACTGGACATTGTAAGCCCAACAGCAGCCAGCAGGTCACAGCCTCACTCACATGTTTGTGTTTTAACTTCTTATTTTCAGCTTCTGCCACTCATCCCCCAACCCCAAGAATAGTTTGTGAAAATTGTGCTTTAGTCATACTGACGAGTGAATCGTGATGGCCGATGGCGATGGGTGTGCAGGATTCTTTTGTGTGTGTGACTTTGTGTGCGACTGTGCGGTGCGTCTGTGTGGTGGAAACTGGAAATTTGTTGAGCTTTTTCTTCCCATTTTCACCTGTTGTTAAAATGAGCCTCTTGTTTTGGTTAATAAAATTGTACAGTTAATTTGTCAAGCTGTAAAGTTATGTTTTCAAATGTGTTTGGGGAATTTGGGGAAATTAGGATTGGCAATTTAAGGGAATTTGGGGAAATTAGGATTATTTAATCAAATTTTTAATATTATTTAATCAAATTTAAATAAACGACCGACCGGATCGGGCTATTACAATCGTTGACCGTCGATGGTCAACAGTCAAAGTCAACCGTCATAGCTGACCTTTCGTCCTAGATTTGCCCCTGGTTGCAATGCTTCCAAATTTACAAATTTGGTGGAGTGATGTTAGCATATATATTAATTAACTCTGAAGATTAAAGTGATTTATTGGTTTTATATTTTACTGCACAATTGAGAGTATCTAAAAAAGTTGAAATGTAAAATATGAATATGTTCTATTTAATAGTATTGGGTGAAATGGGAAAAAAAAATAATAATTCTTTTT
Source organism: Osmanthus fragrans (assembly GCA_019395295.1). Lineage (NCBI taxonomy): Eukaryota > Viridiplantae > Streptophyta > Magnoliopsida > Lamiales > Oleaceae > Osmanthus > Osmanthus fragrans. Next base: position 22,911,637 of record CM033343.1, on the reverse strand, counting down.
TGACTACTAATATATAAAGGAAATTCAAGACGCTTGCATTAATTGGTCTTGCTTAACAAATAGAAATTCAAATTCCAAATTTACATTGCTTTACATTATACTATTAACAGGCTGTATATATATGAATCATAACCGACAATTTGTGGGGGTGATAAATTTCATAATTGGCTATTCAAAATTACATTCGACGGTATATCACGATTTTTTTCTTCTACAAATTTCTAAGATAAATTGATTACAGGTAAATTTATTCTTTCATTATTACATCCGAAATATTGTATCTACAATTTTGTAATCCAATTCACCGCCGATTCCAGAAACAGTTTTTGAAATTAGAGATTTGCAAATGTAGTGGCTTTTTGCATCTGTATTGGAAATTTCAGGTTGCAGCTCTACTGGATACTTGCAGCATGTTGGAGAATACAATCACTAGAGATGAAAACATTTTTTGGAATTGGAGATTTGTAGCTGTAGTGTATGTTTGCATACTGAAAATTTTAGGTTGCAGCTGTATTGAAGATTTGCATAGTGATCTTGTGGGGCTTTCAAAATGATGAAGAAATGGTAAATATTGAAAGAGCTAGCATTGTAAATAGCTGGATGGATAAAATTTTGAGTGAAAAACTAGTTGTCATTAGAAATCCATGGCTAATTTTGGATATACAAATAGGAAATGATAGTTGGAATATTGGGTATTATTTGTTCTTGAATTCAATTTCTAGTGGTAGATTTTTCGTACTCATAAGCTGAATGTGTTAATGCGCTGTCATCAAATATCTCATTTTATGGCTTGCAAATGCCTAAACCATTCGAACAAGCACTACCTCTTCTAAAAAGGAAAAAAATCAGCAAGTATGATAACATTAGAATGAAACACATTGAAAAATATGGGCGAAAAATTTGATTTTTAGTTAAACCAACTAGGGGTGAAATTTTTGACCTAGAAATGACAATAAAATATATATATATATATATATATATATATGTATATGTATACAGTACGACTACCATGAAGCACACCTTTTTGTAGCGTGGTCCATGACTCCATGGGGTTCAAAGGTGTTATTATTAAAAAAAAAATTACCAGTAAAAAAATGATGTAATTTTCAGATAAAAAGGTTTGTTTCGTGATGGTGCACCATTAAGCTATAAGCTCTATGCGAGTTAAGTGAAGGCTAAAGGATTGTCATGTCTACTCATTCGTGGACATCGTAACTAGACCTCTAGAATTGAAGGCAAATCCAGCTTGATACTCAATTGTCAATGGAGAAAATGTAAATAATTAGTCATCAGGAAATTATCTCCCTGTTCGGTTCTTATTTTTCTCTCCATTCTTTTCAATCATATTCTTCAATAAAATAATATTACACGTAAATCCAAAACATTACCTTAATTTTTAACTGCACATTCTCCATCAATCAACTATTCAAAATGCATTTTTCTCCCAAAATGAAAATCAAACAAGGCCGTACTATATTAAGGGTTTGTATGGTGTTGTTAAAAGTGGATAAAATTGACGGATTCGTGAAATGTATGGTGAAAATATTGATCAAAGTTATGGATTCAATAAAATGCGTGGTTAAATAAAGTTTAACCAACTTTTTAACAATAAATAGATTTTTGAGACAAACGCTTAATAACATGTTACACTTATGTAGCCTTATTGTTAAAAAGCAATCGTGCTGAAACGCAAAATAAATTATCAATTGAAAATGTTTTTAAAAATTATAAGCACTTTAACAATGTTATTTGGGCAAATTACATTAAGTGATTGTTTGATATAATTTTAGTAAAATTTTATCATTTTTTGGACATATCAAACTTTAATTTAATCGCACGTACTATGAGATTCACAATTTTATCAACTTTCAACCAAATATTTAATCATTTTTTTAAAATCAAAATTTACTAATTTTTTTTTATCAAAACAACTCCTTAACTACACGCGTTTGGAAATAGATTATTTCCATGTATTTTTTTACGATTTTGTTAATCCTAATTTTATATTTTAAATAATCGATAAATGTTTTGCATTTACTCTGAGTCTCTGACTCAAAATCTAATATCATTCCTTAATGAAATAAAATGTTCTTTCTTTTAAGACAAATAATCTATTCTACGAACAAACCAATTAAAGGTATCATCCTTAAAAGTTTATAATATTCTAGAATCTTAAAAGAGAACATTTAGTCAGAAGAAATCAACGAGCTACTTATGTAAACACTTACGCGATGATTTAACTAAGGCTCGAACAGTTTCTATCGTCGTAGATCAACGTACCGCTTGAACTATACTTTAGGGACCAACAATGCAATTTTTTTAAGACATAAAACTATTTAACAAAAGAATAAAAGTATTTGTACAGAACTATTCATGTCCACAATTTGTCCAGACAGTCTAGTGATATGAAATTAAATATTATTTAAAAATAAGTTCTACATATGTTGTGTCTTCTCTATTTTCATTATGTTTCTGTACGTGTATCACTCTTACCGTGGTGCCAAATCGTCTAAAAACACGAAAATCGAGCTTTCCGAATTTAGCAGAATAAAAAAAGTAAGAACTGACAAAAAAGGACAATTTACTCAGTACCAGGGTTAAAACTGTCAAATCAAATAACTTGTTACTAAAGCTTTGCAGAACAAGAGCAGTCCATACAGTCAGTAGTCAGTAGAAGATGTCCCATCAATCTCGCGCCCGATACGATATTTTAACAACTACTCACAAAACAACAAATTAATAAACTTTTTAATCCCTTAAATAATTGGATCAGTCTAAAAGTAAAAAATTAATTACAATCTTTTTTATAAACTTGCCAATTGATCACTCATTATTGGAGGACTGGCTGGCCCCACAACTGTCCCTTCAATAGGGGACGGTCACTTAACATGTTTGTAAAACTTTTTGTACAAAAAATTATACAAATAAAATAACCCTAAATAATTAAATTATTAGTAATTCCCTGTCAATAAAATTAGTGCTAAATACTACTTCAATTTAATTATGATGTAGTCAAAGCACAAGTCATGAATGGAGTACAGAAACATTATTTATTAGTGATAAATTCGACTTAAATTTAATCAATTTCAACTATAAATTTGAATTAGCAATGAACTCTCTAAGAAAATCAAAGCACGGATCATAAATAGAGTATGAAAATATTAATTAGCGATAAATTTGAATTAAATATAGTCAATATTAGCGATACATCTAAATTAACAATAAAATTTTAAATAGAGTATAAAATATGTTTAGCGATAAATTCAATTAAATATGTCAATTTCAACTATCAATTTGAATTAGCAAAGAAGTCTAAGGAAGTCAAAGCACGAGTCATAAATAAAGAATAGAAAATTATTTAGCGATAAGTCCAAATTAAATATAGTCAATTTCAACGACTAATCTGAATTGGAAATAAACTCTCTAATTAAGTCAAAGCATGAGTCACAAAAGAGTACAAAAGTTATTTCACGATAATTCGAAATTAAATATAGTGAATTTCAATTATTATGGTGAAATCAATGCACGACCCATGAAATAAGAATATAAAGTTATTTAGTAATAATTTCGAATTAAGCTCCTATTTAGCGAGGATTAAAATTAGATTTTAGTAGATTTTGATAAAAATGATAAAATATGTGGTTGAAAATTTGTGAATCTCATAAAATACGTGGTTAAAATTAATTGTTGATTTTGACGAAAATCTGAATTTTAAACTCTACCATAGCTAAATATAGTTTCAACGACTAATCAAAATTGGTTGTGAACTCACCAATGAAGTCAAAACTCGAGACACAAATAGAGTGTAATAACATTATTTAACATCAAATTCGAATTAAATAACTAACAATAGATCTAAATTAACAATTGAGTCTTAGACGAAGTCAAAGCAAGAGACATGAGTAGCATATACAGAAGTTATTTAGCAATATGTTCAATTAAGCATAGAATTTCAACAATTACTTTGAATTTGCAATAAACCCTTCCACAAAGTCAAAGCACTAGCTATAAAAGAGTGAAAAAATATTATTTAATACAAATCCAAATTAAATATATAATCAATTTTCAACTATTATTATGAACCAGTAATGAACTCCGTAACGAAGTCAAACCCAAATCATAAATAGAGTATAAAAAGTTATTTAAGCGACCAGCAATTAGATATAGTCAATTTCAAAATGATTATTCTTATTTGACAATGATCTCTCTAACGAGAGTATAATAATATTATTTAACGATAAGTTCGAATTAAACAATTAATTTCAACAATCGTCTAAATTAGCAACGACTTATTTTAGAAGTCAAAGCACAAATCATACATACATAGAGTAAAAAAAGTTATTTACTGATAAGTAATAACTAAATATACTCAATTTTAGTGATCTATCTTAATTAGAAATTAAAGCTCTGACAGAGTATAATAACATTATATAACGTTAAATTCGAATTACATATAGTTAATTTCAACAATCTATTTAAATTAGCAATGAACTCCCTAACGAAGTCAAACCACGAACTATAAATAGTGTATGAATAGTTATTTAGCGATAAATTCGAATTAAGTCCCAGTTTGATTCTTATTTTTTCAAAAATTTATTTTTATCTCTATTCTTTTCAATAACATATTCTTCAATAAAATAATATTACACACAAACTCAAAATTTTTCCTTCATTTTTAACCACACATTCTCCATCAATCAATTATTCAAAATGCATTTCCCCCCAAATGAGAATCAAATAGGACTTAAATGTAGTATTCAAGTTAGAAGCATTATTTAGCAATAAGTTTGTATTAACTATAGTCGACTTTAGAGAGAATTTCGAATTAACTATAGTCAATTTTAAGTGTAGTTTGTTTTTTATTAATTATCCGTAAAATAGAAAAATATGATTGTTATTAATTATATTTAGTAACGATTTTTGATTTTTTATTTCTTGTATGGGTTCAAAATAATTATATTTTTAAATTTTTTTTTTATAAATAATAAGAATCAAACGAGCGTTTAAATTTATTTGGATGATAAGTCGTAAGTGTTGGTGGAGAACACGAGACCAGCATTGAATTACTGAAAATTGTATGGGCTATAAATAGTGATTCGTGTTTTATTCATCAGTTCACAGATCTGAAGAGAGACAAAACCAAGAGAGACTCCTCTGTTGCAGTACTGGAGCTTCCGAAACGTTGTCGTTTTAACAGTTGCTCGCACATTTCCATAGAGGGAGTGGAGCAGAAAATTTTGACTGTTATAGTGAGACAAGAGTGAGTGAATGAGTGGAGTAGAAAATTTTGCCTGTTATATAGAGAGAAAAAAAGGAGTGAATGAGCATTTTCGGTGAATCATTAATAATTGTAGCACCACTGTGTGGCGATGTTTTCGTATGTAAATAGTTGTATTCCTGTATAATCTGAATCTCACTACAAGTATTCGTTCTGTTGAATCTCAGATTTGTAAAATTCTAGCATTTTAAACTCTTCGTCTGTTCTGCATGTATTCACACACTCTAAAGCTCCAAAAATTATCCATATAATTTTGAGTATTTGGTCTTTATTTTAAAGATTATGAGTGGATATATTGTAATTTTCATTGCCAAATCAGATGTTCTTTTAAAAGTTAATGATATTCCTGAAATTTGTCTCCTTTTGATTGTCTACAGCATTAATTGAAGAAATAAAAGGTGGAGTTGAAGAATTGTGTTTGGAAAATGGAGGGGGTGGTTGAGAAAAGTTTGGACTCGGAATTATGGCATGCTTGCGCAGGAGGAATAGTTCAAATGCCGTCGGTGAACTCTAAGGTATTCTATTTCCCACAAGGCCATGCAGAGCACACACTCACTAATGTTGAATTCCCAGCCTTGCCGAGAATTCCGCCTATGATTCTCTGCAGGGTTGAGGCTGTGAAATTTTTGGCAGACCCTGAAACAGATGAAGTTTATGCCAAAATTAGGTTGATCCCAGTTGTGAATAGTGATTATAGTGTCGATGATGATGTGGGGTTGGGAGGAAATGGATCTGAATTGAATGAAAAGCCCACTTCTTTTGCAAAGACACTGACTCAATCTGATGCGAACAATGGTGGGGGTTTCTCTGTTCCGAGGTACTGTGCAGAGACTATATTTCCTCGGTTGGATTATTCGTTTGATCCGCCTGTCCAGACTGTGATTGCTAAGGATGTTAATGGGAAGACTTGGAAGTTTAGACATATCTATAGGGGGACGCCTAGGAGGCATTTATTGACCACCGGGTGGAGTTCTTTTGTTAATCAGAAGAAGCTGGTTGCAGGAGATTCGGTCGTGTTTTTGAGGGCTGAAAATGGGGATCTCTGTGTTGGGATTCGGAGGGCCAAGAGGGATGGCGGCATCTGTAGCCATGAATCTTCATCAGGGTGGAATTCTAGTGGTGGTGCTGGAAATTATAGGTACTTTTCTGCATTTCTGAAGGAAGATGATAGCAAGCTGACGCACAGAAGCGGCAATAATGGGAGCCTAAGGGCGGAGAGGAGCAAAGTGAAGCCTCAATCAGTTATGGAGGCTATATTTCTTGCCACCAGTGGCCAGCCTTTTGAGGTGGCTTATTACCCGCGAGCAAGCACGCCAGAGTTTTGTGTAAAGGCTTCCTCCGTCGGTGCTGCGATGAAGATCCAGTGGTTGTCCGGGATGAGGTTCAAGATGGCTTTTGAAACCGAGGATTCTTCCCGGATTAGCTGGTTTATGGGTACTATAGCTTGCGCTCAGGTTGCTGATCCCGTTCGCTGGCCTAATTCATTGTGGCGACTCCTTCAGGTATTTAACGAAGGACTCAAATCTCTGAAGTTAAAATTCGTGTGGTCTGTCTATTGCCAAAACCTTGGAACCTTGTTGGTTTAATGTGGGTCGAAACTAGTGTTTTTTTTTTTTTTTTGTTCCGTTTCCATCTGAACAATGTTGGAGCTCACATTCCTTTTGCCTCTCGGATTCATTAGTGAATCCAATTTGTTCGATCTAATAAGAAAACTGATTTAAGGATATGAGGGTGGAATATAATAAGTTATGACTCCATAAAAATTAGAATTGAACTCTTCTCTTATTCGTTTTTTCCCTTACATGGAAATAAGAAATATTTTGACCTACAGTAACATCAGATGGCCATTCTCTCAGTTTCTACTTCTGCACTTGTTCCCAGTATTTTGCAATGCTACAACCTAAGCAGCAAAAAGGAAATAATTTCGAATTTAGGAAATTTCGTCTCAGCTTATTTTTACTTTGCATTTGCTCTCACATATCCTGGCCGTTTTTGCAGGTGACATGGGATGAACCGGATATGCTACAAAATGTAAAACGTGTTAGCCCTTGGCTAGTCAAAATGGTCTCAAATATGCCTGCCATTCATCTCTCACCCTTCTCACCACCACGAAAGAAGTTGTGTTTACCACATCATCCCGACTTTCCGCTTGATAGCCAGTTTCCAATGCCACCATTCACAGGCAACCCTCTTGGGCCAAGCAGTCCCTTGTGTTCTCTATCCAAAGACATCAATGCAGGCATACAAGGAACCAGGCATGCTCAGATTCGAGCCCCATTCTCAGATCACCTTAACTATAAACTGCAATTGGGACTTTTACCCCCTAGTTTCCTGGGGCTTGATCGCCGTGCTAAAATTGCTGATGGTATTGTCAGAAGCCACGATGGTAATGAAGATATTTCTTGCTTGTTAAGCATGGGGAATTCTAGTCAGAAGTCCAAGAAAACTGATAGTGTAATGACACCCCGATTCGTCCTGTTTGGTCAGCCGATACTCACCGAGCAACAAATGTCTCGTGACTGCTCAAGTGACGTTTCTGAAGTATTATTAGGAAAGAATTCTCCGAGTCTTCCAAAAAGTTTGTCCAGTACCAAACAGGGCTTTCATGCAGCTGAGCTTGGTTTGGGCACAGGGCACTGCAAAGTATTCTTGGAGTCGGATGATGTGGGTCGGATTCTCCAATTATCCGCTCTCGGATCATATGAAGATCTATACAAAATGCTTGGAAACATGTTCGAGATTGAAAGATTAGAGATGCCAAGCCACGTTTTCTATCATGATGCAACTGGTGCTGTTAAACAAGTTGGAGAAGAACCCTTCAGGTGAAGCTCATCATTTTGTTACCTTTACTTTCCATGGTTTAGCAAAGTCCCAAAAATTGCATTTTGGAAAGACATGAATTGCTTTAGATTTACCATAATGTCTCATTTTCTTATTTTGCAGTGAGTTCACAGAAAAAGCAAAAAGATTGACAATTCTAATGAAGCCAAGCACTAGTGATGTAGAAAGGTATGCGTTCTTATTTCATGCAAAAAAAATTTGTTTTTCAAGATTATATCGTATCGTGTAACTTCTTCAATACGAGAAATTTTCTAGAATTGCTCATTTTGGAAAGAGTTAAACTTCCTTTTAGAGAGGGAGTATTTCATTCTATTAAAAGCTTACTGATTTTGTATTTCAGGAAATTGATTACCGGTCTTCCAACTTCTGAACGAGGACTAGATTCATCAAACCAGACAGGTCCTCCTTGGGCATATTTGCTTAGTACGAGCATTTAAATTGATATAATAAAGTATGGACGAATTTCTGGTTTTGTTCTTTATCTTTAGGAACCCAACTTTGAAAAAATATGTGTACGATTATATGGTCTTTGTGTAACTGTTGAATTTTTTCGATGTATTAAGTTCGATCCAGATTTCTGCCCAAAGGTTAATGAATTTGTATGCCCTAGAGAAAAATTGATGCCTAATTTGTAGCCAAAAGTAGGACTAGACATAGTCCAAAATCCAAAATTTTCGGGTATTTAGTAAGTAGAACTGTCGGATCCAAATTTAATTATGAAACTGTCCGAATTCAGTTTCATTCGGCTCTCGAATTTCGTGCTATAATAAAATCTTTTAATATTTACAATGTTACATTAATTCAACTAATGACATGTTCAATCTTAACTTTTACAAAATAACGCAGTACAATTTTGTGTCTTTTACGTTTTTCTTTATTTAGTTATTCATAGATTTGATTATTAAAATCACAATAAGAGGAAAATAGTGAGCTCATATTAATTAAGCGATGCGATGTTGAGTTTCAGTTCGATTTCTCTAGAATTTTAGAAACGACACTATGTTATAATAATATAGTTGAGTAAAACTTAGGTCAATTTGATTAATTTGGGCTTGAACTGAAAATCAAAAATTGGAAAAATCATATGTTTAGGTTTGAGCTAAATTAACTAGTTAGCAAATTTATTTAGAAAAAATAAAATTATTTAATTTATTTAAAATAAAAAATATTAGGGAGAATTGGTTTCTTATTCAGTTTTTCGTTCTTTGGTTCTTGAATTAGAACCGAAAACTGAACCAAATTCATCGGTTTTCAATTCAAAAACTTGTTCAAGTAATTAATTTAAGAAAAATCATTCGATTCGGTTTGGTTCAGTTAAGCTCGAATCCAATTCGATCGGTGCGATTCGAAAGTTTTGTCCGACCCTAGCCAAATTGTAAATGATATTGCTCCCCTGTGATGTGAATTTATGGTTTGTGGGTTCGTTGCTAGTCTTGTGTTTTTTTCAAAGTAATTTTGTTATTTGTACGAATGATAAGTATAATCAAAGATTATTGGCTCCCTTCATTCAGTCTACCATGTTTTACATAAGGGTTAATCTACTTGTATAGCACTATAATGTACAAAATTACAACCCCCTCACAAGAGTGTACGATAAGCATGACTCCTTACATAATATGCATTAAACAGTGCAATAGCAATGAGAGAATATAATAAAGTTAAAGTCAACAATGGTTGGACAATATCTGCATAAGCATTTTACGCATTCTTTTATTGTATATAGGAATAAATTAGAGGTGCGTGCAATTGCTTGAAGAAGTTTAGCCAAAATTTTATTGACTAAAGGAATGCATCCCCTAACTCATACTTGACACATCGAGCTAATAAGTAACATATGTGACCGTGCACGTTCTACTTTAAATTATTAATTTCTTTTGTTTTATTAAAAAAATATATATACTACTAGTTTTTAGTATACAATTGGCCAAATATTGATTCTACGTAGTTCCTAGCCTAAGAATAAGGTAAGGACATAAATACAGCAAGTTACGACATTAGTATATGTTATGTCAATCAGATGTGAGCTAACGAGTACAAATTCATGTCGTGCAAACTTTTTTATTTATTTATTTATTTTATTTCTTTGCTTTGTTACAGAAAGATTCGTGACTTATTTAGTAAAATAGATTTCACTTTTTATAAAATATTATTTAATACAGGGTCAAAATTAATTCGATTTGAATACAATCTCTTGGGGGTAGAGTTTAGGGGTGGCAAATGTTGAAACTTCTCAAAGCATAAACATGAACAAACGGACAGGCTGGTCTTGAATGTAATTGAAAACATTTTGACAATCCCCACAACCTAAAAGTGACAAAAACCCATTAATGAATTTTGTGTAAAAAGTCTAAAAATTAACACACACACACACACACACGTACGTGAGGTGTGGAGTAATTAGAACTCACGTGTGCTTCCACTCTCCCCGCCGCCTCGATGGCTAAAATGTAAAATCAATTGGGCTTAAACATTAATGCCGTCTTTGACCCGAGGTTAATTACGTTAACACATTAATATTTATTTATTGCATCATTTTTTTAATTGCATTAGGAGACACCAATCTTTTTTCATTATCACACTTGTATTCTTAATTTTTTTTAATTATATTATTATCCTAAAGCTTTTATTATTTAAAGACGGTTTTCGTCATTTTTTTACTTATTTAATAAATACAAAAATACGATAGAATATATGACTCTCATTTCAAAGCCCACAATATTTTCATAGAAATTATTTTTAATGACAAGATGAGCTGAAAGATTGACAATAAGAATATGACAAAAAAAAAAAAGTTGGAATATAAATAGAATAATGGTTAAAGATTGAGACCTTTTTAGTAATTAAATTTGGTGCAACAAATAAAACATAAGATGTGAATATAATCATCCCTGACATACTTCTTAGTCAATCGAGGTTAGTTAAAACAACATTAATGCCATCTTTAACATAATTGCTTCTTAATTAAAACTACTCTTAATCATAGCTTATAAGCGTAACTTCAGGAGACTGTATTTTTAAATAGCACATATTACAATTTAAAGAACGTTTAAAAATGGATTATTCTTCTTGTACTTGATGGCTTACCTGCTTCCCTGCAGAATGAGGTGGAAAAGGAAATAATAAAAAAATGAAGCAAAAAAAGAATTATGCTATTTGTACAACCGGGGTTGACAACCCCGGTTGACAACCCTCTCACAGGAAGAGGGGCCCACGATTTTTTTTATTCATCGTGGGACCCCTCCCATGTGAGTGATTGTCAACCGGGGTTGTCAACCCCGGTTGTACAAGTAGCATGGTCCGCAAAAAAATCATTTGAAAACAGGCCACTAATAACAATAAAAAAAAATAACCCACTTAATTTGAAAACGGGTCCACCACTATTCCTTTTGAATTAGGGTCCACTGAAAGAACCATTTCATTTTCCCATTTCCTTCTTCTCTCAGACAAAAAGTAGGGACTCTTGCTTTACTTATTGGTCAAATAATTATCAAATATATTAATGGAATATTATCTTGATAATCTACAATAACAAGGTAAACTTATCATAAAATTAATGCAATTATCATAAAATATATCTTAGATTATTGAAAGTCAAACCTTATCATGTAAAATATGCCAAAAGATATCCTAAATTTGTTAGAAGTCTAATATGTGAAAAGATAACTTTAATTTAACAAATCCTTATATTTCCTTCTAAACAAATTTAAAAATATCTAGGATGGTATAAAATTTAATCTGTACGACTTGTATATGTATAACATGAAATCAAATCATGTTACATAAGGAAAACAATAAAATTCGCAGCTCGAATATCCAGGACAAATCTATTTATCAGTCCAGTTAGTCAGAACTAACTATTGCCAAATCTGTACACACACACATATCATGCTCACCTTCCCCATATGTTCACCATTTTCGTCGGAGAAGACGGTGGTTGAGGATTTGAATAAGGAAAAAAGCGATCGAACGCCTTGAGGTAAAAAATGAACGAACGCCTTGGAGGACAAAAATGAAGATGGAGTCGGTCGCCTTCGATTCGCCATCGCTCATCGTCGATTTGCAGGGTGCCTTAAGCGTTATTCCTCTTTCCACCAGCGTTATTCCATATGAGAATGAGGGGAAATGGGGGAGAAAAATGGGTCCGGTTGCCTTCAATGTTATTCCTCTTTCCTTTTTTTTTTTTTTTTTTTTTGTTTTCCATCTTATTCTGTCATGCACTTCTATCATCCCGTTCTATACAAGTTGCAAGATTGTTTAAAAATTTAGAGAGTAAAATTTTTTAAGTATTCCAACATGTTTTTTATATTTAAATTTTAATTTACTCCAAAAAATATTTATTGTTTTTCCTATCTTTTATTTTTCAATAGCTTCCCTCCAAATATTATATTATTTTTCTCCATTGAAAATTGAAATACTGTGCATTTTTGTAGATACTGGGTTTGGAGCCAAGATCATTCTCTAAATTAAAATCTTAATTTAAAGAGTATTTTGAAACATAATTTTAATGGTTAATTCTTTAAAATAAAAATCATATTATATTTAAAAAAGTTAGGTGGAGATGATCTTACAATGTAATAAGGTGATTGAGTATAACAATACTGTTTGACTGGAAAAGTCGAGAAATTGGTCCAAAATTGATTCTAGACATATGTCAAAAATAAAAATAAAAATAACTTCAGAACAAATTTGTCACCCACAAACTGGTTGGTTCGTTTTTTAAAAAGAAAGATATATATATATATAATATTTAACAACCAATTTTACCCTTTATTATTTCCAAATTCATGCCTAAGTCGTTGTTTAAATTATTATTCGGTTCACGTCGAGTATATCCAATAATTAATTTGAACTAATGAATTTCTTAAACATTATAAGATTCTTGAAGAAAATATCACATCGCTTAAGGTAGTAAAATATTTTTAAAATTCATAAAGTGAGTAACAACAATGTAATTATTGTCAAAATTTTCACGACTAACCTCAAGACTCGATATCAAAGTATAAGAAGTTCGATAATGGATATATAATGTCATTTTGCTTATAACTGTGTATGCATTAAGAGTAGAATTTCACATTTCTATATAAAAATAATAATAATGAAAATGAAAATATATCAGTTTGATTCATTAGTTTCATCTTTTAAATTTTAAGACAATACGATATCAAAGTATAAAAAGTTCAAACAAACGTTTGATCTCTTTAAATCTTAAACCTATTGTTAAGTTTTGAAATTAATATTTTAAAACGAATTACTATTTTACGATAACATGATAACAATAAATTTCCAATGACGTGCGTGCACATATACTCAGTTTAGAAATCCAACAACACTTTGGAAATTGCTGATTTCCATTAGCATTGTTCTAAGGTCAAAAATTGCAATTAGTATTGATTTGTGGACTAAAAAACTAGAAGAATTTGCAATGACAAAAGCACTATTTTCAAACAATTAATACTCTTGTCATCCCAATATTTTAAAATGAGTAATGTTATTCATCATTACTGATATTAAGTACTGATTTAGATGATAATTACATAATATTAATGATAGATTCATTTAAATGTAAAATCATACAACTCATTTAATTGAATCTTTAAAATGTAGTCACCTAAACTGGTGTTAAAATTGTATATCTAATATTTAAACTGTTAATATGTCATACGGTCTGAGCATACAAATATTTAGTATTTGAGAAATAAGTCAAACATCGTGCATTTAATAGAAGGATAAATTCCACTAGAGGAATATCAATAACCCAAGTATTGTCAAGATGAGTTAAATCAAGGTGATATCATGAGCATGAAAATTTTATCACGTTCGAATTTTTGTATGAAACTCGTGGAAAAGTTTTAAAAATTAAGTGGTCACATTTTGTGACATCTGATAAAATTTTATGACCTATCAATTAATTAAACAGATAAAAATATACTAATCACAAATGCACAAAGGTCATAATCACTAAAACACAATGTGTGTCATAATTATAAATTTGATCATAGATCATACATTTATATAAATCACAAATTATGAGTGTTCTAAAAAGCATAAAATGGGATTAGGTGTAGAGATCAAACTTCAAGCTAGGTTAGGCCTGTGTAAAAATGTATTTTCTTATTTTTAATATTATTTTAAAATTTTAATCATTATAAAAATTATTTAATAATTAAAATAATACATACCAAACATATAAAATTATAATATACTATGTACATATTTGATGAAAATTAAAATTAGATTTTTAGTAAACCTTAATAAAAGTTGATGAAATATATAATTCAAAAATTGTTAATCTCATAACTTAAATCTTATCTAACTCTTTATCGAATAAAATTATTTTTCACCTTTGTTTTATAAAATCATTTAGAAACTTAAAATTAAAGTCAAATAAAAGGCATTTTAAAAAAAATAAAAATTAATAACTAGCACCGCCTAGACACACCTAGTCGCTCATTATGCAATCAATTTGATAGTTGTCAACTTAATTTAGCACCTACTGCCTATACATGACGTTTCACGCCTAGACGTACCTTTCAAAACACTGTAAATTTCCCAATTAAGTTAGTCACAATTAATTTTCATCTCAACCCACTTCACTCTACCACAATACCCCACCCCATTCCCACCTAGAATGATGCATTTGAACCTTCATCCCCAGAGTCATATGAACCTCGCCCCCATCGTAACCGTCACCATCACCATCACCATCAACATTCAGAATCACACCATACCACAATACCCCACCTCATCCGTACTACCAGCGGCACATCTAAACCTTCCTACCCACCTCCACCCTCAATCATCTGAACCTCTCCCTCCACCTCCACCCTCGACGTTAACCACCAACCTATAGACCCCCCCTCACTCGCAAGATTCACTAGAGTCGCCCCTCTCCTCCTTCCCTAACTCCATCAAACTCCTCTAAATCTACCGCACTAGATCTACTATTGTGACAAAATTTGATAGACCAACCGATTTGGACTAAACATAACCCCACATGCTGCCTCCAATGCTAAATTTCTTATGTATTTGTAAATGAAATATCAGATTGTGGTTGTGGTTCCAGAGATTCTGTAATTAAAAGTAGGGTTTAGTGTAATTTCCTCTTAGACTCTCAATTGTAATCCCACTCACAAAATGAAAAAAATAAAAAATAAAAAAAAAAATCGATATCCATTTGAAATCTCTTTCCACCTTCTTGGTTTGGGGCGAAAATGGCAATATTTCATCCCTAACTTCAGGATAGTTTCGGATACCAAACTAATTGCATCACAACTTCACAAAATAAACCCAAATCTCTAAGTGTCCGTTTAATTACAAAGTGAAATTTGGATGGAAAGAAAATGAATCGTAAGAAATTGAATTGCCTAAATTTTGTTTTAAAGAAAAATGTAATTAATGGTGTTTGATTAATATAATTTTCCATCTAATCCATTTGACTTTATTTTTTAGGATAAATTTTTTTACAATCTATATAAAAATTTGTTTGAATTGCTAAAAAAAAAAAAATTTAAAAATTTATTTTCATAAATTTTTGGTGTTCATAAGATATATTTCTTTTACCATTGAGTCTAGAATTCTCTCCTATTGCCTTGAAGAAGAAGAAGAAAAAAAAAAAAACCTGAAAATTACTTTCCCACCAAAGTGGTGGGAAAACAATTTACTCAAAAAGCAAGAAAAGGGGGTCAGGAGGAGGAGGGGGAGGGGGAGGGGGAGGGGGGTGGTTGGATGGAAAATGGAATGCCAAGAAAAATGCGTCAATCAAACAACAAAAAACAAAAAAGTGGAAAATGGCAAAAGATCTCCATCTTTCATGGAAAAAAGTAGAGCATCAAACAGGCCCTAAATTATCTCTTAAAGAATCCAGTGGATTTCGTTGAATGAAGACAATCCCCACATAACATGATGGTTTTCATTAGCTAGATTCTCCCAATCCCTAAATTGCCATTTTTATTTTTCTCATCTGTAACAACACATTCATATCTGACCAAGGTTCATCAGCTAAAAGGGACTAATGATTTGCAATGAAGTCCTAACAAATCACCATTAAAATCAAAGTAGCAAAAAAGGCACAAAGATGATTCAGCAAATCATCTACAAAATTTTAAAATAAAACAAGACATGGCTAATGAAATATAAGCCTCGCTTCGAATGTTTGTGTTTTTCCATTTAGTCCATTTTTTTTGTTGGTATGTAGACATTTAATTTTGAAAGAGTTCAAAACAAATGCCTAATCAAATATTATCCCAAGACAGTATGGAAGAGTATGTTAAGTTGTATTTGAAGGAAAAACAATCATGAACCACGAGTAATGGACAATCAGTCACAATATTTTCATATATAAATAGTTTTCATGTCATAAATATTTGATGGACCTTTTATTTCCACTTCATTTTTCAAGCAAGCAAACACGCAAGGCTACATATTCCCGTTTCCTTTCATTACAGAAGTGAACCTGCGGTCACCAAAAACAAAAATAAGTAAATATTTAAGCAGCAGCCGAAGTTCTAATGAAAGATGAATGTTCATATCATTTCCCCTATACACGTTAATAGAAATTCTAATAAATTGCCAACTAACATACCTCCCCCAGGCCCTCTAAGTAAAAGGGAGAAAGAAGATGAAAGAATGTAATAACTTACAAAAAGATAAAAGAAATAGAAGTACTAGGTTAAGAATCAGTTGACCGTACACATCATATATTCGCAACTAAAAATATAAGTATCACTGGTATATAAACACCATCATTAATGCCTTTCGTCAGTGTATAAGTTAAAGACGTAACTCTAATTTAAATAATTTTTTGATAGGAAGCCTTATTTTTTTCTCATGGCGGACAAAACTTTAATATGTAATCAAACCTTTTATTTTATGGCAACTATCACTTTCCTTTTTACTATCCTCTCTTTACTAATTCGGCAGATGATGAAAAATTAAAAATTATCTTGATTTGCACATATATATAAGACAGATCCTCTTTTCTACCAATTGAATCCCAGCTATGTAATTGGACACAAGAATATCACAAGGGATTCTACAATTTCAAAAAATAAAAAAGCATACCTTTGCTTGGCATCACACCCTTCCATAGAATAAAAATCTACTGTCAATGACTATACGATGTTTGCCATTGAATTTATAACAGGACTACGTTTACTTGGGAAGAAAGTGATAAATGGAAATTGTAGGTGTAATGCTGTTATATAATAAAGTTAAGGGTAACAGATAGTTGAATGATTTTCGACCAAACATGCAGTTGAGGACATCCAATACAATTATACTGGTCGATGGACCCATGTTGCAGGGACTATACTACAGGAAATCAGATAATCTATCTCCATGAATACTCGACAATAAACTGCCCATTATTTGATTGAGAAAAACTTTGCCTAAGTGATGACAGCATGTTCAGTCAAACCTGTATTGCATTGGCCAATCTTGCGACAAGGAAATGCTAGCATTAATATCAAGTGAAGGCTTGAATAAATTGTGCACACTGAATAGTGCTAGAAATCCACGTGTAGGGTGCATGAATAGACGAGCTTTGTAAATCACATCACAATAGCCCTATTCAATGACATCATAGTGCCTGGTCAATCCAAGTGGAAGGTGATATATGTCACAACTTTGGGTGACTAACTGCCTAGGGTTCCTTTATGAGCTCTGTCTTTTCACGCTTTATACGATTATCATTGTAAAATGACTTTGCCATCTCCACCCTGAAGGACCACAACTCACTGAATGCAGTCTTTCACTTTCCTAGTACATTTGACCATTTCTGGACAAAAGTCGACAAGACCAAAAAAATTTAAAGATTTTGACCAAGTTGGCACACATTATGTTCCAAAATCTGATTCTAATAGGTGGTTTGAACAAAGTATATCCTAAATTCTATCTTACATAAAAGAATATGGTAAACTTTCATAATGAAGAGTGCTAGTGACTTTCATGTGACGCAATATAGGTTAGATCTACTAATGAACATCGTGTGTGGGTGTTGAACACCAATAAATATGATGCATTAATCACATCATTAGAAACTGAAAATAGCACTACTAATTCATATTATTGCACAAGACTTGTTACAATCACAGTAAGAAGAAATCAATCAACACTAAACATTCTCAGGTCTAAAATTATTTATGATGATTGCTTGCCCAATTCCTACTTCTATTCATAATGCGTCCAAAAATAATCAAGAAAATTCATGCTTGTCCTAGATAAAGGACAATTTTAACTTCGAGAGTTATTTTACCACTGTTGGGGTATAATGCAAAATTAAACCAAGCCAGTCAATTAGTCAACAAAAGAAAGATACGTAGTTGGGCATTTCCCATGCTCATTCTCATTAGAAATTCACTGTGCTAATTCAATCATATCTCTTCATGCTAGAAACTGATATAACGCCATATTTCTAGAACGATTCTCCTTGGATAGTCCACAAAATAGGACAATTGAGTCTATAACACACCCAAATACCCATTACAAACCGTTAGTTTCAAATTTAGGACCTAATAACAATTGTCACGAAGTTTAAAGACTCGTACGATATATGTCCATAGTTAAGAAATCAAACTACAATTTTAAAAAAAGTACAGTTTAAGGGCCCCATTAACCGTGTTTTCTTTGGACGAAGAAGATAAGGAAATTAGGGAACTTAAGATTCTTGTGTTACATGATATTTTAGTTTTTTTTTCCAAAAAATATATGAATATTAGGGATGTATATAGGGCTGGACAAAGTTCCTTAATCGAATCGGACCAGACCCGATCCGAACCAAACGGCTCTTGTTAAGTTAAATACCCGAACAGATATCTGAATCGAAAACCGAAGGGTTCGGTTCGGTTCGGTTCTTGATTCTAGATTAAAAACCGAAAAATCGAATTTCTCTAATTTTTTTAAATTTATTTATTTTAAATAAGTCAAGTTATCTTATTATTCTCTAAATAAATTTGCTAATCCAAAAATATGATTTTCCTATTTCTAATTTTCAGTTTGGCTAAATTTTATCCAAATTTGTTATTCTACCATAGTATTGTTTCTTCTAAAAAATTCAAATTGAAGCTCAACGCCTCTTTTAATTATTGTAAGCTCGTTATCGTCTTCTTCCTGTAATTTTCACAATCAAATCTATGAAGACTTTAGCAAAAAGAGACGTAAAAAATATATAAAATTGGACTACGTTATTTTATAAGAACTAAAATTATACATGTCATTAGTTGAATTAATGTAACTTTGTAAATATTAAAAAAATTAATTATAGTACAGAACTTGAGAACCGAACAGAGCGGAACCGAATCGAATCGAATGGAACCGAACCTGAACAGTTCCATAATTAAATTTGGACCCGATAGTTTCACTTACTAAATACCCGAAAATTTTGGGTCCGGTCCAGTTCCGGACTTGCCCTAGATGTATATGTTTTTTATGACAGTTTTATATACTAGAAAACATATAGATATATTACATGTGTTTTAAAGAAATAATGAGTCTTGCATGCCAAAAAAATATATATATCACACGAGAAAGTTTTCAAAAAAAAAAAGGGAATAAACCTAGTGATCTCGATATACATACACTAAATCACACACCGCCACCTGATGCACTCACAAACACCCTAATTGTTTGAAAAAAAAAAATAATAATAATAATAATTAAATTATGTGTAACATGTTTACCTTCGTAGAGTGTTTTAAATTTGAAATAAGAAAATGTACAAAAAGAGGCCTAGAACATTCTTGAAAAAACATGCAGAAAGCTTCAAAATATTCCAAAACCCCAAACTAAAATTTTTATTTTATATTCCCTCTCTAATTTCTCTCAAAACAATTGGCGCTTATACGTAAGATAGAGGAGAGGGATGGCGTGTGATTTAGTGTGTATGCATAGGAGACCACTTGGTTTTTGTTCTTTATTTTGGAAACATTTTTGCTCAACTTTTCTTTGCATGTCTAGCAATAAAGGGATAATTTTAGAAATAAACAACTGTAAACCTTAAGAACCTTTAAAATATCTTACTCCTCCAAAGGAGACAATATTCTCGATTACTATTCATGGGGCCTAGATATTGCATTTTTGAAAATTGTAATTTAGTCTCTCAAAACATGGGTTGCATACAAACGGGTCCCTAAACTTACAAACATTTGCTATTTGGTCCTAAATTAAAATGGCTAGTAATGAAACATTCGAGTTATGAAGTTTGGTTGGCCTTACTGAAACAAGGTAGAGTGTAAATTACATATGCTTAAGTCAGATTATGAATCTTATTTGAGAATTCAAATTCATAAAATTTTGACATGAATTTATTGTTTGCATAACCGAATAGTGTACATCATGTTTATATAGCTAAATCAAGTGAAATCTGATGACATCTTATGTACTAAGCATAAAGAGTAAAATCATTCCTAACACAAACATAAGACTCGTTGAAGTTACGAATAATTTATATTTGTATCATTGTCTTTACATTAAATGAATATGTTATTTTGGAAGATTAACAAGTTATTTAGAGTAACTCAAGTAAGAGTTAGTGAAAAGATCACAAACAAGCCAAGGAAGATAACTTTATACATGTTTGGGGTTTACTTATTGAATAAGCACCAATTTTGCAGCTTATTTAATGTAGGTGTAGCCACATTAAGAATAAGTCACATGTTTGGTACCCAAATCATGCAATTGGTAGATATTTTCTCTTACAAATCCTACACTTTAGTCCACCTATGTAGTATAGTTATCTTTGTAACAACTAGAACCAACATAAATATCTATGAAGTCTACTCTATCTACTTATCATCTCGTGTCATTAACCTCACTCTCATAAAATCATTACTCTTCGCACACAAATGGTGGATCACTTATTATCCTTGCAAAACATATGTATGCAAAACATGAATTCATTTAATGTAAAGACAATGATACAACTATAAATTTGTTTATTTGTCCAACGTGTTCTAAATAACAAAATCATTTATAAGTCCAACAAACACACCCAAATTTAGTACATGACTTTCTCATATCATTCCATCCACTTATGAAAGTCCCACGACCATCAAGCATTGGATTGTAATCAATTCTCATCCCCTTTTTGTGGAAGATCAAACATACTTAGTTGAATCTTGTTTTGCAAAGGCTCCTACAATGCCATAAGCGATTGAGGGGCTGGGCGGATGGGGTTTGGTAAACCAGACAAGACCAAGTTCGAGCTTACTGAGTTTGTAGCCGATTACATCCGATTGAAGAATGTGGTACACTTGATAGATAGAAGATCAAGGGATAGAATTTGCCTACATCTACATAGGAATTATGGAGAAACCAAACCCATAACATTATACAACATCTAGATACTATTAAAGCAATTTACAAAGGGTCTGGGCAAATAGGCACAAATTTCATAGGGATGAGGTTGTGCTAAACTTCCTTAGGAACCTTAACCCATAATGAAAGCATATAGATGAGATGTTTGACAGCTAAATGTCCCTAGAGTATTGATCTCACATTAGGGCAGTTGGATAATCAATAGCGAAGGCTATACAGATACTATGAGGTCTAAAGGACATAATCCTATTTGTCACTGTCCAAGTACTTCGTCGATTGTAGAAGATCATCCCTAGATACCCGTGATGGAAGTTTACACTAAGTCCCATGTGCTACTTAAATCAAATTTTCAAGATTTTCAATTTTATTTTGTTAAATTATTATGATCCCTTCAACCCAAATTGAAACCTCTATGTATTTAATTTTCAAGTATCTAGTTTTCTAGTCAATTGCTATGTCTAAATTCAAGTGTTCATTAGTATATATTGGATTTTTTTTATTTTTTTTTTTAAATTATTGTGTTATGATACGTGCTTATTGCAACACCTCAAGTTCTAATATTTGGGGCATTATAGTGATACGTCTCGTACAGGAAGATCAAAATTCTCAACCAATTACACATGTTTAGCTCATACCTCCAGTAACTACTACTGACACCTTAAAACTTAAAAGAAAAATAATATGGAAATGGTAATGTATCCTAATGGAAAGCCACTAGGAGAAATGATGGATTGGCTCATCCTTTGGATGAAGCCCCATATCAACCCAAACTCAGTAACCCATCTCAATAGATTGCCAAAAGAGTCTCACATATAAGCTAGAAACAAAAGGTTCCCAATATATTAGATGTCATGGCAGGTTCCCAAAAATAGAGACCTTATTTAACGAGTTCCAAAAATAGCTACATAGTTTTTCCCGTGACACTTAACTATTGGCCAGCATCATTGGGTTATTCATCATCCCTTCCATCCTCCAAAATGTGAACATTCTACTTCGAATGGTAACAACTTCTCATTCAATTAATTGACAAAAGTCAAATAAAAAGAAAAGAAAACATAAGCGGAAAGAAACATTACATCACCCTTCTCCCTAATACAAGTTCTATCACGGAAAAATAGGAGTAGAACAAATCACAACCCTTCCTTTTGGCGACTATAAATGCTAAACCAATGTCTATTATGCGTATAATCTACGAAGAAGAAAAGGAAGAACTCCCGTCTATTTGCAGCGAACAAAAATTCAGCAATCAAAATCTCGTGACTTATTGATCATTCAATCGTTAAATATCCCCTGATAGCCTTAATAGCAACATCAAAGATTATATAAAATCAACCTCAAATCTCTAAAAATCCCAGTTTATAATATATGTTTACCATGAAGAACAGTTAGTAGTAGAATCAGAAGCAACTACCAATAAATTTGACTTTCCGCCCAATTACAAACTTGAAACACGAATAATAATTAAACATATGAAAGACCAACAAGTCCTTTTAAGCAACACATATCAAATCCTCTATAACACTGCTAGAATTTCAGTCAATTACATCCCAATTAAAACATGTATGTATAAAGAAAGAGAGAAGAATATTGAAAATTACTTGAAGGTGTGGATTAATTAGTTGTAGTAGAGCTCGAGGCCCATGCCGTC
Organism: Osmanthus fragrans; assembly: GCA_019395295.1. NCBI lineage: Eukaryota > Viridiplantae > Streptophyta > Magnoliopsida > Lamiales > Oleaceae > Osmanthus > Osmanthus fragrans. The sequence continues at coordinate 22,888,559 of CM033343.1, read as the reverse complement.
ATGGATCTCATAGTCCTTTAGAGTTATATGGTCCTTGTAAATGTTGTACCACTTCTGGATTCTTATCTTGTCGGAGCGCGTCCCGGTCTGCGCCGCCACCAGCTTCTTCAGGTCCCCGATTGTGTCGTCCTCATTGCACTTCACACGGACCTTCTTCCCCAGCCTATCGTTCAGCACAACCTCGATCATCTTCTCTTCCCTCTATCGATTCCAAACCCTAATTCTCAAATATTTTTTCCTGGATTCTAACGATCGGTTTTGTGGACGCTATTTATAGGGCGTGTTCGGTAGAGATTAAAATCGGATTAAAATTGAAAAACTAGCCGTTATTATTGACTTTTATTAGACGAGTGGGACCCAATAACGGCTATATTTTCAATTTTAATTGGATTTTAATCTATACCGAACGGGGCCTATCTATTTCCACGTCATCGAGAATGGGGAGGAATCGTAAGTGGGCCTCGACGATTCTAGAATGTCTGATGAAAGGATAATTGTGTCTCCCTAACTTTTTCATGCTAAACTATTTGGATAGCTCAAAATTGTAACACCGTTGACGGTGGACCCGATAAGATTATCTATCCAATGCATGTATTAATTTATTTTGTACATTTAATTTAATTTTTATATATAAATATGGCACGAGAATCTTAAGATTCTCTGAATGTGAGAATCATAAATAATTTTATCCTCAAGGAACGTGCTACTTGTACAGGAAGAATTTAACATTCTCCTTAATAAATGTCTCACATAAAGGGGATGAGGAACATTTTTTTCACACGAATCCCACGCGACATGTGAGTGCCTGTCAAAAATATGATAAATCATTTTTTTGTACATATAATTTTTTCCTATCCTCAAAGTGGATAAGATAAGACTTCACACGACAGACAAAATAACGGGATTGTTGGATAGCTATACTGCACCAAATTTTTAATTGGTATAGTACATTTTAATTATATTTAAAGTTTTCAATTTTTATTTATTACGATATTTATATTATTAAATTTTTTATCGAATTTTGTTCGAACTCATATTAATTAGATGTGTTTAACTGTTAATTGATGTAAAATTCAAGATGATAAGGTGACTTAAAAAGTTGATGATAAAAGTGTCATAATAAGCAAAGTTTTAGAACTTTTAATTATGGGGACGGTTCCTCCTAATTATTAATTTGACAAATGTATTTAATAATAATCGTGATTTTTAATTTAATTTAATTTAACGCTCAAAAATTATCTATTAAGATACTATAGAATTCATAAACCAATCTCCAAGCACCCGTAATTAATTTATTAATCCCTAAAATATCTTCATAACCATCGTGATTTTGTGTAATCTTATTTCATTCTCCAACCCCATCAAACGTCCTCATCTCTCTTGACAGAATGGAAGCCGCTCCTTGAACAATCCCTTGAACGGAGAATTGTTCAAGGGGCTTTATTATGGTAGAATTCAACCTACAAACCATTGAAAGAATTCCTTTTTAAAACTAATAAAAAAAAATCTATGCGTAAATATATCTTAAACTATTTGCACCGAGATCAGCAAGATCTAGAAAATTTTGATTACATCCGACAGCCTATTTTTGACTTATGTAAACAGTTCATAAATATTTAAGCCATTTTTTATTTATACATTTCAAGTTAACACAATTAATATTCACTTATTCATTGTTCATTTCTATCTATTAGATTGTTTATAAACACTTCTTAATCATGCTTACTTAAAATATGGATAATTGGCATAAAACGTTTCTATCATTTGCTTGTTTTGCACAATCGTCCATATTTTTTCGACTTGACATATTTCACTCTTAGATCAAGCAAACATTGTGCAAATCGTCCCTTTGATCTATTTTCTCCATCAAAGTTTTGTAAAATGACGAATTTACTATTATCTTCAAATAAACAAATTTAAAATTTAAAAAAAAAAAACTAAATAAAATATTTGCAATCAAAGTCCTCAAATTTATTAAAATTGCAATCGAGTTCTAATTAAAATAATTTAAAAAAGAAAAGTGTAGCAGAAATTATACCAAAATCTTCATTGTGTGAAAAAATCAGGCTCAATTTTTACCTCAAACCGATATCAAATACCAACCCAATCGATTGCTCAACCCACGAACTCCTTCATCATGATTGCCCAAGAGATTTCACTCACAAAAGGATGGTGGCTGCAAGGTATGACAAAGGAATAAAGAAGAAAAGAAGCAATGCTTCGACTCACCAAGAACGGTTCCCCTACTTTACCTTTACACGACACACGACTGCCCTATTTTTCTCTAAAGACATGATTGCCCCTCTTTCTACCTTGCAAACCACAAGAATATCTCACAGGCAAGGGATCGAGTATATAGACTATGGGTGATATCAATAAATAGGCTAAAGCACTAATTGGACCAAGAAAAACATGAGGTAGGCTAACAAACCAAGGGGAAAGTGGGCTAACTCATAAGGGCCATCCAACTAATAAATAGACCACGAGCAACACAACATAAAGTTTAAACTTGCCTAATGGTTGCTTCCAGTTGCTCTTAGGTCGAACCAATTTGTTGTGATATTGATATAATTAATCCAACAAACGTTTCGACATCATCACCTAAATTTATTAGGTTGATACACAATGGACCTACAAGCAAAACAACATAAAGTTTATACTTGCCTAATCAAGGTAACTAAATAAAATTGAAATCACAGAACTTACCTCTTGTTTTGAAATCGAAACACATATCATACATGCTCCATGCACTTACTAAGGGCAAAGGTCAAGAAAATAGAAGTAGAAATAGATATTCACGATAATCAATAAAGAGTATATGAAACATATAATGAAGATAAAACATAAAATAACACAGATATTTTCAAGTATGTTCAACAAGCAAATAACATCATACTAACACCAAGTTAATCAAACAAAATGGTTAACATATACAATTAATACATAAATAACCCCATTTCGTGTAGCTCGTATCTCAAGAACACATCTCTGCTCATTCCCAACCATGCTCACTAGATTGATTGCTTCTCGTGCCTAACTGGTAAATCATAATAGATCCTAAATCCATGAAATGTTTATTTATCACTACCTCACCTCTTTCAAGCTAAGTGCATAGTGGGTCTCCGCCTAAAAGAAGTGATAGAAGTGTCACTCTCTTACTCCACCCGATCATGATTCTAACAAATAGAGAATTCCAAACATTTAATCACATAATTTTTCATGATCTAAATGTCACTCTCCACATCCCCGTACATATCACCAATGCATCATCAGACATCTATACTTCACATTACAAATAAACATGTATTTACTACTAATGACACTAGAGCACACGAAGGGCAAAATCATCCAAATTTTCGATATTGCCCAATTAGAAAACGAACACCATCACAAGGTCCACACAGTTGTTTGGAACAAACTGCCTAAAGGCATCATTGTCCAAAAACAACACACACGTCACCACACATCATTATTGGCGTTGCGTATGGTCCTCAAGCACCTCCACTATGTCGTCACACGCGTCACTCCACCAACTCTGCCTCATCACTTGAAGTTGGAATATGTCCTCCATTTCTCCACCAGGTCTCTGGATTGTCTCAAAATTGATTTGCAATTTTAGACAGATTGAATTTTTTCAACAGATTTTTATCTATTTTCTGCACACAATTTTTGCTTCCTTCTGGCCAGATTTCTTCATTGTTTTTGCACTCAATACGGCATGACCTAGGACTGATTGATTAACACCAATAACAGATCCAGTCGCATGGACAAAGCCACATGCACCTTCATTTAAAGGTTCATATCACTTTCTACTATAAAAGCTCTTAGTCAGCTCCATTCAAGGGTAATGTTAGTTTGATGCATGAATTCTTCTCTGTATTATCTTACGTTGCATCTCCAATTACAAGCCCATTCTATTATTTGATATATATTTGTACCCTAACCCTGTCCTTCATTCAATCATATTGCCTTGAACGTCGGAGTGCCTATGATCGCTTGTCCCACCACCAGAGTTTGGTCGTATGCTCTAACAGTTTTTTCAAGTGTGCAAGACGAAAATTTGTATAGGCACCGCGGGAGTTAGGATCTGTTGGTCACGTCACCTCTACAAAAAGTGGGGTCAATAATAGGTTATCTGCACGAGTAATTCAACATTTCATATTATTTATATCCTCAGATGGAACTTCGAACCGAGTGTTGTACATAATCTCTAGTTTAATGGGTGAAATGACGAGTTTTAATTGGCAGATATCAAATTCTATAGACATCTAATGAGTTAGCGAATCAAATCTCAAGTTTGCTTGGAAAATCTCGAGTTTCAAATAAACTGCAATAAAAAGACGGTTTCAAGGACACATATAATGTGAGAAAAATATGCATAATTTTTTCACATGGATTTTTCACAAAGCAAATTATATATCATTGGTAAGATAATTAATTTTGGAGTTCAACTTAAAAAATAGAGTGCAATTCGAAGTTGTGGGTAAAAAATTACGCATGTTCGAAGTTAGGTAGTTGAGTGAACTCGAGATTTACTCAATAAATTTGAGGTCTTCCAAGTAAACTTGAGATTTGACCCGCTAACTTGTCAGATGTCTACAAAATTTGAAATTTGTCTAGCGAAAAACCTATCATTTTACCCATCAAACTAGATATTATGTACAACATCCAATTTGAAATTGTCTTCAAAGATGTAGATAATCTTAAACATAAAATTCTGGTACATATAACACAAACTTGTCACGTTTATGTTACATCAGCGGTGGATGAGCCCACAATGGTAGCAATATTACTTAGAGTCATTATGATTTGTGAATACATTTTCGCCAAAATATTGTGTAGCTATATCTCGTACTCTATTCCTTTTCCCTTATTTTTGGCTGAATTCTCTCTAAATCAATGTGTGTGTGTATATATAATTTATAAATAAAAAATCACTTACAATCTTTGGGAAATAAACTAATTTGTTATATAGGTGAATATATCTAATACGAGAATCAACAATACACGTAAATTAATTGATTGAGAAAAATATAATTCGTGTTCTCTAATGTTTAATTCAAAATGTTATGGGTGTCTTCGCTTAACAATGAAAAGTTCAACACTGAGAGTAGTAGTTCGACTCTTATAGTTAGCTCAATAACTGTAACTGTAGTGGGAATTTAACAAAGTAATGCTACAAGAAGAGAGGGTTTTTATGTCAAGTTGAGCATCTCTAGGCCATGTTTTTACGTGGCTATCATGAACTAATTATTTTATATGAACAAGAGTGCCCTAAGGCATTATCTTAATGTTACCAAACATCAAACTTTTTTTCAAGCTCAACAACATTGATGACCAATTTCTTATATATGAATGTGATAACATCAATCTCGTTAATTTGAATATAAAGTACTGCTACAGTTATAGCCTAAGCAATCGATTCATTATGTCACATCATCAAACTTGTGAAATATACAATGTAACACTTATCGTTATTTCTGTTGTTGCCAACATAAAAAATGACCTTTCGAATGGCTAAAGAGTCGGATTATTCCAAAACTCATCGTGGGAAATGGATATGCACAATCCACGAAAATGGAGGAAAAAAAAACTTTGCTTCCATAAAAAAATGTGCCTAAATGCATACACAAATTTTATACTCCACATGTTATGAATATTGGATCTCAAATTTTAGTCACTAATTACACAAGAAACTTATTGTTGACCTCAAAAAATGGACTTTCGAACCGTCAACAGATAAGTCTTCTTGTCCACTTCTCCCTGCGCATGGTAACAAGTCATTAGTCACTCGTGGCCCTTTTCTCGACAGGAATGGAGGCAGTCGCGAGCATTCCGATGGTCAAGTCAGTTTTCTATTTGGATGTAGGGGTCACCGATGGTTTAGTGGTCACCGAAGACGTGAAGAGAAAATATGGAATGAATATAGTGTGTATATATAAGGGGAGAATAACTTATACTCTTTTAATTGACAAGAATGCAAATCCTTTTTCTGGGACAATGAGGTCGTATTTATACTAAGGATGGGAGGAGGAGAGCCGTTGGATGAGGATACACGTGGCATCGGATCCTTCTACTCTGTTCCATCCTAGACGTCAATCTGTCCATCAATATGTTGACGGATCTTTATTGTTCTGACTTATGCGGCTGAATTGACCGTTTGAATCCTGTCACACATCCCGTCAATTAATCAAAGATTTAATGTTGGAGACTTTTGTACAAAAAGGACTTTGGCTAGAGAGAGGTGGGGCAGTTCAGCGAAGCGTCGTGATCGCGGAGTACGGGCCTTTGCACCCGTTGAGAAATGCGGATGAGTTCAATTATGTTTCTTAAGACGCTTCAGTTTGATCCCCTCACATCAAATCAATTCGTCTATACGTGGGGCTTCATCTGCTTGACACGCGTCGGGTCCTTTTGGACCCGTAACACTTATAATGTTTTAAGTACTACTATTGTGTTGATATATATTTTGTCCGCTTTAAAATTGAACGTTGATTTGAGGAAATGTTTTCTCTTATCTTTTTTCTTTGTCATTCAAGAACTATCGAGTAACTACTCAAGCCCTACATTTTCTCAAGTGGGTTATAAGTAAATTTAATATGGCTAAGGAGGAAAAATAATGAGGAAGGTGAAATCGAGGAAGAAGATGTAGCGGGAGCACAGAGAAGGATCTCATGCATTAACCCATTAAATTTTAAAAAGCTCAGTTACTGAACTTTGCTCTTACTTACAATCAAGCCATTAAACTTTAATTCGGAGCAATCACATCATTGCACTTTAAATTGTGAGCAATTAGGCCAACGACTTAAACAGGATTGGTGACGTGGTTGTTAAAAGTAATGAAATCTTCGCACGTTATGCCAAATCAGCAAAATATTTTATAGTAGAGTTGACATAATAAAAATTAACTGCAATCAAATTTTAGTAAGCGATTTTTGTCTATATATAATTTTTTTTGAAGAATAGCATATTTTTGGTATATTTACGTATCTACGATTTTATTTATTATTACTTCAACCCAATTTTATTAAGAGATGTCTAGTTGAAAACTTTGAAATTGTCTCATTTTTAAAATATAAAAATTGTCTAGCTGTGGAAATTATTAAGAAACTGTAGCATTTATGATTTTAATTGTTGAATAATTATTATTTTATTATTGATCTTAAAATAATATAAAAATTTTAAAAATAATTTTTTCAGAACTTTGGAATTGCAGTTCAGTTACATGACTGCTTCGAATTTAAGTTCAGTAATCTGATTGCAAGTAACGGTAAAATTTGAGCAAAATCATTTGTACAGAAAACCATTCCACATGATTCTCCCAAAAATCTAACGTGTGGGATCCATGTGATAAAAATGCCAAAAAAAAAAAAAAAAAAATCCCCTCACCTCCTCCGTGATGTGTGCTTTGTATGGCTTCTGTACAGAGACAGATCCAGAATTAAATCTAAGATCGAGCTGCAAATTTTTTGATCGAACTAATACGCAATATATATATATTTGCCTTAAAAATATTAAATAGCATGGGGGAGGGACCGCACTACAGTGCAAACCCAACCCCCGCTCCATCCGTCTCTGCTTCTATGTGTGCAATTTATGTATACACAGGAATGTTCGTAAAATTTATCCAAAAATAAACACATTCGCATGTATTCTTTATGCGGGACGGATCTTCCTACTCATAAATTTGACACACTTATTTGACAAATAATTATAATATTTAATTTAAGTCAATCCAACACTCAATATCTTATGAATCTCAAGCAATTGTAATCAACTTTTTCATGATCTTATTGAAATACATATCGAACGTTGGATTGACTTAAATTAAAAATTACGATAATTTATCAAATAAATATGTCAAATTTATGCATAAGAAAATTCGTCCCGATCATTAAGTAAATGGACCATCATCTAAAGTAACGTCACCAATGTCGACACCCATATTCCATGCCGACATAAAGGGAGACGGGAGACGGGGACACAACGATATGCTAAAAGGCCACACTCGATTAAATAATTGAATTTAATGGGGCCACCCTACGAAAAAAGGTTCCTTATTCTTGTTCAAAATGACTATTTGACTTTCTGGCATTTCGGCACTTAGCTTAAAAAAGAATTGCACTTTATTCTCTTGCTTTTCTTTTATAGACTAATAAGGAATGAAATAATTGGACACACCGAACCTATTCAATAATTTATTATTCTCAAATTATGAAGCTCTATGTAATTAATTATAAAACACAATAATTCAATGAACTTATTTCTAATTTACTAAGACCTTAATTTATCCAAAAAAAATTTTTAAAAAAATTGCTTAAATGAACATTAATTTGTTTCTCAATCGAATCATGAATTTCATATTTTGATATATGTTTCCAGGTTACAAACTTGAACTCTCAAAAAAATATCCCACTCATCGACGTCTTAAAATATTCAAGCCATGAACTAGAATTCATCACCTACCCAAAATTATGGTTACCCTCTAATGTTGATCACGTAAAATTTAGTTAATAAAAGGTTTTTGCATCATATTTTATACATTTTAAATTCTAACGTCTCTAAACCACCACTTCCATAAAGAAAATAATTTGTTCACCAAATTATTATCTATAACAGGCTGCATAATAAAAATGTCACAACTTTACTAGTCGATTCTACATAATTCATAATTCTCATCAGGACCATTTTTACCTGCTCAATTATGAATCAATTAAATGATGTTATCAATGCATAATATATCTTTTTTTTTTGTGAAACTATACTAAATCATAATATTTATGCAATATAGGAAAAAAAATCATTTCAAGAATTTTCTTTCAAGGGATATATTTAAAATTGAATTGCATGTTTGAAAATTACAATAAAAACGAGATTAAAGAGCAATGAAAATTAAGTAGAGACAAAATTTCATTAATTTCTCTTCAAAGGAAAAAAATACGAAGCACTAATACCATGGCAATCCACTAGGCTTTTTGGAAAAAAAGAAAAAAAAAAAAAAAGCATAAAGTGGAAAAATAAAGCCAATAACATGAGAAATTCAAGGTAAAAATGAAATAAAATTATTCTCAATGTTGAAAGTCAATCTTGGAATCCAATTTTTTCCCAAATTGCATTACGAACCCTACTAAGATCTCTTCCTTTCAGGGTTCTCCCAATTCCTTCGTGCAATGAGAAGGAAGCGATCCTCGTTCTCGCCATTTGCCTCGCCAAAATCTCGTGCGGCGGAACGCGATTTTCCGAATCCTCATCGTCGTCGGAAAGTTCATAATCATCGATGTCCCTCCGGTGATTCTCCCTGTACTCTCCCTTTAGTATCTTCGACCAGTCGGGTACGTTCACCGGCAGCGATGCCGGTCCAGTGACGGCGACTCCCCTCGCCGCCGTAGACGGCTTTCGAGAGATTCTCGAACTGGCTTTCCGGAACTCCGGTGAAGCCGATCGAGCAGCCGTGTTCCAGATATCGGACTCGTCGAGCTCGAAGATCATCGAATCTTTGGTGAGTTTCTGCTCCGTCGGGAGGAATCTGTAGGTTTTGGATGCCGCCATTGATTTTTGCTTAAAAACCTCTCTTTATGTATTAATATGAATGTATTTTGTGCAATTTGTAACACTTTAGAGTGGGGGTTTTGGTCTGCTTTTATAAAGCGGTGAAACGGATAAGGTTTTCTCTCTCTAAAACAGTTTAGTTCTCTCTCTAATTATTTACGGGGAACTCAATAATTGGACAAATAGTAGACTGCCACGTAATATTTAAATTTATCCTGTTGACGAATAACATATTTGTCCTAGAATAAAGTTTTAACTACAGCTATAAAATCAATTTACTTTGAAATTCATTAAAAAGATACTGCATGGATTTTATTGGATAAATCTACGATAAATAATGTTATCCACACAAATCACATGAAATTAGTTCAGAATTAAGAGCAATAATCGCAATTAATTATCTAAAACGAATTTAGGTTAACTGCAATCTGTTCCTATACTTTTACCCTTTTACCCTTCGGATAACGACGAATAAGGACTGAGAGGAAGGGGCATTTTGGGAAAAACAGCATTTATCCTTTTACTAGTGGCTTTCAAAATTTTGTCGCGATGCACTTGGTTCAGGTTCCGAGATGTGGCGTCCAGTAAAAGCAACGCGTGTCAATCATCTTCTGTACTGATGCCACGTTGCGTCAGATAAGGGGTTGTGATGATGATCACGTGAAGTGGGGTCCACTCTAGGGTTTTGGATATAGCGATTGGCTTGTGCCAGCTGCTTATATGATGTCCTCATCAACATAATGGATGATAAATTGTTGTTTCAATTTATCGTTTCGTTTTTGTCCTATAATCTGCATGTATCGTACTGTTGGAGAAATTAATTATTATTAATATTCTGGGGGCATATTATCGATTTGAGAGAAGCTTTAGGTACAGCACGGTGCACATCACCGTGCACAGCCGTCTCACATTCAGAGGTGGGGTCCGGCGATTAAAAAAATCGCGGACCCCACCAGCTGGGCCTGTGCTGTGCACTGCGCTGTAAGAATTATGCTGTACAAACAGCATAATTCTATCGATTTATCGTGCGAAGAAATTCTGGGAATTAGTTCAACTTTGAACAGAATATCATGCTTTTGATATGAATGAGTATTTTGGTGTCGGGAGTACCATATAAAGCTCGTATTAACAGAAAATAATCTTTGTTTTTAAGTTCCGTTTGGTCTTCATTATTCGAAATTATAAATTTTGAAATAATATTTTTTTTAAAATATGTGGTTGAAAAATAAAAAAATGATTTGTAAATATGTGTAATATTATTTTTATTGCAAAATGTGTGGTTAATAAGAAGATAGAAAAAATTAAATAATAATTTTAATGAGAGTCAAACGAGGTGTCCATATTATGATTTTTAATTAACAAGTTAATTATTTTTAATATTTGATAATATTTAAATAATCTTCTTAGAAAATTTTTCTTGAAGCCTTTAAAAAATGGAATAATGCTGCACACGGGGTTACACCCCCTCACATATAAGAATACCCATGTATATTTTATTGCATATAGGTCCCCTTCATGTGAAGGGTGTAAACACATATGTACATCATTATATATATATGTAGCATTACAATATTAAAATATTTGTGGGTCTCCCACCTTGTGAGGAGGGTGTAGAGTGTTATATACACTATTGTGTGTACAAGTAGATTTATCATTACCATTAACACTTGATTGAAGACGTCAAATGGACCGAGTTAGCGGCGGACATAAGAGTGGGCTTGGGGGTCACAACTTTATGACCAAAAAAAAAATTTCTCCTATATTTTTGTCTCAAATTTCAAAGTCACTATGTGATGCCAAACAAAGTTGAAATATTACATTTTTAATATCATTTCGAAATGTTCATGACCTAATTTTTCAAACAAATATCAAAAATAGTTAAAAATGCGTCAACGTGTATCTTAAAAAGAGTAGTTTAACTCTTCTTTTCTTTATAAAAATTCAATTATTATTATTTTTGCAATACTAATTTTTCGATATAATTTATATCATTTTATTAGAAATTTTTATATGGAATGTGACATCAAAATTTTATATCCGAAAAAGTAATACTCCATATAAAATTTCGGATGTAAAATTACACGGGGTATGATTTTTTTTTGGACGTACAATTTTGAAGGTAAAATTCTTCGTAACTTTATTACAAGTTTGATTGTGTTCCCTAACTCAAAATGTTTGTATCTGCTTCTGGATTGAGCAGGCCAATATTCCTATGACAATTTGCCAATTTTAAAATATAATATATTTTGTATAATGATTTTTTTTAAAGAATATGTGATTAAAAATAGAAGAAAAAATTGGATTTATATATAAAATTATTTTATTGGAAGAATTTGTGATTGTAAATGAATTATTATAGAATGAGGTTCAAACATGGGCATAGTTTTTCGATTTCAAATTAAAATGCTTATCTAAAGGGAAAATAGCACTTCAGGGTCTCAATTCTCAAAAGTTTTTAATGAATGTAAGCACATATTCTCAACTAAATTTATTGAATAATGGTGTTTAAGCATCATTAAAAAATAACAATTTATGTAAGCACACATTGTAAATAACTTGGATAGCGTTCCGCCTACCAATACTTTTGACAAATAAAATTGACAAATAGTCTTCACCACTAATAGAAACTAATCTAACCGTTTACATAGATTTCAGTAAAACCTTTTAAAGTCTATACCCACCCGAACATTTTGTCTAATTTAGACATGGCACAATTCACCATAAACACTAGCATAGTGATTTTTTTAATAAATAAATAAATATATAATAGTGGAAAATAAATTTAGAGGAAATTAAGTCCAAGCTCAAAATCCCCCAAACCCTAAAACCTTAGAAAGCTCAAAGGGTAATTAGTATAAGACGTTCTTACTTTTCAACGTTATTGTGCAAAACGTTCATACTTTTCATTTTTTGACATTTTTACCCTTACCTTCACCTTTTCATTGCGAAGATCATTATTTTCATCTAATTATCATATAAAATGACAAACATATCCTCTTATTTAAATAAAAATAAAAATAAATTGAATAACAAATTGCAATCATACTCCCACACTTTTATAAAAAAGTGCAAATGCGTCCAAATAAGTTATTAAAAGAGTAATTAGCACAAAACGTCTATACCTTACATTTTTTGACATTTTCATCCTCATTTTCATATTTCATTGCGAAAATCACCATTTTAATCAATTTTTTCAATTAAACGCTGTAAAATGACAAATATACACTACTCCTTAAATAAAACAAAAATAAAAAAATACCACATAAAAAACATTTTCCTTCTTTTTTGAGAAAATACAGTGAGGTGACCAACATTGGAAAATATTTTCAGGAAATAAAAATGTTAATCAAACACTACAAAAGTAGAAATTTGGATTGAAAAAATGACATTCTTCATGAAAAATAAAGGCAATCAAACACACCCTTTCAATTAATTCAATGTCAAAAGTTTTTAAAGTAACAAAAGAGTTAAGTATTTATATTAGAGCCCTAAACCTTGTAAAAAATGTGCATAAGGTAACAGATAATGTCAAAATATGAAAAAAAAAAATAGAATTTTAATAAAAAAGGAAATAAATCGCACAAAAATCGATCGTACCGAACAATCCATCCGGACATCCGGTAAGCGCATCTGGATAGACAAAAGTGCTCTACCGGACGTCCGGTGGAATGTTTTTGGTTGAGTGGTACGCGTCCGGTTTGACAGAGATTTTAGGTCTTGGGCTACCGGACGTCCGTTGTTCGCGTCCGGTTGAACCATTTGCGTCCGATTGGCCAGAACCTTCTTCGACCATCTTTATTACGTTGACCCAAGTCTCTTCGGTTTTCGACCCCAACATGAAACTTGTTCTATTTTACGTCTCGAACATGGTTTCATCAATAGTGGCTTTGACAAGCATTCCCAATGCCTTTTTGATTCTTTTTTCTCTCGACGCGTTATTGCCCCTTCTTCGATAATCAACGGGTCTCGGTTTGGATTTGCATTCATGACTCCCGCATTCTGGATCATATCAATGACTAAAATATTTTATATAAGATTATTAATTTAAATAATGAAGTATTGAAACTATCTATATTATTAAATGCAACCTCGATAAAATAAAGAGTAAGTTTGATTCTCTAAATGTAGAGAGTCAAACTCATTCTCTATTTTAAAAGAGTAATGTTATGTAATCCCACTGAGATTGCAATTAAATAGTATTACTCATTTTAAAAAGTTAGAATAAAGAGTTTTTTGAAGTATAATAATAAAGTTTGATTTATTTATTTTTTTAAAATAAAAACATTTTATTTTTAAAGAATCTGTGACAAATGCTCTAAGATATCAATGGAATTGAGCAGATATCTACAACCCAAAAGTTTAGCCATTCACTTGTATGAGATAATATGGTCATTTGCTATGTTCTCGCCACGAAAAATGGGTTTTGTTTGAATACTCATTAATTTTTAAGTAATTTTGATTTTTAATTAATAAATTCAATTATTTTATTAAATCAATGTGATTTGAGTAGATATTATAGATACAGCCTAAAAGTTCAACCATTCACTTATATAAGATAATATGGTCATTTGTTATGTTCTTGCCCAAAAAAAAGGGATTTGTTTGAATTCTCATTAATTTTAAAATAATTTTGATTTTTAATTAATAATTTTATTATATAAATCTCTTGTATATCTCCACCGATTAAATCATTTCAATGATCTATATATGACAAAATATGTGGCTGCTAAAAAAATTTTAACGATAAAGTACTTATATTCACAAATAAAATTCAAATGTGCATGGAAAATAACAATTTGGTGTAACGCGTCAAGTCTCTAGTACAAACATTTGATTACCAGTTCGAACGACTTATCAATGGATGATCTCTACATCTCTTCAAAATGCTGTAGATTTAATTAAAAATAGAAAAAAAAAAACTAATTTTTTCTCACATGTTTTACTATAAAGTTACATTGCATTTATAAAGTTTAACATCATAATAATCATATCTTACTAGAAAAATAATTAATCATTGTATAATTCAAATTAAGTTAAAGAATTTCAATTATTTACAACAAAAATATTTCGTCTTTATAAATATTTAACAACAAAATATTCATATTTTACTATGAAAACAATTCGTTGTTCAATATTTTTTTAACGATTAAAAAAATCATCTTAAAATATACAAGTCCACAATAAATTGGCGAAGAGCTCAAGACTTGGCGCCTATATCATCCACGGTGAACATAGTTTTGTTGTTGAAAGTTTTAAAGACGTCATTAACGATAAATAAATATCTTTGGTAGTGAAAAATAACATTTAACAATAATATTTTATCCATTATTAAAAATCTTGTTGTGAATTGTCACTTCTTACAGTGTGATATATGGAAAAATATGTAACATAGTGTGAAATGTGAAATGAGAAATAAAAATTTTCATTAACAGTTTATTTGTTTTTAATGTCGTCAAGTAAAATAAATCAATATAAAAACAGAAAAAAAGAAGTTGCAAAAGAGTATTTAAGTAGGCGTTTAAATACAAAATTTATTTTATGTTTATGAAATTAATTGATGAAAGAATTATATGTTAGTCAAGATATTAGTGACTGAATGCTGACTTAACAGATACCGGGTGAGCATATACCGGATTTGCATATACATGATATGCAACGAACAGAAATACCGAATTAGCAACAACTTACCGAATATTAGCAAGAATATTACAGATTAAATAATTTTATTAACCACAATAGAAACAAAACAAGTAATCTAAATTGTAGAATTAATAAAAGAGCGGATGATCTTTCTAACCGAGACCTGTGTAAACACAGTTTCCTTAAAACAGATTCGTCCCCTCACCGAAAGTACTTGAGATTCAACTTGAGCATCCGTATTTAGGATATAACCAAAAATCAGAAGAGTCTGAGTACAGCAGATGCTGCTCTGACGAACAGACTTAGTAACTTGAACAATATTACCACCAAGAACTAGACAAAAAATGAAACTGTATATGCTGACAGTAGACAGAATTGTATGCAGAAATATTCCGTATGTATACAAAGATATTTCGTGCGTATGAAAGGTGGAAAACAAGATCAGTTATAGACTTGGTCCCAAGAATGGTGAATAACATGTCCATTAACTCAATGGCAATAACCATTGGAGTTAAAAAGTAGTTGAAATTGTTTTAGCAAAAAATGGACACTCTTAAATAGCTAGTTTTGTTCTGTTCGGTCCAATATTCGTGTACGCAGCACAAGTCGCGCACGCACACAAGTTCAAAGTTCGAAGCATATTTCGGTTCGTAATTTGCACCCCCCTGCGCGCACATATGGAGAGAGTCTTTATACTATACATGATTACACCATTTCAAACTGCAACCATATATAAATTGATTTTTGCTTTCATCAATTTCCTATGTGTGACAAACTTAAATATAGTTGTCCCTCCAACATAAACCATTTTCAATGGTCCACTTTGAACTCTAATTTCTCATTCACCCAAACATCATTTTTGGTAAGTAAATATATGATTTCGATATTCTCACGGAGGAGAATACACATCAATCTTAATCTTCCAAAATAACCAAACGGACCCCACTCTAAATTTATGTCAAAATCGCCATTTAACTCATTTTGCAACATTATAGCATTATCATAGTTTCGTTAACAAATAAGAATGCAAATGACACTGATAGAATAAGAACTTGAAATATGTATGAATGCTGACAGACTCCTCTACCCTTTAGAATAAGAACTTGAAATAAAAATATGTATGAAATAAGAACTTGAAATATGGATGGGTCATGTCACTAAAATGTAAATTAATTCGATTATGTACACATGCATGTGTTTAACTTTAATTTACTAGACAAATTATTCTATTCATGACAAAGACATATATTAATAAAATTAGGTAAAAAATAATTATTTCTAGTCCTAATTTAATCTCTAGTATTTTAGAGAGAGGTGCAAGGATTGTTCAATAATTAGTCGGTCAATCCAGTGAAGAATCGACATTGTTTTCTAACATCTGCATTAAACAATACTAACAATTTTTTCAATCTAACATTATTTAAACAATACTTAATTAAACGTTATTAGTTATAAACTAATATCCCGTTTCATGAATTTCTTGATTCATAAAATTTGAAATCTTTTACAAATTATTTTTTGAGAAGGGACTCCTTTTCAATTTCGATAAATGTTTTCTATAATTTTGTCAATTAGATGAATATGTGTTTAATGTGTACATACTAATTAAATAAGTTAATCACTAAAATTCGTTAATAATTTTTTAAATATGAATTAACATTTGTTTAAGTAATAAAGAATTTATATCATCTTGTTATTCCCAAGTAATTTCGGATTCTCCGACACTAATGATGTAAATGTGCGAGGCGTTGGATTTATTTATTTATTTATTATTATTATTATTATTTTTTTGCAATGAACTGTGGTATAATTGTTCATTTTCCCACTCTGTCTCTAATATATATATATATATATATATATATATATATATATATATATAAATTTAAATTCTTCGTATGATTTTCCTAATACATTGAAAGTCCCAATTTTTAAAGTTTCATATTTTTGTACTTTTAGCTTATGAAAAATTATGTCTTTATAGCCTGATGGATGTTCATTTATGGAGATGAAGTTGGATTGAAGGTTGTTCTTCAATCAATCCATCATGATGCGTACTTTCACTAGATTGATTTATAATTTTTAAAAATGAAAATACGGTATTTCCTTTTATAAGAGAAAGCCGACCTTCTATTTGTAAATTCCGAAAACCACAAAAAAGAGACAAAGCAACAATGATATGATAATAGAATATAAAGCAACAAAAATTCAACATCAAGCGGGTAAGGTAATAACCATAAATGTTACTTAGAGAAAAAGCTGACAAGACAACAACAGTCCAATAATTAAAAATAAAAATTAATAAAAGTTAATAACATAACTAGGATGGGGGTGTGACATGATATGTTAACTAACTAGGATGGGTTGAGTGGGATAAGTTAACAATTTGTTTTGATTGGGCTTAAAAAAATTGACTGGGATTTGAACTAGAAAGGGCTAGATTTTTTAACTTAGCTGCATTTGTTTTTAATCTTTACTAATTGTTGGTCCCAAACGTATTTTAACCCTTTGATTAATTTGTAAAACAAGAACAGAAAAATAATAAAAAATAACGAGACACAACAAAAGATTTTTCGGTCCAAAAATCTCGAGATTCAGCGACCGCTTTTAACGCCTAATCCCCGTTGAGCATCCGTTAAGAATAATCTCAATACACTAAGAAACGCCCAAAAATAGGCACAAATGTCAAATTACAAATACTGTCCAAAAATAGCAATAAGCACGCGATCTTCTCACAACAATCATGAACTCACACAAAAGATCATCTATTTCACTCTCACTCTCACAAAATCACACAAGATATTAAGAGACCACAAAATTTACAGAGAGAATGAATAATACGAGGAAGAAGGGCTGCTAATCTAAAATGAATAATCTGGAAACCAAGGAGACGTCTTTTTTGTTTTAAAAGAGAGAACCATTAAATCTAATCCAGAGGCCCAATTTAGCCATGTGTCCAACATCTAGTGAGAGTGTCATTTTAATTCAAAAACCGCCATTTGTTGTATCACGTTTTCAAAACAATCTGGAGACTTCTTGCTGGATCACCATATTGGGCCAAAGTCATTTTAGGCCAGAATAATTGGATCAATAAATGGTCTCAAAAATAGCAAACAATTCATAATTAAGATTTTTAGTATGGTCAAATTCAATAATAATGTAATAGATTTCAATTTTCAAAAATAGGTTTCTATTAAATTTTATTTATAATTTAATTAATTAATTAATTAACTATATAAAAATAACAAATTTGTATAATTTGGTCACAAATACATTTATTGGTCACATATTATCAAATTAATTAATTACAAATTATTACGAGGTCACAAATCAAAATTTTTATTGGTCACAAATGATTTTAGAAGTCAACGGATTGAAATTTTAATAGGTCACAATTTATTTCCGAGGTCACAGAACAAAATTTTAATAGGTCATAGATTATTTTCGAGATCACAAATCAAAATTTTAATAGGTCACAGATTAATTTCTTAGGTCACAATTCACGAACATATGAGTCACACTATTGTGACAGCTACCAAATTATAAATGACCACCACTTCGCCCCTACCTCCACCAGCGACACTACCACCGTTACCACCCAATAGCTTAACAGTAAGGTCATAATTCACTAACATATAAGTCATACTATTGTGACCACGACTTCACCCCTGCCTCCACCAGCGGCACCACCGCTGTCGCCGTTCAATAGCAACATCAACACCTCAAAAACTAACCTCGAACCCTCCCAGCACCATTATCACCACCCCAAAACCACCACCGTCATACGCACCACGGTAATTTAAATTGCTTTCAACCACAAAACACCAACAAACAGCCACCAAATCGTCCTGTGACCAACTATTTGGTTTATGTGGTTTTAGGAAACACCATCATCGCACCACCACCGGGCAAAGACCTCCACCACACCCACAAACCGCCGCATCGAAGACCTACAACACCTCCACCACACACCCACTACTACGCCATCGCAAAATAAAAAAAAAAAAAAAAATAGTCTGCTGTTCGTTCTCTGTCGGGCGAAGACCTCCACCGCATCGAAGACCCACATCACCTCCACCGCCCACCACAGCCACACAGTGTCGCGACGCTGCACACTCACAGTAGCGTCGCTGCACACTCACAGTAGCGTTGCGACTCTGTTGCGAATTGCAGCAGCGTCGCGCTGCTGCGTTCAGCAATGAGCGAATCGTTCTCCACCATCAACCGCCTGATCCACCACCACCACTAAAACCACCAACAACAAACAAGCCGCCACCACCACCTCGCACCCCAACGTAGCCCACACCACCATCAACACAGCCCGCCATCAATGCACACCACCACTTCGCACCAGATCCAACCAAAATTTTTTAATATTATTATTTAATATTAAAATATTTTATAATATTATTATTAATACCTGATTTTTGTATAAATAAACCACCTATCTTATTTTTGAATTTGGATATTTAAATACCTCCCTAACTGTAAATTCCTCAACATTTTCAACACTACTATTTTTTTTAAAAAAACTTTCCAATTGAATCTGGCCGGAGTTGGACCAAACTACAGGCCATGTCCAGCCCCTAGATCAACCCCTGCTTTAAGCTAAGCAAATATCCAAAGTACTTTCTATTTATTTCGTTATGAAAAACAATCAAAAGAAATTATCAATGATTAATGATTAATCATCATGTAAGTACCCGTCAAAAAAAATTATTAAAGTAAATAATATGGGTGTTTTAGTTTGAATCAATAGTGAAAGGATGATAATACCATTCAAGATTAGCAATCGATCAAAATAACGAACACAGTACACAATATAAATCGCAGAAAACAAGAAAAACAACACAAGGATTTTTCTGGCCGAAGCCCCAGAGGTTAGCGACCACATCTAACGCTTAATCCCCTGTTGAGCATCCATTATAAAATGGATAAAGCTCGGTTGCACAATAAACCAATAATATGGAAGAAAAGATACAAGACTGTTCGAACAATACAAGATAAGCCAATAATACTTATCTTTCTCACACACAGATTTCAGATCTAAACCCCTCCAGATCAAGAGTCACGAAAGATCACACAGATCGTTTCTAACCCTAACTGACAGCACGAATCTCACAGATTCATCCGGCTAAACACTCAGTAAAGCACCATACATCAACTATCAGAAATACACATCAAGATTCTATCAACTATCCTCTTTGAATCACTCAAGAAACAAATCAAAAGGTGCGAACAAGAATCAAGTTTTTCCATTGGAGAGTAGAGAGAAAGAGTCGAACAGAATGTGAGAGAAAATGGAATGGAGCGTCTCTCTGAAGTCAAAGAGCCAAAACCCTCAAATACTCACAGAACCATCTAGAATCTGATCCAACGATCATCAGCGTTCCACGTGCCAGCAACTGATGAACTCATACCACTAATAAAAACGTTATTCCACATAACACGTTTTTCTCAAATAATTTTGGAAGAAAACTATCAAAACACCAAGGTTTGAATCACAACAAATAGTGTATATCATCTTAAGATTGAGTAAGGAGAAATTAGTGAAAACTTAGCTTAAAACTCGTTTAAGACATTGTTTTAACGTGTTTTTAAATTCATACTTTTGCTGCTACTGATGCCATTAAAGAGGGAGTGTGGTTAAATGGGTTATTATCTGAATTAGGATTTACTAATAATCATGCTACTTTATTTTCTGATAATCAAGGTGCAACCCATCTTAGCAAAAATCCTATGTTTCATGATAAAAAAAAAGCATATTGATATTAAATACCACTTTATAAGAGATATAGTTTCAAAAGGAATTTTCAAAATTGGTAAAGTTGCTACACAATTTAATCCATCTAATATGGGCACTAAAGTGATTCCTTTGAATAAATTTGAAACTTGTTTGAAACTCTTATCTATTGGTTCAATGTAATGTGTTTTGCAAGTTACTTGGAGCAAATGAAAATAATATCTTACTATGCTCTTGGTTGCACTAGTATTCCCAAATTCTAGCAGCAAGGTGGAAAATGTTGGACTCGAACCTTGGTTGTTTTGTTGGTGCTACTAGAATTTTTGAAAGAAATGTGTTTTGGTGTAATGCGATTTCTTTAGTGACCGCCCTTTACTTGGATGTTGGCGTGTGGCTTAATCGTGGCCATTGGCATGTGATACTGGAAGCTTCTATATTTGGTGTCTTTTCAATGTGTTTGGACGGTAGGTTTTCATATGGTTTAGAGAGAGAAAAATATATCTCGTCTCATTAGAGTTTTCTCTTATGATGTTTCTCAAATTTCTGATTGGACACTTGTAATTTGTGTGGTTTAATCTATAATGAGTGATATTTTGAGTGAATATCTGTGAGAACAAATGTTCTATTGGAGTCGAAAATTTCTCTGAGAGTTCTGTGAAGATTCTTGGTGATTCTTCGAGGGTTTGAAGTTTCTTTGAGAGATAAGTGTTTTTGGTTCTTTATCTCTTTTTATTGGGTTAAACATTTGTAATATTTGTTGCCAATTTGGACGATCTAGTGCAACCGAGCGTAATCCGTATTATTGGATGCTCAATAGAGGATGTCGGAGTTGGAAATGGTTGTCAAACCTCCGAAGCTTAGACCGAAATAATTGCTTGTGTTGATTCTTTAATTTTCTGCACTTTTACTTTCTGCAAATCATTTATCTTTACGACTCGAATAATAATATCGTGTGATCCTTGCCCTACAATGTTCGTAGATAATCTCTAAAAAAATCAGTCCTCAGTTGGAATGATCTTTACACGAAAATGAAGGGATTAAAAAATATATATATCGCATCAACAACACCATGCTTAATTGTTTATCTTTTTCTTGATATGACATGCATGCATTTTGATGAGCCCTACAAGTCCCTAATTAGTGAGGCACTCAAGTAGAATAACATGATTCTCAGAGCCACTGTAGGGCCAAAATTTCATAATAAGCTATCATTCATTGCTTTTCCTCTCATGAATAGTTTGGATTGATAAAACCAGACCAACTAAAGAAATATTTGAAATTTACTAATCAACATACGATAAAATATTAATTATGTTCAATAAATTTATCATCGACTATATTACTAGTAAACAAAAGCTTATTGACTTTAAAGTTTAAAGAATAAAGTGAAAAATATTTAGTTACCCGTTTATAATAAATAAAATGAAATTGGGCGACTCAAATGAAATTACGCATTAAAAAGGGGTCCATTATAATAAGATTAAAGTCCGAGCAAAACCACTGGACACCCTATAAAACCAAGGTAACGTGATTGTGAACACCCTTAAATCCCTTCTATTCCATCAGCGTTCAGTTAACAAACCTCAATGGCCACTCTGCTTCTCTTCACCATTCTTTCCTTACTCTCCATCACCCAAGCCGAGGATCGAGCTCACGGGCTCATCATCGAGAGTCCCATGGCTACCTCGCCAGAAGCATATTCGTTTTTTAACGTGGATACGCAACAGCCGAATACTAAGAACCCCTGTGACTCATCGGACTGCCCATCCTTGCCCTTAACAGCTACAGTGGCGCAATCTGCTCATGCATATGAAAGCACGTCGACTGGTGAAAATCTGTTAGGTGCAAGTGGCATTGCTGGTGTTCATTTTGGTTTTCTGTTCGCATGCCTCATTACCATGGGGATTTACTAAGCCGTGATCAAATGCAATTCAACTTCCGCCAAGCTACTCCTGATCAGCAACCTCAAGTCTAATACACTCCTCTCTCTCTCTCTCAATTTCTTGCTACCTTAATTTGAGTGTCTTGTGGGATTGTAGGCAGAAGTATGTATGTTACAGTTAGTAATGTATGAGTTTGTGTTCAGTACCTGGATTTGTACTGATAATGACATTTATTTTGGTTGGATGCAGCATGTTTAAAAGTTACTTATTCAGTCATACAGTTTTTGAAGTTACATTTTATACTAACAGAACTTACTCTTTCTAAAGTAAGTCTGAATAGAAGAGTAATTTTAAAGCTCACTCGAACATTATATTCTGCTGCATTGATGTCTCTTTTGGCAATCACATCATTGGGTCACGGGCATTTCCGTGTTTGGGGGTAAATTAGTAAAAAAGAAATAGACAAGGCTTTGGGATGAAAGAAAAGGTAACATGAGACTGTTATTACTTGGATTAAATAATTAACCTAGAATTTCACAACAGAATGATGAGAAAAGACATGCAATTATGAATGTGTGAGAATGAGCAAGGGACATCTCTCCAAAATTGTATAATTTCATCGACGTGATTCGTTTTTTATCGCTGTCCAGTTCATTGTTCACTTGCATATCTATTAGAAAAATCAATACAAACAGATCTTAATCATACTATTGTTTCAAACAGAATTTGAGATAATGATCATTTCTATATAAATTGTGCTTGGATATTATTATAATAATAACCGTTCTTTTGGGCACTTGACAAAGTTCTGATACATAAACCACACAAATATGGTATGTTTGGTACATCAAACTATACTAAATACAACTCCTTTTCTTAATCCCGTTTGTCCATAACCATAACCAATCCAACTTACCAAACTGCATTATAAGGTGCACTTGTTGATCCAATTTATCACTCACAAAAGGTTTTCGTTTATAAGCTCATGTTTGATCCTCATTAAAATTATAATTCATTTTTCACTCGCTTTTTATCAACCATACATTTTCTAATAAAATTATATTACCCATAATTCCAAAACTTTTTCTTTTTTTAACCACATATTCTTTAAAAAAAAAAAATACTCTTCCAACCATTAAAATTCAAATAATGGGAGCCAAATCTAAATCAGAGGGTCTATTTCAAATAATGGGAGCCACCCATTAAGACGGAAAAACCAGTTATTTCAAGAATATTTCCTTGTACAGTAGTGGACTAAGCAAAGCATCAACAACAATCTACATCAGAGGGTCTATTTTTCCTTCTTGAAACAGGCTATTACCAACGTCCGTGACAAAGTACTTTTTGCCTTGATGTTTTGGAATTACAGGAATTAATAGGAAATTATTAACCTTTCACGGAGAGATCAAATTATTCAAACATTTCTACCATCCACGTGAGCTAAGAGACTGAATAACTGGTCCCAATGTCTTATCCACTGCTTTGTTCCATACATGTGCAAGCTCGTGACGGGAACTTCTTCCAAATATAGGCTCTTGTGGCTACAAAAATCCAACAGAAACTTCAAGTCATAGAGAAAGAATAAAATTGACCTTACAGTAAGAACTAAGAATGCAAACAAAATAGTTCATGTAGCTTGACATGGGCTCGTGGGACTTCATGCCCTTTTTTCTCTCCCCTCTCTGGCTAACGTTGGATTCAATGGGATTGGTGTCTCCATAACAAGGAATATGCCCTAAAAAATTTCCCTGGGTACTTTTATTAACCACCCTAAAAAGTATGTGAGTTTATATAGGGGTGGAAGTGGAGTACTCGTTAAGATTTGTTGGGATCACATTAGCTTATCTTTAGAAATAAAGATTGTTCTGCACATATTTAGGAATTTGTAATCCCTTCATTTAAGGGAATTAGTCAAGATTTTATTTGATTTTCCTTGCTCTTAGGAGTTAGGACCGTGATTTACTCTTGTAAATGTCTATATATTGTAGTCCATTGACTGTAAAAGAGGAATAAAAATATACAGCCTTCTCAAATCTTATTTTTAATATGGTATCGAGCAATAATCTTATTGCTTCTGTAAATTTTCGCCCACTCTAATAACAACATATCCACCTCTACGATTGATCCCGCAGACCCTTTATTCCTTCACCGCTCTGATCATCCCGACATAATCCTAACACTAAATGGCATGTAAACAACCTTAAAACCCTTCTATTCCATCAGCACTCAGCCAGCAAACCCCAATGGCCACTCTGCTTCTCTTCACCATTCTTTCCTTACTCTCCATTACCCAAGCCGAGAATCGAGCTCACGGGCTCATCAACGAGAGTCCCACGGCTACCTCACCGGAAGCATATGCATTTTTTAACGTGGACACGCAACAGCCGAATACTAAGAACCCCTGTGACTCATCAGACTGCTCATCTTTGCCATTAACAGCTACAGTGGTGCAATCTGCTCGTGTTTATGAAAGCGCGTCGACTGGTGGAAAGCTGTTAGGTGCAAGTGGCATTGCTGGTATTCCTTTTGCTTTTGTGTTCGGATGCCTCGTTGCGATGGGGATTTACTAAGCCGTGATCGAATGCAATTCAACTTCCGCCAAGTTACTCCTGATCACCAACCTCGATTTCTCTCCCTCTCTCTCTCTCAACTTCTTGCTACCTTAATTTGAGTGTCTTGTGGGATTGTAGGCAGAAGTTTGGTATGTTTCAGTTAGTAATGTATGAGTGTGCATTCTGTACCTAGATTTGGTTTATTAGTAAAATCATTATGTACTGATAACAGTTATTTTGATTAGATATAACGTGCTTGTTGTGCTTAAAAGTTACTTATTCAGTCGTATATAGTTTTTGAAGTTACATATTATACTACAGAACTTGCTCTTTCTAAAATAAGTCTGAATAGAAGACTAATTTTTAAGCTCAGTCGACTTTGTTACAAAAGGAAGACCATTAGCAATCACATCATTGGGTCACGGGCATTGCTGTGTCTGGGGGTAAATATATAAAAAAGAAATAGATAAGGCTTTGGGATTAAAGAAAAGGTAAAACATGAGAGTATTATTACTTGGATTAAATAATTAACCTAAACAAACTTCACAACAGAATGATTAGAAAAGAAATGTAATTACTCTAAACTTTTATGATTTAGTCGACATGATTCGATTTTCATTGCTGTCTAGTTCACATGCATATATACTAGAACAATCAATTTAAACAGATCTTAATCATGCTATTGTTTTAAACAGAATTTGAGATAATGATCATTTGTATATAAATTGTGCTCGGATATTATGAAATGTATGTGTAAGATATACTTGGAGACTAATAATAATAACCATTCTTTCGAGCATTTGAAAAGGTACAAACGTCACAGTAAGCTCCTGTTTGATAGCAATTTTTTTCAAAATGCATTTTTCTTTTCTTTTCTTTTCAATCATACATTCTTCAATAAAATAATATTACACGTAAGCCTAAAACTTTTCCTTAATTTTTAATCACACATTCTCCATCAATCAACTATTCAAAAATGCATTTTCTCCTTCAAAATGACTATCAAACAGGGGCTAAGTATTAACGAGAAGCTTGATATTATAAAACTGTGACACAAACCACACGAATATGACATGTTTGGTATATCGAACCATACTAGATATAGTTCTTTCTCTTAATCCTGTTTGTTCATAATCAATCCAACTTACAATACTGCATTATAAGGTGCACCTATGGATCCAATTTCCCAGTCAAATAAGTTTCCGTCTATAAATGTGATGCAAGTTATTAACTATGGTTTGGCTCGGCCCCTCTGATCACAAGCTCGACTTGTTGCTCAAGGGCCAAGCTCGACTTGGCCCACTAGCTTGCCATAATATATATATATATATATATATTATTTAAATTCTCCTTTTATTCAGACTTGAGATCGACTATTTAATTTTCAATTATGCGATATAAAATTTTTACATAAACAACTTGTTACGTATACAATTTTAAAAAAAAATATAACATTATTAAAAAAACAATGTATGAATATGCCAAAATTAAATATCATTTACCTAATTACACGCAAATTTAACATGCTTATTTTGAATTCGAAAATAAACATTTTGTGAATCATTTGCCCTTATTAATGCTTCCAAAATATCTTTTTTGAGCTGACTCCTAACCTCGGACAAAGTTAATTTACCCGCATTAAAAATATACTTCGAAACTATAGTGCTAACCGGAGACGTTAGTATATCTTTTGCAATAACATAAATAATTGGATATATTCGTTTGTTATGCCGCCAAAAATCAAGTAAATCAAATTGTATTGCATTAATAGATTCGACATTCCCAAGCATTTGATGATTAAAATATCTATGTAATTCAACATGTATTCGAGTTGAACTTGTGTCTAATGTTTGATTATATGCAGGAGACATACTAGAAGAACCCGCTGCCTGCATCAAATCTCCCACCCCTAACATTATCAAATAAATTCACTATTTCTGCATGTATAATGCTAAAGGAACAGAGGGACAGGGATTGTAACAGAGGGCTGATGTGGCACCTCTTCAATCCCAAATCTGAACTTCAAAAAATTGATCGGGGGGCTGAGGTGATACCACCTCAGCTCCCTGTTCTCAACACTGTCCCCAGCCCCTGTCATTGTAGCAGGTTTCTTTCTGCATTGTCTTCCTAAAGATTAGCAAAAATGGTGGGTGCTAAGGATGCTCGACTAATATTTTCACTCAATCGTTGTACATATAATTCATATATGGAAGTTAACTTGTTTTCTAAATTATAATGAGTAATAAGTGCACCAAAATTTAAAGCATTTATGATTTGTCTCATAACATATTAAGCCCCTGTTTGGTACACATTTTTTTTTTCATTCTCATTCTTTTACTCATTTTCAACCACACATTTTTCAATAAAATAATATTTTTTATCACATCAATAACTTTTCCTTCTTTTTCAATCACATATTCACCATCGATTACATAAAAAAAAAAATCATTTTTTCCCAAAAAATGTATATCAAACAGGGGCTAAGGGTGTGTTGAAGATCTTTTAATTTTGAAAAATGTATTTACACACTGCTTTACACTCTTAAACTCTGTCAACTGTATGATCTATTGAAATCATTTTAAAGTGCCCAATACTTTGCAGATTTTTAACCCTTGTGCTTTCCTTTTGTATCGGAAATTTCTAGTGCCAATTCCGCAACTTCTTTATCAATATCATCCAAATCAATTGGATTGCTACTTTCGTAAGCATTGTCACAGTCCAAATTTAACAAATCATCCGGAATGGGGACGTCGTTGAAATCAAAAAATTCATTGTGAAATTCAAAATGTGACATCATATGTCAGTGGCCACCGACAAGCCCTCAACAAAAGCATTAGAGTCCATTTGTATGTAATAGAATAGAAATGTATAAGGATGTTGAGATTTGAATTGATTGATAGTAATTTTGATTGTAGTGAGAATGTAGAAGAGAGTATATAGTTTGTGTGAAAAATGGAGTGAAGATGTGAAGTATTTATAGATTTAAAATAAATAAATAAAAATCAAATCAGTGACCATTGGGGACCTTTGAATGTTCACTTTTCAAAGTTAAGTAACCATTTGGTCACTTTAGGCTCGAGCCTGCCCAAGATAGCACAGCCCGCCGTTCGAGCCACTCATGGGCCGAGCTCCGACGAGCTGACTCTTTTGTCATCTCTACATGGTTTCAAGTACGCACAACTTTATAAAAAAATCAAAGGTTCAACATAGATGATGACATACTGAAATGTTAACTGGAACAACACCCGTCAAAATTGGAATAGATGCATTTTCATTCAATCTACAGCAACACTTGGCATCGCAAAGACTAAAGGGAAAAAAGAAAAAAAAAAAAAAAAAAAAAATAGTACTGGGAATAATTTACACAAAAAATATTATGCAATAAAATACTAGTGTAGGCTACCTCAACATTTATAGGAGATTTGCTAAAAAAGAATTGAGCAGCAATAAAGATATTACATATTAAATAAAACCAGTGTGTAGAAGAAATGCCGAAAAGATCCATTACAAAGCAAGGGCTAGAGAATAGAAATGGGTCATATGAAAATAAAATCTGCACTCGATTATCATGACGATGAAGGAAAAATCAGTTCCTTCAAGAATATTTTGTTGTACAGTAGTGGACGAAGCATCAACAACAATGGACATCAGACGGTCCTATTTTTTCTTCTTGAAACAAGATATTCAGGGTCCATGACAAAGTACTATTGCCTTCACGTTTCGGAATTACCGGAACAAATCGATCGACAATTATAAGGATCTTAAATAAGAAATTAACCTTTCACAGAGAGATCAAATTATTCAATCATTTCTACCATCCACGTGAGCTAAGAGACTGAATAACTGGTCCCAATGTCTTATCCACTGCTTTGTTCCATATGCGTGCAAGCTCTTGACGGGAACTTCTTCCAAATATAGGCTCGTGTGGCTAGAAAAATCCAATAGAAACTTCAAGTCATATAGAAAGAATAAAATTGACCTTACAGTAAGAAGGCAAACAAAATATTTCATGAAGCTTGACATGGGCTCGTGGGACTTCAGGCCCTTTTTCTCTCCCCTCTATGGCTAATGTTGGATTCAATGGGATTGGTGTCTTCATAATAAGGATTATACCCTAAAAATTTTCCCTGGGTACTTTCATTAACCACCACTACTCTATCTCTCTCCCCATTATTCTTTATGATATTTTCTTCTAAAATGTTTCAAAAAGAAATTATAAGTTCATCAGTTATGTTAATAAAGGTATTTTGTAGTTAAATTCTCTACTCACATTAATCATTAGACATTTAATTATACTTTCTACTTTCAGAAAAGGAAAAGAAAGTTTCCACCATTCATATATATAAATTAATATATTTCGTAACTAGAAGTAGGGCAAAAATATTGTTCAAAACAAACTTAAAAGTACATACACTCATCAAGTTGGCCCAAGTTGTAATCTATTAAAAAAGCAAGAATTGCTCACAATAGGAGTTTTGTGTTATAATACTTTGTGAGGCACCTTCTTACATTCACGGACCAAAAATAAATCATGTGAATTATTCAGGAGATGCTGCATTATTGCTTTCAACATTTTAAAGACAGTAACTAGAATCAGAAGCATTCGCAAGGGAAACCTAAAACACAAGGTAGAATGGGCAGCACCATATGCACAGGGTTCTCAATATCAGTTTACATTTATCACTTTACCAATTCCCTCTAACTTCAATTCTAGATAGGTGCTACCCTTTAAAAAAGAACAGAGAATACGTTGTAAAAGATAAGCCCCAGTTTGATTTAGCTAAAAATCTAATTTTTAGTAAATTTTGATAAAAGTTGATGAATTGTTTGGTTGAAAATGTAATATAAAAGTTATAGTTCCCATGAAATGTGAGGTTGAAAATGAATTTAAGGAAAAACGAACATTAAAAAATGGGGGCCAAACATGGACTATATTTCATAGCCATTCCAGAGACTCAAAATCAATGCCAATACAGCAAATAAGTACCTTCTTTTGTCCCTTTTATTTTCTATGTGTTCTGATCTATTATTTATTGTCATAGAAAAGTTTGAGCATGCTTATGACAGTATTTTCCAGTTAACAATCGAACTTGAATAATGAATACAGGTGAATATACTTGTATTCTATATAGCATAGACTCTCCAACTAGGGTGGGTGACACTTCTCGGACACTCTACCATAGTCAATTATTTTTCTTTTCCATGATAGTAGTAATATATAGTTTTAAATCAAAGTTATTATAATATGACAAATAGGTACTCTCTTTTAAAAGATTTCAACAAAAACAAATTAAAAATAAGCATAAAAATTAAAGTTATATTATATAAATGAAGAATTTTAGAGAATTCAATCAACATGCGGTTCTTTTTTGAAATCGCATCTCAAATTGTCCAATACATATGGTGTCAAACACAAGTGTCCGTGTCTGTGCATCATAGCTCGTACTAAAGTGGTAAAATGGTACTGCAGTCCTATTTTTTTGTTCTGCATGACTTTGAATCTAGACATATTTTCCCTCTAAATCTATCATTATTGTGTTGCAAGAGAATTAAATATATCGTAGGGGTCTACTATGGGACTTCTAACATTTACGTTGCTCACACATTTCTTAGTTAGTTCTATATTTTTCCTTTATTAACATTGTTGTTTTAGGTTAATGAACTGTGAAAAGATCATTCTTCAGGTTTGAAACATACTTCCTTGTAGAAAAGGATGGCACAGTAAGAGCCAAGATAAAATTGTGTACCTCATTCTACTAGAAATGTAATTTTTGACAGAAGAACATGAAAAGAAGCTACAACTTCAAACAACGTTCATTATTTTATACAAATCCATAACTTACAGATCTCGTGGAATGTTACTCTCAGAAAATCATAATACTGACAATTCAACCTTCATACATACTATAGAGAAAACATAGCTCGAGGCAGAATCCAGGATAGGCCAGTAATTTAGCAAGTTCACAGCCTACTACTTTATCTACGCATTCATTTTCAGCCACTACAATTTTCAGAAGGAAAACAGGTATCAACAACATAAACCCCAAAACTAAAATATTAAGTAGCCACCAAAATTTCTCATGAAAAATTCAACTAAGCATTAAATTACTAAACACAATGCACGCCAACAATATAGAAATGTCTACCGACCAATCGATAACAATAAGAATTTTTAATACGAACTCTAGGGTTTCTAGGATCAGCTAAACAAGGATAGTAACAAATTAACAATGCGGAGACGAAAAATTCAACCTGTGATTGTGTCTGAGAAATGGATTCATATATGCTCTTCCGTTTCTCAAAAATCACCACTCCCGTTAGTATGCTCCCCAGCGCCGCGCCCAGCAGACGCTCCTGCACACATAAACATAAATATACACACATATAGATACATAGATACATAAATACGTACATGATTTCATAATTGAGAGGACCTGAGCTAGAACGCTGATCATGGCGGATTGAATCGGATCTTCTATCAGCGAACAAATTTGTCTGGTGACAGAAAATGAGCAAACTGGCGGATTTTCAAGGAAAAGGGCAAAAGGGAAATTTTCATTTTTTCTTTTTGTAATAAATAGGTCCCCAACTTATGACTTCTATTGTAAGTTAGTCTTTATCGTTTAAGGTAGAGCATTATAGTATGTAATCCTTCGTGGGCAGTGGGATGGACGATAAAGATAAAATATACGAAAGAAAAAAGGATATGTATATAGGAGCAATGCTACTTGTACAATGTTGGGTTATAATGTTGGGTAACAATCTCTCACATGGAGGAGATCCACAATTTTTTTATTCACCGTGTGACCCCTCCCCATGTGACAAATTGTAACCCAACATTGTAATCCAACATTGTACAAGTAGCATTGCCCTATATATAGTCACCGTTTCTCATTCGATTGCGCAATCCTCTATGGTTTCAGTCTCTCGTCAAATCCTCCCATCCTCAAGTTTGTCAAACATTTTTATTTTGCCTCTCCCCAACTCGTGACTTGTGGTTCTTGGCTTTCAACCCAACCATAGTTATCATTTATCATGTCCATGACTTGGACAAAATTATCAAGTCGTCTCATCGGTGGTTCAATTGTCGGATCAATGATTCAATTAATGGATGATTACTTGAATACATATCGAAATAAAATATAGTATATACTAGTTTTTGTTATAGCCACAACTTGTTTTAGCTCTTGCTTTCTAATTTTTTTTTCCAGTTAAGTTTTTCTTTAATTTTATTTTTGCTTTAGAAACAAGTGCGTGGTTGTTATTTTAGAACAAAAATTGATGATGAATTAAATCATTTCCATCTATTGAGACTACTGGTAAGGTAACAATGAAATGTTAATAATTATAACAATGTGTTTTAAAGAAATCAATTAAATGTACATCAGTCATTTGTCGAAAAAACACATTGCAATTTACCCCTAAAATTTAGAAACGTGCTTCATATATGTTGCATGTGTCTTGTTAACAAGAAGATTTATAGTCTCAATCTCCAATGACCAATAGTGATATAAAATTTAAATGTTAGAAACGATGTTGCTAAAATATTATTGAAATGGAAAAATTGCTAAATTAGTCTACAACCTAATATTAGCGTTTATATTTTTTTTTAGTCCAGTAATTTCAAAACAAGAATTTTGTTTAATGGCCCCTTTTTTTTTTTTTTTTTTTTTTTGGTGTTACAAAGCAAATAGTTGACACGCTATTACGAGATACAATTTTACAAAAGAAATGTTGGTCATTTTGCTAGATTAAATGCAGGCCCTGCTTGAAATTCATTTTTCTTTGAGAAAAATAGATTTTGGAATAATGATTTTTTTAAGAACGTATGATTAAAAAGTAAGAAATTTTTA
Organism: Osmanthus fragrans; assembly: GCA_019395295.1. Taxonomy (NCBI): domain Eukaryota; kingdom Viridiplantae; phylum Streptophyta; class Magnoliopsida; order Lamiales; family Oleaceae; genus Osmanthus; species Osmanthus fragrans. The sequence goes on along the minus strand of CM033343.1, from coordinate 22,855,342 downwards.
AATTTACACATGAATCAAGCTATGTGTACAGATTTTTTTGACAAAATTTTTACACTGGTCAAGTTTTCACTTGCAGTTGAAAAAAAAAAGAGAGGGAACACTGCCAATCATATGTTAAAAAATACTTTCTGCACACCTGGTTTTATCCATCTTACTTTCTCAATCCATGCCTTTCTTTAAGCTCCACTTTTTTTCAAAATTCATTTTTGAATCACAAATCTTTTCATAAAATAATCTAACATGTAAAGGATAAAACTATATAAATATACAGAAAGTTCTTTTTACAGAATTTTTACATGTGCATTGGCATCACTTGATTGGCGGTGTCTTGTTTATTTTTTTATTTTTAACTGCAAATGAAGACTAGACTAGTTCTGTAAAAAATTTCGTGAAAAAATCTTGTTTGGGCCCCATTTTTGTCAGACAATAAATTTTTGAATAGGTATTGATGAGAAATGTATTGTTAAAAAATAAAGAAATTTTTTAAATTTACGTATAATATTATTTTATTAAAGAATTTGTGATTTAAGTGAAATCAAATCACTAAAAATCTAATTTGATTGAAACAAAAGGGGTTGAAACAAGGGCAACTCGAGTTACATTGATCTGCAAAAAGTCAATTCAGCATTAGTACGACGTCGTAAGAATGTTTCCTCCTTCTCCATAAACACCTCCCCCCAACTCATTCTCAGTCAGATCTCAGTCGATCCCCTACTCCGACCCGAGTCAAACTCGCCACTCAAACCCAAAAATGCCGAGCCAGCTCATTCTTCTCCTCACGCTTGTTTCTCTCCTTCTATTCTCTATACTCTCTACACCCATCCTCTCCGCTACAGCAGCCGCTGACGACGAAGAAGACCTGAGTTTTCTCGAAGATGATGAAACCGACGTCTCCTCCGATTCGAAATACACTCACTCCGACGCTGAATACTCCGACAATGAAGATGAAGAGTTCGAGAATTATGATGATTTCGAGGTCCCGTCGAGCTTCGGCCATGAGGAGGAAGAGGAGGATGAGATAACCAAAATTGATGAGAAGGATGTCGTAATTTTGACGGATGGGAATTTTAGTGATTTTGTGGACGAAAATAAGTACGTGATGGTGGAGTTTTATGCGCCGTGGTGCGGACATTGCAAGGCCCTGGCCCCGGAGTACGCGACTGCTGCCACTGAGCTGAAGACGGAGAATGTGAAACTCGCCAAGGTGGATGCCACGGAGGAGAGTGAACTGGCGGAGAAGTATGAAGTTCAGGGGTTTCCTACTGTGTACTTCTTTGTTGATGGGGAGCATAAACCGTATTCTGGTCAACGAACGAAGTGAGTTCCCAGTTTCACCTCGATCGTTTTTTTCTTTGCAGACTTTAATATGTATATGATGATTAAAACGAGTGCTCAAATTGAGGTATATTGGCTTCTAGGCTATTGTAGAGAAGAAAGAACTAGGAAAGATTTCATTTTTGTAGTTTTGTAGCATCAAATTGAGAACTTAGTAATTGTAGATATTCAGAAATTCCAAACGCAATGTTTGGTTACAGTGATTTAATTGGGGTAAAGATTGTAGCTTTGAAATACTTTATATTAAAAATGTACGAAGGGATTCTGATTTTGCTTTGTCTTTCTGCATTTGATATTATTACTTATTTGGGGGCTGAATCGAATGATCCTTGCTGAACAGATTGCAAAACCTATATTGCTTTAATTAAAAATATTGTCTTATATAATTGTAAATTTGTAATGTCAGTCATTATGGCCTAAGTTGAGTTTGCTTATTGCTGTATAAAGATACATTGGCCTTTTTGCTGGCTATCAGATTTTCTGTTACAGCCCTGAAAATGGATTAGTATAGCTCCATTTGTTCAGTCGACAAGTGCCGAATTGTACTTTTGAAGTGAGTATTATACATTCATCCCTCAAGTAGCATTTCGAGGTCAATATCTCTTGAGGTAGCATATTATGAGGGGTGATATAAGAGAAACCACCACCTCTTTATCAAGTTGGCCTGTTTAGAGAAATGCCAGACAACTCTTGGTGATTTTCTTAGTTCAGAGTTACTTCTACTCATCGGAAAAGATTCATATCCCAGATACATTGAGCCAGTGAGACTTCTTGTTGGTTTCTTTTCTTAAATATTACTTGTAACAATGTTCACCTTTTACGTAAAGGTTTGGAGATCACAAAGTAGACCTCAAATCCCACCTCAGTTAATGCTTTCGTAAAACACATCAAACCATGTCCCCTTTATTGCCATTTTTGAAGCTCACACCTCAATGCTAAGCCTCAAGACAACTAAGTTGTTTGCCCGTCTATTAATGATATTAACTTTTTGGGCAATTTCTTTAATTCACTGATTTATTTTATATTTGTTTGCAAGTTAGATTAATTTTTTTAATTTGTTCTATAATGAGCATACTTTTGTATTTTTATATTTATTGGTCTAACTTGAGCCTTGCCCCCCTCACATCAGTGAAACGCCTCAGTACCTGGCCTGTTTATTGTTCAAGCCAAATTTTACCAAAAAAAAGATTCTAGTTATCTATTTGGAGTTTCCATATATTTAATTTGAAAAGACAATTGAATTCTATGCAGGGATGCCATTGTGACCTGGATTAAGAAGAAAATTGGACCTGGCATATCCAATATCACAACAACAGAGGATGCAGAGCGCATATTAACATCTGAGAATAAAGTTGTTTTGGGTTTCCTCGATTCATTAGCCGTATGTGTGCACTTGATCTAGCCTTTCCTTTGATGATATATTTAACTGATAAGACAGATAATCACTGAATCGTGACAGTCTGGTTGTTTAGACTTCAAAATTCTTCTTTCGTAGTAGTTGATAATTTATTCCTAAGCTAAATCATGTTTTCAAAGCTTAGATGGTGCTGCTATATTGTGACGAACAGATGTCTTGTATGCAACCAACCCTTTTATTTATTTTTTTTCCTCTCTTTCTGGAATTTTATCCACCAAATATGACGTGAGGAATTTATTGCATGATAGAAAGCAATAGTGACTTACTTTTAAATTTTACCTTCTACTTGGTGTTGGTCTTTGTATATTTTTATCTTCTCAAACTCATTCTCAGTGTTACTTTACTTCAGTTCTTTTGCAGCTGATACTTTTATATATTGAATAAAAAGGTCTCTGATACGTGGCATCGATTCGGTAGTGAGCCATATCATATTGACTTGTGTTAATATAATATTTGTTTTTGTGATTGAGGGCAATGCTCTTTTACCATGTAAAAGTGTTTATATATTTAAGTTCTTTCATTACGCTGGCCATTTGCAAGGCTTATAAGTGGACCGTCATTTATATGTTGAAACTGGGTGTTATTTCTGACAATTACAGGGCCCTGAGAGCGAGGAGCTCGCTGCTGCATCGAAGTTTGATGATGATGTTAACTTTTACCAAACTGCAAACCCGAATGTAGCAAAGATGTTTCACATGGATCCCAACGTTAAACGCCCTGCTTTGGTCTTGCTAAAGAAGGAGGCTGAGAAAGTGACCCATTATGGTTAGTTTCAACCTGTACACCAACTCTCTCTCTCTCTCTCATTTATGCTTACGAATTGTCAGATGAGCAGTTCACAAAGTCCACGATAGCTAAGTTTGTTTTTGCCAACAAGCTTCCTCTTGTTACCACTTTTACAAGAGAAAGTGCACCTTTGATCTTTGAGAGCCCAATTAAGAAACAGGTATTTCTACGATCTGTTCAAATTATTTTTGACCTTTTTTTCCTGAAAGTAACTGGTACTAAAACTTATAAAGTCACCTTTCTTATGGAGGACCTTTTTTATTTTTTTGAGAGCTTCTTATGGAGAATTTTAATTGTCCTTTATGCTTTCTATTCTCAGCTTTTGCTGTTTGCCACATCGAAAGATTCAGAAAAGGTTGTCCCAACATTCCAAGAAGCTGCAAAACTTTTCAAGGGAAAGGTACTGCAAAATTCTAAAGGTTAAAGTTGATGGTATATTTGTCAATTTGAAGAAACTATCATAAAAATTCAATCAACCAATTAAACATACTTATGAAAGAAAATAAGAGTGGGGGATTTGTGTAATAGTGCCTTCAACCTTTTCGCTATTTGTCATGTGGATATCAGTATATCGTCTTCATTTCCTTGACTCCTCGGGTAATTGTAAATCTGCAAGCATCCATTTCTTCTGTTATATCTCAATATTGCTGAAAACCCATTTCAAGCCCCCCCCCCCCCCCCCCCCCCCCCCCCTCTTTTACATAAGGTTGCCTTGTATGTTCAAAACAAGTTCTATCCCTCAATGTAACTCCAGATATTTGCACTTGAGAGATGTTAAAATGTTATGCTCCAGAAATAAATCTTTGAGAAATGATAATCATCTTTTTACTAGATGATGGCTGAAATTCCCTTCTTCATGTTGAGTTTCTGAGATATAACAAATGATTTTTTTTTTAAATACTCAACAACTCAAAAAAGCCTCATCTCATACTTATTTGGATACTGTTGGATGGATTCTCCTTTACCATTTTTATTTACCTTGTTCCATTTGATTTGTTTTACCTTATCCTTAAGTTTTGCATCTAGATCTCCCGTATCTTTTTCACTATTGCATCTAGCAGCCCCCTTAATGTAGCAACACAATCTTAAATTTTTGTTCTGCATATATATCCATCTTTACAATCTATAATCAAGATACAACTATTATTATTTCTTTATATGTTTTTCGGTTTCACCACAAATGCATCTCAGCTACTCTTGTTTCTTCTCAAACACCGAAGGAAGAAGGAAGGCTTTAATTTTTATTAATGAAAGCTGATCTTCCTAGCATGTGAATCAGTAAAATGATATAGAAACTGAAAATCACCACTCAATGAAACATTAAATTTTTAATAGTCTTTTTCATTTTTTTCTTCGGGGATGTAAATCTTTTCACTCTTACAACACTTCTTTCCACCACAATGCAGCTTATATTTGTACACGTGGATATGGACAATGAAGATGTTGGAAGGCCTGTAGCAGATTATTTTGGAGTCACTAGAGATGCTTCAAAAGTAACATTTCTCAATGACTTGCTGCAGTTTCCTTACAAGTTCACTGATGCTTGAATAGATTTACAGTACAATGAGATGTTAAGCTGTTGATTTACTTCTTATAGGTTCTGGGATACACAGGAAATGATGATCCTAGAAAATTCGTTTTTGTTGGGGAAGTCACATATGAGAAAATTAAGGTTGAAATTTAAAATTGCTCAGTATCCCTTTATCTGTTGATTTATCAGCTTTTTTTCTTTACTAGTTACCTTTTCTTACTCAACCAATTTGAGTGGTGTATCATTGTTGTTGAGAATTTATGGTTTCTGATTATTTATTCTCGATAGGCATTTGGAGAGGATTTCCTAGAAGACAAGCTCAAACCATTCTATAAGTCAGATCCGATTCCTGAGAGTGTAAGTAGTTATTCATCCCTAGGTGATCAATTTGTCATTTGGCTGTGCTGCTCAACTTATTTAATCATTTGTATTACAGAATGACGGGGATGTAAAAACTGTCGTCGGGAATAACTTTGATGAAATTGTTTTGGATGAGTCTAAGGATGTTCTTCTTGAGGTATAATTGGGATTGATATAAAACACATTTTACAATTTTTTTATTTTTTTATTTTTCTGGATCTTCTTCCGAGGTCCGTTTCTGATGTATGGTTATAAATTCTTCTTCAGATTTATGCTCCATGGTGTGGCCATTGCCAAGCTCTTGAACCAACATACAAGAAGCTCGCCAAGCACTTGCGGGGCGTTGAATCTCTTGTCATAGCCAAAATGGACGGAACCACAAATGAACATCCCAGAGCCAAGGTAATGTCATGCAAATTTTCCTCAGACCAAAAAATATCCACTGATTATTCAAATAGTGTTCCTACCATGATGCAACTATTTGTTTCCAAACATGTTGAGACTCGAGATGTTCTTCTTTTTAGTTTTGTGTAAAAAAAGTTTCATATGTTGAAAGTAACTCTCACTTTACTCTCGTGATAAGTAATTTATTTTGCAACTTTGGCCAATAAAAAGACTTTATATTTTAAAACTTACTTATTTACATTTTAAGCTTAGCCAAATATGATCTGCTGACATGTGACTTTATGGTCTGAACTGTCCCTTGATTGTCGATACTCATTGCTTGGCATTCAGTCTTTCTCAGGGCACGATTACGGTGAAATAGACTTCTATAAAATTAAAAATGATTTATGCTCTTTTTGTAGGCCGACGGATTCCCCACAATTCTCTTCTTCCCAGCAGGAAACAAGAGTTCTGATCCTGTGAGTAGTTTTTTAAAACTTCATTGTGGATTTTTGATGTTTTTGGTTCATTTGGATCGTTGTACTCTCCACTTCCAAAAATTACAATTAAATGCATTTCTTCCTTACACGACAGATTACTGTTGACGCGGATCGAACGGTCGTTGCATTCTACAAATTTCTCAAGAAACACGCGTCCGTCCCTTTTAAGCTCGAGAAACCAACTTCAACTCCGGCTTCTGAGGATTCTAATACCAAACAAGGCATTAAGAGCTCCAGCAGTGATGCAAAGGATGAATTATGAAGATTGTATTAGTACACACTGTACTATTTTGCCCCGGCTAGTCTATGGGTAGATACAAAGGAAGATAAGATGGAGAATATCTAAAGCAGAATCTATTTTATTAGCTTTTTATTTCGGAATTTTTACTCGATCAACATTCAATTATGCGGTTTCCTTGATAATTATGGGAAATTTAAAGTAATTAAACATTTCAAGTGTGTTTTTTTAGGTACATTGTTATTTAATTCTCATATTTCATATCATATAGCCAACAGGAATTTGGCCTGGCCATGCCATGCCACGCCATTTGACCTTTCATCTCGAATGACTAGTAATGCTCAGTTAAATCTTAATTGTCGTCATCTTGTATATATTGAGCTCGTTATGGTATCCTGCATTTTAAGTCCCTTTTATGACAGAAGAAAGACCCAATGACGAACGAGTTTTTTTTTTACTTTGAGCTCCACACCAGATTGCTTGTGCTTGTATGCATAATTTAGGGTAATGACACGTGTACATAATGATGTAAACACGGTTTTACACTTGAATCTCATCGAGAGGGTCCATATACAATAAAATATTCGTGGACAGTGAGGGATGTAATTTTATATGTACACGTAATATTATTCTTTCTATAATCTCTTGAAATTTAAGATTCTATTTGAGTTACATTTGAACTTCATTTTAAATGTAATGTTAAAAAAAAATATTGGGTTCTCGAATGTTCTCAAATTGTTCAATAAGGTCGGTGAAGTACTCCTATCATATGCCACGTTCTTCTCATAATAGGCTACAGTTCACCAATATATAATATTGTTCTACTTTATTAATATTAAAAAGGTAATTAGCAAAAATGATCTCTAACGTTTACACTCATTACTAAAATGGTCCCTATCGTTTTAATTTTGGCATTTACACCCTTATTTCAAACGTTTGTTGCGGGATTGATCATTCCATCCAATTTCGTTAAATCAACCGTTAACAATTTAATGGAATTTACAGAAATGGTCCCTAACATTTACACTTATTTGTTAAAATAGTTTCTATCTTGTTTGAGTCTAATTAAATTTTATTCTATTATTTTTATTTTTCTCTTTCCTATTTTCAACCACATAACTTTTCATAAAATAATATTATATGTAAATCGAAATTTTTTCCTTCTTTTTCAATCATTCATTTAAAAATAATAATAATATTCCACATATTTTCATTCACAAAAAATGAGGGCCAAATGGGGAAATTAATCAACTTCCCATATTTTTCTCCTCTTAAAATTTTCGGTGAATATAATTCCTATAGATTGATATAATTTACAACTTTATACCCCAACTCAAAATTTTATATTTTGAAAAATGAACGGTTGAAAAAGAAGGAAATTTTTTCGATTTACGTATAATATTATTTTATGAAAGATTGTGTGGTTGAAAATAGGAGAGAGAAAAATAAAATGTAATAGAATAAAATTTAATTAGACTCAAATAAGATAGAGATCATTTTAGCAAATGAGTGTAAATGTTAGGGACTATTTCTGCAAATTTCATTAAATTGTTAACGGTTGATTTAACGAAATTGGATGGAAGGACCAATCCCGCAACAAACGTTTGAAATAAGGGTGTAAATGTCAAAATTAAAACGATAAGGACCATTTTAACAATGAGTGTAAACGTTAGGGACCATTTATGCTAATTACCCATATTAAAATAAGACAATTTCTTGTAGTTACGCGGTCCCGTCAAGAATTTGAAGGAAAAACGTTGAGAAATGAAAAGATTTTAACCAGTTATGCAAAAAGAGTTATTAGGTCCGTCTAAGTTTGGCATTACTATCTAATTGCGTTTTACACATTTTTTATGTTTAGGCTTCATTTAGTAAAAAAAAATTATTTTTTTTATTTTTTTATCAAACTTAATTTTAATCATACTTGTATACTTCATCGATTTTTGTTAAAATCTATTAAAAATATATTTTAATTCAAACTAAAGATTTAACATTATCGTCCGTCTGATTATACTTTACGCTTTTAAAAACGGATCTTGAGCACTTGTTAAGCATTCTCAAACTCGGCGGTTAAGATTTCGACATCCGCGGAGACAGGCAATAATCAATCATTATGTAGCCATGCCAACCAATTGCGTGTCACAACGCAATGGATTTCACCTTTCTATTCCCTGTCTGGTCAGAAAGAAAGGGAAAAAAGAACAAACTTTTCACTCCAATTTCTCGTCCTTTCCTTTGACCTATTGAAAAAGATAGTTCACCTTCCCATGTTTTCTCCTATTTTCATACTTTCTATCCCTTCCAAGCAAACCCGCAATTCCCTCCGAAAATTATAATTTTTTGAACAATGCTATATGTACAGAATTCTTTTTACAAAAATTATACATGTGAACACTTAGTGGTGACAATAAATCAAGTCGAGTCAGTTCGACTAATTGTCCTATGAGCTCGACTCGTGAAAAAAATTGAGCTCGACTCGATTCACGAGCTCATCTTTTTTTTTTTTTTTTTAAAAATTGACGAGCCACGAGCCGAGCCGGTTCGTGATTCGTCAAATACGAACTCACGAGCTGTTCGCCAAGCAGCTCGTCCACATGACAAGTCGAGCTCAGCTCGACTCGTTTGACATTTTCTAAGTTCGACTCATGGCTCGAGCTCGTTTTTTACGAGTCCGAACGGCTCGTGGTTAGTTTTAGACGAGTCGAGCCTATGAGTCTACGAGCTACTCTACTCGATTTCCATCACTATGAACACTTGACAGATCATCATAGAAAGATGAAAAAAATATAAAAGAAAAGCAGTCATACATGTGTTGTCAGCACCTATACAAATTCTATTTTTTTCCTTGTACTTGTAGAATAATTCTATTTTTTTTCCGCCAACCTAACATGGAAAAGTTAATTTTACTGTACTTAGTGTCACCTTGATCGCAAGAATCATTGTTAAAATTTTACAAAATACACCTTACATTCATTTTTATCTGAAAATTCTACGTATTCGTATATCAGTCATCAAATCATTAGGACACATAAAATGTTCAACTAACAAATGAAAGCTAAATTGAGTCAATAATGTGATTGAATTTTTTTAACAAATATTTTACACTAAGGGCCCATTTGATAGGGAAAGGTAGAAAGGAATTACAATTCTATGTTAATTGAAAAATAAAAACCTATTAAATCTATAAGAATTCGTTTTTCATAAAAATAAAAAAAATGCAGTTTAAAGTGATTGTATCTTAGAATTCGAATTCCATTTTCACCTTCGTTTCAAATGGCCAAAGTGAAATTCGTTTATTCAAATGTGATATTTTTCATAAAATTCATATCTATCAAACGGACCCTAAGATTTTCCCACCCCTTTCTAATCCACTTTCCTTCTATTTCAAGCAAGTAAAAACAAATTTGAAAATCCCCTCCCTTCAAAAGTCTATCTTACCCACGTTCTCTTCTTCTTCTCTCTCTCTCTCTCCTCGCCCCCAAGACACACACAGGACACACAACAGTTGCATTTTCTTCTCATAATCTCAATTCTTCATTGATTATTTTTATAGAAATCTCGATTCAGATTTCGTACTCCTTTCTTGCTTTTTAGAACTGAATTTCTTCAGATCAGAAATGGCTTCAAATAACAATAACAATAACAATAACAATAACATTCAAATTCTCTCTCCTTTTCTCTTCTTAACATTCTTTTTCTGTATAAACCCCGCATTCTCTGCAGATCCACCTGGAAATTCTCCCAGTCCATCTCCACATCCACCAGCCGACGTCCTCTCACCGCCGCCAGTTCTATCTCCAGAAACACCATCACAATCGCCATCTCCTGCTCCTTCGCCCTCATTTGCCTCCCCTCCTGCTCCTCCACCATCAGATCTCTCTCCAAGTTCCTCTCCAGCACCATCTCCAGCATTTACCAATTCTTCTTCTCCTGAAAAGTCTCCGACACCGGCACCGGTTCCCGCACCTGCCGTAGCAGGCGACGAGGAGGTAAATACGAGTAATGTGGAGTTGGAGAGGGACTCGTCCGGCGGGATGAACGGTGGGCAAAAAGCCGGTGTAGCAGTCGCAGTGGTAGCCGGAGCGTGTATCGTTGGGGTCGGCGCGTTGGTGTACAAGAAGCGCCAACAGAATGTGCGCCGCTCGCAGTACGGGTCCGCCGCCAGGAGAGAAATTCTATAGAGCATATCTACGTACTGTATCAGACCTCTTTTGTTTGGTTATGATCATAAAACCATTTTCAAGGTATGTGGCATTATTGATAATAATATTCTTTTCTGCTTATTAATAATAATTCTTTAATCGCACACTATTTCTTAGTTAATTACTGTAATTTTGTTTGCTGATTTTCTCTTACAGAGGAAAATGTTGTGCTTATTTAAATAAAACATTGAGAAAATAGATTTGATATACCATGTTTTGTTTTCAATCTTTAATCTTGCCAAGTGGTACTGGATTTATGAGTTTCTTCTTTAGTTAAGTGTAAATAATGTGAAAATTCTCTTCAATTGGAGATAAATAAATTATCACCATCTTTATGATGGGTGTTTAACCTTTGTTTTAGAGAAGTAATTTGGTTTGCTTAGTAACTTTCTATAGAACAAGTCAAATCATAATCTTGTCCACCGTTTTTAATAGAATAGAACGTGACGGCTTAGTCTTTATCAAACTTAAACGAAAAAAAAAAAAATAGGTTTTTTGTTTCTTTATTTTTTTGATTAATTTTATCCAGAGATAATATTACTGAAATCCGAACTTGCTTGAGTTGAGGGACTTAGATGATAATTTTAGTATTTTAAACTCGTTTAATTCTATTTCATTTCTAAAATTTAAATATTTCACGAATTATAAATATTTATACATGTATATCGTTTCATAATTATATTTTTCCCCACAATTCTATGCTTCAATAACTTCGAATGGGGCTCGTTGGCATTTTGAATAAGGAAAACATTGTGTTTGGAGTGTGGTATTCATCGAGTTATTAATCGGTACCTATGTTCTTCGCTTCCCATACGAAATAAAGACAATATTCATTTTATTCGACAATAAAAATATTGCACAAATACATGTAATAAATCCAACAGTAGTCTTATGCCGAAGATTTTGATACACTAACTAATATAGGAAAGGCCCTTCTGCCCATAAACTTATTGCAGAATGTATTCATATTAAGCTTCAGACAGATCTTTTGATACGACATTAATATATTTTGCTACCTTATTTCTTAAGAAACTGCATGTTTTTACTCTTCTGCTGGAGGATCCACCCAACGGTCATGATCTTTAATTAGCTGGATCAAGGCATCTGTTGCATGCTCCATAGCTATGCCCCTTTTCACCACAGTCTGAATTCCATAAAATTCGTCAGTTGCAACCAACACGAGCAGCCAAGAATAGCAATATATTGGTTGAAAAAATAGGATTATTTCGAAACTAGTGCATCAAGCAAACAAAAGAGCTACAATCGACGATTCTATTAGTTGGTATGTGCATTGCACACTAAAATCACAGATGGTCAAATTTGACGTCGAAAAACTATTGCTACAAAATTTCAAACACAACGTGTTTACCTTGCCGACGTAAAGGTCGATCTTTCCAGGAGCACCACCAACATACCCAAAATCTGCATCAGCCATCTCTCCTGGGCCGTTCACAATGCAACCCATGATTGCGATCTGCATAGGCAAAGAAGATTCGAATAGGTCACACATTTGGTCAAGTAAAAGTACTATCAATAATGAATTGTGTTGTTGAGGAAGGAAAAGAAGCTAAAATTTGGATTATTATGCTGTTTTGTTCTATCTAATACTTTTACGTAGAAATGAACATAGAGATTTCGCAATTACCGAAACACCAGGCAAATGGGATGTCTTCTCTCTTATTTCTGCACTGATCTCTTGAAGGTCAAATAAAGTCCTTCCACAAGATGGGCATGAGACATACTCCTGAAATTACCATCGTTCGCAGATTAAATAAGTCGAGAGCCTCTTATTAGATTAATTTTCATTCTTTATCAACACTAATTTCCTTACCGTCTTTGTATTTCGCATTCTGCAACCTTGTAGCAAATTGAAAGATGTATTTCTAAGGAACTCAAAGTCCTGATCTGGGGCTTCCAATAAGATACCGTCTCCAAGCCCATCGACTAGAAGGCCTCCTGCATTGGTCCCAGCACCAATGACTAAATCGTCCCTGCCAGTAAGCATAAAACATATGAGCTAAAAGTTCATCTCATCCAAGCAAAAAGTGAATTCGGTTCTGATGTACCTGTGAATTTTGCTAGGGAACTCTATGTGATGAATGACAGGAATGTCCAAGGAATTCTCAGACAGATATTCAAAAAGCCTGCAACCATCAAGTGGGTAATTATCATGGCCGGATAAAAATATACGAATACATAGTCAACGAGTGAGAATAAAGAAACATGAATTTCACAAATATCAGTAAGCTACAAATGGCAGAAATTTGGATTTTGCAAGTTGCTAGTGCATTACAGTGGTCATGATTATGATAAGCAACTATGTATCAATTATATCTCTGGAGCATGGTAACACAATTCTAAAACCCAGGCTAATGTCACCTGAAAAGGTCAACCACTACCAAAACTCTACTGGATTCTTATTTTTCAGGCTTGTAGCTACAATATCCTGCTTAGGCATCGAAGTTGAAGTGGGGCTCTTCTGGTGGCAAGCTCCCTCACCAACGTATATATTACAAATTTCCAGTGGGTTTTTAAGTTCAGATTTAAACCAGAATTTGCCAAGGGGATTTCAACATCAGATTTTCCAGTCAACAGGATTGCACGAGAAAATCAAACTTGGATTTCAGTTTCATATAAAATTTCAGTCTCATGGATATATGCAATATCTGTATACTGGGGATAGGAACGAGGACTTCAGTCCGATTATAAAGGCATCTACAAGGTGCAAATAAGGCAGACTTCTCAAGCAACTTCACAAAATGGAAGTCGGACTGCCCACCAGCCTGATGGCATTTATATGTAAGCTAGAGAGTTAAGCGTGTGTGCATGGTTTATATATGTGAATAGACTAGTAATGATGCAATACCAAATGCATAGACACTCTTAACATGGCCAAAAAGAACAATAAGTTAAATGCTATTAAGTATTAACTGAGGAGATGTGTCATACCTCCTTGCTGCATGAACTCTGCTAGTTTTCTTTTCTGCATATGGTAAATTGTGAAGAATCATCGTTGCATCAACACCCTTCAGGATTTCAAACTCTTCTTGGGATTCATCGCCACGCACAGAAACCACCAAACGTGTACCTGAAAGAAGATACTAGCATTATTATTGACATCTTCAGAATGTGATGGATTTAGTATACTTCCAATATTATAACAAATGTAACACCTTCTGGAAGAAGCTTGTGAGCACCACTTGACAATTCCTTGAGAGTTACTAAGACCATGGTGTAGGGTAATGGCTTCGTCAACTGCTCTGACAAGGGAGTTATAACTCCCATACTGACGTCTATTAACCGTTTGAGAGCTAGTCGCTGGTCATGGTATAGTCAACACAATTAAGTCATTTTCACACTGGTAAACATTGAAACAAATGTGTAATGGGAGGCAGAAGTCGTGTCTTATTTTTGGTGGGGTAAATCAGAAGTTAATACAGAAGCACATAATGTGAACACTTTCATTAAAAAATTATGATAAACATGAAAAGGCTTACAGCATCTTCATCATCTGCGGGTGGAAGCTCCCTCAATAAGATTGAGTCCACAGTAGCCAGATCCTGCAACAGTAGGAGAATTTGTTAATAAGCTTCACCAATAGACGAAATCAGCTGTTGAATTTCATGCCATAAATGGTGCAAAATTGTACCTTAAATGGCATTCCAATGACCAGTTTTGCTGCCAGAGACTTGTATAGGAGTTCAGGTGCCTAAGAGGAGAAAATGAAAACAAGGTTTCAAAGTTACAATCAGAATGGTAAAAAATGAAACAGGGAAGAAGAGCAAGCACTGTTTTTATATGCTTTTAACTTAATAGACAATATAAACACAGCCTTAGTACGACAAGTCTTGTGAGTGACCTTCAACTGATCCAGGGAAACAGACATGAGAACAGAACCATCACGATGAAGGACGCCTCTGTAGTCAACATCTTCACCCTGTTTTCAGGAAAAGACACAAAAATATGAGTTTTCTGATGGTCCCATAATTTCATTAAAATAGTCAAAATCACCAACTTCATAATGATCCGTTGTCTGACCTCCTTTTGTACCGGCAATTGACCAGTTCTACGTTGGAAATCAAAGTAGCGCCTGTTCTTCTCTTCAAATGGTTCCTGATAAATACCAATGAGAATAAACTGATAAGTTTTACCATGTCAAGACTAGAAATTCTTAAAAAAATCAATAGCCAGTTTATGTTGCAGCCATACCACTCCTTGCTGAAGCTCAGCTGCTCTCATTCCAAGATTAGCCAATCTTCTACAAGGATCTATCTCCTCTTCAGGTGCTTCAGTTAAAGAAACCCTGATAGTATCCCCCAAACCATCCTGCATAATCAACATACATCTTGAGTCTCACAGTAGGCATACCACAGCACCATGTGTATCATGACAATCTGCAGTAATTTTTATTTGGACAATGGCCTAATGAATTGATGTACTAGAGTGAGAATTTAAAATAAAATATTACAGCCATGAAATACACTTTTTCCATGCTAAATGGGATTTTTCACGAATAAGGAGAAAGGACATACCATAAGAAGTGTCCCAATACCTATTGCAGATTTCATCCGTCCATCTTCACCCTCACCAGCTTCAGTTACTCCCAAGTGTAATGGATAATCCCATCCTAGAACGTTCATTTCAGCTACAAGAAGACGGTATGCCTGGACCATGATAACAGGGTTGCTTGCTTTCATTGAAAAGACAAAATTGTGGAAGTCCAGTTTCCGACAAATCCTAGCATACTCAAATGCAGATTCGACCTGTTCCATGATCAAATGGACATGAAATCAATTAAACCGGGATGCATAAGAAAATATAAATATCGGACTCTGCATCAAGCTGTCCGAATCATGGCTCACCATTCCCCTGGGGGAGTCCCCATAGTAGCTCATTATACGATCTGAAAGGCTACCATGGTTTGTCCCAATGCGCATTGCCCGTCCGTATTTTTTACATTTCTCAACCAACGGAGTAAAAACCTACGTATTTAGTAACAAAAATACATAAGATGCCGTAAAGATTCGAATCGCTTAACTTAAATATTTATATACCCAATCATCCAAGTATTACAGTGGAGTTAATACATGTTTTCTTTCTCATGAGGCGATTCATCAACCAAAAGCAACCATATATTGTCTCAGTTCTCTGCATTCCTCAAAATACTGAATTAAGGTTGTCAGAGATGATGCATAGATGATTTGAGAAGCTTACTGAAAGTCATATTTCTTTTCTTCATTACCATAAAATATATACATCTACCTCGTGCAATAAATTGCACCACTCTCAGGCTTTATTTACGGACCAATATCTGCGATAAAACCACTTCAGGAAAACATGGCGTGTGGGCATGGATATCAAGGGATGTAGAGAGGGTTCACAAAATGATAGGATGCGAGGAATACATTATCAAAGAATTTGATTGTGTTTCACCTTTACTTTTGTTATTGAAGAACATAAAACTCTAATGTTATTCTCTCTTTTTTCTTCCCTGCTGAACAAGTAAATTGTGGAATGGGATAAGATTAAAGGAAGAAGAATTGTCCACAAAGCAAAGCAACTCAAGTACATGCATGTCTGAAGAGAATTTAAAACATCTTGGGACCAAGCCTAAAAAACCGATCTGGGAATCAGTTATTCTATGGCCCTAACCTGCTCAATATGCTCAAGTTCTTTCTGATAATCGTCTTCCGTATACTCTAGCGTCTCAAACTGAGCTCTCCTGTCAGCTGAAAGGAATGACCGCCAAATAAATACTAATAAACTGTCTTGTTTTCCCAAGAAAAAGAGAAAGAGAGAGCATGGTGGTGAATTAAGTACCAAAGTTTCCCGGGTTCACACGAATTTTGTCAAAGCACTCAGAAACTCGCAATGCAATAGGAGGGGCAAAATGAATGTCCGCTACCAGAGGGATGTTATAACTGCATGATCAAAGAATTAGTAAGTACCTTGTGCTTTTACTGATATAGATCTAAATGTCGATGAAACTCCAACTAAACACATACTTTTTCTGAACAAGGGAATTTTTAATTTCAAAACATGCATCCGCTTCTTTCTTTCCCTGCACTGTTATTCTAACAATATCCGCTCCTTGGTCAGCTATTCTCATTACCTGCAAATATAAGAATGTATATGAGTACAGGATCAGTAGTAGTATTCCAAAAAATTAAAATAATACATTCCAGCTGTAATCACATCAGAAATATTATACTTCTGATTCTTTCATTTCTGATAAATACTGTGAACTAGAAGATGTTGCTTTGACAATGGTAAAATTTGAACACAGTAGTTGAATAAAACATCATTATACTTTGTGTCAGAATTCATATCATCTGAAGTTAGATTAGTTCAATATCGACAAGTTTCTTGAGGACAACAAGAAGTGCCCAGGAACTATTACTGTAGAGACTAAGCTTCGTAAATTGACAAGGAGATGAATGGAAGAGCGAGCTACGATTATTAGTGTAAAAAATATATTCTTAATAACCATGTATAGCAGCATGAAGAAGTCAATGGAGAAAGTTAAGGCATAAGGAATGCAGGCCTCGTGTTAGAAATCTTTTCGAATATGGAAGATCAAATCAGAATATTTGTCAAGTAGCATGCCTAATTACTCCAATTCCACAACAATGATAATTGATATTGATTTGTGGAATCCACAATCATCCCATCAAAGACAAAACAAAGAGATTATTCATGATGCGACATGATACACACACAAGAAACTATCATCTGACCCACATACTATCCAATTAAACTAGTAAATAAAGCACACAAACCTAGATAGGTAAGGATCATTATTTGGCTGCATTGAAATAATATTGCAAAAAAGAAATAAACAGAATCAAATGAACTAGTAGAACCTGCTCAACCGTTGCAGCAACATCTTTTGTATCTGTTGTGGTCATTGTTTGAATTCTAATGGGATGCTCACTACCAAGAGCCACATTTCCAACCATCACTGTGCGAGTTTTCCTTCTGACAGTTTTGTGTATGGATTCACAGTACTTCTGTCTAGGAACTACATTCAAAACATTTTGAATCAGATTTATAGGATAAGGAAAAAGATGAATTTCATATCACATAGCTTCCATTCAGCTTTTTTATCACAGGAGATAAGTGAAAGCCAACTGTTTAAGGCGCTCTTCTAATTTTCTCTTAGTCTCATCTATGTATTTCAGTGACATGATAACACTCAGGGACTTCTAAACTTCAACACCCTACATATGTGCCTATAAATATTAATCAAAATTCCTAGCATAAGCAGCACAGCCTATTTATTAATATCATCAAGAATACCTAATAGTGGACTTCCCTCTGAAGCAGGCTCCAGCTCAGCTGTTTCTGAACCAGGGTTTTGTGAATTTCTGATCACGTTAACCTTGGTTCGGAGAAATTTAACTCTCTGCAAGTTAGACACTTTAACAAACTCGGGGCTTTTAGCGAACCCCAGGCCATGATGATCCCTGTTCTTTAGGCCTGTAAATGAAGCTGGAACAGCTCCAGTTGCCATTTTCAACTCCAAATCCCGACCTTCAAATTCATAAACCACAAAAATGATGTTAGTTAATTCAGGAAATAAAAATGAAATTACGTACTAAGAATTCTTTCGACAAAATACCCTCTTTCAGCTGCAGAAAAAAACAACAAATCAAGTCGAAATAAACACTTAAACAAAATCAATTTCTTGGTTTCCCCTCGAATTGATCGTATCAGGAAAATAAAAATTAAAAAAATCGACCCCGCAGTTCCACGAGAACATATAAATCCAGTATATAGTAAACTACTTCGAAAATCATTAAAAAATGAAAAAGTGAAAACGAAACTAGGAGAACATAAAAAATATAAAATAAAACCCCACCTCTCATTTTGGGATTTTTGAAATCGGTTCAAAGAATTCACAACAAAATTTGAGCTAAAAGTAAATAAGTAATCCATCTTAATTCAGCTACTTCACTTACCGTTTCTGGGCCTGAATTGCAATTAAAAGAAGCGATAGCAAGAGTTTTTAGTGGAAGAACCGAGAGAGGAGAAAACTGGAGTTTGAGAAGCTTGAAATTCAGAAAAAAGGGAAAGACTGGAAATTATAAATCTGGTGAATTCTACTCGAAGTCATAAGCTGACAAATTTGCCTTCTCCAGCATCTTTCGTTTTATTGTATTTTCGGCCATACAAATTCCTTCATTTATCAGCTACCAAATGCTGACATGTGCACTGTCCAAACTCTGCTGTCCGCTGTTCACCTAATTAATTATTAATTATTGATACATTATTTTAAATTAACACATCATCAAATTAATCTTTCACTTTTAACAATTATTCAATACTGTTAAATACTTTCTCACAAAATAATTTGTCAATAATTAATTTAATGAACAACAAATTAGACAACAAAAATTGGACATTAAATCTCAACTTTGTGTGTCCCTACATTTTGGCATAATTTGATTTTAGCCCATCTTTTGTATTTTTACGAAATTCTTATTTGATAGGGATTAAAATCATATCTTTTTGTAGATTTTAATAAAATTTGATGAAACATGTGACCAAAAAATTGTGAATTCTATAAAACATGCTGTTAAAATTAATTGTTAGACTTTAACTTAAATAAAATTTTGATTTTTAATTTCTATCACATAGTGGCTAAATAAATAAAATTGTTGCTTTGACCTTCTTTAACGAGTTTACGTGCATTTTGAATTCATTATTTTACTAAAAATCTAGTATGTTTAGTTTTTCCATGAACAAGTGATCGAGAGACTGTTCAGACTTTATTTGCTTTAATATTATATTGAATCGTCACATCTATAACATTAGATTGTTACCAAATTTCATAAACATGTAATAGCGATAGTCGATCTAAACATTTTATATATTAATATATATTATCCCATCTAAAATATTTAAACTAA
Source organism: Osmanthus fragrans (assembly GCA_019395295.1). Classification (NCBI taxonomy): domain Eukaryota; kingdom Viridiplantae; phylum Streptophyta; class Magnoliopsida; order Lamiales; family Oleaceae; genus Osmanthus; species Osmanthus fragrans. The sequence goes on along the minus strand of CM033343.1, from coordinate 22,835,677 downwards.
TAAAAAGGAGACAATTTTATTTTATTTTTCAGCACGAAAACTACACGTTCTATATGCTGAATAGCAAAAAAATGGAATTTAACTTCTTTTTATTTTTTGATATTGTTAAGTTCTACACATTTCGCTTTACTTAGTGATACAAGGTTTTTTTTTTCACTTATTTACAATATTAAAGTTGAGATTAACTATTAATAAGGTTATTAAGTAGAATGACAGCAATTTTCAAACACAAGAAAAAGTAAATTCAATAAATGGTAGTTAATGACTGAAGAAATAGGACGAAAGCATTAATTTTGAATTTATCACGCGATCATGCAAATAGTTAAAACTTCAGGGACTCAATTGAAAATAATAATTTCACTTTAGCTAGGCATTTGTTTTGCGCCACGAGGGGCACATGCGCGGCACACTACTATTAGTTTCCCCACGCTAAGCCTCTTAAATAATTTATTTTAAAGCTTTCGTATACAAGTATTGAATTTTATAAATAGAAAGAACAAAATGATAAAAATTTAACCAACCTCAAATATATTACGATAAGTTTTTTAATTTATTTTTATCACGACTCTAATTAAATATTATATACCACGTTTGAAAATATCCGTCAATGGAGCATATGGTCATAATTTTAAGTACGATACCAATAAGATAGAAAGACTATCATGAACTCAATCGTGTAGGTTTAGTATTAGATTAATGGTCAAAGGATTTTTCGAAGATTAGGTGCAACATTCAATTGACCCAACGAACGCAGGACGTATTTGAGTCAAAAAATCAAGATGGATATGACGAATTAACATTACGAATTCCAAAATTTAAAGTCAATTGACCAACGCCCGTTCATTAAGTTATCGAGCGTGGAACTCGTGTAGTCACAAAAGTTAAAAGTTAAAGTATAGTTCATGTTTAACAATGTAGGTTTATTTTAGCGAATATCGACTAGAATAAAATCATCACTTCAAAGCCGGGGATGGATGCAATACAATTTCAAATATTGTATTTTAAGTTTTTTCAACTTTTATAAGATAAAAGTTAGCAATCGTACATGTAACGCAGTATCGAATTTTGTCGAGTATTAGTTTTGCCAGAAGTGATTATTGTAAGCAACACGTTAGTCTCGCTCTCATTTAAATACTTTTCTATTCCACGTGCCTTTGGACACAATGGGGTCTACTTTCATGCATTTTTTTTTCCTCTTCATTTAAAAACAGTTTGAAAGGTGGGCAGAAAGAAAAATACTGACAAAAAATGTACGAATATGATTATGAAGATAATATTATTTTATTAATCAGTTTTCATAGATTCAATTCCTTTAATATTTTAAGAATTTGTACTTTTTATGTAAAATATATCAACAAGACATGACTTTCAATAAGCAAGTGAATTACCACAAACTGTCGAAAAATGAATGTAAGTGCGCGTATTTTTTTACGTGTAGTGTTAAAGTACCTGAAAATCTTGTGTGATTAAAATGTAAAATCGTGCTAACTTCGACATAGATGATGATAGAATTTATATGAGAAAATTTCACTTAGTTTTAATGAGTTGTTTAAGATTAATTGAACAAAGAAAATGTGAAACTTAATTGAAATACTTGTTTATTCTCCTCGCGGAACATGTGCAGCCGGGTCCCATCATTCTTGAACTCAGTCTCAGTCCAACAACTTATAGAATGGAATTTCAACCAAATATTCCTTGATACTTTTCTAAGCCTATCCTATGTTTGCTTAATGTTTATGCACACAAGTCACTTTTAATAACATATTTCAGGGATTCGTTTACACGTTTTAATAATTATGAATAGAAACAAGAATCTTGTGAAAACATACATTTTGTTCAGATAATTACTTAAACTCATATTGTATGTCCACTCCCCAAAGCTCCTTAATCTAAAGTTTCGACAAAGTAAAGCTGTATTAAACAATTTCTTTTCTTTTTTCCCAACTATTAGATAGGTTTGGTTTAGTCCTATCTTTTCTCGTACATGGTTAATCAATTTTTGCCTTTACTTTACCTCAACTCATTTCAAAATCCTTCATTAATGTTCAGTGCAGGACAAAAAATCAGAAAGACGTCCAAGATAAAAAAGGAACATTGAGAAGAATCGACGTGAAAGAATACTTTCCTAAACCAAAAGCAATATGTAGCGGAAGATGGATAAAAGAGCCATATGAATAAGCATTCATGCTTGCACCTAATGAAAATCGCTGGCTACAACAACCAAATATGGTTTAATTCCGAGGAATAACAACTTCGTAAAACTAATACCAATACATAATCAAAACTGAAAAAAAAAAAGTTTGAATTTAGCTGAAGAAAACAAGAATTAATTGAATCTACAATTAGCATTATAAGCTATTTAAATGAGCAAATTTCATTTTCAAGCCTTCATACTCTTAATCATTATTGCAGAAATGACGCCCATCTTTACCTTGTTGCTTTGTTGGGGTGGTAGCAGTGATAAAAAATAGTAGAATGGATCATTTTACCCAAGTAATCAATTATCCATGTAACTACGTTACAGGGCGCAAAATGCAGAGCATAAAATATAATGATATCGATAAATATAGCAGCAGACAAACATTCTCCGGTACAAACAGGAATTTAGGTGCCTTGTGAAGAGGTGCTAGAGTCTACAACTAGAGCATGTTGCTCAAGGATTTCAACTGTCTCCTCCTTCGCACTGCCAAGACAAAAGAAGCACATCGAAGTCATATGACACGGGCCAATCATATTAAGCATACTTATAATGGTTTTTATGAAACAACTGACGTGATAGCTCAGGAAGCACAGCACGAGAGAACAAAATAAGATATGCAACTAACTGTAAGAAACAATTTTTCCACAAAACTTATTGGTTAGAATATAATTCAGTGCTTTGTCATAAGATATGCCTTAAATACTGCATATGAGTTCAAGATGAATTTGCAATAGATAGCGAGTACTGATTGATATTGGGTCTAATAATCAACCATCTTTGATACGGCACTCAACCAATTCCAATAAATTTATCAATCCTTAGATTGTGCCTAAACTCGAGCGTTGGAGCTATGAAAAGTTTGAATTTTTTATTGGTTCCAAAGAGGTGTCTTGTATGTCAAGTAATAGAACAAAATAATGTCCAGAACAGTAACATAGCATACACTCATTTCTCATTAAACAGTTTAGGTCAAGCGTGGGTGGAAGCTTTCCCATGCTAAATAAATTAAATATATATCACCTCTGACGTGTAGATGTTTGGTACACAATAGTGAACAATATGATGAACAAGATTTTAACTTCTTTTTCGACCAATGTTAGCCAATCCTCCCTCCCAAACATGCCATTAATTTTTGGAGCTAGGATCTCTTAAAATATTCCTATTACAAAATCCTTGTTCGAGATGCTTGATGTTTCGAAGGCACTTTCTTTATCAAGGCAAGATTTCCAAGAGAAACATATGCAATTTAATGTCAGAGAAATTAGATGTTTACCTCCCGGGTCTTAGGATCTTGTACTTCCCTAGCTTTGTAAGATCCACAACTGTTGATCCTGCACGGCATGATGGAAGCACACCTCCATTGTACACGTATGCACAGTGCTCCCAGAGGTTCTCAAAATCTTTAATATCTACACTGCTAGGCTGCCCACTAAGGTTTGCACTTGTAAGGGCCAGTGCACTTCCAGAACCACGGGCAACTGCCCTAATGAAGCTACAGTCAGGCACTCGAACTCCTATGCTGTCTAGTCCGGGGTTTAAGGATTTCTCAAGAATACTTGACTCCCCTGCATAATATCAAAACAAAAAATTAAAGACCTCAAAATTATCAAACAATCTGTGTAACTCCACATGACCACATCCAATGCAATCCCGCAAATTACAAAACTTTGAAGTAATTTTTGTTTCCAACCATGTTTGGATAGGTTACTTTAAGTAAAAGAAAATAGTTATTTTGCAAGTAACTTTTATGGTACTATCAAAATTAGTAATTTACTTATTTCCAACTAATCAAATAAAAAAATTATCTATCCAAAACTTACTTATAAGTAAACTTTTAAAGCTTAGCCAAAAAGGCTCAAACTCAGACATGAAGAAAAATAGATGAACAAATTTGTTTTAACTGAAATTAAAATATTCGTTAATAACATGCACTAAAATTATTTAAGAAAACATAGTAATGGTTCCTACAAACCTCGTCTTAGCACCACTGTCACAGGTCCTGGAAGAAGAGAATCAAGCAACCCGTGAGGCAAATGGTCCGTGACAGCAAACCGCTGTATGTCCTGAACATCTCCTACGCAAATTGCAAGAGGGCTCGTATATTTACGGCCTTTGATCTCATATATCTGTTTAACTGCTTCCATGGAGCTAGCATTATGCCACCACATAAAAGCAAACGTTTAGCACGCAACATCTAATGCTATGTTGTAAAAGTGCATAACATTTTCCCTTTCAATTTACACCAAATATCAGGAGAAACGACATGAGTTTAGCTATTTTTATACGGTAACCACTTGCAGCTGCATTTGCCTAAAGGGAAAAACATATTTTTCTCCACTTCATTACTAGCTCAATGTGAGCAATAATCAGGGGAAGACTATGGAGGAGAAAAGTAAAAAGTAATAATTGATGTCCCCAATCAAATTACTTTGCCAAAAAATTGCTTTCTCAATGCAGTTTTCATATTATCACAAAACATATTAGATCAGTCCCTGCCTATATGAATCGTGAAATTTTCAAAATAAATGTCCTAAATAAATAAAAACACTTGACACACCTGAACCTCTATTAAAAAACATGTCTTTATAGAGAGCGCAATTCGAAGAAAAGAGTGTATTTGATTAAGCTTAAAGACTTCACTTACAAGTCAGTTTTAATATAAGTTAATTTTTCATAGATAAAAATCGAAAATGAAGACTTATTTGAGTGTAAAGTAAGAGCTTCAAAATAAGTAACTGTTTTTAATAATAAAAAAATAATTTATCCAAACATGTTTAAAAAATGAAAGTATCTTCTACTTAACATAAGGCTTAACCAAACATGCTTGTACTCCCATTTAGCTCAACTGAAAATCATATAGCTTTAAAAAAACATGTAGCAAGCAGTGACGTCAAACCTAAGTCCGTTGTCCACAATTTTCAATTTCAACCAACAATAGCAATAGACCTTGTTCCATTCAATTCATTGCTAAAACAATCCAATTTCGAGCCAAAGTATTAACAATAATATGTACAAATACTGAAGCCAAATGAAAGTGAAATGTACCAAGCATCACAAGCAAAGCCATAGAGGGTATCAGTTGGCACAGCTATAACTTTCCCAGCCTTAACAGCTTCAATTGCCTCTTCCGCATTATCCTCCGTTGCTGGACGAACCAATCCCATTGGAGTAGTCTCCACACCATTCCCATTACATTTCTCCACACTCCAATCCATCCTCTTTACACAAAACTCCTTAAATCCTCTTCTACTCTGCAATATATTCACAATCCGCAACTTCTGCACCACTGTAAATATGAAATACACTCTAACAAGCAATTCATCATATACATAATATGCAAATCTAAATCCAATTTGGAACAACGAAATTATGTGCAGAAAAAAGACTGATAATTCAGCAAAATATAGGAAAAACACCTCGGGAATGTCGGAAAATGTAGTTGAAAAAGAGGGCCGGTAGCTGTGTCCGGGCTAAGTTTGTCGTCTTTGTTGGGACGATTATGTTCATTACTCTTTCCTCCTTCACTCCTTGTCTGCTGCTTTCAACCGGTCAGTGCACAAACAGAGCCTATTATTTGGATCTTCGGGTTTTCTAGAATTGCAGCACTAGATATCGATCTATTGATCTCGTGCCAACTTAGTCTCCAACTTTTAAAATATACAACTCAGTTCCTATTAAAGTTAGAATAGTTCATCTTCAATGACTCGAATTGCCAAATTTATAAAAATTTCGTGTGATGCTAGTATGTCTAAAATTAAGTTTTACTTTACAACTTGAGACTATGCACAGAACTGGAGTTTTGGAGCATGTGTTCCTTTATCAGTCTGAATTCATTGATCACTTCATATTACCTTCGTATGCTCGAACAAGAAACACAACTCAAATTCATGGATTATACAGCAACTCAAACACAACTCTCTTTTTCTCTGACTTCCACCTATATTCATTTTTCAATTCCGATGTTGGCCCCACACATTTCTCTTTACAAAATTCCTGCCTCAATTTTCACCATTCATTCACAACTCTTCTTCTCCCCCAGTCCCCAATTCTCTCTCCAATTTCCAACCAAAATTCAGTCATAACTGCTAGAAAGCAAAAATAGGTGCTTGTCTCTCTTCAAAATCACTTGATTAGCAAAACCCTTCAGAAAATTTTGACTACTGAATGGATAATTACGCCAATTTTCAATTCCTACAATAGTTGCTAAGGTTCTGGAATAAAAAAAAATTATTGTTAGATTCATTTTATTTGCAACTCTGATTGTTTGTATTTCGACGACTACATACCTGCTTTAGCACCAGAAGAAGCACTTGAGGAATCTCAGATCTATTTTGTGCTACCGAAAATCAAACAAACATTTATTATTGTAGTTTGAAGGAAACCTATATACATCATAAAGAAACTTGTGCAGTGCTCATCACAGCGGCACTGCCCAATTGTAAACAATCTATTAATTGTTTAAAAACGTACTCTCAAATACAACATATTCTTTATATTCCAATTAAACCAGTGTCAATTTATGGTTTTACAGCTTATTGCCCACAAGAAAGCAAGTATAATTTATTCGGAAAAATAAACTATTGACAATCCAATTAAACTAGGTGTGAAATAAATTAAAAGGCGGTAACTTCGGAGGATTCTAATGCTTCTCATGATTCGGGGTTTTTTATTTACTCACACAGTAATGAATTAAACAACAGAATCATACTATCCAACAATTAAGAAAATCATATACCAATTAAAATCGTTCAATTAGAGAATGAAAACAAATAAACCAACAAATTAACCGGCCAAAAAAAAAATAGAATCTATCGTGTGTGCGAGAGCTTACAGCATGAAAAGGAAGCAAATAACAACTAAGCAAGAGATGAAATTATTGCAGAAGAGGAAACGAGTCGGTCGAATCTCCGATTGATCCCGTATACAAAAAATTTAGACGATGAGCCGAGGTTATCTCTCTTGGAACCTGGATCGTTCCTGTAAGTTGAGGAGGATATTTGTCTTCTGAAGTTGAATTACATTTTGAGCCCGGCTTGCTGTACAGGCCTGCTAAACAGACCCTGTACAGGAGGCTTTATTCTTACATGGATTATTCTATTTGACCATTTTGATTTATCACTTGAATGATTCGATCATATCGCTCCCCTCACATGAGGATCGGGTCCCACCTTATTAAATTTAATATTTTTAACTCATGTGAGAGAAGTGATGTGATCGATGTCATCAAGTGGTCAATCAAAGTGGTAAGGTAAATTCTTACATTTTGGGGTTGGGGCTTTTAGGACATTAACTAGTGGGCCTATTTTATCCAAAATCTTTTATTAATTGGGCTTCAAACTTTTCTTGGTTTTGGGCTGGGATTGAACTAATCGTTTTGGACCATCCATGGGCCGTTGAATAATAAGTTTTTTTGTAGTTGTAAAACTTCTATAGTGTGAAACTAAATTATTTCTTATTCTTACCGTTGTTAAAATCTCGATCAGGATCTTACGATCCACAATTCACGATCTACCATCTCGTTCCTGAATTCTAATGATCGTAGCAATTTTAACCATCCTATATGTATTTATCGTTATGGAGTTTTTTTGCTTTATTTTAATAAATCAAGTAGGTTGGTTTCTTTCACTCTTTGGTTGAGTTTCATCACACACAGATAAATTTTGTAAGGTGGATCGCAGTTAAACCCATACCAATAAATGGTGTACACAATGGATACCTCTATTTTGCCTCTCGATTACAATGATTGCATATGTTGCCAACTCATTTTAGATGAAAATGTTAAGTTTTGTTAAGAGCTTGTTTATATTTGTTAGTGATACATTTGGTGCATCATTGTTTAGCCAAAACTTTTGATTTTCTTGTGCTTGTTCCTTTCTTGTGGTCTATAATAAATTTAAAGCACACCCCAAGATGAACTAGGCAACTGATTTCATTGTGTGACGTGAATATTTCCTAATGTTAGATCATATATAAGGAAGGTTTTTTGGGAACAATGATAGGAAGATTACATTAGGGTTTAACAATTACAATATTATACCGTCTAAGCTTTATAGTTTTCAATGTTGAGCTCCTAAAGACCAAGATGTCCATAAGATGAATGTAATGAAAATTGAGATGCTAAGATGGGCATCCAATCATGCTACAATAGATAAGGTGAAGTGACAATATATACCAGCAAGTGGAAGTGGAAGTGGAAGTGGAAGTCGCAGTGGCACGTATTAAGGATTTCACCATAATGATATGATAATTGTCAAAAATGGGACTGATTTCAGGTTAGTCGATTATTGGACTTGATAGTTAACAATTTATATAGTCGCAAGGAAGTTCTTCTCGTGAGGTAAGGATCTCTTCTTTTTCTCTTAGTTAAAAATGTAAGAATTTTTAGTTCCAACTAGGATTATTGCTCATATTTTAGGTTTTTATAGTAATGTTATTTTTTACTGTGCTCACTTTTTATGTGTAGTAATGCAAGTGATGCTCTTGAGGTTTTTGAGAGTGACTTAGACTTCTGTATGTGGAGATGCTAGTGAGCTAGATATTCGTATTAAACCAAATCCACACAATGGGACAATCACCATAGTGTAGGTGGCTAGGTGCCTTAATATTGTTTGCATTCGAAGTTGTTTAAATGGAACGAGTTATTTAGTTTTTCTCTGTTTGCTGAGATACTGGCATTTTAATGACAAACGAGGAGCTTATAGACTACATTCGAACTTTTGGTCAAAGTCTCTCACTTTTAAATTCTTGAAGATTTTGAAGATACATATTACTATCAATATCATATCCTTTATATTTATCATCATCAGACTTCACAGTTTGACATACAGGTTCGTAGGCATTTTTATTCCTTTCAAATTGACAACTGAAGCTTTATATGTAGGAAAATAGGGACCTGGGGCCAAATAATGGCTTGATTGGTCTATTTGGTGTTGGACTCTACTCTTCATTTTTTGTTGCTCTAGCTCAAAAGGAGATGATTTGTGTGCATGTATAATTGATTCATGTTTATTAATAATCTATTGGAACCTTTATTTTTTATATGATGTTAATTACTATTAGACCTATTTTCCGACCAAAAATTTAGTTTTAATGTAAATTATATTCTACGAAAATATACTCATTATGACTGTAACTTTTAATTTATTATCGTTATAATATACTCTGTTATTTTTATTTTTTTCACTTTTATTCAACTGAATGAACTCATGCTTTTACCATTGTCAAATAAAATCATTTTCGTCAGTATCTAATTACTAATTACGATTACATGAAGAATACAATTGCAACGAGAATTTAAATACAATGAATGCCAAATTTTTATATCAAAAATAAAAAAAATATACAAATATATGAAAAAATAAATCAATTTTAGCCAACTTTTAAATATTTTATGTTTACAAGTGAATTTCTTTAAACTTTACATTCACTTATTTTTAATAATAACCAATTATCGTGCAACACATGTTCACCCACTAGTTCTAGTAAATGTTTCGCAAAAATAAGTTCACTAAAAAATTACAATCATCGTAGCTCAATGTATAACCTGAACACTTCAAATCTCATAAACTCATGTAACCAAGAAATTACAATCAATTTAACTAAAGAGACGAAAGATTGAATTGAAATCTCCTAAAATTAGGCTCATAAATAAGGAATATAAATTATGATGCAACGTTGCCATAATCTAATCCATCTTGATATGATAAGATTTCTATTATATTCAGAAACCAAGGAAGATATTAACTACCAAAATTATTTTTCCTTTAATAATGACCTAGAATATTACATATTTTTTTCTGTTTTTTTCTTATTTGATTATTCAACTCATTGACATTCCTTGGTAACATATTTGGTCAGAGGATTGAATAGTATTAAAAAACATTATGGCAAAAAAATATATGATAATCTTATAGGGGATACACTCATGCAGGTATTGACAATAAATATTCAAAATTGAATTCAATTATTTAATCAGTTAAAATCTTTTAAAATCACTAAGCATTATTAGCCCTGGTTTGATCACCATTATTTTCTCTCTTCTTTTCAACGACGCATTCTTTAATAAAATAATATTACATGTAAATTAAAAAAAAAATTCTTATTTTTTAACCACACATTCTACATCAATCTACTATTCCAAAATACATTCTTACAATAAAATGAGGCTCAAAGAAGTTCTAAAACTATTTGTCCAATGAAGGAGAAACGGTCTCGTTCGTAATTAGGAGGGATAAAATACGATTCCATGAAATAAATATGCTCTATAATCACGATGAATAACCTCATTTGAAAATATTTTAATCTCTGCGACAACAGATGTATTTATTTATATTTGTTATTAACAAACATACGAGCTATATAAGTCATATTTTTCATTGCGAGTGCACATTAAGATCAAGATTTTTACTTCATTGTCGTTCTTAATGCTTTCTAACCATTCATATCCAATACTCGCTACCAACTATGTACATGCTTCAGTGTGGCCAATTGGTTCACAACAAAATGACAACATGAGAAACTGAAACTGGACAACAAATTGAAAAAAATGTATATAGGAAAGAGCTTTAAAGACCATCAAAATCAAAATTACCACATCACGTCCCCAGCCATTAAGAGGCTTGGGGATTATGGAACCAAAATCACAAATAAGATTTAACTTTTTTGCCGCTACAAGTACACCTACTTCAAAATCCTTACAAATTTAAATTAATTTAACAATAAATGAGAAACCATCCACTTACCCCGTCTCCAAGAAAAAATGAAGAAAGGAGATCTAGAAAAGCATATTTACCTCTCGAGGAGCATCACCAGCTCACAGTGTGAAGTGTGAGGGAAAAGATCAACGGCAATTGCCTTCACGGGTTTAAAAGGCTCGGAATTGGGCATGGACTTGGCTCTGTGTCGAGCCAGACCAGCTGAACTCATGTTTCTCCATCCCCTGTTGTTTTTATTATTCCCTTTCTCAGTTATATCGGCAGATGGAGTGCAGAGCTCAATAGCATTTGCCACCAAACTTTCAGGATTACAGGAAATGTAGCTGAAGAAACAAATATGGAGTTCATTTATATGCTAGAATAAAATAACATCAACGAGAATAAATCACTTATGGAGTAACTTACACAAGCCTCTTCAAACGAGAATGAGTTCTTAAAACCTTGATCACCTGCATTAATGGAAGATAATAGTCAGTTCAAAAAAATTCATATATTTCAAAGAATAATCCAAATTTAATCATGAGAAGTGGCTTGGAGTAGAGAGCAGTCAAAACAGTAAAAGGTTGCTTTTGCTATATTTTGAATAAAACAGAAAATTATATTGATGAAAGAGAGATGCTTTAGAGGGCAAGCTCATGAAAGAAAACCAATTAACCAACCAAAAAAAAATGAAAAAATTGACAGCCAATTACGTTCTCAATCTGTCAAAATAATTCCACAGGCAGCTCCAGCAGATTAAGCCCAAAATTGTGCTAGGGGAACCAGAGTTATTACTGAATGAGTGGGATCATATTTTGGCTCAGAAAAACCCTACAATCCCTGTCCAACCTAATACACCAAGACACTACCAACATTGCACAGTCCCTAAATCTTTCTGTTTGAACCAAAACAAAACCGTGAAACCTAATTTGAGATTTGTCTCGTGATGTATCAACGAGAACAAAACATTCCCAAGACTGGCAAAGTTCTCTCCAAATATCCAAAACAGCGTCAAGGGACACAAACAGAGAAAAAAATAGATAGAAGCAAAAAATGATAATGAGTTTCATCATATTTCTCGTACATTGGCATTGTTTTTGGCATTCCTGGTAAAAGTGGTTTCACATATATAGATAAATTTACTTACAGTCGGATGAAGTCCAACGCGTGGAGGATCCACTATAGCAACGACATTTTTAAATTGATGCATTATGGTATTTCTATTTTGTGACGTGCTATTCTTCTGAATTTGGCTTTCATTTGTACTATTGCCATTTTCATGCTCTAGGCAAGTTCTACCTTCAGGTCCAAGCACAAAGTCTTCAGAATCTATCATTTCTTCAGCAGATTTCATTTCATCTTCACTCCCTCGAAATGTGTCAAAAATTTCGTCTTGTTTCTGAGGTAAAGATAGGTACTCTTTCAATAGAGAACCCATAACATCCTCTGCCTGATAATGCACCAATGGGCATGCAAAGACAGAAAATAAAGTTATAACACATAAAATACTATTTCAAGGGACAAAATACTACTTCCAGGAAAAAGAGAGAGGGAAGAACAACTATAAACGGATTTGAAGCATCTTGCTCCTTTTAACTATTGTACTTGTGGACCAACAAGGAATGAAAATAGAGAGAACCCCATCTGACCTTTCCACAGACAAATCTGCAGTTCACAATGCCATTCATTTCTGCATTTCTTTGAGCATCTGAAATTGCAGAAGCATTCATTTCGATGCCAACAACCTGAAGAAATTGAATCCCAACACTTACACTAATTGAGGTTAGTCATAAATGGAAGAGGCGAAAGATCTACTTCAAATCTTCGTACAACAGATGATATCCACAGAAGAAATGCATAATAGGGGCATATGAAATGAGGTAGCAGAATAGTTTTTTTTTTCCTACTTCGGTTCTCAGTAATATGCCCCATTCTATGTCCAGAATTGTCCAATCAGTGAAAGGAACAAAGGACGATAAAAGATATACTAAAAATGGATTAAAAAGCATTACCATTCCAACACGATGAGCCAAGGTCAGGCCAATTGTTCCAGTCCCACAGCAAACATCAAAAAGTAGTGTGTCAGGGCCCAGGCCTGCCCAGTCCCCAGCGAGGGAGTACAATTTCTCAGCTGCAAGGGTGTTAACCTGCAGTGTTTGGGAAATAAGATGGACAGCCAATTATCAAAATGAAAACTTTCATTTTGAAAGACCTTGTCCTCTTTCTCATTCTAAATTTCCTCTTCCATTTTTTTCTGCTTTATTTTATGAGTACACATGAGTGTAGGGGGTGTTGGGGTGGGTAGAAGGTGAAGGACAGAATGATAAAAGACACAAGATGGTCCCACCTGAAAGAAGGCTGTTGGAGATATAGAGAACCGAAGATTGCTTATGTAATCATGAATTCTTGGTTCCACGACATCACTAACTGTCTGCAGCCCAGAATCACTTTCTTTACTGCTAGTTGATACAGATAGTAAAGGAGCCTCAGGTGATGCAACATTTGATATTCCTGTATGATCCTACATGAGAAAGCCACATATCCAGAAAATTAATTGGGCAAATAAAAGAGAAAAACCCTTCCAATCATAAACATTTTAAAAGGGCAAAACTCAGAATTCTCAAGCAAAGTCTATATGAGGAGTATAGCAAAGAATCAATCATTCCATGACTTCACTCTAAAGCTTTTGGATATTAATTGTCCTAATCCGCATTCCAAAAAATTTGGCAAATCAACTATACAATTTATTATATTTCCTTCCCACTTTTGTAAAATATTAATATTCGCCCTCTTCTGTGGTGAAATAGACCAAACAGCTTTGTTATGTAGAGAGTCCCAGGTTAATACAAAAAATAAAAATAAAAAAATCAGGAAATTCTTGTGATCCAAGTTTGCAGGATGGACTCGAGGGTCCCCCCCTCAACATGTGATTAAAGTGGAATTTTAAAATTAACTCAACAAGTCAATCAAAACAATATAAATACCAAAATTCAACCACAAGGTAACAGGCTTTTAAAGCAATAAAACACTCCACGTCAAAGGTTATCCACAGGGCAAATCAACTATAAACCAAAATAAAACGTTCTAATATAATATCATCTACTTTTAATATCTATTTCTCAAGATTTATGCCTAAATCTTAAGGGGTTACATCAAGAATACAATTTGATACCAAAATATTTCATTGCCTACAAGAGATGGAAAAGTACAAAAAGAAAGGTATAGATCCCAACAAAAAATACCTCCAAGCAGTGGAGGAGCCAGGCTTCCATTGTGAGGTCAAAAGGTTGTAAATATTTTTCAAAATAACGTAAGCCTAATAAGTTGAGACTTGAGAGATGAAAATAGAGGTGGTCCGATGGCTAAATATTTGTGGCCGTTGCCGGCATCGACGAGGTTGTGGATGTTAGATTTTGAAGGAATTGACAATCTTTGATATTAGGGAGGAATGAAAATTAATTAGTGATTTCAAATTTGGGCTTTTCAGGGAAAAGTCATGCACAATGCTCAGAAGAGGATGTATAAAAATTTAAATTTTGGAGAAAAGTTTTAAAAAAATAAAAAATTCCAAAATTATGTGGGGTCAATGAACCCCACGATGCCATGTAGCTACAACACTACCTCCAAGAATAGCATGGGAGAAGCCTAATAGTGCAAAACCAGGCTCAATGAAGAACAAAAACCATTGTTTCAATTCTTTCAAAATCAACATCAATCCCATGTTTCCATGTTATTCTACTAGGTATGGAAACTGCACCAAAAGGGCACAGTAGTAGTTTAGTTTACTTGTAAAAACAAGCTCTTGCTTTGTTTTTCACCATTTGACTTCTCCAAAGTAGGTCTTAAAAGGATTAAAATTGATTATTTGATGTTATCTAAACGACTAAACCTCTCCTTTTTAAGGTTGTTTTTGACTTCCATCTAAAACACTCCAAGAATGCTGTACTTGATGGGGTAACTCGAGATTTAAGCATAAATCTTGAGATAGAGCATTCTAATACCTATTTTGGTCATAATGGATTCTCATTTTATCCCATGGATTTTTCCCTTCACTTGGGAGTTATTACCACGTTAAAAATTGGTGTTTTCTTGTGGTTGATGTTTCCCGTATTTATACTCTATATTGGCGTGTTGAGTTAAATTGAAAAATCTTATTTAAATCACATGTAGAGGAAAAAATTATATTGTTACATATTGTCATAGTAGTGCATTTTTAACCACTGCTATCCTCTGTCATCCTGAAATAGCTTCTTATGATTAGTAATTTAATAGGTAGCACAAACTTAACCATAAGTAGTAAAATCGTGGCCCAATTTACTTTGTAATTCCTTCATCTTACAAAAAAATTATGTTTGAGCTCGCAAGCTTATAGTGCCCGTAAAAGTGTTTAGAAGTCAGGTTATGCCCCCTCTGTAAGTAGTACATTTCAAAAGATACTTGAGGTTACACGGGAAGGGTATTTTCTAAACCTTCTTCACAAATCAAATAAGTAAACATGTCCAGGATCATTATTTCATATTTAGCCCTTGTTTGATCCTCATTATTTTCAAAATACATTTTTCTCTCTTTCCTTTTCAACAACACATTCTTCAATAAAAAAATATTACACACAAATCCAAAACTTTTCCTTATTTTTTAACCACGCATTCTCCATCAATCTACTATTCCAAAATGCATTCTTCAATAAAAAAAATGGAGCTCAAAAAGTCCTTAATAAAAAATCATGCAAGTTTGGAAACCAAAGTTAGCCACAAATAAATTGAGAAACATCAGATTGAAGCAAAATCTGGAAGGAAAACTAGAGAGGCAAGAGGTAGTGTGATCCCCTCACCAGACATGCACTCAACAAAGATAGTTGAGGTTGCTTTGAGTGCCTTTTAGAAGGCAGGCATCAAAAATATACATGTGTATGTAAAACCTAGTGACATCATTTCTTATTATCAAATGTCATGTGTTTCATAACATGTAAGAGCATCTCCAATAGGCTCTTTAATCTTTATTGGTCTCATCCTCTTCATTAGAAAGAGTTGACCTTGGACTTAAAAAGTCCAACAAACTCTCTTATCATTAAAAGTTAAAATAAAGAGCGGATTTGAATTCTTCAAATTTAGAGAGTCAAACCCACTCTCTATTATAGTATCATTAATTATTCCACTACTATCTATGTACTTATTTCGAGGGAAGCAAGTGAAAAAGATGAGAAAACATGTTGAATCATAATTGCTTATTGGAACAAGCAAAATAAGGAAGAGAGTTTATTGGATGTTTATAAAAAGTTCCACTCTCTATTTTGAAAATTCATCTAAGATGTTCTCTGTATTAGAAAATATGCTCTTTAAGAAAAAGAGCATCTTGAAAAATATTTTAAAATAAAGAGTGAAACTTTTTACACTAGTCCAACAAGTATAATATTTATTTGGATGTTTTCCTCAAACAATTATGACTCAATATTTTTCCTCCCCTTTTTACCTAGCTTTGCTCATTTTATTTCATCATTTTCCTTCTGTTTTTGAAAGAGATGCATGGAAAGTTGTGAAATATTCAATGAAATCACTAAAAATATTATATAGAGTTTGTTGGATTCCTTGAAAAATGAATTGGCTCTCTAAAATAAAGAGAACGGAACTAAAAAGAGCCTAATGGAGATACTCATTGGTTAATTCTTTGTCTCTCTAGAATTGCTCTAACATAAATTTTAAAAATTTGAATCCTCTTTTATCTTTTCTAGTTTTCTTGTCCAATTATTCTTAGAGAAATACCATTCAATGGCCACTTTTATATTAAACTACCGAAAATACCCCTAATGTTACAATTTTCCATAAAATCTAACCTTACTTGGTAAGTGCACAACTTTTGAAACTAATCTTGAAAACTTCCAAGGGAAGATTCATTTTTGCGAAACGGTTGGCTGGTATGCTAGACAATTCAACTAATCGAGATAGTTTCAATTTCATAGCATAAGCACTTGAACTTGTCTTGATTAGTCAAAATGTATACACTAGATAGTTTCAACCGTCTTGATTAGTTGAAGTGTTTCTAAAACAGCTCAATCAATTATCTCACTAAAATGAATCTTCTCCTGAAAACTTCCAAAATTTGCCTCAAAAGTTGTGCAGCTACCAAATGGCAAAACGATTTTTGTGAACAAAAAAGGGTATAATTGACATTAAACATGTAAAAGTGACTAATTTTACCAAAAAGTGGACCTTTTTTCTCTCTCCAAAAAGGGACCCGACACACAAAACCTTTTATTCTTAGGTGTAACCCAATAACTCAAAAACAAACTTATAACAAAATGATTGAGACAAGGATAGTTTTAGTTCTACTCCAATAAAATTTAGATGCTCATAACATATAAATATAGAGCTAAGGATCGACTCCTTATTAGCTAATAAGTTTCAATTTTAATCAAGTTCAAACCATGAAAGTAATAAAGTGATGCAGGTTGTCAATAAGAACACGGAATAGAAAGCAGCAGTCTATACTTACGGCATATAATCTCCAAATTCTCAAAGTTACAATTAGTTGAATGTTTTATACCCCTCCCCTTAAACACGTTGGTTTATTGTTCATTTTAATGTTTAACTTATGATATCACAAAATTAAACAGGGGAGCAAAACATTTAAACTAGAGTGCAATTGTCCAAAAGCGGTTGTCAAACCTTTAACTAGTTCTATTGGGAATCTGTGACACTCTGACTCTCCAAAATGAAGGAAGTACCCCAACGGAAAAGGGTATGGATATGGGTATGGGGTCCAGCTTGGATCCTTCAAATTTATAAGGAATATGGCCAAGGAGGTTATCATTGGTGAAAGCTGAAGTTGGAAAAAGAAGAAGAGGGAAGAGAAAGGTCAAGAAAGGAAACCCTAATTGGAAAAAAGAAATATCTCCATTCACATTTTGGATCCTTTTTCGTCTATCCCAGAATGTAGGGGAAAAGTGATTATGAATCCTAAATATGTACCCATACTCGTATCCAAGTCCAAGCAACACAGTTGGGAACTAGTTTAATTTTGAATTTCTTCATAATTGGGTAACTACAATACTGACAATTGTTCAACCTTTAACTGTCCAAATTTCTCCAAAATGTGAATCAAACGTAAAGCGGGAATGAGGTGATTTCAGCAAAATCCTGTTTCCCATTTATGCGTATCAACAATAAAGCATCAATTTCTCGTCAAAATTAGTTGCACTAAACTTTTTATTTGTCCTCACAAATAACTAATATACATCGCAAAGCTTTACCCAAACTTAAAAATGGATAGTGTTTCAAGTGAGCTAAACTGTTATTGAGCAAAAGCAATTTAAAGACCTATTGATTTTGAGAGTTGATCATTCGGACCTTTCAATTCCTAGATGTAGATCTTGAACCTATGAATGGGGGTGCTCCCGAAACTCACAGAAAAAAGGAAGCGAGTTAGACTAAATGAAAAGCAACTCAAATTGAAACTATTAACTAATCCTAAAATGGAAAAAAAAAAAAAAAAAAAAACACTCATAAACAATTTTATACTCTTTCATAGACAAATTCTACATATTTTCCAATTATTGACGAGAAACATTTACATTAATTAGTCTTGGATAGTTCATTTGTGAAAATGTATACATTTTTTTTTTTTTTTTTTTATTGTATGATGGAGCCCTGAAAAACATTGGTGCCTGTGTTCTGTCAAATCTTGTAATATCCACAAAAATAGGTAAAGTTGGTTTAGACAAATATTACAATATTTCTAAAGCACCAAAACATCACATCTATGTAGTCCAATATTATTCCTGATGTCGTCTCTATAATTGAATTACAACTTTTCAAGGAATCACTTATGGAAATCCATTACCCATGCGTACTCATCGGGTTAAATATAAGCCAACAACCAACAAAGGAATGCAAAGATATTTAATAAGATAAATATAATCATGGATTCATGGCCATCTGACTGGTACCTGAATTACCAGTGCTGTTAGAGGCAATGGAGGAGATTCCCCAGCAGCTCCCATAGTAAATGATTGAGCCATCCGTTCAAATTCACCTTTTATTTGTCCATCATCAAATCCCTTTGTGCAAACCTTTGTCATAAAAATAGCCATAAATGGATGATCAATTAGACGACCACCCATTCAAGTTCCCACATTGAGGCTTAGGGTCCATTATTATGAACTGAAATTATTGATAATATCATATCAATATTGCTAGCACGATGTTCAATCTAGAGGGAATAGGACATGAACCTGAACCATGAGCATGACCTCTGAAATGCCAGCCTCAGGATTGTCAATGTCAGCAACTTCGTTTGGTATTCTGCCTTCACGAACCTAATCAAAAACAGCAACAGCGAATCGTCATCATAAGAAGCATAGCTTCCTTCGCTTTTCTCATTTCATTGTCCAAAAGCACGGTCTCCATTCTTAGTTTCATCATCAAAACAATTTTCACAGATTATTTATGCCAATTTAAAATTTAAAATTTACAATATTTATGAAAGCATACCATAAGCATACCGTAAGCATACCGTAAAATTTAAAATTTACAATATTTCATGCAGTTCATTTAAAATTTACAATATTTATGAAAGCATACCGTAAGCTGACGCCAGAATCCGGTATTATTCAATCTGTTCCATATAGGCATCCCTGACCGCTGTAGAAATTCTTGAAAGATAGCAGCATATTTGCAAGCAATTCTAGAAACATTTGGGCAGTCTACTGGCTCCTCGATAGCAGTCACACCTTCCCTATATTAATTGATCAAATCCTATAACCTGTTGAGTGAAAAGAAATAGAGAGAACTATTTTATGATGGCTGGTTTTATTGCAGACTACCTGAAATTCCCAAGTAAAAAGCCCACAGTAGGTTTGCCTTGCAAAGAAGATCCAACAGAGAACTCGCACTTGTTTCGGTATCCATCAACGAGTGGTGATTCAAGTATACCTTCTAACTTGCATGGAAGACCACCTGAATGTAAGGATGAAAATAGGTCAAGGAGCTACTTGAGTATCCTAGCCTCTTCATTCTGCTTAAATTTCTGTGAAAGTGCTTGGAGATAAAAGTTTCAATATAAATAAAAAGACAATTCAGAAAATCACAGAGAAAACAAAAGCATCATTCACAATTAGCTTTTGTAAGAAAATTCAGCAAGTGTTCAATGTATTTAGATATCATAGGCACAAATAAGAACTTTTGGAGTAAGTATTTTATTCAACTTCTATACATTGTTGAAACAGCACCTATTTCTCTAGATTTGAGAATCCATTCTGGAAGTGAGACGCCATTAGGACAAGCTTTACGCGCATTGCGAGTCTACAAATAACAAATCCAAATGTCAAAATTTGTATCAGTTGATAGTTCATAATGTAGTTTACAAAAGCAAGGAAGTATTCTTTTCCCTAACTAATCTTTTGAGAGTTTGCATTAGAGAATTCTTCTTGTGCTCTAGCTGATCAGCATAGGCCATGTGAGCAAGAGGAGTCACCACATCACGGACGCTTCTACCTTTTGAGGCCGAACCATCAACAGCTAAACTGACATCATTTGTAGCGTCACCCTGATCATTGTTCAACTCAGCCGCTTCATTTTTCTTACCAAATGAGCGTGAAATGACTTCAGTAACCTTTATAGTCCTATTATTTCCAACAGACTTCCCGTCCAACTCCTGTGACATTCAAATATGAGAGAACAATTTTTTGAAGTTATTATAACTTTCAAAATGAAAGTTCCGTGCTCGTTCAAAACTATGTAATACCTCTACAGCAGCTTTAACTTGTTCTGCACTTTCAAATGTAACAAATCCAACAAACATCCCTTGCTTTTTCTTGGCTGATTCAAACAGAATTCCCTGTAGAAATTATTTCATCAAATAACCAAACATACGTCACAGCCCTGTAAATCAACCATAATACAAAGAAACAGATATAAGTAAGAACTATAAACATTTATCGGAGTAACAGCATTCCTAATTCAACAAACATGCAAGTGATGAATATTCTACTTGGCCACGAAAGAATATTTAACGAAGCTCTCTTAGTATTGCAAACCGTTAGCATCAATCTCTGCTCCATCAATAAGACAATATCGAATTCACGAGTTGGATATGCTTGTGAAGCACTTTATCAGAACATCAAATGCACTATGCAGGGTAAACACAGCCATTACCTCTGCATTTCCCTTGTCTTGTGTTCGGCCATGTTTAAGATGTTTGGATAACTTACTATTTTGCTATTTAAAGTTTAAAAAAAAAAAGTTACTTGTTTTGTAAGTAACTATGTTCATACTATTAAAATAAGTAACTTGGTTATCTTCAGCTTTGATAGATTAAAAACATCTATTAAAACTTAATTATTTACTTACATAAGCTTAGCCAAACATCCTCTAACTCCTAGCTAGATTCTAGATTAGCAATCACTTCTTGTGATTATCACCGAAGCAAACTAATTAAATTGAAACCAAAATGCACCTGCTCATTAAGAAAATTCCTCAACTTGTCCGCACCCCACTTCATGGGTAAATTCACCAAGCACTTAGACAGCCTCGAGGAACAAGCATCCTCACCTTCCGGCGCCGTCACAACTGCATCCGTCATCATAACGCCACCCTCCGCCTCCATTAAATTCGCATTGCCGGGCTCTTTCTTCGCCATCTTCTTTGCCCGTTCGGATGTCGGGTCCCAGGTGTTGTCGGGTCTGGACCTGAGCTCCGCCTCTCCATGGGCGTAGCGGCACGAATCCCCGTGGCTGCAAGACCCGTTAGAACTCCGAAAGTATGAGCAGAGACTCGTTTTCCACAGCGGGTGCTGCTGCTGAGGCGCAGTTTGCTCCGGCTCTAGGTCCGGATCCTCTCGCTTTCGCTTCTCGGATTTATTAGTATCAGCTGCACCAGATTCAGAAGCACTTTCGGGCGGATTTGTTAGGTCCAAGGACTCGAGAGCGTCCATTGGAGTTTAGGGTTTCTGTTCGTTAGGCTTCGCACGGTCAATAGTTCAGTTTCAGAATTCAGGTTTTGCGATTGCGGCGGGACAATCTCCTAAAATCTAGTTTTGTTTAGGATTAATAGCAGAAAGAGAGTTGCTGCGTGTGGACAAAAATGGAGTTAATTTAATCAATTGTAGCTCAGTTTGTACTTGTTCACCAAAAATTAAAAGATTACTATTTCATTAAACTTTGTTATAATTTACCATTTACTCATCAAGATTTAAAAGATTACTTATTGCTCACCCAAATTTGAAAAAAATTACTCATCAATCACTCATATTATTTTCATGAGTGTTGCTTATTGCAAATTTTAGTAACCAACGAGTAACTTTATTCAAATTTAGATGAGCAATGAGTAATCTTTTAAACTTCGATGAGAAAATAGTAATTGAAAGTAAAATTGAGTGAGCAACTAGTAACTTTTTAAAAATCGATGAACAAGTAGTAACTTATACTAAAGTTTAGTGACTATTCATTAAATTATCCCACACAATGTGCGGAAAGAAATGCGATTTTCCATTGAAAAAAGAAAGAAAGACTATAGCAAAAAATATCTCTAAATACGTTTTCACATGCGATATATCTCTCTGAATAATGTTATTTGCAATTGCTCTACGTGACATATTATGTAAGGCGACTATAATAGTGAACGACTACGAATAACATTACTCATATCTCTTTACTACAATTGAAGTTCGCAAAAAAACTCTCCCTATTTGAAATTTTTTGTGTGAAAAACTCTCCAACCATCAAATTTCGTTAGTTTAACCGTTCAAAAAAAAAAAGAAAGTAAACATTGCCAAAATTAAAAGAAAATAATTGCAATTGTGATCCCCGGACTCTCTATTTTTTTGCAAATTATTTGTACAACCCACAATTCCAAACCTTTAAACCGTTATTTTCTTTCCCGCCCTCACCCAGCCCACCCCATCTCTAATAAACCTTTAGTTGTCAACACAATAAGTGGCTTTTCCATTGTTTCCTAGAATCCACGGTTAAAAATATTTCCACCTCGTCTTAATAAACCATACACGGTTCACACCCACCTCATATTAATCACGACAGAACTTCTAAAATGTGCCAAACAAAATGCTGCCACCACCATCGTGACACCACCGCACTGTAGAAAACTAGAGATGGGTGGGATAGGTCGTGGAACCCGTGGTAGTAGGTTGGTGCCACAATGGGGGAGAGGGAAGGGATGGGATAGGTCGCACCAAGGATGGGGCACAGACTCACGTGTGTGAATTGAATGAGGAAGAAAAATGAGATTAGAAACAAATAGAATTGAAGAAGAATGACGAATAAAGGAGATATGGTGATGTTGAAAAATATATAAAACGGGATTTCTTTAACCATTAGTTCGTATGATTTTGACTCTCAACCTTCAAATCTACGAATCTAAGTTCTCACATTATAGAAACAACAATGTTGATTTTTAAAATGTACGTGACTCTCATTTGACTTAGAGGAAAAAATCGTCAAAGAACATAGAGACCCAATTTTCAAAATTTATTCCTTCTTAATTATTAATGGTTTTTCATCACAGGGATCAAGATTTACATATTTAAATAGGTCAGGGACTCAAATCTCAGTTTTGTACCAAAGCTACGCTGGTTGAAAGGAAGCCCAATCCTAATCCTCCATCAGTTATCAGAAGTTTGTACATCATTTTTCAAAACTTTTAAATAAAATTCCTCACTTTTTAAAGCTTAACCAAACGAACTATATTCTAGCGCAATAGCTCATGCATTTAGATACAAGGTCAGCATGTGGACCGCATCAATAACTGTTTGACAAAAAGGGAAATGATAAAAATAGAGAAGCAAAAAGTAGCCAACTTTAGGCTTTAGCATATGCTTTATGCTTTCCTCATACAACGAGACTGGTTCAGATGAACATGAAACCTGCAATTCATGTACCCTATGGTGATAATAAATCTCTCAGTAGGTTTGACGTTGTTTAGCTTCTTCTTTTTTTTTAATTATTATCTTTTAACTAATCAAACAAACTTCATAAGACTTCCTAACTATTTATTATCCACACATTTCATAAAACTTATAAACACTTAAAAACTTCACAAGAGAAACGTACAAGCACTTAAAAGCAACTTCACAAGAGAGAGATGTGCAATCACAAGAAAAGAGGTGACATGTTCATACATGAATGGCAACTTCACACTTGTATCTACTCTTGTCATGCTATGAATCGAACTGTCAAAGAGACAACAAAGAGAGTAGATGAGTTAGGAAGAGAGAGACAACAAGAAGTGAGATCACACGGGGTGCACACAAAAGTTGGGAAAAGAGAGATGAACCGGGTGTAAATAAGAGTGGGGAAAAGAGAGACGATGTGGGGTGTAACGTACACAAGGATCAGGGAAAGAGGGTCGAGTTGGGGGTCGGGAGGATTACCAAATCACAACCCCAGATTGTATGAACATTCAAGATGAAACACTTTTGCACCTTGCTGGGTGATAATTCTGCTTTGAAACTTTCCTTTTGCATTTAAGTGTACGAGTATGCATGCGAGACGGGGTGGAAAGACAACCAAAATACACTTAAAGTATCTCAATTATGCTAGGAAAAGAAAATTCTTCTTCTCCCCTTGGATAAAGCATCAAAACAGTAATATATACTAAAAAGCTTCAAATTATTTTTGAATCATGCAGTGAATTTTGAGTAAAGAAGATTAACATCAAGACAATTTCAAAACAAAGAAATTCCAACAATAAGATAAAAAAATCTTAGAAGTTCTGAAAAAAAGAGGTAGCAAAATCTCTAAAAACACTTACAAAGGCTAAAATAGCACTTCTTGTCAACCCTTGAGAGAGGGTGATTCAAACAATAATAAATTCGACCAATCAAATCTAGTAAGATGACCTTGAGAGCAGGATCATAAGGCAGCAAACTGTTAGTTCTCCTTGGAAATCTACTCAGCAACCCACGACAGCACAATTGTAAACAAAGACACCGGCATGCTCCTTCACTCCAAGGACCTTCCAGTCCAATGTGCCATTCTTGACCCCTGATTTTGGATGCCAAGAATTCAACACGATAGCTTCACCTTCAGGAGCCCTTTGACCACCCACTACAAGGAGTGCCTCACCGCAGGCCTTGAAAGCAAGTCCCCAACCATTAGAGGAATCCGCCTTGACAGGAAGTCGTCCTAGTGCATCCCATGAGTTCTTCTTTTTGTCATACTTCTTTACCATGTTTGTTAAATATTCAACTGCATAAAGTTGGTTGTCAACAACCGCAACAAGTGGAGGTGCCTGAGCAGCTCTATTGACGTTAGGATACATGCCCTGAATTTTCCTCCACTTTCTTGTTTTAAGATCAAGCTCCTCCCCACAAGTTAAGGAATCAGTATGACTAGTCATCCCACCTATTACATAGAACTTTCTGTCCATGAAAAACCCAGAGCACAATCTACGGGGAGTATGCATGCTTGGTAACATTTCCCATTTACCCGTCAAAGAATCATAAAGCTCTACAGATTTCAAGACGTTCCCATTCTTGTCACTCCCCCCAGCTACAATAGCAATTGAGCCAAGAGTACCAGATGCAAATAAACAACGAGAATGATTCATCCCTTCACACTTCACCCAATCACGACCAGTCGAACTATACTTCCAAATGGCAAAATCAAACAACTCACGCCCAAACACCAGAAGCTCATTTCCCACTGCTAAAGATTCCTTATCAGCATAATTAAAACACTCATCACATGGGATCTTCGGCAATCTCATCCACTTCTGTTTAAAGGGGTCAAATGCCTCCCATCCCCTAGGGTCGCAAACCATATACACCCAATGCTCCATAATCCCAAGCTGCCTTCTCAACTCATACAAATAACCACTTTTAATTAGTGAATTAAACCTCGCGTTTAAGCATGACAATGAAGCATAATCCGATCTACTAGCCCGAGCAAGACACATTAAGGCAACGTCGTCGTGCAAACCAGGAAGAAAAGATTCACTTGATCCAAAAATACTAAGATGATCATCAACTTCCCTCCTTGAACCCATTTCCATTTCCTCTGCAACCAAACAGTTGAGAGATGTTTTATTTGCATTATGAGAATAACTTGCCAACCTTTTCAACTTTTGGTTGTTGCAATCCATTTGACCAGTTATTATACCCTACTTGAAACAAATGAAGAAATCAATCAAACCCCAGAAGGAAAAACCTCTCAGAATACAATTTTGATGAATTGTTTTCCTTTCAGTTTCTTTTTTTCAACATCACGCCCCAATTATCAGAATAACCATTCCCAGTATCCAGAAGACAATTTTCGATCTTTGAAGAATACTTTTTTCCATCTATCAATTCTAGCCATTAATATATCGATCCATAAATTATTTTCCCATATAAAATATCTTCACCCTCTACCATCAAACTAACATCTTTATATAAACTCTGTAAATTAATTATACCCGTATCACCTAAAGCAAAATCCTTTTTTTTTTTCCAACTTATTTCTCATTTTTCACAAGAAACACAGTGATGCGATACTACGCGCAACAAATGTAACCTAAGCAGATAAATGTTTCAGAAAGAAATCCATCGATTAGGATCCAAACTGGGCTTTAAAATTTAATAGGATGTTACCGAACAGTCGACGTCATCCTGGCCGGCCATAGGACACAGTTGCCGGAAATATGCATTCGATATAATAAAAATCGAAGTTTGATCGTATATTACCTGCTGCCAATCATTGGTCGCCGGTTTGTATCACCGGAGCTGGTGGACGTGGGTGTTAACGAGAGGGAGGAGAGAGAGAACTGACAGGGAGAGATGGGCCCGAGATTTGTGAGAGGAGAAGAAATTAATTTGCATATATTTGGGAATTTACCCGGTCAAAATGTATTTATCTTTATTTTTAATACTTTTATTTTCTTATAAATAATTTATCTTTTCTTTTTAAAACTTTTTTTCTTAGATATGCATACTTCTATATTATGTGAGGATTAAAATCAAGATTTTAATTTAAGTCAAATATAATAATTAATTTTAATTATATATTTTATAGGACTTGTGATTTTTCAACCCTACATTTTATCAAATTTTATCAAAATCTAATAAAAATATGAATGTAATTCTCACCTATCAAAGACTATATTCAATTTGAATATCCTTTGATCATTATATCCTTATCTTTCCCATATTTTCCAAGGATGGTCCATTTATTTTTATTTATATCCAAATTGTCAATAATCGCTAATTTAAATACAGAACAATAGGAAGTCGTCATTGCTTAGTTTTTAAATTTTATTTGCACTATTCATCTTATTTAATAGCCCATCCTGAAATGTCTTTACATGATGTTTATTCACGTTTGAGCACCATTTTTTTGCACAAAATGTATTTTGATAGAGAATGTCTAGTTAAAAAAAATAAGGAAAAGTTTTAAATTTACGTATAATATTTTTTTATTGCAAAACGTGTGATTAAAAATAAGAGAGAAAAATATATATTTTTAAATAATGGGTGCCAAACAATGGCATAATTTTGTTTAGCAGTCTATATGAAATGCCATTATATGGTAGACTAGATTTTGATGGTACCAACTAATAAGGTTCTAAAAGATGCAAATCGTGATAAATATAATGGTCAAATTTCAAGTCTTGCAAGTCTAAGCGTGTTTAAGGAAAGCCTAGATGTAATAAGACAATTTTCTATTTTAACTTAGATCAATAAATAATTAAAATAACGTATATCTTGAAATTTTGTAGGGCAAAACAAGTGTAACAACCCCCCCCCCCCCCCCGGATAACCATGGGGTTATGTGGCACCCCGCCACATAACCTCATGCTTATCTAGGAGGTTGTCACCCTAGCAAAACCAAAATTTTCAAGAACTTCATACTTACTTTTCAAGTTTTTAACAAAAATATAATTCTCAAAATCATAAATACTTCTAATCACTAATGCTTTGTTGTGAGCAGAGAAAACTATGTTTGTTGGACTAGATTTGGATTAGAGTGAGTACTTTGTTCGATTTTTCTCTTTTTAAACTTTAGTGATTCGACATTTTATTAGATTGAACCCAAAAGTAAAACTTTCACTTGTCAAACAGAAAAGCACGCTCCTAGCATCAATGACTATTGCAAATTTAGAGAAAATTGCAGCAATGATCCTTACATTTGCGACGAGTGAGAATTGACTTTAACCTTCAAATGTAAACATTGATATTTTCAAACTTTTCAATAATAGTAGACATCGTTTTGGACATATTATATCGTTAGCACGTGAGGAGTTGCAAGTTGATCTCCAACTTTCGAAAGGAGCAAATCGAACCTTGGTTAAATATGAGGTCGATGAATAATTTGTTATTTTCTATTGATTGGCGATCAACTTGCGAATTGAACAATTCATTTAGCAATTTTTACTTCAAAACTAAGAGAAAAATCTAGAATTTCTATTTATTTACATGTTTTGCAAATGTTTGATTATTTATGCAATATTTCAATCAGTACAAATTAAAATAATAGCCAGTTACTTAATCGAATCTTTTTTGGTGCAAATAATGTTGTTGCCACCTTTGCTAAGTCCAGTACGAAATATCGTGGCCACGAATGCCTAAGGGACAAATTATCAACAAAATCACTAAGTTTTTAATTTAGATACTATCTTAACACAATTATCAAATCATAAGAAAATCAGAAAATGTTTTTGCAGCCAAAATTTAATAAGATTGAAAAGAGGGGTTTAAAAAAGTTGTGTTACAAAATTAATTAAAAAAAAAAACTTTCACCCAATTTTTTTCACTGAATTTTATTTTTTATTTCATGCTATTTTATTCGCTGAATTTTACTTTGCTTAGCATAATATTGTTATTTAAATCAAATGCACCCTTTGGATTATATAGTGAAGAAATTTATTTTATCAAAGGTATGATATTAAAAAAAAAGTTAGTATTTATTTTATTTGAGGGTTAGCCAATTGAAGCTTTATTAAATTTTATAGGCTGCATGGGTGCAACCATGAAAATGAGGAGTTAGAGGATGTCAATTGGGTGGTTCAATGAGATAGAGAGTAAGGGACTGACAATCCACATTCTTTTTACCTGCAAATTGCCGGTCATTCAATCGTCTACAGCTTGATCCATAACTGGACCATGCATTCTTGATTTTACATTACATCTTTTATACTTTTTTTCCTTTTTCAGCTACTCCATCACCATGTATTATTATTATTTTCATTACATATACATTGAGAATCGGATGTGGGCAAAATTCTAACAAGTGGCTAAGATGTTCAGTCGATTCTTTACGAGCTCTTCTTTTTTCACCTGAGCAATGATGATTTTCTATAATAATTGAATAGGTAAAGTTTATGTGCCACGACGTCATATATTAGAAGCTTTTCAAATCTCACATAATTCTTGAAGTTGAGCTCAACTTTAAAATTTAACTCAAACCTTACATCTCACCCGAGATTTGAATTCAAATATGAGCCCTGCTTTTGGGACAGACCCAAAAAAGGGGGGGTGCCAATCTCCCCCTTGGATTTATTTTCTTTTGGGCCTATCCAAGGGGGTTTCCCCTTCAAATATATGGTTAGTGGTAAGAAATATGGCCAGGGCACCTAGGCTTGGGGTGGCTTGATCAGTATGAAAATGCCATAGTCGATGTTAGGCCTAGACGTAGTCGATGTTAGGCCTAGACGTTATGTGATTTGGGTCAATTTTGACTCAAACCCGAAATAAAAACTAAATTAGTCGGTTTTGACGAATTTCAATCCAAACCAACACACTTTAACTCTTAAACTGAACCAAATCGATTTGGTTTGGTTTGGTTCGATTAGTCGGTTTAGACTTTTGGTCTAAATTAAATTTATATAAGAAAATTGTCCAAATTTTTGGCCCGCTTAGATTACAAAAACTAAAATAACTTTATAATATAAATTTATTGACTAACGAATTTAATCAGGTTAATAGAAATGGATTAACATAAAACTTAAAAATTTTGTTGCTTTTTTCATGCATTATGTAGCCTAACTGTTTGAGTAGGGAAATAATGGCTAAGAATAGCATAATGAGCTTGTAAAATGAAATTTCTAGTGCTATTGCTTATCGACAATATTATAGATTAGAGGGAATCGAGATACTATTATGAGATTAAGACTTACCCTTTTTTTATTAAAAAAAAAAAGGTAAACATGTAAGTGGGTTAGGTTGATTCGATTAACCAGTGGTTTGAAGCTTTAAACCATGACCGAACAGACCTATCTGATTTCGTTTAAGTGAAAATTACATAGTTCCAGGTCTTTGAAGATTACAATTCAAAAATCAATGATAAAGTTTTATTATTCACAAAATCATGTATCAAACACACCTCACTCACCACATCTATGAAAACCCCAATTCTGTGGGTTTTGTGTGGTGGTGGTGGTGATGGTGTTTGTATGGTGGTGGTTACGGTGGTTGGGTTGAGTTTTATGGAATTTGGCGGTGGTTTGGGGGTGTCTTGGTGTTGTTGGGGGGTTTTAGGTGGTTTTTGTTGGTTGTGCAAGTAGAGGTAATGATGGCAATGGTGAATCTGACGATGATTTTGTTGATGGTGTAGGTAGAGGTGTTGACGATATTGGCGGCAGATGGTGATGGTGGTGGTGGTGTTGTGGTGTTGGCGATGGTGATCGCAAGTGGCGATAATATTGGTGGAGGTGAACCAATTATTTGGTTATATGTGACTAAGTATTAAATCGTGACCTTAAAATTTGATAACTTGTGACTAGAATATAATTTGTGACCAACAAATTTGAAAATCTGTAATCTATCAATAAACTGTGTCTTGTAATTTTTTTGATTTGTGACCAATGAAATAAACTGTGATTTATAAATTTTTTTATTTGTGACCTCGAAATAATTTGTAATCAATTAATTTGACAATATGTGACAAGTAAAAAAGTTGTGACCTATAATTATGTATATGTGATCATTAATATTATATTTGTGACCATATTAAATTTAATTTTTAAATATTTTTAATTAATTAGCTAATATTTGAGTTTTGCATTTTGAATCTTGACACCCGAAAATTAAATTTGTCAAACTTAACCCCTAACTTTTGAATTTTTCCCTTTGTTCAAAAGAAAATTAAACCAAACTAACTACCTGTGTAAAATCGACCTGAACCGAGTCGGTTATGTTTGATCGATTTTTCGATTTTTTTTTTGCCCAGACCTAGTCGGAGTTCTTTTACAATTTCTTTTTTTAAGAATAATATATGTAAATATATAAAGTATTGACGATTTAGACTGCTATAGATTATGTTGAGGGATATTTTTAGACATTACTGGTTAGGTTTAACCTGCTACAAATTTATTTAATGGGGGATTAAGAGTGACTATAAGCTTGCACGACATCCACTATTGCACCAAACGATGACGCCATTAATAAAAAGTGTTGACCTCAAAAAATGTATCTATGAGCTGTCAACAGATCACAGAGTCTTTCACGTCCGGTTCAGCCTTTCTTCTTGCACACTAGGACAAACCGTTAGTTGCATGTGGCCTTCTCCAAAAAAGGTGGGAGAAGCCGATTTCATGCACTCCGACAGTCAAGTCAGTTGGAGTGAAAATAAATATGAGTGTGGGAAGGCTAAAACGTGAGCCTCCAAAATATATAAGGGGGTCGACATTGGTGAGATAAGTAAAACAGTAGAATATAGAGAGAATTGTTAAGTAGTATTGAGAGTCCAATTTAGCATTACATTTGAATGACACAATGTGTGAGCTTTTATACTAAGTGAAGGTGAATAAGGATCGTTCGATGACCGAACACGTGGCCTCATCCTAGCGATTGAGACCTCTTGTCATAGATTTCAATGCATTCAATGCTTTGACTAACAATGACCTTAACTTTGACATGCGAGACTGGGATTGACTTGTGTGATTGACGTAGCCGCCATTATAGTGTGTTGTCACATCAACCACTTGCCATAAGATCTTCAGTATAACAACTATATTGCATACTGTTCACGTGATAAGAGTTCGGTACAACGAATAGGTTCAGTCCCAAGAGGTTTGACCACTACGGGTTCGGTCCTCAAATGTTCGAGTCGTAACTAAGGATCATGGGTCCGACTATTGTTGTAGTATAACTAGTGAGCTTCTGCCACGTGTCGTATGCTAGAGGCCTTATTTATATGGTCTCGCCTCTTCTACTTCTCAAGGGGCTCGCCAACAGGGCTTCGCCTCATCTACACAGGCTCGTCTATATGTCATCGTCTCTTCTACTTTTCAAGGGCTTGCCAACAGGGCTTCGCCTCATCTACACAAGCTCACCTATATGGCCTCGTCTCTTCTACTTCTCAAGGGTTCGCCAACAGGGCTTCGCCTCATCTACACAGGCTCGCTTATATGACCTCGCCTCTTCTACTTCTCAAGGGGCTCGCCAACAGGGCTTCGCCTCATCTACACAGGCTCGCCTATATGACATCGCATCTTCTACTTCTCAATGGCTCGCCAACAGGGTTTCAATTTATCTACACAGGCTCGCTTATATGGCATCGCCCATCTACCCCTTCATAATCATTCCTTGTCTACAGACATCACAACTCGGCCTTCAAGTTCAAGCATTATATAAATAATCATGCCTAGACTTTCGGGACTAGTTGTTACGCCCGCTTTTCTTTTCTACTTCAAGTCCACACATTATATAAATAATCATACATGGACTTCGGGAACTAGTTGTTACGGGCCGCTATAAATAAGGCTCCAACACACGACACGTGACAGAAGCTCACAAGTCATGCTACAACAATGGCCGAACCCGTGATCCTTAGTTACGGCCTGAACCTCTGAGGACCGAACCCGTAGTGGTCGAACCTCTTGGGACCTAACCTATTCGTTGTACCGAATTCTTATCACGTGAACAGTATGCAGTATGATTGTTCTACTGAAGATCTTATAGAAATATCTTAATTCTTATGGCAAGTGGTTGATGTGACAACACACTGCAATAACAGCTACGTCAATCACACAAGTCAATCCCATCTCGTATGTCAGAGTTAAGGTCATAAATACTCAGAGTATTGAATGCATTGGAGTCTATGACAAGAGATCTCGATCGCTAGGATGAAGCCACTGTTCGGTCATCGAACGATCCTTATTCACCTTCACTTAGTATAAAAGCTCACACATTGTGTCATTCAAAGGTAATGCTAAATTGGACTCTCAATACTACTTAACAATTCTCTCTATATTCTACTATTTTACTTATCTCTCCAAGGGCGACCCCCTTATATATTTTGGAGACTCACGTTTTAGCCTTCACACACTCATATTTATTTCCACTCCAATTGATTTGATCGTCGGAGTGCGCGCGGCCGGCTCTCCCTTTTTTGGAGAAGGTCATGTACAACTGACGATTTGTCCTAGTGTGTAGGAAGAAAGGTTGAACTAGACGTGAGGTCCTGTGATCTGTTGACAGCTCATAGGTTCATTTTTTTAGGTCAACAAAAAGATAGAAAAACGGTTACACTTATTGGCCAACAAAACAAATTGAATGGGTCAATGACATCAGTTAATCACTTATCAATAAACAACTGTAACTTATAATCAATAAATAATCACTTATTGGTGTCAACAAGAAAACCACAACATGTGATGGATCGAAGTAACCTGATTGGGTATAAAACAGTTTTTATTGACAAGTGGTAACACTGACACTAATCAAGTGGATCTACGCCCAGAAGGAAATTATCTCCGCTAAACTTCGATTAAACAACTTTATGAGAAATAAACAATCAACTAAAGCTTCAGGGCACATCTCCAAGTGGTAAAAGGGGAAAGTGGAAAAATCCAACTTTACTTGAGGTTGCTGCGTCAAGAATTTGAATCCTGAAATATGGATTTGGTTTTTGGGTAAGTGCAAGTGTACAAGTAGCCTTCCACCCTATACCCTTGAAGGCATAACCTGTGATTTACCTCCTTCACCAAGGTTCAGGATAGGGTAGGTGGGGATGATAGTAATGGAGCGTAATCCAAAAAAAATAAACAATCAACTAAAATTACGGAAATCACCCACAAACCCCACCCTATCTAACCAAACCCAAATGTAATATAATTTTTTCTATTTGAAACTTTTAAGGTGTGAGTTAAGGCCCAGTTTGGCCCCATTATTCTTCATTAAATTATAATTCATTTGTTCTCTCTTCTTATCAATCACGCATTCTCTAATAAAAAATATTACGTGTAAACTAAAAAAAAAATTCATTTTTTTTATCCACAAATTCTTCAAAAAATTATTATTCATCTTATTATAATGTGGAATAATGGGTGTTTAAGGGGTGCTAAATTTTCGAATATTTTATTAGGACAAAAGAACTATTATATTTATAGTGCAACGTTGACTTAACAAATTATAAATCAATTAAATTATTTGCCAATTATGTAAGTAGACATGATCTTTTCTCATGACTATCGTGTAAAAAGACGTGACACTGGGAGCAGTGGCGGACCTAGGATATTAGAAATTGTGGATCCTAAAATGAAAGATATTGAGATGAAGGAGGGGGAACTGTCCCCGATTTTTTTTTTTTTTTAGTTGAGGGTAGCACAAACATTCACAATGATTAAAGAACCTGTATAATTAAAATGATAGAAGTTTGAAATACATATTATTTTTCATTCTTAAATTGCTGCAAAAATGAAAAAATTATTAACTCGAAAATGCTCGTTCGACCAATTACAGCAATAGGCTGACAAACTGAAATCAGAACTACTTTTTAATTGTGTGAGGCTGCTCGAAATCAAATTCAAATATGTAGACTAGAATTTCTATCCAATTTCGAGGCATCAACCCATGCTACCAAACAGTTTCTTCAACAATTATACGGATCTACTACAAGAGGTGAAAGCACTTCGTTGCTACTGACAATTAACAATTTCAGGAAGAACCAAATATACAACTAAACCAGCAAAACGGACAAAAGAACAATACCTTAATATCAAAACAAATCACAACCGTCAACAACTCTCTGAATTCAAATCTTAATTAACTAAAATTCATTTTCAAAGCCAGATTTCCGATTTTCCATCTAAATTTGTTTTTATATATAACATGTTATAATGAAAAATTACAGTATACTTTATAGATGTTATATCCCAAAACCTGTACTTATATATCTAACATGTTATATCCAAAAATTGTAAAGTATTTTAAATAAAAAAATGAAAACTAAACAAAAAAATGTAAATCTGGTTGGTCCTAGGACCCACCAGGTCCACTGGTGGGTCCGCCCCTGACTGGGAGCGATATTTGTTAGTGAATTAGAATTATGAATAACGAAGTATATGTCGTGAAAAATAGATACTCAAAATGTTTGTCACACTTTAAATAATATAGCGAAGTTCATGAAAAACTCAAATCTCGGAGCCTCTCTAGCGCCCGTTTGACAAGATTTTTATTTTTATTTTTGCTTCATGTAGAAATTTTTTTCAAAAAAGTTACCTTAGTTATTGTTTAGAAACTAACTTTTAAAAAAGTTTCTTATTTCGAAAGCGCTTTTAGAGGAAACCATATTGAATCGAATTTCTCTAAAAACTCTTATAATTAGAAGAAACACTTTCATAAAATTAATTAATTGGATCTGAAAGCAAGTCTCAAAAGCTTCTTTTGATTTTTCAAGAGTTACGTCAAACGGATCCTTAATGTACTCCATGGAATGTCAATTAAGTGGCACATAAGTAGAAATATTTTTATCTATGAATAATTGATGTCTAATAAATAGAATGATAATTCGGTAATAATGCTATCTATCTTTAATAGACTGGTTAGGTGGAAGTGAGTCCTATACTTCATTGTCCAATGCACTAGAGCGCTCACAGTTTCATTGATGAATCAGGGGATTCATTGCTTCTTAACATGTATGCATCTCTATTAAATGATGGATATCATTATTCATAATTCAAATTTCATCTTTAATGTACATCGAATAAGAGAGAAAAAGTAATGAAGCGAGAGAAAATATGCCATTGTTTGAGTCATTTTTTCATCAAAATACATTTTCTAACAGTGATTTGACCCATTTCAAATCACATATTTTTCAATAAAATAATATTACACGCAAATTCAAAATTTTTTATTCACACATTTTTCATCAATATACTATTAAAAAATTCATTTTTTTGATAAGAATGAGACTCAAACAAGGACATAAGAAATGGGGGGGAGAGAGAGAGAAGTTTAAATTTTATCACATCATTACGTTCAACGGAACTTTTAAATCTAGACAATTCTCTTAACAATATCTTTTTTTTCTCTCGTCACGTCTGCTAAACAAAGTTCCACCTATATTGCATTGGAGAAGATTTTTTATAGACACTGGGAGAGGGAAAGAGGGCACGAGGAAGAGGAGGATGAGGGAGAAAGAGAGATGAGCAATGGGAACAAGGTAAATGGATTATAATGAATGTGGGCGGGTGAAGAATTTTTTTTAAAAAAAAAATACTTTTCTCTTTCTTTTGTTTCTTTTTATGCTCTCTTTGATTAGGGTAGAAAATGGTGGAAACAGAGAATTTTTTTTAAAAAAACTTCTTTTCTCTTTCTTTTGGTTCCTTTTATGCTCCGTTTAATTGTGGTGAAAAATGGTAGAAATCCTTAATTTTGGTGTTTGATTATATAACTTTTTCATGGAATTCATTTTCACCTATTTTTTAGGTACAACGATTTAAAATACATTTTCACATTTTATTTTTCCATAGTTTTGGTGGGAAAGTGTTTTCCATCTTTTTTTTTTTTTTTAAAACTTTTTGGCAATGAAAACATATTCTAAATCCAATGATAAAAAAATTTATCCATTTAATTGACAATTTGCATGAAAAATAAAGTCAAACAAACACTAAAAATTTTAAAAATTATTATTTTTTAATTTTTTTTATAACTTTTTGGCAATTCAAACAACTTTTAATACATATTGTAAAAAAATTTATCCCAAAAAGTAACAATTTATATGAAAAACAAAGTCAAACGGATTAGATGAATATATTCTACAATTTGTTTTGGAAATTACCATACATGATTATAGCCTAAGAGTATTTTCAAGAGGTTATCTATTTTTAAAGAATATATTCTACAATTTAAAGAATATCTATAAATTTAAAGGGTAAAAATTTTAAAATGCTCCAATAACCTCTTTATTTTAAATATTTAATTTTACCATTCCCAATATGTATTTTTTTTTCCTTCTTTTATTTTTATCATATTCCCTCCAATAATTATATCACTTTATTTAATTAAGTCAATAAATTGTGCATTGAAAGTTGGAATCTTTGAAATATTAAATTATAGAGGTGGAGAGCCAAACCCACTCTCTATTTTGAAATGTTAAATTAAAGAGTCTCTTAGAGTAAAATTTTAAAGATTGACTCTTTAAAATAGAGAGTATTTAATTTTTAAAGAGTCTCTTGAAAATACTCTAAGTCTGGAATCAAATCTATACATTCCCTGTTTGATGGCCATTAAAAATAATGGTTTTTTTTTTTGTTGAGAAAATGAGTTTTGAATAGTGGTTTTTTTTTTTTTTTTTTTTGAAAGTAAAAAGAAGGAAAAAATTGAGATTTACGTGTAGAATATTTTATTGTGTAATATAACACCCCAATTTTTATAACTTTTGAAATGTTAACAAAATTTTACTTTTCTTTGTATTAAAGATGGAATGATAAGATATATTTTTTTAGTAAAAAAAAAAAAACGTAGAACATTCATAATTTTAAATTAAATCATGAAATCGTAACTTTAAAAAATAAACATAGTCAACTAAGTATTAAATTGACATGTCCTTGAACGTAAATGAAAACTAATTAATCAATTGAAAGATTGGAAAATGTAATCCTTTTCATTTTTCGAATCTTCTTGATAGTTCGTATCATAATTCCGTCACAGTTCCAATTAACTTGAACTAATTTGAAAAATCATTGTAAGAGTGAGTATTCAAAAATATTTAGTAAGACACGTACAGTTTTCATACACAATTATATAACAATAAAATAAATACTTCATACCATAATTTTTATAGAGTATATCAATGACCAAGTGAGACACCCAACAGTAGTATTTTGAATTCTCGAAAGATTTCATATTTCGTTATAAATAACCTAATAGAGTTCACATTTCATTAAATCGAACTGAAGGTCTACTGTTAATTCATACATAAATTACTGAATATAAAAGTACATGAAAATGAACCGTTTGCACAAAAGTATTTTATCTCGTTAGATCGAATGACTTTTTGAAACAAAATAATTTGATTCTACGTCCAAATATATATATATAAACTTGGCTGCTGATTTTAAGAACTTCTTTTTTGCCTTGTATGTATATATATTTTTGTGGTGAAATAATGGTATTACATGCAAGGGTGGAGTCGGCTATTTGGAGTTGAGAGTCTCGGAATTGAAGATATAGAGGCGAAGGAATGGGGGGATCACGGGGGTTGCCTCCGAATTTTTTTTTATACCTTATTAACTAAAAAAATCAATAAACATATAAAAGAAAGTATTTTTTTAGTACCAATCTTTAATTTAGTACAATCATACCTTATTACAAGTGTTCATTTTGAGTTCTCATACCTTATTAAATAGAATCATTAATATCATCAATCATTCTCGATCAAATCACGCTTATTTCTAAATCGAATTTTCTTACACAGTCAATTATAGTCAAAATTGGTGGTGATTATAAACTTTTCAATTTTCGACCTTAGGAAAAAGTAAACAATATAAAATATCAAATAGAACACTTGAAAATCATCAAATCGAAGTCTCGAGTACCAGATTTTTTTTTTCACTAATAACTAAAAATCCTAAATCTTCTGTTTACGTCAGTAGGTTTATTTTAATTTCTTGTTTAATCCATCTCTCAATTTAAAAAAATAAAAGAAAAAAAATCAAAAAATTGGGGGGTCCGAATCCCTCAAGACCCCCCCCCCCCCCGGCCCTCCACCTCCGCCAATGATTACATGTGATATTTATAGTTGAAATCAATATTTACAATTGAGTTTTCGTTCGATTGGAATAGAGGAGCCATCTACCACAAATTGTTTTAGATAAGATTGAGTTTCATCAGTAGAATTAGGATTTTGTCAAAATAATGAATTCCTAAGGGATGGATCCAGACTTTTTATATTGTGGGATCAAAAATTTTATATTGTGGGATCAAAAATTAAAATATAATTTTTTAAAAAAATAACGTATTATTAATGAAATAAGTTAATACGTATTTTGATACTTTAAAAATGTTGTATATAATTACATCATTATCAATATTATTAAGTGAATTTTGCTACTTATATAATTTTGTTTTCCATTTCGTTGACAAACGATGAGCCGACAGTGAGTAAATCAAATTGAATATATAAAGTAAATGAATTGAAATAAAATCCAAGTTTAATCCAAAAAGAAGAATATGAAATTCAAATTTAAAGCAAATATAATTTGAAAGTAATTCAAATTACATTTAATCCGTATTGATTCTAAAATTTTGGACATCATATTCTATGTACAATTTTCTAATAAAATGATATAAATTATATTAAAAAATTTATTGCATAAAAATAATAAACGCTAATGAAATAAATGATTTTTTTAAAAGAAAAAACGAATTGAATTTTTGTAGACGTATGTTTGACGCATATTTAACTATTTTCGATATCCGTTTGAATCATTCGATATGATAACGATGTAGTTTTCGAAACGAACTTCTACGCAAAATAGACGATTTGTAGATTCGGATAGCATATGATCATCGACGAATTTTGAAAATTAGCATATTATCAAAACTCTCGAAATACTTATTTGAAACGGCCTACTTTGACCCTTTTTAACTTTTTTTATGGTTGACCATTTTGCACGTCATTAATGAACGAAAAACTAAGCCATGAACACTTCAAAGTGATATTAAGAATACAATATTTTGACTTTATTTGACATCCTGTAATGAGTGCATCAAAGTAGATCGTAAATGAATCAAAATAACTATTTTTAAAAATAAAAAATAAAAAAGACAAAAATTTGTGGGGTCATTTAATCCCACACGACCCACTCAGTCTCAGTGCTAAGGTTTAAAATCTCACTTAAACTAAACTATACAAAATCAAATTCTGCCAATTCACCGACTAATTCCTAGACAATTCAATTTATTTTTAAAAAATTCATTTTTAAGCTAGTCATTTTTATTGGTTTTAACTTAGTTCGAGCATAACCAAAATAACTTTATTTCGAGCATAATATACATGATTAAATACGAGCTATCCAATGAGCTCAATATTAATATAAGTATCATCGCTCTATCAATACTTAATTATTTGGTCAAAATAAAATTGAATTAAATACTTATTTCAATTTAGTCCCCAAAATTATTAAAATGCATGTAGGTCAAAATTCCTTATCATCAAATAAACTTTAATCTATAAATTTTCAGGATGTTACAATAAATGTGTAGTTGAGAATGAGCCTGAGATTTTTTTATTTTTTATTTTTTATTTTTATTTTTTTTATAAATTTAACGTTAGACAAACATGGGCGCAAAAGGAAATGTAACAATAATGACTAGTGACTCCGCAGTTAGAGGAAAGGTAAATATATTGTCTTCAATCTCTAAACAAATAATGATTTCAATCACTCGTGCTGGTTACTATCGATGTATGTGACATAAGGCTTTTCTTATTAACTATTGGTTTCCAAATAATTTTGATTATTGAAAACTCACTAAGAATTAAATAGTTTTTGTAGGGATTCTGATGAAAAACCAGATGTTTATTACCCTAATTTGTAGGGTAAATTTTGAGTTAAAATATGGAAAATCAGAAAACATTTTCATGATTCAAGAAACGGTTATCGATTTGTATGCATAGAATCTAGATTCAGACAACAAAATAAAATATACAAAAATTCCACTAAAAGATGTCACTAGTTTGAGTAATGTTATTTAACACAGTGTTTAACTCCTGTTTAGATAGCATATTCAATTAAATACAATAATTTATAACTTGTTTAATCGATATTATCATATATTGACGTCTAGATTTGATATATAACATCATTAATGCTAAATATCAATATTCAATTAGTTTATATAAGATTATTCATATAATTTAGAGCATATCCAAGGAATCAATTATTTAAAAAAAATATGTCATGAGTAAAAATAGACGGTTTTTTAAAAAATTAATTTCCTATGCAAGCAAGAAGGATAAATAAAATAATAGACAATGTCTAGAGCTCCATCTGAATTAAAATGCAATTCCATCGAATTCAAATGTTCTATTAGACAGAGTGACTCATCAAAATACATATTTTCTTAAAAATAATCCCGTTTTTGTTTTAAAAGAAAAGGACACGTTGGTAAAAATCCATAAAATTCATTGGAAACTAAGCTCGATGGTCTATTTTATAGAAATTAATGTCAAGTACATCGAAACACTTTCAACTTTCTTATCAAGTAAAAAACAATCTATAAAATACATTTGAGGCACTCTTAGCCATGCAATCTGGAATTTGATCATATTTTCAATTAAGAATCACGTGTTTATTTCATGAAAATTACTTAATCAGCACTAACAAATTTTGATGAATATGGATAATTACTTTGTTTCATTCACTGATTTATTTATTTATTATTATTTTTTTCCGATGTTTGGAAAGAATTAACCTACAAAGTCTATTTACTATTTAGCCCATGTTTGATGTTTGTTGAACACCACTTAGTGTACAATGAGTGTCTTCATATGGGCTATACATGTAACACACAATTGGGGTGGGTGGATTAATTTTTTACCCTTTTTTATTCAGGTCGGGGCCCACCTTTTGTGAGAGAACCCGACTTCTATACAGGAAGAATAAATTTTTTTTTTGAGGGGGGGGGGGGGGGGGGGGGGGGGGGGATTTGAAATAACATTTTCCTTTTTAAGTAATGTGTGGTTAAAAAAGTATTAAATTTTTGACTTTACGTGTAAAATTATTTTATAGAATAATGTGTATTTGAAAATGATATTTGAGAAAAATGGAAGTCAAAATGGGCTGAGTTAGGTAAAAATCAACATCAGTAACTCATCTTTGTCTTAAATTTCACATTGGTTATTAAAGTTTATTTAATTTCAAATTGATCGATATACTTTTTAAATCATTTAAGTTAGGTCACTTAATTAATCAAAGTACAAAATTTAACGGAACAATCTAGGTGGCTCGATAGAATTCCAACATGGCAAAATTCTCGTAATTTTTAAAGTCGAATGCCATGTGCATATCATTAAATGCAAAAGAGAAAGAACAAATGAAAAATGAAATTACAAAGGGTTTCGCTACACTAATATAGGGAATGATCGAACACCCATATGAGATCGAAATTTTTTAAATCATGCGGGACCCACGCTAAAAAATGTGAGAATCGATCACCCACTTTGTCAAGCAATTCAACCACTTCAACTTTACCCAATTACAAAAGATGCATTCTCTATCCCCACTCCGTATTACCCCAAAAAATTGTTGTATCGACAGTTGCCATCCACCCTATCTCTTTCTTTCACTCCCACCTAGTGCGGCGTGTCCCTTCTCCCACCAAATCTTTCTGTTACTTTTCCATCTCTTTTTGATAAATAGATTGATAGGTGCACCTCATCTTGCATTCAGATGAAAAAAGAAAAAAAAAAATGTTGACCAAATTGAGGTTCTAGATATTGAAGCTTGTGATCTTCAAAAGTTTTGAAAGCGAGATAAAACCACAAAAATAGATGTAAAAGCAAGATAATATCTGTTCATGTTGAAACTAAAATACAATAAAAATCAACTAAGATTGGACGGCACACTAACTAAGACCCCGTTTGATAACTTTTATTTTTCCTAAAACTAAGAAAAAAAATTTCAAGTTTTAATTTTTTGCTTGTTTGATAGGAGAAATTTTTCATGAAATTTATTTTCTCACTTTCTTTCATACATGTGCATTTTCTTGATTTTTGATAAAAATGTTTGGGAAAATAAATTCCTTCTTTTTTTTTATTTAATTTAATTTTTTATTTTTACAATAGAAACAAATTCTAGACCCAATAGTAAAAAAAATTACCACTTTAATGAACTATTTCTATGAAAAACAAAGTCAAACAAATGATATTCGGTATAATTTTTTTTTATTATTTTTTGCAATTTGAATAAATTCTAGAGCCAATTCTAAAAATAAATTATCCCTTTAATAGACAATTTTTGTGAAAAATAAAGTCAAATGGGCAACAAACTTCAAATATTTTTAGGTGAAAAATTATATCAATTAAACACAATTAGAGCCCATTTGCCTTCATTCCATTCTTATTCTCATTTTTTTTCTTCATTTCAACCACACATTTTTCAAATAAAATAATATTACACACAAATCTAAAACTTATCATTTTTTTTCCACCACACATTCTTCCATCAATCACTATTCCAAAAATTTATTCTCATTAAAATCAACATCAAATACACTCTTAATTACAATTCTCAGTAAAATAAATTTTAAGCAATTCAATTCTCTACAATTCTTTTTTTTTTTTATCCAAATTTTACATTTACAATCATATGGATCCTAAGTGATGTTAGTGACACAATTTGCGAAGTTGAGTAGTTAAAGTTGAAGTGAAATAAAGTGATGACCATGCGAAATAAAAGGTAAAGTTGAGTGACAATTGGTGGTTTTTTTTAG
Organism: Osmanthus fragrans; assembly: GCA_019395295.1. Taxonomy (NCBI): domain Eukaryota; kingdom Viridiplantae; phylum Streptophyta; class Magnoliopsida; order Lamiales; family Oleaceae; genus Osmanthus; species Osmanthus fragrans. Next base: position 22,792,144 of record CM033343.1, on the reverse strand, counting down.
AACATAGAAAGCAGGAGAGGATTCCTGGGACCCAGATCCCGAGTATCCAACGTGTGGCGGCGAACCCAGAAATTTCCATGCGGCTCCCACTTCGGCTATTCCCGTGAAGCAAACTAGGACACGATTCTTGTATTATCTTAAATTCCTTCAGAATACGTTAACATTTCGTTAGTCCCTGCTTCTGCTTTTGTGTACAATGGCCGTGGGTGTTCTTGCTTTACAGGGGTCTTTCAACGAACACATAGCAGGTATTCATCTTCCCTCTTTACATATACACGTGCATGTATTCTTGTTAAGAAAAGTGTTTTGTCCATTTAACTGAGTTTCAAAGGGGTGGAAACTTGTAAGAATTTACGAATGGAATTATGGAAATTGAACGAAGACGTAATTCTAGTTCTTTCAGAATCGCTAATCAACCCTATTCCAAATCTGAATTTGACTATTATTTCATACTTGTAAATGTAATTTTGCAAAACAGTGGCGTTCAGTTTTATGCAAGATTTTTCATTTTCGTTCATATCGGTTCTAAATGTGTGTGTGGCTGGTGTAGCGTTGAGAAAGCTGGGAGTGAAAGGGGTTGAAATAAGGAAGCCAGAACAGCTGCAGAGTGTTAACGCCCTCATCATTCCTGGAGGCGAGAGCACTACCATGGCAAAGCTTGCCGAGTACCATAACCTTGTATGTTTCTTTTTGATTATTTCTTCATGCACTAACACATACACACAGAGGAATTCAAAGCTGAATGTGAAAACCTGCACTGTGATATGTAATAGGGAAGGCCATGTATTCTCAAAAAATAGTTAAAAAATCTTGCTCCCTTAATAGGCCATTTATTTGTACAGAGATTTTTGAAGCTGTGCAGATTACCCCTGTTTTCTGTAAACTTAATATTTTTCATGTGAAATAACCATCATCCTTGAGAACAGTACCATGTATTAGTATGGTCAAGTGTTTATTCATACCAAAGAAAGAAAGTTAATATTGCTTAATCAAGCTAATTGGAAGTTGATGAAGGGAATGTAATCCACAGGTTTAGATAAGTATTAGGAGCTAAGTCGCCTATTTGCAGATTATAACTATTGTTTGGAGTTGCAGTTTCATTGCCCCTTGTCACTGTTGTTACATATATGTTTGGTATGAAGCATATTTGATTTTTTGGAGCTAAGAATTTGTAACAATTGCAGTTTCCTGCTTTACGTGAGTTTGTCAAAATGGGGAAACCAGTTTGGGGGACATGTGCAGGCCTTATTTTCTTGGCCAACAAGGCCACAGGTTGGTATCCTTTTCCATCAATGTTATCTCAGGAAGCTCTCTTGGAGAGGGCTTACTACTTTGCTTTCAGCAGTTATCCACTCTGCACTTGGCTATGATTCGAATTACTAGATTTTTTTATGATTTCGAATCTGAATATCAGTATTTATGGAAAGAATCAATGATTGTACAGAGGATTCATGGGCCCTGACGAATGGCCAGCCACCTTTTATGTTATAAGAGCAAAAGGCCCAGGGCTATGCACGGTTCTTTTATAAATATTAAGACCCCTTACCCATTTCTGATTAGTGATCTTGATTCAGGAGACCCTTTTCGAATATAACTGTCCAATGACACGGAGTAAATGAATGAGATGCCCCATATTGTTTGGTTTTGAACTTGATGGGCATTCCTTTCAGGGCAAAAAATCGGAGGGCAGGAACTAATTGGGGGCCTTGACTGTATGGTTCATCGAAACTTCTTTGGCAGTCAGGTATTAATAGCATCCTCTCTAATTTTAGTACTAGTATCCAAGAAAGAAGTGAAGCCAATGTCTAACTAATAGTTATCCTATGAAAACGTAATAGAATACAAAAATGTTACATTTCTGTTGTGGCTAATGTTGTTTCACTGTCTGATGCTGTACATTTGAGGTCAGAACACTTCATCAGCGTCCTCTTATAAACAAGAGCATTAAACCATGGTTCACATGGAAGCAATATTAGGGATTTTGATAGCATTTTTCTGGACTGATGCATTTTCTTAATTGAAGATGAATTCACCTTTACTATACTTTAACCACATTTATATTGTGTCTCTTAGATTGATTTGTATATGAATAATGATTTTTTCAGGGAATATGTTTTGGAAAACATGTTCAGCATATAGAGCCTGTTTGGTAACAATTAAAATCTGATTTTAATCTAAGTCAAAATCAAATAATCAATATCAACTACATCTTTCATGGGTCCCACAACGTTTCAACCACACATTTCAAAAACTTCCATCACGATCTACTAAAAGAATCTAATTTTAATCCTCACCAAACACCCTCATACTTGATGATCTCATTTAAACTTTTTGTTCTGCAGTGTGGCTTATATATAAGATTCAAGTTTATATCCACTCATTGTCACCTATTTTCATGACCAACTAACTTTTTCAGCTTCAAAGCTTTGAGGCGGAGCTTTTGATTCCCAAAATTGCGGCTGAAGAAGGAGGTCCTCCAAGTTTTCGTGGGGTTTTTATTCGAGCTCCAGGGATCCTTGAAGTAGGTCCAGATGTAGAAGTTTTGGCAGATCTTCCCACTCCATCCCAAAAAGCTGTTAACTTCAGTCCTAATGAAAGCCAAGAGGTCTGCTTTTACCTATATCATTTTTAAATTTCTCCTATTAAGTATCTTATGTGCCAGAATACTCTATTTTCAAACTTTATGTGTTTCATTTTAATAATGTATTGAGGCTTCATTAATGATTGTGCTTGAGCATTCTTGTTTCTTTAGATGCTGCGTGTTTGGCAAATGTAGCTTTGTAAAGATCGTCTTAGTGTCAAGCTCTAGGAAGATTACCCATGCAATGTTGATATTGGACTTCTTCTAGTAGATGAGGAAAAACAAGCAGATAGCATTTTCCTAATATAAAATCATGGGTGCATATATACATACAGTTCTGTGTTGTTACTATTTATATCTTCTGGATATGAAGATATATGAGTGAAAGAGTTTTATAGATGTCTTCATGAAAGAAGGTGAGTTGAACAACATGACATGCTTATGTATCTTTTGAAACAAACTGTAGGCATAATTTTTATGGGCCACCTACTTCAGGCCTACCTTTATCTCAGTAAACTATTTTCTGGCAAATTATGATGCTATTTTCAGTTTCTTGTTGATAGCCATGGGTCCGCATGTGTAGCCGGAGGGTGGGGACACTGCTATGTGGATTCATCCTTTTCAAATTTGAAAGTAAAAACAATATGATCCATCCTGCACTTGTCTTCTCTCTCTCACTCTCTCTTTGTTCTACAACATTCTGATGGACATGCACCAAATGGCAGAGAATGACTTAAGTTTACTCTTTAAGAATCATTTATATTTCTCATGAAACTTCCCGAAGGTATTTTCTTTCGTGCCCTCTCCTTTGCACTACGCGAGCCCAAGGGTTTCTTCTTAGTCAAGTACCTCCCAGCTTCAACCAATGTGCAGATGTAGGGGACCAAGATTAGATTCTGAAAACATCAGCTTAAACTTAAGCAATTGATTAAAAAATGGAAATAGTTGATGGTTCTATTGACAAATTGAAAGTGAGATAACTATATGCACTGGGATATAAGGGGTGCTCTATGTTTTAATTTGATTACTGATGAAGGATTGAACAACACTGAGCAATTTAGGCAATAATTTCTTGGTGTAAAATTTCTGTTTATCATACTGCCCTTTGTTTCCAAATTACACTGTGTCGTCTGTATTATTCTTGTTTATGTCCTTCTGAGCAATTAGCCAGTAACGGATGCACTTGTATGGCAACTTAGTGTCGTGAAATTGATTCTTCTACAGTTGTCTCATAAGAGAATACCACATGTCAGATTAAACTTCTTTAGCTTTTGCTTCTCCCTACGTTCACTCTTAACAAACCTTTTCTTAGTAATCGGCGCTAAATGAGCTTTGTGTTGTTTTAGACATCCTTGTTGAGGTGAACGGAACTATTTTTCATCATCTAGTAAATAATTCCTTTTACGTTTTTTTCTCCAATTACTGGGAAGTGGGGATTTTCACATATCAGATAGAAACTCTCATCAGGTTTCCCTTTGTATGTTCCTTCTCCAATACCATAGATTTGCAAAAGACACCGTGATAGCCACATGGTGCATTAGTTGAATTGTGTTTCATGAATTGGTTCATTAGTTGGTTTGTGGTCTACAAATTCGTGCATTTGAATCTCGAGTTCCACATGAGATCATGCAATGCATATTTTAATATGAGAATTCGAAGCAGTAAAAATTCTTTTAATAGCTAAATGAGACTGCTGCAATCTATCAGCTGCTTTAGCCATCAGTTCAACGTTATCATTTTGATTATATGTCCGAGAGCAACTAATTTCTTTTGCATTATTTTGGTATGGGATAATCCTTTTTCAGGTTTAGGCTTCATCTATTAATTCTACCGAATTAACTTGCATCTATAGCACCTGGATGTGTCCTTCAAGTACCTAAAACATTGCCAATTTATTATTATTCTTAGCTTAGAGGGAGCATAATCATACTGGAAACTATCCTAATATTCCTACTGTATGACATATGGAAAGTATTTTAGGGCAATAATTTTATTGTGTCTGAGGCATGAGGAAAAAATACTTTGGCACTCTTTTCTCTATTATAGTGAAAACCCGTAGTGGCAAGTGGATGTACCTCTTCCATTGAAGGTGAACCATGATGCATCTGCGGGTTTGCTCAGCTTGGCTTGTTTCGATTCTATTCTGTTTCTTACTGTTATTGTAAGAAGGATCAGGGATTAGTCCATAACAGCTATTTATTTTGATTATATTAATCTTTTTCTATAGCAAGCATCCTGTTTCATTGGACATTTCAATTAAAATCATTTACCTTTCCCCAAATCAGGAGAATGCCGGATCTGAGAATAAAGTAATTGTCGCTGTAAAGCAGGGAAACTTGCTAGCAACTGCTTTTCACCCTGAATTGACTGCCGATACTAGATGGTATTCATCTTCTGCCGATGTATTGAACGGATAAGTTACTGTACCTATACTTTGACGTTTTCTTTTCTTGCAGGCATAGCTACTTCTTGAAGATGGCGAGTGACATAAGCGAAGATGCTTCAAGTAGCTGTATCTCCCAATCGACTGAGGATCAACATTTTTTCAAGCCACCAATATACGACCTTCCTATATATCAACAGTGACAAAAGAAATAACAATACAAGATCAGACGATAAATTCCTTAATTTCGTCACTGTTTTTTTTTAATTTCCGTTATCATTATTTATGGTGATGTCTACTTAAGGCAAGGTATTCGATGTCAGAAAGGCAGTCCATTGCTGACAAATTCTTTTGCATTCACTAGACTTCTTTTAAAGTGGAAGGGCAATGTTAGTGTTCAAATATTTGGTACAGTGCGTGTGAAGCGCTATACTTCATTTTTTCTTTATTTTCATATAGAAAACAGAGGTTTTGCATTAGCCAGTTCACGCCTTTCTGTTTTGTAGCTATAAATTTGAATATAATGAAATTTTTATCCCCTAAACTGAAAGCAGGAGACTTTGAGCATGTCTGGCTAAGCTTAAAAGGTTAAGTTAGAAGAGAGTTTTAAAACAATTATATTATTACAGGTTGAATATAATGAAATTGTACCTGCTATTCATCAAGGCTCCCACAGGATAGCCGTGGGGCATGTGCCTGAACACCCAAGTCGATGCTCCGGGCTGACTCTTATACCATTAAGGGTCTGTTTGTCATGATTTTTACTTTCTGTAGAAGAGTTTTTGGAAGAAACTATCTTAATTTCATTTGAAAACTAAAATCTAAAAGAGCTTTCTATTCTGTAAGTACTTTAAGAGGAAATCATATTAAAGCAGCTTCCTCTAAAAGCCCTTTCATTAAATTAGCCAAATGAATACAAAAACAGCTTTTCGATCTCAAAAACTTATTTTAACTTTTCAAAAACCATGTTAAACGGATCATAAGTTGATATATTTGTGAATTTTTGTTAGAGATGCAAGAGGGAGCAAGAAACGGTTTAATTGCCGCTACCCTTTCTTCATCAAGAGAGTTGTGGCTTCTCTTTTAACCTTGAGCTACAAAGGGGTAACAATCCAATCCCTTGTGCTCGCTGTGGCTTCAAAGAAGTCACACTCAGAATCTGAGAATAAAAGCTGCATATATAGGCCACAATGAAATGTATGTGATTTGGATTGTCATCTTCACACACAATAGTGTGATTGTGTGTGCAACCGCGTTTCTTGAACGAGAGGCTTGTGATGCAAAATGCTAAATGCTAAGCAGAGCCATCCATGCATATATGCATCAATCTTGTGGTAGAGAATCTTATAAGCTGTCGACTTTAAAACGAGTGATTTAAAATAGTTAATGGCCTGTAAATGAATTTAAGATTAAGCCTCCGTATGATAAGAATTTATAAATAGATAGAGATGAGTATTTGGTAAGTGTATAATATTCGTTGGTTCATTGGAATCTGCAATTGAAAATCAAGTTTGATCCATTTATTAAATGGAGGTTAAGCCATAGAAAATGACAAACTTAATGCAGGGAAAGTTCCACCCTATTCAATATTAAGTTTACCTGTTTTGGTACCTCTCTTACACTATTACTCGCCGCTATGGCGAAATACACGGATGATGGCCCATGTGCTCTCTTTTCTTCATTTTTCTGTCTTCGTCCTTTCCTTAACTTCTACTATATGCCAGGTATTATTTTCCTAGGTTTTGCTTAGATTGTTAACATTGGGTTACATTGCACTTTGGGATGTAAGTGATCCCTTTTTCCGATTTTTGACCAAATTTCAAACCAAACCGTTTAAACCCGTTTGAAAAAAATTCAAACCATTTCGAACGGTTTGAAAAAAACTCAAACCTAAACCTAACGGTTTGGTCCGATTTTAAATTTGTCAGTTTCGTCGTATATTTTTTTACCTGTTTACTTTTCTGTCAATAATTCATTGAATTCAATATATATTTATATCTTACTAGCAATAAATCTAAAACAAAATAAATATATCTACCATAAATTTAAATATCAATTAAATCAAACTGAAATTACAATAAACTAAAATATAGTTTTTTGTTCGCCTTTTTTAGGCTAATGATGTTACGATAACATTACAATACAGGTCCACTAAACTAAATATATGGTCCAAAAAATATAATGATGTCTAACAAGACATCATGATCATCATATCTGAAAAAAAGGCTATTGATTAGACAGAGAGAATAATCAACCACAATAATAAAACAATTGTTTATAATATCTAAATATAATAATTATACAAGCTTACCATTGTATGTTGTTACGAACTCAATTTCTCATATATACTCAAACATCAATTGGTGTCTCACATGATTCATGGTCTGTATAGTCAAACAAATGCATTCATTACATCATCATAGTATTAAATATTAGATAGATAAGAGAATCTTAAAATTTATGATAATAGAAAATATAAATCACATGCCACGACCTTTATTGAATCATCCAATGCCTCCATTTCATCTAAACATTGACGCATCACTATATGTTCATTTTTAGTTTGCAATCGATTCTTTCCGCATATACAAGCCTCAACTATCCTTACACCTAATGAAGTCGGAAGAGGCGTCGGGACTGGGTGGGCAAAGTCGGAGCAGAGGTGCGATCGTGTCACGTGGAAATGGGAGTCACATCACGTATGAGGAAGAGACGCTGGTGGACGCTTGGAACCGTGGAACAGAATGCCGGGAATGGTTAGGTTTTGAGTTTGATACTTTGATTTTCAATTGAAATGTGAAATTTATGGATTATGGGTTATGCCGTCATGAGTTGGGGACATTGGACTGGCAATTGTGCTAGTAAATTACTTATTCTGAGTTAAAAAATATAAAATTGAGATTATTATAATTTATATATAAAATATAAATTAGGATTATTGAGTAATAATAATAATTATAATATATATGTAGTAGAAAATTAGAAATTGACAGAAATACCCACAAATGACAAAACTATTGATTTTTTCACATTTGAAAATTTTGATGAATTAATTTTTTTTTTTTTTATATATTTTTTCGCCGATCCGGTTTGATTTTAAACCGTAATTAAAATTCTCAAACCTAAACCAAACCATTTTTGATTGGTTTGGTTCAAAACTATTTTGTTGACGAGTTTATGTGACACCAAATCAACGATTTTTAAAATGCAATTTTGATTCGATTTTTCGATTTGATGATTTTTGTTTGCACTCCTATTTACACTTCACTTTTTAAGATAGCCACGCGTTAACACCTTAATCGGACGTGACATGTTCACTAGATAACTCATTGAATAGTATTAAACAATATAAAGAAATAATATACTTTCAAGTCCTCTTCTCGATTACGTGACAAACACATAGCTCGTAGTTTAATGAGTTTTTTAAGATTTATGGAATTCCATTTCACACGAGTTTAACAAAATATTACCTTATAGATTTTAATGGATTTGTTGAAATTTAATGATTTTCTTACTATTAAGTGCTTATTACAGAAAATTCATAATTTGTCATTTAAAAGAATTCAATTTATAAAATCATTTAAATGAATATCAATAAATTGAAAATCAGTCAATTTTTGAAAAATTGAACAAAATTACAATCTACGAAATCAAGAAAATAATTACCAACGAATTAAAAATCAATTTAGTCCTTGTTTGAGCCCCATTTAGGGTAAAAATAAAAAAAATAAAAAAAATTGTATTTTTGAATAGTGATTTTATTTTATTATTATATTTTGTTTGGAGAATGTGTGATTAAAAAATAAGAAAATTTCCAATTTGTGTGTAAAATTATTTTATTCAAGAATGTGGTTGAAAATGTTTTTCGAAAAATCGAATTTTAGGAAAAATGGGGCTCAAACAAGAGCTCAATATGAAAATAAATCATTTACATTATAGGGTCAAGAATTACGTACAAAATATGCACTAAATATTTTATAGTTAAAAACATGTTTAGCGAATGGAGTTTGAAAATCAGAACGGACCATTTCATATGGAATATTGCTACAGTAAGGATTATTGATAGTCGTGCATCAAATAATAAACTGTCATATGTAAACTACGTAGGACGACTACCGATAATTATCACTATAAAAAGCATTGCTATTTCACATATCATTCTTAGTTGTCCAGAATGAAAATCCAATTCTCGATTTCCAATAGGAATGAGAACTCAGTTCCTCATATCTTTGTCTCCCACTTTGGATTTCAAAGTGATAATTAAAAATGTGATATTTTATTACTATTTATTTGTATACTTTTATTTCTTACTTTGGTTGAGATACAAATAATAATTTTAGTATATTTTGATAAAAATTGATAGAACACGTGGTTGAAAAATTATAGGTCTCATAAAATGTATGATTAAAATTAATTATTAATTATGACTTAATTTTAATCCATTTTTATAGTTGAACCAAACATGAATTTAATTAAATTTCTTTTAGTTTTGTCCAAGGTATAAACAATTCGACTTTACATCAATTGAAACATGGATCATGTTTGATAAGATTATCCATAAAATGCCTAAAAAAAAAGTCACTAAAATCATTGGTTGCATCAGAGACATGCTAACACTGAGCACATAGTTCTAACTCAACAAAGTCATTTTATCCTATACAACTACGGCTGGACATGATCCGATTTGGTTCTGACCTGAATTTTTTTGTGTATTTAGTAAGTAGAATCGTCGAATCCAAATTTAATTCTTGAACAATTTGGATTCAGTTCCTGAGTTTCGTACTATAATTTTTTTTAATATTTACAAAAGTTAAATTAGTTCAACTAATGACATATTTAATCTTAATCTTACAAAATAACATAATATAATTTTATGTGTCTTTTGCATTTCTTTTTGCTAGGTTATTTATAGATTTGCTTGTTAAAATCACAGGAAGAGGAAGATAGCGAGCTCACAATAATTAAGAGTAGTGCTGTCGAGCTTCAATTTGATTTCTCCAGAACTATAGAAACCGTACTACGGTAGAATAACATAATTGTATAAAACTTAGGTTAATTTGATTAAATTGACTTTGACTGAAAATTAGAAATAGAAAAATCATATTTTGGGTTTGAATTAAATTAACTAGTTAGTAAATTTATTTAGAAAAAAATAAAATAATTTGTTTTATTGAAAATAAATAAATAAAAAATTAGGGAGATTTCGATTCTTATTCGATTGTTAATCTAGAATCGAGAACTGAATCGAACTGAACTTGTCGATTCTCGATTCAGATACTCTTCCAAGTATTTAACTTAAGAAAAACCACTCGATTCGGTTCAGTTCGAGTTGGGTCCAGTTTGATCAGTTCGGTTCGGGAGTTTTGTCCAGCCATAACTGGAAAAGTAACATAGAATTCACGAAACAAAGGTTATTATTTGAGTAGCTGATGAGGATTTTTTAATGTATGTGCACGATCAGGTATCAACAAATTCGAACAACCCACAACCATCCCCAACCCCTAAGGGATACCATCCTGCCGCCTTAAAATTGTTACGTAATATTATAATCCCTGCCTCCCAAAAATCTTTGACAAGGCAGCGACAGAGAGTGCGCCCATCCCGCCCCAGCCGTGCAGTCGATGAAAAAATACCAGTATAAAAAACAAAATGATAGGAAGCAAGGAGGGGTAGACTTGAGCTAAACAAATTTAGCTAAAATTAATGCAACATTTAGAAGTGTGGAATTGAAGTTCATGAAAAAAATCAAATCAATTTCAAGAGGAATCATTTCGAATTCCAATTCATACACACAAATTCCATGCTTCCAAACACAGCCTTAAATTATTCCATTTATATCACTTTCCTTACTGTAAGAATTCGCAGCATTCTTTAACATGAATTTCAGGTTAAGAAACTTACTTAAAATGAGGAATTACAAGATCTTTTTAAAAGTTGAATCACTTTGCATTCCAAAACTCCAAAATTTGCATTTTTTTTTTGTTCTCCAATGGTTCCAATTTGGATCACAATGGAAGTGGGTTATTAAGTGCCTAATTTTGTGAGTTTTCATGTCATAGATATGGTTCTAAGCACTTTTCTATTTTTGAGTGATTTTTCATACGAATTTTACTTATTTTCTAACCATCTTTTCTCTCTCCATTACTATACAAAAATTGGAGGTTTTATGGGAGTTATGGGAGATTATGTGGAGGTTATGTGGAGTTGTAGATTTGAATTTCAAATTCAAATAACTCCATCCAACCCTTTTAATAACTTGTGGGTCAGGTCATCTCACATGGGCGAACAAAGGATGGAAGAGCGTTACGTTTGAACATGGTGATTGGGTTTGGGTACACTTGAGAAATGAGCGCTTTTCGGAGCAAAGGAAATCAAAGTTACAATAAAGAGGAGACGGACTGTTTCAAGTGCTTGAAAAAATTCATGACAATGCTTACAAACTAGATCTCCCAGGTGAGTACAACATTTTAGCTACCTTTAATGTGTTTGATCTTTCTCTTTTTGATACAGGTACAGATTCGAGGTCGAATCATTTTGAAGAGGGAGGGGGTGATGTGAGTACGAAGTTGAGCGTATCAAGGAGAGTCTTGGGAAGGATTCGTTGATCGTCGAAGGCGGATCGATGACACAATCGAGGACAAAATGCGTGAAAGAGGCAATGAGATTACTCGCTCAAACTGCGGTTGTTGAAATATTGATCTTGGAGAAGAAATGAGTAAGTTCCTTGTTGGGGTCGATAGTCGAAAATGGTTGGAGCAACTTGATTCTAGTGGACGAAAATGGAAGCCCAGAGTTGAACCATGTGACCGCATGGCTTTGAGACCCTTGCGGTCGCACGACAATATACCGAGAGTTGACAGGAGGTTTTCAATTGATCCATGCGACCGTATGGAAATAAACTATGTGATCGCATGGTTATATCCCGAGACAAATTATTTCCTTTTCGCCTTTTTTTCCTATTTGGACTAGAATTATATTCTACCATAACTTGTATTATTCTAGTTATTTTACGCACGTTTTTACCATATTTCTAGACTAGTATAAATTGTTTCTTTTTTCATTATTGTAAGAACTTTTGACATTAATATTAATGAGAGAAATATTGTTTTTAATCCTTTGTTTTTTGTTAGACAATTGCGAACATATCAAGATTATTCTTGCGTCGTTCAAATCAATTGGGTAAGATTATTCAATATTCAATAAAAAAATGTCAAAATGTCGTTTGTGCTTGTTGGTTGTTTTGGTTCGATATTTTCGAATCAAGTCCAAACTTGATTACTTTGACGTTATTGGGTTCTTAAATCTATTTCTTGTGGGTTTTCGTGGTATTTGCTACGTGAGTTCACATCACTTGGATTCTTGAATGTGAGACTTCGATATTGTCTTCCTTTTTGAGTTCAATTTATGATGATAACTTTTGATCTTTTGACGATTATCGATTAATTTTTCAAAGCATACTTTGAAAAAAACTATAAACAATTGAATTCAACTTGTTAGCAAACGATATTAGTTTGTTTGTTATGGGTTTAAGAAATTCATTTATTTATGGGTTTAAGCAAGCTTCCAGTCAATGGTATCATAAATTTCATCAAACAATTATCTAGTTTGATTTTGAGGTAAATATAGTTGATAGTTATGTATACCACAAGTTCGATGGCAATAAGTATATATTTTTTGGTATTGTATATAGAAGACATACTAATTTCCTACAATGATATATGCTTTTTAAAATGAAATTTTAAAATGAAAGATTTTGGAGATGTCTTTTTATTTATTTATTAAGGATACAGATACACTGAGATCATTCTCAAAGTATTTTTGAATTATTACAAAAGAGTTATATGGAAAATATTCTTAAAAGATTTAAGATGCAGGATCGTAAATCAGGTGATATCTTTGTTACTAAGTGAGACACATTTAGTCTCAATAAATGCCCCCAAAAATAAATTTAAAGAAAAGGAAATACATAAAATTTCCTATGCTTCAGCAGTTGAGAATGTATACTTAGGATTGCACACATTTGGATATGGTATTCATTGTTTGAATGGTAGATATATATTTAAGTAACTTTGGGATGGATGTTTGAAAAGCAGCAAACTGGATTATTTTGGTATTTATAGAGAACTAATGATTATGTGATCACATTTAGAAAAATCAGAACAATTGGAGATCGTGTATATTCTGATTTTGATCATAAAATATGACTGCGAAATTTTGTCACTGACTGCGTATTTTGGATGGAATTGAATTACCACTTAGATTATTATGTGACAATAACAGTCTTGTATTCCAACAGGAGTTAGATGATGCCAAAGTTTATATACATTAAGTTCCTAATTGTTAAGGAAAGAATTCAAAATGTTCACGTTTCTAAAAAACATATTAGGACAAACTCTATAAGTACGGATCCACTTACTAAGAGCTATTATCTAAAGTCTTTCGTGAATATATTGTTCATATGGGTGTTGCATTTTTCGATGATATGCCAGTTTAGTGGGAGTTTGTATTCTGATGCTATCTATTTTAGACACATAATTTTATTTATAGATATTCAGTTCAGATTCAATTTGATTAAAGTTTTGGTTTGATTTCATTAAAGAATAAAGTATGACCAGGTAGAAATAGACATGTTCGGATGACAATACATGTAATTTTCATATTACACATCCATACTTGATCTATATCATTTGATTGTGTTGATATACTTGACAATTGAGAATTTAATTATGATATTTGTAATGAAGACCGCTTTGATCCTATATTGACATAATTAATGGATGAGATTGTTCGAATATGCTTTCAATTACGATAGCAAAAATTTTAAGATCATAAAATTATGCGCATTTTTTTTTTTTTGATGATTCAGGAACCCGCAGTCGCTACTAACGGAGCCCGACCACTCTTAGAGCGGGGCCCGACCATCAGTGCGCACTGGGTAAACCTGAGGCCTGATGCAATACCCGCAAACCACACACCAGGCGGGTAAATCTCCCCCAAGGGGAAGGCGGATGTCTCAAGTGTGGGTTGAACCCTTGTTGAAGGAATACCCAGTTTCCTAGGCGGGCCCCCTTTTGCCAACTTGGCCACACACTCTTGACAAATTATGCGCATTTATAAGGTAACATATGTGATCCAAGTGAAAAATTATTTGAAAAAATATTAATTTATTATGTGGGCTGATATATATAATTAATCGTATATAAAGATTATCTTAAAGTTAAATACAAAAATAAAGTGATGTAAAGAGATCGGATTCCTTTAGAATTATATTTCATGATGGACAAAATACTTATGGATATATGGTTATGGTTTCCAATTTATATGTGACTTCTCATTATTCGTGTCATCTCATCAACACAAGAATACAATAAAAAACATATTGAAAAGGAAGATCCAAAACCCACAATCAAGAATCAAAATCAAGAGTCAAGAAGGAAGATTGAAGCAATTAAATTGAAGAATGAGACAATCAAGATTAAAAGCAAGAAGATAAACCAAGAGGGAATTGCAAGTTGATCTTCAAGATTAAAGATCCAAATAAAAAAATTAAGGTATGTTCTGCATTTAATAGTTATCTTGTTGATTTGACATGAAGAATTTTTGTAATAAAGGAATTTAAGTTATCAAGTTCTAAAGTTTATAGTTTTAAAGTTTCATAAAATATTCAACAATGTCGTCTTAAAACAAGATAAATCTGCTAGCATCCAGTGACTTTCAAGATAGACATTATTCTTCCAGATAAAGACTCCCAAGGGTTTACTCCGAGTCTGAATCAACAGATACATATGATTTTGGAATTATAGAAAGCTGTTGGTGAGGAAATGAAAAGGGACCCTCTGAACTTTCCCAACTGGTCTTCCCCGATTTACTGTCATTTGTACCAGGAAGCAAAGAAGCTGCCAAAAACACAAGAAAAAAATAAATCAATAATAAAGAGGTTATTCTGATAATATTTTAACGAATGTGATACACGCCCGCATAAAGAGGTCCTAGTTTAGAGGGTTGAGAACTTCCTCCCAAGGGTTTGTCGGGCACAAGACCTTGGCCTCCGGAGAACTTCTTAAATTTGAATCAGTCATCGACTTCCTCAAAATAGATGGTGCCTGACCTGTCGCAATTTGACTATTGCTGTGACAATGCAATTTTCAAATTGACGCTTCCTCTGCCTGAGGCGACCAAAATAAGTTGTCATGTGGCTAAGCTTTAACCATTGAGGTTGGTCGGTCAGGATGCTCATCTGACCAAAGTAAAAATGTTGGCATGACACTGATAGCTGAGGCTCGTACCAACTGTTACCTCCAGCTGAGATGGTCATCCACATGGCACCGTTGCACATACAACCCAAATCACCCCAGAACACCGAACTGCCATCCACGCAGAAGGTATAAAATACTAGTTTAGCTTGGAACAATCACCTTGAGGTCAGCAGTTAAGCACTGACAAGCTAAAGACCTTGGATGAGGTAAGAAGTTGGAAGTCTAATGGAGCATCACATAGTGGTAAGACACAGGTACTAGAGCCCAGTTTGACCTAAAACCCAACCCAACATATAATGACTGTCTATACCGACCTAAAAGAAAGCTGGGTATGGCATGCTTGGGAATTCAAGCATTGGTAGTCTACCTACCCAAAGTGCAATGATCGTGAATCCAGGACATGGTCGTCTAACTAAAACTGCAGGACAGTTCCCAACTCCTATAAAGACCTCCGAAGCATCACTCCAAGTCATTTATTTCGGGATTGGTTTCTAGTCAGCCACCTAATTGGCTAATCCTATCTCCCATGCCTGGGCTCACAGACAGGTGTTTGTTTTCTATGATTTCTTGCAATTATCCGGTTCATGCTGTTGACCTGAGATGCTCAGCAGATTCTGATGTCAAAACACACGGGTGCAACACACAGAGAGAAAGAGAGAGATTGAAACTAATATAGCATCACATACCAGTGTCTGCTGATGAATTCAAAGCACCATTCTTGGAGTGTGATTGCTGACTGGATTTTAAAACATTTGCAGCAGCAGTCTCACCATGACCACCTCGTCCACCACCCCCAAGCCTCAGAGGAATCCAATACTCAGTACGAATACGATTTGAAACATCTGGATGGTCTCTCAACTCAGCCTGCGCCAATGACTCAGCTGGCCTTGTGGGGAGAAGCATTTGCAGTGAAGGATCATCACCGCTAAATGCTAAGGGATTATCAGCTAAGCCATCATTCATTTTACAGCATTGAACAGAAGACTTGGGAACAACTGCAGCAGATCCCATAGCACTCTCTGCAGTCAACGAGTAGCCACTAATAGACTTCGGACAATTAATAAATCCATACTGCATATTGTTCAATGCATCATAAGCATCTGCATCTGAATCAAATAACTGAAAACCAGGGCCTCCCTGACTACCAGAAGGCAAAGACCAAGTATGCATTCCAAAATCATCATCATCATTAGAACTGAAAACCCCAAAGCATGAACTTCCACCATTACCAAGAGCAGGATTTCCATGACAAGAATTAGGAATTCCATGCTGAGCAAATGGAAGAGAGACTCCACCAGTGTCTGCCCAATTATTCTTGTAGACATCTCGAGAAGTCTTTGGTGGTTCATTTTCTTCTTCTGAATCGCTGAGGACAATGAGTTCAGCATCCAAAAATGCTGAAGATGAACTTGGGTCACAAAATCCATATGTTGGATCAACATTCACAGAAAGAGAGTCAAGCTCAATACCATTGTTTGTTGAAAATTTAAAGTTTGCCCCACCATCCTGGATAACACTAGCATCTTCACCATCTCTGCCACTGCCAGTGGCACTACTGTTCATAGGAATAATATTCTGACCATTGTCCCCGAAATTTTCTGGTAATCTATTTGCAGATAGCATACTCTGGGTATCATCAGGTTTGTTGAATTCCCAGCAACCATTTTGGTTTTTCTTCATTCCCAGTTTCAGACCAGCACGACTGTCAGAAAAGCCTTCCCGTTTGATTAGTTGTAGTTCTGAATTAAATTTTGATTCTCCATCGACAGAGGCACAGATAGTTCCATCAGGTAAGTGCCATAGTCCAAGATCCCCAAGACCCCTATGATTGCCTTCTGCCTTCGCACGCCAAGAGCCATCAGCCTTTACTTCAATCTCTGCCATATCATCTTCACAATTCCGCATCTGCAAAACATAATACACAAGTGGAATAAATGAACACAAAAAATAATAAATTAGGCCGATGCCAAATCATAGTACAGACAATACCTTAGACGTGATCCGATTGATAAATGGATCTATGATAATTTTCTCCAAAGAGTAGTTCTTGAGACAAATAGGGCATTGCCACTGCATCCAGGTAAAACAATCAAAACATGGCCAAGAGAATGCCAAAACATATAATCAAGTATTATATTTACTTGCCTTCCTACATCGCTGGTTCATTTCCACAAAAACTTCAAGATCGAAACAGCCCATGTGAACACAAGGCTTAAATCTTCCAGCAACCTTAATTCTTAAGCCACTCATCTAAAGCATTCATGCATAGAATAAAATACAAATCAGGTTCCAAGAAATGAACATGACTGTGCACATTCAGCACTCATGCATTAAGCAGAAATTCCTATCCTTAAAGAATGCCTTACATGAAACAATTACATCCACTCTGTTCCATCTACAAAATTTAAACGGAGAGAGTATTTTGGTGTGAAGAGACATAATCAGTCAGTTGGGTGAATACATTGAAGAATTCAGTGAGTTTTTGTCTTTGCAGCTATTGATAGTAATAAAAGATAAGCAGGCGAACTTTGAGTTGAACTGCCAGTTTCTTACTCAAAATTCAAGATTCCAAAATTTTCATGGAAGAATTTTGTATTTAAGCACAACCAGCACCGAAGAATTACAAGTGACATTAACATTCTGGATTAAATTATATAGACATACTTTACTACAATATTGATGCCCATATTTCAAAATTATATAGACATACTTTACCACAATATTGATACCCATATTTCAACAGTGAGTAACTATTGAAATCTTTACTATTCTTTTATAGTCTTCTGAGAAGCTACTAGAGATTAGACAGTGACATTTTCCTAGATAAAATAAGTTTTTTCTCAATGACTAGAATTATTTTCTTTAGAAATACAGTAGCCTGCTTGTTGAATTCATGAGATAATTAGGGGACAAGTTTGGGAATTATTTATTTCCATAGTTAGAATATTGATTGATTATTGTAATCTTTAGACATGGTAGGAAATTTTCATTTTCCTTTTATTCTTCCCTTGTACTATAAAAGGGACCATGTATTACAATCAATAAGAAAACATACTTTTTTTCTCTACATGGTATCAGAACCTCAGCTCGTTTTCTAACGGAGCAAAATAATAACAGAGGCCATTGGCAATAGAAGAGGCTCTACAACCTCTAACTCTTTCAACGGCGAATCAGAAATTGCTTTTGCCATAGGTTCGGGAGAAAATTCATCATTCCAATTAACGGTTGAAAATTTGAATGGGAATAATTTTCGAGAATGGGCTCAATCGATCAAGTTAATTATTGATGAAAAAGGGAAATTAGGTTACTTCACTGGGGTGACAATGAAGCCGGCCTCAACTAACACCGTTCTTAAAAAATGGAAGTCGAAAAATTCCATGTTGATTGCCTAGCTGGTAAACTCTATGAAGCCCACCATCAAGAAGACTTATTTGTTCCTGCCTATTGCGAAAGATGTATGTGATGCAGTCAAAGAGACACTTAGACTCTTAAGAACTCATTCCAAATTTTAGAACTCAAAACCAAACTCTGGCAAACCAAGCAGGGTGATTGAGATGTTACAAAATACTACCTGGAGATGATGGCATTGTGGCAAGAACTCGACTTGAGTACTGAAGAAACATGGGATTGCGCAGGCGATATCACTCGATTCAAGAAAAGGCCGGAAAACAAAAAAGGTTTTGAATTTTTGGCAGGGCTAAATCGCGACCTAGACGACGTTAGGGGACATATTCTTGGCCGGAAACCCTTATCGTCGACGAGGGAAGTGTTTGCAAAGGTCAGGCGCGAAGAAAGCTAGAGGAAAATCATGCTGGAGATGATCGGAGGAGCATCGAGCACGACTGGCTCGAGTGCGCCTGGGGCTAACTCTTCGGCTTTGTTATTAAAAGTGTTAAGATTTAATCAATAATACTCGGTGCCTCTCAATGAGAGGTTCTCTTTATTATATAGAATTGGAATACAACTAAATATGGAAAGCAATAAATCTAAATATGACTAAATATTCAATAATAATAACCTACTAAATATAAAGATATTTCCTTATTCTATTTAACGGTGGTGGTTTTTTATTTTAATAATTTCTATCTCAAAATACATGAAGTAGTACTTATATTAAAGCCATTATCCACTAGAGTTCGGTGTACTTGGACTCCGGCAATGGGCATAGTGATGACCAAGGCATCACATTGATCTTGCAGAACTCCTTGAGAATCCCCTTCAGATTGCATCTCACTTAAGGAAAATTTAAAGCTAATCTTAATAGAATTATGTAAAAGGGATTATTCAAATCTCTGATTCTATAACCTTAGAATCTGTTCTTCATATTCCTAATTTATCTTGCAACTTATTGTCTATAAGTTAGTTAACAAAAACCTCCAATTGCTTTGCTAAATTTCTTCCATCTCGCTCTATTTTTCAGGACCTATCATCCAGGAAGATGATTGACAGTGCTAAGGAAAGCGAATGAGTTTATTACTTTGACGAGATAGATATGAGTAAACAATGTCAAATTAAAATTTGTGATTCTGTCCCTCTTTAGAAATAGTGAAATTATGTTATGGCATTTTAGAATAGGACATCCCTACTTTCAATACTTAAAACTTGTATTTTCCTCTATTTTCTTAAATAAAAAGCCACTTGATCTCCAATGTGAAATCTGTGAACTTGCAAAACATCAACGTAAACCATTTCCAAAATTCATATTCAAACCATAGAAATCATTCTCTATGATTTATAGCGATGTATGGGGCTCCTCACGAGTTCCAAATCACACTCACTCGAATTTGTTGGGTTTACCTACAAAAAGATAAATTTGAAGTTTGAGGCACGTTTGTCAACTTCCATTCCATGATTCAAATGCAGTTTCAAAACCATATTCAAATCTTACACACTACAATGGCACAGAGTACATCAATAACATCTTAAGAGACTTTCTCCAAACACATGGTATAGTTCATCAAAGCTCCTGCGGTGACACTCGAACGAAAAAATAGACACATACTAGAAATCACTTGTGCTTAATGTTCACTACTAACATGCTTAAAATGTTCTAGGGGGACACTATCCTTACATCCATTTATCTCATCAGCCGAATGCCTAGTCAGGCCCTAAACTTTAAAACTCCTCCAAAAATTCCAGAAATATATTCCTACTTGTCATCTTAGCTCCAATCCTTACGAGTATTTGGATGTACCGCTTTCGTCCATGTCCACCCCTATCAAAGAAACAAACTTGATCCCCAAGTGATTAAATGTGTCCTCATTGGATACTCTCTACACAAAAGGATACAAATGCTACGATCCCTCCACAAAGAGGACATTTGTAAGTCTTGATGTCAATTTCTTCGAAAATAATTTGTACTTTGACAAAACCTCTCTTTAGGCTTCCTTACTTGAAGATCAGTTCTTTGACCTCAGTCTCTTCCATTCTGAACCTACTCTACCTATCTCACTATCTGATACTAATATGCCATTAACAGAAGAAAACTTGAATCTAGGAGAGACGTAGAAAAACAAATGATAAGGAGATACTAGTTTATTCAAGAAAGCTAAAATCTAAGTACACGAAGAATCTCACAACTGAAGCACCAAAAGAGTCAGAACCGATGATAGCTCCAGATCTTGAGAAGGTATCAGAGATACCTGATACTTACCCTCAGAAAACAAACAAGGTCATGTACTCGACACCTTATATCAAAATTCATGTCATATACTGCTCTATCTACAAAATTCCGCACTTTTACAGCTCATCCTGACAATACTGTTATTCCTAGAAATATTCAAGAGGCATTAGGTGACAATAATTTCATGAATGTCTTTTCTCGTGTGTATTACGTTTGATTTATAGAATATTACAATCTATATAAGGAAAGAAAATAATTCGTTATACAATGGATTTAATCCTTGATTTTTTGTGATATGATTAACCTATACATGGAAATATAATCTAATACCCCCCTCAAATTGATGTTGGGGAGTCCACAAACATCAATTTGCTCACGAGAAAGTTATAACGAAGGCGAGTCAACGACTTGGTGAAAAGAACTGTGACCTGTTGTGAAGTAGAAACATGGGGAAGAGATGACTTTGGAATCATAGGATTCACGGTTGTAATGACAGTCTACTTCAATATGTTTGGTGCGTGCATGGTACATAGGATTAGTCGCAATCTGAATAGCGTTAGTGTTGTCAACATGAAGATGTGTAGGTTGTAATTGGAAAACACCAAGTTCTGTAAGAAGACCACGCAACCACACAACCTCAGAACATGCAGCGGACATGGCACCGTATTTAGCCTCAGTGGATGAGTTAGAAACGTAATCCTGTTTCTTACATTTCCAAGAAATGAGAGCATCACTTGGAAAGATACGCCACCTAGTAGTAGATCGACGAGAATCAGGGCAATCGATCGAGTCAGCATCACTATAAGTTGTGAGCTCAAGGGGTGTCCCACGAGGGAAGAACATACCACAATGAGGAGTCCCAATAAGATACCGAATAATGCGTCGGACAGCCACGAAATGGAGATAATGAGAGGCGTCCATAAATTTGCTAACAGTATGAACTACGAAGAAAATATCCAGACGAGTGATAGTGAGATAGATTAGACCCCCACCAATTTTCGATACATAGTAGGGTTTGAAAGAATATCGCTTTCGTCCTTTCGATATTCAACATTGAGCTCCAACGGAGTATCAACAGATGAGGCGTCAGATAGATCAGCCAACCAAATCAAGTCTTGAATATACTTATGTTGGTTCAAGAAGATACTATGTTCTACAGTATGAACTTGCAAGCCTAGAAAGTACGTAAGATCACCGAGGTCTTTCATATGAAACATCGAGTGAAGATGTTGTTGAAGCTTCTGAATAATGGTGTGATTACAGCCAGAGATGATAATATCATCGACATATACTAACAAAAAAATGATGCCAGCAATATCGTTGCTAAGGAACAGGGATGCATCACACCGACTTTGAGTAAAAGAGAAATCCAAGAGAGTATGGCGAAATTTGTCAAACCATGCTCGAGGGGCCAATTTAAGACCATATAAAGAGCGTTTTAGCTTACACACAGAGTCAATTGAGGGAAGAGGCATGCCAAAAGGAAGTTTCATATAAATGTTTCTTTGAGATCTCCGTGTAAGAACGCGTTCTTAACATTAATTTGATGTAAAGACCAAGACTAGAAAGCAGTAAGAGATAACAATAGGCGAACAGTGGTCATCTTAGCCACGAGATAAAATGTCTCATCATAGTCGATTCTATACTATTGACGATTACCCTAGGCAACCAACTGTGCCTTATAGCGCTAAAGAGAACCATCGGAACGAAGTATGATTGAATATATCCATTTACTCCCAACAGGATTCACAGTTGGGGGACACGGCACAACATCCCAGGTGTGATTTGCCTTAAGAGCCTCAAGTTCTGCATTTTTCGCCTATTGCCAGCACTTATGTTTCATAGCCTATCTATAGGATAAAATCGAGTTAAGAGTAGCAGACATAGAGCTATGGGAGGAAAAATCATACCTATTCGGAGGTCAAGAAATACGAGAAGTGTGACGGAGGGTGACAGGAGGTAGGCGATCATCCGTTGAAGGATCTGTTGTCATAGGTCGAGGATTGGGAGGGCTTAGGGAGACAATCATCTGTGGAGGGGGCTCTGGTGCAGCATGCCTGCAAGTGTATACTAGACCCTTCTTGTATCGAGAGGAATCTGTGGAGAAATCGGGTAAGATAGAGAACATAGGTGGAGAAACAACAATTTTTGAAGTGAAGAACAATTGTTTTTCAAAGAAAACAACATTAAGAGAAATCCTAACGCGCTGTGTCGTAGGATCATAACATATATATCCCTTTTGAGTCCTACTATATCCCATAAAAGCATACCTAACTGCTTGAGGTGTGAGTTTTGTCATTTCATTTGGTAGTAAATGGACAAATACAGCCAAAAGGACGGAGATGAGAATATGTTGGAGGATGTCCAAGAGCTTATAAAACGAAGAAACATTGCCTAGAGTGGGAGATGGTAATTGATTTACGAGGTGAATAACGGTAGACAAGGCTTCACACCAAAATCGATAGGGGACAGAAGACTCAATCAAAAGAGCTCTAATCATGTCAAGAAGGTGACAATTTTTGCGTTTTTCCACCCCATTTTATTGAGGAGTAGAAGAACAAGATCGCTGAGAAATAATACTTTTGGTCTATAAGAAAGATTGAAACTCATGAGACATATATTCTCCTCCCGAATCAAATCGGTAGACTTTGATTGAGGAGATAGATTGGTTGTTGATAAGAGCAAGAAAAGCCTGAAAGGCGGAAAAACCTCACTCTTTGCACGGAGAAAATAAACCCATGTGAATCGACTATAGTCATCAATAGACGTAACAAAATATTTATACTGAACATGAGATACCATGGGTGCAATACCCCATACATCACTATAAATAACGTAAAAAATAGGTGAAGCATGAGAACCACGAGAAGGGAATGGTAAAACCTTACTTTTAGCAAGTTTACATGTAACACAATCAAGCGAGATAGATGAAACCGAAGCAGAATTTTTATTACCAAGTAAACCAGAGTTTAACAAATGTAACACATTAGGATTGGGATGTCCCAGTTTCTTATGTCAATCAAAAATATTAAAAGTAGCAAAATTACAAACGATAGGAAAAGACCAAACATGCTTTGGTGAAATAGGAAAGAGACGTCCCTCTTTAGACCCCTCTATGATCGTCCTCTCGGACACCTGATCATGTACATGACAACTAGAAGAAAAAAAAGATACGGTACAATTGTTATCAATAAGCTGACCAACAGATATAAGATTAGTTGATAAACTAGAATAAACTAAAATATTAGACAAATCAAGTGATATACCACCCACAGCCGAGATAGAAAGTGTTACCATCATAAGTGTTTATATGAAGAGATCCAGCGTATGGTCTAAGGTTACCGAGCAATCGAGGGTCATTAGTCATATGGTTAGAGGCACCCAAGTATAATAACCAACCAGAAAGAGCAATTGATGGCTCAAGAGTGACGGAGTTTTGTGAGTACCGGGAGAGCCTGGAACTTGAGTGGAAGTAGTTGGTGTAGCATAACTAGAGGCCAAGTTGGCAGCTGCACCATAACCTACTCCAATCTTGCGTGGAGGACAAATAGGGCATTCTTTTATGACATGTCCAAGCTTTTTGCAATAATTACATACCTTTTTGAGGGCACTGAAGAGCCATGTGACTAAAACCCTTACAACAGAAACATTGAACACTAGACATATCTCGAGATCTGAATTTCCCTTGAGCAGCATATGCAACAGGAAATGGTGTTACTTGATTCTGCTATTGTTCCAAAGAGGCATGAGTGATAAGTCCTTGTTCCTCCCTCAGTAATGAACCAAAATAATCATCCAACGTCGAAGGAGATTCGTAATTCATAAGACTAGATCGGATAAATTCAAATTCAGTTCTCAATTTTATGAGAAATTGATCTCGTTTGGTAACTTCATGCACATGTACTGCCTTCCACCCATCAGGTGAAATCGAAGCATAGATGATATCTGTGTACTCAGTCTAGAGATTTGATAAAAATCAGAATAAAATTCTTCAATGGTGCGAGAATCCTGAGAGAATTGTGCCAATTCGAACTCCAATTGAAGTCATCGAGCATTGTTACTTTGAGTGTAGACTTTCCTTAAATATTCCCACATAACATGACTTGATTTGTAAGGCCTAAGATTAAGAACAATTTGAGCATCAACGATCCAATTATCCATTTCATAATTCGAGAATCTTTGGTTTTTCAGTCAAGATATTTTTCCTTATCCTTTTCTTGATCCGGAGGTGGAATGCTTCCATCAATATGTCCCCACAGATCCCCTTTCCCTTCAACCAATATCTGAAAGTGAAATGTCCATGAAGAATAGTTCTTTCCGGTAAAGTAAATGCAAATAGAATCATCTTTCTCAATTGACATGATTAATCGGACCCGTAAACCCAAACTCAAAGAAATACCAATTAAACTAAAGTCCAACAAGATAGCAATAGCCCAATAACCCAATGGCCCCAAAAAACCTAATATTACTTTATCAAATCCAACAAGCCCAAGCCCAAACACAATCCAATCAAACATGTGTAGCTAAATAAATATGACGAGACCACTGAAGATGAACAAATAACTAGAACTCATAGACACGATTGGGAAATTGACAATGCATAAAGGTAACCCTAGGCGACGGTGAAGAAGGAACTCCAAACAGCGAGATAAGACTTCTCTAACAAAGACCCAAGGCTAGACGTAAAAAAATTGGAATTCAAGCATAGGTGACGACGAAACTTCAGATGACGCCAAAAAAGGAAAGGAGAAGGTGACCATGGAGATACCGATTACGCTGAACTAAGAGGTGACTACACACGAAGCTGTCGGAAACACGAAGCCCAACTGTAGGTGGTGCCAAAATGTGAGCGTCGTCTACTGATTACGAAGAACTCAGAATGAAGCACGCTCGAGTAAGTCAATTTTGAGGCTCTGATACCATGATAATAATTTGCTGAATGTCTTTTCTCATGTGTATTACATTTGATTTATAGAATATTACAAGGTATAAAAGGAAAGAGAATAATTCGCAATACAATGTAATTAATCCCTGATTTTTTGTGACATGATTAACCTATACATGAAAATATACTCCAATATTACGAATTCCAGAATGGAGAGAGACAGTGTTGGAAGAAATGCGTGCATTGAAGAAAAATGAAACTTGAAAAGTGATGGAATTACCTTAAGGAAAGAAACCAATGGGATATAAATGGGTCTTCAGCTTGAAATACACAGCAGAAGGGAAAATAGATGGTATAAAGCTTGATTGGTTGCAAAATGATACACACAAACCTATGGTATTGACTACACAGAAACATTTGCAACAATGGCAAAGTTGAATACAATTTGAGTTCTTTTGTCAATAACAACAAATTTTGACTAGTCACTTCAGCAACTAGACATTAAAAATGTATTCTTGAATGGGGAATTGGAGGAAGAAGTGTTCATGACATTACCACCAGGTTTTTGCAAAGAGGAGGAAAAAAGTCGAGTATGCAAGCTAAAGAAGTCATTATATAGACTAAAATAGTCACCAAGAGCATGACTCGATAGATTTGCAAAAGTATTGAAAGGTTAAGGATATCGTTAAGGATAGTCACATCACAATATGTTTCTTTGACAATTTGAAGACGGTACTAAAACTATTCTAATCGTATATGTTGATGATATTGTTCTAACGGAAGACAATATAGTAGAAATGGAAAGATTAAAAGAGAGTCTTGCCAATGAATTTGAAGTAAAGGATTTGGGATCAATGCGATATTTCCTGAGAATGGAAGTTGCTAGATAAAAATGAGGCATCAGTGTATCACAACGAAAATATGATCTCGATCTTTTAATCGAAACTGGCATGCTAGGATGTAAACCAAGTGATACACTCGTAGATATGGAAAGGAAAACTGATGATGAAGGAAACCCTGCAGAAACAAACAGATATCAAAAGTTGGTTAGAAAGCTCATATATTTGTCACACACTAGGCCTAACATAGCATTTGCTATTAGTTTGGTAAGTCAACACATGCATTCTTCAAAGGAAAGTCACCTAAAAGTTGTCTATAAGATACTCAGGTATCTCAAGGGCTCATCGAGAAATGGACTATTCTTCAAAAAGGGAGAAATGAAAGAAGTTGAAGTCTTCACAGACGCGTATTGAGCAAGATCAACAGACGATAAGAGATCCACTACAGGTTACTATACCTTTGTGTTGGAAAACCTGGCAACTTGGAGAAGCAAAAAAAACAAAATGTAGTAGCCAGTAGTGTAGAAGCTAAATTCAGAGCTGTTGCATTGGGAATATGTGAAGGGCTATGGTTGAAGAAATTCCTAGAAGAATTACATGTCACAATAAAGCCTCCAATCAAACTTTATTGTGACAATAAAACAACAATCAACATTTCTCTTAATCCAATTTCGCCGATCGAACTTGAAATAATCGACAAAGAGTGGAGGTAATTTCTCAATTGTATTCATCAATCTCTTAGGTATATATATACAAGCTACCAAATCTATGTTAGGAAAGAAAACTAATTAAATAAGAAAATATAATTACTTCCTAGAATAAAATATATTCTATAACACTCCCCCTCAAGTTGGAGCATAGATGTTTATCATGCCCAACTTATTACAAAGATAATTAATCCGAACCCCATTTAGAGCCTTTGTGAAGATATCTCCCAATTGTTCTCCTGTTTTCACATACCCTGTAGAAATCAAACCTTGTTGGATATTCTCACGAACAAAATGACAATCAATCTCAATGTGTTTCGTTTGTTCATGAAAGACTGGGTTAGATGCAATATGAAGAGCAGCTTGATTATCACACCATAACTTAGCCGGTATTGAAATCTTGAGGCCCACTTCAGTGAGAAGCTGATGTATCCACATTATTTCACATACAGATTTAGCCATAGCCCTATACTCTGATTCTGCACTCGAACGTGAAACCACATTCTGCTTCTTACTTTTCCATGAAACCAAATTTCCTCCAACAAATACACAATAGCCGGAAGTAGATCTTCGATCTTCCTTGGATCCTGCCCAGTCAGCATCTGAAAAACTCTCAATCCTAGTATGACCATGATTGTTATACAAAATTCCTCTCCCAGGCGCTCCTTTTAAGTAGCATAAAATCTGTTCTACAGCTCTCCAATGATCGACAGTTGGGGAAGACATATACTGACTTACAACACTAACTGAATAGGCAATATCTGGACGAGTTACAATAAGATAATTCAGCTTCCCAACCAATTTTCTATCTCTCTCAGGATCTTCAAACAAATCACCATCATTTGTAAGCTGCAAATTAGGAATCATTGGAGTGCTACACGGTTTAGCTCCCAATTTTCCTGTTTCAGTCAACAGGTCAAGCACGTACTTTCTTTGCGATAAGAGGATCCCTTTCTTACTTCTCATCACCTCAACACCCAAGAAATACTTTAGTGTCCCTAGATCCTTTGTGTGAAACTGACTGTGAAGGAAAGATTTTAGAGATGAAATACCATCAGAATCACTTTCAGTAATAACGATGTCATCAACATAGACAACTAATAGGATGAGACCAGCTGCAGACTGCTTATAGAAGACTGAGTGATCGGACTTACTCTTCGTCATGCCAAACTTTTCAATAGCTTGACTAAACTTGCTAAACCAGGCCCGAGGACTTTGTTTCAAGCCATACAAGGATTTACGAAGGTGACAAACCTTCCCATACTCCCCTTGAGCAACAAAACCAGGTGGTTACTCCATATAAACTTCCTCCTGAAGATCACCATGAAGGAATGCATTCTTAATGTCTAATTGATGCAGAGGCCAATCATATGTGGCTGCCATAGAAATAAATAACCTGACAGAAGTAAGTTTGACAACGGGAGAAAAGGTGTCAGAGTAATCAACACCGTATGTTTGAGCAAACCCCTTTGCAACAAGTCGAGCTTTTAATCTAGCAACGGTCCCATCAGGTTTGACTTTAACTGTAAACACCCATTTACAACCAATAGCCTTTGTACCTGCAGGCAAGTGTACCAAGGCCCAAGTACCATTGTCATCTAAAGCATTCATCTCCTCAATCATAGCAGTACGCCATCTAGGATGAGATAAAGGATCATGAACAGTCTTAGGAATAGAGACAAAATCAAAAGATGCAACAAAAGAATAAGAGGATGACGATAAATGGTTATATGACACAAAAGAGGATACTGGATAAGTACATTGGCGTTTACCTTTGCGAAGGACAATAGGAAGATCATCACTAGAATCAGGAACTAGATCTAATGACGAAGAAATCGGTGCAGGACATGAAGCAGGAAGTATAGGAGTCGGGATCGGATCAGGAGGTTGTTGGCGACGGGAATAAACCTGTTGTATAGGAGGCTTACCAGGAGCAGAGGAAGGGAGATCAGGACTCGGCGATGTAAGAGTATAAATCAATAAGTCATTATCCTCCCACGGACAAATAGAACCTGACGATGAAGCAAACTGTGTGCGCTCTAGAAATATAACATCAGCTGACACAAGGTACCGGTTAAGATCGGGACAGTAACATCGATACCCTTTTTGCACACGAGAATAGCTAAGAAAGATACACTTTAGAGATTTGGGATCAAGTTTTGTAACATGAGGTCTAACGTCCCGAACAAAGCAAGTACAACCAAATATCCTAGGTGCAATAGGAAATAATGACTTATTAGGAAAAAGGACATGAAATGGAGTCTCACCAGACAGAACGGAGGAAGGCATACGGTTAATCAAAAAGCAAGCTGTAGAAACGGCATCGGCCAAAAAATATTTAGGGACTTTCATTTGAAATAACAAAGCTCTGGCAGTTTCAAGGAGATGCCTATTCTTTCTTTCAGCAACGCCATTTTGAGATGGTGTATCCACACAAGAAGTTTGATGAATAATGCCATGTTGAACGATATAGTTTTGGAAGTGTGCTGACAGATATTCCTTAGCATTATCACTTCTCAAAATTTGGACAGACATATTAAATTGAGTTTTGAGTTCAGCACAAAAAGCGGTAAAATGAGAGAACAATTCTGAACGAGTTTTCATTAAAAATAACCATGTCATTCGAGAATAATCGTCAACAAATGTAACAAAATATTTAAACCCAGCTTTCGACACAACTGGACAAGGACCCCAAACATCGGAGTGAACTAACTCAAAAGGAGCACCAGCTCGTTTATTGACTCTAGGACTAGAACTTAAACGATGATGTTTGGCAAACTGACAAGACTCACAATCTAATGAAGACAGACTCGAAAACTGAGGATAAAGTTTTTTTAACATAGGCAACGAAAGGTGACCGAACCGACAATGTGCTTCAAAGGGGGTCACAACTCCAGATCAAGCAACAGACTTTAGTATTTGTGTATCAAGGATGTAGAGGCCTCCAGACTTATGTCCTTTACCAATAATCTTCTTCGTCATAAGATCCTGAAATAAACAAAAATTAGGATAGAATGAGACACAACAATTAAGAGAACGAGTAAGTTTACTGACGGAGACTAAGTTAAAAGACAAGTTAGGTAAACTTAAAACGGATTGCAAAGGAATTGAGGGGGTTGGAATAATTGTGCCGGACCCCAGAACATGAGATGTAGTCCCATCTGCTAAAGTAACTTCAGAACTAGAAGCATGTGACTGGAAAGAAGAAAATAGACTGGAGTTACCTGTCATGTGATCTGTGGCACCAGAATCAATGACCCATTTGGAAGATGAGGAAGTAAGACATGTGTTCATTTTACCTGAATCAGTGATGGCAGTAATAGGAGTAGATGAAGACTTTAGAGATTCCTGATATTGTGAGAACTTGGCATACTCATCTGCAGGTATTAGAACGGACTCAGACGCATCATTAGTATAGGCAATATGGGCTGACTGGTTCAATTGATTCCTGCGTTGCAACTTTCTACCGTCTTTCTTCAAATGGCCTGGCTTACGACAATATTAACACACAGCACCTCCCGAATCCTGTCCTCGAGTACCGAAGTTTCGATCATAGTTACTTGAGTTTTTCCCTTTATTGCCACTTCTCAATAACTGTCTCCCGGATTCAACGGTGCGGCTGACAAGAGCACTATTAGGTTGAGCAGACGCTGAAGTTTCTGTGCGGAGTACCCTACTAAAAACTTCTTCCAAAGAGGATATCTCAGAACTAGAAAGAATTTGAGATTTAGCAGTCTCAAACTCAGAAGGAAGACCAGCCAAGAAACTCATAACCGCCATCTTTTCTCTCTGAGCTTGCTGAACTTTGACATCAGTACTGACCGGAAGTAGCATATTAAGTTCCTCATGAGTTTTCTTAAAATTCATGAAGTAGTCAGTTAGGGATCTGTCACCCTTTTCTGCACGATAAAAAGCTTGACACACCTCATAAGTGTGTCTGATATTTCCCTTGCCAGAGTATACAAATTCCAAATACTTCATCAATTCTTTCACAAATTCACAGTGATTTATCAAACCAACCACCTCACTATCAATAGAGTTACGTATTTGCAAAAATAGACGAGCATCATCTCTTAGCCATGAGGCTTTCGAGTCATCACTAGGTGGTTCATCAGTCAAGTGATTATCCATAGCAATACTTCGCAAATAAAGTCTAACAGTCTTACTCCAATCTAAATAATTAGATCTATTAAGTTTATGTTCTGTAATTTTTGACATAATAGGGACCAAATCGGATATAGTTGATTTCTTGTCCTCCATAATAGATATCAACCACGTGCTCAGCCAAAAAAAAAAAAATTACAATAACGTAAAAAATCCTTAAAGGCCGAACCTGTCCCAAACTTGTGAAGGTCGAGAAAACTCAGAATCTTCAACCAAAGAACTTACTCGAGACTCCAACCAAAGAACCAGAGACCTGCAATTCTTATTTACTCGAGACTCCAGCAACACACGACTCCAAACCAAAGAACTTACTCGAGACTCCAACCAAAGAACCAGAGACCTGCAATTCTATTTACTCGAGACTCCAAACCACGCACCATCCAACTTCCCAAGTAACTGGTTCTGTCAACCCACTCCTGGCTGAAAACGAGAGACCCAAACGCACTGAAAATCAGTGCTGGACGGCGATGAGGGCTGAACGACGCCGGGCGGAGGTTGAACGGCGACGGGCGACTCCCCCGGTGCAGGCGGCGCGAGCTGGGCTTGCTGGAAAAAGAAGCGGAACCCTAACGACACTGAAAATCTGGGCTGGACGATGAGCGAAGGCTAGACGGCGACGGGCGACCTTCCTGGTGCAGTCGGCGCTGACTAGAATCACCGGAGAAGTGCAGAACCCTAGCTCGAATAGACAAACCGAACCCTAACCTTGCTGTGCTCTGATACCATGAAATAATCGACAAAGAGTGGAGGTAATTTCTCAATTGTATTCATCAATCTCTTAGGTATATATATACAAGCTACCAAATCTATGTTAGGAAAGAAAACTAATTAAATAAGAAAATATAATTACTTCCTAGAATAAAATATATTCTATAGCAGAACTAAACATGTAGAAGTTGACAGATATTTTATTAAGGAAATATTTGAAGAAGGAACTATTTACATGACACGTGTCCAACGCAAGAACAAATTGCAGTTATCTTCAACAAAGGACTAACTAGACAGAAATTCAATGATTTCATCTTCAAGTTGGATATGATAAATATTTACAATCCAACTTAAGGGGGAGTGTTAAAATCACGAGATAATTAGGGGGACAAATTTAGGAATTATTTATTTTCATAGTTAGTTAGAATATTGATTGATTATTGTAATTTTTAGATATGGTAGAAAATTTTCTTTTTCCTTTTATTCTTCCCTTCCTTGTACTATAAAAGGGATAGTGTATTGCACATAATCAATAAGAAAACATACTGTTTTCCTCTACACTGCTGATGAGATCTTTGAGATATTATTAGAAGACTGTTTATGGAAGACTTGCTTTAGAAATTAATATGAGTTATTTTACAATTATTTAGACCGATTTTCCATATTATTATTATTATTAAGTAGTTTCCATAGTTTGTTAGGAGTTTTTAGTTCAAGTGAGAGTGGTTTCTCATTGAAAAAGTTAGACTTGATTATTAAATAAAGACTATACCCTCTCTCTCTCTCTCTCTCTCTCTCTCTCTCCCTTCTTCTATTCTTCTCCCTTTTCTCTCTTCTTCTCTCCCCTTTCCCTTCTTCTACAATTCTAGTTCTTGTTTATGATCATCTGCCGTCACCTACATTTTCTTAAGGTGAATAAAACTAAAAGAATGCATAAAAGACATTCTCTGAAAAGCTTAATTTCTACTGAAATAATGGTATCCAGAATGAAAACAATAGTGTCAATTATCAAAATGAAGGGAAAAAGGAAAAGAAAAAAAGTGAGAGCAAATGAAGGTTCTCATTATCAAAAATCCTATCTCAAACCCAGGCACCAGATCTAGTTCTTGGACATACATGCATGGGGATAAATTCGGCAAGTCTGGCCAAATGATTTTCCTTGACAACAGATTTTACCTTTATGATTTGAAAGGCAAAATATTAATATCTCAAAATCCAGCATCTGTCCAAAAAGTGAAGCTGCCAATCTTATAAGTTATAAAAGCCTTGGCGAGTCATTCTGTCTGACAATTTTTAGCCTGACAATACTACAGAACTAACGAGTTTGAAAGAAATCACAGTGCACACAAAAGTAGCTATTTCGTAGAAAGAACTTTTAATTCAACACAGCAGTGGAAACTAGGAACAGGGTTCTTCCAAAAGAAAAATAATTAAAAAACATAAAATTCCAGTTTCCAGGGGTCAAACTCAAAATTAAGAGACTTTCAAGTGTCAAACGGCATTCTGTTTCAAGATTCACTGGATGTACAATCTTGAGGGTCATTTGTTGTTAGGATGTAACCGACACAGAGAAGACACAATCTTAGATGACGTTTCAGTTTCTAGTACATAAATAAAACATAAACAACAATGCTTCAGGTGCATGCCAGAGCTGGAGCCAAATGGTATAGAAGTACTTATAAATGTATTATGCAGGTTGCTTTCAACCATACAAGGCACATAACTATAGTGCTATAATTGTGGGTGATAAAAGATCATGCCATGAGAAGTGAATGTGTCCACAATGTAAACTTCTTTATTAAGGTCACCTGTAGCATATTGACATCAGAAGACTAATTGTTCAAGTATGCAAATCTAAAGCTGCTTACAGGACAACGAAGATTGACTGGAACAATGTCAGCAACCACTTCAATATCACTGTCACTATCAGCATTTTCTTTTGCAGTCCCACCACCAACACAACGGCGAACGCGAGCAACTGCATCCTCAAAACTCTCACCTTCGGTGTCTTTAGGAATCATGTTGAGAACCTGGGGATGAGATCCAAAGTACTGTTAGTCCCTCCAAAATAAAGAACAAAAACAAGCTTAGGAATGCCAAGAGACCCATAAATTTAAGTCTATCACAGATGCAAAAGAACTATAAAAAATCTTTCATCGAGAAAAAATGGATAATGTCAACAGGATCGGCAAAAGAACAAGTACCTGTCATTTCCATTACCCCAACTCTTGGTCAGCAACCCAATGTTCACAAGGAAATTCATTGCAAATATTCAACATAAAGAATTTATGGTGATTCTTATACCTGGTGCAGAGTACGCCGTTTTACCATCCTAACTCCTAAACAGAATATGCGAGCATCCCGTCCTGTTAAGGATATCTTATTAATTCCGTCTCTGGTGCATACTGTAATCTGCGAAAACAAGAAGATGTGTACTCAATAAAATGCCCAGAATTAGCGGAGGAAGTCCACTGGGATGTGAAAGTAAATTAATTAATATTTCGGCCACCCCTCAGAAAACGAAAAACAAAAATTAAAATAAAGAACCACACAACAGATAAATGAATGAGCACAAAGATAGCTCAGTTTTGAATGAAAATTTTTATGGTTATGTGACATGATGATTACTAAAACATGGGGTAAAGAAAATAAACAGAAGAAATACAGCTACTAAAGATAATAAAGGATGATTCCTAAGTTTAAAAAATGATTGTCACAAGAATCTTGTATTCATAGAGTGAAAACTTACAACAGGTCCATCATCTCGACCATTTGCTCCTAATAGTTGTGAGCCAGGTCTGTTTATTGCCTGCATCGGTACACCTGTTAAGGTCGAGCAATATGTTAAATAAGCAAACCCCAAAATGAGATGGTAAAAATTTAAGGTGAAGTGACACTAAAGCAGAGCTCCACAATCATAAGAAAGGAAAGAAGGGATATTTGAAACTTTAAACAGAAAGTCGACTTCAAGCAATTCACTGAACGAAAACAAAATGAAAATTAAGTTTACAACCATACTGAAGAGTTAAATGTTCTGGTTTGCACTCAAATAAAGTGATATGACATGATTTACGAGCAATATATAAACCAGGATACTGCAGCTAAATTTTACAGTCATCTTAGCACATGCCTCAGGAAAATAAAGAATATTCACCAATGAAACCTGATACTACTAGAAAATAGAATTAAGCTTTATACAAAAAAATACAGACCCAATAGTTATGAGTGGAACAATGTCAGAGAATATCAATACCATTGACCTGTAGGTCTGCATACTGTGGCCACTGCATACGGAATGGCACCTTGTCATTAAGAAGCATACACCAAGCCTAGTCATAATAGCACAGACATCATCATGTAATTAATAAAAGCATTTTCAACAGTATAAAAGCTATATTGTGTGCAAGTTATCACAGGGAACCAGACCAACCTGAACGTCAAATTCCTCTTTCGATAACAAGTCCATGGAAGTCCTTGTTAGTTGAAATGTTGTTTCAATGGTCTGAACAGGATTTGAGCTAGGAAAAATTGCAATTGCACACCAGATTCAGTATGAGAAACCTAACAAGACAAACAAAAAAAAGAAAAAGAAAGAAAGAAAAGGAAGTAGTACATATTTGTCATGCCCAAAAACCAGATTTTGAAACAAAGGCGATAACTAAGCCCCCGTTTGGCACTCATTAAATCTCATCAAATTAAATTAAATTTTTCTCTCCTATTTTCAACCACACAATCTTCAATAAAATAATATTACATGTAAATCGAAAACTTTTCATTCTATTACAACCTTCCATTTTCCAAAAAAACACTATTCCCCCATTATAATCAAAATTAATGGGGGCCAAACGGGGGCTAAATTTTGTTCCCATGTATTTTGATACCTTAACAACAAACAAATAAATGTAAAGTTGAAGGCTCATATAATACATCCCATAGTCTTCCAGGTGAAAAGGAGGGGATGAATTAGGTTGGGCCACATCATGTAGTCGATGGAAAAATTAAATACATGAAACAGCAGCAGCCTACTGCTATCATAAGACTAACCACAACAGTACACTATTGCAAGTGTTGATGACTAGTAGTATATCTTTACATTTAGGTTATGCAGTTGCCTCTTGCAAGTGCATAAGATTGTTACTGAAGTGATATTCTATCTATTAATAAAAACTGAAACACCTTAATGGGATTTCCCATTACCCAAATGAAACAGTAGATTTTATTACATCACGATGTTATAGTAGCAGTGCAAACAACCTTTTGCAAGTGAAATTGCATAATTTAGCAAGCCAAATCAACCCTCCCCCTATCCATTTGTCTCTTTAAAAGTCACACTAGCATAAAATTGCAGCATCCCGAGCTTTCTTGGTAATTCCATTCACTAACTAGCATTAACATCAGTGGTATTAACAATGTAAATATCCATTCAATCACTTTATTCCAAATTAAGAACAATTATCCACCCATATAAAGGAGACATCATTACTAAAAAAATATAAATTCCACATCAGTATCAGTTAGAGCAGCTGTTTGCTGATTTCAAAGGTAAAGGGCACTCATAAAAAACCTTATTGACAGACAGGCAATAGTATTCTGAACACCATATGAGCACAGAGTTAGCAATACCTAAAAACCGGGATGTACAATTCGGATATTATCGATAGAATACAAGGAAAGCACAAAATTGCTGGTTTCGGAAGCCCTAGAAGCACATAAACAAGGTGGAAGCGTGTATTCGAAAATTTTTACAACCACTTGTTCGAATAACAAAACTAGGCCTTAAGATCAATAAATCCAACAGTCAATCCTCATTGAATGTCCATAACTGGAGTAGATTGTCAAATGATTGTCTAGCCATTCTAGTTTTACATTTTCTAGCCATTCTAATTTTACATTTTCTATTTGGGTAGCATTTTTATCTAATCAAACTATAAATTTGTGATCCCATTTAACTCTCAACTTAATTCCTAATGGATTTATTAATCCAAGTCTTGAAAAATACCTTTAAAGGGACATTCGTCTTTTGATTCTGTCTTGTGAATACATGCTCAAGCATTCACAAGCCGAACTCTCCAGGCACCTATTGATGACATCAAGATATTACTTCTTGATGCTTCAATGGGTCTGAGTCATGAATCAGGGCTAACTATCCACTTAGATTAAGATTGATTTTTTTGCTGATCCAGTGAAATTTATTAATTCAATAGTCATCACACTAAATAAAATTTCAAATGGTACTGTATACTCTTCTTTAGTTGCACTGACTGGGCTAACTAGCATTTCTAAAGGGAAGTCCCTAACTATAACCAAGACAATTCATTCAACTCAAGGAAAGCGCCCAATTTTATTCACTGGTCATGGACACTAATTTGGGTTATGAATTACCTCTATTACGCAGAAATCATCTATGCTCATAATTCATAATTGCACCCATAACAAGTCCTTACTATCTGCTCAACTAGAAATAGATTATCAACATGTATTGACATTGTGGAATGCGTAAATAAATAACTTCTATTTTAGTAAATCAGAAAACATCTATACATGAGGAACATATCTCCTTTCTAGGGCACGATTCCCAACCAAAACTCCATATAGGTACTGGGTGCATGATCTACCAAAGTAAAAACATCTTGTGCGAATAGAGTAAAATGTACCCATCTGAAATAAAGTCAGCGCTCTAACAGACTAATGAGAGACATCACTGGAATCTTACATTTTAAGTTTAAATAATCCATTCTGAAATAGTCTTTGATGCAATAAGTTAATGAAATCTTCAGGTTCAATAAACACAATCTAAAACAGAATAACGGCAGTTAATCTTAAAGTTAAGAAGTTCGAATTACTGATAAATAGGCCATATACTTACCCATCTGTAGGAACATCAGTGATAGTCATCTTCACAGGATGTAAAGGATGTGCAACTGTCTCCCAGAAACTACATATGCAAAAAATAAAAAATAAAAAACCATATCAATCTTCTGGCTTCTAAAAGTTATCCAATGTAAATCTAAGCAAAGCGGGTGGAGTGCGCAATCTAAATGAACCAATACAAGAGGACAATATCTCAATTTTGAGCTATTTCATATAGATTCACCAAAATATTATTGACAACACAGTTTCACGGCTCCAACAGCAGAGAACACAAGTTAACATTCTCATCTTATTTAGTGATCAGTAATTCAAAGCAATGATGTTACTCAATAACTCTAGCTTCAAGTTTGAGAGAGAGAGAGAGAGCGAGAAATAATGATTATGAGATGAAAGTTCCAGGGAAACGAAAACCACAAGAACTAATAATGTGAGTTGAAGGCTGAAAATCATGATACAAGGAAAAGATGGTTGAACCGCAGTCAAAAATCTAAACATTTATGGTAACTCTTTTCCATTTATAAGCATGTTCAAGTATACGTCACAAGAAACTGATGCCCAAACTGCTAGTCATTTCGTCTTTCACTAGTAAAAGGAAGCGGGAACCATGAAAAGAAAACCGCAAGGCAAGACAAATTTAAAGAGAGTGCCATCCAAGTTTGTCTGATTCGTTGGTACCAAAATTTGATCATTGTGAATATGCTGAAAAAGTAGATACTTATGGCTATCGATTGGGTGTATCTTGAATGTTGGCAGTCACTTAAATCAATCGGTAAATAAGTACAGTTATTACCATAATTAATCTGCCTCCCTCCCTCCGAAAAGTAATGGTATCTATGGCATTCAATGTTTTCAAATGGCAAAACGACCGAAATAGTTTAACAAGACACAGCCTCAACCTAGGCATAACCATGACTGCAAGATACCAAGAAACAGGCACCACCCAAAAGATATCAAAAAGTAAATTGAAGGCAGAATACTGATGCAGAGGAGCAGGAAATCACAGAAGACTACGATAACTATGTCTGTCCTTTTCTGAATGGAACATAAAAGGCCAGTTTATCAAATCAGGATAATTGAAATCAACTGGAGATATTCAAGCAATACTGGTGAAGAAAAAAGCCCCATGAAGAACAATCAGCTAGTGAAGCATGAGAAAAAAAATGCATAAATGGTTCTAACAGCTAGGTTTGATGCCATGTACTGGATCCTATAATACAAACAAGGTGATAAAAAACATTAACCATGTCGCTTACGGGTCTGCACGATTCAGTCTACAAATTTCACAGTAAAAAATCTCTGGGGGATTTGGTAGAACACCATCCTTGGGTTTCTCAGGAATCACCACGCATGCTATATGCTGCCAGACATTACACCTAGGATCTTCACACTGCAACAAGGTGTACACTGTAAAAGTGATGCCATCTGCCACGAAGGCCGAAAGAAAATATTTTGTTTCATATACTTATGGAAATATAAGACTGCCTGACATGGACAAGCTGACATGATGCAATTCAAGAAATTATACGGAAATTCACTCAGTTAGAACTCCAACAGATAAAATGATAAGAGAGAAATATTAAGATCCGTCTTTAGCAAAATATTAGGAGTGACATAATAGAAAGAGAGTCTACAGAACAAACCAATCATAGGAGTGAGAAAAGGAACAACTGGGAGCAATAAGGTGCATGGCAATGAAATAGTAATTAAAAGATAAATGTACTTTGATCATCGGATCAGTTGCTAATGTGCTTCTACAGAGGCAGCGGATCTTAGCCATTTGAATAGGATCTTCAGTTTCCTCTTCGAGTTTTGCATTACTGCTATCTGAAACACCTAGTGAGTTTGTTGGTAAATCAGCTACCCCGGAAACATACATTTTCCTGAGAATATAAAAAAGGAAAGAAAGATAAAATGCATGAGATCATTTACTGAAGATTAAAGAATATTACTCCATCCCTGAAACAACAGTCAATTTATTGCATATTGCTCTACTTCTGGTCCTCAAATTCGCTTTCCACTATCGTCCCCACCTATTTATTTTATTTTATTTTCCTTCCAGTTGTTTCCTGGTTGAGATCAAAAGTATTAGTTGCAAGGACAATAGCATGGCTTCTCAACCTGGACTCTAAATGTTGGAAATCTAAATGACGAGAATAGTAACCCAGGCAATTGAACAAAATAAAATTGAAAGAAATTAACGTTCCCCTTAGGCTTAATATGTACTGATAAGATAAAAATCCCACAACGGTTAGGTATCAAAACACTAACCAACATATAAGAGCTTGAACTACTACTCTTAACAAGATTGACCTTTTAAGATGGAAACCCAAAGTCTTGAAATAGTATCAAAGTCTAACAAACTCAAATGAGCAATTCTATCCATTTAGGAGCTCAAAGAAGCCACCAGATTCCAAGATTTTTGTTTTCAAACGAACCACCATCTTGCTGAGACATGTTAAGGGTAAAAATCCCACACCGGATATATATAAAAAAATTAACCAATATATAAAGGCTTTTCATATGTTATTGCAGCAAGCAAATACGCACCTGTAATTATCATCCACTAGCTTTGCTACTAGCTCTTTCCCCGCAGCATTTTTTGTAGCATGAAGTCCTGAAACTGTGAAATGTCATATATGAATGCTTCTGCAGATACGATGCAGTGACACAGAAAAACCTCAGCAAACAGTGCACACATAAAAGCAGAAGAAGACTTTGTGACTGGAAGTCACAAACATAAATGAAGAAAGATGGTAGGTGAAGATCCCACAACCACAAACACGAGGATTTGATGAGGGATTCTATGCACATCAAAAGTGGTATGAAAATTATATTGGAGTCAAGACCTTCCACGGGCAAGTGTTCAAATCATCTGCTGTACATGCACTGATCCTTTGCGGGGAAAATATAACTGATACCTAGAATTTGCATGTGGAAATGGATGGATAATCATGCAGCCAAATTACGCCCATAAACTTGTACATTATAGGTGCCCAACCCATGCAAGGTTTACATAACCTCATATAAAATTCACAGGATAAAAAGTTACATAACTTCATATAAAATTCACAGGATAAAAAGTTACATAACTTCATATAAAATTTACAGGATAACAAGAAACCACCAGTCTGAGTGTGTCAAATCGTTTCCACTTTCCCAGACTCAGAAAGTTATGAAAGGAATAAAAACTAATGCTTCGAGCACCAACATGTGTGTTTACATTCACACACGCAAGTAGAGTGATGAAAAATCCGCCATTCCACACAAGATTTGTCATATTTTTGGAAGCCACATTCTCAAAAGGACAGCTTGCCATTTACCTTTGTCCATAGTGAGGATGGCTAATATCCGATCAACTAGGTCCTACACGAAGCCAAATTGCAGACCAATCAGAAAATATCTACTTTTATTTAAACATGAAAAAGAGCTAAAAGGGGTTACTGTTAAAGCAAACAATAAATTAGGGATGAACATATGAAATCCACCCTAATACAAAGTGCATACAGTCACAGGAATAAACATTACAACAGTTTGAGAAAAATGGAACCCCGTTCTCGGAAAACAAATAACTCTAATAAACTCAGAGCAAATACAATCGATCTTCCTCTACAACCAGGAGCTAGATATATTTCTTATAAAGGAATTGAGACTATACACTTGGTGAAAAAAATATAGCTCCCATAAAGCCAGATCTCCAAAGACGTAGGACAATCAATCTTCATTTGCTACAGGAGCTATGAAGCATGGACATGGGGTGCCGTGTACGTGTATATGAACTCGTACTTCTCGGACACTCTAAGGCATGTGTCATCCATGCTGCAGTGTTCCTTAACTTTATACTTAAATTTATTAAACTTGAAGGGCACTTGTTCGATGCGCCATGTGATGTCAG
Organism: Osmanthus fragrans; assembly: GCA_019395295.1. Classification (NCBI taxonomy): domain Eukaryota; kingdom Viridiplantae; phylum Streptophyta; class Magnoliopsida; order Lamiales; family Oleaceae; genus Osmanthus; species Osmanthus fragrans. The sequence goes on along the minus strand of CM033343.1, from coordinate 22,750,235 downwards.
GTGTATCCTCTTTTATATTCTTTATAATTCTGAAAAATGCCCTCAACACATCGAGGATAGAAAAAGGCCAAGTTTGTAAATTTTGGAATACAAAATTAGAGGGAAAAAATTATCTATTAAACCATTTGCATAAAAATTCAATATCATGTCAAAAAGGTCTATGCGCTTCATGCCGAATTGGTTTTATAACTATTATAGCATTTCTCTTTCTCCAGCAATAGTAATATATAGTATAACCAAAACTTATCTTAATACAACAAATAAACACTACTCTAGTTCAAAAGTATTGATTTTAAAACGGCACAAGAATAAAGATATAATATGTAAATGTAAATTAAACAATATTGATAGTGTGTCTATGTCCTGCGTTTTCTACAAATCGTGTACTGCAAGTCTATGTCCTAGATTATTTGACCAGTTTGATAAGGAATGAACACCAGACACTTAATGGGCTCCATTTTTAGGATATAGCAAGCAAAATCACAAAAAAGGGAGGGTCTGTAGTAGCTTCCCACTGTCTTTGAAGTTCCGTATTAGCCAGCCAAAAGATGAAGGGGAAGAGGAGGGAAGTGGCAACACAAGCTACTTATAGTCATCAACACCAGCATTATTTCTGACATACATTCCTTTTATGAGAGATGAGGCGGAAATAAGCTCTCTCTCTCTCTCTCTCTCTCTCATGACATATTTCTTAATGCTACTTCAACTGAAATAAGTACTAAGCGATCCACGGAATAGTGGGATGTCTAACCTGCTTCCTGCCCTGCTTTGAAAGCCCTAGCTGCGTGAGAACATCCTTGAGCTCCTTTATCCTAAAATATGCTAATTTGTCCTACGAGAATTAGAAAAACCATTAGCAGAAACATTGTGGAAAAGTAAATGATTTTACAGAATTTGGCATGCATAAAAATGACACCCCATCCCTAATTACTAAAAGATAACAGCAGAGCGAGCCAGCGAGGCCCAGAAACATTGAGTAACACAGAATGCCACACACTGCCATGAAATACAGGAATTGAACAGTTTATCAAATTATAGATATGATCATTCTTGTCTTATATGAATTGAACGTTGTGGCCATTGTCATTCTTGTGTAACACAAACCGATCCCCATTCATCAATACTCTCTCGCTGAATTCATCAAACAGAAAGACAGGTCTTTGTTAGTGACTGCTGTAAGATCATAGAGGAAATTTTTGCAGCCAGAAAAAACATTGGTAGCTGAACATTACAATACAGAATCTCATCTTGAAGTTCACAATTCCAAACAGAAAACAGTTTTTTCATTTTCCACCTAATTATTAAACACTAAAAAAATCTGTGACCCCAGTGATTGCTGCACCATATAGTACACCGAATTTTGAACAAAAACACAAATATTCCGTCACCTAACAAAATAGCCCATTTCATACAGAAATTAATTGAAGTAACATTAAGAAATTAAACTAAATATACCTTGCAACTAGTCACCAAGTCCATCTCTTTACAATTTAATTCAGGAAAACAGCACTTGGTCTTTTCTTATCAACACTCCCTCTGATCAGAAAATTAAAATGATTGATCATCAAAACTACATCAAATTAGCTTAATTTATTCAAAAAATAAAAATAAAAAATCGTCAAGTTATATATTCGTGCATGCATGTGTGTCTAAGCGGTGAAAGATAGATTGATCGGATACCTCACGGCAATTCCTACTCTCTCCCTCTAGGTGGTCTGTTGAATTTTTGTGACCCAACCCTGCGGAAGATGAACCTGCCAACTCCCGGACGTGTCGTCAGTTTATTAATTCCGGTGTATGGCTGCCAACGCGCCCGGGTTTTGATCTGTCTTCCCACTGTTCAGTGTTCCTTGGGTGGGACACTTAGTGGGTGACGTAAAGCGGTGATGGCATGAACTGTTGTATATGGAAGGCTATTTGGTCCGTTGATTTGAGAGAACTTGATTTATATGATTGTATCACTCAATGTTTGGCAAAGCTTTTTAATAAAATTACAAATAGAGACTTAATTAGGTAAAAGTAGTTAAGGCTAAACATCGATTTATGTGATATTGAGGTCATCGCATTTAATAGATTATACGTTATTTTAAATATGACTGTGAGCTAAGTAGGTAAAAGTAGTTAATGCTATTTGACCTTCGTTGGGTGTAAACATTGATTTACGTGATATTGAGGTTCATCGCATTTAATAAATTATACGTTATTTTAAATATGACTCATATACTTCACCGTTTCACCTACATTGTGCTAAACATTGATTTATGTGATGTTCAACACATTTAATAGGTTATAATTTATTTTAAATGTGACTCATATTTTCACTTTCAAGATGATCTGTCAATTGATTATATGTCCCCATGGACTAATCATAAAATAGAAGTTACAATTTCTAATAGGGTAGTGGCACAATATCGCATAACCTTTACCTAATTCATGAAATACCCTCTAACCTTTTATTTCGATGCAAAATTCCCTTACTTCAGCCAAACATTGCGAGAAAATCCCTCTATTAGAGGGGATTTTGAAGACCAAAATGAATAAAAATATCAAGGGCTTTTTGTCTAATCATATTCACGTATTTACTTGAGATCATGTTTATTTAAAAGACAAAGTGACAGAAAAATTAACAAGAGAAATCTACGTAGAAACCCCATTAACCCACCAAAAAAAAATCAAAACCATCACATTTTCACGTGTTTGTACACATTAGAAGTCTCTACACGCCGTTGTGCTGAATATTTCGCATTAGTGAATTGAATGTCTACACTTTCAGATCGGTGATTGGACAAATAAGTTGATATTTGGTGTATGTTTGTAAAATAACTTGATTGTTGATAATGCTGAATTTTTTTTTCCTCCATGCAGTTGCTACTTGTTATTGGTTAAGGTAATCTGTGTTGGTGTCGATTTCTATTCTATGTTGAAGCAAGGGTTTGCTAAGGATTTGCTGATTTGGATGGAAAATTAGTGTATTGATGGTTTCTTTTGTTCATGGCGTCTTTATTTTTTTCTAAGTTAGGATTGATTTGTGCAAAGAATAATTTCGGAATTGTATTCCACAACGTTTATCAATTCTAGGGTTGATTTGCACTCGAATATTTGAACGATTCTTCTTCTTCTTCCTCCTCGATATAAATACATATCCAAATTTCAAACCAACAACAAAACCAAATTGTTAGTGAGACACTTTTAAATATATTTTCGAGACCAATGGATCTCATGAAGCATATGCCTTAAAATTCTTATAGAAGCACACAAAAGCTAAAATGAAGCAATAATTATTAAGAAAATACTTGTGCATAGAACTTGTTTTACAACCCTCTCTGACTAGAAATTTAAAATTTATTCATAAAAAAATCAATATTCAAATCAACCGTGACATGGGAAATTGAAATAAAAAAGCAATTTATCTCTAAAATCATATTTAGTCCCAGTATTGCGAGCAAATCAAATTTATTTGTAGAAATTAGCTTCAATTTTCTTCTATTTCATATTCAAAATGAAACTCACTCAAGAAATTATTGTTTCCTATAATCTCCGAGCGTGGAGATAATGAGACAAAAATGCTCCTGATATTTTTATTAGTTTTGGCCTTTAAAATTCATTTTGTTAGGTTGTGACTCAAAATCCGTGTGAATTGGAATTGTAGTTCATGGAGAAAGCCTAGATAATTTTGGTTTAGAAGTCCTCATAGATAAGGGATTAAATTTTATCATGCATCGAGAGTCTTATTTGGATAAGGATTTTGGAATTAAGGACTCTACTTGCTCCTATAAATACTACACAAAGTGTAGGCTCTTCATGTGTTCAAGATAATAATTAGATCATTGTTGTATATATTATAAACTTAAGAGAATTGTATAGATTTAGATTGAAAGAATTAAATCTTGTAAAGACATTTTTAGTTTCTTGGTATAATAAATTCACCTCTTTTTCAATAAAATTTTGTATGTTGTATGATCCATTATATTCACGTTGTCTATATTTTCTCATTCTTTAATTATTTGGTTGAATTCTTAACAAACTAGTATTAGAGCTGAAGATTTTTTTGTGGGTTTTTGGGAGGTCCAAATTGGATATTAAAGTGAGGTTGAAACAAAAACAATTGTTTTAGGGACGACAACTAAGAAATTTGAGATTCTGCTTTTGAATCGCAACAACAAATTTTCTTTGTAGCGGATCAAAATGCAAGTGGTTTTTGTTCAACTAGATCTTGATAACGCTTTGTTGGGGTGGATAGAATGCCAGCAACAATGACTGCGGATGAGAAGCAATGCAAGGATCAGATAGCTCTATCACAAACTGTGGAGCATCCGGCAAGGGGGCACGACCGCGCGAGCTGGATCTGCCGGAGTTATAGTCGTTGCCGGGACTCGGTCACTTGGAGGAAGCTTGAATTGCAGGTGACGCCACGATAGGTAGAAGAGGAAGAAGACAGGTTAAGTGGACTGACCTTTTTCTATTTTTAAGTTTGAGCCTTTTTTTTTTGTTCTATTGTTTTTTAAAAAATTAGGCCCAAATCCATTAGCTGCTTCGAACTAGTTGAATTGAATTGAAATTACAAATCCACGAGACCAATTTCAAATTCACGAAAGGAAACTGATTTATAAGAAGAAAATGTGAAATTGATTACACCGATTTCTACAGTCACCATCACTGATGAATTTGCAGGCCTGATGGATTGGGAGTTCCTGTTCACTCTCTTTCTTCTTTCACTTGGAACTAACTAATGTATACATATAATTTGAAAGGGTTAGGGTTGGCGGTCGGGTTGAGTGCTTTCATTGGATCCAGTTTCATCATCAAGAAGAAGGGTCTACAAGAGCCGATGCATCTAGCTCTCATGCCAGTAAGTGTCTTTTTTGTTGAATTTTTTTCATTTATTTTCTTAGTGAATTTTGAGGCTTGAACTATTTTTCTAGTTGTTATGGTTTTTACACTTTAAAATCCTTGTGTAGTTTCTTAAAACTATTTCATTTTTTTATTTATGCTGCTAGTTGGATACTCAAATGAATCAAAGAAAACAATCGATTTTGTTTGTCTTGAAGTCTGCATCTAAATAAATGTAAAAGTTTCCACCTAGCAAATTATATGCAGGCGCGAATAATGGAATTGGGAACCATATTCATGAATTGATGACTGAAATATGAAAAGAGGATATCTTTAAAGTGATTTCTTACATATTACTTTGTAAATGATTATTGTATTGTAAATTGTCACGTGCTTTTAGCAACTGTTATGCTATCTATTTTTTGATGTTCAACGTTCACGGTCCGTCCTAGCTGAACTCGTATCCTGAATTCGTCCCTGATCACAAATACATCTTTATCTATCTACTCAAAATTTTCAGGATGTGGTAAAGGAGAGAAGTGCCGCTGGATTTTGATTAAAATTGAAGCTACTTTGTATGACAAAGAGTTTGATGAGTAAGTTTCACTTGAAGCAACACTTGTATTCTCATCGCTTGAGGGAATGTAGATATTTGGAAAATCAGCTATCGGTGTTCAAGGAAATCGTCGCTGACTTGGAGCCATGGAGGTTAAGTATGATGGAGAGGATCTAGGGCTGATATTGTTATGTTCATTGTCACCTTCATATGTGACTTTTAGATATATCATTCTCTATAGTCGGGATTGTAACACCCCAAATTTACTAATAACTCGAGGCGTTACTCAAGTCAAAGTAACATGTACATAAATATTTTTCAAAGGTCGCCACAATGCGAAGTCATGCATATATTTTAAAAAATCCATAGTAATTTAACACAAAAAGCGGAAATATCATTGCAACAATTTTTCTCACATCCAACGGTCAATACCAAAAAGGATTTGTAAGTACCAACATATGCAAAGATACCAAAATCCAATGTTTAAGTGTCAAAATGGAAATCAGCTATTTAAAATTTCTTGTTTCAAAACTTGTAATTCAAAAGTTCTATTATTAAATCAAAATTGCCCCACTCGTTGCCTTACCCTGCCAAGCTTCTTAACCTGAAAGGGTGGAAAAATAGTGGGGTGAGCATAACGTATTATATTCAGTGAAGATACAGCAATCAGTCCAAGTCAAGTCCAAATATGCAATCAAGTGGTGAACATAATATCCATACAACATACTATAGAATATGTACTGTAGGCATTCCCAAGGACCCAATTTCGATCCCGGACCTATTTACGGTCCCTGACAACATGTTATAAGCACTTAGCAAATTTTTGCACTGTGGCCATTCCCAAGGACCCGATTTCGATCCCGGACCTATTTACGGTCCCTGGCAGCCTTTTCATATGTATAAACATTACATCACAATCAAAATTACACATCAAGAATTAATATGGACAAATAACCACAATTGCTTAAATGTAAACCCCACCTCAAAGTCTTGAAAGTTTTTTTGAAAATTGAACAATTGTAATGTTACCGTGCTTCACACTTTGCCCGCGATCTCGTCTAGCAAATACAAAATTAATATAATATAAGATACTGAATCTTAATTAAAACTTAAAACTTTTAGGGACTTAATTGAAAAGCATTGAAACTGAAATTTTAGAAGTTTAAAGGCTGAATATGAATTTTTGAAATTTTGTGGGCTAATTTAAAAGTTACTAAAACATAGGGACTGAATTAAACAATTTGTAAAACTTTTGGAATTGAAATAATAACCTTTTAAAACTTTGGGCTAAATTGGAGAACTTTTAAAAGCTAGGGTTTAAGGAGTAATTTCCCAAAACTTAAACAATTATATATATATATATCTATCTCTCTCTCTCTCTCTCTCTCACAAAACGCACAGAGGAGCTCGAGAGGAGGAGGCGATGGAAGTTGTGATGGGAGAGGGTGATTTGGCGACGGCGAAGGCGGAGATGGCGGCCAAAATCAGAGGTGCCGGCGGGAGGAGTCGATTGGGGTTGATTGGGTGTCGATCAGGGTCAAGAATCGAGGCCAACGATTCAATTTTCTCGACTGTTTTCGGCGAGAAATCCGGTCAAAAAGGAGTTTAGGGTTGAGGTAAGTGGTTGGCTTTATTATCTCTTGATTTTGTGGTTAAATTTTGGGTTGATTTTGAATGAAGTGGAGGGTCGATTGGGCGGAACGGTATCGAGGTGGTGGCTCGTTGGTGGTTTGACTGTGGAATGGGTGCGTGAAGGCGGCGATTTGAGGCGTTGCAGGCGGCGGTTTGGTTGGAGTTGTGTGTGTTTGCAGCAGGTGGTTTGACAATGGGTGGTTGCAGTTGAACCGTGTGTGCGTGTGTGTGAAACTACCTTGGGCTGAGGTAGAATTGATGGAGGGTTTCGACACGGGTGGAATAGTGATGAATCTGTCAAATTTTCCATCGATCGTTAAGCAGAATTTGAAGGGAAGAGATGGTGAATTCTTACCTGAGTGTTGGCTGTGTGTTTGGATGAGGCCGTGGAGTCGAGAGGTTGAGAGAACAGTGGTGATGAATAGTGCATGTAGGGCACAGAAAACGAGGCAGTAATTGGGCCTAGAAGTTGGGCTAGAGTAACTTGGGCTGATTAGATTTAATAAAATTGGACTAAAAGAGGAAATTTGGACTAATAAAAATTGGACATTAAATAGAATATCGGCCATTAAAATTGAATTTAAATCGATAATAATTTGATACTTAAAAAAAATGTTCGAGATTGAACTCGATAAGTGAATATTGAAATTTTAATTTTAATTTTAAAATCGTTTCGAAATCTTAATTTAGTTGTTTGCTAGACAATTCGACGGACACAAGATAAATTCTAAAATTTAACGGAATGTCGTAGCGACACAATTTAAGTTATGAAATTTTTTTTTGAAAATTCGGGTCGCTACAGGGATACTTTTACTATTGACGAGATGTATGATGTGCTTTATTCTAAGAAGAAGATGAAGCATCTAATCGTCGATTTTGAGGCCTAGGCAAAGGGTCTTATTATTCATGAGAGGAAGACAAGTGGTCATGGAATGACGGAATCAGGGATAGCAACAGTGATAATGTTTGTTGGTATTGCAACAACAAGGAGCACATGAAGAGAGATTGCTATGAGTGACGGAATATGTTTACTACTTTAGATCAGAAGGAACAATCAGAAAATTTCGGTAATGTAAATCTTACAGAAGAAGACAATGATGGAGATCTTTTGGTGATTACTGATGGTGACTCAAAATCTGACAATGATTGGATTCTTGATTCGACTTGCACTTTTCATATGTGTTCAAACTGGGATTGGTTTTCTTTATATGAAACAGTTTACAAGAGATTTTGTGGTTATGAGAAATAATTAACCTTGTAAAATAGTTGGCATTAGTAACATCGAAATCAAGATATTTGATTGTACGATTAAAATACTTTGCCAAGGTCGACATGTTCCAGGTATAAACAGTAATTTAATCTCTTTGATTACCCTTGATTTCAAAAAGGTACTTGTATACCGATGGAGGTGGAGTTATGAAAGTTAGCAAAAGTGCTCGGGTTGTGTTAAGGGGGTGGAGAAGGTTTTGATTATATGTGTTAGAAGGTTCGGCTGATAGCTCAAGTAGAGTTTGTTGTGATCGGGTTTTTGTGGCGATTTGAACAAAAATTGGGAAATCTTCTAATAGCTCAGGTGGAGCTAGTTGTGAACTTGTTAATCATGTTGCTCGTGGTGATTCAAGAAGGTTTGATAACTCAGGTGGAGTTAGGAGTGTCATGGTGATTCGAGCAGTTTCAGCGACTCGACTGGAGCTGGAAATGAATGGATAATTCAAGCAAGGTTGGCATGCAAGGTAGTTTTGCAGGTAAACATGTCTTAAATTTAGTTTATAGTTGCTGAGTATGCTCGATAGGGGTATGATGTACCCAGAAAGGGTATGGTGGAAGAGTTGGATAATGATTTGAAGAGTGAAAACTTAATCCGTTGTTTTGGATTTTGTGTTAAGGTAGAGTTTGCTAGGTTGTGACTCAAATTACATGTGATTTGGAATTATAGTTCCTGGAGGAAGCCTAAATAATTTTGGTTTAGAAGTCCAAATACATAAGTGATCAAATTTCATCATGCATTCAGAGTTTGATTTGGATAAGGACTTTGGGATTAAAGACTCTACTTCATCCATAACTTCAAGATTTGGCTCCTATAAATACTCTACAAGGTGTAGGCTCTTCATAGATTCAAGATAATAATTAGATCATTGTTATATATATTAGAAACTTGAGAGAATTGTTTAGATTTAAATTGAGAGAATTAAATCTTGTAAAGACAAATTTTATTTTTTAGTATAATAAATTCTCATCTTCTTCCGCAAATTATTGTTTATTGTGTGATCCATTATTTTCATGTTATCTATATTTTCTCGTTATTTAATTATTTGGCCAAATTCTCAACACATTTTTATTTGAGAAATTAATAGAGGTTGACGACAATATCATAAAACAGATGTCTTAGGTTCGAATCCTAGGAACACGACGAAAATCATGAAGGGTAAAATATGCTCAGGCTTTTCCTAAAGTGAACAATATAGTTAACAGTTTGGGTATGAGACCAAGATCATTACAAAAAAATGTTTATCCAATTGGTATCATGATTCAACTTAAGTATCTCATAAGGTAGATGTCTTGGATTTGAATCCTACGTAACGCAATAGAAAATCATGAAGGATGAAATGGACTTTGGCTTTCATTTTATGTAATGACCCATGCCCCGTGTTCAAGTCATTAATTTACGTACTGTCCGCCTTGAGAGAGTTTGAGTCCATCTTATCTCTCATAATTTTCTATCACGTTTCTAAAATTCGAATCCAAATTCTTTGTTTTATGAGAGACTTAAAGTTGAATATTGGTACCAATGAGACAAGTTGCCCAATATGTACCAGGATTCAACTTAAATCTTTTATAAAGTAGAGGTATTGGGTTCAAATTTTGGAGGAATGCTAAGATAAACTCTCCCAAAGCGAACAATACACATGTTATAACAACTTGAGGATAAGACCCATATTGTTACAAAAAAAAATGCTTTTATGTTGCATCCCCTATAATTTGAACCCAATGTCTCTACTTTATGACAAACTTAAGTTGAATCTTGATACAATTGAACAACTTGTTCAATTGATACCGTGATTCAACTTAAAACCTCTCATAAGTCAAAACTTTTGGGTTCAAATCTTGTGGGACACAACACAAAGTTATGAGGGGTAAGATGTGTTTAAACTCTTTTAAGACGAACAATATGTAAAGTCAAAGCTTGAGCATTGAGACTCGAATCGTTACAACCACATAGTTGGACAATGCCGAATCAAAAGGGACTTCATTTAACTAAAGCCTTGTTTGAGTCCCATTTTAGTTTTAAAAATGTATTTTGGAATAATAATTTTTTAGAGAATGTTGTTAAAAAAATATGATAAAATTTCAATTGTATAGTTAAAAATAAGTTTTGGAAAAATGAGATTCTAAAAAAATGAGGGCCAAACATATGTTAAAGTAAAAATTTTCAAACACAAAATACAATATTTTTAAAATAAGTAAAATTAAAGAATCATATTAAAAAATAATATTTCAAATGTTTGTGAGGCCAATGACCTCTCTCTCACACACACACACACACACACACATTGTAGAAGCGGGTTATTCAAGTGCCCCCGGCACTTGTACATGGCCAAATGCTCGCATGGTTCTTGTGGAAGGGTGCTTAGAATCCTATATAACATTATCATGTGTGAATATAAGTAGAGCTTAACCTACCTCTAAGTAATTATAAGCTTAGTGAAACATGCACTTTCTTTGTTTTATTTGTATAATATGATCGTCCAATTTTTTAATTTTTTTTTTTTAATATTCAAAATATATTTTTATTTCAGTTTAATCTTTTTTAGTTGGGGTTTTCAAAGCCAATAACTTGTTCAACTTTAAATTTAATAAAAAAATTTCAAGGGTGAAAACAAAGGTAAAGTAAGAATCCTAGTTTATGGGTGTATTATTTTAAATTTGTTTGGTAATAATTTATGATCAAACGAATTTTAGATTACTTATTCTATTAATCTTATAGGAGTGAACATCAATATACTAATTGTTAGAAACACGATCAAACCAAAACAAAACTATTTGTCAAGTTATCAAATTAAAACAATTCAGGGTTTCAAATTCGATTCTTACCGAACTATCATAAAAAGGTCTTCGTTTGGTCAATTGAAAAAATTAATTAAAATATAAATCAATGACAAAAATTAATTTTAACCGAATTTACGACTTTTCAACCATACATTCCATCAACTTTTATCTAAATTTAGTACAAATATAATTTTTTTTTTTTATCTAAAATAACCATGGCTAAATAACATTTTTTATGATCTTTTTCACAGGTTAAGGAAAAAAAATTAATTTTAGTGTTATTTATGTCAATTTCCACTTTAGATTTGCATCAGTAAAGACATTATTGGGCGACAAACTTTCAGCCCGGAGTTTTCTTGAGAAAAGGGAAAGCCTGAGTTCTTAAAACAAATCTACGCTGTAACCAGTATTATATTCATCAAGTTTTAACAAAACACTTTGAATTGAACTCTTTCAAAATCGATTAAAATTCAAGTTATTAGGCATCGTGGAAATGAATGTAAGTATTATTTGATACGGTTTTCTTCTTTGTATGTAAAATAGTTTAGTTGACGTAGATATTTGTTTATTTATTTTTTTATTTTTGATGACATTTTTTGGGTTTAAATTACTTGCAGTCGCTCGATTCAACTCCGGCTACCAACAGCTTGATTCGCTCCGAAGCAGATTCTCAAAGAACTCTGTATGGTTCTTCTTCCTCTCTACGTACAAAAATATACTTATTAAGATCTGATAGTTTGATTATAACGGAATTAGAAGAAACTAGGGTTTTAGCGGATCGATTTTGAAATTTGGTTAAGTTAGGTCTATTAAGTTGGTAGAATTAATCTTCACGTTTGAAAATTTTCGATTTCTTATATAGCCCCTGTTTTGGAGGAAATGTGTTTTGGAGTGTATTTTTTTGAGAATGAGGGGTTAAAAAGTAGGAAAAGTTTTGGAATTACGTGTAAATTATTTAAGGGCTCAAAGAGGGTCATAATTATTCTATGTGCGCAAGACGAAGTTATTTTTCTTGTTACTCATTCTTATTATATATTTTTTCCCTTAAATTTTATGTTTGTGATTTGGGTGGTGTAGGTATCCGTATGTGACAGGGACTTCAGTGGTTGGCATCAAATACAAGGATGGTATACTATTGGCAGCCGATATGGGAGGTAAGATCCTGAATCCAAATTTTATTTGCTATTTGGTAATCGATCATGTATAATTGTGTGGGCATGCATGTGCATATGCATATGTTTACACATGCATATAAATTATGCAAGCTCATGTTCAGGGAACAATCTTCTTTTTCTTTGATATTGATCTTTTACCAGTTGAATGATAGCCTGGTTGGAGTTCTATAAGATACCAACATTTTTGAAGTATGTGTTGTAATAATACATAAAATTAGTAGCTATTATCACTTCTGATAGCTTCGCATGCCAGTGGTGAAAAAGAAAAACAATTAAGTTATGCTGAGAGTGTGCCCTTTTTCTCTCTGAGCTGGAAAATGTGCTGGACATTTACATTGATATAGATGTTTCTGCTTGTACTGTGACTGAAATGCATTTTAAACCGTGATATTCTCTCGTAAGTCATGAACTCATTTTAGTGAATTGATTTTTCTCGTTTCACCGTTTCTCTGTGTTGTGTCTACCTGAATTTATGCTTGAAGGTTTTGTCCTTCAATAATGTTGGGTAATTGAAAAGCGTTTGCATAATTTGATTGTAGTTGAAGTGAGAAAGTTGAGATGGATTTGTGGTGAAACAAACAGAGCTAGAACAAACAAGAGTATATGAAAGCTGGTTAAGGTCAGGCCAGTTGAGTATACTTATGAGAGAAACGAGAAGATGGTTTAGGCATATTAAAGAAGGCTGCTAAGCTTCTGTTAGAACTGATTAAGATGGAAACGAGTTTTATTACATTCATGCAAAATTCAGCAAGCTGTGTTGGACAGATGCAGAGGTGGCGGATGGAAACAAAATTACGATTAAGCATGTTAGAGCATCATCAAGAGACTCGTTAAATCTAAAATACGCTCTATTGTAGAGAGTAAAATTATAAACATAGGTTCCAATGGACTCTTTAGTTTAATTTTTAAAATAGAGGGAGTTCGTGGCGAGCCAATCCACTCTCTATTTGTATTTATTAATAATTACATTTGATGAACTACAAGTTTCAATGATCCACTTGATACACTATTCAAGTTATGTTTGAATATTTTGTCAATTTACATCTAAATATATAGTTTAAATAAAAGGGAGGAAAAAACGATAAATCCTTTTTGGAAGAAGTAAAATTAAGAGTTAAAAATAAAAAGGCACTGGAGTGGGTAAAAAATTTGACTCTTTAAATCTAAAGATGCTCTCTATGATGCTCAAGATGCTCTTTATAGATAAAGAGTCTCTTGGAGATGTTCTTATGTGCGTTAAATTACAATTATTGGATCAAGACATGCAAGTTTGCACATGATACAAGCAACTATCCTTGGGATAACTTTGACATTGTAATGTTTAGGGAGAAATATACACTCCTGGTTGTCATATATCCATCATGGAATCGTTATATGCATTGCACTTTTCTTTTGATGTTCATTATATTTGTAGGTTCCTATGGGTCTACCTTGCGTTACAAGAGTGTCCAACGATTGAAGCCAGTGGGAAAGCATTCTCTCATTGGAGCAAGTGGTGAAATCAGCGATTTTCAGGAAATAATGCGCTATCTTGATGATCTTATGTAATTGCACTCAGCAACTTTGGAGAATAATAAATTTGAGAGCTAACCAATGTTTTTGTCCCTATATCTGTTGCTATATTATTACCTAGTCTTTAAGAAATTGGCTTGAAAATTCTGACTCTTTTTTATTCATGCTTTGTGGATGTAGCTTGTCTGATAACATGTGGGATGATGGGAATTCCTTGGGTCCTAAAGAGGTGCACAACTATTTAACCAGGGTCATGTATAATCGCCGCAATAAGTTCAACCCTCTTTGGAATTCACTTGTACTGGGAGGAGTGAAAAATGGTCAGAAATATCTTGGAACGGTAAATTTCTGTTCATACTTACTTGTTACACATTTATGAATTTACTGTTATAAGCTAATTTGTTTTGAAGGTGTGGCTAAATTTTGTCTAAATAAATATATGTTAACTTCCAGGTCAATATGATTGGTGTTCATTATGAAGACGATCACGTGGCTACTGGGTTTGGTAATCACCTTGCACGACCTCTTCTCCGTGATGAATGGCATGAGAACTTGACTTTTGAAGAGGGTGTTATACTGCTGGAGAAATGCATGCGCGTGCTTCTGTATCGCGATAGATCAGCTGTAAACAAGCTTCAGGTTTTGTTCTCCCTATGTGGAATACATACTTCACGACTTCTTGGAAACTGTTGTACTGTTTAACGTCTGATCGTTTCCTGCTATTCGCGTGAAGTTTGGACCAATTAGAAATATCATGAGGATACAGGACTAACTTAAATCATGGAAATAAAGTTGTTTTCATATGCCTTTGTGGTTCTTACTCCTTTTAGAGATTGTTATATCTAACAAGCCAATGCCCATTTCTGTTCCACGCAATGTGTTATGTATAGACTTGAAAAAAAAGAACTAGGAATTTGTGGTGCTTTATGTAATTTAATTTCTTGAATCCTGCTATCCCTACCAAAAAGAGGGCAACTGAGAAAGCAGGTGATGTGGGAGGATATAAAGAGGTAATTTAAGCCCGTTATCTGTTTCAAGCAGCGTGTCTTATGCATTAACTTGATTATCTAATTTGTTATAATCTTTGGTAAACATTTCTGGATTTTAATCTATATGATGCGCAAGATGTTGTTTTATTTGGGGCAAAGGTATTGAGAGTTTGTCATGCGTGGTTTGTATATTATAGGTGCACTTTCTTCTTTAGTTTTTTCCTCTGGGTAAAGATGGGTTCATTTTTTTTTTTTTTATTCAAACTATATTAGGTTAAATTCTATTGATTTTGTTGAAGGGTGGGCTTATTTCTTCGAAGTTTAGATTTTACTGCACGAGGATAACCTTATTTCATTAAACCCCAGTAGTCGTCCATGAAAGTGCCTAGTGAGGCGTTCATGTATATTAGTTCAAACATTCTGTTGAGATGAATATTTCTATTCCATTCCTGACACAATTGATTATATAAATGCAGATTGCAAAAATCACGGAAGAGGGAGTAACAATTTCTCCACCCTACTCATTGAAGACTTTTTGGAATTTCTCCGCTTTCGAGAATCCTACTCTTGGCGCTGAGGGTTCATGGTAGTTTTCAAAATATGTAACGGTTCTATTGAATTTGCTACTGCGTGCTTTCATTTGATCGCATGTTTGAAACATAAATCTCTATGTATTGGCTCTTTTGCCATCAAAGGGAACCTTTTGGATATTTGCTCTATGTATTACGTACATGAACGGGAACTGGAACTATGTTATTCTGGCCACTGTTTTTTCTGCAGTATTTTCTCTCTGGCCGTTTTCTAAATTTTGCATGAGTTGCACAATGTAGGAGTCAGATAAAGAACATGTTTCCCTAAAACTTGAAAAATTTCACATAACGGTCTTGATTTTGTGGATAGACAATTTGTATGGATGCGCTATGAGAATTGGAACATTTTATTGCATCTCAGGTAATGCACATGAAATCTTATTCATTATGTTGTTATTTGCTGCCTAATAATGCATACCAAATGTATTTTAAGAACATTTGGTGGAAACGAGACTGAAAATGTAACAAATGAGAGATTTTAGCCTTCTCTTCTTTTTGAATAAAAAATATTGTTTTGTACACTTTTTCACTATACGAGTCTTGTGTCTAGTATACGTGTGATAAGTGATAAATGGTATTTTGTACATTCCCCGTGTTGGTAAAAGATCTTGTTGATTACTTACCCATGAAGTGATATGAAAAATTAACCATAAGACACTGCACGGTTGGACGGGAGTGGCTTTATCCACCAATTCGCCCATACAATAACACGAAATTGAGCTATTTTCCTTTCATATGTCATGCTTAAAATCTGGAATATAAGAATATAGGGTCTAGTTTAATTGCATACAATGATCAAAACTCACAATTCTGCCAGAGTTACGATCCAATCCAAGTGTATGTTTGGAGGTGCTTTTAAGTTTTTATAGCTGTGGATTCCCTATGAAATGTGAACGATAACATGTAAACCAGCTTTAAAAATAAAATAAAATTAACTTTGTCAAACATGCACTAAATACAGACATCGCTAAATAGCGGCAGATCTAGGGGGGTCGGCAATCAATTACTTTTTACGTGACTTTTTATTTTTTATTTTTTTCATATTAATAATCCAGTTAAAAAATATCGTTATTTGTCGATAATTTCATATAGAATTACTAGCATATGTATTATCCATTACAATTCCGCTACACGAACAGGAAATGTTGACAGGATTTTCCTTCCAACTGACGTGGCATTAACCAAAAAGAAAAAGAAAAAGAAAAAGAAAAGAAAAAACGAATCCTTAAAATTCTAAACAGGCACCCACCCACCCACACACACACACACACAATAATTTCTAGAGATGGCAATGGGGCGGGCCCCGTCCCGAATCAGCCCCGTTTCACTCCAATCTCGTCCCGCCCCGCCCCGTCCCGCCCCGCCCCGTATCCCATCCCGCTTAGACGGGGCGGGGCGCAGGGTGCATCGGGACGGAAATTTGCCCCATTTGTTGCCTCGTTTAATTATTATTATTATTATTTTTTCTTTTTACATTTTCAAAATTCGAGTTATGTTATTATTTAAAGTTCAACCCTTAATCCAAAACCTAAAACTCATTCCATATATTTTAAATTTTTTTTAGTTTTTTCGATCAATATATTAACTTGCTTTGATTAATTTGTATAAATCTTTCAAAAGTAAAGAATATTTATTTAACTATCATGATTCATAATTTTAAATTATATAATTTAATTATAATAAAAAGATTGAATGTCCGAATTTATAAATTATATAAACAATTGTTAGTTATTTAAAATTTTAAATCGACAATTGTATAATATAATTGTTGAATTAGAAATATGTTATAAAATTACAAATAAAACTAACAATTTATTAAAATTCTAAATTTTTTTTTTTCATGGGGTGGGTTCGGGGCGGGGCATCCTAGCCCCACCCCGCCCCACGACCTGCCACGGGGCGACCCACGACGCCCCGCTCCGTCCCGTCCCTCCAACCTATCGGGGCGGATTTTTTTGCACTATTCGGGGCGGGGCCCCGTCGGATTAAATTGCAATCCCTAATAATTTCTCTCCCCCAAATCGAAACCTACAAAGAACGAAAGCCCTCCCCATGCCTCCGCCATCTCCGGCAGCACTAGCGATGACGATACCGTTGACTCTTCGACAGCACTTCCGTCAAAGGTTTGGGTGCCTCCCGCTTCACCATTTCCGATCGCGCGATATAAACTGCGTTGTGGCCAATCCGGGAGCACTTCCATCCAATTTTCACCGGTTGAAGTCAGACAACAATTCTCTGTTGAAATCAGTATTCTAAAAAGCTCGCCTAGCACTGTCTAGGCTCGAAACTCGGGCAAAACGTCTCGCTTCACGCTTGGACGATTTTTTTTTTCCAATTCCTAAACGATTGAATTTTTTCCTTCATTTTTTTGGCCTTCCATAGACGCACTTTATTAATCTTTTAAAAATATATTTTATTTGACTTTGGCTTATTATTATTATTTTTTTAAAAAAACTTTTCATTTGACTTTAATTTCAAGTTTTTAAAAGATTTTATCTATAGAATGGTAAAGAATGGCTTTATCTAAATAGTTAAATAAGATTTAAGTTTTGGTGTTAGATACATTATGTAATTATAATATTGAGATTCATTTTAATACAAATTTCAAAAGTATGTGTGGAATTCCTATAAATCTATTATGTAGGATCTGTTTAGTTAAAAATTGAAACTATAAAAAATATTCTAATTTTTGCATTTTCAAAATTTGAAAATTGTATAATTAATTAATAGTAGGAGTTATCAAGTAAATATTGTATTTTATAATTTTTAGATATTAATATGTATTATTTAACTATTAAATAATTTTTTAAACGATTAAAAATTTAAAATAATATTATAAATAAGAAAATATTTTTTTTACGTCCAAGTCTCGCTTAAACTCGTAAAGGTTGAAACTTCGATTCCACGCCTAGACACACTTTACGCTTTTTAGAATATTAGTTAAAATCATTTTATGTACGTTTCTTTAATTCACGCCATTTGTTGGTTGGTTTGCCGAATGAGCATGTATATACGTCTACGAAATTTTTTGCTTCGTCAAGAATTGGTTTTAGTCGAATTTTTACTCATGGATTATATCGTTCGGACTCAATTGAAGGGTCTCCTTTGTCCATACTGTAATGGAGAGGGCTTTTATTTGATTTTTGATTTTGACGTGGGTTTTATCGAGGTGGGTTGAAACTCTCTATTACAAATTGTTGGCGGATCATCTGAATTTTTAACAAAGTTTTAACTATTTTTTGCTTGAGCTTTGAACTTCCATCCTTGTTTTAAATTGTTGAGCATGTCCCCCCAAAGTTGCTGGAGGTTTTTCTACTGCACATGTCTGTACACAACCTTTTGGATAGTTAACTCTTGGATGTGTATGATAGCAGAGTGGAATTAGCAACCTTTTGCTTGCAATTAACAGTGTTGTGTGGTTTGTTATCATTGTAGAATTGGAGGAAAAAACACTGGAATCTGTCATAGTTGTATAGTTAAAGGCCACTTCTTTGCAGAGTGCCTACGGAAATGCCGATGCCCAAATTGCAAAAAAAGGATTTGAGAAGTGTTTTATAGTGGAGAAGGAGACAGTCTATAAAGGGCGATTGTTTCTTTGTTGCAGTGAGAAATGTGGATTTTGGGAATGGGTTGTGAAAGAATAGTCAAACGGCTAATCTTGTAGTATTAACGCCTATTCAGTTAACCATGCGACGAACAAAACTTTTGAAGAAATGTCACATACGTTCCAATCTCGACTTCGCCTCATCAAGGAAGAAGGCCTACAGATTTCGGTGACCGTAACAATAGGCAAGGAAAATGGTAGTGTAGAAGCGAATGGAAAATGGAAAGGGTCGATATGATCATTAGATAAGCTTTATCTCTCGGGTCGTGACATAAACTTTTGAATATGCAGCATTGATAATGCGTACTCTATGTGAATGTAGATTGTGAAGAAGTTGAACCAATGAAGCGATGTTAATTTGCATGTTATCTTTATCAGATCGAATGATGGGTTTTTGTACCATTTTGTACCTATTATTTTGACTAAGTGGAAGTATGAAAATCATGTCCCAGTTTTTTTATGTTGCTGGTAGCAACCATATTGTGTAATCACTCGTGCCTACTTTTATCAGTTATTGTAATCATGGTTTTGGACCTTTTGGTTGTTGTAGTACATGTGCTCTAATCAAATATTCATGAATTCTTGTGGAACTCGAGAGGCTCCTGCATCCTGGTCTTTTGCATGCCATGAAGATATGCAGACAGCCTCTTCATCTGAATTACAAAAAAGAAAATAATTGTTGAGCAGATGAGGAAATGGCGATTAAGTTCATAAAAAACTAACTGTATATACCATTATTATGGTCTATATACTTCCAATAAAGTCAGCTTTATTGATTTAAATAGCAAATTCCTTTGTAGTACTTTTCTTGTGTGTAAGTATAAAGTCACACATTCTGTAAATTATGAATATACGAAAAAGTTGATCATTTTACTATATCCATGCAGAAAAATGTTTATCATAGGATTTTCAAGTCATTATCCAAATCATAGTGTAGTTTGCTTGCGTATTACCAGATAATCCTATGATAAAGGATCAAAAACCTTAGCAGACTGGTAGAGTTCAGCAAAAATCATGATTATAATTCAGTAATTACATTGTAACAACCTGTCTGAACTAAAATGAAACGTAAACAAAGAAATCATACTCAAGAACACAGTGAGGAGAAAATCACTCACAATTTCTTGACAAAATGATCTTATACAAACAATTAAGTGATACTGGTACATAAGCAAGTGCACACATATTTACAGAACCTATATTCTAAACAAAAACAAAATATGCGGAACATATTTACATCAATTGAAATCTAACACTGTGATGTTCAAAATTCTCAACTTTCATAGACAACAAAACCACATCACCATAAGTTCACAACTGACTTCCAAAAACCAGAGTTTCATGAAGATTGCCAGACCCATTTGACATACAAATCCAGAAATAACCACCGACTACTATGATAGTCCACTGATCCAATTCGACCAGCAATTCAATTTTCTCGTCCCGATCCAAAAGCTGCAGAGGAGAAGTGTATTAAAATGCACGCCGCACAGAAAATGCCAAAGTACTTTAAAACCAGAAATGTTTAAAAGCTTGTAGACCGAGATGTATCGATAAAAGAAAATAAACCATCTCCAAATTCATCTATCTTTTGAATCTCCATTTTGCATTTGGCATGACGCACCCACTGAAAGCATAATTATTGTGCCTGACAAAAAATATTCAAACAATAATCTGCCATAAGTGATCTCAAACTCAAATAGCCATTTCCATTTTACCAAATATACTACAATTTCCCTGTAATTTCACCAACCTCAAAGAGCCAGGAACAAGAAGGTACCTTGAAGCATACACCAACATCACTTGCCCGAGCCTTCCTGGTTTGGTAACTGTGGATAGTAGTACGACATTGATTGGCCTACAATACAATACGGACATTATCAGTTGCATACATAAATGAACTTGAAATTTGTAACCATAATATTGAATTTGTAAACTGATATTTCGAGCTTTGATGGTGTCAAAGGGATACCATTTGACGACGGTAATACCCCTGAACACGTGAATGGTGCCATGATGGTATAATGTGAGAAGGAGAATGTTGTCGGCATCGAATATTGTACATGAGAGATCGGTGACTGAGCTTCATGAACGTGGACAGCACTCTCTTGCATACCAGTATGTCGCGCGGTAGGTCTCTTTTCTTTGTTTGATGCCGAACGTCCTTGTATGTGCATCGAAAGTATTAAGTATTAATATTTTCAAACATTTGTAATTTAAATTATGCGAATTAAATTTACCTTTGCTTTATTCGAAGTCGACTCCAGCGGACCTTTTTTCCTCAGTATTTTGGGCGCCCCCTTTCGACGTGATGATTTCAGATCTCGTATGTTCACGTTGGCATTATTCTGCGATTTGGTATGCTCATCGGCTACCTGAATAGTATGACGCGAGATGACATTACTTCCACCACACGATGTTTTTGACATTGAAAGATCTTTGCACTGGAGTTTTAACCAATTGAGTATCGCACGTGACCCCACCCGACAACTCCTTCCAATAGGGGCGCCACTTGCCCCCCTGTTTTTTGCTGTGGGCCAATAGCAGGGTTCTATATAGAAAAAAGGGGCACCTTTGGAAATTATACAGAATTGGAGAATTGGCGGCTGCTGAAATTAAAGAGAAGATATATACGCACAGACGGAATTGCGTAGGCAGAACAGAGAAGGTTGAAAGAAAAAAAAAACACGGACGATTGGAGCATAATTGGAAATTAATTCCAAAACTTTTGTGCAATAATTCATCGATAATTTGTGCAAGAATTTTGGAATTAATCACGTCCTGTCAATTTATTGGTGATGTCTTTTCACTTTTACTTGTTTAATTTTGACATTATGCTTAGCTAATTCTTTTTATATATTGGATGAAGATGAAATCGTTTATTATTTATTTTTAATTCAAGACAAGTAGTTTAATTAAATTCTTGCAATTCTTGATTAATCTTGCATGCTAAATTTTATTATTTGATTGCTTGATCACCAATTGAATATATGATTGCTTGTTGTAGTGTTGGGAGACTCACAATAGGTTTAGAACACTGCTTGATAAATACATGTGCAATAAATTTTAGGAATGATGTTATCACGTGTGCAATCTTTGAGATAATTGTGAAATTGAATACGTTGTATTCATTCGAATTCGAACTAGGAATATATTTGGGTCATGACTAGAATATATTTAATTTGTCTTAAAAAATAAAATTAATTACAGTAGAATTATCGATTGTCAAGAATGCAAGAACTAAACTAGCTACATAATTGAGAATTAGAATAGATAATAATAGGTGAATTCATAATCCAAATACTCATTCAATACACATATTAAATTCGCATTTTACAAGTTCCCGTATATTAAGTTAGAATAATTAAAAACCACAAATCACTTTTACTTGTTTACTTTGAATTTTAAATTTTATTTCTCGTGGAACAATACAAGTTACTCATCACGTATTACTCGCCAACGATCTTGTATACTTGCGTGTTTTGCATGTTATCTCTATAATCCACATAAAGCTAAATCACAAATATGATATGCGTGTTACGCAATGAGGAATAATTATATCATTAAGATCTGTGAAGCAATCTTTAACAGCAACATTCACAAATCTGATATGATCTAAGAGTCGTGCCTGACAAAGATGAGCACAGGACGAGACCCGTTGATTATCGAAGAAGGACGGATGACGTGATCAAGGATAAAACAGGTAAAATAAGCAATGAGATTACTTGCGTAAGCAAGTTTCGTGTTGGGGTCGAAGTCCGAATCAACTTGGATCAACGTGTTAGGAGCGGCCGACGACGGAGACACACTAAACATCTATGAGGTCGCATAAAGTGTCCAAGAATGCGACCGCATACACCTATGTAGGGATTGTAGAGGCAGTTCAGAGGATAACCATGCGACCGCATGAAAATCAATTTCGCGGTGGCATAAAAGGAAATTTTACCGAGTTTTGCTAATTTTAGAAAATTACCACATTTGATTAGAATTCTTATTTCTTTCCATCTTTGCATTATTCTAGGTATCTTTTCCCTTTTTTCATAGTATTTTCTTGGGATAGTATAAATACTTTTTATTATTTCATAGTATGGACATTTTGACAATTTGAAATTAGAGAGCCAATTGTACTTTCAATCTTCGTTCTTCATTGAATATCGTGAACTCATTAAAATTTTCTCGTGGCGTTTAACATCGGGTGTGAATCACAGGTTGTATAATCAAGAGGGCATTCAAACTTCGTTTTTGTTTGGTTGCTTAGTTCATTGTTCTTGGTTCAAACTCTAAACCGGATTATCTTTTGGACTTTCTTGGGATCGTTAATCTTTTGCGGGGTTGCGTAGTGATCGTTGCTACGTGGTTCTCATCAAAATCATTCTGAAATGATTGCAATTCATGAAGCAAACCCAGAATGTGTATGGTTGAAAAACATGACCCATCATATTCAAGTATCATGCGGGTTAATTTCAACAAAAGATAGTCAAACAATTTTGTATGAAAACAATGTAGTTTGTATTGCATAACTCAAATGAGACTATATCAAAGGCGACAGGACGAAATATATCTTCAAAATTCTTTCATATACACGAGTTTCAAAAGAATAAAAATATTAATCTTTTATAAATTCGCTCAAGTGATATTGTGCCTGATTTATTTACAAAAGCAATTCCGGCGTCTACATTCAAGAAATTGATTCATAAGATTGAAATGTATTAACTCAAAGATTTTTAGTGATCTACATCTGGGGAGTAGCAGTATTTTTTTTCGTTCGCTTAGATTTTATCCCATTGAATTTTCTTAACAAAGTTTTAATGAAACAATATTTATTTTTAATACTCTAAAATAACTGTACTATTTTTTATTTGTTTGATTTTTTTGTCCAATTGAATTTTTATCAAACAATGTTTTAAAGAGATGGATATTGTGTTGTAAATTGTTAGTTTATTAGAGAATGACAATTGTATCTCTACAGCTTTGAAAATTATTATCATTATATTTATAATTCTTTCATATATTTTGATTTTTAATAAAATACACACAAATTTATTGAATTTTATTCTCTCTTTTCATAATGGATAGAAAGAAAATTACCCGTTGACTGATAAAAAAAAAATTCATGTCATATCATGTCTCTCATGTTTATAAAAGCAAATGATTCATCATTTCTGATAAATTTTCAAGAATGGTCGTATTTTCTCCTTGCTTACAATTCGTCTAGGCAAGGACCATATACAACCATTTCTTTTATCTTGATGTGCGTATTATTTCCACAGTGAGGTGGAAAAAGAATTGAACTGCACAATCTAACTGAACTAAAATAAAATAATACTAAATAATTAATTTAAACTTCACCCCTTCCCTTTTGTATCCATAGAATTTGCCCCCCCCCCCCCCCCCCCCCCCCCCCCCCCCCCCCCACAAATCGCCGGCGGAGCTGCCTGAGAATTGAAATTTTCGGCCAGTCATGATGCGATACTGTTTCCACATTCTTCAATTCTTCTTATTGTCATCCATTTTCCTCTCGAGTTGGGTACGTAATAATTCCGCAAAGGCTGAGGTTATAACCCTAGCCACCGATACTTTCGACGACAAGGTAAAATTTGAAAGATTCGATTCATAAATTCTCGTAGTAATAGATCATGGATCGACATTGCGTATTATTATGGTATACAAATATTGTTTTATGCATTTTTAGTGTAGTGACGATATGGGTTCTTATTTTGTTCACATTGATTAGTTAGGAAATTGATCATGAAATTCACTTGTTTGTATTGTGCTGCAAGAAATTGAGTGTTTTTGTAATCATTTCTAATAAAGAAAAAATTAGCTTAGTAAGAAGGCAGAGTATTTCAGGGTTGATTGTGTAGCTAGTTCATGAAAATTAAAATTATTTGCATTTTGGAATTTGTAATTTTAGCCCAAATTTTGCTGTTAATGAAGATAATTCCTACCGTTCAATTTCTATTCCATGGCTGCATTGTGTGATGATAGCATGAAATTGAAAAAGCACACTTCCAGGGAGATATAGAAAAGAAAATAGGAAAAGAATGCACACTATAAATGTAATGCACTTTAATGGTTTATCTCTTGCATCTCATTTATGCACTGTTTAACAATTTAAAGGCATCCATATGATTTCATTTAGGTGAAGGAGAAAGATACAGCATGGTTTGTGAAGTTTTGTGTCCCTTGGTGTAAGCATTGGTAATTGTTTCCGTTTTGTTTTCTGCTTTATACTGATGTTTATGCTCTCACATCTGCAGGAATCCAATTTAAGATATTCTTGGCTTAATAATAGTTGAAATTTTCTTTCAGTAAGAATTTGGGGACATTATGGGAGGATTTGGGAACAATGATGGAAGGCGAGGATGAAATAGAGATCGGAGAAGTTGACTGCACAACAAATAAACCAGTGTGTACAAAAGTTAATATTCATTCATACCCTACGTTCAAACTATTCTATAATGGAGAAGAAGTTGCTAAATACCAAGGTAACTAATTTTAGCCCACAAGGATCGGGCACTTACTCTGATTTCTTTGTGGTCCATAATTGCTTGTTTTTGCCCACAAAGATTGTTTACCTTCTATTTTTTTACCTGATTTCTGCATGTTTCATAAGTGCTTTGCTATAGTCATTTGATTGAAGTAAAAATTTTAATACATTAAGCTCTCTTATATCTATTGATATAGCTGTTTCATGCAAGTAGTTTCCATAAGCCTTAAAATCTTATACAAGTCTCTTGCTGACTGTTTTAGAAGCATATTATCCATAGCACCCTGCTCACATCGATTACTTGGTACCTAATGACAATCAAGGGAAAGGTAAGAATGAGAAAAGATTTCTGCACAAAATAGCTTCGATTATGCTGAGGTCCCTCAAAGTGTAACTTTTTTAGTAAAGAAGTTTCAATAATTCCTAGGTTTTACCATGATTTAAAAAGGAGGTAGTGAGGCGCACCTTGAGACCAGCCTCACTGTGAGGCGCATGTAGTATGCCTCAAGACAGTATTTTTTAGGCTAAAAATGTGAGGCTTACGCCTCTAAATTCTCATTTAAAATTTGAAAGAGTCTTCTTCAACTTTTATTTTTTTGTATTTTTGTATTATTTTATAATTCTTTTACTTAGATTTTTTGTCTTTTGTAAGGCTTACGCGTCATCTCGTAAAGAAAAACCGTCTCAGTATTTAGTTTCGCATTTTTAAACTTTGGGTTTTACTGATTTCTCAAATAAACTGGATATTTGCTAGTGGTCATTCCCGTGCATCAATTTCTGGGAGTACCTTCACTTATTGGTACTTCTCTCTCAACTTTCATTCTTTGGATTTAACCATTTGAAAAAATCTTATCCATGGCATGACAAACCATGTTATGATTTTTTTTTGTCAGTTCTGCTATCCTGATGTATCTCTCTCCCTCTGAACCCTGCTTTCTTTTGTAGATTTTTATTCTGTTTTGATAAATCCAAACATTTTCCTTATTCAAGAAGCAGAAATCTTCACACAATAGATAAACAAAATGAAGAAAAACAGAGAGCCTTACTCAACTCTAGCAAGAAATGTATTCAGATGTCTATACAAGCTGGGATGGTCTGTGAACTTCAAAGCAAAATATTAGAAGCGGAGTGTTTTTAATTTTATAAATTGAACTCTCTACTCCATCAAAGAGCGTACAATTGTCTTCTCTGTACATGTAAGCCCACCTATTGTGATACTGGTGTCCCTTGTTTGATCTCTCCAGTTATCCTGCAGCTCATTGACCTTGTAGCATCGCCAAATAAATACCAAACAATACTAAGCTTGAAAGTTGGGCCGCCACCGTGCAAGTACTTGATCAGTTAGGTTACTGATTAACATCCTCTCCTATTTTCTGCTGGTGAAACACCACCTGATGTTAATACTTTAGGATCTTCTTATGTGACCACCCCTTTAAATGTCCTCCCTAGCTGCCTTGCTGTCTTAAAATAATTTTAAAGGAAAATGATCTATTAAACCTGAAAGCACTGGACTGTAAAAATGTCTGGAAAAGCCTTTCATAGAGCCTTTCAAGTGAATTCTTTCCCGGTTATGTACACCAACAACCTGACTCTACGATTTCTGCACCAACATATTGGAAAAGTTGAGTAGTTGATTCAACTATCCTGCTAGGTTCTTCAAAAACGCAGTTTCCAAATTGCAATGCCAATGGATTCTTCCAGTAGTTCTGCTTTTAATTTATTACACACCATCACGAGGAGCATTAAGTTATCAGAAATGAGCCATTACATGGTGTTCTAAAAGCAGCAACTAGACAATCACTTTAACAACCTTAATTTTCCTACTTTCACAATTTCTTTGCTGTTATTTTTGCTTTTCTGTTGCTTCCAAGTAAATGCCTTGAACTTCTTCAATAGTGAAGAGGAACCTTTTTCAAGATTAATCACGGCATTTCCCTGTCATTATCCTGGTTCCGCTTGTTCTCTCTGCTGTTGCATACTTGCATACAAACTGAAGAAGGCCACAAGTGTTTAGCAAAGATTAAGGATTTGACACTTCAATATATATTAGGTTATTAGTCTTATTTATACGACAGCAGCAACAAACTTAGTCTTTCCTCAATAGATTTCGGGTTGGTTTCATGAAATCCTTCTGCAACAGCGTTTAATTCGTTGCTAATGGAGTGACATTGCTCGATCTACTCAAAGATCTTGCACAGTCTTAGTTATACTTGCATTAATTTTATGGTTCTAATTTATTTTTATGAAAATGCTGACTGTAACCTAGAATTGCATATTGTCTGTTATCATCTGACAATTGAATCAACTTTCTTCTAAGAACAAATAATTGAAATTGTTTTCATAGTTTAAGTTGTAAATGTAAATCTATAGAAATTTCGCTTACCGGATCATACTTGCTTCTGCTGAAATTGAATATCACAGGACCTAAGGATGTAGAGTCACTCAAAACATTCGTCTTAGAAGAAGCAGAAAAGGCAGCTACAAGAGCACAACTTGAGAATGATGGCGAGCTGTGACTAATTTAACAGGTAATTTTTGTGACATTAGTTTGTTGTTCTATTACATCATCCAGCGAGTCAATATTCTTATTCCTATCTCGCATAATGAGGGTGAAGAGTACACCAACATATTTCCCCACCTCATGAGTTTTTTCTTTGCAAAAATAGTAACTATACATATTTATTCCTTGAATATGTAAACTCCTGATTATGTATATTCAACACATGAAATTCCCATATGTGGACTAGTTAATTATTTACAAATATGTTGTTCGACATTTTGGCTCAGTTATGGAACTTCTTACTTGAAATATCTTGCAACGTCGAAGGCAGGGTTACGTTTTGATGTACGCCCCCAAGTTAGTTATCTTGGAACTCCCCTCACATATCATATGCATAGGTGGTGTTTTTTCTTTCCTTGCCAGCTTTTGATTTCTTGGAATAGGCATATTACACAAATGCAATGAGATTGTTCAGGAGGTCATTTGTTGTATCAAATTTGCACAATTCGTTATTTGTTTTGATAAGAATTCTATGAAATCTGGGGTAAGGAAAACGTTGACATTTTGTTTTGCTAATCTCGCCCTGTTGAAGATAACATCATTCCTCTATGAATCACTCAAAGTTTCATTTGAGAGATTTAGGGCTTGTTTGCTGTAGATTTTTATATAATAGATTTTGTGAAAAGTGATATTTTTGGAGGATGCGTGGTTAAAAAGCAGTGTTTTAAAAAGCGCGTCTGGGCGCCGCCTAGGCACGAAGCGTGACTAAGGCGTTTCGCCTTGAGTCTAAACGGGAATTAAGCGATCAACGAGAATATTGACCGCTTAATGGGCGTCTAGGCGTGTATAGGCGCGCATTAAGTGGTCAATATTCTCGTTGACCACTTAATTTTATTTTTTTATTTTTTTATTTTTTTTATACTCTTCATTTTCATTAAATGTACATTTCTTTTCTTTTCTTTTTTTGTTTTTTGTTTGTTTTTGTAGATGAAGAAGAAGATATTGAATTAGAATCGGATAAAGAGTTAAATAAGATTTAAACTATAAGTTATATATGTTATGTAATTATGATTTTGAAAATTATCTTTTTTGTAGGAATTATTAAGTACATACAATATTTTATAATTTTAGATATTTGGTATATATTATATGAATTATTGAATGTTTTTTACATTGATTAAAATTTTAAAATCAAAAAACGTTTTTTAACACCTAAGCTTGTAATGCTTGAAGTTTGGCTTCAACGTCTAACCACGCTTTACGTTTTTTAGAACACTGTTAAAAAGTATGAAAAATTATGGGTTCATTGGGAGAATGTGTGGTTTCAAAATTTTTTTTTTTTTAAAAGATTTGGTACCAAATCAGGGCTAAAATGAAAGATGTGTAGACAATCTGAACCAACTTGAATGCATTGTGGATTATTATCTATAATATATTAAATATCATATTAAAGGAGAATAATTTTTTGGACGATTGTAACCCTAATAAAATTCAATTATTTCAATAATAGCTCATTTTTAGTTTTTCAATATATAATAAATATTACAAAATTCTATGAATTTTGTGTTCTTAATTCTCAATTAATTAACATTTACATTAATCTAGATTCAATAAATTTTGACTTGATAAATCTGGATCTACATGAATCTAGAGTTATTATACATGAATTTATTTTTATAAAATTTTAATGAGTGTTTAAATTCATGTATTAGCAATTAATTCTTATGTGCCAAATATAGTATAAAAATGTTACTCATTTATAGTATTTCATTATCACAAAAAAAAAAAAAAAAGAATAATAGAAGTCGAGTACAATTTTCTTCTTTTAAATTTATATCTTAAATATTTTTTAGTTTGTTTGAAACTCATCAAATCCTCCCAACAAATTGGTATTAAATATAATTTTTATAGCACTTATAAAGTATTTTAAAATAACGTGCATTATCAATATATTTTGTGGGTTCATTTTACACCTAAATAGCTTTCGTCTTTTATCTTGACACGTGACTAGCTAAAAGTTTATATATAGTAAAATACCGTCTCATAATTTTTTTAGCAGCACAAATTTTATTCATTTTTTAAACATAATAACAAAAATCGTATTATAATTTACAATATAGAAATTCATTGTTAAACCCCGAGTGTATGTATTCAACACTCACGTTTCTGTGTCATTTCACATACTTGCCATTTTTCTCCTTTTTCGCAATATTCTTCTCGTAAAAATTATTTTTCTTTATTTTGAATATTTATTTTTATTTTAAAATACTGGTTGCAAAATAAATTCTGGTAATTTTTAAATATTTTTTTTTTCGAAGGGGCTTTTGCGGGTTGGTATATGTTCATCAATTTCTATTCGTTTATACATCATAATGACGGAATATTTTCCATTAATAAAAGAATTTACTGACTAATTCTTTCTGTTCGTAATTGTTCATATAATTTTTGAAAAGACAGATTTTATTTCCCAAACGTTGG
Organism: Osmanthus fragrans; assembly: GCA_019395295.1. Classification (NCBI taxonomy): domain Eukaryota; kingdom Viridiplantae; phylum Streptophyta; class Magnoliopsida; order Lamiales; family Oleaceae; genus Osmanthus; species Osmanthus fragrans. The sequence goes on along the minus strand of CM033343.1, from coordinate 22,719,832 downwards.
GCGTTGCTACGTCTGAGTATGGGCTTTACAAGAATTAAAACCAATGTCCTCTTCAGAGCTATAAATGGTTGCGTTGGCTGCAAGAACATGGAACTGTGCTAAATGAAGTACAACTCCTATCATTTATTTGCAAGAAGCATCGGATTTGGTGAATTTGATTGTAAAAGGTTGGTTACTTTGTAATTTTGGTTCAAATTCTCAACTCTCTCATACATTTTTTGACAAATCATCTTTTCGTTTAAACTTCATTTTCCAAAAACAAAAATTGAAAACCCAGACAACTTCTTAAAATTTTCTAAAGCATCTTTCAACATACCCTACACTGAAACGAAAACTTCTCCGCTTAAAGGCAAGGAATCAATCTAGCGAAAATTCAAATTCCACCAAGACTTGAAGAAAAACATGCTTAAATTAAAAGAAGTTCGAACATAAGGTCTTACAACTCAATGATAAATCAAAACAAGAAATGGCAATCCAGATGAAGCATCAGGAGAAACCATAATAATCAAAAATGCAAACGATGTCTTGAAAATAGATAATGTGATTAATCAATAACATGAAATATCTTCACTTAGCACCCTTCTTAGCAGCAGCTTTGGTGACCTTGGCACCGGATGGATCCTTCTTGTCCACGCTCTTGATCACACCAACAGCAACTGTCTGGCGCATATCCCTCACAGCAAAACGACCAAGAGGTGGGTACTCCGCAAAAGTCTCCACAACCATGGGCTTGGTGGGAATCATCTTAACAAGACCAGCATCACCGTTCTTCAAGAACTTGGGCTCCTTCTCCAGCTCCTTACCAGAACGCCTGTCGATCTTGGTCTGGAGCTCAGCAAACTTAACAGCAATGTGGGATGTGTGGCAGTCGAGCACTGGGGCATATCCGTTTCCAATCTGACCAGGGTGATTCATGATGATGACCTGGGAAGTGAAACTGGCAGCACCCTTGGCGGGGTCATCCTTGGAGTTGGAGGCAACATATCCACGCTTGAGATCCTTCACTGCAACATTCTTGACATTGAACCCAACATTGTCACCAGGGAGAGCCTCGAGGAGGGCCTCGTGGTGCATCTCAACAGACTTGACTTCAGTTGTCAAACCAGTTGGGCCAAAGGTGACGACCATACCAGGTTTGATAACACCGGTCTCAACACGGCCGACAGGGACAGTTCCAATACCACCAATCTTGTAGACGTCCTGAAGTGGGAGACGGAGAGGCTTGTCCGAGGGTCTCTTGGGCTCCTGAATCTGGTCAAGAGCGTCGAGGAGGGTTGGGCCCTTGTACCAATCAAGGTTGGTGGACCTCTCAATCATGTTGTCACCCTCAAAACCAGAGATGGGGACAAATGGGATCTTGTCAGGGTTGTATCCGACCTTCTTGATGTAGGATGACACTTCCTTCACAATTTCATCATACCTAGACTTCGAGTATTTAGGCGTTGTGGCATCCATCTACATAATACAGATAATACTGCATTTTAGACATTGTTAGGAATAAAAATGATCACATTTTTTAACCATAAAAGTGGACTCACCTTGTTGCAGCAGCAAATCATTTGCTTGACACCAAGGGTGAAGGCAAGCAAAGCATGCTCACGGGTCTGACCATCCTTGGAAATACCAGCTTCGAAACCACCAGTGGTAGAGTCAATGATAAGGACAGCACAGTCAGCCTGTGAAGTACCAGTAATCATGTTCTTGATAAAGTCACGATGTCCTGGTGCGTCAATAACTGTGCAGTAATATTTAGTGGTCTCAAATTTCCACAAGGCAATATCAATGGTAATACCACGTTCACGCTCAGCCTTGAGCTTGTCGAGCACCCAGGCATACTTGAATGACCTCTTGTTCATCTCAGCAGCCTCCTTCTCGAACCTTTCAATAACACGCTTGTCAATACCACCAAGCTTGTAGATCAAATGGCCTGTGGTGGTTGACTTTCCAGAGTCGACGTGGCCAATGACCACAATGCTAATGTGAATCTTTTCCTTACCCATGTTTTGCTTTTAAAAAGAAAGCTGCCACAAATAATTGTTAGCATCAGGACAATTTATATGCAAAAGCATCAAAAAGCAGATCAATAATGAAATAAAGATAATTCCAGTAACTGAAAAACACATACAAACCTCCGCAAGTCAAAACAACTCAAATCAGATATTAAATAAAAATTAAAAATATTAATTAATAGCAGTTATTCGTCAAAATGCCCAATTAATGTTTTTACCAAACTACGACATACCGAAAAGCAAACAAATGTAACAAGTGATACAATATGCAAAGAATCATATAAGATAGACCAAGACTCCAAAAACAAGGATTTGCAGCTCAAAGCCTCAAATAATTCTGGAGTTCATGAACCAAAAGATCAAAAAATTAAAAATATACAGATCTAAGGTATTTAAAGGTCTACATCTTTTACCATCATTGCAAAGAAGTCTAGGTGCTTATTACACACAGTTACAAACTATATAACAGAAATTTCTACTTTTAAACTCAAAACAGGCAAGACAGGAAAGAATTTAACAAATCGAGGGTGTCATATAGTCAGCACAACAAAAGTTCAGATCTTCACAAGTCCGTTTAACATGAGTATGTTATGACAGATCGTATATTCAAATTAAACGTGTTTACGATTCTAATCATAGAATAATACATAACAGTAAACAAATCTGTCAAATATATTCAAAGTAATACAGATCAACACACAAACGCATACAGATATATGACAATTCCATTAAATATATTCAAAACAATACAGATCGATAAACATACTTATACGCATATAACATATCAGTTAACTATACTCAAAAAACAATATAGATTAATTACACACTAGTATTTATGAATGAAGAGAGAAATTACCTTTGAAGGTAGTATAGAGAAATCTCTCACCCGCCGACTGCAGAAAGAGTTTTGATTTCTGTGAAGAGCGAGAATGACAATGAAAAGGGATAAGGGGTTTATATAGGGAGTTCAGTTGCTGTAGGCGTTTTAGGGTTTCTCATGGGCCGTTTGATAAAATAACTGGACGGCTTATAATGGGAAGGTATTTGGGCCAGCCAAGGATCCAGATGGATGAGATTAGACTCATTTCGCCATTCCACCACATTTAATTGCGCTAAAAGTCCTCAATCTTTATTCATTATTATATTTATAACCCAACTTTTTATCCCATTCTGATCTTCAATTATCTATTAATTAACACATATTATTTATGATGACGATTCCTGTCCAAAGAGTCTGTCGTGAAGGTTTTTAAAAATATTTACTTGCATCTCATATTTTTAAATAAACAAAGCAATAACAAATACGTGGGAAACAACACACATTGAAATTAAATATTATTAATCCTAAATCAAAGACATACTAGATTGTTTGCATATTATACTCTGGATTCTTTCAAAACTATAACTTATAGAGGAATCGTGAATTTCTTGTTTCTGATTAATAATGAGTATTTAAAGAATGTACGAATCTTTCAAAACACACAAGGAGTCGAGAAAACGTGCATTTCTTATGCTTCATAGATGACTATTAAAGGAAGGCATGGATCATTCCCTTAAATCTACATATCAATCACTGGATAAGTTTAAGATTTTGACAACCTTGATGCAAAATCAAGCTGGGAATATGTCTAAGGGTCCATTTAATTGTAAAAGTGGAATTTGGTGGAAAGACCAAAAAAAAAATTTGTAGAAAATTAAATTGGCTAGAATTTGTTTTAGAGGAAAATGTAATTAATTGTATTTGATTGGTATAATTTTTCACATAATTCGTTTGATTTTGTTTTTCATGCAAATAGTTTGTTTTTGAGATAATTTTTTTTACAATTAGTGATAAAATTTGTTTGGATTGCCAAAAAGTAAAAAATAAATAATAATAATAATATTTTTAATTTTTTTGGTGTTCGTTTAACTTTATTTTACATGAAAATTGTCAATCAAAGTGATAATTTTTTTACCATTGAATCTAGAATTCTTTTCAATTGCCTAAAAAAAATGAAAATTATTTTCCCACCAAAGTGGTGGGAAAATGCACGTGTGAGCAAAATCAAGAAAATCAATTCCATGAAAAATATAAGCTATCAAATACTAAAAAGTGGAAAAATGGAATTTGAATTTCTAGTTCTAAAGGGGAAAAAAAGGTAATCAAATATAGCCTAAAGTCTTAAGAGCTTATTCGTGGTCTCGCATTTTGTAACCAAAATTTTGAACACTTATAGCTCCTCTTTAGGCTCCATTTTTCCATAAATAAAATTTTTCAAAATTTATTTTAAACCACACATTTTCTCCTAAAATAATATTATACGTAAACTTAAATTTTTTTCTTATTTTTTAACTATATATTTTCTAAAAAATCACTATTCAAAAATACATTTTCTCCCAAAAATTAATTTTAATGGAACCCAAGGGCATAACTTGATTAATGTTTGCAAAAGTTTCTCATGTTTCTTTACTATACGTTTAGATACATATTGTAACTTCTAAATCATCATTTAAAAATAAATTGAAATTGAATAGTTTCAATTAGGCCCATGTTTGGTGCCCATTATTTTTTATTTTTTTTTAAAAAAGGTTGAATAGTATTTTTAGGAGAATATGCGTTAAAAATAGAAAAAAATTGGTCTATGTGCAAAATATTTTATTGTATGGATGTGTAGTTGAAAATAATTCCATAGTAACAGGAGTTTTAAAAAAATAAGTACCAAACAAGGGCTAGGTTTCAATATGAATATTTTTGAAATTGTTATAAACAATTTGATTTGAAAACATGGGTTAACTACTTGCACTTGTATTTATGGTAAATTTGATATGACTTTTGAAAAATTAAAAAAGAGTTTTTGAGATTCAAAAGTTTTTTTTGAATTTGTTTAATTAATTTTATAAAATTGCTTCTCCTAGTAAGAAGAGCTTATAAATGAAGCTGATTCGATGAGATTCCATCTAAAAGCTTATCAGAAGAGGAAACTTTTTTAGAAATTAATTCATATATCAATTAAAATAAGTTATTCTATAAAATGTAGAAGAAAAAATAGGTCTGCCAAATAAGCTATTATTTTGATATATTGAAGCATACAAATTCAGAAGTATTTTGAAGTTCTAGAAAACGTTTATAGTTTTGCAAACTTTGAAGCATGTTGCACCCTGGTCCCCATTCTTCATAACGGAGTATTTACATCATCAACCTTTCATTGTAGAAACACTTAGGTCCTTAGTTTATAGTTTATAGTTTATGTTTTGTTTTTCTTTTTCTTTTTCATCCTCATTTATATTTTATACTAGTGTAGATCGTGCGTTGCACGATGGTTGTTATAGTTTTGGAAGTGATTTTGTTAATAATATCGTAAGGTGTTGAGATATTTTTTTAATGATTTAAATTACCACAATAAACACCTAATTGAACATGAAGATAGAAGTAAGTGCTTTGGACAATGAGTTTCAATGTTAGTAAATAAATTCTTAGTTGAAGTTATTTATTTAGAGGGTGTTTAATGAGAATTAAAATTAGATTTTTTTAGTAGATTGTGATAGAAATTTTGAAACGTGTGATTGAAAAGTTGCGAGACCCATAAAATATGTGACTAATATTGATTGTTAGATTTTGATTTAGATTAAAATCAAATTTTAATTCGAACCAAACAGATTCTTAGTTATTACCCAACTGCAAATGAACTCATTAACAACAAAATATTCAAAAATCACAAGAAAATACTCACGTTCTAATAGCCAGTAACATGGAAAATTATAAAAAAAAATGCAAAAATATTATCAATATATCTTAATAATTAAAAATTCAGTTTGAACCCGAATTTTCAAAATAGCATTAAAGTTTATAACAAATTCTTTCAATCTTTTAAAGGTAAACATATTAAATGTACTCAAATTATAGCTATATAAACAAACAAGCCATATAGATTCTCATTAACAGTAGACAAGACTACCAAAAAGAATGATAAGTGAATAATTAAAGAAAAAGAAATAAACAAAATGACATGTAAACGAATTCACATGTAGCTTTAGTGTTTTAAAGACAAGCTTGAATAGTAAAAATATTTATTGAATGAGGCACAAAATAACTTTCAAGTAATATGTGATAAATCTTCAAAGCGTAAAATTTAAACAATGTGATACTTATTCTAATGTACTATCCAAATAATGCCATATAACATGAGTTTGATCTTCATTTTCCATTTTTCACAAGAATTGTCACGGAACCAAGAGCTGTACTTTTTCTAAATTATACCACAATCACATATTGTTGCATTAATATGTTTATACAATTTATATAAAAGATAAGTTCAAGAATCAAAACTAAAACCAAAAATCACATATCTCTTTCGTGCTAGTCAACAGAAAATAAATAGTGCGTTTTAATGAAAATAGAGATTAGAAAATTAAAAAAAAAAACGAAGCAATTAATAACAATGAAAATCATACGATAGACAGTGAATCTTCTTCAGAACCAGCTCATTATCAAGTTTTGACTGGCCACATGTAGCCCACTTGTTGTTCCTTGAATTTATAACTTGACTCGAGATGAATTAGAAAAAGGATATAGAATCAAGTACTCTTCTTTATCATTTAGTCTATTGACACGAATTTCTTTGCTATACGTAAAACGGGTTGCGCCACAGGGGGTAGAGAAGAACAAAATCGTGAAAATACTCTGTAATTTTACAACGTATGAAATGTGTGATTAGATATAAGTTGACTTCTTTCATCATTGAGCCTACTAAAATAATTAAAATGATGGAAAAATCGACTGAAATGGGTGTGATCGGCACATCATATTTAATCCTAAAATGTCTAAAATACCTAAAATGCATAAAACGAAGTCAACTCACAAAAATGAATAATGCATCTATCTTAGAACAGGAACAGACCGTGGTTGAAACATAGCTAATCTTCTGATTCAACAAAAAAGAACTTATTTTGACCAAATCATTTGCGAAATTGGTCAAAATTTTGCAAATATAAATTTTCTTCCATAGTCTCTTTGCAATTGGTCTGAGCATGAAACATATTGATTAGCTACTTCAATGAAAATGGAAAAGACAGAAGTATTTGAATAGAAATTATTAGACATTAAGTGAAAGACAAAAAAATTATTTTCTAAGACAGTGTTATAGATAACAACAATATGCACTAACTTTATTGTCTGAGAAAAAACGATTATAATTTAAAAGAAAAATATTACTCACAAGTCTATTCACAAACAACATTTTGTATGAATCTCCAAAAATGTTTGGATCGCTGTTCGGATCATGTGCATAAAATGGCAAATAAGAAGAGAGGATTGTTAAATTCATGAAAATCAAATATTTTTGATCTTTTCTTAGTTTTGGTAACATAGAAGATAGAAAGCCTCAAATCACATTTCTCCAGCTCTTTAGCAGCCATTTTTGCACATTTCTCTAGTTGTATCTTGTATACCCTAGTTTTTCTTTGCGCTTGAATATACCAACAAATATAATTATGCGGATAATTTCAGATGTATGCTTTTAAAACAATAGAATGATTGTGGCACTATCTAACAAATACCACCACAAAAATGTAACGTCGTATGGGTTACTCTTGTACTTATCCACATTGATTGTTAATATAAATCAAATGGGTGTTTGGTCCAACTTTTCAAATTGCTTTTTGGACCGTTAGATTGGCAGGCGGGTTCCACACTAGAGATGACTGGTCAACTATTGCGGCCTGGTTGTACAAATAACGGCTATAAAATCAATTTCTTTGGCTTCAAAATCACTCATAGACAGGGCCCAACTATAGAAAAAATGTTTATCACAGTGCATAAGAATATCTACAAAATAAAAGCGTCACAATATCATTAGCCACGCATAAGCTTCATTTTCCAACAAAACAATGAGCAATTAACCCTACCACAATCATAACTATATTTTAGCTTGAAATAAAACTTAAAATAGGTCTTTCCGATTCATCAGCTTCAATTCCGGCTAATACGTACCTATAACATATCACTGTCAAATTAGCGTCTCATAACAAATGATTTTTCTACTGTCCAACCATGTAGTAACCCTAATGTCTACTCTATCCATTTACAACATAAAGATCTGGACAATACATGTTTGCATAAGTATAAACGTGCACTGATTCACAAACACAGAATCTTTGTTTGACATTACAAATGAGAGAAATACAGAAAAACAAAACAATAAAAAGAATTTGAAGGAAACAAAAAAAGATAAAATTTTGATTCAAGAATTTACCCTCAATGTAAAATCAACATGAATCTCAAGTTCTTAGAATAATCTTCAAAACCCACTTTTACAATACAAAACAACAGCCAAGAAAAACCCAACATTACAGCAAAATTCACTTCAAAATTTTCAAAAAGTAGCAAATCTAAGCTATCTCTCTGTTTGCATAAGCATCTATAAAAAGATCAACGTCCATATTACTGTTGATTGTCAAAAATGCACATGGATTACAAATTTGATCTATATTTAACATAAATGAGACTACTATCTTATGAGAGTAAAAAAAAAAAATTGAAAGAGGAGAAAATTGAACAAAAATCACATACTAATTTTTTTTACCTACAATACTTTGCGTCCTCCTTGCCGCCGTCTACACCTCCAATCTTCAGGTGAAATACGACCCTGTGGTATGACAATGAAGAAGAACAAAAGCTCCATGATTTTACCAAAAGTTTTTACCTCTAATACTTTGCATCTTCCGTCGTTGCCATCTAGAGCTCCAATCTCCAAGAGAAATACGACCCATGGTAGCTACAATAAAGAAGAGCAAAACATTTGTGATTTTATAGCGTAGTATTGCACTTGAAATTAAGGAAATATGTGACATTTGTTAGGGTTTCAAACGGAGATCTGAGTGTGAGAGAGAGAGAGAGAGAGAGAGAAGGCCAAAAAACTTATAAAATAACATATGATATCAGCATTACATAATCATGATGTCTTATGAATAGTAACAAACTCTCCTTTTTATATATTGTAGTGATAGTGATTTAATGTTTGTTATCTTAATGCAGGGTTGATTCTTAGGTGTAGCGCTTCTTATTTCTTACCCTATATTGCTTGTAAAATTATAATCCAACTATGCCTTTGACCTTTAATCCTTCATTTGCAATAGTGAGGAAAATAAATCGGAAGAGGGCATTTTAGTAATGGAATGAAAAGTAGACAAGTGCAATTTATTGCAACCTTAAAAGAGACAAAGGATCAAGAAAACTACATCAAAATGCTGATCGAAAAGAAAGAAAATTTGAAAATGGATTCCAGCCTTATCCCAATATAATCAACTTGCCTATTAATCAAACCCCATGATCATGTCATTGCCAAAGCTCCTGATCATATATGGTACCATCTCAGTCTTCTCCATCTCCACTTCCATTGTCTCCTCCACTGTCTTGTCTGGTGGTGCAACGGAGGCCGATGGCAATATAACTGACTCTCTCTGCGAATTGAGTATCTCGTTCAACCTCTCCTCACTCACTCCAAATGCATTTGCAAATTCGGGCCCTCTCATTGTCCTCAACAACGAATTCGCCCCCACCAAGAACTGAGGCCGGTTCTGGCGTGCGGATGTAGTGAAACCGAAGAACTCGAAAGGGCCTGATCTTGATGCGATCTGGCAGAACGGGAAGTATCTTGGAATCCAAAACACATTGCCTTCGGTTACTTTGGCATTCATGGCTAGACTTCCGTTAGGGTACACAATTTGAATTGTACCGGCTCCTCTTAGTACGATACCATACTCGGTCGCCCTTGGATTGATATGTGGTGATGAGAATCCGGATAGATTAGAACTACCAAACCCACGTCGTTTGTTGAAGAACGCAAGAAAACCCAATTAAACCTTGGTTTGTAGATTTGATTCAAAATATGAATCGAAAATAACCAACGATCCGAAAGAAACGCTGACCCTTTTGAATCCAATATTAAGAATTTCACCCAATGGATTGAACGCCACAAGATCGATTCTTGATAAGTTCAGAATTTGCCCAATTAAGAACAAAGGATTTGAAGCCAATTAATTCTCTCAATAATAATGTGTTAATGTATCCTGTCAATAATGATAAGTATTTATACTTATCCCAAAAACCTAGCCAAAAACGTGCAAACCCTAAAAACTTGCCAAAATATGGAAATAAAATAAAATCTATTTAAACTATGGAAAAATCTCGAAATTGTTTCCAAAACAACCATGCGGTCGCATAGTTGTATTATATGCGGCCGCATGGTTCATGCGGCCAAATTTTCAGAGGTTCTGACCATTGGATGCGGCCGCACCATGGTTTCTTCTATGCGGCCGCATGGAAGAAATTTCCTCCTTCGCTTTCGGCTGCTTCCAACACGTTGATCCACGTTGATTCGGACTTCGACCCCAACATGGAACTTGCCTTTTTTTGCGTGTAGCTCATGGTATCGTCCACCGTTGCTTGTGCAAGTAATCCCATAGCTTGTTTTATTCGATTTGCCCTCAAACGTGTCAATGGTCCATCGTCAACAATCAACGGATCCTTCCACTGACTTGTTCTTGTTGTATTGGCATCTTGGATCACATCATCCCCTCCCTCTTCAAAAGGATTCGTCCTCGAATCTGAACCTGCATCAAATGGAGATAGATCAGAAACATTAAATGTGGCTGAAACTTTAAACTCACCAGGTAGATCGAGCTTATATGCATTGTCATGGATCTTTTCAACCACTTGAAACGGCCCATCGCCCCGTGGTTGTAACTTTGATTTCCTCAACTCTGGGAATCGCTCCTTTCGCAAATGTACCCAAACCCAATCGCCGGGGTCAAACGTAACACTCTTCCGGCCTTTGTTTGCCTGTGCTGCATAATGTCTGTTTTTGCTTTCTATTTGCAATTTTACCTTCTCGTGGAGTGCCTTTACCAAGTCAGCCTTCTTTTTCCCATCTAAACTACCTCGTTCATTCACAGGTAAAGGAATTAAATCCAGTGGGGTTAGTGGATTAAAACCATAAACAATCTCAAATGGTGAATGTGAAGTAGTGGAGTGGACAGCTCTATTATATGCAAATTCGATGAAAGGTAAACACTCTTCCCAACTTTTTAAGTTCTTATTAATAACAGTGCGCAACAACTGTATCATGGTCCTATTAACTACTTCGGTCTGCCCATCGGTCTGTGGATGACAAGTAGTAGAAAACAACAGTTTCGTGCCCAACTTTCCCCACAAAACACGCCAAAAAATAACTAAGAAACTTAACGTCCCTATCCGACACTATACTCTTAGGTACCCCGTGTAAACGCACTACCTCTTTGAAAAACAGATCAGCAATGTTAGTGGCATCATCGGTTTTGTGACATGGAATGAAGTGTGCCATTTTAGAAAACCTATCTACCACTACAAAGATAGAATCGCGCCCTTTTTTAGTCCTAGGCAAACCTAACACAAAATCCATAGATATGTCGACCCAAGGTTCACTAGGAACGGGTAAAGGTGTATACAACCCATGAGGTAAGACCTTAGACTTAGCCTGTTTACAAGTTAAGCATCTTTCACAAGTTTTTCCAACATCAACTTTCATTTTAGGCCAATAAAAATGTTCACTTAGCATCCCTAAAGTCTTAGCAACCCCAAAGTGTCCCATTAATCCCCCACTATGTGCTTCCTTAACTAGCAAATCACGCATAGAACAATTAGGCACACATAATTTATTTTCCCTAAACAAATACCCGTCATGTTTAAAGAATTTATCCACCGCTCCCTTATCACATGATGCATATATGCTGGAAAAATCTAAATCATTCTCATACATGCCCTTAATAAACTCAAAACCAAGCAACTTCGCGCTTAAGGAAGTTAGAAGCACATACCTTCGAGACAACGCATCCGCAACCACATTTTCTTTACCTTGTTTGTACTGGATGACGTAGGGAAATGTCTCTATGAATTCCACCCATCGAGCATGCCTCTTGTTCAACTTACCTTGACCTCTCAAATGCTTCAATGATTCATGATCGGTGTGAATCACGAACTCCCTTGGCCACAGATAGTGCTGCCATGTTTCCAACGCTCGAACCAATGAATAGAGCTCTTTGTCATATGTAGGGTAGTTAAGCGCCGCTCCACTAAGCTTTTCACTGAAATAAGCAATCGGCCTTTTATCCTGCATCAAGACTGCTCCAATGCCTATACCTGAAGCATCACACTCAATCTCGAAAGCTTTGTCAAAGTTAGGTAATGCTAAAACTGGTGCTTCACATAACCTATCTTTAATAGTATTGAATGCATGCTCTTGTTCATGTCCCCATTTAAACCCAACACTTTTCTTAACAATTTCCGTGAGTGGTGTGGTAATAGTGCTAAAATCCCTAACAAACCGCCTATAAAAACTAGCCAATCCATGAAAACTCCTCACTTCAGTTATAGTCGTAGGGGTTGGCCATTCTTTAATAGCTTTTACCTTTTCTTCATCTACTTCCACCCCGTTAGCACTAACAACAAATCCCAAGAACACAACTCTATCCATGCAAAATGAACACTTCTTTAAGTTAGCATAAAGTTGTTCTTTTCTTAACACCACAAGCACACATCTCAAATGTTCCATATGTTCATTGAGGCCTTTACTATAGATTAAGATATCATCAAAGTATACCACAACAAACTTACCAATAAAAGCACGTAAAACATGATTCATTAAGCGCATAAACGTGCTTGGTGCATTCGTGAGCCCAAACGGCATAACTAACCACTCATACAAGCCATACTTAGTTTTAAATGCGGTTTTCCACTCATCTCCTTCTCTCATGCGAATTTGATGATAACCACTCCTAAGATCTATCTTACTAAATATGCATGCACCAAATAGTTCATCTAACATATCATCTAACCTAGGAATAGGATGACGATACTTTACCGTTATATTATTGATGGCCCTACAATCCACGCACATCCGCCAAGATCCATCTTTCTTAGGTACAAGTAGTACTGGCACGGCACATGGACTCATGCTTTCCCTCACGTGTCCCTTGCTCAACAACTCCTCAACTTGCCTCTGAAGCTCCTTCGTTTCCTCGGGGTTACTCCGATAAGCCGGTCGGTTTGGAATGACTGCACCGGGTACAAAGTCAATCTGATGCTCAATGCCTCGAATAATTGGCAACCCACTAGGTGCGTCCTCGGGAAAGACATCGTCGAATTCCTGCAATAAAGAAATAGCCAAACTAGGGAGGGATGTGTTAATTTCCTCAAAGTTGAGGAATGACTCTTTGTAAACCAAGAGGATTACTTGTTTCTTCTCCACAATTGCCTTTTTCAATTCACTCCCTCTCGCAAAGAAATTCACCTTCGGCTTTTCTCTCCTCTCAGACCCCTCTTCTTTTCTCTCATGTGGCCCCTCTCCTTTCCTCTCACTTTTAGCCACCTCACTATTTTCTCTCATGCTCTCGTGTCTCACCTTTTCTCTCTTCTCTCCTAGCACTCTCTTTCTTTTTTCTCCTCCTCGGTTTTCAATTTAAGTTGATCCTCATACACCTGTGCAGGTGTCAATGGTGCTAATGTAATAGGTTTTCCCCCCTTGATCAAACTGTACCTATTTTTATACCCATCATGTATCACCTTCCTATCATATTGCCATGGCCTTCCCAATAAAATATGACCCGCATGCATGGGTACTACATCACACATCACTTCATCATTATAACTCCCAATTGAAAAATTTAACATCACCCTCTTATTCACCTTAATTTCCCCACATTCATTTAACCATTGCAATTTATAGGGTTTAGGGTGTCTAAGCATTATTAATCCTAATTTTTCAACCAAACCGGTGCTAGCAACATTAGTACAACTTCCCCCGTCAATGATTAAGCTACATACCGTATTATTGACGTGACACCGCGTATGGAAAATATTTTCTCTTTGCAATTCCAAGGCATCAGCCTTGATTTGAGTGTTGAGAGCTCGTCTCGTGACTAACAACTCGCCCACAGCATATTCCACTTGGTCTTCATCGCTAATGTCTTCCAATTCTGGCATGCCTTCATAATCACTTTCGCTTGCACTCTCCACTTCTCCGCTATCCCGCAAAATCATGGTTCTTTTGTTTGGACACTGAGAAGCAATGTGTCCAGTTCCCAAACACCTAAAACATTTGATGTCTCGGTTCCTAGATGGTTGTAACTCCACCTTCTTGCTAGCACTTTCTTCTTTTCCCCGTGGCAACTCCGTTTTAACCTTAGGAGTAGCCCCATCCACTTTGTTGTCGTCCCACCTCGGTTTCAAAGTAGTGTTAGAACCCGAAGTACCCGATGAATACCTTGCTGTTCCCTTCCTCTTCAATTGTCTCTCTACCTTCATAGCCATGTGTAACATGTCCTCCAATTCCACATAATGTTGTAGCTCAACCACATTAGTTATCTCCCTGTTTAAACCATTCAAAAATCGGGCCATAGTGGCCTCCCTATCCTCATGTACGTCCGCCCTAATCATCAACAACTCCATCTCCTTATGATAATCCTCCACACTCTTCGACCCTTGGTAGAGGCTTTGTAATTTTTGATAAAGCTCTCGGTAATAGTGACTAGGCACAAACCGTTTCCTCATGATGGCCTTCAAATCTCCCCATGTCCCAATTGGTCTCTCCCTATTTCTCCTTCTAGATGTCACCACTTGATCCCACCAATTGATAGCATAGTCAGTAAATTCAAGGACGGTTATCTTCACCTTCTTCGCCTCAGAATAATTTTGACAATCAAATATCATCTCAACCTTTTTCTCCCACTCCAAATAAGCTTCCGGATCACTCCTTCCCTTAAATGGTGGAATGGACATTTTGATGTTGCCCATGTCACCATCTAACCCGTCTCCAACCAAGTTTCTACCCCTTCTGTCAGGCCTAGCTCCTCTATGCCTCAACCTACCAATTTCAGCATCCATAATCGCCTCCTCATCCACCTCACTCTCATATTCCATTTCTCCCCTAATCTCCTGCCTATGTTCTCGTCGACCCTGCCTCCTCGCATTTGGAACTCCCCTACGTAAATCAGCAAGTTCTGTATCCTGCCTATCCAACCTATCCCGTACATCCTCAAACAAACGTTCAAACCTACGAATCATCTCCTCAGACATGTTGATTTGATTGTTGTTGTTTCGTGCTGGAGTTGCTGCTTCCTTGTCAGACATCCTAAAAAAAAATTCTAATTTTGTGCCTCACAAATTTATCTCTCGTGTATCACTCAATTTAGGCTTTTTCCCTCTATTAATCTCACCACTCTGCCTTTTTCCACTCAAAGCTTCCACCCAAGTGCTTCAAAGGGCAAAATAGAACTCAATCAAGGAATTAGTCTAGTAGAATTCAAACGAAAATTGAGTGAATCCCTTTTTGAAGTTTTAAGGACTCAAGACACAAGAATTGACTTGGATATGTGAGAAGAGATTTAAATTCAAGAAAGTGGTTCTTGAATTTTGATACAATAATAAACAAGGAATTTGCCGGGAATTGTTTTGAGTTAACAGAATTTTTTTTTTTTTTTTTTTTTTTTTTTTTAAATAATCGACGTGAACAGTACGGATTTTTTTTTTTTTTTTTTTTTTTTTTTTTTTTTAACTCGAGAATTCAACTACGAGTCCGGCAAAACAAACGAAAACTGTTTTGGATGAAGATTCAACCCAAAAACAACTTTTGAAATTTTGGCAGAAGTAAAACGGATCAAAGACTCCTTAATTTTACTGGACGCAAGAACACGAAGAACGCTGAAATTAATGAAAGCAAGACTCAAACAGAAATTAGAAAGGATATAACCTTGATTCGTTGGAGCCTGTGCTCTGATACCAAATGATGAGAATCCGGATAGATTAGAACTACCAAACCCACGTCGTTTGTTGAAGAACGCAAGAAAACCCAATTAAATCTTGGTTTGTAGATTTGATTCAAAATATGAATCGAAAATAACCAACGATCCGAAAGAAACGCTGACCCTTTTGAATCCAATATTAAGAATTTCACCCAATGGATTGAACGCCACAAGATCGATTCTTGATAAGTTCAGAATTTGCCCAATTAAGAACAAAGGATTTGAAGCCAATTAATTCTCTCAATAATAATGTGTTAATGTATCCTGTCAATAATGATAAGTATTTATACTTATCCCAAAAACCTAGCCAAAAACGTGCAAACCCTAAAAACTTGCCAAAATATGGAAATAAAATAAAATCTATTTAAACTATGGAAAAATCTCGAAATTGTTTCCAAAACAACCATGCGGTCGCATAGTTGTATTATATGCGGCCGCATGGTTCATGCGGCCAAATTTTCAGAGGTTCTGACCATTGGATGCGGCCGCACCATGGTTTCTTCTATGCGGCCGCATGGAAGAAATTTCCTCCTTCGCTTTCGGCTGCTTCCAACACGTTGATCCACGTTGATTCGGACTTCGACCCCAACATGGAACTTGCCTCTTTTTGCGTGTAGCTCATGGTATCGTCCACCGTTGCTTGTGCAAGTAATCCCATAGCTTGTTTTATTCGATTTGCCCTCAAACGTGTCAATGGTCCATCGTCAACAATCAACGGATCCTTCCACTGACTTGTTCTTGTTGTATTGGCATCTTGGATCACATCATGTGGTGCCATCATCGAGCCCTGCATTTGATCAAAAGAACAGTTTCAGGCAATCAAAATGATTCGTGCATGCTACACGCCAGTGGACAAGACTAGACAGTATGAGGTTATTTTAATTTCCTTTCCTCAATATCGTATAGTACTATCCAGTCTCGCCTACCGAGCATGCAAAATGTGATCAACATCAGTTCATATCAAATGACCAAAAGCCCCGACTAAGGCCTACCGCAGAGAGATTGACAAGATAAATGCTAGCATCCGAATGGCCAAGGGGTGAGTAAGCGGACTCGTCTAAAGCAATGCTGTATCCATAATTGTTCTTAAAATCTGGCTTTCTATCATAGATATTGTAAGAACCGGGCCCTTTACGTTTTTTGTCCTTTCTTTTCTTCGTTGCCTTTCCAAATACAGAGATCAAAAGCTTCCTAAACGACCATTTTGGTTCTTCACTAGATTTTTCCTTCAAATGAACAACTCTCTTCAAGTGAGCCAGTTTCTGATGATGCTTAAGTTCCAGAAACCCGGTCCATATGCTCGGGGTTTGAGAATTTGATAGAGAAATGATTGGACCAGCTTGTTGCCTTGTCAACAGTTCCTTTAATTCGCGTATAGAAACCTATTAAAGTGACAGCATTAGGCGTTACAATCTTGATAAAAGTACAATAGAATGTGATCGCGATACTAAAATTCTCACTCACGTTGAATGCTGTTGACAGTGTTAAGTGATCAAAGCCTGAAAGTATCGACATTGGATATGTTCCTCCACCAATGAAGAAAGACTGCACCATACAAATGAGCACAATCAGAAAAATTCCGAGAAATGACTGTGTTGGTTAAACTTCTGTACACAGGCCGATTCAGTCCAATGTCTCAAGGGAATCATAGAAAAATTTTATGGATAAAACGAGCAAAGCAAACAACCATAATTAATCTAAAATATAAGTCCACTTGACACTGCAAGTTCTCCCTAAAAATCGAGAAGAAGTTTACAATGAAAATTGGAATGAATCGTCATATATTTCTTGAAACAAATGAGAAGGGAAATGAATGCTTGGATTGTACCTGGAATGTGTGCCATCCTAAGCTCTCGGATGTGTCGATACTGCATATTGTATGTAGTATCTGACCTTCTGCCGCATTAATCAGATAAAAAGCTGAGCCTGCTTCAATTCTATAGACATCTCCAGCCTTTAGATGCTTCTCAACCAAATTGTCTTTGTAGATATGACCGATTCTTGCTTCCCCTGCATTCAGTTTGATCCGATTCATATCTTCATCAATCAATCATCAAATCAAGAGATATATAGCAGTAGAATATAATTCCGCTAGATTTTTTTAATTGGAAGGTAAATCGCGGTGCCACCTTGCTTGGGGTTGTTACTTAAATAATGTGTTTATCGGGTGCCAAGCAAGTTAAGTAAGTACTTTCTCAGGGTCAATCCATCACTTGAGTACATTAAAAAAATTACACAAAAGAAGGGCCAAAAACGTATTTATAGTAACAGTTGCCTGATTTTCATGAATGAACAATTCAGAAAACAGCACACATAGCATATCTTAACCTGTGAAGCAGCAAATGAATTAAAACTATTAAGAAATCAACAAGATGTTTGGTACTCAATACTGGACACAGCAACACACGTTTCTTCACCACAATCTTATCCAGTACTATTAGTCTCAATTGTATCGAGTGTCAAATGACCATTTCTCTGTGCATGTCATTGTTGTGCCCGCCATGCTAATGTTCTCTGTATTGTCTAATATATGTTGTACTATCTATTCTATATGGTATTATCTACTCTACATCAATCCTATCCAGTATTTTCTAATCCAATACACGAAACATGCCATTAAAGAAAAATGAATACCTTCGCGAATGAAGAGAATGAGACTGGAATCAAGATACTGAGGTATGAAAAGACTTCTGGGTTCCATAGTAATGAAACCAATATGCAAGGGACTTTTCATAAATTTTCCTCCAAAACCCCTCACCACCCTCATATTCCCTGCATCAGTCTTCACCACTTGCTTTGAATCCGGCAACAAGAACCGATCAACTCCTTCCGGCCGCCCAGTGCCACCCTCTTCTCCACCGCCCTCTTCATCCTCCCACCTCCATTGGTCTTCATAGCCGCTCACACCCGCCACCAATGCACAGCACACCACGACCAGTAGCAAAAACAAAGCCCTTCCCATTTTCAAGAATTGTTTTAAACAAACTTTTCAGTCAAAATTTTCAAGATTTTGGAGTTAAAATATCAGTTTATATAGAGGAGAGGGAGAGAGGAAAAGTTCACAGGTGGCTTTCACGCAGGATTTCACGGCATTGAGGGCATTTACCAGGTAAATACACAGTTAACATATGGGGAGAAATTTTCGGTTTCATATTAAGACAAAGTCTTTGCATTTGCATGTTTGTGTTAAATTTGTAAGCTTACATACTTTTTTTTTTAAGTATTCTTAACAAAATTAAAGTCGATTATTAGACTTTTCTCCGTTACTTCGTCCAATAGCTTAGTTCAACAAAATTTATTGGCCTGAACCTCGATAACTATTGCAAACCTGAAGTGCCCTACAAGATAGAATAAAGCTATTTGTACACAATCTCCTACACAAATCCCCTACACCCCCCTCACATGGGAGGGGGGCCCACACATAATAAAATATTTGTGGGCCCCCCTCCATGTGAGGGGGGTGTAGGGGATTGTGTAGGGAATTGTGTGTACATGTAGCATTTCCCTACAAGATATGATGAATTTTCTTGAGTAAAGCCAAACGAACACCTTAGTTGACACCATGGTTGACACCCCCTCACATGGAGTGTGGGTCCTGCGGGAATAGAATAATATTTTTCTCCCCCATGTGAAAGGAGGATGTCAACCACGGTGTCAAACAAAGTGTTCGAGTAGGATGGTTCAATTTTCTTTACAACAAGCTCATTTGACAGCCCCTCATCTAATCAACTTGATCGCGATCCAACAGAAAATTGTTCCACAATTTTGTCCAAAACACAAATGCAAATTGTATTGCAATTTCAGGTGTCGATTGAGCTTCGTGCCAGACTGGTCTAAGAAACCGACCAGTTTCTTTCCTTCTTTTAAATGACAAAACCTGGTTTGATCAGTATATAGAAACGTATTTGAAAAGCAAGTGTTGGAAATAAATCATGATTCAAATTCATTAGTGAAAACCAGTGAACCTTCACGACACGTTTGGTAGTAAAAATAAATAGTACAAGAAAGAAAAACAGTTAACGTTTTGTATGTTACACTATCGAGACAAGATTAGATACTACTAGACAGTATCGAAAAAGAAAAAAAATAAATCAAAGCCTGTGGTCGGGTCTGGTACTGCATACTAATAGGAGTATAGGAAAATCCATGATGATTTCTGATTACGAAATTACATTGAATCTTTGAACACATCATGTTAATCCTCCTACGGGAGGTTGCATTAACAAATCCCCAATGACTGTATATCCTGGTTCACAGTCTAGAAAATAACCCAAGAAATGAAAGGGCATAACAAAATAGTCCTCTTTATTCGTAAATTGCGGACGAGCTCAAAAAGGTCTGATTAAAACTGGTCCAGAAGAAATGCTACACGAAGCTAAAACTAATAGCCCCAATAATCGTTTCGGATTTCATCATCAAACTTCTTCTTCAGTTCGGGATGTTTTGCAAAGTATTCATCAGCGGTCATTGTACTTAGTTTCCTCTGTCACACCAAGAAAAATTTGAGATATCATGATATAGAGGAGATAGTGAGTGAAAGGTGAGTTGGTGAAGATTTATGCATGCAAAAGAAGTATATCTACATTACCTTGAGCTCTTGGACATCAGCAATTTCATTTTCCAGTCTTTCCGACTCTTTCAGCGACTTCTGCTCAGCTTCTTTCAGCTCTACCAACTACAGGTCGACACAAGCAACTTCAATATGAGATTCTTTAATACTCATAATGTGAAATATCGAATAAAAATAGGAAAGAAAGAATTGGTTAAAGAAGAATTCAGTTAGAACTTGGGACTAGTTTAAGAAGGTTTAAGGTTCGGCAGTTGGTGTTGATTGCCGTATGATGTACTTCTTAGAAGTTTTTGATGAATTAAACGATTTGGAATTCAAAAACAAGAAAATCCAGTTTTCCATATTTAATTCTAATCACCAATTCTAAATGGCAATTCCAAGAAATAATGCCGAGAGTTCCAGAAATCTTCTGACCAGAGCATCAAACTTGGGTTTGTATTGAGGAGTGACATTGTCAACGTATTGTGGGATTTTAACTTCTGCAGAAAAAAGAAAAAAAAAACAGTTATTCTATCTTGAAGTTAAATGGGCAGTAACTAAGGTCAACCAAATGTCCCAATAAAAGATGATTTACAAAGAAGCTTTGCGAGCTTCTATCTATGTGATTCACTAATCCACAGATTTTCCCTAACCATGTTGTTGTCAACGAATTCCAGGGCAGTTTAGATGTCATAACATCACAAAGACACATAAATATGAAATTTTCCATCCAGTTTCTTATTTTTGTTCCAGTATTGGGGTTATGAGAATACCAACTTAGTTTTTATAATGATTGCCCAATGTCTTCCTAGGCATATTATTATTTTTATACAGCCAATAAATTGTAAAATTCATTCACAGATCAGCTATAAGGCAAATATCAAATATGATTTCAATTCGAGTTTATTGCTGCAAGACATCGAGCACGCAAAGTATAAATGAACAAGTCCAAAAAATAAGAAGAGGGAGGCAAAGCGATGTATGCCAAACTTATGCTCGAACAATTTCCACTAGTAGGCAGCAGGAGAAAGATCAGGGGTACATTTTTGGAATGTGGGGCTGGGAATTGAGAGAAATTTGAATAGAAAGATCTAAATATAGTAAAACAAATAGCAGAGATGTCAAGAAAATGGGACCTCCATTCTACAGCTGATGAACAAAACCCTTGAACAATAAATTCTAAGTTTTCAGCGCAGTTTTGGTGATTCTGATCTTGAGAGGGGATGAGATCTAAAAAGTATTTGCTTTAGGCTTTGAAGAAGGATTTGGAGTGCTAGATACTTTGGACAGAAGACAACATTTTAAAAAATACAGCACACTCAGATATCTGGTGCATGTTTGTTTCTTCTTAACTAATAATTTAAACTAATGTTATTTAACACCACTGGTGTTTTAACACCCGTCTAGGTGGCAGCACTAGGGGCATTAAATTCCAAGTTTAATTAAATACAAGAAATTATAGTCCATTTAATAAGACCTATGATATGTTGATATCTAAACTGATGTTAATACCACTGGTGCTAGATAGTATTATTTTATAATTTAAGTTGGTCAAACTTTAATTTTAATAACGCATTTTTGTAAAATCCACACCTACTACTCACTTATCTACCACTCATTTCTAACAAATTATAATGTCAGCAACTTATAAACAAATCCAAGCATGCACCTAATGTATGAAATGAAGAGATTGCACAAGAACTTGAACCCAAATTATCTCCCTCTAGAACAAAGACCAATACTGTAAATAGGAACTAAAAGATATAATGGTCCGTTTGATACGTTTTATTTGCCATGGAACTAGGAAAATATTTTCCTAGTTCCTACTTTTGGCTGTTTGATACGTTTTATTTGCCATGAAAAATGTTTGCTAGGTACAAGTTGTTGATGCACAAAAGCCACCAAATATTTTCCAACTTTTTTACCAATTTTTTTTTTTTAACCAATTGAAACACATTCCAAAGTCAATGGTAAACAAATTTATCCATTTAATTGACAATTTGCGTAAAAAATAAAGTCAAACGAAAAATTTGTCAGGTAAAAAATTATACCAATCAAACACCTTTCCTCTCAAACAAATTCCAAGCAAATCACTTCCCTGCCAAAGATTTTATTTGCCACCCATTTTCTATCTTTTTATCAAACGGATCCTAAGATCTTCGATCACTACAAAATGTTCTGGACTAATTAGGATTTTACGTAAATCACAACATTATAACCAGAATAAGAACTGTGAACAATAAATACTCACACGTACAGAAAACATTATAAGATGAATATATCCTTGACTCTAAAAGCATAGTAAGTCACGAAAAACTAAAATTCAAGCATCTTCGTAGCATAAAATTCAGCCAAAGTTTCAAGTGAGCTGCTTCAAATCCTGCCATATGTACTTTGCAAATTTGAATCACAATTGTGTTATCCAAACTTCAAGAGTACTTTGATAATTTTTTGTATGATCTGTTGTTTCTGTGTAGTCAGTTGTAGGGGTTCAGCGGTATAAGCAAAGAACCATCCACAATATTATTCTAGCTCTATATATACTGCTCGTGTTGAGCTCACTGGGAGGCATTCGAAATGTTTTTTCTATCTATGAAGTGACAGAAAAATCACATGACAAATATGGATGGTACCACTGACACAATTAACCTAGTTCAAGAAGACACTAGCCAATCCAGAAAAGAGAAAAAAAATAAAGAAATAGCAATTAATACATGGAAAATACAAATAATGAAAAAGCCAGGCAACATGCGACACATACCATCATATGCTTGTTTATACATATCAACCAAGCGAGAGCCAATCCCTTTTCTGTAATACTCCCAGTCTATGGGTTCTGGTTCCTGCATATTCAAGAAAGTAAGATTAGTTTGATAAGTCCACTTCACGTGTATTTCTTCTACTTGCCATTAGAAAAGGAAGAAAGTGGCACCATTGCACATTCTGGATGCCATTGGCAATACCTCGTTGTCTAAAAGTGCAATCTTCTATGTTGGACCATAAACATCCACTAGAAAAAATGGCAATGAATTAAACTAAAAAAATCTAATAGACTGTAGTTTTATGTTTCCTTTAGGCTTAGCATGCTTGGAAAATCACAGTAACTGAAAATTTAAAAGATCTAATAGTCAACGTTTGTATGGACCTAAATGATGGCTGGAGACGATATTTTGAAACATGAAAATCTTACAAAATTTTATTATGTTAAAATCTGATCTGGAAAAAAGTATGTCAATCACGTCGCATTGCACAAAACTGTTAAGTTAAAACTCAATAAACTGTATTTGTCATGTCAGTATGCATGCGGTATAAACATTTATAAAGAATATTAAGTAAATGTACCATTTCCATTGTACATTACTGCAAACACGTGCTATCGAAATGATTAATAATTTGTACAAGATCTAGAAAGGCATTGACACACATCAATTATAAATGTAAATTAAGGAAACAGCTTGACAAAATCACATGGCAGAATTGCATGTGGTAGAGCACATAAATATTTTTCAGGTCCACATTCATTTGCTATCAATAACGACTTCCAGAAGCACACTAGGCAAATCACTTTCCATGTTATTCAATTTCAACTTCAACTTCACATTCACAAAGACGATCACTGTTAAAGTGAGGTTTGCATCTAACATTTAAGCCCCTGTTTGGTAGCCATTTTTCTCAAAATGCATTTCTCTCTCTTCTATTCAACCACACATTCTTCAATAAAATAATATTACACGCAAATCCAAAACTTTTTCTTAGTTTTTAACCACACATTTTTCATCAATCAACTATTCAAAAATGCATTTTCTCCCCAAAAATGGCTACCAAACAGGGGATTTAATAAGTCTGCTTTTAGTTCTGTGTTCCAATGATACCCACGCTTCTACTTTTCCTCCATTCTCGCACATAAATTTGAATGCCAAAGCTAAGCTAACACAGAAAGAAGAAGTTTCTACACTAATATAACATTGTTGGGTTCAGTTGTTAAAGACCCGGAAAACCCATAAACAGGACATATGAATATGTGTTTTTGAAATATCAGATTAAAAGTGAAAAAAAAAAAAAAATTGTTTCAATTTTCTCTTTGTCAATTTCCCATATTCTAATTTAATTTCAGACAAGTGAATTTCAATTGATAGACTCCATTTGGTTAATGATTTTAGCAAGGAAAACACATAGTTGTATTTTCACAGATAGGCTTAGGGCCTCAACATTGGAATTAGAAATGAAAGTCTTTAAATTTGAATCACATTTTCAACCTAAGCATCAATTCCGCCCAACAAAACAAAGAGAGTGAGAAAATTACTAAAATTTAAGAATTATTTTCTCCATCATTTTATCCCACCTCAGAGATAACCCAGAAAATGGTTAACAAAAAATAAGCCCAATCCCTGAAAAAACTAAACACACCATTCCATTAATTTCATTGTGCAACTCACCCGAACATAATCGCCAGCTTACAAGCATCAAAACCCAATTTCAAAAATTATAAATAAACCACTCAGTGCTTCAAACATTATCCCACAAAATATAAGCTCCACAGATCTGTACTGCACCCAACCAAAACAAACCCCAAATGATTCACACAGACAAATACCCATAAATTTATTAACATTCGTATCTATAGAAAGAAGGCTGGTGCCTGGCTGAACTTGGTCTGCAATTGGGTGTTCACTTCATCGAATGCTCGTCGGAGCGTGGCGAATTCCTTGCGGGCATCGTCGGAGACCAACAACTTGGCCATGCCTTCCCAGTCGATGGTCCTGCCGGCCTTGAATGCAACGTCAGCTACCTTTTTCCCCGCTCCACTCATTTTCTCTCTGTGTGGACTGAGTTGATCGAGTAAACTTATGGGGGGAGAATCGGAGATGGTGTATGTAATTGATATGAGGCTGTGTATGTATAAGTCTACCCCTTGGATGCCCCTGTAACACAGCAAGAGATCCTTTTTTTTCCAGTTTAGCAGTTTCCCATTTTTTTTGGGAATAATTGCAGCCGCGGTCCCTAACCTTTGCGTTTTTTGCAGACTTTACCTCAACCTTCAATTTGTACCACCCGAAGTCCCAAATCTTTCAAAAACAATCACTCAGGATCCAAATGGATGGAAACCGTCCATTTGACCGTTAGTTGACCAAAAAAATCAAAATATAATCAATTTTGACCAAATTAATAAGGACAAATTGGTATATTTACATTTTTCCAAATATTAAATATTAAAAAAATTAAACTAAAATTAACTTCATCTTCCCCAAACACCTCACCCCCTCCCTCCCCAACCCAACCCAAAATAAAACACAAAAATCAGACAAATTATTGCTAGATCCCCCTCTGTTTTTCAGCGCCTGAAATCTATCAATGTCTACAGATCTCAAGATCCCCATCAGAAAAAAGTTACAGATTCAGACACCCTTTTCAATCCTGAGAGCTCCCATGAAGCTCAAAATTTTGAAGAACATTCCTTGTATTTCTTTCAGTCGTTTCATCGAGAAAGTTTCCATGAAAATCTTAAGACTACACAGGCACATACCCATTACGTTTTTCAACAAGATCTCCACAAACCCAAGATCGTTTGATTTTTGAAGAAGAAAAAAATGACCCATTTGGATTTTCAAGAGGATCATGAACAGAAAGCTGAGAAAAATGAGTTGCAGAGCTTGACTGATGTTTACAGTGACATTGGCAGTCATTTTATTCGGACTAAGTCAGATACTGATTTTTGTGTTTGATTTTGGGTTGGGTGGGGGACGGGAGGGAGGGGTTGGGGTGTTTGGGGAAGATGAAGTTAATTTTAGTTTAATTGTTTTAATATTTAATATTTGGGAAAATATAAATATACCAATTTGCCCTTTTTAATTTGGTCAAAATTGATTACATTTTGACTTTTTTTTTGGTCAACTAACGGTCAAATGGACGATTTTCATTCATTTGGATCATGAGTGATTGTTTTTGAAAGGTTTGGGACTCCGTGTGGTACAAATTGAAGGTTGAGGTAAAGTCTGCAAAAAACGCAAAGGTTAGGGACCGCGACTGCAATTATCCCTTTTTTTCCCTTGTTCTTTATAGCAAGGTCCCTAATCTTTTACAAATAGTACAAATGAGTTTCTCTCACTTTCAATTTGGACGGAGGTTAAAGAGGGGCGGTGTCGAAATTTGAAGTTAGGCATCTATTTGCATATTTTGGAAAGATTGGAACCTCCAATGCAATTTTCTTGAGAGGAAAATACATATTTCTACTATCTAGACTTATATATTTCTAAAATTTTATAATTTGTTGAGATGTTAAATTTGGTGTTTTTTGGATTCAAGAAAAAAATTGGTGTTTTTGTGAACATTTGTGTTATCATTTTAGCCTTTATTTGAGAAAAAAAAATATAAATGGTTCAATTAAATAGATAAAGGTGAGAGGTGAATAATAAATAGAGATGAGTGATAGATAATGATGGATAAATTAATAACAATACTTAAAAAATCGATTCGAGCATCGACCGGGTCAATGGTCAAATTGGTATCCAACCGGATGCCAAAATTGAATATATTTACATACGCACATAAACACTATAAAATATTACAATAATATATTTTTTTAGTTTTAATTTTTTAATTCAATGTAAAAATTCATGTCTAGTAATTTGTTTTAAAATTTTAAAAATAATACTTAATATGTCCATAATAATAGCTTTATTCAAATTATAATTGATTTTGATTACAATTTTGTCGGGGCCATGATTTTTTAGTGGAGATGATGAGGTAAACTATTAAATATAGAGTTTTGCTACAAGTACACTTTTTTGGACACTAAGTTTGACACTTTACTCACAATCAAAGGGTGGAGCTCACAATTAAAATAATGGTAAACCCCATGCATTGTGAGTACAATATCAAAGAAAGTGTCAAAAAAGAGTGAACTTAAAGAATAATTCTTAAATATATGAAATTGGCTACAATTTTTATCCCACATTGGAAGAGTAATGAAAACAGTGGAAGATGGGTCTCTATAAATTGGTATAGCACTCAATAGAAAATCTGAAATGAACTTGCTAGTTTAATTTGTAAGCCCATCAAGAAAGTTAAATTTTTTTTTTTGTGTAAGAAAAAGAAGTTCATAATCCGAGAAAATCGGACATGGTTTACTGGTTCATAGTTAAATCGACACATTTAATGGTTTAGTCACCAATTTTTCTTTTTCCAGTTTATATACTATAATCAAATTGGATTTGAGGTTGATTTTTGAGTTTTTTGGTTGAACCGGTTGGTTCGATCCAATCGCATTTTTATAACATTAATACTTGTAAATTCATTAAGATGTGTGATTGAAAATGAAGTTTGATCATTTATAAATAATTTAAGTTTGCTAAATGAAAGCTTAGATGTTACTTCAAATTTATTTTGTTTTATTGGCAAAACATTAAAAAAATCTTTAAATGCATTTAATTCTAGTTAAACAGTTATTATTCGTCTAGATAAATTTTTGTGCTTGGAATTGAACTCTTACATTCGCCATCGAGTGGGTTGGTATCAATGGCGAATCCAGGATGTCAAGTCAGTTAGGGCGGGTTGACTTTGACCGTTGACTCTCGACAATCAATGATCGTAATAGTCCGGTCCGACCGGTTGTTGATTAAATAATATTAAAACACCTTCTCTATTAAAACTTCTCTAATTTCTTAATTTCACAAATTCCCAATTCCCTAATTTGCTAAACCTAAATTCCGAGCATCCCGATTCCCAATTTCCAAACAGCAAATCAAAAATAAAAACATCCTAATTCATAAACCAATCCATAACTCATAAACCAATCCACAATTCATAATTCATAAACCATAATTCATAAACTATAATTCAAAAAACCCTAATTCATAAACCAAATTAACCAATCCATAATTCATATACAATAATCTATAATTTATAAATCATATTTCAGTTTCACACTAATTCATAAACCAATTACATTAAAACCATAATCTAAAAAAAAAAAAAAAAAAATTAAAAATGAAGAGCCAAACATTAGAGCTTCACCACTCGCCGTATCTATCATACTTCTTTCCATTAGAAGCAACCCTTCGTAGAAGTATTGCAAAAGAAGTTTCTCACTTATTTGGTGGTTTGGGCAACTAGCACAAAGTCTTTTAAACCTTTCCCAAAATTCATATAGATTTTCCCATTGTGATTGTCGAATGCTACATATCTCCTGTCTAATATTTGTAGCCTTTGAAGCCAGAAAATACTTCTCCAAGAAGAGTTTTTGCATCTCATTCCATGTGGTGATAAGTCCGGAAGGGAGATAGTAGAGTCATTCCTTAGCGGTGTCTGCAAGAGAAAAAGGGAATGCTCGCAATTTCACTTGCTCTTTCAATACTCCCGTTGGTTTCATGCTTGAGCAAAACACATGAAACTCTTTTAGGTGCTTGTTGGGATCTTCGCCGGCAAATCCATGTAAGGTGGGGAGAAGATGGATCATCCCGATTTTAAGCTCAAACCCCCCTTCTATTGAAGGATATTGGATGCATAAAGATTGTTGAACTACCATTGGAGCGGCGAGTTCCTTTAATTTTTGTTAGCATCCGCCATTTCGGGCTCAATTTGTTCGGACTCACTTGAGGAATCAATGCCCAAGTTCCTTAGAAGTTCGGTTGGAAAATCCTCTTCTTCACTTTCCGACGTGTCGACCTCTTTTCTTGATCTTATATTGTAGTCCGATGTTTACTTTTTGATCATTCACAACCTAAGAGATCAAAAAAAGCAAAAATAAGATAAAAACAACAAAAAAGAAAAATAAATACAATTAACTAATTGAGAAACAATCCCCGGCGACATGGCGCCAAAATTTGATCGCCACCAAAGAGGTGTCAAAAATTAATTCATTACTTCACTAAAAATGTCGTTCGAATAATACAATGATAAGTAAGGGTCATTTCCCGCCGAAGATTGTTTCAATCATATTAATTGTGCAAAAGAAAATAAATGGCGAAAGCACATAAATGGGGATGGGGGTTTGATTGGTTTGCTAAACTAAAACACAAAACAAATTAAAAATGGAATTAGTGCAATACTTAAAATGAAATGAAATTCAATACGGAGGCGATAAGTCAACAAAAGAGAGAGTGTGATCGGGGGATAATTCTTTACCGCGAGAATGATTTTTCAATCCAATTTTCACAAAAGATTTTCGTTCAATTGATTAACAACAATTCGAGAATAATCACAAGTTCGATTACCTCAAACTCTCTTTAGATTTTAGTTGAATAAAATAAGTTATTTACCTAACCCTATTCATCAAATAACCTAGGATAAGATCGCTAGAATTAATTTAACAAAAGCATTCACACGAGAGAGTCGAATTGAATTAAGCACAAAAACACAAGCTCAGTTTGTTAACTTAAGTGATAATCCACCTACATTTAATAGAAAATTCCTCATAATCCATCAAAATGTAGTTGCTACTAGGGTTTGGTCGAATTAGCAATTATGTACTAAAAATCTCAAATTAGCATATATCGAAACCATTCAATCATCTAGTAGTGCTCCTAAATAATTGAGAAGAACAACATAAAGAATAAACTCAATGGATTCATCACATTAATCAAAAGCACTATATAGCACAAAACAATTGGAAACTCATTTCTCGGGTCAAAAATTACCCCCCAATCACATCTAAGTTTAGCTACTCATAATGTATACACAAATGACCAACAAAATACAACTACAACACATAAGTGAGAATCAAAGTGAAGAGAAGAAAAAGCTTATTGGAAGGAAGATAAATGGTAGAGGTCTTCAATCCCCAAATGACTTCTTCTTCTTTTCAAAAATCCCCAAATGTGAAGGTTGCAATCCCAGAAATTTTTTCTTCTTTGAGTTGGCTCATTTCCTTTTTTTGTGCCCTAGAAGAAGTCTCCAATGTGTATTTTATAGTGTAGAGAGATATAGAGACGGGTCGGGTTGAAATGGACCGAGAAAATTTAAAATCAGATTTTGCGTTTTTTCCCGGGTTTTGCTCTAGAATTATACCATGCGTACGCATGGCTTTGTTTGTGCGTACGCATGATGCAGTCAAGTTTCCTTCAGTCGCTGATTTTGACAAGCGTGTGCACGCACAGACCTGCAGTCCTATGCGTACACATAGTACAATTCTGTGCCAACTTCATTTTCTTCCTGATTTTTCACCCATTTCACCTCCTCAAGCCACACTTCTTCATAGAAAAATTGATGATAAGATCGCCGAACCATGAAATGCTTGCAGTTAAATTCTTTTGACTCTTTTCTCGTTCAAATTCTTCACATCAATACTCGACTCGGGTTTTCACCTAAAATTAAAAATAAAAACGTTAAGCAACGAAATATAATAAAAAGCCAAACAAACATCAAAGTTTAAAGGATAAAATAAGTGCAAAACCCGCACTTATCAGGGTTGGTGACATAGCCATCCGAATGTACGATGGGGTTGTCACGCAACTCAGAAATGTTAAATATGTCCCTAATTTTAAAAGAAACCTCATTTTCTTAGGTTCTCTTGAAGATGAAGGATATACTTTCAACTCTAGAAATAAAATTTTGAAAATTATGAGGGGTTCTCTAGTAGTTATGAAAGGGCCTAAGATGAATGAACTTTATTATCTTGAAGGTAGAACTGAAACACACCTGATTCAAGCCTTTTGCTGTGAGTAAAGATAAGACTGAACTTTGGCATAACAGAATGGGTCACATTGAGTTTAAAAGGCTAAAATCTTTAAGTAATCAGAAATTACTTGGAAACGATGATATTGAAGTTATGGACTTCTGTGAAACCTATGTTTTGGGTAAGTCTCATAAGGTGAGCTTTGAAACAAGCTCTCATAGAACCAGCAGACCATTGGACTATGTCCATGCTGATCTATGAGGCCTAGAGAACCACTCCACATTTGGTGGAAGCAAGTACTTCTTGTCCTTAGTAGATGATTACTCAAGAAAAATTTAGATTTATCCTTTGAAAACTAAGTTGGAAACTTTTGAAAAATTCAGAATTTAGCTGAAGTCTGTTGAGAATAAACTAGATAAGAAACTTAAAACTTTGAGACTGATAATGAGCTTGAATTCTGTAATTTCGAATTTGACAACTTTTGTAAACAGAAAGGGATAACCAGATACAGAACAGTTAAATACACACTTGAACAGAATGGGGTCGCTGAAAGAATGAATAGGACCATAATGAACAAGGTTATGTGCATGTTAATTAGCTCTGGCCTTGCGAAAGACTTTTAGGCTGAAGCTGCAAGTATCGCAGCTTATCTGATTAATAGGTCTCCGTCCAGCAGTATAGGGTTTAAGACCCCACATGAGTTGTGGACAAGAGAGCCTCCAAATCTAGATCACTTGACGGTGTTTGAATGTGCTGCATATGCACACCAATCTGAAGGAAAACTTGAGCCGAGGGCTATCAAGTGTGTAATGTTAGGGTATCCCGAGGCTGTGAAGAGCTATAGGTTGTGGGTTTTAGGGGTTCAAGACATTAAAATTATTAACAGCAGGAATGTAGTTTTTAATGAATCTAAGATGCCATGTCTAAAACAGAAAACTGATGAAGTTAACAAATTTGAAACTGAGAGGAGTGTTCAGACTATGAAGCTTACCAAGCTTAATTCACCTACATCTGGGAATGAAGCTAATGACTCTATACATCATGAACCTAAAAATGAAATTGAAACTGAAACTGAACCTGAAGAGGTAACTGAACTTCAAGATAATATCGAACTAGTTGAAGTTGAACATTTTAATGATCAGCCACCTAATCAAAATTATCAGTTTACTAGGGATAGGGGGAGGAGGCAGATCAAGCCAAATCATAGATATCAATCTCTAATGTATTTGGTTAAAATGAATCTTAAAAGAATTGAACTTCATGCATGATACACCTATTATGTTTACTGATAATCAAAGTACTTTATTGTTTTGTAAAAATCTTGTTTATCATGAAAGATCAAAATATATTGAAGCGAAGTATCATTTTATTCGTGAGAAATTGTCTCAAGATGAAGTTAAACTTATTAAGATTCATAATGACAGAAATCCCTCTGATGTGGGAACAAAAATTCTACCTGCATGTAAATTTAAATTATGTTTATTTTTGTTACATATTGATACGGGTTAATTTTCTTGCAGGTAATGGACGATGATGATAAACATTACTTCCATGTGCAAATTCGCAACCGAGAGAGTGTGTTATGAGAACCAAGGTGAAGAATGTGAGAACTATGGTTCTCTTAACTCTAGTTCTATTTTAGACCCTTGGATGGGTTGAATGGTTGAGATTAAATTTTAGGAGATATTTCTTTAGCTTGTTTGGGAAGCCACTTGGTAGATAAGTCTCTCTCTCTCTCCATTTCGAAAATAGGTAGACTCTTTCTCTCTCGTTTTGCTCTAGGTTGGTGTTTTGGTAAACTCTCTTGGCTTCCTCTCTTCTCTTCTTCTTGTGAGATTCTTGTGTAAACTTAGGCATGAAATAGGGCTAGGTTTCCTTGGTGATTCTCGAGTGATTAGTGAAGGAGGAGGGTTGCTTTCTTGGATACATTTGGTAGATCTTTTGATCGAGGACCCAAGCCAAGAATGAGAGGTTCTTTGCCGGTTTTCTAGCTCTCTCTTTGGAAGGTGATTTGCATGATATGGAAGGATGTTCCTGAGCCTAATCTTTCAACACCAAAGAAGGGAAGAAGAACTCCATTTTCGGCCATTGGTGCTTTACTTTATTTTCGGACCTTACATTTATGCCTAATGTATTGATTAAATGTTGTTTATAATGCATGATTGAGCTTGGATTTCCCAACAGCAAGCACACAGGCTTGTGCACCTGGTGTCTTTACTTGATTCTGTTGCATAATATTAAAGTCATTTTTTTAACACTCTCCGTTTTTCCTGGTTTTCTTCTTTTTTATTTTGTTTCTGGGTATTTTTTCACTTGCACGAGTTTTATTGGAGGGAGAAGACTTACTACAGTTAATCCAAGAGAAAACAATATCAAAGCTATCTATTACTTTTTGTCTATAAAAAAAAAAAAAAAAAAAAAAAACATTACCAGAGCTATGTATTATTCTGTGTAAAATTCAAGACGTGAAAAAAGGTCGTTGCCATGGTAATGCACATGATAAATTGACAATAATATGAATTTAGGCGGATGTTCCTTTGACAAGTTCATCACTCCCTTTAGTTCTTTTAAGTGCCATCTGGGATATAACATTCAGGCTACCTGGATTGCTTGCATTTGTTAAAACAAAAGTAGTTTGTCATCCAATAACTGACAATATACTACATTAATATATAATGCATACTTGCAAGTAGAACTTTGATTCACGTAGCTTTATGTTGCTACGGTTGGTTCTGTTTTGTAATCAACTACCTGAGGCAAGTAGCTCCTGTCGATTTAGAGCAAACAAGGAAGGGTAAGAATATATTAGATCGATCAAGACGGGTAGCTAGGTAGTTAGTTGTTTCTAGCCGACTAGTAGGAAGCGTTGATAAGCGAGAATGGAAGTCAAAGTTGTATTGAAAAGTTTCGATTAAGAGATAGAAACCTGGATTACTTGTAGTCTTACATTAGTGCAACCAATTTTATATTTTATATATATATTTTTTTTCATTATAGTTGAGCTATAGGACAAACCTAAACTTTTTTGCAATTCGACTTGAATTAATAATACTATTGAGCTATATAACAAATCTAAACTTTATTGCAGTTCAACTTGAATTAGTAATACATCTTTCCTAATTATGACAGTCAAGATAGGCACATCACAAACATAAGTTTCTGTACTCTAAGCATCTACTACACTAAAATAAGCTTAGCAGGATTATAGATTATCGTGGGTAGCTGTTAGTAGCTCAACATTAACAGGCTACGCTTGTGTATTTCTGAAAGATTAAAAGAAATCAGTCAACAAATGCTTATTAAATGGGAAAAAAATGAGAAATAGTGTCTTTAACTTTTGACTATATTGAATGCTTGGTTTTTGTTTTTTGCTGGATAGGTTTGAGTACTTCTACAAGTTTCTTCATTTCTGGACTCTCAATCTCAATATGATATAATAGCTCCTTCAACGTATTATTTGTGAGCTTTTCTTTTCTTTTTTTCCCTCTCTTGTACCCCCTTTTTTTCTTTTTATTTCTTTGGGTATTTTTGCTTGTAGGAAATTCTATTTTTGTTTAATGGTTTTTTAAAAAAAAGGGATTTCCTTTGTTAATTGATGTATTTTTTTTATGATGGAACAAAGTCCAGATGGGAATATAATTGACTGTGCACCTCTCATCAGCCTACTTTTGATCACGCTTTTCTGAGCCTGGCGTTTGGAGAAGAAGGTCAATCTCTTCCTTCATTCATCAGCATGGTTGTAAATTTTTCTACACTGTTCAAATTTTCTTTACTTTGTTTAGAGTTTTTACATTCATGTGATATCGTTCTTTGGTTCAACAGCTATGTGACATTATTAATTTCTTTTCATGTTATTGAGAACGAACTGAACATCACCACACTAGACGTATAGAAGCAAACTTCCCCGTTAGTATATGTCTATTTTCGTTTTAAACTTATACGTACTGATAACTATTATCAAATGTTTGACCAAGTATTGCTTGTGATATTTATCCCCTTTTTTCACACCGTATTCCCTTTTGATATCTTTAAGCTATTCGATACGCTAACATTACTTTAAAAATAACAAATGCATGGCAAAAGACTAGTGTTTTTAAAACTTTTAACTTCCCAAGGATCTAGTGTTAACACCAAAAATCTAAGTGCCGATCCAGAAATTAAAAAATAAAAAAGTAAAATTTTAAGGACCATACTACATGTACTCAAATATTTTTATAAAATGGTTTACTCACTACACACAATAGGGGTGATGACCACACAACCTACATTTTTTAATTCAAGTGGGGTCCGCATTTTATATGAGAGTGAATACACCATTTAGTAAAAGTGTGAGTACATATATATTAATCCTAATTTTAATGTCCAGATCTCAACACCAAAGTCATGAAGACGACGCTTGGTCAAACAAGATTTAAATGTGTTAGCTAATGAGGATTTGGTGTCAGCACCAGGGTTCAAGCATCAACACTAATTGTTAAAATAAAATAAAATAATTAATTTTCAATATCCAGGTGTCAACGCTTATGCGTCAAGTGTTGGCACTCGGTCAAGCTACTTAAAACTTGTGGGTTTTGATATCTTGGTGTCAACATTTAGGCCTCTAGCGTTGATACCCAAGTGAATATTTTATAAATCTTATTACTAATAGTTTCCTTGTGTATACTTCTTATCCTTGTTGGCGTGTGTTTACAATGTAACAATTATGATATAAATCATAGCAATTTTGAGTGTTACAATAATTGTATAAAAATGAGAGGTGAATAAGTGAATAATACTTATAGATTCATTGAATTTGTTATTGAAATTGAAGTTTGACAATTTATAAATAATTTATTATTTCTTTTTCCATATGGAGATTATGTGGAATGTTTTATTTGCATGTGATTATTCATAATTGCACTATGTAGGAAAATAAATGAAAAAAAACTACACATTCAGAGTTCAAACCAATTGGACTTCACATATGCCCAGCCCATTTGTTATAAACATCGTCAATATTCAAAGAAAAAAAAATTCATAACTAAGAGTTTAATTATAAGTCATTTCAAAACTAAGATAAAAGGTTTAAAACTTAAAAAATCAGATATTTATTAAATTTTATTTTTGAAATAATTAGTTAAAAAAATATTTTAAAAATTTAATATAAAGTCACAATTCTATACAATTTGATCATAAGTTATCGAATTAATTTGTTACAAATAATTTCTCGATCACAATTAATAATTTTATAGGTCACAAATTATTTCACAATAAAAAATTTATCAAATTAATAGGTCACACATTATTTTTTGGTCATAAATCACAAATTTTATAAGTCACGACTTATTTCATGGTCACAAAATATTAAATTAATTGGCTACAAATGATATTTAGGTAAAAAATTATCAAATTATTACTTACAAATTAACAGTTTTTTAAGTCACAAATTATTTATTAGTAACAATTTATCTATTTCATTGGTCACATATTATTTATCGATCACACATTAACCAATTTTATTAGTCACATTAACTAAATAATTTGTGACCACTATCTCACCATTGCCACCAACTGTATCGCCGCTAGAACCACCACCTCCTGGCAACAAAATCATAATCTCAAACACTGCAACCACCACCACACCACCACCACCCATCTACAACTATTGCACCACCACCACACCGAACTGTCAACATCATCACCACTACAACCCATAAAACATTGAAATCATCGGACCACCACCACCAACACCACCACCAACAACAACAGAAAAAAACAACCCCAATACCTCCAACACCACTAAAACATGGAAACCACCAACACCCATCTAATGACCAAAAAAATATCATCACGCGATTTGCGCTGCAGCTATGATCTGCGCCACTGCAGCCGCCATCTGGATCGCTATAGGTGCGATCTGCAGTACATCTTATCTTCGCAGTGTGCTATAGGAATGATCTGCATCGCAACTTCTCTGCACAGTAGTGACAGTTGTTTTTAGCGAAGAGGGCCGATGTACAACCGAGCATCCAGTGTCGACAGGATAGCTTCATTCACAGTCAATGAATTGGCTTTATCAGCAGCTTATAGTGAAGATGGTAAAGAGAAGGTCTCCGACACCCTTGCTCTCCAACGGTAGCTGTCCATTTATGAGGAAGAGTGCATAGACGCGAGAGAGAAATTTGAATGGGATAGGACGGAGGAGAAAAGTGTGAGATAAAGAGAAAGAAATGAGATGGATGAATGAATGGAGATAAATTTTGGGTTTGTGAGTGACGTGGGGGTGGGATAGGATATGTTAATTAATTTAGTTTTATTATATTATTAATATTTAGAATTTTAATTATATCTAATTTTTGTAAAAAAAAAAAAAAAAACTTGTAACTCTTATGAATTGAGATATTTAAAACACTTAGGGGGCGTTCTTTGTGCTGTTTTTCGGGCCGTTTTCTGTTTTCAATTTTTCAAAACATTGAAAACGCGTTCTCTTTCCCATTTTCGAAAACGAGTTTTCGAAAACGGCTGAAATTTTTGTGAAAAAAATAGAAAACAAATTTTTTACGTTTTGGTTGTTTTCTTCACAAATCTGCTAAAATTCAAAAAATACGGGTTGAGAAATATTTTTTCAAAAAGACGAAAAGAACTAGTTTTCAACAATATCAAAATGGACACTCAAAACACAAAACATAAAACGAATTCAAAATTCAAAACACAAAACTGAAACACGAATAGAACGCCCCCTTAGTCCCTGTAATTTTCACATAATCAAAACATAAACAAAGCCCATTGGTCCTCCAATCAAGCTAAAATGACAATGTCTTTGACAACACGTGCTTGCAATATTTCAAAGTGGAAATTAAACTGACACGTGTTTTTAAACATTTTAATTCAAAAATTAGGTTTAAAATTTTTTATTCAAAAAATAGGTGATAATTCAAATATTCAATATTAATAATAATATTATAACCACCCAATCCCACCATACGACATTTCATTTCCCAAACCCTAATCATTTTCCTCTTCTTTCCCTCTCCATATCGTTTCCCTTTTCACTCCTTATTACACACCACCATCGGAGGGCCACCATCGACACGACACTATGAGTCCCATTGTGAAGCAGTGCTTACTATGTATCGCACTTACAACGCCGTGTTACGATGATGTGAGCACCGTGCAATGGTTTTGATTTTGATTTGGTTTTTATTTTCAATTAAGTTATGGGTTGGGCTGAGATTTTTTTTTTTTAAAAAATTGTTTGGGCCCTTGGAGTTGGGCCCAAAAGCTCAATGCAGGCATTTTCCCACACTGGGATTCATTAGACTCCGCCCCTGCTCCTCTTGATCGCACAGCTCGGTTAGGGTTGAAATGAGAGGATTCTTGTGAAGAGTGAAGGGAAGGGAGTGGGAGGAAGAAGATAAGTAGGGCCGTCCAAGGAAATGAGGTCGTCTTTGTCTCCGTCGCCGTCAGTCCGATAAGACTTGCAGTTCGAGGTGACTCACAGTCGTGTGTCGAGCAGAGGAGAAGAGGAAAGGAAAGAATTAATGAAAAATGAAATCCAATTTTCCTTTTATTTCATATTAAAAGAATATATATATATATATATATATATATATATATATATATATATATATATATATATATATATATATTTGGGTCTTTTGCAACGTTTATCAAATGTTGCGAAATGTTTATCTTTCGCAACGTTTGATAAACATTGCAAAAGATAAAACTTTTAGCAATGTTTCAAAAAAGTTGAGAAAGATAAACATTTTCGAAAATATTTATCTTTTACAATGTTTTTTAAACGTTGCGAAAGATCCAATTTTTTGCAATAGTATATAAGTGTTGCAAAAAGGCTACATTCGCAGCATTCACTTGAAAAATATTGCCAAAACTCAATTATTAATACTAATGGCAACATTCACTTATTTGAGTGTTGCAATAGATCCTTTTAGCAATATTTAATTAATGAATGTTGTATTTTACATGTTGCATAACCTTTTTTTGGTGTAGTGATTTACAGTGCAAAAGAAATCATAGAGAAATGATTGAATCTTTAGACGCTTGGAAAATATTGAGGTGTTTGGAAGTGATCGAAATAGTTGAATAGGAGGAACTCTATGAGTATTACCCTTGTAAAAATCATTTATTTTTTCATTTGACATGATAATAAAGATAGGGTAGATATAATAATGGATTGACGTGATTGAAAAATAAAAATACATGACAGTAGTGACAAAAATGATTTGACCTCTACAATTTTTCTACTCCATAGGATAATGTCATATAGGCTTTAGTTTTCTTAAAGCTGTATATTATGGCCTGTTTGATTTTGCAAAAATCAAAATTTTAGTAAATTTTAATAAAAATTGATGAAATATGTGATTAAAAATTAAGAAAAGTTGTAGATCTTATAAAATATGTGATTAAAATAATTGTTAATTTTGACTTAAATTATTATCGATTTTTTTTTAGTTAAATCAAATAGTGGCTAAGCCCATGGTGCAATTAAAAATTAAATTTTTAGTAGATTTTGACGAGATAAAGAAATGTGTGATTGAAAATTGATAAAAATTGTGAATTTCATGAAATAATGATTAAGATTAATTGTTGACTTGAACTTAAATTATTATTATTATTATTAACTAAATCAAATGAGGACTAATGTTATAAACAATTAAAAATGGTCAAAGACGGAAGACAAACATAAAAGAGAATAATCAATAAGCAAGCATATTTTTCAAGGAAAAAGCCACAATGTCAGAAAAAATTGACATAGGGGTTGACAGATTTTCACAGCATTCAGGTCTCACGTGAATAAATAATTTCAAAAAAAGTGGGCCCCACCCCTATTGTGAGAGTCGGTCAGGGTTTCTGTCATTTTTTTTCTGTTACTGTAGCATCTTCCATTTTTCAAAGTATAGAGAATATTTTATTCAATTTTATAAAACAAAAGAATAACATATCACTTTCAAAAACCACCAATCTATACGATTGGATATTTGTGGAATGAGTGTTTGCAGTAAATATTGACTCTTTCGTATCTACCATGTTTGAAATTTCGCCAAAAATGAAATATAAATAGTTTGTGTCAAATTTGTTATAGAATCATGCTTGACAAAGTGTACCTCAAATTTGAAAGTTCATTTGACAATTTTTAACAAAAAAACAATTTTTCCTCGAACAATTTTTTTAAACATAAAGCCAATGAAGCATGATGTACATTTAGTGTGTACAAATAACATTTTCCTTTGTTATATTAGATAATATAGTACGGACAAAAATTAAAATTTTATCTATTTTTATACTTAGGGCTTGTTTGAGTTACATTATTTAAAAAAAAAAAAAACATTCTTAAATAGTGATTTGACATCATTTCAACCGCACATTTTTTTAATAAAATAGTATTACACGCAAATTCAAAATTTTTCTTTATTTTTTAACCACACATTTTTCATCAATACACTATTTAAGAATGCATTCTTATCAAAATAATGTGGCTCAAACACCCTCTCAAACACCCTCTTAGATATTTACTACTGTCACAAAATGACATGATAGTAAGAATTACAGATGCCTCTATCACTTTCACCTAATCA
The DNA here is from genome assembly GCA_019395295.1 of Osmanthus fragrans. NCBI lineage: Eukaryota > Viridiplantae > Streptophyta > Magnoliopsida > Lamiales > Oleaceae > Osmanthus > Osmanthus fragrans. The sequence continues at coordinate 22,679,272 of CM033343.1, read as the reverse complement.
AAAAATTATTTGTTTACCTTTTTTTTTTTCAATTAACAAGGACTATTACCCTTTTTTTTTTTTTTTTTTTTTTAAATATGTTTAGATATTGTATTAAAAAAGTTTACCATTTTTAACAATTAATATTTGAACTATGTTCTTATTTGGTTCAGTTAAAAAATTGATTAAAATCTAAATAAAAAATTAACTATAAATTTAATTCATATATTCTATGGGACTCATATTTTTATAATTATATATTCCATTAACTTTTATCAAAACTTACTAAAAATTTAATTCTTATCTAACAAGATAGGGGCTATGTTTCTTTTAAACGATTTTAGAAAATGACACGACAATTTAATTTAAAACATTAGGTAAGCTGAAAGTTGCTTTAAATTCAACAAATGGCAAATGATCGTTGGTTGAGGAGGCTTTTCAACTTTTAACTCATTAAAAATTAAATCCTTGTTTGATTTTTATTTTTTAAAATTATTTTTTATGTATTGAAACTTCATGAGTAGTTTACAAGTCCTAGTAAAACACTATGACTCTTGATTCAGCTTAAAGTATTGGTCACAGAAATGTCATAGGTTCTAGACGTACATGGATCAACGAGGAGAGAACTGAAACTTTGTGAGCAGTTTACAAGTCCAAGTAAAACGCTATAACTCAAGAATTCAATTTTAAAATTCTTGATTTTAGTTTGAATTATTGATTCGACCCAGTATTGCCTTGGAGAAACATCATAGATACAAGTTTCATTGAAATTTATATAGAAAAAAATTCACACGACACTTAATTTGGCCTATGTATGAAAAGACATACGTGGTTCAACATAAGAGGGTATTCAAACTTCGTCATCAGTTTATAAGTCCCAATAAAACAATACAAGTCAAGAAATTAACTTTGAAATTCTTGATTTTACTTTCATCCCATAAAGTGTTTCCGCAACTGTCTCCAAATTTATTGGAATGATCGAATATAAAATTATCATATCCAAGCATGCTCCCATAATGATTGAAGATTTTCATCTAGGAAGCTCATTTTAGTTTGGTAATCATTGTCATAGGAATGGTCGTGTTGGTGAGGAATTATATTGTGCCATTTTTCCATGCAAATGCCGGCCATAAGATTTGCTTGTTGAGATTGCAAATTGACAATCTCAGCTTGTGCCATTGCTAATTGTTGTTGAAGTTCATTAACTTGGTTTTGGAGTAGGGAAATTGCTCTTGCACTTCCATACACTGGATCCCTTAGCCTCGCCTTCGCCTCATAAACCATGCTGTTCACGGCATCAGCTCTTTGAGCTTCCGGCAGTTCCTATTGATCAATTCACAAACATACACGTTACGCATTTTTTGATTAACTGTGTAGATATTGATTTTTTTTTTTTAATTATGTTTGACTCGTGTTTATAAACACTCAAACTGCTTTTTATTGACACATTTTGATGTCATTTAAGATTTATGTTGACATAATAATCCATCATGATGATGTCAATAACATTATTCTTTCTGATAATATATTATTGCAAGATGTGACTCATGAACATCAATATTATTACTCATTTGAGCTTTTTAAAACTTTAAATGGATCAATAGAGGTATCAATCACGTTCTAATACATACGTATAACATACATTCATACGACATAACACACACACACACACACACACACACACACACACACACACATATATATATATATATATATATATATAGAGAGAGAGAGAGAGAGAGAGAGAGAGAGAGAGAGAGAGAGAGAGAGAGAGAGAGAGAGAGAGAGTACCTGCAACATTTTGATTATATTACTGGCTCCAAAAACACGGTGAGCAGTGGTGAACTTGAGTGGATCATTTGGAGGAAAATAGGGTGCCAAAACACATTTTTCTACACATCGTCGCCTCAATATCTTGCAAGCAGCGCAAGGACTAGCCACCGACGTTGGAGGCGGAGGAAGAGGGAAAGGAGAAGAAGGCGAAGTAATTGTTGTAAATGCTGTGTCGCTATAGCAAAGCTCCATGTTGAGGAGAGATAATATTCTATTATAATGAAGGTGCTTTTTAGTAGTCACCGGTTACAATGTTTTGAGCAATATATATAGGCACATGGGGTGAGGTTTGACTGTTTGAGATATTATTTTTGAACAACGTTTTGCACAAGATGAGAATGTAAAGGCACATGGGTGGTTTGTGGTTGGGGTGAGGGTGAGGGTGAGGGTGAGGGTGAGGGTGAGAATATATGAGATATTATTATTATTATTTTTTTTTTTTGAAAATTATTGGCTCACGTGGTTGTCGAAAATTTAAAATTAATAGTCATTTATATTAGAGCATTTTCAAACATAATTAAAAATAAAGAATAAAAATCCAATAATACTTCGTACATTTTATCCAAGTCTAGTTTGGGCATGTTTCATCCTATGTCTGGTTCAAGTCTAACAAATCAAGTTTAAAAGTCAACATAATTGTTGGCAAGTCTCCTTGATATTCATTCAAAGAAAAATGAGAAACGCTGCAAGTACAACACGGTGCACAGTCGTCTCACATGCAGGGGTAGAGCCTGCTATTAAAAAAATCGCGGACCCCACCGACTCGGTCACGACTGTACAAGAAATGTTGTACAAACAATATTTCTGAAGAAAAATTTGCACTAACCAGTGACTTACATATTAGTATCTCATTGAATTTTGCAATAACTCATCCACTATAAAATTTAGGAAATTGTACAATTTGGGGGTGAAAAAAGTGAAAAAAACATTTCTTTTTACTAAAATAACGTAAATAATTTTTATTTATTTTTTCAATCAAAATCTCAATATGTTTTTATCCCATTTTCTTTCCTCGTATATTCTTTTCCAACCATCCCATCGTTGTTTTTTTTTTCTTTGCAATTTTCATGATTTTTCATTGGTCCCATCATTTCGATGCGTAGTGAGTGAGTATTTATTTACTACTATATTATCCATTAAAAGGGTCTTTTTTTTATTAAAAAAAAAAAAAATTGCTCGTAAAATTCATATTTTTGTGACATACCATGATTACTCCCTTAATTAGTGTTTATCGTAATATTTTTTAATCCTTCCTATTAAACACATCAGTTAAATCTGCAAAATATTTATAACATATAAAAATTGGAATAAACTTAGTAGAATGTGAGAAAACGTGTTCAATGGATTGAGACAAGTAATTTTATCTACTTCATAACTACCAAGACGTTACGTGGTCTATTTTTAACAATGATGAAATAAGAACCAAAGAACTTAAGGGTGAGGTGGGCATGGGGGTGGTCAGCTCGTTTGTCACATGCCATTGGATTTAAGAATTTTAAGTACAAATTCTTGAATGGTCTCAACAATGCCCTTAATTTAGTTGCTATTAAATAGAGTTCTTATTGAAATGAACAGAATTTTATAATAGTATGTTACCATCCAATCTATGTAATGCACATCAAATACGACTCTTTCATGACTATTCTACGTAATATCACCGTATATGACCAAAAAAATGTCACTACTTTCCAAGTTTTATCTAACTCAACAAAATTTTCTACTAACACAGAGAAAAAATTGTTTTATTTTATAATTTTGTGGTGGAAGTAGTTTGACTAATGTTGAGATGGATTTGCCCCGTGTGGACTATGAACCTGGTTAAAGAAAAAAGGACAATTTAATTAACTGTATTAGAAGTCTTATTGTAATTTTCTTCTTTTCATATTTCATTATCAGATATTACTGTTTGGGAAGAATTCATAAATGATTTAATTATAAATAGATAAAAATAAGTAATGTATAAGTGGATAACACTCGTCGATCCATTGAAATATATGAATATAAATTATGTTTGACTATTTATAATTTTACCAAACATAATTAATTTCAAAGTTATAGAGTGTCATTTGTAATTATAACCAAAAAGAGAGAAAAAAAAAAAGAAATTTGAAGAAATAATTCGAAGAATTGAGCAAAATACTTGTGAAATTCTCAAGTCGCGAAGTCTTGTAAACTTATATTCCTTTTGGAAATAGGTCGGTCAATTTAGTGGAGGGTTTATTCAATGCTACAAGATATTTATGTACTTATTTTTGTTGAACGTATTAAAAATGTTTAAAGATATTCAATCGCTATAATAACCATCACTATTACTATCAAAAAATTTAATGTGAACACGCGACTAAAATCGATTACTTTTAATTTTGATTGAAGAATTTGGAATTATTGAGAATTGGGTTTGAATCAATATAAAAAAAAAAAAAAAAACATACGTAGATGTGAGAAATACGACATTTAGGGATCGAGTTAAACAGAAAAATAGAGAAACTTGGTCAAATTTTACATACTTTAGTTTTGATTTTGTTATCAATGGATTGTATGTCTAACATATTATATATATTAGAAATCGATACATCGTGCTCAACCCGTAAATTATACGATACAAGAATTCTTATAATTGCACGACTCTTTTATTTTAGTCCTTTAATATATTCAAATGACATAATTGACTCGATAGATGGCCGAACTGGTTATCTTACGTATTTTTTATCTCTTAATTCTATCTAATCAAATTCTGTCAACGTCCAAATATGACTTTATTCTTGACTGCAGCTTAAGTACGACAAAGTGCAATGCCAAACATTCAAGACCGGATACGGAATTTAAGTTCTAAATCTGATTAAGAAAATTAGTTAGTAAGCTGTATGACTAATTAAATTAAAGCCACACGATGCCTATCCAATTGACAAATATGTAAAGTCGAGAACACATTTTCTCTGGACTAATAGTATCTGTCAACATTCTAGAATATTATGACTATTCTTCCAATTAGAGTAAGAAAATAAAATTCTTGTGGGCCCCTAATAAATACTGTACTTTTGAGTTTTCAGTCTTGGGAGGAAATATATATGAGAAAAGCTCTACCTCCACATCGTTCCACACCTTTTGGAGCCCGAACTGGGGGGTCTTGGGGTAGAGAGAAATGTGAAGCATGTCGTTTTGATGAGGGATTCGTGTTCATCAAAGTGGGAAGTTGAAGATTCCGATTTAAAATATATTTAATTGAAAATTTAAGTGCTTATTTCATCGAATGTTGAGGAGCATATCTTTAATTCTCCCGTTAGTTTCAAAGTTCAAATGAATTCTATAAAAAAAAAAAAAAAAAGGTTTAAATGATTTAAAATGTGATCCTACCTTAGGGATGACAACGGTTTGGTCAAAATCATCACCGAACCATCAATTCTTTTGTTATATCGTAACCGCGCCATAACCATGTAAGTTGGTTCGGTTCGGTTCAATTTGGACGATTAATAACCCCAAAAATAATTTATTTTTTATAAATCTAGTCATCAACTAGAAAAAAAAAATTATGAAAAAAAGTCAATAAAATCAAAAAACGTAATACTAAACCAATTTAACAAAAAATATCACAAATGAAAATGCAAACAATATCTTAATTTTCAAATGCAAAATTCGAATTTAATAAACAATATTATCAACATAACAATACTAAAGAATATCTTGGGTGAGTTAGGTTAGTAACATTAGTTGAACTTAGACGGGTTTGAACTAGAAAAGAATTTTGGGCTGGACATAATAATAGAAAGAATAATGAAAAGCTCAATTGTCCAATTAATTTTCTTTTTTAACGGTTAATCGGTTCGGGACGGGGCAACGACGTAAATACCATACCCGCTCCGCCCCGCCCCGTTTCATTAAAATCAAATATTATATCCATCTCATTGTGTCATTGGTTCAATTTTTTTTGTCCCATTCGGTTCGGTTCAATGGGATTTTTGGTTTGACAGTTCGAATTGCCTACCATATCCTACCTCATGCACACATATCGACGAGACCATTAACACGATTATCATACAATTGACTAAAACTATAAGCAAGAATTTAGCCTTAGGGTGAAACAGGCCCACACGACTTGGAGTACGAATTGGGAGATCAAAGTTGGAGCCTAGCACATGCCAACGGACAATTAGTCTTAAGTGGAACACACTTTTTTTTTTTTATCTGATGGGACCTTTCAAAATAATTTAGTTAAGAAAAAATGTAATTAAAAAATGAAGAGGCAAAGAAACTTTGATTAATTAATGACGTCGAATGACAACACATGTTTTCTCGTACGAGATTATTTAGATAGACCCACAAAAGGCAAACACTAATTACCTACATTTTGGGGTATTTTTTAAATTTTATTCTTTCTTTATTATGAACGATTCAAATTATTTTAAACCTTTAAATTGACTTAAACACCAATATATTTCAACTCATACATCTAATTCTCCATAGATAGAGCCCATGAACTCTCGATGCTTAACTATCCTACCAACCCTCTCATTGGCTCCTCCATCCCCCAACATCTCTAGATTGCTCAAAGTATAGACTATTTGATTTTTTTTTATTTTTTTTTAACACAATGAAACTCTACCAAAAACTCCCCAAGTCATGTCCGTGACAATTCATCGTATACTATTGGACACATAATTAAAGAAAAGATGCATCTAACAAAATTTATTTAGTGTCGAGTTTTTTTATTCAATTTGTTCTAATGTTCAAAACTTATCATTAAATTACTATATGGAAGTATGATTTCTTGTCGAGCAGTGCACAACGGTTTGGTATAAAGTGACACGAAATCCCTGAAATTCCTGTATACTGAGTACATACATATTTAGTTCATGTATGATCCTCATTTTTTAAAATTTATTTTTTTAAACTCGTTTTTAATTATTTCATGAGATCCACAATATTTTACCAATTTTTATTAAAATTTACTAAAAAAAATTAACTTTTACCCAAACTAAACAGAGAATTATATCAAGTTTTTCTCAAACACAAATTTATAATAAAAATACAAATAAATACTAAAATATTAAGTTTAGTCAAAGATGTGTAACACCATTGCATCATCCATTCGTTTCAAGCATCATAAAATTAGGTTGAGACCAGAATTAGCAACCTTTGACCTAGCTTTGCAGCCATATCGCAAAATCATAAAATAGATTTTTTTTTTCATGCAAAACGCACCATTTTCTTCCACAAAAAGCTGGGTGTACAGGCCCCTTACACCCAACATGTCTCTTTCTTCTAACACCAGTTGTCAATCAATCGTCTTCTTAGTAACATGTCTTGGAAATGCCTTAGATATGAAGGGAAAAAAAAAACGATTAAAGTCATTTTCTTCCATTTTTATTAATGGATAAATGTCTTTCTTTGTCCCTTGAAGTCTTTGGTGGCTAATTGAGTTAGGTTTGGCTTGGCTTGATTAGAGTGTTTGCCTTTCACAAGTCATTTTTAAGATTAAAAAAAAAAAAAAAAAAGGAATCTTAAATATCAAAATATTTGTCAAGCCAAGTCTGAAAGTTCTGTATTTTATTATTTTTACTCACTTCCTACTTGGTAATGTTTAACATTTCACCCAAGTATCCAGTTGTAAATCTTACATTATGAGATATCTGATACAAAAGACTAAACACAATATAACTCGATAATTGGAAAATTTATTACATATTTTTCCTTTTATTGGTGTCTAATATTGTTCAATCAACTTGCTTAACATGCCCTTTCCAGCTAATAACAAACTCAAGTCTTACATATATTTCTTCTTTAAATTTGTTCGATCTAATGAGTTACATCGCCAAGTATTTAAGTAAAGTGAACAATTCACAAATACTTTTAAAAGTTTACTGTTTCTATACTTATTTTTGAACTATTTTTTATTCCAATATACAATTTTTCATTCTAATTATGTTCAATAAATTTTGACTGTGTTACATATTGTAAAATTATGTTAGACAATGTGTAACATTTTTAAAAATTACGCTACACACATTTCATCATCCCTATTTCCATCAACATCGTTGCCGTTGTCACCAGAGTCCCAATCACTTATAATACAATGTACTACAAATATTTTGCCTCCTATTCTACTATTACAGCGAGTGCTACCACCATCACTCATAACATTTATTGTTACCCAATCATTGTCGATCCACGACTTACAACATTTACATTTATACCATCATCCTCGGTCCCACCACTTGTAACATTAATGAGCCTTTGTTTGAGTCCCATTTTTCAAATAATTCATTGTTTTTCAAATTCATTTCAACAACACATTCTACTAACAATAATTTTACACATAAATATAATATTTTGATATGATTACGAATTTACTTTGATCTTCCATAAAGAAGAAACGGTTCCCATAAAAAAAAGCATGTCAAAAACCCCATATTCAAGCCATTTTCCAAAATGTGTTTGTGAATATTAATCGAGATTGCATGACGAATTTGAAACGTGCATGTCAAGAATGAATTGTACGAAAATGCATCAAAATTGAAACACAACTTACTAAACAGATACTGTCGTCAATGACAGTTACTTGTCATTTTCTTATCATTTTAAGCAAAACCGTCTACTATTTTATTAATGTAGTCTTCTAATATTTTGCATCTATACTTATATTTTTCAGATGGAATTAAACCATATTGTACCAATGCAACATCGTTTTAATGGCAAATAACCAAACTATGCAACAGAAGCTACTTAAAAGGAAAAAAAAAAAAAAAAAAATTCAATTCGACATTTGTTGTCAATATCTTGTCCAATAGGTCGATGGGGGTACCTTGGAAGTGGAAGTATGCTTGGGCTCATGTCTTCATCAGTTATTCTCATGAACATTTTGGTCACATATCTATAGCGAACACAGTAGGGTCATATATATGGACAATTTCATTATATTCGAAATTACCATTTTGCTCGATATAATACATAATACATCTCATGCGCCATGCATGAGTCATAACGACATATGACTAGACTCAAATGGATATGCAAATACAATAACAACCACATCAGAATCAAATCATATCCACAACACAATCATTTACTAATATCCAACAATAGTATCATATTCCATATACATTGCACCAACAATACATCTTACACATCACATGGGCTGATATCATTGTATAAACACTATTGTTTTACATTGTGGTTGAATCGTTACTTACCTCCCTCCTTACCTTGATAGCATTTACAACTTCATTCCTCCTCCACATTCGTATTTACCATTCACTTGAAATTCAAAACGATCAAGAATCATCATATATATCATATTTAGGATTATATACCATTAAAACAGGTCAAACGGGCCAAAATATACCAAAAAGGGGATTCGAGAGTGAAACTAGATATGAGGATCGATGCTTGGGAACCAACCACAAAAAAACTAGAGTGTCGTGATTGATATAAAGCTATCACAAGGCAGATATTATATAATTGGAAAGCTTATCGTGTCAAAAGTCCAATGCCTTTAAGAATCTCTATTCTAAGTTCTGTACAAAAATTTGTGACGTTTTCGTCCGCATCCAGCCACTGCACCATCGTAGTTGATGGGGATCAACCTCCATTTAATTAACTAATGAATAGCTTCACTTCTCCGAGAAAGGATACCTGTTTTGTAAATTGCAATATATAGGAAGTTGTCAATGCTAACAATGATTTACTCCTTACCCTTACCTCCACCCTCTGAAAAAATTGAATAGATAAATGGATGAAAAAGAGAAAAATGAGTGACTATTGTTGTTTTTCCCTTATTTGGTGAGAATTAAAATAAGATCTTTAGTACATTTGGATAATTGTTGATGAAAATGTGTATTTGAAAATTGTAGGTTCCATGAAATATTAGATTAAAGTTAATTATTGACTTTGATTTACATTAAAATCTAGATTTTAATTCCTAGCGAACAGAGCTTTGTATTTCATTACTTTCCATGTTAAGCAAGTGTCTTTGAGAAAAATCAAATCTGTGTTTCTACTTGGTTTTTTTGGGATCATATGACATATTAGTTAATTATAAATATCGGTACTAGCCCCATGTTGCAAGTCAATGTTGGTGACAGAACTCTTAATTCACTAGGTGAGCCAGGTATCTAAAGGGATTTTGCTTTGAGGAATTTTAGGAACTTAGTTACGTGCATGAACAAGCTATGACACTCCCAATAGTTGAGCCAACAACAATCACAAATATGCAACCTAATTTTCAAACTTGAGATTAAGATGATTGATTTTGTTATTCTATTTCCTTATTTATTGTTGTATTGTAACCCAAATTCTAGTGGATTTTGGAGTTTATTTGAAGTGGTTTAGGAGAGATCATAATTATGGATTGGAACAAGTTATCGCTGCATTTCACAATAGACATACAACATATTGAGAGCTTTATATCTTAGTTGAGAGTATTGAGATCTTGTTGTAAACGCATATTGCTATTAATTATAGTGAAATTATCCTTATTTGTCAGTCGTTTTTCTTATCTTGGATTTTTCACTTAAATCTTGATGTTCTTTGTTTGATTATTTATTTCATTATTATCATAATCTTCCAATCGATTTCAGAAAAAGTGGTATCAAAGAGAATGTTTGATTATTCTGTATGGCAACAATGAAATATGATCTTTCGTTATTGGATCGTAACACAAGGTTTACTCTATGGCAAATGAAGATGCAAGCAGTACTAGTGCAGATCTTAGAGGAAGCATTGATTGGCTTTCATAGAACGCATGTAACCTGGACGCGAGAAGAAAAGTAGCATAGGGATCGAAAAGACCAATATCAAATTCATCTACATCTATCAAATCAAATTTTTCATGATGTTTTAAGGGGAAAAATGTCGTTGCATTGTGGTTGAAGTTGGGGCAGTTTTGTATGACAAAGAGTTTGACCAGTAAGCTACACTTGAAACATCGCTTGTATTCTCACCGGATGTATGAGGGTACGTCATTAGATGATCACTTAACTATGTTAAAAGAAATCGTGGGTGATTTGGAGACATTGGAGATTACGTATGATGAGGAGGACTTGACGTTAATGTTGTTGTGTTCTTTACCGCCATCATATGTGACTTTTAGAGATACTATTATCTATAGTCAATACACTCTCACCATGAAAGAAGTCTATGGTACTTTAATGTCTAAAAAGAAAATGGGGCATCTTACTAGAGGATCTGAGAATTAGGCAGAAGATTTGATTGTTCGTGGGAGAAATCAGAATACAAGTTCTGGTAGAAATATGAGGGGCAGATCAAAATCTAGACATGCAGAAAATGTGTGTCATTATTGTAAGAAGAAATGATACATCAGATTGATTGTTATTCATTGAAAAACATAAATAAGGTTGCGTGCACTATGAAATAGAAAAACAACATGTTGATACATCGAAGGCTAATATTGTGGAAGATAGACAAAGTGAAAGAGAGCATCTTGTGATTTCTGATATTGATTCTAAACATTGTGAGGAATGAATTCTTGATTCAGAATGTGTCCTAAAAGGGACTGGTTTACTACTTATGAAGAAAGTTCGAGAGGTGCAGTGATTATGGAAAACAACGCACCTTGCAAAATTGTCGAATTTGGTATAGTTGGAATAAAAATATTTGATGATGTTATCAGAATACTTACTGATGTTAGGCATGTTCCAGAATTGAAGTGAAATCTCATATCTTTGAGTACACTTGACTCAAAGGGACATAAATACACTGGTGAAGTTGGAGTTTTGAAGGTGAGTCGGGGAGCTCTTGTTGTCATGAAGGGACAAAAAAACTCTATGCAGTTGTACATTTTGCAGGGTTCCACAGTTATAGGGGATGCAACCACTGTCTCTACTTCTTTGACTGATGAAGAAGTTACAAAACTTTGACATATGCGTCTTGGACATATGAGTGAAAACGGTATGACAAAATTGAGTATAAGGGGTTCTTGATAGGCACAAGACCAGTAAGATGAAATTTTGTGAGCATCATATCTTTGGGAAACAGAAAATAGTCAAATTCACTACAGGCAGACATGACACGATCTTTAGGGACCGATCAGGGTACCTTAAAGAGGAGATGTTTATTACTTGACAGTAATTGATGATTTCTCCAGGAAAGTTTGGGTATTCTTCTTGTAACAAAAGAATAATGTGTTTGAGACCTTCAAAGAATGGAAAACAATGATTGAAAAACATATTGGAAAGCAGATTATACAGTTAAGCACAGATAATAAATTAGAGTTTTGTTTAGATGAATTTAATAACTTCTATAGGGTTGAAGGCATCTTGATACACCTGACAGTACTTGAAACTCCTCAACAAAATGGTGCGGCAGAACGTATGAATAGAACCTTGATGGAAAATGTTCGGTGTATGCTTTCAAATTCTGGGTTGCATAAATTTTTTTTGGCTGAAACTGTTACCACAACTTGTTTTCTGATTAATCGCTCACCCTCAATAGCTATTGGGAAAAAGACACCAGAAAAGGTATGGTCTGATAAACCTTCTTATGATACTGATTTGAAGATTTTTTGGTGTCCTGCTTATGCTTACGTGGATAATGAAAAGTTGGAGTCTGAGTCTAGAAAGTGTATATTTCTTGGTTTAAATCAAGTGTGAAAAGTTATAAATTGTGGTATCCTGAGATAAGAAATGTGATAATTAGTATAAACATAGTATTTGATGAAATGACTATGGTTTAAAGCTCATCACGTTGGGGATTTTGATAAAACTAAGGAATATAATCTTTCAACTCAGGTAGAGTTGAAAATTGGTCAATGAGAACAATCAGAGGGTTCAGAATAGTTTAGTCCAGAATTATCAAATAATAATACTTTGTCTACACTATCACCAACACCACAGTATTATATTGCTAATGATAGACCTCGCAGACAGATTAGACCTCTACAAAAGTATGAGGAAGCAGGTTTGGTTACATATGCTTTAAATGTGGATGAAAAATTGATTCCACTGAAGAACCTGTTACATATTCAGAGGCAGTCAGTTACAATGATTCTAGCAGATGGTTGATTGTTATGCAGGAGGAGATAGAGTCTCTAAATAAAAATTGTACTTGAGATTTGGTGAAACTACCTAAAGATAAAAGGTTGTTCCTTGTAAATGGGTGTTTAAAAGGAAAGAAGGGACATCGAAAATTGAAGATGCTAGGTATAAGGCCAGATTGGTAGCAAAATGCTACAGTCAAATTTCAAGTGTTGACTTCACAAATGTATTCTCGCCGATTGTAAAGTATAGTTCAATTTGGGCTTTATTTAGGATTATGGCAAACAATGACTTGGAACTTGAGCAGATGGATGTCAAGACAACATTTTTGCATGGAGAACTTGATGAGAGCATTTACATGCAACAAACCAAAAGGTTTCAGTATGGAGACTATGTGTGCTTATTGAAGAAATTCTTATATGGATTAAATCAGTCACAAAGACAATGGTACAAAATGTTCCATTCATTCATGACTACTCATTGTTTCGAAAGAAATAATTATGACAGTTGTGTGTACTTCAGAAATGGAGATAGTGGATCGATAACATATTTGCTGTTATATGTCGATGATATGCTCATTGTAGCCAAGGATAAAGCAGAGATCAGAAAGATGAAGTCTTTACTTAGTAAGAAGTTTGAGATGAAGAATTTGGGTGTAGTAAAGAAAATTCTTGGAATGAAAATTTTAAGGGATATAAAAGCATGCAGATTGTATTTGATTCAGAAGATGAACATTGTGAAGGTGCTTCAAAGGTTCAATATGCTAAATGCTAAAACTATCAGCACTCCATTGACTGCCCACTTTAAACTATCATCTGGGTTGTATCATTAATCAGATGAAATTATTGATTATACGTCTCAGGTTCCTTATTCCAGTGCAATTGGTTCGTTGATGTATACTATGGTTTGTAGGAGATCAAATTTGACACATGTAGTCAGTGCAGTTAATAGATACATGATAAATCCTGGCAATGAATATTGAAAAATAGTGCAATGGATATTCAGATACTTGAAAGGCTCAACTAATGCTTATTCGCATTTTGGAAGAAATTCAGATAGAGTGATTGGGTATGTAGATTTAGATTATGTAGAGGATCTTGATAAAAGGGATATTACTCACATGATATGTGTTTACTCTTGGAGGCTGTGCTATCAGTTGGAAAGCTACTTTGTAAAATCTAGTAGCTTTGTCTACAACAGAGGCAAAATACATGGCAATTATATAGGCATGTACGGAAGCTATGTGGTTAAAGGGATTAATTGGTGAAATTAGTGAAGACTTGCAGATTTTTACAATGTATTGCGAGTCAGAGTGTTATTTTTCTGACTAAGGATCAAATGTTTCATGAGAAGACTAAACACATTGATGTTAGGTATTATTTTGTGCGTGAAATGATTGCTCGTGGTGATATTGTAGTGAGCAAGGTTGATACCAAGGATAATCCTACTGACATGACAAAACCACTGCACATTGTTAAGTTTGAACATTGCTTGAATTTAGTTGGTGTTTGCCATTGATTTAGTCCATTGAGACTTGTTTGAAAGAGGTGGAGATGTATTTACTTGAAGTTCATTTTATTGAAATTTGGTTCAAAGTGAAAATTTGTTGTATTGTAAACCAAATTTTAGTGGATTTTGGAGTTGTATTTGAAGTTATTTGGGAGAGATCAAAATTATGGATTGTGATAGATTATCGTCGCATTTTCACTAGTTAGACGCTCGAGCGAAATCGTAAAAATTGAAATAGAGAGTTTTAGCCTGCTTCTCACTCAACGTTGCTCGAGCGATGGTGTTTCCCTGCTTTTTTGCGTTTTAACGCGTTTTGAACTACTATTCATCTACAACTTTTTTTGGGGTTTCACACACACACACACACACACACACATATATATATATATATTGTTCGGCATGTATAATTTTCACAACAGACATACAACATATTGAGAGTTTTAGATCTTAGTTGATAGTATTGAGATCTTGTTGTAAACATATATCACTATTGATTATAGTGAAATTATCCTCGTTTGTCAGTGGTTTTGCTCATCTTAGATTTTTCACTTAAATCTCGGTGTTCTTTGTTTGATTGTTTATTTCATTATTGTCATAATTTTTCGATCGATTTTATAACATTTATCTAGCCCATTCTTTGAAATGAAAATGTAGCAAAAATGCTTAGATATTATTAATGTACAGGAATTGGGACATGTCAGTGTTTGGTAGATAGGTATCAGTTAACTTATGCAACTACACCAACAAATACAATAAATATGTAGGGAGTGTTTATAAGATGTTTAAGGTTAATGTCTCATACACAGATATTTGACTTGATTTATCAGGTGTATTTGTCTTTGACCAAGCAAGT
The DNA here is from genome assembly GCA_019395295.1 of Osmanthus fragrans. Taxonomy (NCBI): domain Eukaryota; kingdom Viridiplantae; phylum Streptophyta; class Magnoliopsida; order Lamiales; family Oleaceae; genus Osmanthus; species Osmanthus fragrans. Next base: position 22,664,110 of record CM033343.1, on the reverse strand, counting down.
AATTTAGATTTTTAATATATAGTTTATGTTGTACCTACAGGTATAGACAGGAAGGAAAGCTGAAATGACATTTGCTTCATATCGATATCACTGGTGGACCCAGGGGGTCTTGCAGGACCCTTCAAGTTTTCAATTTTTTTGTTTTTTTTTTTTTGGTGAAATTACAAAGATTTGTTTTAGACGGACCCCCTAATTCTTAAGTTGCAGGTCCATGAATTTGGGTGGATCCTCCAATCCAAGTTTAAAAAAAAAAAAAAAAAAATTAGAAACCCAACCCATTTAACCAAAGTACCCAACCCAAAACCGTAAAAATCCAAGTACTCAACCAAAAACCATAGAAATCTCACAAACACCCATTTAATTTTCGGTTTATTCTTTTGTTTACTTGACTTGACAGTGTCAATCATTTTAGGCTTATTGGAGTCGGTTTGTCAGTCTGGACCTTTGTCATTGCTAGTTAGTGAGTATTGGTGAGACTTCTTTCATAGATCTTGCAATTTCATTCATCGATGATAATGCCCCAATTGCTCAGATTTGTTATTGGTTTAGACTTCTTTAGTTCATGATATTTTCTGTGTACCATTTTTTTTGTGCTATACCCTCAACTCCAAAAACAAAAAAAATTCAGGGGCAGCGTGTTCCCCCCTTCCTTTACCTCAATATCTTCGATTTTAGAACTCCCCAACTCTAACATCCTGGTTCTGCCACTGATCGATGTACATATTTTTCAATGATATATTTTAAGCTCCCACCTATCTCGTTTTGCAATTGGTACATGTAATGTGTCTATACATATTGAAAATGTTCGTTTATTTAATTACATATTGAAAATGTTTGTTTAAACTAAATTATATATTTATGAATGTGTAGTTTGAGGTTGATTTCATTCGAGTGCCGTTTGGGTCCTCAAAAACCATAAGAAGAAAATCTCTTGGATGGCCGTTGTCATAAAAAGGGTCTATGGATTGACACAGCTAACTACACAAGACTAGTAGTTGAACATTATTATATGTATATATATAAAGTTGTGGATTATATGTTAATCAAACCACATACGAATATTCTCACCACTACAATAGGCCCATATCGACAACAATAAAATTAAAGTTTGGTGGTTGCCTGGGATTATAATGTGTGTGTATATATATATATATATATATATAATCAATTTTTTTAGTACTCAACCACCTTGTCATTCATTGTTAAAAATGATTCGTAGAGAAGAGAGTTATGTTGACTTATACTAATTTTTGAGTAGAATTTTAAGTGTATAATAGTTGCATTTCGAATCTATAATATCCGACTTCTATTTTTTGCAATTCCATTTGAAACAGCAGGATCTTGTTCCCTCAACATGAAATTTCTTGCAGTTGAAGAGAAGTAAAATGTTGTCTTTCTCCAACAAAGTAGAAAAAAATTCGTCGAAGGAAAAAAAAATTCAAGAGAAGAAAAAGACTGAAATAAAGGTAGACGAATATAAGAGCTAATTGTCTCAATAATCATTAAATTTAGATTGATGTTTTCAATTGCTCACTATAGTTTCAGATGTCAAGTATCGATCACTAAAATTTTCAAAATATTGAACGTTACTCACTGGATGACTTCCATTTTGCAACTATAACATAATAGTTGACGTAAATACTAAATACGAATTGCACAGTTGGCGTCCAACTACTAAATTGATGCCTAATCATGGAGAAATGCGTCTTTTATTGCTTACTATACTTTGAGGTGATCAAGCTTTGGTCACTAAACTTCTCAAACTGACGTCGAGATGATATAGAAATTTAGGAATTATCAGGGCTCTTCAGTCTTCAGGAACATGCTTGCTTTATGAAATTATGATTAGAATGACCTGAATGATTCAGTTAACTCCAGACAAAGGGAATGATGAACAGTCCACCTCAGCCAAATGAAGGCCCGTCTGCCTCCTCGTCAATGAGAGCCAATCTTGAGGCAATGCATTTTTCACTTCGAAAAAGCCCCAGGTGCAACAGTAGATTGCGGGGTTTTGTCATAAAACAAGAATTTCGCTCTTCTAACAAAACGACAATTCTCAGTGTCTGTTTGATTGCAAGGGTGAAAAACGGGTGGAAAAAAAATGAATGGCAGGGAATTGAATTGCCTAGAAAACGTTTTACAGGGAATTGTAATTAATGGTGTTTGATTGGTATAATTTTCCACCTGGTAAATTTTTCGTTTGGTTTTTTTTTGCACATATTGTCAATTAAATGGATAAATTTTTTTACCATTGACTTTGGAATGTGTTCCAATTGCTAAAAAAAAATTAAAAAAAATAAAAAATTTGTCAAAAAGTTGGAAAACGTTTTCCCACCACTATGGTGAAAAAACGTTTTCTAACTTTTGTGCATCAACCGCTTGTACCTTGAAAAACGTTGGAAAACGTTTTCCCTGAAAAATTAGTGCAATCAAACAGGTGAATAGTAAAAAATAGGAAAACGTTTTCCACCTTCCACGAAAAACTTGGCCAATCAAACAGGGCCTTATTGTATTTTAAACAAGAACTAGAATACAAGAATGAAAAGACGAAAAATGAAATTTGTCTCCCACCCCCCAAACAACTGCTATGACTCTCGTGGAGGTAGCAAATAGTCGAGTTTTTTACATGCTAGACCTTATCAAATTCATTTCGATGAGACAAATTCAATGTTATAATTTATTACTCATTTGACAACAAAAAGTGGCTGAAATATCTTTTCAACGAATTTTTCCATCTAAACTTAACAATCGTTATATTCCTTATTTTATGGAGTGTATAAAAAACCTAATTAACTTGATAATGTTCTCAGATTTTATGGAAAGTTGGGTCAATTTTTGGCTTTCGTCTTTCCATCCTTAGAGGGTGTTTGAGATTGATTTTTGGGGAAAGAATTAATTTTTGAATAATGATATAATGAGAAACGTGTGGTTGAAAAAGAAGGAGAAATTATTGATGTGATAAAAAATATTATTTTATTGAAAAATGTGTGGTTAAAAATGAGAATTGATTTTGAAAATCTGTACCGAATAAGCCCTTAATAAAAATTATAAAATTTACAAATCAAAATTAACTCGACATGAAAACTTGGATAATGTGTCCTATTATTTTGGTTGCAAATGAATATAATTTCTATTTTAGGGTCCGTTTGATAGAAAGATGAAAAATGAATGACAAATAAAATGTTTGGCAAGGAAGTGATTTGCCTAGAATTTATTTTAGAGGGAATTATAATAAATGGTATTTGATTGGTATAATTTTTCACCTAATCTGTATGGCTTTGTTTTTCATGCAAATGGTTACTTTTTGGGATAATTTTTTACAATTTGTATTAAAATTTGTTTGGATTGTCAAAAAGTAAAAAAAAAAATTAAAAATATATTTTCATAAATTTTTTATATTCGTTTGGCCTCGTTTTTCATATAAATTGTCAATTAAATGGATAAATTTTTTTACCATTGGATTTAGAATATGTTTCCATTAAAAAAAAAAAAAAAAAAAAAAAAAAAAAAATCCAACAAGGTGGAAAATAATTTCTTACCAAAATCATAAGAAAATATTTTCTTACTTTTATGTTTCAAGGGATTGTACATTAGAAGTTAGTGGAAAATATTTTTCATTACAAATTTCACTAATCAAACAACCAAAAATAAGAATGAAGAAGATATTTTCTTAATTCCATGGCAAATTAAACAAATCGAATGGGCCCTACATTTAAATCTCCAAGGTTGTGAATCACCCACATCACACATTTCAACTCGTCTACAAAGAATAATTTATTTATTTATATCACTATTAAAAAAAAAAAAAAAAAACTATAAAAATATGGAAAATGCTAGGGTTAGCAATTGGATCTAGCGAATACACACAGCCGAATGCTCCGATCCTTCAATCTCTTATCTGTTTCCTCGCTACAAATTGTGTTTAACGCAATCAATTTTATTGTTTTCCTGTTTGATGAAGATGATGTATGTTGCAAAAATTCACAGAAGGGGTAGATTTCAGGTTTGTGCGTGAATCTAATGAGATAAGTACACACTTGTCAATTCAATCAACAATATCCTGATTTGGTAATCAATCGGTGTTGTAGTTCGTTAGATTCACGCACAAACTCGTAATCTATCTTTTCGATTTCCGCTCAGAGTTTACCAGCCTTACCTTTCCCCGGTTAGTTGTCTTCTCGATCTCGACCTCCAAAGGAAGGTCATTTTTAATCGACCCCGTTTGTTTTCTAACTTTGATCTGATTTATAGTAAATTTATATTTTATTAATTGTTTTGATCTTGATTCAGTTCATAAATGGAATTCCTAGATTGGCGAATCTGCTGGAACAAAATAATAGAATTAGTGGAACTGTGGTTATTAGATTATTAAGAGCATAGGGCTTTTGCTTTTGCCTCTTCTAGAAGAGCTTCTTCAGCTCTAGCCAGGCCAAGCACCCCCACAACATTTTATAAATATGTTCAAAAGCAGCTATTCAGGCTAGAAGCACCTTTTAGCCTTTCCAAAGCCATGCCAAATTGGCTCTAAATATCCTCAGCCGAGGAATATGATGAACATGATAAATATGTTCTATTTTGTGCAAGTTAGGAACTTTTTATTGAATATATTTTCAAATTGAGATTGTTTCAGTTTTCATTATTATTTCTATCTTATAGTTTTGCTAAGATTAAAAGCAAATCCTTATCCTTTCAAGCTTTTGAAGCTTATATTGAGGATAGAGATATAAGCTGTAAATCAGGATTGGGGAGAAGAAGCCGTATATACATCTGATAGTTTATGTTTGGCTAAGCTTAATAAATTTACTTATAAGTGAAAAAGGTAAAGTTGGAAATATGAAAGTTATTATCTTGTTCATTGTCCAAAGGACTTCTTTAGAAAATCTCCAAATGGCTCTCTAATATAGAGCTTCTTATCTATGATAGAGAACATCTTTAAATTTAGAGTGTAAAATTTTTTAAACCCTCCAACAATGCTATCCATTTTGACTCTTTATTTTTCCTTTTTCTATAAACATTTATTTTTTCCCTTCATCTTTTATTTACATATTTTTTTTAGATGTTTATGGCCAATCAATTCAAATATGGTTTGAATAATTTGAGAAGTAGAGTATTGAAAATTGTAACTTAATAAATGTAATCATTATCATTACAATGTAAAAAATAGAGAGTAAGTTTGGCTCTTCGAATTCGAGATAAAAAATCACTCTATATTTTAAAAAGTTAACAGCCTTTTGGAGATTATTTTTTTGCATTGGCTTTATAAAATAAAGAGCGTCTTGTAATTAGAAAGCCTCTTTGAGGTGCTCTTTGTTATGAATAAGAAGAAAGTAAAATTTTAATGATATCCAAACATGTTTAATTTGCTTACAATCGAAGCTCAAGATGCTGATAATTATGTTCTCTTCTGATTCAGCTTGTCTGACTACTACTTGGTACCAAGTATGTATATTAAATATATGTATTTTCTGATTCGATTTATGACTGCAATTCTCTTGTGGTGCTTTATACTGAAAAATTATTGAATCAATGATTTAGATAGAGATCAGATTGTTTTTGGTTTTTGTTATGAACTTTGTTGAAATGGAAAAATACTTCTGCATTTTTGTCTTAAAGATTATGCTGAAGATGAAGTATGCCAGAAATATAGGAAAAAACGTCTTCAATAGTCATTAATTCCCTTGGTTATCATGGAAATGTAGGGGATAAATGTTATTTCCCTTTCTTTACCTAAATGTGAGAAGTGCTTCAAGTCCTACTCATCTCTGGTGTCCCTCTCTCCACCCTTTCCCTACCCCTTGTTGTCCACTTCTTTGATCTACATGTATATGTATGCTTAGATTTGATTGGCATTGTTTCGTTCAATAGGTTCATTATACACGTGCACGCCATTCGAAATTGGATTTTCTGAAATATGGTAACTTTTGGTTTCAATTTATGCTGAGACTTGGTGGAATTTTTGACATTGTTAACTGATATTTCCAGGTTTCATGAATGTGTTATGAAGTATGAACCTCTTTAATTTTGTACAGCTTGGGAGATTAAGTCAATTTCTGGTGGCGAGTTATTGAATAGTTCAGAATTGCCTTTCTAACAGAGTGAAAATTTTAATGTTCAATTTAACCTTGTTAAATATGACATTCGGCGCATCATTCTCTACTTCCTCTTACATACCTCCTTCCCCACTTTGCATATGCGATCCCCATATCTCCCCTGCATTTAGTGAGCAAGAATTCCGAGTGTAACTGGGGAGGAGTCTGGAAGACTTCATTCTATTTGGCGGCTCCCGAGTCCCGACCATGAGGAAATTGAGAAGGATGGGTGATTGGGATCGCTGGAGATGGGTTAGGGAGAGAAGGTGCTGGGTGAAGAAGAAGAAACAAGAAGGTAGAGTATCAACTGGATGACGGTTGATCTATGTAAAGCTGGTAAATGAGGTCATTTTGCATTTTCTAGCTCCAACTTGGTCCTCTATAGAAAGACCTCTCTCATTTTTAGTATGTTAACTATTGTATGTCTTGATGATAAAATGGAATCAATTATGTTACATGTACATAATATGTTTATATAATGATTTACATACATATGATGTGGTGAGATATGATTGCTACACAGAGTCTGGTCAACCATGCTATACATACATAATGCATTACCAAATGCATTACACCCCTCTCATATGGAGGAGGGCCTACACACAATAAAATATTCGTGGGCTCCCCTCCATGTGAGGGGGTGTAATGCAATTGGTACACCATGAGGTGTACAAATAGCATTTTCCGAGTCTGGCTCATAGAAGAAGAGTAGAGCGCTAGTGCGTTACGGCTTAGGTAATTGATCAGATCCGATAGCCTTTCAAGCAACCAATCAAAACCCAGCACATCAAATTCGTTGCCGATCAACAACTTGGAGGTATATAACATGTGGTATATAACATGTGGGGCACTAAGAATACCTCAACTGTTGACACGGAACAGGAAGGACCCGAAAGGATAACTTTTATGTATATGAAATGTGCTTGTCATATTCAATAGTGTATTCTGTTGTGAAAAGTGCAATACAAATCTTAATTGATAAGTTTATACCAAACTAAAGTTGCCATTGCTCATAACATGGTAAGCATTTCACATTGTTGATATTTGTAATTTCAAAGTTGCTACACGTACATCCATTTTGCACATTAAGTTTGACATTCATGATGTGTCAAAATGATGGCCATTGTTTTGAATAAGGGATGTCAAATTAGTTGTACCGAAGAAATCTACTACTAATTTAATTCTTGTAATTTTTTGGTGGGCAATAATTTGATAAATCCTTTTCTTACCTTCACTCCTTTCTAGAATTGCCTTAGTTAATGAATATTTGCTTTGGGCCTAATCTGAAAAATTAGGAGAAATTCTTGAAAGGAGAAAATTCTTCACCTTTAGACAAAGTGACAATGTTTTATGAAAAGACAAACTAAATTGAGACGTGACTTGTTTTAAGATAATTTTATAAGAATAAGTTTATTTGTGCTAAGAATTTTTTTAGATTAGATAACAAACAACACAATAAACTCAAAAACCAAGAACAAGTTTAATCATAAAAATTGCAACCTAATTAGTAATTACCACATATCGATTGAACATTGATTCCGATAAAAAAAAAAAAAAAAAAAAATCAAGCTAGTCGTATAAAAGACAAGATTCGAATAAATAAATTTATATTCCATAAATTTAAATCAACCTAGTTGTAACTGAAATCAAGTCCGCGTGGTCATTCATTACGAAAATGGATTAACAACAATTTAAATAGAGAAATCATTACAAAAATGCATTAACAACTTTTTAAATAAATAAATTTCTCGCATTGTTCGAGCCATGCTTCAATTTAGCAAGTCATGAGTCAGCCAACCCTTTTGCAGTCTTCATAAAGTAGCCCATGATTGTGCTTTCTTCTTCTGTGTTCCCCTTTATTGATTTCAAGAAACAAAGATGATGCCTACAATAAGTTCCATTCTTCTCCAAAGCCCTAAAAAGATTGGTAAACAATTCAATAATCATAAGCTGAACCTTATTACCATCAAATTCTTGTCTGAATTTCAACAGGATCGGATGAGCCCTTTTTCTGAAGTATCCCTTAACAAAATCTTCAAAATTCATAGGAGGTTCTCTCAAAACTTGAATCACGATCCCACAAGTTAATTCAAAAGCTTTCTTGTTGTATTCATCGGTCGAGTAGGGTTTTGCACACATGAACAATCCCTGAATTGAATGTAGCACGTGAAGAATACTGGAGTGTTTAGGGTTCCATTCTTGTGGGTAACATGCATACCATCCATGTATTATACGTTCATACCTCGTCGCTAACATGCTTAAACAAACTTTTCCTCCGGGACGAAGATTCGGGTTCAAATCAAGGCCATAAGAATGATAATAAAGTTTTGGAGGATAAGATGGATAATTTCTAGGAAAAAATATGTCAAAAAAGAATAAGCCATGGTGATAGGGAGTATAAGGTGGACCTGTCATGGCAATTCTCATAAGATCAACCCTAGATTCATAAACCCTAACAAAAATTGAATTTGGGAGATTTTTCTTCAACAAATTCCATTCTTGTTCAATCTTTTGCCCTAATGGAGATTCCAAAGGAACCCTACTGGAATCTTTCTTGTACGTCAAGAAACGATGATCGTCCGGAGGGTTGGAGATTATATCGAAGTTCTTGAAAAGATTGAATCTGCTTTCTACTTCGTCTTCGATTTCTTCAATCTCCCCGTAAAATTTACTTGTTCCTGTGCTATTAGGGTTCATGGTATCCATGCAACAAAGGTTTTGATGTATATTATTGAATTATATTATGGTATTTATTCAAGAATATGGATAACAGAATACACCAGAGAAATTAATTCTATTGTGAATAGGATGTTTCTAAAGTTTTAAAGTAACAGTTTCGGAAAGTACATAAAAACTATTTAAAAAACTTTACTTATGAGCTTATCGTTTTCCTATTTATTTTAATGATTTAAATTCTGTAATTATGTAGAGCAAGTCTTTGTGTACAAAAAATCATTGTACAGAATTTGTACTGACAAGACATAATAGGGGGGTGGCTGGGTAATTTTTTTGCACAATAAAATACTCACATGGGTCCTGTACAAATTCTGTCGATGAAAATTCTGTATAGTCAGAATTTTTCAATTATGTATCATAGTTTATTGTAACTAGGGTTCCAACAGTTCATAATCCTTTTCGATTCACACTTACCGATTCTGATTATTTCGAGTTTCTGGACTCCTAAGGCTGCCTACTTCTTGGGCTTAAAATATTATCCACTGGAAAATAGGAAAATTAAAATAAAAAGGAAAAAGTGAGTCCCCATCTCATTGTAACAATGGTTGCCCTCCAATTAAATTTTGACACATCACTCTCGTTTTTAATGTCAAAATATTATTGGAACATAATTAAGGAAAAACTAAAAAAAAAGAAGAAAAACTCTATCTCCCTTAAATTTTGATACATCAATATTATAACAGTGTGTAAAAATTTGGTTAGAGGATAGTCGATTAGACAGCAAGATGGAGATCACATATGCGAACTCAGGCTCTAGAAAAAGGAAGACTTAGGGTGCGTTTGATTTGTTTTTTTTAATCTGTTTTCAATTTTATAAAATATTCAAAACTTATTTGGTCATATATTTTTGAAAATGCATTTTTGAAATAAGGATAAATTTATAACATAAAATTGAAAACGTATTTCTCCGCTCCTCAACTTGCCGTCTTTAAATCGATTCCAACGACCACTCTTCCATTTCGATGAGCACGTCCCTAATATCCTCTCTCTGCGCAAGAAGCATCAATTTATTAAAAGTATTTTTTTGTTTAATATTAATAATAAAAATTTCTATTTTTTTGTCAAGACAATTTATTAAATTTTTGTATTTTATCTTTTATAATGCATATACTTGATAATATACTACTATAAAATTATTCTATTTTTATTACATAATCTAATTAGTTTAATAAAGTGTTATAAACAATTTCTAGAAATTTCATACATAAATATTTTATATATTTTTTTTTGAAGAAACCTTTTTTTTTTAAAAAAAATTACAAACTAAATGCATTTTCTATAATCTTAAAATAAAACCTGAAAACTGAAACACGAACACCCTTCCTATTTTTGGTTCTTTAGTTATGCAACCAATATTTTTGACCTCTTCTCATTTTTATTGGTTTTGAGACAGAGAGATATTAATACCAAATTTAGATTTGAAAAAAAAAAAAAAAAAATCTACTACAAAATAAATAAATAAATTGTAAATTATCATGGATTATGCTATGTGTACACCTTATAGTGTACATAATGCATTACACCCCCTCACATGGAGGGGGATCCACGAATATTTTATTGTGTGTGGGCCCCCCCTCCATGTGAGGGGGGTGTAATGTATTGTGTAAAGAATTATGTACACATAGCATAATTCAATTATCATTCACAAGTGGAAGTTATAGCGTTTGGTTTCCGAGACAAATTTGCAATTCAAAGTTTCATTGGTTTAGTTGCGATTCGAATTTTCATCTGGTACTGATTATCATCCACAACCACAAGTTTCACAGTGGTCATAACAATGACACACGAGGTGGTTAATGGTAAACGAGATGATGAAACATATTGGTAACTGAACTCAAAATTCACCTCGGACCATTTTGAAAAGAAAAACAAATAGAGAGGTTGAACCATGCTATAGTGCCCACTTGGATGATCACCCCCACACACATTGAGGGGAAATATTATTTTATTTTCGTGAAACCACATCTCATGTGAGGAGGTGGTCATCCGAGTGGGCACTATAGCATTTTTTTTTAGAAAGATTAGAGTATCGTAAACCACAAAACATAATTTAAGGTCGGACCATGAACTCGTTCAACATGTTCGAACATGAGCGACAATCACTTGGAAACATCATCATAATCCCCTAAAAAAGTGTCCCAACAGTGCCGTCATTACCTTCCATACGGTTGACCTTGAAGGATGTGAACACCTCATCTTCCAACAATTAGAAAGAAGTAATGATTGTCTAGACAACTGGTAATCATGACTTAGGCAACATTTACATTCTAGGTAAAATGACGGCTTGACTTGTCGACTTCAACAATCAATTAAAAGTCTTTAATCAGGATGGTTGCACACAAATCGAGATCGACACTGAAGAAAAGCGGCTAACTCTCGTTTGAAGGCCTATAAATAGGGACATTGGTCCTCCACTCAAGGCCTAATTAAGCCAACATATCACAACATTCTCTCAAAAATCGATCCTCTGCAAAAATCTCATTCATTACAATAATCCAGCACTTATTCCATTAAATACATTAAGTTGATCTAAACTTGTGAAGTCAGTTTTAGTCATGAACAAAACCTTCAAAACATCAGTGGCATGATGGTCCAATCGATGAGGAGTCAGAGAGGGGTGGTAGTAATAGGAGGGAGATTCCAAGCTTGATGGGGGCATCAATGGCGACGGTGACTGCAATGATTGGGTTTTGGTGGGTGGCGTCGATCTAATTTGTTCTGGAGGTCTGTCTGTAGCCTGGATGATTAGCAATCTTTCTTGATTTTGTTGCAGTTGGTGTACTGTACCCAATACCTCGGTCAGAGATCAGTTTTGCTCTAGTCCCAGCTTCTGTAACTCCAAATCTTGAACCATATTTCTGGGCAGCCCTCTTCTGCAATTAATCATTTTCGCCAAGTTTTGTACTTTTTTCGATGGTATGGATCTTAAATCAGATTACGGTTTGTTTCCATCCAAATCAGGCATGCATCACATAACCCATTAGAGATGCTCTTTTATGATTGAAGTAAATCTTATTGAAGTAAATCTTAAGTGTAATAATTTAAATTTTTCGAGATTAACTAGTAAATTCTTTAGACATATTCGATAATTTATACTGGGTGAGACTAGGTAAGATGATCGACATAATTTATGAAATGTACCCAAAAGAAAAATCGTTCCCGCTTGCAATTTGGCCGTGTGGGTTATTATCAATAATAACATTACTTAAATAACAAAACTAAAACAGGAAAACATTTTTAGCAGCCACTCATCGTGACTTTCTTAGGGTTACTGCCCCATACAGTAAAGGGCATAAGGCCTTAGGATTTTGATCAGAAAACAAAAGTTATATTAGAAATGCCCCCAGTTTCTTCATTCCATGGAAGGAACGATCCCAATTTGCCTTTTTCAGACCATTCAAATCCTACTTCAGAGCCATTTAGGTAACATTTCTTAGGTGAGACATTGGAATAGGCCAAGAAATTCCCTCCACCCTTAACTTCAATTTTTGCATTAGTCCCATTGTAAGACAGTTTTTCAATGCACCCTCCACAGTTGAACATGTTAGTTAGTCCGATAGGCGCGAATTTCGCGGACCGACCGAGTTTCTTGATCGGGACAAAGGTGAAGATCTCGAAAGTAGACGACTGGATGACGATCGGAATGTCGTCAGAATTGTTTGTTGTTGTGAATAGTTTCTCTTCCTCTGTGAGATAGACTGCATATTCTTCAGCTTCTCCTAATTCAGTTGCTTCCTTCTTTTGATCCCATTCAATGTCACTCACATGAACAGAACCAGATATTGGCTTGTAGCAGTGGGAGTAGCCTTTGATCCTTTGCTCCTTAGGGTCCCATCCAGCACCTTGGCAGTTAAATGCACCAACCACCCCTCCATACTATAAAATTTTGATAGAAAATTAGACAAATCAATTAAGGGATTTGGAAACTATTAGTACAGAAGTAAAATTCATTCCTACTGTAGGTATATGGAATTTTTCGTATTTTGTACTGATGAGAGTAGAGGAATTGGACCGGGGAACAAGGGATTCTAGTTGTAAGAGATATTTCTTGTGATGGAAAAGTAGTGAAAGAAGTAGACAAATAAGTTGTCCTTAAGGCCACTCCATAGATTTTTCTTGTTTGCAAATCTATCTTATGTACTAACGTTATCTTGGTCTACCAGAATCGAAAATTGTACCTTGTTGACGTTCCAAATTTTGAGAATGGTTTTGCTGTCAAAAAGGGGATTCTTGAAGAGGCAGTCTCTTGTTGGGAGAGCCATATATTGGCTTTTTGGAATGGTACCATCTGGGAAAACTAGCTTCCTCAGGAGATCAAAATCATGGCCTCCCAATGAGTCACTCACATAGACAGGCCCCCCACAGATAGCCCTGGATCCAGCATGGAATTTTGCACACAGATGATCAGATTGAAACATATCCCAATCTGGTTGAATGAACTGTCCCATCCACATGCTGTTATAGGCACAATGGATCATATGAACACCTTGTAACCAATAAACTCCCATTGGATCACCATTGGGATCTTGGAACCAGAAATCGTCACCTATTAAATTCGGTAAGATAAGAAGTGAGAATATGGATCAACAAGCCGTAAATTTGAAAAAGAAAACGAAATATTTCTTACCAACTCTTCCCATAGAAATCTGCTCAGTTCCCATCAAGAAGAAGTCATTGCATTGCTGCATGCTGGATATGAGTCCAGTTCCATTAAAGTTCTTAGACAGGGATTTTGACATCCCTTTATAATATTTCTTTGCAAGCTCCACCCTACCTCCATATTCCTCACACACGTATTCTAGGGTCTGAATTATGGATGTTTATATTAAACCAGTAAGAAAATTGTGAAAAAGAAAAAAAGGGAAAGGGAAAGGAAAAGGAAAAGGACTATGAAAAAGGAAAAATAAGATCCCAAGGAATGAACTTACATGAATAACATCTACTTTTACTCCTGTAATCCCAACTTTAGCTAGGTAAGAATGCATCATATCGTAGAATTCATCAGCTTGATCAGGATGAACGAGTCCAATCGAACCTTCGATAATTTTCACCACTGCAAGATCAGTCATGGTTCCATCAAGTCCAGGGGATAATTTGCAAGGTACAATCTTGGCACTCAGAGGGGTGGCTCCTGGCCTCACCCCACCCCAGGCACCAGCTAAGGCATGCCATACATATATGTCATCCAATCCTTTGAAATTTGACCTCAAATCTCTTGTAAAAGCTTTCATTCCAAAGTTTTCAGATTTACAAGAACAGCTTGAACATCCTTGGCTTGAGGGATTTCCCCCCTCTTCTCCACCAAACATTTTTTCCATCTCCTTTCTCAGTTTCTCGATCTCAATTTCGTATTGAGACAAGTCCGCCACACCAGATTGAGCAGCCTTATCCTGAGCCTTTTCAGCCATCTCGAGCTCGATTGCCTTGGAAATCAACATCTTAGGTTTCTTGGGATCAAACGGTGGACGATTAGGCCCCGTCATTGATCCACCCTTGTACTTTCTGAACTTTTCACATTCTTCGAACCTGTGAAGACGAGCAGTCATTTGAGTCCCTCCAAGAACCAGGTTTTTCGCGTCCTCACGAGGGTCCTGCCCATCAATGTTGATGCTTTGCCAGCCATCATCAATGATCAAAAACCGAGGCGAAATCCCTCCATCTGCGAATTCCTTCACTCCTTGCCAGATTCCAGCAGGTTCAACAGTCAAGTAAAATGCATCCCATGTGCACCAACCAAACTTATTCACCAGGGGCGGGGGTGATTTTTCTTCAATAAGTTTGAATGAATTCAGATGAACTCTAACTGCACTATAAGCCTCTTTCATCAAAGTGTAAGGATTTTCAGATACATGAATATAAGCAATAGCATCAAAAGATGATGCTTTCACTTTTGATGAGCCACTTTCAGCACAAATCATAGCATGTCCATTGAGTCCAGGCTGAAGTGCAGACCTGAATTTCCCTTCAGTTATTGGGATTATTACAGCATAAGACCTTATTTCGGGTACACTTATCATAGCCCATTGTGTTTCCATCTGTAAATCCGAACCCGATTTCCCCACCCATTGAGTAGACCACCATGTTTTGAACCTGAAAATGCTGACGAATTCCTTTCCACTGAATTTCCCCAGTGAATTTATCAACCTGTCTGAGGATTCCCCTTTCTTAAATCCTAGGAATCCACCCTTGTAAGAAAGGGACTCGGCTCGACGGATAAGCGAAAGAGGAGCCTCAGAGGTTTGGCATATGGAGGAAAAACTTTTGAAGGTGACATTGCCTGGAACTTCAGTCAGCAATGGCACATTTCTCACAAAAAGTTTGTCATCAAAAAGTTCAAAAAGATTATCCCTCTTGCTTGGCTTAAGAACAGTGAGAACTGAGTGATCACTTGTAGGTGCCATTTCTATAGGAAATAGAGTAAAACAGGAGGAAAAACAGTGTCACTCAAATTTCAGAAAGAAAACCACTAAACAACCTAGAAGGGAACTTTCCGAGAAAGCCTATGTTTGAATACAAATCATAAGCTAAGAACTTGGAAGGTGTTGTTTGAACTCTGAGCATGAAGGCAGATATATATAGGAGGGAAAACAGGAGGGAAAAGGGGATGGAAAATGAAAAAAAAAAAAAAAATATATATATATATATATATATAGAATTAAAAGCAAGTTGAAGGGATATATCTTTTTCCTTTTATCAATACTGCTTTAAGGAACCTAAAACAAGAAAAACAAATGAACTTATTGGCTTCAATGGACAGTGACTTGGCAGAAATTATTCTTCAGAGGACAATCTGATCAAAGAACACACACAACAATATGAATATATCCATTGATGAGTGCATGTTGTACTTTGTTCTTGCGTGTATCCAGCAAATTGTCACATTTTTTCTTGGCCAGCAATTTTGTTTTTTGTTTTTTGTTTTTTTAATTGAAATTTACTCAGATGGGGTTGGGGTGGATTGGAGAATTGATTGTTGGGATTATTTATATTAGGAAAAGAATTGTTGAAGAATCTGGAAACTGGATTATGGAACTGTGGAGATCACAGAACTAAGAAGTTATTCAAAAATTTCTTCCCTCTCGAAACTGAATGTGTCTGCATCTCTTAAACTTCCAAAAAACTAAAATCCATAATCTACTCAGGTTGAGCCGAGCTTTCCTCAAATTATATTTATAAACAAACCCTATAGTCAACCCCAAATTTTTGAGCTATGCTTCTAAATGTTCCTTTCAACACTTGATTACGAAATTTACTCAAAAATTACCATCGATAAATTATAGGGTTTCTTTATTTATTTGATAATACGATTGAATGTAACTCCTCAAATCTAGATATACTAGACTTAGATGTATTATCATTTAATTTTCTCTTACAATCATAAATGCCAAAAAGTGATTTGATTTTTCTTTAATATAATAAATATGAAAGGCTTTTATTTATGGAAAGAATTTGTTGAAAATTTTTATACTTAAATTAAATATAAGAGAATTAAATTAAAGGTTAACGTTATTTCAAAACAAAGACATATTTATATGTTTTAGTATTAAGTCTATTCTACCACAAGTAATCAGTTTGAATTATATTGCCTTCGTCATCTGAAAAATGAAGAGCGATAATAGAATTAATCTATTTGTACAATATTTTTGTACAACATTGTTGACGATGTCAGTTGTGGCAGAAAAATATTGGTTGAAAAGATTAATTATTTTTTAAATTGTCCAATGACAACATACCATGTAACATGTTGTCAACAATTTTGTAAAAATCATTGTACACCAAGCATTGTTGGAGATTATATGGAATGAGCTAACCGAATAGTAAGCAAGCATGTGATGCGTGTTTACGATTTGCATTTATTTACAGAATTTTACTTTTCAAAGTATGTATCCCTTTTTTCTTTTATCATTTCTTTAAAAATATCAAATTGTGAGCTCAATTTAGTATATCGTTTAGCCAATTAGAATGCAGTTAACCATTATTATTTGGAATCCAATTCAATGTATCAATAGTTATCACAATCAATTAACATTAAACATTCAACTCTATCACCGATTCTCATTTTTCACTGACACCTGCCTTATCACAGACATATATACACCTTTTAAAAAAATCGGTTTCTAAAATATTATTTCCAACGTTATCATTTAGAAACTTTTCATTTCTTGAAACTTTACTTAAAGGCATAATAATTGATGAATTGATATGCGTGAATATGACATGAGATGCATATATGACATATACAACAACAATATAGTATATTGTTTATATATATTAACAATCTATGTAATACATCGATATATTTAATATCGTCACTTAAGTATGAACACAATGAGAGGCTTACTTGAAATTTTTACAATTTACTTTTAAATTAACAAGTAGAGATATATCTAACAGCCCACAAAATCAACTTGCCAAAAGTTTCATGTCATTACCATTTATTAAGAAACTTCAATATACTCATAATTTATTTATTTATTTATTTTAACTACTTAGTTTTATACATTTACATATTCTTAAACAGCGCATTTATACAGGTAATTAAATGAGAGAGTATTTGTTCTTACTTTCAAAGCCATCAATCTAAAATTTTTGGGCACAGAATTTTATCTCAAGAATTAAAAGTCAATATTGAGCAAGGTTTTACAAGGTCTAAAATCGTTAGTTGACTTGATCCACATTTTCTATTTTACAATTCGAGTTATATATTTTGTCAGCATTAACATAGTCTGCTAAAATACACTTAGTTAATATAAAAAAAAACTAATTCATTGGACAAACGACATAATAAAAAATTCAGAAATTTACTTTAGTATAATTCAAAAAATTCTTCAAAATCGACTTGCAAGGCAAAAACATCAAATTTATGAAATCAATTGTAAGAATCAACAATAACTTACGCCTTATATATACATGACTAGGCCTGTTCTTTTACTCACAGTGGGCTCAAAGAACCATAATCACGTCACCAGTGGAAAATTTTATCCTATTAATAGTAATAATAATAAAATAATAATAACTAAAAGAAAGCTAATCTCAATATTTTAATATGAATAATGTTATTCGTAGTCTCTGATTACGACAGTTGCCCTACGTGATATTCATGTGACTTGTGATTATTTAATGTACAAGTCAATAAAAAAAAATCACATTGATGCATCAAATCATCACCTATCATATGTATGTTATGTAGGATGATTGTCTCAGTGAACGACTACAAATAACATTAAAAATATACAGTAGAAATTGAGAGAAAAAGGGAATGCATGTTTTTGGATTGGATTAATAAAGAAAGTTTGTTTTATTTTGCAAAGAGGTCCAAATTACATTCTTTAACATCTCATATAGGGAATTGAATTACTTAGAATTTGTTTTACTGTGAATTGTAATTAATTTTATTTGATTGATATAATTTTCCACCTGAAAAATATTTAAAGTTTGGTGTCCTTTTGACTTTATTTTTCATGAAAATTGTCAATTAAAGGGATTTTTTTTTTTTTTTTTTTTTTTTTTTTTTTTTTTTTTTTTTTTTTTTTTTTTTTTTTTACAATTGGCTCTAAAATTTGTTCAAATTGCCCAAAAAATTAAAAAATAAAATTGTATACCGAATATCATTCATTTAACTTTATTTTCATGAAAATTGTCCATTAAAGTAATAATTTTTTTTACCATTGCGCCAAGAATTTGTTCGTATATATATAATAAAAAAAAAGAGTTGGAATTACTTTTCCCACATTTTCATCAAAAACCAAGAAAATTTTGAAATCAAGAAAATAAATTCCATGAAAATTTTTGCCCATCAAACACCAAAAAAGGTGGAAATGAAAAACGAATTCCATTTTTCATGGAAAAAATGCCCTATCAAAGAGGGCCTAATTGAATATTTAAAAGCCAATAAATTAGTTTCATTAGGTTGTCAAACTTCCAATTTAATGTAAACTTATTAATTAATTTAGATTATTTAAAGTTTATTTAATAATATGAATAAAAATTGAATGCTTGCTTAGGTTCATATAGCAGTATCAAGTTTAAAGATTATAAAAAAATATATATATATATATCATTTAACTTATTGAAGTTGAATTGAGTTATATGCATACTAAATTAAAATATATTAGGCACTTCAATCGTCTAAAGCGTTCAAGATACATTTACATTATAATTATAAAACATAAAAAGTCACAAGAATGATATATTTACTAATCAAGCATTAAATATCATATATATAGGTAAAAATCAGGATTACAACAATAATGTAAAGGAACATTTGAAATTTGAAATTTTGAATGATATAAATTTCTTCTCTTTGAAAAGAAGAAGAGCAAAAATATATTCATAGATAAGACGTTCAGTTCATAGTTTTCATCTCTTCGTAAAACAAAAACTTGATTTACATTTAAAAGATCTCATACGTGGGTTTACTTTTAAATTTTGACCTAGCTGGATTATTGTTAATTAAAAAAAAAAAAACTAAGACGATTATCAATCCTTTTAAGCTTAAATATGAGAGGGTTTTATTTAAAAAGCCTACAGTAATCCTATTTAACACCATTGGTGTTACAATATGAACCTAAGTGGCACCTAAGTGACATTAAATGATAGACACAATTAAATAAATTGCATAACTCTACCTTTAATTGAGTTTATCACATTATGACATTTAGAGTGATACTCTAACACCGCTAATGTCGGATATAATTTTTCTATAATGAATCTCTTCTTAATAAGATTTAGCAAAATAGCATTTTCAAACATAGACGGGCCAACATCCCATTAAGCATATTAGTTAAAACATACATTAATAGTCAATTTTAAAATAGGAAAAAAAAATTAAAAAAATATATATATATATATATATAACTACAACAGCTTAAGGATATAATTTTAAAATTAACAAACTTGTAAAAAAAAAATTTCAAAAAAAAGGTAGTATGTGACTAAGACATGTTCTAATAAATGATTATGGGCTATAAATTCTATAATGGTAACTTATTATGATATTTGATTGTAACATAATTTATGTGATCTCTCAGTTTACTTAGTGTAGATTGTGACTTAATTTATTCTACTGTGACCTTTATACATAAGAATTTCCTGACCTATGATTATATAATGTGACATATGATCAGGTGTGACTTGATATTTTACTAACTACGACTTAAGTGTATAAGTTCGAGTTACTACCTAATTTTTGAAAATAAAAAATAAAAAAATAATACCTGACTAATGAAATTAAAACTTAATTTTTTTTTTATTTCAGGTAATTTTCTCAATAAAATAACTGGACCTCTCTCTTTATAAATTAAATAACTACTTTTCAAGTGCGAATTAAAATATGGGTTTTACATAAAATAATATTGTCTATTTATTTCTGAAAAAGAAAACAAAATTAATAATGGGATGAAGGTAGTAGCATTTCTTATACTTGGAATATTTTAGCGATGATTGTACTATTTGTGTTCCCAAACTATTGAAAGTTCAAGAATAACTAACCAATAGGGGAATGAATTGATTATTAAAACTTTTTTGAAAAATAAATTTAAATCAAGGAACCAAATGATATGTTGATTAATTAATAATCATAAGTAAATACAAGTAAGTAGATCAATCAAATAATAAATATAAATAAGATAACAATAAGTACAAGAGTAGAGAGGATGCAAACGATATAATTGTGGAGTTCGATTCAAAGTAATGATCTACATCCTCCGTTATCAAGTTCTCTAACACGAGCAAGCATTTTTCACTATATTGACTGACTTGTGGTGCAATTTAACCCTTTACAATGCTTCCGATGACTTACAAATAAGGAACATCGATTCTTATACAATATTGAGCTTTACATGATCTCAATATGACCCACAACTATAACAAAATAAATTTACAATGAACTACTCTCTTGATAAATTATACAAATGAATTAAGTACTTAGAGATGTTAACACTTCAATGAATAGTAATAAATGATAGCTCAAGTGTTAGATGAATTTTTTTTTTTTTTTTTATGAATATGATGATTTCAAAATTTAATTCAAACAATCAAATTTTTTCAATGAGAAGATGAAGAATAAATAAATGCAATGTCAGTTCAAAAATTTTCTCAAAATATATCTCTATTTTAATGAATAATGGTAATAAATTAAGTACCATAATAGAGAAAATGAACTTTAATGAATATTATGACTTTACAAGTTTAATTCAATAAATCAAAGTTTTGATATAGAAAAGTAGAAGAAATGATACAATGTAAGTTTAAAACTTTTCTTCAAAATATATCTTTCTTCTATTAATGATAGAAATAAATTAAGTACAAAAAGAGAAATGAAAAACTTTGATGAAGATGTGGTGATTAAGGAGTTTGAATCAATCAAAGCTTTTGATATATATATATATATATATATATATATATATATATATATAACTTTATGCTCCTGAATATCTTATTAAGAATGGAAATAGTGAAGATATTTATAAAGTTCAAAATGTCAAAAAAAATTTGTAAGTGCAGATGACTTGTTCGATTGACCGCCTCTTATTTGGACGATCAATATAGTCGTTTTTATAGTAAAAATCAAAGGTCAGAACAGTTAAATTTTGGATCATTGAAATTTTCCGATCGACCATCCCTTTGGCCGGTTGATCGCCGATAGTTTTTGATCTGTATGCATCTTGGCTCCGTTTGATCTGATTTGAAAGTTTTGAAAGTCATGGACTTTTGGAATGTATTTTTAACTAACTTTTCAAAATAAAAATATATTTTCAAGTTAAAATATCTTTTAAAAAATCATTTTTATAAATGATCAAAACATTGCATTCAAATGACTTTTAATGCAAAAAAAT
Source organism: Osmanthus fragrans (assembly GCA_019395295.1). NCBI lineage: Eukaryota > Viridiplantae > Streptophyta > Magnoliopsida > Lamiales > Oleaceae > Osmanthus > Osmanthus fragrans. Next base: position 22,642,449 of record CM033343.1, on the reverse strand, counting down.
AAATAAATAAATAAATTATTTTTAATACATAGAAAGATTTTGAGTTTAAACATTCATTGTCAAATATCAAAGTTTTAATACCTTTACTTTTTCTCTAAGAAATCAAATTTTTGATTTTCCTCCGAAAATTCTGTTACTAAATTCTTCAATCTTGACCTTATTCATGAGTTCGATTTGTAATGATAGTTTTTGATCTTTTGACGACTATTGATCAAATTTTCATAGTATGCTTTAAAAAACTATAATCACTTAAATTTAGGGATGGCAATGGGGCGGGTTCAATGCGGGGCACCTTCACCCTGCCCCGTCCCGCCTCACTCCAATCTCGTCCCGCCCCATGTCCCGTCCCGCCTTAGACGGGGCTGGGACAGGGTGAGAATTTGCCTCGTTTGTTGCTTTTTAAAAAAAAAAAATTCAAGTTATGTTATTATTTAAAGTTTAACCCTTAACCCAAAACCTAAAAGTCATTCCATATATTTTAAATTTTTTTCTTGTTTTTTCGGTCAAGATAACAACTTGCTCTAATTAATTGGTATAAATCTTTCAAAAATAAAGAATATTTATTTAACTATCATAATTCTGAATTTCAGATTATATAATTTAATTATAATAAAAAAATTGAATGGTCGAATTTATAAATTATATAAATAATGGTTAGTTATGTAAAATTTTAAATAAAACTAACAATTTATTAAAATTCTATTTTTAATTTTTTTCACAGAGCGGGGCATCCTCGCCCCTCCCGCCCCGCGACCGGTCACGGGGTGACCCGCCCCACCCTGCCCTGCCAACCCTTCGGGGCAGATTTTTTGGCCCCATTTGGGCGGGGTCCCATCGGGAAGGGTTAAATTGTCATCCCTACTTAAATTCGACTTGTTAGTAAATAAGATTAGAATTAAGCTATTTGTACGCTCCTCACTTATCCTTTCCCTTACCCGACCCCACCTGCCCTCTCACATAAGGGGTGAAAATATTAAATTTAATGGAGTGGGACCCGACCTCCATGTGAGTGCTCGGGTGGGACCGAGTCAACCAAAGGGTAACCCAAAGTGTACACATAGCATGGTTGATAAGATTAACTTGTTTGTTATAATCAAAACTTTAAAGTTATAATCAACCATATGTCAACAACTATTACCTTAATAATAAGTCGACCAATAACATTTAAATAAGAGCACAATAGTCTCCAATATTTCATATGGTTACACAATCAACCTCCAATTATAGATTTGTTCAAATCTCTATCATATCGTAACTGGACCATTGCATATTCAACTTCATGAATATATTTTTTAATCATTTTAACGCATATCAAGAAATTTAAAGTGATGCATGTCTAAGTAATTCTAAAGGATTATTTGCAATTATTTTGGCTTTTACGCAACCAAACATATGTTATCTTCACCTAATCAAGTAGAAAGAGTCGAAGCTAAGTTTACCCACACCTAATTAAGTAATGTCAATTCTATCATTGTCAACTAGAAGAATGGAGATCAAGTTGAATCTCTCGACTTCAAGATAGCTTGAAGAATATACATATTGGGGGTGGGAATCCATTGAGCAGAAGAATAGTATAAAGTGATCGTTCAACGTGTATAAAGATTTAAAAGCATAGTAATAATGATATAAAAGTACAGAAAATCCCATTTTCTTTTAGCAGAATACTTTATATTTTTCAGATTTTTTTTTTTTTTTTTTAAATTTATCAGAAATTTATTGCAAACCAAAAGAATATAGTTTATTTAATCTATAATATACTCTCTAGTGAAAATTTAAATATAATTAAATAAATCAATTTCCAAGTTAGAATTTTGAACTTTTAGACGATCGGCGATCCAATATGGTATTATCGTGAAATTTTCATGCGCATTAAAGAAAAAGATGAATTTTATGTGCTTATCTTTCTAGTGGTCGAGTAGTCTTATGGTGTTCTTTTGCATACAAGACTATTATTAGTGATATAATACATTTATTTTATTTAATATTCACCTTCATATTTACTCAGGGTTTACATGGACAATTTTTATAAATTGATAACAGTAAGACTTGAATTTAGGTCTTTTGTGTGCTCTAAAAAAATCCAAGCAAGTTCTACATTTTAGCCCACGTTGAGAATTTAGTAGTTTGTCTATGCATACAAATATCAATGAACGATTTTCAACACTATCTTTAATAACTAAAACTTTTAGAGGACGATTTACACGTTCCACTCAGATTCGTTAGAATTAAATTCCTAAGGCTTGCAGAATATCCTTATCCCTGCCGTATGGACATCCTATTTATCCCATTGAATTGAATACCACATAAAACTAACTGATAAAAAATGAATCTATAACAGTTGATAGAATCTGATACCACTCCACCATATATGCTTTCAGATTGAATCGATCAAAAAAGGAACACAACTTTTTTCATAGATGGAATCTGATCTGATCGTGCATTGCCCCTTTTGTTAAAAGAAACTTTTTAATGCATGTTTTATGCATGCAAAAACATTACGTAAGATGAACCTTAAAAAAGTTGCTTGGAATCTGTAATTTAGTGGCAGAGATATTCATTCTTAACAAAGTGACTTTTAGATAAATCATCAGATGATGCAAGTACATAGGTATAACTTATAAGATGTTAATACTTACGCAAGTGATGTTTCATGTTTATTCATAAGATGAATCCTAAAAAAGTTAGTTATTACGTGCACAATGGAATTTATGTTCTATGTTATATATCCGATGTAACAACCTCCGTCTCTACCCAAACTGCTAATTTACGTACTGTTCGCTTTTGATAGGCATGTGCCCATTTATCCTCTCACGACTTTTTGTCGCGTCCTCCATAATTCGAACTCAAAACATCTGCTTAATGAGAGACTTAAATTGAATCTTGGTACCGGACGCGATAGAATGCCGTGAGGACACATTTTTTTAAGGACTCGGGTCTGTACCTAAACGGTTAGTTTACGTACTGTCTGCTTTGGATGAGTTTCTGCCCACTTACCCTCTCACATTTTTCTGTCACGTTCCCCACGATTCTAACCCAAAACCTCTACTTAATGAGATATTGAAGTTGAATCATAGTACCAAATCCATGTTTGAGAGTTTATCATACATTGGTTTTGAAGATTTTTTTAAAAGAATAAAATTACATATATACCCCTTAATTGAAATTTTCAATTTATAATTTCTTGAGGTAATTAATACAAAACGTCTTTATCTTTCAATATTATTGTGCAAAATGTCCATACCTTCATTTTTTTGCATTTTCACCCTCATCTTTACATTTTCATTGCGAAAATCATCATTTTCATCAAATTCTCGTGTAAAATGACAAATATACCCTCTTATTGAAATAAAATAAAAAAGAAAAGAAAAATTAAATAGCAAATTACAATCATACTCCCTAACTTTTATAAAAAGTGCAAATAAGTCCAAATAAATTATTAAAATGATAATTAGCACAAAATGTTTGTACCCTTCAATATTGTTGTACAAAACCTCCCTACCTTTCATTTCTTTCATTTTCACCATCATTTTCACATTTCATTACAAAAATCATTATTTTAATTCATTTTCTCAATTAAACGCTATAAAATGACAAATATACCATCTTCTTTAAATAAATAAAAATAAAGAACAAATTGCAATTATACTAACAAATTTTTCAAAAAAAAAATACAAATAAATAATTAAAAAAGAAGTGGTTTTTTTTTTAAAAAATTTAATTATTTATTTGAAATTTATTTGTACTTTTTAAAAAAAATTGGAAGTGTAGTTGCAATTAGATCTTTATTTTTCTTTTCTTTCTTTTTGTTTTATTTAAAGATGATAGTATACTTGTTATTTTACAGCTTTTAATTGAGAAATAGATGAAAATGATGATTTTCGAAATAAAATGTAAAAATAAGGATGAAAATGAACCAAATGAAAGGTAGAGACGTTTTGCACAACAATATTGAAAAGTATGGACGTTTTTTTGTTAATTACCCTTTTAATAACTTATTTGGACTCATTTGCACTTTTTTTAAAATTCGGGAGTATGATTGTAATTTGTTATTTAATTTTTTTTCGTTTTATTTAAATATGATGGTATATTTGTCATTTTACATAAGAAATTGGGAAAAAAAAATGATGATTTTCTCAATAAAATGTGAAGGTATGGGTAAAAATGTCAAAAAAATGAAAAGTATGAACGTTTTGCACAATAACATTGAAATGTAAGGACGTTTTGTGTTAATTACCCTAATTTCTTGTATGAATTTTTTTTTACTTATAAATGATATTTTACTTGCAAGTAATTTTTTTTTACGTATAAATTAGCCCCTATTTGAGAAAAATCTTTTTTTTTTTTTTACGTACTCATTTTCAATTACATATTCACACAATAAAATATTCTAAACTTTTTCATACCTTTTAACTACATATTCTCCTAAAAATCATTATTCAAAAAATTATTTTTGACCATCAAACAAAGACTTAATATTTTCACAAAAGTTATTTTTTTATCTTATAAGTAATTTTTTAATCATAAAGTATTTTTTTTCTTATAAATTTATTTTAATTACAAGTTAGTTTCACATCAAATATGTAATTTGAAAATTTTGAACAACACATATTGGTTGAAAATGGTTATTTTATAGATGGTAAAGCTAAAAGAGAAAATGAGAAATTGCCAAAACTCATCTATTTGGTGACTCGAGAGAAACAGTTAAAATTACACTACACTGATTTTGGTGAATTTTAAACCATCCAAAATCGGTGCTCAAAAAAATTAGCAAGCAATGATTTTCTCCAATCCTCATAAATGGTGTCACCCAAAATCGATCAAAATCGATAAAAAAATAAAATAATAATAAATAAATAAAATCACTCATACAAGCTCTAAGGACCTATTTGGTTTAGCTTCTATTTATGTTTTTGGTAGAAGAACTTTTTGAGGAAGTCATATTGAATTATCTTACTTAAAAAACTCTTATAACCACATAAATCACTTTCAAAATATTATTCAAACATGTTCAAAAATTATTTTTAAGATTCTTAAAAATAACTTTAGCTCTTCAAAAGTCACGCTAAACGGACTCTAATCCATAAAAGTTTGGGTAGACATTGACTTTGGTTGGACTAAACAATTTTTTTTTGGCTATTTTTATGAAGTACAGAAATTAATAACCTTTTTGCTCAAACTTAGCCTGATTATACCGTCATATAGCTTCTTAAAGGATCGAATAGCATGTATAAATAGTTAGTTATGTTACAGGGACAAAGTTTGGAACAGAAAATAATTATCGACGTCATGTGATGCTTTCCTATTGGGCCGGCGCCCCCTCCAATAGGGAGACGTCACATGGCATCGATCATCATTTTTCTATCTCAAACCCTGTTCGTTTAGCTTCTTCTTCTTCTTCTTTTTTTATTTTTTTATTTTTTATTTTATATATATATATATATATATATATATATAGTTTGTTTGGTAGCCATTTTGTTAGAGAAAATGAATTTTTTGGGTTGATGTGATGGTGAATATGTGCTTGAAAAAGAAGGAAAAGTTATTGATGTGATGGAAAATATTATTTTATTGAAGAATGTGTGGTTGAAAATGAAAATGAGAATGAGAATGAGAATGGGTACCAAACAGGGCAATAGTACATGAAATTGGATAGAATCAAGGGAAAGAAGTGTTTGAAATATTTGTTTATTGTCTTGTCTATTGCAGACTTAGTTCACTCATATGTAAACATATACTGTAGTGGCTATTTGATAAAATTGATTGGACCGTACTTGATAAAATTATTTTAAATGTAGTCAATGAATTGCTTAATTTTATTTTTTATTATTGAACTTTCAGTAAAATCATAATTAGGTCACCAACTTTAATTTACACGATCATACATTGAATTTCAATGTACTTGCAATGTTAGTCACTCCTTAAGCCCCGTTACAGATAAATACATCACATAATCATGTAGTAACGGCAAGATCTCAAAATTAGAGATGAATAGAGTTTTAGTATGCTTTGGAGGATCATTACCACTAATTTCTAAACACGGTTTATTTTTATTTTTTTTATAAATTTTACAACCACGATGTGATTAGGCATCTAGAAATGTAACACATATTTCCGTCAATTTTTAACATTTACGCATGACTGTGACATTAATGGTCCGTTTGATTTCAAAGGTGGAAAATGGGTGGAAAGGAATTGAATTGCAGGGAATTGAATTGCTTGAAAATATTTTACCGAGAATTGAATTAAAGGTGTTTGATTGGTATAATTTTCCACTTTTCTATTATAATACGTTTGACTTTGTTTTTCATGCAAATTATCAATTAAATGGATAAATTTTTTTACCATTGGGGACAAAATATATTTAGATTGCCAAAAAATTAAATAATAAATAAAAATAATAATTTTTTTATTTTTTATTTTTACGTTTGGCTTTATTTTACATGAAATTTGTCAATTAAAGGGATATTTTTTTTTTACACTTTATCTTAAAATTTGTTTCTATTGCTAAAAAAAAAAAAAATGGAAACCAATTCCCACCTATATAGCAAATCATTGAATTCCACATAATCACGTTTCAAGTTATTGTACCTTGAAATTGGGGGTGGAAACCAATTCCATTGGGAAAAAAAAAACGCTATCAAATAGCGCAAAAGTGGAAGTTGGAATTCGATTCCAACTTCCTGGAAAAAATTTCGAACTTCCTGGAAAAAATTTCGCCTATCAAACAGGCCCTTAGGAACTGGACTAACAGGAAAACATATTGAAGTTTGATTATCCAACGGAGACGGATCAAAGTTCGGTGACTTAATGAAGATTTCAGAAAAAAGTTTAGTAACCAAAAATGAAAGTTCAAATATTATATATTTCAGGTATTATACTCGAATGTAATTTCATCTATGGTCTTTATTACCAACATTTCAACATTGAATATATGTGCCCATCCGTGCATGCTACACTTCTATGGTCAGTAAATTCTAAAATATCCGAGTAATTCCATTAGCGGAATAATCAAATAAGCAAGTTATTTACGGACAAAAGAAAATTGTATAATTAAGAATAAGTAAAAGAAAAAGGAAAAAATTATTAGGCATCGAAACCTAGCACATTGTCTTATAAAAACATGTCTATAATTACAATCACCAGCATCCAGCTCTCCAAACTATCATATAATTCAAAGTTACAAACCATTTGTCTACCGATGCAACAGAAAATAGACAATTTTACAGCTCCAAGGATACCCAAAAAAAGCATTTAACGTGCGAATAGAAATGGGCTTGAAGTGTTAAAACTCATCCAGCTGAAGCTTGTGATTTTTCACAAACGTGCGGGGGAAGATGTCAATGATAATTTAGTTAACGTTAACTGACCTCTATGCTACTAGAACTTCAGTACGTCTTTTTTCTCACGACCAGCTTTCTTATGTCTTTCTTTGCAGTCGTGGATGACGCTGAAACAGATCCCATTGCGGCTTGGTATAAATCCTTCAATCTACAAATGTGGAAGTCCATTGAATTTAGTCAGAGCTAAAAATGTCAAAAGAAATAACAACATTCGGAATGGAAAAACGAACTGAAACTATCCCAGCTACCTTGGCATACAAACAAAGAGGGTAATCACTGAAACTCCAACAACTAGAGGATACACAGGAGCTGGAGTCAATTCCTGAAGGCCATGAAAGAGCATAAACATATTATTGCTTTTATAGCTATATCAACTTGGATGTTCCTCTACAGAAATTACCAGAGTTCAATATTGCCAAATAGATGACCAAAAAATTTCAGTAATGAAAAAAGTCGTAAAGAAATTCTCGGAAAAAATCAAGTGTAAAAACCCAAAATACAGACATCCACGGGTTAGAGATAAGTCGCTTGTACTAAGGCTGCAAGTGCTTATTTGAAGAAACTACCATTGCTGAACAGCTAAAGATTACCTGTTTGTGGATGTCCTCTTCAATTCTATAGCTTAATGGACCAACATGAACTTGGGGGTGCCTCTCTAAGTCGATCTCAATAACTTCTGATTCAAACTTATGACCACTGGACGGTAAAGCAGATTTGAGCTGCAGAAGGTGCTTACTCTTTGACAAGCCCTTCACCTGAAAGAAGTTTGATAATGGCAAGGGAAAGGTGGACTCGATCTTTGATGGATCACTAGCCGACCTGATTTCCACCCGAATATGCGAATTCAGCTCCTTGATCTTTTTCCCCTCAACATGGCCACTTAAAATAGTCGTTTCTGGCTGTTCAAAGACCACAAAATCTAATCCTTTTATGTCCTCGTGCCCGACCTGAAAAATAGAGATCAAACAAATAGGTTAGACAAATGTATAGGTACAAAACAAGGAAGAAAGGGTCAGATTAAGAACAATAAAATCAAACTTAAAGAGTAGTCTGAGAAACATATTGCATGGACATCTCAACTGCATATTAAGGTTATTCAGAGATCAAATCAGATTTAGTCATATAATACACAAGCTTGGATTCTTGATAAGCAATAATCAACCAAGAGCATTAAACATGTGTATAACCAAAAGAAGAAGAAACTAAGCCATGTTTTCAATAAATTTGGAATCAGCTACATCAATCTTTTTTCATCCCTTGTTCATGATTCAATCTACTGGAAGATCTAAAGCAACTAGATCATTATCAACCACAGCTGGCCATGTTAGTTTTGGTATTACCTTTCCTATTCTAACTTGTTTTACTGAAATTGAGTCAACAGGAACCTATTTAGGTATGTGCAAAACATGTCCAAACCACCTAACAGTCACTGTGATTCAGTGGTTTGTATCAATACTACAACACTTTTTAGATTTTTCCACAAATTTAATAAGCATTTCTAGAGCTAATAATTCTTTGAAGGAGAATAATTTAACACACACCCATGACCAACCTACCTCAAAGAAAAAGGAAAACTAAACCATAACCACTTTCACTACATAATAAAGTAATGCATGATCAAAGGAATATGAAATGTTCCCTTCAAACCAAAATTTTGTTACTTACAACTAAACAAAGGAAGATGAAATGTTCTAAACCAAACAACAAACCATGGCTATTATCCTTTAATCTCTTTTACTATATTCCATGGTTGTTCCAATTTGTAGAACAAGCACCATATTCAGTAATAACACGGAGACGTAGCATGGGCTGTGGGTAATCAAGAAATCATCACATAAGGAATCTTCACCACTGACTTGAGTATGCAACAGTGGAAAGGAAATTACGTTTATTGGTCGAGATAGCACAGAACTATCAAATAAAAATTGTGTATAATCAACTGTTATGAAACACTGCAAAAGTAATAGAGCGCAGACTGGAGATAGTGTGAGCCGAAAGATCATTAATATATTGACAAAAAAAATGGTACTGCCCTGTTTACGTCTCAGAAACGTCAAAAAGTGAACTGACCTTAACGGGAACAGACTCTGGAGATGCACGTTCAATACGTGTTCTACCAAGTTCACCCTTCCTTGCTACTTTTATTACATAGGTAGTATCAGGTTGAAGTCCCCTTAGGCGATAACTGCCTGATGAATCTGTTCCAGACTCCTCATAAAATCCTTTTGAGTCCGCCCTAGCTTCCACTGAGATACCTTCTACAGACTGACCAGACAAGAAAGTTACTCTGCCAATGGCACTGCGGAGAGAGTGAAGCAATTCATGGTCAGGTCAAGAACTACTAGGTATAAAAAGAAGCTGAAAATGAATTATCACAAGAGAGGGCTTATCCACCAAAAACAGAAAAGTCCTATATGTGAGCGAGTGAGTGTGTGTGTGTGAAAGAAATTTTAAACATATGATGAGGAAGAAAGGTGGTTTTAGATGAAGCAGAACCTACATAATATAACAATTTATGCCAAGCAGCAGCACAACTGGAATAAGGTGACTAGCACACATAAAGTTAGGGCATGAAGAAAAGTGAAAACATATTTGAGAACAATTAACCATCACATTCCCAGTAAGTAATTCAGAAAATCCACACTCTGATAACTTGTTAAAGAGAGAGAGTCGGAATAATGAATAGAAAACTTCAAGCACTCGTATAAAATGATGTGAGACTTGCAGAAAAAGCTGAATACAAAACATGAGGGGAGTAAATGAAGGCTTCTTGATAAGAAAAGGATAGCGTCAACAGTTTACAAAGAGAGTTAGAGCTATAATGAAGGAAGAACTTAAATGGAAATAAAGAAACTCGAGCACTTATAACAATCAATTCATAACCTTCATCACGTCAATTGTGACAGATTACTATGAAAAGACCCAACAAACAGTTATACCTATAAGCAACACGAGTGGCATAAAAGACGATTTCCCTGGATTCCCCAGAGCCAAGTTCAATTGCTTGTGCAGGAGGAGAGAATGCATATTCCTGGAAGCAAGAATAGAGTAACAATCATTTATTATAATATCTACTGCCCTGTGATGTCATATGTACACTCATTACTATCTCAATAAACTTGAAACCTTATCCACTGATGCATGAATAATAACCCAATGCTCCCACTTCAGAATTTGATTTCAATAAAGAATGAGTGAAGCATGTGAATGAGGGAAAGCATAAGAAATCAGTTTTTATGAAATGGAGGAAAAAGTTATGTAATTAAAATTGGTTTTTAGATTCTTTTGTTTTGACATTCCAAAGGATAACCTTGTCAGAACTGTGCACTCTAAATGCAGCATGTGTCACAGATCAAAATAAATTATGTGGCACGCTGAAGTCCCAAAAAGTTGGTGAGAGAGAAAAAGGTGATAGTGATGCAAGCATGGCACTGATAGCATTTGAGACAAAGTACCTTCAATAAGGGTCGAAGATAGAAACTCCCTGGAAACAAGTTACCAAACGTAAACATTCCACCAACACCAGTTACTGAATTGTTCCTATATCCATCTTCACCACTCAGTGATAAAAGAACAGAAGGGAATGGCTCATCCATGTCTTCTCTAGAATATATCTGCACAGAAATTTGACTGAACTTCTGACAAGAAAAGGAATGTGGTCCAACTGGTTTTACGTGATAACCAGGCTGCAAGAAAGAAGAAAAGTTCAAACAGTTTATTCGTTGACAGCAATGAAATTTATACGAACTCTTGAACAGTTTCCCTAGCATGTTGAACTGTCAAGCTTCCTTATGCACATTTTCAGATCAAGTGGTTTCTAATAATGAGTATGCTATGCATGTGCAATTTGCTTCCAATGGTAATAAAATAGACATTGACCAGATTTCCTATGAATTAACTCATATGTTGCATATACCTATGGGAAAAAAAAGGCTGTAAACTAAAAGTAGCTCAATGAGTTGATCACAAGTTTGTAAAATTAGGCAAGGCTCACAACACCTGTCCATAATAATGAAGGGAGAAATAGAAAAAATAATTCATCTATCAGCAAATGAGTACCACAGTAATAAAAAGTAGAGAAGGTAGAAAGGAGCGGCCAATAAGGACTCCAAGAATCCAACATGGAAACGAAACTTAGCATGAGCAAGAAGTAGGCTTCAGCCAGAAGTTCTCACTTTAAAGGTCAAGGAACCTGATCCAAAGTCCTCATTGATGAAAGGCCATCTCTCTTAGTAGAGGATTATATGGTTTTGAGTATAGGTCAAACTGTAAATGAACTGCAGTTCAAGGTAAACCTTAGGAAAGAAGTGACATTTTTATTCAGATAGAAAGAAAAGAAAATTCCAGGTGGGTGGTTACACTTACATCAGAGATAAGACCCAAGCAAAAAATCGTTGTAAATTGAAAAATGAATTGCATGATTGGGAAAAGGTAAAGTCAAAACGTATACTATAATGCTTAGAAGATTGGCCACACACAAGTACAGACTGTCCCACCAATACCAACTTCTCAGGCAGCAGCTTCAAAAATTGAATTATTCTGAATTTGCACAGGTCCAAACAGCACAGTACATCCCCCAAAAAAGTACAAATAAGTGTTAATCAGCTCAAATGTCATCAATGCAGTGTGGCATGGGAAAATCTACAAGACCCTTATTAAAAAAATTGATGAAAAACTAGCAGCAGCATCGCCCTGATGGGTATTTACTGATATCTTTTATATAGACCAACATCATGATCAAGATAAATGTAATTATTTCTATCTAGCTTTCACACCTTTGATGCCTCAATGGTGTAAGTTATATCGTCATATAGAGGTCCTGCAACAAATAAACCATCTGTCCCCGTACTAGTTTCAATAGCTAAATCTCCTTGCTTAAGTGAAGCACTATGGCTCTCTGTCTCAGCAATAACTCTTATGTGAACATCAGAAAGGGGGGGAGAAACTGATCCTTCAATATATAACCCCATCCGACCAGAAAATGGAGAAATCGGAGCTTGGCAACCATCTTGTGTCACTGAAACCTGATCAAACAAGGTGAAAAATCTTGAAAAAAACTGACATTTGAAGACATCATATAAGTTGAAATGATAGTCTCAAAACTTCTTACATCATGTTGTCTTGGGTAAAACAAAATTTTCTTTCCTCCGTCATTCCTGTAGCAGATGAAAATGGAATAAGGACATACAATTCATCATAGCAATGCTAAAGAAATTATTCAGGAACCATGTAGCTGCAATATTTAACTCGAGTGAAGATAAAGATGAAAGCCTATGTTGCACGAACACGTACATGCCGACACGTGATTTTTTCAAAGAATTAGGACATAAGACACGTTGGAGACATGTTAATTTAAATTCTTTAAAATTGTCGATTTATACGTTTTATCTTTATGTTTATACTTTTTGTTCTTTTAATAAAATCAATTCTTTCTTAGTTATGATTTTTGTTCATGAAATTTTTAAATTGGGGGTGCAGCTAGTCATTATATTAAAATAACTTTAAGCTAAACTATATACTACACTACTGGGGAAGGAAAACTACATAGTCCATGTCAAAAAGTGTCGGTGATTGACACGACACGACACAACACATGTTGGACATGGACACGACACACCAACAGAAGTGTTAGTGCTCATAGATGGAAGCTCTGATGCTCAAACTCTTCGAAATGGTCGGCATGTGTCGGACACGATATGACATGGGTATGAGATATGTGTCGGATCCTCCAAATTTCAATCGGACACTTCACCATTTTTGCTTCTTTCTTTTTCTTCTTTTTTTTTCTCATTTTTGCTCTCTAAAAACCTAGTGCCACCTTCGAGAGAATGGAGAAAGGCGATGGCATTAGATTTCTCCTTCTTCTTCTTCTTCTTCTTCTTCTTCTTCTTCCTTCTTTCTTCTTTCTTTCCCTTTTCTTCTTTTTTCCCTTCTTTCCCTCTCTGTATCATTGGTTTAGGATATTATTTGTATAAAATGAAAATGAGTTCTATATAATGCTACTTCGTGTTCCACTAAGTACAAATTGCAATCAAGTCCCTCGTTTTCTATTTTATATAACATTTAAGGTGTGTTAGATCCACATTCTTTTTGAAGAATGTATTTTGGAATAGTAGATTAATGAAAAATATATGGTTAAAAAAGAAAAAAAAAATTTTAATTTGCGTGTAATATTATTTTAATAAAAAATGTGGTTAAAAAGAAGAGAAAAAAATGAATTTTGAAAAAAAGGGGAATCAAACAGGGACTTAGTAATTAACTTCCCCTAATTGAAAACTAAACCCCAAAATTTTATTTTATTCATCTTAATCCCTTATTCAATACTCATTTCCTTCTTTGTGATCAATTGATTTTGGTCTATTCAAAATGGCATCTTGGGTTAGTAAAAAATTTGAAACTTGAAAGACGTACCCACACATCCGTATACGAAATTTGGACTCTTTTTAACCATGATCACGTATCCTATATTTTAGAAAATAAAAGATCCGACACTTAGATACGTACCCACACCCGTACCCGAGTCCGAGATGGAAGCATAAGTTAATTAAGGATTTTATGTACAAAGATAGATATTATATCAAGCACGAACTCAACCCCTTCAAATCAAAATTAAAAACAGAAAAGTCGTATGGATACAATGTAGGGGGGCAGGAGATCATACCCTTGTTCTTAGAACTTGAAAGGGTAACCCTAAATAAAGTTCAGCATCCTAAAGATTAAGATTATTAACAGCTACTGACAGCCATGCCAATAAGTCGATGATGAACAGTAAAGGCACATGCTGTGATGTCCTCAAGTTCAACAGCACCGACATATCCTGTTAACTTAAACACAACCTTTATCTACTTTTTGATATGAAATACAAGCTATTTAAAAATTTATCCTATAAAATATTTATTGGATTACTAGTTAAAACGTAAAACGGGCCATCTCATGAAAATGCATAAACAAATTCAAGACAATTAACTTTCCTCAAGAGTTTACTTCCCAATTATAATAATACAAAACAGAATAGACATTGAGAACAAGAGACAAAAATGCAATGCTCATACCGTATGTCTCGAGGGACAAAGATGAGTTTTTCACCAGAATTAGCCCACACTGAGTATTCGTAGATAGCAGCAGTAGATTGATCAATTCCACTGGAGACAAGTCTAGCAGTGGTACCATCAAGAACAGTTCCTTCATTGTCCAACATATCCACAGGTATATTCTCAGGTAAATTCTCATCACCAACTAATGAATTAGTATCAACATTTATACGTCCACTGAGGAGATATTTCTCTCCTTTTAAATAAATGGGCTGCAGAAACAAGAAACAAAATGAAACTAACAGGAAAGGAAAATACAAACAGACATACATGTCCAACTAACACCAGAAAAAAAGTATCTCTTAATGAGTATCTACCGATGGATTAGATGTATCAATTCTCAAGGAGGAGCTCCCAAAGGAAATACACGAGTCTACGAAGTGGAGTTCATGCACACCAGGAGACTTCAGACAAATGCGCTGTGCACCTTTCTGCAATTTGAAAATAAAAATTATAAAAATGAGCTTCATGCAAAGAGAGAGATTTAACAAATTTCAATTTCAAAGGATGGCACCAACCTTAATTTTCAAATTCACACGAGAACCATCTGGCTGATTCAGGTAAGCATCCACGCCATGGCTGGAAGCCAGACTGACCCAATAGCCTTTTTGAACAAAAGTAATCCCTTCAACATTGTCAGCACCCACATCCACATCAATAGAACTATGTTCCCAGCACCATATATCATCTCCTGACATGGTCACAGGGGAATAGCTTTTGACCTTGAAATGGAACAAAAAGAATCATGGAAAATGAGAAAATCAAGAGAATAGGTGAGTAAATAAAGGATAACAAGATGACTGGCATGGCATGTGCTACGGACTTCTATCTAGAATTTTATGGGAAATCATTATCAGGTGACACCCATAATTGATCAGAGGGGAGAAAATGTGCAATTGTGTCATTGTTAGTGGATGCTGTTACAGGAGAAAACAGGGCAGCATTTTCCGAAAGTGGTGATAACCTTAAAATGTAAGCAGCTGACAATTTAAAATGAGAAGCAACCATGGAAAAAGTACTAAGAAAATCAAAGATAATATTTTCATCAAGGCAGATACTAAATTTATCATGACACGATGCAGTAGGTTTCAAAAATAAAAAGAATTAAAAAGCTGATGGCATTACCTCAATGCGGTATTTCCCAGGAAGGACATTGGAAAATGAAAATTCACTACTCTGGTCAGTCAAACTAATTGTCATCTCTTCTTTGCTTATACCATCCTTTCTTAGAAGCCTAACTGAAACAGAAGAACCACATGTTTCCTTGCACACTACTGAGCCACGGACATCTACTTGTGCCTAATTCAAATAAGTACATGAAGAAAATATAAAGGGATTTATCAGGATTCAGTGACAAAATAATTGCTAATAACAAATATAAGGTGGAGCATTAGCTGCTTTAATAAGCCTCGTAACAATGTATAACAAGACAGATCATAATATAATTTTCAACCATTTAAATGCAGATATAATATCAGATATAAAGAAATAAAAGATTTCTTTAGTTCTTCTTAAGTTTGTAAACTCTCACCTGATAAAATTTGACACCTAGTAAAGGACTGTTGATTGAGACATCAATGTGAGGTGGAGAGAACATAAGTTCTGGAGCAGTATCAGGTGTTGCTGGAAAAGCAGATAAGCGATATTCGCCCGGTGGAACCTAAGGAGGATTAACATCTCAAAGTGATGTAACTTTTGTAAAGAAAGGAGAGTTAATAAGCTATTGAAATGAAATGCTACGCAAATGAGAAAGCAATCAAACTGTATCTTATGTGTGTAAATATCAGAAATTGCTGGTAATTTATAGAAACCCTGCAATGCCTCATAAAAGCTATTACAAACTGATAAAACGAAAACATACTAAATAGCCTGGAGAACTAAACTTGCATATCGTGAAGATGAAAATAAATGTCAGATAGAAACAGAAAACCTGGACATTTTTCCCCGTGGATTTTCTATTGGTTATTTTTTGGTTTCAAACCGTATACCGGCTCAACAGCAAAGGCTTTTACCCTAATGGCTAGATTTGAGAAATTATAAATTAAATGCATACAAATTTGCATGCATGTCAAACTTCAAGAGTCGCTTTCTATAAGAAAGTTCAATTGAGGTGTCATTTTCTATCTCATGCAGTCTAATAGATTTACGAGTATATTTGAAACAACGATCAGCATATTGAATGCATGAAATGATCATGCTTCTAATTAGAAGAGGCTGGATTTCAGATTAGATCCTCATTTTTAAAGGATGTTTCCATTGGTGCAAAAATTATAGTGGCATTCATATTGAACGACTAAAAACATTGGGATTATGCATATAAATTCATAGTCCAAGTATCCCGAGGCCACAAGGAAAATATTCCAGAAACACTGAATATCAATTGGATGTAAATGAACATACCTCAAAGCAAAATTTCCCAATTTTGTCAGTCTGTTTCACTTGGGGCTTGACATTCTCTGGTCCATGAGTCAAAGCCACCTGGCATAAATACAATTTAATTACCGAAGAGAGAAAACGCACAGCATATAATAAGAGATCAGAGAAGTTTTTAACTTAAAGCTGCAATAAAAAAGTATCTCACGTTTCTGAAAAGCAAATTAAGAAAACAACTCATGGATTTGTGCCTTTGTCCAGTGCATTCATGTACATCTGCAGGCTAATGGGCTGATTGAGTAGGGAATGTGGGATTTTTAAGTGCCTCGGTAAAAGTTTGGCCATGTAATTGACCCCATAAATTTCAGTGAAAGTTTGGGATATGGGATTCATGGAGTGAAAGATAATTCTCTCTGGAAAGTTTTTTTTTTTCTTTACAAATACCCCATCCATATGTTTTCATCTTGAAGCATATCTCTGAATCCAGGTGAGGTCACACACCATCACAATATATTATGAATCCTCTAAGTTTAGCAAGGAGTACGTCGGTTGTGGAGTGATGCAAAAGATTGTGCTTAGGTTTTGCAAGACTTTTAAGCTCTTAGGACAGGGAAACATAACCACGTCTGAGATTTGATACATTTGAGAGGTGAGAGTCTACAAAGAGAGATCAAATTTGCCCGTGTTTGGCTAAAGTTTATAATTAATCAAACCACTTTTTATCCACACATTTCAAGGACCAACGAGTACTATCCCACCATTTATGCCTTATAATTATAATTCAAACCGCTTGTAAACAGTTCCAAAACATTCTTTTAGTTAGATAGGAGATGATCTGGGTGGGGCAGCAATATCTCCATGCCTCAACCTGGTCCAACCTGAAGAAGGAAGAGAAGAATGGGCATTTGAGAGACTCATTGGGAGGGTAGAAAACTGATGGGGATGATTTGGTTTTGTGGAATTGCAAATTCACTAAAAGAGCTATAGCGTTCGGGTTCCAAAATCAGGTGAACAGTTTGAGCGGAGACTGTAAAACCCCATAGTATGATACATAACATATAAGGCAACTTAAGAAATTTTTGGGTCTATTAGCATATATTCAGAAAGTTTAGGAACACAAGTGCAAATTAGCAAAATTATCCCGTTAATTAAGAAAATATTATGACAGTGTAAATATTAATATTTAGAAATTATTACTTGTGAAAAGATGAGTTTAGGCAATTTAGCGAATTCCAGAAAACTTAAGGACTAAAACAAAAAATGTGAGAGAGCTTTAAGAAACATAATTTGAAGTCCTGAGAATATTGTAAGGATGACTAATGGAGAATAGTGGGTTTTAGAGCTTAAAATCGAGATTGGGCCTTAAATGCAAAAAGTGCGTAGGGACTAGATTGCAAATGCAATGGGAATGTGACAAGTCAAGATTATTTAGTGATGATAAAATCACCAGATGGTAATGCTTATGATTTGGGTACTTTTTATTCTTCTAAGATGTTGAGGAACTATAGTGAAAATAAGTTTTGAAATCAATAATTTATTTAGGCTCATTTTTAAGCTCGTTTAAATTACATATATTGGGCTCGAGAAAAAAAGTTTATTTGGTCAAGTTAGATCCAAGATATCACGGTCTAAAGAAACTCGTGTTTATTTATGATGAAATAGGGATGAGCCATTTTCTAATTAATCAATATTGGGTTCTTCATGTGATGAGAAACGGATTCTTCTATGTCGGCAAATAAAAGTGGATTGAGACTTTTAAATAGTTGAATTAAGTTGGATTGGTGTGCTCTTATGTAAGAGGAATGCGCTAGCCATTGGTTGTAGATATCTTCAAAGAGTATGGAATGGCAACAGGGATAAAGAAAAGCGGAGAACAATTTAGGGAAACGGGGAGTAGATTGAAGCAAGAATGTGAACATTAGAGGCTCAAAAGCTCCGCAAACTATGACTAAGAAAGTTAAAGTGGGGTAGGAGAAGAAAACGATGATACTGGAAAAAAAAAATTTTGATTAGAGATGGCGATTGATGCTGTCATCATCTAAATGTTGATCTGAGCTATGCTTGATATATCTGTGTCATATAAGTACAATATATTATTATTAGGGTGGTCATGTATTAGGGATCCTATATAGTTTTTGTTTTCCTTTTGTCTTTAACTATTATGGTGATTTGCATCTGGCATAATATCTGATAATTCTCAGCTTATCAAAAGAAAAGCTTCAACAATAATTCCTGGCTCATTTATAACTGTAGCAAACCATCACAATCAACAAATTGCCACCATCCCTACCCAGTACACCATTATGTACATGTTAACGCCATCATTGCCATCACACCTATTAAACAATCACATTTTTTAAATCTCTGGTAGCAAAATATCATCCACAAGGTCACCACCTACCGCCTTCCCCAACTACCAAAGTTTCTAATTGAATGACAATCAAATCTATTTCTAATAAGCTACAGACAATTGAACATTGAAAAATATGACCAATCACAAACCATTATCAAACGAAAAGGACATAGAAAAGTCGAAGGTTACTATCATAAACATGAGCACGTATAAGGTATTATTGACTGATCTTTTTATGGGAAATGTTCTCAGTTGAGATAATTCAAGTCACTTTTAGGATATCCTATGTTGGTCCAAAGAACGAGAGTTGGTCTCTTCAAGTCCTCAAAGGATGCTGGTTACTACTATTGACAAGAGTAAGTAACATGTTCAAAATACGTGCAGAGAAGTATGGATATTACCTTAGCCCTGTAGTCATTTCTAATTGTCTGCACCATGCCGCATATGTCATATGAAACTGCTTTTATATCATAAATTGAAGCCATGTTCGGCAAAACCTATAAATTTAATTAGAAATTAGAGGACACAAGACAAAGAAGGTCAAAGGAAAACTTGTTAAAATCAGAAGGAGATCAAGTATTCGAACTAAAATATTTGTCACATTATAGTCTATTTAGTTTTCCAAGAGAATGATAAATGCACCAAGATATGGCAAGGTAAAAGCCATGAGATTGACTTACCAAAAAGTCATTCAGAATTTCAAACTTATAATGCTCCTTCTTAGCTTCAATCCTGTATCTTTTAGACGTAACCTGAAAGCATTAACCAATTAACCCCATAAAAGGAAAACTGAATCAACATGGTTGCACATTAGTATGTAAAATAAATTTGCCCAACAGAAAGATATTATGCACGATGCTGAGCTAGGAAGAATTGGAATAGAGCACCTTCAAAACTTCGTGCCTATTGTAACCTCTCTCTACTGCAACCATAATTTATTCAAGCTCTAAAAAATCGAGGAAAAGGATTTCTATTGCACTATGGTTAGTACTTTTTTTAACTGAGTAAGCAATAACTAATGGGCATAAGGCATATAAATACAAAGAGTAACAACATTAAACATGTCATAACCAAATCGGACAATAAATTGGGGAGAGCTAATAATAACAATAATAAATAAACACAATTTTTAAGAAGTAGAAACCGCTGATTAGACAACCTTTGAGCTGAAGATATGGCTAACTGAAACATAATGTTGCTCTTATAAGCAGAAAGATAAACTTACCTGATCAAGTTTGTAATATCCTTCCTTATCGGATATTGACCTTTCATGACCATCTACTATAATTTTTGCAGCATCCACTCCATCACCATTTCCATCGACGACACGACCCCCAACAGAGAATCCAGTAACCTGGGTAACAACGATGTGGCATTGTAGAGTAGTATATCCAAATTTAGTCAGAATTGATGTTCAAAAAACACAGCATGAGTACTGTCAAGCTACGGAACTAAGGTAAATAAGGTAATATCCATTCAGTAATTTATTTATCTGAGTATAGTAACGCATGAGCCAATGAACAATGTTACTTGCATAGACAGAAGCTTAAGCAAATCATAAAGTGGTCTTTTCAATAGATACAGAGAGTATAAATAGCACAATAGCTTAAGAAAGGGGGAGAAGGGAAATGTAGAAAAAAGAAAACAGAAGAGGGAGATAACATTCTAACAAAAGGCCAACATAAGTAATTAGCAGGGTTCTGCAGAAAAAACTAAGCAGTCTTTCTTTTCTTCGATGCAGCCTCTTGAACTAAGAGAGAATGATATATTAGTTAAAATACATCAATTTTATGATTTGCAGCAAAAATAATGTTAGTCTTGGAAAGACGAAATCAACCAGATACATTACATATCACGACCCTATTGGCAACACAAACATGGTTACAACTTACACGCCATAGTAATTCATGTTCATGGATGATGGAACGTGGGGACAAAGTCAATGTCAGTTCCAATGCAAAGATAAACAAGCAGATGTCTTTGAAAGCAAGTGTTTAGTAACAGCAGCAAGAAGATCATGAATGAAGACTACTAAAAATTGCACGATGCAAAATCAATTACTAGACCATATTTTGCTGAAAAACACAGAGCAAGTACTGAAGGCAAGTATCCTTACAGACATTAAGAAACCTGCCTTCATTGTGATCAATATCCAAAAACAACAATTGTTCACTGCAAGTGGGTTTAGATTAGAGTTGATTACAAATTAAAATAGTCCCAGCTCTTAACACACACACAAACAAAATATGTATATATATAACAGGAAGCAAGAAGCATGTTTTGAAATGTTTTGGGAACATACCCATAAATGTATAACCAGTTTGGGAGAAAATTTCCAATTTATTAATAGATAAACCATCATTACTTTACCTGAAATTTCTGAGGGACTATAGAGTGATCGTGAGAAAGAGACACCATCATGGAAGGAGGTGACACATCAAAAACCGTGTTATCGCCCTTGTAGAAAGGCACAAGTTTGTAGCTCCCTGCAGGTATTTCACCAAATCAATCACTAAGCTTTCAAAAGATTTAATGGATTTTCAGAAGAAAAAAAAATAGTGGTGTCTTTTCTCATGCATTCCAGCAGAGCAGATATTTGGAACAACTTTCAGTATGTAGAAAGCTAACCAAATAACATGGATAAGGGTTTAAAGGGGGAGATTCATTGCTTTCTAGATCAGTTGGAGACCCAATTAGTACATGTATTTAAGCAGCAAGTCGAAGATAAATAGGGATAGCAATCCATGTTGTAACTTCAAATGACAAATACAAACTGTCGACATCTGGAAACCCCATTCAGGAGAGTAGGTGAGCCAAATCTCAGAGGAGAGGAAGAAAAAACTATTTAGATAATAAATGAAAAAAGAACGCTATTTAGATGAGCAACGACTACCTAAGAAGCAGGGATACGGATAAGTAATTCGGATACAATACGATAGGATACGTCGATACGTTTTATAAAATTCAACATAATTTCATTAATATTTAAAAATAAAAATGAAAACAGAAGCATGATAATAAAAATAAGATAAAATACTAAAGCACTTTATTAGCACAATTTTACATATATCATATCATTATCTATTATCAATAATCGAATTTTAATGTAACACAATTTTACATGTATTACTTAATACTAGTCACTGTCTATTTCCAATAATAAAAATATATTTGTTAACTATAACACAATTTCACGTGTATTGAAAGATTAATAATATTGTGCATTTCCAATAAAAAGTTTAGTTGTTAATTTTAAAATCTAATTGTGTATTTTCAATAAATATTATTGATATTCAATAAGTTATTAAAATAATTTTAAAAATACATATCGGATACGTATCCAATACGTATCAAAAATCATACAAAAATATAAAAAAAATTAAAAAATATGTATCGGATACGTATCGAAAATTTACAAAATATAAAAATATATAAAATAATTAAAAAACAAGTATTCGATACGTATAAGAGGGTATCGGAGCTTGAATAAATATCGGATACGGGTACATAACAAGTTTACAAGTATTAGTGCTTCTTAGACAACTGCTTTGGTATCTAAAGATAAAAGAAACAGCTGAATTTATGCTCAGACCACAACAATGAAACAAACAGGAGTACATTTCCCAGATCAAGATCATGCGAGGGGTGAAAATCAAGCCTATGCACGATAGAAGAATTCAATCAAATTCGTATTGAGGAGACATGGGTCCATGTACCAAAAGTTGGGTTATAAAACAAAAGGACCACATAAGACGACTGCAATCTGAAGGAAATATAACAAACCAACAAGAACCATCAATGTTCAGTAATAAATTACATAGGTAATGGAGTAGTACCACAAGGTATTGATTTAAACTTGAACATCCCATCAGCATCAGAGACAGCATGACAAAGAGCTTTTCCCAGTCCAGGTGCATTACCAGAGTCATGGGGGCAATTCACCTCTAAGACATCTTCTGAGTACAAGTAAATATGAACTCCCAATATGGGATTTCCCTATCAATGAGAAGAGGTTTATTCATTATGAGATAGTATAACAGCGCAATCAAAATGATATCTTGAAGACTTGGGGGCACTGATGACCACAACCAAATTGCCATATTACTTAATTTGACAACAGCTCAAAAAAAAAAAAAAAAAAAAAAAAAAAAAGATGCAATTTGATACTTCATGCAGTATAAGCTAGCTTGGACTCGGTAAGCAATTGATGCTTTTTAATTAATCAGCAACAAAAGTTTCAGAAAATTAGAATCTTTCCAAGAAACTAAGCTTTCAATACTATACTCTCTCATTTGCTGATGACTAGATGAATGTTGCAACAAATATAATAACAGCTAGCTGATTTTTATTATCTTGAAAAATAATAAAAAGCAGAAACGTCAGCACAATAAAGGTAGCAAACAAAAATTTTAAGCCTCTGTAGGAAATAAGTGATCCTTAACAACAGGGAATGACCACCATCTACAATGGAAAAATATATACATCATTCAAAAAAAAATTATTAGTGGACACAAAATAACACAGAGAGTGACAGAGAGAGCAAATGATTCGAGAAATAAAAATTGTAGATGTAATCATGTAAAGCTACCACCAGTTGATTTTTAACACAATCGATCTGAACAGCATTAGAGCACGTTAGGGAGTGCAAAAGAAACTCCTTATATGCACTCAAACACGTACTTACTAAGCTATATCAAAATATTTGCTGTAAAAAGCTGAAAGAGGAAAGAGGAAAGAAAGAAAAACACACCAAGACATTGCCGAAAATGTACCTGAGCAACCACAAATCCGCGAATATCATAGCCAGAAACAAAGAAAATATCTTGAACCACGCCATTTTCAAACCCTAATTCCACCTGCATATGTAGTGTGTACCAAGTGGCAATGTTACAAGAAATGAATGTTAACAAATTAAATATTTTTTAGTGAATGGGAGAGGCCCTGGGACAGAGGTTTACGAACTTAACATTATGGTATGAAGGAAATGGATTTGTAGTAAAACAATAAGAGAGAAAAATATTTTACACGTGTGTGTGTGTGTGAACTAAAGGGGATGCATGTCGTTACCTCGGTAGAACCCTTAACCTCAATCTTCAAATCACTATGAGAAGCATGTAATTTGTATTTTCCTATTTCCAGGAATAGATATTGTTAATAAAATGAAGATCTCTAAAAGTTGCAACAAGCGTTAAGAACTCAAAACAGAGTTAGGCAGAGAAACTTTTGATTTGATTTGAACTAGAAAAATAGGAGTTGATTTCCTCCTGATACACTTAAAGATTCCATCATCATATAGTATTTAGGATTTAGAACATCTCCAAGAGACTCCCCAAATACAAGATATAATTCATAAAAATAAGCTCCAAGAGGCTCTATTTTAATTTTTTAAAATAGAGCGGATTTGGCTCTCCAAATTTGGAAAGTCAAACATACTCTCTATTGTTACTTTATAATGGTTCAATATCTCTACTGCTCAAATTATTCAAACCATTTGAATTGATTGACCATTGACATTTTAAAAAAAAAATATATATATATATATATATATATATATATATATGTATGTATGTATGTAACTAAAAAGTGAGGAAAACAATAAATGTTTATTGAAAGAGCAAAATAAAGCTCATGTTTGGTAGAAATTAACATTCAGATTTTAATCTAGGTCAAAGTCAACAATTAATTTTATCCATATAAACTAAGGATCTACAACTTTTCGACCACACATTTCATAAATTTTCATCAAAATCTACTAAAAATCTTATTTTTATTCCCACCAAACAGGGGGAAAGAGTCAAAATAGATAGCATTGTTGGAGTGCTCTTAATTTAGAGATTATCTCAATTATACATAAGATTCTCTTTATAATTAGAGAGTATTGGAGATGCTCTTATTCACAATTATGAAGAGTAAAAATCCAATAATGGTTTAGAAGTTCTTGCATATTTTACTCATGCTAAAATGCACCATTAAATGGCGGAGTAACCAGATACCTGGAATGATGTTTGTGAATGAGTAACTCCCTGTTGATGTTGTTAAAACTGAAGACACAACATCTCCACTTGGAGACAATAGCTCGACATTTACATTAGCTGGACCTCCATTTTTATGAGTACAGCTATCTCCACCAACCACTCCCACAACTCTTCCAGAAATGGTGAACCTGCAAGTAGTCACTCAATGAAGCTACAGTTCTATAATAGATGTCGAGAACCCACAAGCCTATGGTTCAGAAATGCATATGCTAGAATGGCAATAATTATAATGCAGGCAGTGACGATGGTGCCAACTGCAAAACAGGACAAATGATACAATGCAGCTAGAGTGATATTGATAATTAATAATTTATAAACATTTGTTACATACCCAGTAAAACGAAAATTTATATCTTCATTTGCATTGCAACCAGTGTGATCAATAACAACAGGAACCTAAAGAAAGAAGTTTCTAATGTCAGAATATGTGCAGATACACCAAACGACCAACAAATACAAAACTAACTTGCTTACTTAAAAACATAAACAGAGTTATCCTTCAAAAAAAAAAATATTACAAACTAATTATCAAGATACTCAACTTGTTCTGGGTCCCATGACCATCCCTCAGGTCCCTTGATTTTAATCACAAAAGAACCCTGCACCCAAGAATGAAATCATGTGCTAAAACTGGGGGAAAAATAGAATTATTACTACAGAAAATGAAACAGGCCACTGAAAAGCAATTGCGTCAAAGTACAGCTGGTATATATTTTCTTCAGTCAAGTCCCAACACAGTCAGGAGATAATTTACTACTTGAACTTGACAATTAGCAAATGGGTCCGCAAAATAATTGAGTTGATGGTTCAAAATCAGTTATTTCTGCTCGGTTTTCAACCACTCTTTCACTTCAACAAAGTTATTCGAATACTCTATCAACACATTGAATTATGCTATTCCACATTTAATGATAATTAAAGCTTGCAAACATAGTTTCTCTGCTAGAATGACTGACATTACAACAAGGACCCTCCTAATTTTGATGCTATGGAGAACTTTTCATTTCCTTTTTTCCTTTTTTGACCACCATGGGTTGAAAATCTCATGACTTGTTAAGGTTCAGTAATGAAATGTTAACTCTGATGCAAAAAAGATAACAATGGTTAAAGAGTAGAGTCAAGCTTTATATTGTTCAACCTGACTTGATGATGCCTTGGGCAACGCTAAAGGTTGGGCCATTTGTTTCACCGGCTCAAATGAATATCTATAGAGCTAAAGACGGAATGGCAATCAAATGTTATCAAATAAAGTACCTTGTCATAAACTGGAATGAAGTAGTAACCATTTGGAGCACATTGGGTGCTATCCTTAACTAAACCATCCAAAGTCCGAAGCTCAACCTGCGCAGAATCTTAGTATCCTTATTCTTGATCATGCACAAAAATAAACAAATCAAATCTGACAGTATCTAGTGTATATAAACAAATCTAGATGAAACCCAGTTCTCATACAGTAATATGAGAATAATCCAATTTCGCAGTAGTTGACTTCCTTGATTTTATCAGCGAGGAACTTGCCTACAAAATCAAAAATATATTTCATTTCCACATTAACCGAAGACTGAAGTTCAAAAACAAATCGAACACCACAAGCCACGGATTACGCCCAAAAATAAGATGAACTATACAAAGATCCATTAAATCTCAATCCCATTAGACCATAAAAAGAAATTGTTTTCTATATTTGGTCACTACCTCGACAAACCCGCCACATCCTTGAATAGAATCAGCAATCGCCAGAGGAAAGCTGCAGGTGAGTATAATTATAAAGAATGACGCAAATGAATAATAATTTATGGAAGCCATTGAAATTTTTTGATCTGAGAAGAGTAGACGGAGCGATGAAATCTTAATTGTGCATGATTTTTGGTTTTGGTTATGTCGAAAAACTGGCATCAGACTCAAGTGAAGCAATCTCCAGGGTTTATGGTTTTCATCTTTGTTGGTCTGTCACATACTCTTTATAGGTTTATTGACACAGCACGTCCCAACCTTTAACATGTTTTGTGACGGACGTTCTTATTTTCCATTTCTTGACATTTATACTTTTACTTATCACTTTTCTTACGATGAACATCCTTTTTACTGTTTTTTCACAATTTTTCCATCCATTCAATTGAACCAAAAGGAAAAGAAAAGAAAAGAAAAACAATCCAGCAAATTGTAATTATATGCCCAAATTTTTTAAAAAGTACAAATAACTCACAAAATTCTACCTTTTTCCAAAACATACCTCACCCTATCGTCGTCTGCCGGTCATTTTCAGGTCATCATGACCACCGAATTTTTGCATCAATACCATCTTCTATTCAACCCCGAACATACCTACCCAAATTCGGCCCCCAAAAACAACAAAATCGAACCAAAATTCGGACAAAAAACTTATACTTTATCTTTCCTCTTCTTACTTTATTATTATACTCATTTTCACTCTCTCTCTCTCTCTCTAACGTAGCCGTAATGGCGAATTCTTTAAAATCTTTATCTCTTTCTTCAATCAAACCCTTTGTAGATCTTTTTCTGATTATATTCTTAATTCGAACAGTGAAATCCGCAAGTACCAAAAGAGTACAGAGCTTCTGATTTGCAAGCTTCCCTTCCAGCGACTTGTTCGTGAAATCGCCTAGGATTTTAAGATTGATTTGAGGTTCCAGAGCCATGTGGTGCTCGCACTTCAGGAGGCTATCGAAGCATACCTTGTGGGTCTCTTCGAGGACACCAATTTGTGCGCAATTCACGCCAAGAGGGTTACTATCATGTCCAAGGACATTCAGCTTGCTAGACTTATCCGTGGTGAACGCGCGCAAATCTGCAGATTTGATTGATAGTTAATTAAGATTAATTTAGATTAATTACTATGATATGATTTTGTTTGAAGCCCTTTTTTTTTGTTATATGTCCTAAGGATAGGGCATGGATTTAGACAGTGGTTTGATTGAAGAAGAAGATAGATATTTTAAAGAAGTCGTCATTTATGACTACGTTAGAGAGAGAAAGATAGAGAGAGTGAAAATGAGTATAATAATAA
This sequence comes from Osmanthus fragrans, assembly GCA_019395295.1. Classification (NCBI taxonomy): domain Eukaryota; kingdom Viridiplantae; phylum Streptophyta; class Magnoliopsida; order Lamiales; family Oleaceae; genus Osmanthus; species Osmanthus fragrans. Next base: position 22,614,229 of record CM033343.1, on the reverse strand, counting down.
AGTAAGAAGAGGAAAGAGAAAGTATAAGTTTTTTGCCTGAATTTTGGTTCGATTTTGTTGTTTTTGGGGGTCGAATTTGGGTAGATATGTTCGGGGTTGATGATAAGATGGTGTTGGTACAAAAATTCGGTGACCATGGTGGCCTGAATGATCGGCAGGCGGCGATAGGATGAAAGCGTGTTTTGGAGAGAATGTGGAATTTTGTGGGTTATTTGCACTTTTAAAAAAGTTTGGGCCTCTAATTGCAATTTGCTGGATTGTTTTTCTTTTCTTTTCTTTTTGTTTCAATTGAATGGAGGGTAAAATTGTGAAAAAACAGTAAAAAAGACGTTCATATCACGAAAAATGATAGGTAATGGGCATAAATGTCAAGAAATAAACTGTAGGGACGTCCGTCACAATACATGTCAAAGGTAGGAACATTTTGTGCCAATAAGCCCTTTTTATATGAAGAGATGTTTGCTGCCCTTGAAATAGTAAACTTAGCCAATGGGTGTAAATGTTCCGATTTTAACAGATTTTGACAGATTTTCAAATCAAATCATTTAAATCGGTCAAATTTAAATTAAACTATTTTGAACGGTTTGAAAAAATTAAACTTAAACCTAACAGTTTGATTCGATTTTAAACCCTCGATTTCGTCATATACTTTTTTGTCATTAATTCATTGAATTTAATATATATTTATATCTTACTAGCAATAAATTTAAAACAAACTAAATATATCAATTATAAATTTAAATATCAATTTAATTAAAGTTAAATCACAATAAATTTAAACACATTTTTGTTCATTTTTTAGGCTAATAATGTTACAATACAAGTCTACTAAACTAAATATAAGCTCAAAAAATTTAATTATGTCCAACAAGACCTCGTGATCATCATATCTGAAAAAATGTTACTGATTAGACAAAGATAATAATCAACCAAAATAATAAAACAATTGTTTATAATATCTAAACATAACAATTACACAAGTTTACCGTTATATGTTGTTACAAACTCAATTTCTTTCATATACTCAAACATCAATTGTTGACAGTTGCCACACATGATTTATCATCTGTATAGTCAAACAAATATATCCATTACATCGTAGTATTAGTTACTAGATAGATAAAAAAAATTTCAAAAATATGGTAATAGAAAATATAAATCACATGTCACAACTTTCATTGAATCATCTAATGCCCCTACTTCATCTAAATATTAGCGCACCACTATATGTCCTTAGTTTTACATATTTGGATGAATTTTCCAAAAAAAAAAAAAAAAATTATTGTTTTTTATTTTTATATATTTTTTCCCCGATTTCAATTTGGTTTTAAACCGCAATTAAAATTCTTAAACCTAAATCAAACAATTTTTTATCGGTTTGGTTCAATTCAAAACCATTTCGTTAACAGGTCCACGTGGTATCAAATCAACGATTTCTAAAATGCAGTTTCGATTTTATTTTTCAATTTATCAATTTTTGCTTATAGCCCTAACTTAGCCTATCTTTTGCCCACATTCTTTCAAAAACCCATTTTTTTAAGGGAAAAATTACATATACTCACTAAAAATAAAATATTGCTTGATGAGTTTGCTCAATGGCCAAGCGTCCCTGGATGGCCAAGCCCACACAGATCGGGGTTCTTTTAAGTTTGACTCAATCAAAATGTTCAAATTTCATTTTGACTTATCTAAACATGAATATTTCTACAATGACCTCCAAGATGATAAAAGACAAAAAGGCCATTAAGTATATAAAACAATTACTAAATATTATTTTGTTTAAAGACAATAATATCATTTATTTCACAAATAAAAACCAAATACTACGTAAATTTTCAAACTTGATTGCCTTTTCTTATCTGTCCATTCCAACACAGATAAAAAATTCTCTCAACTTTCATTAGCCTCAACAATAAAATCTGGAAAATCGATCGAACGTTGAAAATCGAAATTTTTTTATATCGATCATCATAATTTCAGTAAGTACAGTTTACGCATATTTAATTTCATTTTCGTCAAATTAGTATACGTTTTATCGATAAAAAAGTAGATTAAATTGTTAATAGATCTGTAATTTTTTGAAGCGTGAAGAAGAAAAAAAATTCATTCGTATCTTTTAGAAATTAGTATACGTTTTTATGTATAAAATTTACTATTATTATAATATGTTAGTAGATTAAATTGTTAATAGATCTGTAATTTTTTTAAGCATGAAGAAGAAAAAAATTCATCATCTTTCAGACGAAAAAATAGATCTGATGAAAAAATGCGTTACAGATGAAACAACCGGCTGTTACTTTAACAGTCGGCTGTTTTAAGCCGGCTATGTAACTTTTTTTTTCTTTTTTTGCTATTGATTTTTTCTATAAATTATATTTCGTCATGCAGATATGAATGTAGTTCCGGTTTGTTATTTTAGTGATTTCGAACTAAATGAAAGAGATCGATGGGTATGGAAATATAGGAGCGAAAGACCCACTACTATCGCGGTTGCCATAACATCAAGTACCTCATATGCAGAATTGTATAGTGATTTACAGAACAAGTTGAATGTTGATCCCTCTCAGTACGATATGAAATTGAAATTTATATTCAATGAGCACGAATCAATTTCTATGTCACCTATTAGGATTTATTCTGATGCTGAAGTGAATTATATATTCCTTATGAACCAAAAGCACACAACTCCTCTTTGTGTGACTTTAGTGAGGAAGGATGTCGTCGAAGGTAATTCGGATGGAGGTAATCAGGGTAATGATTTTTGGAATACTGTGGAGATAGCTCGTGAGGATGATGTGGTTATTCCAAAGACAGATGTTCCTCATCGTGATTTGGTCGTTACACACATGATTCCATCCGTAGTTCACGACAGTGAGAATCAGAATGACTTTACAAATGAGGAATTGTTTGCTTACCGTCAGAGGCATGAGCAGTGTGGGACCTCAAGGGCTGGAATGAGTGGACCGTCATCTAACTCTTCGTGTGTGGTTCCCGATGATGATGATTTGTATGTCACGCAACTGTTTCAAACAAAGAAATATTTGCAGGAATCTCTACATTCACTTGTAATGAAACACAACTTTGAGTTCAAAGTGAAAAAATCAACCAAGTCGTTGTTGACGATCGCCTGCGTCGACGACAATTGTAGTTGGTGTTTGCGAGCGACAAAGATGGACACGAACGAGTGCTTTATAGTTCGTAAGTATACACGGGAACATACTTGTGAAGTGGGAATCGTTCGAAGTGATCATAGACAAGCCCGTGCTTGAATTATTGATCGGCAGATAATGCACAGGTATCAGGACCCACGGACGATCTACATACCTTCAGACATTAGGAATGACTTCCCTAGAAATTACGGAGTGGTCTTGAGCTACCAAATGGCCTGGAAGGCTAAAGAATGCGCATTTGAGGATTTAATGGGATCTGCTGAGGAGAGCTATGCTAAATTGGCCAGGTACTGCCACAACATGGAGAGAACTAATCCTGGATCGGCATATTTTATTGAGATGGAAGACGATAATTGCTTCAAATTTTTCTTCATGATTCTTAGACAATGCATTCGGGGATTTCGAAATGTCATGCGACCTATAATTCTAGTCAATGGCACAACTCTGAAATCTAAATACGAAGGCAAGTTGATTATTGCTACATGTCAAGATGCCAATATCTAAATCTACCCTCTTGCATTCGGTTATAGTCGATAACGAGAATGATCTGTCGATGCGTTGATTTTTTACAAAGTTGAGGGAAGAGCTTGCATTTGTAACTGATTGGGGACAGTCTTTGATAAATGGTATCGTTGAAGTTTTTCCAGAGGCACATCATAATTATTGTATGTACCATATACAAGGCAACCTGAAGACCAGGTATCGGGGCAAAGGCATCGTTTCATTGTTTAAAAGAGCGGCCGAAGCACAGTGTTGAAGAGTGTAACTCGTTCATGGAAGAAATAGGAAAGAAATCATTCGAAGTTTGGGAATATCTAACCAAAATGGGGATTGAACATTGGGCTCGTTCACACTTTCTAGGCCGTCGATACAACATGATGACGTCAAACAACGCGGAGTCTCTCAATGCATTATTCAAGAAGGATCGAGAGTTACCCATCCTTGCAATGATTGAGAACGTTCGTAACAAGCTGCAATAGTAGTTTCATGATCGACGTGTAGAATCACGTAATTGTTCGAGTATGCTAGCGCCAACTCAAGAGCAGAAACTCTGTAAATCTGCAAATGTTGCGAGAAAGTTGAATGTGAAACCACTGGATGAGTCGCGATGCTTTGTGAAATGTACATGTACTACGACATACGTGGTTAACTTGACTGAGAATACATGCAGTTGTAGTCGATTTCAGTTGGAGAGTTTTTCATGTGATCTGCAGTCGCGGTGGCTATATATCGAGACTTTGCACCAAGAACATTATGTTCTCCTTATTACATGGCTGGCTCTTGGAGAGCAGCGTACGCAGAGATTATATTTCCTCTACCTAATGAAACTGAGTGGGAAGTTCCCGACAACATTATCCACCTTAATATTGTGTTACCACCAGAAGTTCAATCGCGTAGTCTTGGACATCCACGTACGTCTAGAATACCATCTACTGGAAAGTTTCATCAACCGCGTAGGTGTGGCAGGTGTAGAGCCGTAGGCCATACTCGTCAAAATTGTAACAGTTATATTCCCTTAAGTGACATGTAAGTCGATGTATTAAATGAACACGATTTTTTATGTTTATGTTAATTAAATAATATTTTCGATGGTAATTTAATTTTCTTTTATTTTTAAAATTAAAAATATGTACTCAAAAATATTTGTAATGAAATATGAAAAATATATAACTGTTAAAATTAAAAAATACGTATTCTTTAATTAATTTTTATTTATGTATAATGTGTAATTTTTAATATATTTATATAATTAAATAAAGAACTTAATTTTTTATTTAATTTAAAAATAAATCAAAAAGAGGTTACCATTAAATTATAAATAATATGTATTTTTTTGGTAATTATCAAGTTAAATTTATTTATTGAATTACATAAATAAAAATTTTAATTGACAAAAAAATATTTTAACTCAATTTTTATTTAATCAACTATGTAATTATTCATTTGTATTTATATAATTAAATAAAGAATTTAAAATTACATAAGTAACATAAAAATTTAAAATTACAACTGATTACAATGTACATAAATAAATAAAGAATAAAAAAAATTACGGATTGCAATTAAATTTCCATAAATCATCTGCTAGTTTATTTCTCCAGTTCTGAATCCATGATTGGTTGATAGAATCAACCTTATGAGCTATACTCAAAAATTCTATGTACTTTATCACATAAATGCCGCAGTCACCACTACAATTAAATAATAATGCGTTAGTGATATGTCATGTACATAAAAATTAAGTTTCAAAGTTAAAAAAATAACAAACACTTACGATATGATCTGTCTCGTCGTAGTCGCGTTCTGCACGATGGCTAGTCCATCTTGCACGACAATATCCACTGCTCTAGCCATTCGAGGAACGATCATAGCCACCGGCTCCAAGATCTGCTCGAGCTGACTCTGTGTCAAACACGAGTGATCGGGGTCATACACATACACTGTCGACTCCGGGAAGACGATCTCAAGTGCAATGTAGTGATGGTTCGTACAGACTGGAATGTACATATACGTACAACCAGCCTATGGCCTCCCCCGACCTTGGGTGACATCCCAAAAATCCAATCGACTAAATAATCCGGCACTACGTAGTCACCACCCAGATGTCTGAACGACTCGTATTCAATGTCAATGGCCTGAAAGAACTCCACATTCAATATGAGTCGGCCTGCGATGCAAAAGGACTTCGGGAGTCTTTCAGTTCGGTCACGCAATAAATCCATGACAAAGTCGATGTGCTGCATCAAGAAGTACAGACAGTTACTTCATCTAATAATTGTAAAATTATATACATATAATAAATAACAATATTACTAGTTCACTTACATCATCGGCGAGCCAAGTACCAGAACTGGTAATGTCGTGGAACCAGCTATAGACGTCCTAGATCGGCTTTCCAGCGATCGTCTAAGTGACCCTGAATATAGGAACAGATAAAATCTTAACAAATATGTAATGAGTAAGCGTATCGTAATTCACTAAAACTAATACAATACTCACCCGGGCCTCCACTTTCTCCACTCCATCTTGAACGCCTTCCATTTGGCGTTATCAACCTCCCTAAACATGTTCGGGACGCCTCCATCAATAAATGTCCTCCTCTTGCCCTCGGTCGTGTAGGGAGAAATAATGTACTGTGACGGCATCCTAAGCTTCTTGCCAACCACCTGCTCCAGCACGTCAACAGAACGCTTCTTCCCTTCAGTCACGGTCGGCGTCCTCTCCCCTCCTCAACTACCTCATTCGTCCTCCCCTCCTCCACCACCTCTCCAGTCCCCTTCTCAGTAAACAATCAGCTCGCGAGATTCACATATCCCCAGTACTGTGGGTGACCTCCTTCTTCGTCTCCTTCTCCTTCTCCGTCCCCCTCTCCGTCACGCACTCTCACTCTACCAGACGTAACAGCCGATCGAAATGATGCGACATCCTCCTGAAGATCTACAACGTGGCCACGTAGCACATAGACATCGTGTGATAGAGAGTCGACTCTACCGATCATATCACGACTCTGATTCGTCAACTCTCGGCGCAGATCAGCAATCTGTCCCGTCATGTCTCGTCATAGCGCGCCGACCTCCCCTGCAATAAATCCAGTCAAATGTCGTCGTAGCTCGCCGACCTCCCCTGCAATAAATTCAGTCAACCGGGTAAATAGATCATCACTCTGGCTCTGACCGTGTGTAGGAGATCCACGGGGGAACTGCCGGGATAAGAGTGACGAAAATGCTGTGGACGGAGGAGGCGACCATGCCATGGGCGGAGATGACACCCTCCGCGCAGGTGAAACTATGGGCGGAGGGGGCGACATGGGCGGAGGAGGTGCCATAGACAGAGGCGATCCTCGATCAACTGGATCACGCTCCTACAAAAATGTCAACATAAAAAATTAATAACTTCAACCTCATAGAAAATGCTGATACATAAATTATCGTCAAATCACATACCCTATCGCGGTCTAGGATCGAATCGATCGCCTGGAGCCTCCTCTTCCATCGACGGCGTCAACTCTGTTATTACTTCAAACTGACATATTGACGTTTGAATTATTTTAACAAAATGTAGCGATATTTTAATCTGCATAAAATATAAATTAAAACTTTACAATCCTCACATTGAGGTCGTCGAGGAGAGCCGATAACTGTCTCCCAGATAGACGGTGTCATCGAAACACCTCCGGCCGCATGGATAATTGTTGAAACCATCGATGTCATCGACAATCTCTAAGTGGAGGAGATCGATCGCAGTCTTCTTATGGTGACACCGCAGAACGTTCTCCAGAATGTAGACTAATCCTAGTTTCAATCGATCTAGCATGTGGTCACATATCCTGAATGCGTCGATCAACTGCGACTGCAGCACCGTCTCCTGTCCCGTAAAGTAGGTATCCATCAACCTGTTACTTCATCGAGCAACGTCGTCCCCCGCCATCTGTAGTCCAGTCATCAGGGCAAACTAGGCTGGAGAGAAACTGGCGACCCTGCCCTCAAGGTCGAAGTGGAGGGATCGCCGTCGACTGGACTCAACAATCGACATAATAATGCATCGATCATCTGCCCCGAAAACTGTATCTCACGCAAATCACGTAAGGGCCAGATAAATGACTATCCAAGCATTTGTCTGTACTGATCATCCAACAGCTCCTCGACGATTGTAAACACATCAAAGCTACTGTTCCAAGTACCTTTCCCCGCCATCCGCCTCAACTTTCCTCCAGATGATATTCCATCCTACAAAAATTCGAAATGAGCCATGTTAGAACATTGTACAAGATATAATGTAATAACGTATAATAACATCACATTAAGCAATCTGAATGACAACTACTACCAACAAAGACATAGAATATGTTTAATAATTAATTACAATTCTTTTTAATTGCAGATTTTTAATTTCAAAAATAAAGTAAAAAAGAAATTACAATTTAAATTACCGATTTTTATTTAATTACATAAATAAATTTTTTAAACAAACTTAATTTAAATGAATAAATAAATTATCGGCTCTTAATTAAAGCATATTAATATGTAATTACCGATTTTTATTTTTTAAACTTATATATTTTTAATATTTAATAACAATTCTTTTTAATTACAAATATTATTTAATTTTAAAATAAAAGTAAAAAAATTTACAATTAAATTATAAATAATAAGGTAATTTTTTTGGTAATTATCAATTTCAATTTATTTATTTAATTACATAAATAAAATTTTTAAACAAACTTAATTTAAATGAATAAATAAATTATTAAAATAAATTAAAGAATATTAATAATATTTAATTACCGATTTTTATTTTTTATAATTATATATTTTTAATATTTAACAACAATTCTTTTTAATTACAATATTTTTAATTTCAAAAATAAAGTAAAACAGAAATTACAATTAAATTATAAATAATTATTAATTTAAAATTGGTAATTATCAATTTAATTTTTTATTTAATTACAGAAATAAAATTGTTAAACAAACTTAATTTAAATCAATAAATAAATTATTAAAATTAATTAAAGAATATTAATATTATTGAATTAATATTTAATTACCGATTTTTATGTTTTAAAATTATATTTTTTAATATTTAATAAAAAATATTTTTTTAATTACAAATATTATTTAATTTTAAAAATAAAAGTAAAAAGAAATTACAATTAAATTAAAAATAATTAAAAATATATTTTGGTAATTATCAATTTCAAATTATTTATTTGATTACATAAATATAAAATTTTAAACAATAAGAAAATAGTATAATTAAATAAAGAATATATTTATTATTTGATTTAAATTAATAAAGGAATTAATTAAAGAATATAAATATTATTGAATTAATATTTAATTACAAATATTATTTAATCTTTTATTTTTAATTTTTTTAAAAATAAACATATAAACAATTAAATTAATAATAATATGTAATTATTTGGTAATTATCAATTTAAAATTTTTTTTATTTAATTACATAAATATAAATTTTAAACAATTAGAAAATATTATAATTAAATACAGAATATATTTATTATTTGATTTAAATTAATAAAGGATTTAATTAACGAATATAAATATTATTGAATTAATATTGAATTACAGATTTTTAATTCTAAAAACAATATTTTTTGTATTTACTTACAAAAATTATTTAATCTTTTATTTTAAATTTTTAAAAAAATAAACGAATAAAGAAATTATAATTAAATTAATAATAATATGATATTATTTGTTAATTATCAATTTAATACTATTTATTTAATTACATAAATACAAAATTTATACAATAAGAAATTATTATAATTAAATAAAGAATATATTTATTATTTAATTATAATTAGTATAATTTTAAACGTTAAAAATTTCTTTAAAAATAAAATTTAATTTTGATAAAATTATCAATTTTTTTTAATTAAAATTACATTTTTTTTTTTTAAAAAAAGGGCCCAAACAGTCAGCCCAACTGTTTATCATTTGGGCCGACTGTTGAGTTTAGCCCAAAAAAAATTAAATAAAAAAAGCCGGCCCAAGCCCAAAAAAAAAAAAACAAGCGGCCCAACCCCTAAACCCAACCCGATCCGAAATAGTCGGGTCGACAGTCAACTGTTAACCCGACTGTTTCGGGTCGGGTCGGGTCGGGTTGGGCCGCCTGTTTGAACCACTCCTACGCGCTGGAAGTCGGAAAAATATCATTTCCGACGATTCCAAGCTTAACTAATGTCAAATCCACCTAATCTAAACCTAAATACCCAATCATTAACACAAATAATCAACCATAAGATTAAAAAAACTTCAAAAACTCATCTAAACCATATATATATTAAAATCAAACCATAATCAATATTAAAAAAAAAAACTCACCTTGTGATGAGATCGAAGACACTACGGTGGGTTGTCGGACTTTGTGATGATCGACGTGCTCCCCTCCCTCTGGTCGGCGCCTGCGAGTGAGTTTCAACTTTGAATTTTTAATTTTTTTTGGTCCGGTTTCGGTCACAAGTAAAAGCGACGTGAGAGGGTATTTTTGGCTTTTTGTCTTCACATTCAATTTTTATTTTTTAATAAATCTGGTCAAAAGTCAATGTGGAAAATCAGAGTTTTCAACGGGTCATTTACTACAATTTCCTCCGCACAGACCACCTTCCCACCAATAGGGGCACCACATGGCACCTTGAATATGGCTGGCCAAGTAGCTTTATTGTTCTTGATATACTATAAATTTATATGTCATATAGAATATACCATATAATGAAAAAAGAACATCAAAAGTACTATCTTAATCTCTATCTTCCACCAGTTGTAATTGAAAATTATATTAGCTAACATTAACCCTGCCATTAATTGTATCTTCATAAGAAGAGCTAATTCAATAATTAAATGGAATTTAAATGCAGCAACACTAGGAGAGGGATAATGGATTTCTTTCATCTGTTATATAGAGACATCAATTTCCCTTCGTTGTTCTGTATTCTATATCCTTCTTGTGATTTGATTCATGGGTGTTGTTCCTCTTCTAATATTATTTACAAATCAAAGTAATTTTTCATTATTTGAAATAGAGTACTATTTTTGGTGTTGTTGAATTCATAGTATTAATCGATTGGATATCTAAGAAAATATCTATTTTCTTTGTAGAATACAGTTAGATTTTCAATTTTGAAAATATTCAAATATTACGTATTTTAGTAAAAAAAAATTATTTGGACTATTCTCTCTCTTTCTCTCTCTCATCGGAGTTTTCTACCGTCCTTCTTTATTGTCCTGTTATAATATTTTTTTTTTGACAAGACATGCAAGTTAGTTAATACTTTTTTTCTGAAGAAGTGAAGCATCTTGCGATATTCGAAAGCCTAGCTTACGAACTTCCAACTTCAACATGTAGTCTGCAAAATGCTACTACCTTTTTCCTATGTGTTTCTGATTACATTACTTTGAGTTTTTACATTGTAGATACATAGTACGATTTAAGGATCCTTAATTCCAATGTGAATAGAGAAGATATATCTTGTTCTAGTCTCTGTGGCATGTTTCCTAGACCTGTACATTGACATAGTTAGAATATGAAAATTTGCCCGATCCTTATCCCAATGCATGAATAGGATGAAGCCCATGCATAATGTGTAGATATATGAAATTTGTTTTGCTTTTGGCTAATATATAACATAATATGTGACAAATTTACTCCATTGAGGGTAGCGATCAATTTCTTATAGGCACTTCACATATTCGAAGGGGGAAAATTCGTATGGATTCCGTTATTCCTTAGTCTACATTACCATTAAAGTACATGGTTTTCTCACGTTGCTTTAGTACAGAAGTCGGTGCTGCAGGAGCTACAAACTTGTGAGGTTTTGCAAAATTTACATGCTCTTAGCTTTATTTAGGTTCATTGGTGCACTTGTAAAACAAATTTTTTTTTTGTTCATAGCTTCCATCTCTAATCTTAGTTACCTTTGATTCTTTTCGTTTTTGAATTGACATTTATAGAACTCCAAATCAACATCATCGATGAACAAATTATAGGAGATTGACTCTATCCATTAATTGGCTCATCATTTTACACAAAGGTTGTTGGATGCAGTTCAAATGCAGTCATAAAGTCAATGAAGATGATGCATCACGAACCTACATGTAGTTGCTTTAGAAATCGTAATGCAACATTTAATTTACTGGCATTCCACCATCAAAATTTAGAAGGTTGTGGTTTTACATTTAACTTGACAGAAATGCAAATCCATTTATCAACCAGTCTAATCTAAAAAGGCTTAGACGATATCTATACAATGTATCATACCTAATTATTTCAAACAATGAGTGTATAATGTAATATGGAGATTACACAATTTCCAGAATAGAATTTGGATATTAACAACTTGATAATAAATTACAAATTGAGATAGATGCATCGAGTGAGACCAAACTACTATTTTGAATATTCGATGGAAATAAATATCGACCAACAATCCCCAACAAATGAAATGCACAAAACCATACACATATATATATATATATATATATATATATATATATGTTTTATTAAAAAGTCATTACCTATGCCACAAATTTGGTAACTTATCTAGGAAAATATTTTATTCGGCAAAAACATTTGACAAGAAAAAACAAAATGAACAGGTAGTTTCTAGTCTTCTAAACGTTATCCATAGCAATGGCCTTCCTAGCATTCCTCATGCTCCTCGAAACAAGGTCACAATTCATTTCATATTTTCATTGACCATTTTACAGCCATATTTGTATAGTTGAGTAGCTAAGCAGGACCTAACAATAATTGGATTGAAATACTTTACCAAACCTCTCATCTTCTGGCTGACAACAAACTCCGGACACTTTATCACAAACATACCACGGTTATACATGTACCGAATGAATAGTTTTATTTGAGAATTTATATCATAGTAGCATTGAAGTATCAGCTGACTAAAAATGCAAAAAATGTAAAACAAGTAAATGCTTTAAACTTTTAGTGTAATTTAGATATATTATTGTAACATAGCAATATATAGAAAATCAGGATGTGATCTAAATATGTAGTAAATCTGGCCAACTCTACTTCACGTCATTTGGAAAATATAGACAAAAGACTTGACAGTCATCTCAACTGCAACACATGCAAAATAACATGTTTTATATGGGGACTTGATAGATAACAAGAAATATCTTTATAATAAACAATTCAAATAACACAAGCGATAGAATTTGGAATATAACACACAAGTATATTTCACTGAAAATATGAAAACTTATATGTAAAAACAGTAAAAATGTCAGATATATTCATAGAGCGATACTTATATACACACACACACACACACAAAACAAGGAAGAGACTTTGCATTCTTCATAATGTTAGAATGTATTATATAGCAGATAGGTTCAAAAACTTAAATATGGCATACTACATCACATTCTTTTTAAATGTAGCGCGTCTAGTGAACATCGCGAAGTATAATATACGTGGAACTTGGGGTGTACTACATCAAGTGAGTTTAAGATGTTACACGTGTAAGGAACATCAAGTGTTATGAAACACAGGGCATGTATGTAGTAAATGCTGAATATATTTGATATAGTACGTATAATGAGACATAATATGAGCAGCTACTCTGTATGATATGTTCACCTTGGAAAGTTTCCTTGCAACATCCACATTGCCATTCTTAGCATAATCTGCAATCATTGTGGTCCAACAATCCACATTTTTCTGCAATATAATGTCAAAAATCTCTAGCACCTCATCCAATTGACCCTCAAAACACAGCACAAAACAAAGCTTCTGCCTCAGAAACCATCCCCTTGTCCTCGATATAACCTCTAACCATGACACCACATTTCTTTCAAGTCCTTTACCATCCACTTTTTATGTACCTAGAAATTAATCCATTCCAAGAAATAGTATTTTTCTCTAGCATTTGGTTAAACAAGAGTTGGGCTTCATGCGGTTGGTGGTTTTGAAAGTAGCTTGAAATTATGGAGGTACAGGAAGAGACATTTTTGTGAGTGAGTTGATCAAATAATTTCAATCACCATCAATTTGGCCCAAACGTGCATAATGGAAAATCTGTGAAGAGACTGAGAGTGCAATGCTCATCTAGTATCTTCGATACAAAATGGAGAAAAAGCCTAAATTTTTCATTTGTGCGCTTCTAGGGACAGATCTCGAAGAACCTCTTAGAGTAGGCCAAAAGTAATACCCTCAATAGAAACATCAAATACCAACTTAGTATGCTGATAATATTCAGAAGAAAAGTTTTAAAGCATATAAACAGAGCAACAAAAAATATTTAATAAATCAAAATAAAAAATACATTAAGAACAAACGTACAAAATTAAAAACACTGCAATTTCATTTGAGTGAATGTATTTAAAATTTCACATACCAAAATCACTTATTGAATTTGAATAATTTTCCTTACTTTCAAAATTTTCGCTTGGAATCTTTTCTATTATGAATACGATTACAGATTGAGATACAATTTGTAGTGTTCTTGGAATATATTGATTTTTTTTGTTTTTGATTCACCAAAGTCTTGGCTCATGAGTATAATGGTGATAGGGAGTGATGAGAGAACAAAGCCGAGCGCGTCGAATTCGAGCCCCGAGAAAGATCCGTTGATTGTCGAAGGCGGTCCGACGACACGGTCGAGACCAAAGCGTGTGAAAGAAACGATGGGGTTGCTAGCTCAAGCAATGGTGGATAAAATGTCAAAGTTAACAAGTCAAGGAACAACTTTCATAAAGAACTCGAAGGCCAAAACTGAGTGGAGCAACGTGATTCAGTTGGGCGAAATTGGAGTTGTGACGGAAAGCCATGCGGTCGAATCTCTTGTGGTCTCACAACCTCTCACCGAAGCTAAGACAAGAGTTCTCAAACAATCCATGCGACCGCACGGAACATAACCAAGTGATCGCATGGTCATAATTTGAGCTAGAAAATTTCATTTTTCGCATTTTTCCTTGTTTGACTCGAATTATATTCTTACCATAACTTTGTAATAATATGGTTGCTTTATGCACTTTTTTATTAGTTTTAGGTCTAGAATAAATAGTTTCATTCTTCAATTATTGTAGGAACTTTTAACATTAATATTAATGAGAGGCAAATTGCTTTCAATTCTTTGTTCTTTGTTGCACAATTGTGAACTTATCAATATCATTCTTGTGGCGTTCAAATCAACCAGGTGAGATTCTCAAATGTTCAATCAAAAGGGTCAATACGTCGTTTGTGCTTGTTGGTTATTTTGGTTCAATATTTTCGAATCAAGTCTAAATTTGATTACTTGGGCTTTCTCGTGTTCTAAATAAATTTCTTGTGGATTTTTGTGGTTATTGTTACGCAGATTCACATCATTTGATATCAGGGCTTGAGCTCCAATAAATCAAGGTTCTATCTTTTATTGCTAGCCTGTTTGAGTAATGTTTTCCTTATTTTCGTCGTTCTTCGCATTCTTCAATTTTTTGAGTATTTGATCCGAAATTCATCCATAAAAATTTCAAAAGTTGTTTTTGGGCTTGTTTTTCGTCCAAATCAAATTTCATTTTCTTTGCTGGTTTTATAGTTGAATTTTTGAGCAAAAAAATCGAATTTTTACTATATATATATATATATTAAAAATTCAAGAATCACTTTATTTCAAAATTTATTTTTGTAAAAAAAATTCAAGAACCACTTTCTTAAATTTAAATATTTCATTCGATTATCCAAGTCAATTCTTTCCTTTCTTGAGTCTTTAAATTTCAAAATCTCACTCAAAACCCGATTTTGAATTCTACGAGAGTAAATTCTGGTTGAGTTCTATTTTATCCTTTGAAGCACTTTGGGTGAAAGCATTGAGTGGAAAGTGGTAGAGTGGTGAGAACAATCGAGGAAAAAAAGCCAAAACTTGAGTGAAAAATTTGTGAAGCAGAAAAAATCTTAGTTTTAGGATGTTTGACAAAGAAGAATCAACGTCAGGCTGTAACAACCAAACCAACATGACAGAAGATATGATACGTAAGTTTGAACTTTTGTTTGAGGATGTAAGAGATATGTTGGATAGGCAGGATGTAGAGCTTACCAATTTGCGAAGGGAATTTCTAAATACACAGAGACAAAATAGGCTAGAGCCTAGGATGGAATTGCATGAAGAATTTGATTATGGTAGTGGTATGGATGAGGAGACGGTAATCAAGGCTGAAATGGGTAGGATAAGGAATAGAGGAATTAGGCTTGAGGAATGGGTAGAAACTTGGTTGGAGACGAAGTAGATGGTAACATGGGCAACATAAAAATGTTCATTCCGCTACTTTAAGGGAATGAGTAATCTAGAAGCGTACTTAGACTGGAAGAAGAATGTTGAATTAATCTTTCACTGCCATAATTATTCACGGAAGGAGAAAGTAAAGATAGCAGTCCTTGAGTTCACCAAATATGCAATCACATGGTGGGATCAGGTGGCGACTTCAAGGAGGAGAAATAGGGATAAACCAATTAATACATGGGAAGACTTGAAGGCCATCATGAGGAAGATGTTTGTACCTAATCACTACTATCGAGAGCTTCATAAAAAATTACAAAGCCTCTACCAAAGGTCAAAGAGTGTGAATGATTATTACAAGGAGATGAAGTTGTTGATGATTAAGGCGCATGTGCAGGAGGATCGAGAGGCCACCATGGCCCGATTTCTGAATGGTTTGAACATGGACATATCCAACGTGGTCGAATTGCAACATTACATCGAGTTGGAAGATATGTTACATATGGTAATGAAGGTAGAGCGGTAATTGAAGATGAAGTGGACAACAGGTATCCTTCAGGTGCTTCGGGTTCTAATTCATCTTTGAAACAGGTTTGAGACAACAACAAAGAAGATGAGGCTATTTCTAAAGGTAAAGTTGAATTGTCAAGGAAAAATGATGAAAATGCTAGCAGAAAAATGGAAACACAACCATCATGAAACTGAGACATCAAATGCTTCAAGTGTTTAGAGTCGGGACACATCGCTTCTCAATGTCCGAATAAACGAGTGATGATTTTGTGGGATAACGGAGAGGTAGTGAGCGATAGCGAAAGTGATTATGAAGGCATGCCGGAATTGGAGGAAGTTGGTGATGAAGACCGGGTTGAATATGTCATTGAAGAGTTATTGGTCACGATGCGAGCTTTCAATACTCAAATCAAGGTCGATGACTTGAAGCAACGAAAGGAAAATATTTTTCATACACGGTGCCACATCAATAATAAGGTATGTAGCTTAATCATTGATGATGAGAATTGTACAAATGTAGTTAGCACTAACTTGGTTGAGAAATTGGGATTAACAATGCTAAAACATCCTAAGCCCTATAAGTTACAAAGATTGAATGAGTGTGGGGAAGTTAAGGTGAATCGTAAGGTGTTAATAAAATTTTCAATTGGTAGTTACCATGACGAAGTGATGTGTGATGTAGTACATATGTATGCGGGTCATATTTTGTTGGGGAGACTGTGAAAATATGATAGGAATGTGATACATGATGGATATAAAAATAGTTATTGCTTTGTCAATGGGGAAAGTCTATTATACTTGCACCATTAACATCGACACAAGTGTTTGAAGATCAAATCAAGCAAAAAATGAGGAAGAAAAGAGTTAGAAAAAAAGAGAGAAAATAGTAAACTCGAGAGTAAGAGAGAAAATAGTGAGGTGGCTAAAGGAGAGAAAAGAAGATCTTTCAAGAGGAGAGAAAAGTCGAGAGCCAATTTTTTTGCGAAAAGGAGTGAGTTGAAAAATGATGTATAGAGACAACAAATCATTTTTTTATTGCAGGAATTTGAAGATGTATTCCCGGAGGACATGCCTAATGGGTTACCACCTATTCGAGGTATCGAACATCAGATTGACTTTGTACCCGATGCAGTCATTCCAAACCGACCAACTGATCGAAGCAACCCCGAATAGACAAATGAGCTTCAGAGGCAAGTAAATGAATTGATGAGCAAGGGACATGTTAAGGAGAGCATGAGTCAATGTGTCGTACCAGTCCTACTTGTGCTAAAGAAGAATGGATCTTGGAGGATGTGCGTGGATTGCAGGGACATCAATAACGTAACGGTAAAGTATCGTCACCATATTCTTAGGTTAGATGATATGCTGGACGAATTATTTGGTACATGCATATTTAGTAAAATTGATATTAAGAATGGTTACCATCAAATTTGCATGCGAGAGAGAGATGAATGGAAAACTGCATTTAAGACTAAATATGGCTTATATGAATGGTTGTTCATGCCATTTGGACTCACTAATACATCGAGCACGTTTATGCGTTTAATGAATCATGTATTACGTGCATTTATTGGTAAATTTGTGGTGGTGTATTTTGACGATATTGTGATCGATAGCAAGGACCTTAATGAACATGTTGAATATTTGAGAAATGTGTTTGTAGCTCTAAGATAGGAACAATTGTATACTAACTTTAAAAAGTGCACATTTTGCATGGACAAAGTCGTATTTCTAGGTTTTGTAGTTAGTGTTAAAGGAGTTGAAATAGATAAGGTAAAGATAAGAGCTATTAAAGAATGATCAACACCTAAAACTATAACCGATGTTAGAAGTTTTCATGTGCTGGCTAGTTTTTATAGGCGATTTGTAAAGAATTTTAGCACAATCACCACACCACTCACGGAAATTGTTAAGAAGAGTGTAGGATTTAAATGGGGACATGAACAATAGCATGCATTCAATACTATTAAGGATAGGTTGTGTGAAGTATCGATTTTAGCACTACTTAACTTTGACAAAACGTTCGAAATTGAGTGTGATGCATCAGATATAGGCATTTGAGCAGTTTTGATGTAGGATAAAAGGCCGATTGCGTACTTTTAGCGAAAAACTAAGTAAAGCAGCACTAAACTATCATGCGTGTGACAATGAACGCTATTCACTTGTTCGAGTTTTGGAGACATGACAGCATCACATGTGGTCAAAGGAGTTTGTGATTCACACTGATCATAAATCATCGAAGCATTTATGGGGTCAAGGTAAGTTGAACAAAAGACATGCACGATGAATGGAGTTTATAGAGACATTTTCCTATGTCATCCGGTACAAACAAGGTAAGAAAAATATAATGGTGGATGCATTGTCTCGAAGGTATGTGTTTTTTACTTCTTTAGGTGCGAAGTTACTTGACTTTGAATACATTAAGGACATGTATGTGAATGACCTAGACTTTTCAAACATATATGAATCATGTATTTTTTTAAACATGAGTGGTATTTATTTCGGGAAAATAGATTTTGTATTCCTAATTGTTTTATGCGTGAATTGTTGGTTAAAGAAGCACATAGTGGAGGTTTAATGGGACACTTTGGGGTTGCAAAGACCTTAGAGATGTTAGGGGAACATTTTTATTGGCCTAAGATGAGAATTGATGTAGAACGAACTTGTAAGCGATATATAACTTGTAAATAGGCTAAGTCTAAGGTACTACCACATAGATTGTATACACATTTACCCGTTCCTAGTGAACTTTGGGTTGATATCTCCATGAATTTTGTGTCAGATTTGCCTAGGACTAAAAAGGGTTGGGACTAAATATTTTTAGTAGTCGATAGGTTTAGCAAGATGACATATTTCATTCCATATCACAAAATCGACGATGCTACTAACATTGCTGATTTGTTCTTTAAAGAAATAGTGCGTTTACATGGGGTTCCCAAGAGCATTGTGTCAGATAGAGATGTTAAGTTTTTTAGTCACTTTTGGCTGGTTTTATGAGGTAAGTTAGGTACAAATTTGTTATTTTTCAGTACTTGTCATCCACAAATCAAGGGACAAACCGAAGTGGTTAACCGTACTATAATTCAATTATTGCGCACTGTGGTTAAATAAAATTTGAAAAGTTAGGAAGAATGCTTACCTTTCATAGAGTTTACATATAATAGGATAATACAGTCTACTACTTCTTGTTCACCATTTGAGATTGTTTATGAGTTTAATCCACTAACACCACTAGAATGAATGAGGTAGTTTAGGTCGAAAACAGAAAGCTGAGCTAGTCACACACTCCATGAAAAGGTAAGGTTGCAGATTGAAAAGAATAATAAACACTATGCTTCACAAGAAAACAAGGGCCGAAAGAGTGTTACATTTGAACCTGGTGATTGAGTTTGGGTACATTTGAGAAAAGAACGCTTCCCTGAAGAAAGGATATCAAAATTGCAACTAAAGGGAGACAAACTGTTTCAAGTTCTTGAAAAGATTCATGACAATGCATACAAACTGGATCTTCCAGATGAGTATAATGTTTTGGCTACCTTTAATGTGTCTGATCTTTCTTTTTTTGATGCAGGTACAAATTTGAGGTCAAATTCTTTTGAAGAGGGAGGGGATAATGTGAGCATGGAGCTGAGCACGTCAAAGTTGAGCCCCGAGAAAGATCTGTTGATTGTCGAAGGCGGTCCAATGACACGGTCGAGAGCAAAGCACGTGAAAGAAGCGATGGAGTTGCTAGCTCAAGCGACGGTGGATGAAATGTTAAAGTTAACAAGCCAAAAAAAAGCTCGAAGGCCGAAACCAAGTGGAGCAACATGATTCAGTTGGGCGAAGTTGGAGTTGTGACGGAAAGTCATGCTACTGCATGTCTTGAATCCTTTGTGGTCGTACAACCTCTCACCGAGGCTAAGACAGGAGTTCTCAAAATGATTCATGCGACCGCATGGAACATAACCATGCGATCGCATGGTTATAATTCGAGCCAGAAAGTTCCATTTTTCTTGTTTTTCCTTGTTTGACTAGAAATATATTCCTACCATAACTTTGTAATGCTTTATGCATGTTTTTTGCTAGTTTTAGGTCTAGTATAAATAATTTTCTTCTTCAATTATTGTAATAACTTTTGACATTAATATTAACGAGAGGCAAATTGTTTTCAATTCTTTGTTCTTCGTTGGACAATTGTGAACTTATTAAGATCATTCTTGTGGCGTTCAAATCAACTGGGTAAGATTCTCAAGTATTCAATCAAAAGGGTCAACGCGTCGTTTGTGCTTCTTAGTTATTTTGGTTCAATATTTTCGAATCAAATTCAAACTTGATTACTTTGGCTTTCTTGGGTTTTAAATCAATTTTTTGTGGGTTTTCGTAGTTATTGCTACGCGGGTTCACATCAGGGAAACTGGGGATTACTGGGGGCATAAATTGGGGGGGGGGGGGGTCTTATGAGGCGTGTTTGGAGGAATAATTTCAACTTTTACTATATTCACTATGAGATTTATTATATTTTGCGTTTTTATTTATACCACGTATATTACAGTATATTTGATGAAAAAAATTGTTAATGTAAAAAATGATTTTTTTTTAATTTATAAATTTTATGTACCTGGTGATATTTCCATTTTTTAAAACTTATTTTATTATGTAAATTTTGTAATATTTATGAATGACTTTTATATCCCTACAACCCTTATAAATGTGGGGCTTTGGTTCTTAATAAAACACACAAATTTATTGATTTCTCTCTTTTGTTCCCTATTTTTCTCTCTAATTTATAACACGTTATCAAAACGATTCTTTCAAAATCCAAGTAAATTAGTTAGAATATAATATTTTTAAGAAGCATAATTATTAATCACGTGTACCAAAATTAATTTAATGTCATGTGAATTTTTACAATGTACATATGCAACATAACGAGGTTGGCTCTTCTTCTTAGTTTTTCCTTCGTATGTATATTAATTGTAATTCATGTTTGCATGTGTAATCTGTACGCATATTAATTCATGCCTTTTAATTCACACACAATTAATTTTGCTACATATTATTCATCTATTAATTCCGTCTTTTGATTCTGCCATATGTTGTTCTATCTTTAATTATTGTATATGTGAAATTCACGTGCATGTTTAGTATTTTTACATGTAGGAAAAAGATTTAGTCAATTTTGTTAACTTCCATATGTGAAGATTCTTTTTCCTAATGTATGTTTGGTAATTAACTTTTATATATAAATCGATATCCTGTTTATATGGTAATTCATATTCTTTAACCTTTTGTAGATGTTCTTTTATAAATTTTAAATTGATAATTTATCATGTTATTGTTCTTGAATAAACACAATTCTGCAAATTTAATATTCTGCTAGAAAACATACTTCTGAAGAGTTAATGTTTCTAAATAATAATTTGGTGGTGTTCCTGAAAT
The DNA here is from genome assembly GCA_019395295.1 of Osmanthus fragrans. NCBI lineage: Eukaryota > Viridiplantae > Streptophyta > Magnoliopsida > Lamiales > Oleaceae > Osmanthus > Osmanthus fragrans. The sequence continues at coordinate 22,592,386 of CM033343.1, read as the reverse complement.
AGTACAACATTATTAAATAATTTATGTTAGTGACAGACGCAGACATTTTAAGTTAGAGTGACACAATCAAACTTACAAAAAAATTGTGGGAAATTTTTCATTCAAAAATTTACATGGGTATGACTTTTTCGGTTGTGAAATTTCAAAATTTTTTGACCCTATGTAAAATTTCTTAATAAATGATGTAAATTATATTGAAAATTTGTATCACAAAAATAATACTTGAAATTTTTTAAAGAAAATACGAGTTATATGCATCTTTTAAGATGCACATTGAAACGTCTATAACTATTTTTAATATCTGTTTGGATCATTCGATATGCTTATGATATAGTTCTCAAAATGAGTTTCGAGATGACATAGGTGATTTGTGGATTCGGCTAGCGTACAATCGTCAGAGAATTTTTAAAGTTAACATGTTATCGAAATTTTCGAAATACTAGTTTAAAACGACCAACTTTGACAAGCCGTAACATTTGTTATGGTTAGCCATTTCGTGTGCCATTAATAATATAGAAAATTAGGTCATGAGCACTTCAAAATGATATTAAGAATGCAATATTTTAATTTCATTTGACATCTCATAATGACTTCGAAAATTGAGAGAAAATATAGAAAATATCAATATGTTTTCCAAAATTCGTCTTTTATCCCACTGTTTTATAAGAGAAGACCTATAAAATATTGGGATAAAAATAAAATAGAAGCTCAACTAGAAATCATAAATGAAAATATATAAAAATTAGAATAGCAAAAAATAAGCATACAAATCAAGACATAGAAAACTTTAATATATAAATTAAAGAATTATTAGATTTAAAATAAATAAGATCATCTAGTAGTCAACATCTATCAACAATTTTTATAGTTAGAAATCATAGTGAAATTAAAAAATGGAAAGCAAGAATGATCATAAATTACAAAAGACTAAATGATAATACCATAGAAGGCGGATATAAAATACTAGATAAAGACATGTTAATAAATAAAATACAAAATAGTAAAATATTTTCAAAATTTGACTGTAAATCTGGATTTTGGCAAATAAAAATGACTAAAGATTATATTTTTTGGACATCTTTTACTACATCACCAGGATATTTTGATTGGTTAATTATTCATTTTGAGTTAAAAAAAAATGCATCATCTATTTGTCAAAGAAAGATGGACAGTATTTTTAATTATTTTCCATTTATTTTTATATATATAGACAATATTTTGGTACATAGTGAAAATCATACAGAACATTTGAAGCACTTGGAAATAGTTTTAAATAAATTCATGGAAAATGATTTAATTATAAGTAAAAAGAGAATTGAAATAAATAAACAAAAAAATGAAGAAGGAAAAATTCAACTGCAACCACCTATAGTACAGACAATGTTACAGTTTTCAGACAAAATAGAAGAAACCAAAAAATTGCAAGCATTTTTAGGATTTTTGAATTATGCTAGATATTTTATTAAAGATTTAGAAAAGAAAGTAGAACCATTGTATACCGGGGTGAATCTAGGCAACTAAGTCAGCATGGCCGACTGTTGATCGTCGACTGCACTAAAAATGTTAAGAGTCCATCTTATGCCTTTTTTTTTTTTTTTTTGCAAAAAATGCATTTTCGAATAATGATTTGGTGGAGAATATGTGGTTAAAAATAAGGAAAAATTTGAATTTGGGTGTAATATTATTTTATTAAAAATGTGTGGTTGAAAAAAAATGTATTTTAAAAAATGAAAATCAAACAAGGCCTAAAATTTAAATATAACAATTATTTTGTTCAAACTGAACATGTATAATATATGGTTGAAAACTAGAGTTTTTGGATAATGATTGTCAAACAAGATTGAATAAATTGGTTAAACTTTATGTAAATTTTTTTAAAAATAAAATTTAATTTAATTTTTTTGTTGTTGTTGTATACACAAGAACAATATCAAAATTTATCACTACATTCAAAACATTCTATATTGATAAGATTAATTATAGGACATACACAAATTTTACTTCAACTACATATTACTTTTTCCGCTATCTAATATTTTACATATACTTGCAAGGTTACAGGATGTGATTATATCAATTTTATTTGCTTGTGTGATGTCACTTTTTCGCAATCGGTTTTATGAACGAACGTGGAACCTTCTATTAATTAAATAAGTTTTGTTGAAAGACTCCTCATGACACCAATGCTAGTTTTCCTACAAATTCATCCATCATTAATTGATCAATCTCTCAAATCAATTGATCAAAGAAAAAAATCAAGAAGAGGGACAAAGTACAGGTTAAAATCTTTCTACCGGCATTAAAATCGGTAAAAATTGAACATATATTATCTTGTTACATTGAGTGTCAAATATCAATGAGTGGCATGATGGTCAAGCTTTCAATATGCTTAAGGAAAGCTCACAGGTTCAGATCCCCTTCCTTTCATTAGTTTTGGTAAAAAATGTTGAAATACAAAAAGTACACAATAAATTTCTATTGAAGAGTTTCAAATCTAGGACCTCCAAAATGATTGTGGAAGCTCTAACCAACTAAGGTATAAGAGACGTTTGTAAAATAAAATGAATTATCAGATATATAATCTAAATATTTTATCTATTAACAAAAAAAAAAATTTCTCGGGAGATCCAGCACGAGCAACCGTGGGTGCTCACTCGGTGCTGGATCCATCCCTGATTGTATATGAATTTGTCCTTAATCAGTCAGACATAGAATTAGTTAAAAAGATAAAATAAGAGGTTAAAAATTTACCACCATTAGAGTTACCGTTAGATGACGAATATAAAATAATAGTAACAGATGAATGTAAACTAGGATGGGGAAGAATTTTATATTCCAAACCAAATAAATATAGTGATAAACAAGAAGAAAAGATTTGTAGATATGCTAATCTAAAATATAAGATAAAAGAAAAATATTCGACTAGTTTAGATTATGAAATAATGGCTATCATATATAGTATAGAAAGCTTTAAATCATTCTTAAATACCGAATTTACAATTAGAACAGATTGTGAAGTCATAGTAAAATTTATTAAAAAGACAAGTTTTGATGAAATAAGACATAACAGACGGTTAAAATTATAAAAGATATTAAATAGCTATAACATTAATATAGAACATATAGACGGGAAGAATAATATGTTGACGGATAATTTAAGTAGACAAGTTATTAATTTTTTACTTATTATTTTCATGGTGCACATGGATTAGAGGAAGATGAACTTTGGGAACGTCACTCTAAGTGTGGCCCCACAAGAATCTAATATTTGATTCAGAGGAAATAATTTAGAAAGATTTCAAGACAGAAAGCGTTGTCTACTAAATAATCTCTAGATAGCACGTGACTTTAAACAAAAATTAGACAGCAATAATGTTTTAATTAACCTTTTTAGACAGATTCACAATCAAATAGAAAACATAAATTTTAATTTCTTTGCAGTAATTAAGGGTAGAAAGTCTGGTATATATAATTATTGACCAGAATTACTACAACGAGTAGAAAGATTTTCAGATTCCATTTTCAAATTATTTTATACATTAAAAGAAAGCTTTAAATTTTTGTAGAGAAATGATAAGATTTAATTTTTATATATTTGAAAGGATTAGACAGACTATGATTATGTAACCCGCTATTTCTCAAGCATCATCTCCATCCTCATCAATACAACTTTGTGATAGTTGTGAAACTATAACCAAAGTTGTTAAAAATTCAAATCTTAGAAAACAGTCATTACAAGAAAGACTACAAATCCTTGAAAACGAAATCTCTTTATCTCGACAGACTATTAGTAAATATCATAATGAAATTCTTAAGCTACAAGATAGCTTAAAAATACTAAGTTCTAGAGATACAGTTGAAAGACTCATCTCTACATATATTGCATCTACAAGTAAAAATTATTCTGATAAAACATAAAGATTGTTTGAATTAACAGATTCTACAGTTATAGTGCAAGAAAAGATTTTATATGATTAGAACAGAAAATTGGCGGTTGTGTCAATATTATTCAAAATTCTATAAAGGAATCATTCGTACAAGAGATTATCGATTTCTCTCAAATTCTAAACTACTATAACAATGAAAATCGATATTGTCTTATACATGGACCCAATTATGAATCATCCATAAAAAAATTCAACTTTTCTCAGACACAATTATCCCATAATTTCTTTTGACTATACAATCTTTGAAGAAGAAGACATTTTTTTTTTATCTTGCTTTAAAGTTTGGCATGATAGATACCATATACGTTCTAAATAGATCATTCAAATTTTTTCAACCTAAACTTAAATAGATTCTTAGTTAATTAATAGATCGTTCTTTAATGATCCAATTCATTTCCAGACCACCTCTTGTAATAATGGTATAATAATTCCAACTTATCATCATATTATAATATACGAAGGAGCCAAAAGATTTGGACCTTCCTCGAAAACCAATACAAAAATAAAAACTAGACAGATTGATTACGAAAGATGAATCTCAAAGACCATGACAATGATGGAAGCTCAAAATAATGATTCCAGACTAGTGACACAATGGAACAATGGAGTTATTTTGTGTCAAAAACATCTTGTTATAAAAGTTTAAAAAAAAAGTCAGTACCAAATATTCAACAAAATGAGATATCTGATGGCTTTTCAAGAAAATGAAAAATTATCAAAAAGACAATCAGATACAGAAGAAGAAGAATACATATCCGATGACAAAGATAATGAAATAGACCTAGAGGAAGCCTACATAAAGATGATGGATATATAAGCAATAATTTTAAAAAGCAAATATTTTTTAGTTACAGTCTTAAGTCTTTTTAGAAGGTAAAAAAAAAAGTTAATAGAGAGTTTAAAAAAAGTGTCTGAAGAGATTAATTTGTTGAACGGTAAAGTACTCTAATGCCATTACAAACATATTTTTTTTCAAGTTCTAAATTTTTATGCCATTAGATAATTATACTTCATTTACTTTGCTTCGTTTTTCTGTAGAAGGTTTTAAAGAATATATATTTTTTTAGAAAATAGAGAGATTGGTAGATTATTTGTTAGAGAAAGTCACATATTATCCGCACTAAATAGAAATAGAGGTGACTCCTCTTTATAGGTCAAGAAGCAAATCACTGAGCTCTCTATCTCTTAATGTCGGAGTTACTCAATAATAGATTCTAAAGATGGTAAGAAAAGACAAAATGACATAAAAATCATAAGAGAAAATAATAGTAGAAATATAAAGATTCCCTTTTTAAGAGAAAAGTTTTGTTAGAAATAGAAATACTTATAATCAAAATAATAGTAGAAATATAAAGATTCCATTTTTAAGAGAAAAGTTTAGTTAGAAATAGAAACACTTATAATCCATCTAAATTGGTATGAGAGCTATTGTTTAGTCTAAAATAATTAGTGTATGAAAAGAATAGATTACTTAAATTTACATTTAAAAAAAAAAAAATTCCTTAATCACATATTCTCCAAAAAAATCAATATTTCAAAAAACATTTTCTTAGATGCTTAATTTTAAGTTACATATTTTGCATTTTTTTTAATAACAAAATTTACTTTCTATCTTCTACATCTATCTACATAAATAAAAGAAGCTAACTTTAGCCACTATTCCTGTGGACACGTGTCATAATTTCCTATCGTCAACATGATTATTATTAATAATAATTTTTTTTGAAATACATATCTCACTTCACTATCATTATAATATAAAAGAGGTTAATATAAGCATTATTCATATTGGACACATTTTAGCACCTCCTATCACCAACCTCATTTTTTTTCTTCTATTCCCATCTTGCCCTTATTCATACTTCCCTATTAATTTTCATATGGCAAAAGAAAGGGTAATATGGCCTTCTTTCTCATACTCACAATTTTTTCATTGTTGACTTGCATCTCAATTTTTTATAAAAGCGTATGAGTTTGTTTACTAAATTATAAGTATTTTCTTGCTAGAAATTTTACCTTCTAAACATTTTAATTTTATAAAAAAATAAATAATAGCAAGTACAATCTTGATCATTGGAGGAACAATATCATCATTTTTTGTTAAATAAGATCCCAAAGTAGATATCATATTATACGTTTGGCAAAACACTAACAATGAAAAGAAGTACAATAATGTCCATGTTTGATTCCCATTTTTTCACCATAAAAATGAAAAATATGACCGTTATCCATCACATCCAGCCACCATATTTGACTTTACATCTCTTGTGTGTAGGGTTCATAACGGCTATATTTTTCATTCTCATTTTACAAATAATGTGTATCAAACGGGGCCAATATATTTTATTTTTTTATTATTTGTTCTTGTTTGGTGATAGGTGCATTACACACTTATTTAATATTTAAATATATTTATTATTGATGAAATAAGTGGATTTCTGTTCGCAATTGTGTAATTATTGATTTTATAGGCAAAAATACCCAAGGGAAAGATAACAATGCAAAATGAAGAAAAATAGACAAAAAATGTGCAAAATTATGAATTTGAGGATCAAACTGAACAAGTCAAAAAGTTGTAGGATATGTGATGCAATTTATCAAGGGCATGATTGAAATGAAAGTCAAAATTTGAGAACCAATTTGTATAAGATCAAAGTTGAGGAACCTGACGTACAAATATTTAGGGACTTAGCTACAAAAATGGAACCAATTGTTGGTTTTTAACAGAAAGTTGAAAAAAAGCTTTGGGGACCATTTTGTTTGCTCTTCAAACTTCAGGGACTCGACTGCAAATTTTCTAGGTTTTAATTTTAAAACCAGCAAAAGATGGTCTTCTGTATCGTTTTCTTCTTCTTTCTTTTTTCCATTTTCAATTTTCGTTCTTCTTTCATTTTTCTTTTCTTTACCTTTTCAATTTCTTGAAGGTTTTGGAGCAAATAATAGAGTACGAGGAGAATACATTCAAGGATATAGAGAGATTTTGGGAAAATCATGTTCATGCCTTTAACATCTTCAAAAAAGTCAACAAAAATGGTTGTATGTTGAATCTTATATTTTCTTCATTATTATCTTCTATTTGCAGTATATTGTATAAAATATTCTCTTTTTTTAATCAAATATTTAACATGGGTTAAATATTTGTGTTGAGATTCATGGTGGTAACTTAAAATAACTTGGATTAATTTCAATATTTGCTTTTTAATGTTTGAATGCTTATGTTCATGTGTTTCTATTATTATATTTCTTGTATTTTCATTTATATGGCCAATGAATGATTTTGTTTAGTAATTTGTACACCGTTCAAGCGAAGATTGTATATTTTAGACCAAATAGTAGAAAACCTAAGTTTGTGTAAGGGATAGAGATAAAATCATAACCTTATGATTTATTTTCACAAATATTTAATGCGGTTGTTTGGTTTGAGCCAACATAGAGATGTAATATGTTAAACCAATCAATTATGGTTAATTTTGCTCGAAATAGGTAATTAACTAAAATTGAAAAATCGAATCTAACATCATAAATGAGTAATTTATTAATTGTCTTATGGAGAAATTAATTAGATGATGGTTAAATGAAATCATGAATCTCAACCACGTTATCTTCAAAATTCTTAAGTGTTTATGTTTTCTTATTTTGTAGATGTTTAATTAACTTTTCTTATTTTCAAAATCAAATTTTATTGTGTATTTGTTTTTATTGTTAAAATTAAATTAATTAAAATTGTGTAATCGAAAGTAAATATTTCTTGAGGGATCGATAATCCAGACTAAAAAAATTCACTTTATTACTTGAACGTGACTCATGCACTTGCAATTTATAATTTTAGCGAACATTTTGTACAAATTACTTAAAATTCATGTTTTTTCAAGTCCATTTTCAACTAGACACTACTAATAAAATAATTTTGCACCTAAACTAATAATTTTTTCCTTACTTTTTTACCACTTAATTGTTATATTTGGAGTTCGATCTTAAACGATCAACCTTATTAAGATGAGTAATCCAAACCCTTAAAAGTTGAACTATATTTTCATTTTTACTTGATATGTGATTTATTTCTTAAAATTTTGAAATTCACATACTCATTTTTTAGTCTTAATACGATCGTATTGTTCGTTGAAACTTAATGAGCTTTTATGTCATGTGAAGACTTAATGTTTCATCTTAAAATATCAATATTATTAAGAGGAGTAGAGACTCTTATAAATTGGTATATGTTTTCATCTTTACTCAATGTGGGTTGTATCCCTTAACAATAACAAACTCATTTGAACTTTCACAATTTTTAATAAGATTCTTATGATTTATTTTGTGAAAAATTATTCAAATTTATGAAATTCATTAGAATTTATAATATTTTAAAATTAATTAAAATCTCAATTAAGGCACTTTCATTATTTTACTCGTGATTTTTTTTTTTAAAAAAAATTATCTCCATAATTAAAACTATTTCTTGTTCAACATGACCAAAATCTAATTTACAAATTTTAGTTGAAAATTCAATATTGTCAACACATAATCTATATTTGACTCTAAATTTAACTAGCATGATAGAAAGTCATCAAATTGGATAAGCTCAAATTTATCTACAATTATACTTTGATGGTGATACCATAGACTGATGTCATGGATTAATCATAAATGATTAATAATAACTATTCGAAAGCCAAATTATCAGGTACTATTTTGTAGGCACATACAGCATAAGTTGTTCTTAGTTTTAGTGAAAATTACAAACTAGAAACTTTAACGCTTTACTTAGATGGAATAGTACACAAATTACTTCTATTTCTAAAGTACAACAGAGGAAGAAAATAAAATGCTTTTGTATAGATATACATGAAAGTTTATATAAATTTGCATACAACCATATTTCTCGAATAATCTGCTTTTGTTATATAAATTTCAGAACTCCAAAAAAATGGCGCAAAATGGTGCTATAGGTGTTTTAGCTTCCGTTACCGATTCATATCAGTTACACCATTATGTAATTATTAAGTTTAATTTTTATTTTGCTTGTATACCGAGTCCGTTAAATTGTATTTATAAAAGCACCTCTATAAATACTATGATGCGATTACTCCATACTTGAAAGCTATCTCGATGAATGTTATTGACAGGTCTAATTGCATGCTTTGTGTCAAAGCCATGGAATGCATTAGGACGGTTGGAAAGGAGAACTTCAAAGAGGATGTCAAGCAAGTAAATAACAACAAACCTAGTATTGACCGTGTTTCTTATTAAATTTAATGCATTACTTTTTATTACATAGTAATCAATTGTTTCTTTGTTAATTTATTTTAGTTCTTACCTCAATCCTTTATTCTTTATAAACAACTGAGGTTCTTTTTTTTAAAAAACAATTTATGAATGTCTTTCACGTTTATAAATGAAGTTTTTGAAAATTCACGTACTCTTATTTTTAACAGTAACCAACTAATGTGCAACGCACGTTCACCCACTAGTTCTGAAAATAAAACCTTAATTATTCAAAATATGGCACTTTTGTTTTTACAAGTTAGTGTATGTTTAACAAAATTTATAATTAATTTTAAGTTGATTAAACTCTATTTTTATTTATATATTTTGCAAGACTCACAAGTCGTAACTAGAGAAACAAGAACATATCCCATACCAGTATACACATATATAGGCATAGTCATAAACAAGTAGAATTTTCGATAACAAATATATTGACTTGGAGGTCGAGATAAAATACACAAAAAAAAAAAAAAACTTCATGTATATATTTTTGAAAAATGTCATCAACCATAACAAGGAATCAGTACAATCTGTCGGGACGTCAAGAAAGTATTTTCTCCATAGAAATAGTTCAACGACCATAAACAAATCATAAAATAATCAATGAAAAGCACAAAAAAATTATAAGAATATCAAGCACTTCACACAATTATTTAAACAGTAGTCTTTAAAATTCCTTCAAGCATATATTTCACTTGAAACACAAAAAAAAAAAAAAAAAAAAAAAGAAAAAATTATAAAGAATCCAATTGCTTCGACAGTAATCAGCAAAAAGAAACATAGTCCTCCCCTGAATTATTCAAACTTAAGAAATAAACAATATAGCAATAAATTAATTATTCTGAATGGCTATATGAAGTTAGTTAAATTATTATTATTATTTTTTAAAATTTCGTTTGATTGAGTTAAGCACAATAGAGGTCATTGAATTTTCACCGTAATTTCAATCGAGTCACTGAACTTCAATTTAGAGTAATCAAGCTATTCGATCTTAATTTAACAAGCAATCAGGTTACTCTTTTGAATTCCATCAACATGTCTATTGGAATTTGCTAACGAAATACCAATGGGCCGCCAGCAAATTAATAATACTACATATCACTAAACTTTCAACCTGGTTGCAGTCGAGTTACTCATCTTTCACCTTTGTTGCAATTGAATAACTGAACTTTCTCCTTAGTTGCAATCTAATCACTGAACATTCACTTTAGTGATTCTTTACTATTCTCAACGACACGCATTAATTGGTTCCTCCCTCGTTGATGTTAACGCTAAAAATGCGCTATTTATTATTAAAACATTCGCAACTCCTTTATCAACAATTATCGATAGAGATTTCATGTTATTTTTTCTTGCATTTCCCATCTTTTTTTTTACTAGATTTCTTAAATCGCTTTATAAGTCTCATTTACTGCATCATATTTTTCGAAATTTTGATTTTCTAAATAAGCTGTTGTATGTTGGGTTTCCCTTGTTCTACTCTAATTTGTATCTTAGTCGGATATGTAATGTTGGATTTTTTTGTGATATTCAATCAATTTCAAAATGGAGTATCGATTTTGTTAACTAAATCAAATTATCGATTTTAAATATATGCTATTTATATAATACTGACTCGATAAAGATCTCAACGTTTTTCACGAGCTCCTATAAATCAAACATCTCAATATATGATGTTATCAGGTATCGGATACAACCTAATGGCCTATTTTTATTCCAAACAACCTCAAATAATCGCTTGAGTGAATCTATCATTTAATTGAGGGGGGAAAAAAGATGGAAGTCAGTTACACTATTGGTGAGACATGTTGCAGGAAACAACGTATTACTGTCAAATATTCAAAAACCAAAATTTGATTTTATCATTTCAACAACAAGTGCAATTCCTCGACATCACTTCAGTTAGCAACTGAATCACCATCAAGGATTCCTAACATCACCTACGACATTGTCGTGGACAGGGCCGATCCCGAGAAATATGAGATCTAAGGCGACGCATTGTTATGAGGCCCTTCAAGATAATATTTTATTTTACAAGTGTAATAATATTTAAATATTTAAAAAATACTTTTATACTAAAAAGAAGATTTTATACAATTCAAAAGATAGAATAGCAAAATAAAACTTCCTTTCACAACCCAAGAGATTAGGTTAACATAAAATTTAGTCGTCTCACATTTTGAGATGCAAAATTAGTAATCAAACTACTAAAATCAAAATTTTCCAACATATTCTTTTCAATAGAAATCATAGCTAATCCATTCAATCACTCTTGTGACATTGCTGATCGAAGATGAGACTTAATCAACTTCAACTTTGAAAAACTTCTTTCAGCAGAGGCAACTGTGACAGGAATAGTCAATAATACTCTATAAGCAATCCAAGCATTTGCAAAACAACAATGCATTCTCTTAATGTAATCCAATACATCAATTGCTCCAAAAATGTTTGCAGATATCGCTTCCCTTAAAACTTTCAATTCAGAAAATAATTATATCTCATTAATATCATAAATCATATCATGCTTCAAGTATTTTTCAAGGTTTTTGCAAGAATACTTCAAACTGTCATCATCAATAGATTTAAGTCTTTTCAAATCAAATATAAATCCAAAAATATCATCATATTTTTGAAATTGCTCAAATCTATTCTGAAGTGATGAAAGAGTTTGATCCACTATATATAAGAAATAATTGATCTTAAAAGACTTTTCAACTGTTTGTGTTATCTTTTCAGAAGATGTCTCATCAAACTGCTTCTTTCTGTGTATGACCCGTTTTTCACGAAACATCGGTTCAATTTTTAATTCACTTGCAATCTCTTTGGCATCAACCATGGCCGATTCAAACCCAGAATCTCTATAACTTTTGAAAAATGAAATGAGCTCTTTTAAATGGTCTATAGCAACATCAATATGCATGTCTTCTTCTTACAAATGTTTGCTTACTCTGTTAACATTATTCAACACTTCATACCAAATAATCATCCCAAGTAAGAATTCAAAATTGTCGATTTCATATGTTGCCAAATACTCCGCCTCACTTTTTGTCTTAGGAACATCAACATTTGCCAATTGAAGTAAAGCTTTTTTTATCTGCGGAGTTTGAAATCTTATCACTCTAACACTTTCAATATGGCTTTCCCAACGAGTTTGTGACAAGGGCTTAAGAGTAAGACCATTTACATTCTCTTTGAAAATTTTCTACCTTTTGGTAGATGACGAAAATAAAGTGTATATTTGTTGCACCACCCCAAAGAAAGATTTAGCTTTTGAACAACAAGTGGCCATATCACAAAGTGCAAGATTAAGACTATGACACCCACAAGGACTGTAGAATGCTCTAGGATTTAGTTGTAATAGTCTACTTTGAACTCCTTTATGTTTTCCTTTCATGTTGCACCACTATCATAGCTTTGGCCCCTTACATCATCAATATCAAGTCCTAGATTATTCAACGCATCCACCAGTTCATCAAAAAGTCCCTTACCAGATGTATCATCCACCAATAAAAATCCTAAAAAGAATTCTTAAACCTTCACTGGACTTAGCGAAATATCTACACACCTCAATATTATAGACATTTGTTCTTCGTGATTCGTATCTGGTGTGCAATCAAGTATAACAGAAAAATATTTACAATTTTTGAGCTTCTCAATGATCATTTTTTTAATCTTACCAGCTAGCATAAGTATCAACTCATTCTGAATTTTGTGTCCTAGATAATGATAATGAATCTCTTTATTCTTAATTCGACGAAGATGCTCTTGCATTACGGGATCAAACTCAGCAATCATTTGAATTATGCTTAAGAAAATGCCATTATTTTCTTGGTATATCTTCTCATTATCTCCACGAAATGCTAAATTATTTTCAGCAAATATTATTCTCAATAACACCTATCTCCAATGTTCTCTATCCCTATTGATTTGTTCGTGCATACTTTTATCAATTGTTTTACTCTTTTCAAATCTTATTTCCATTTCTATCCATTTACTCATGTTATTGATGTGGTCACAACTTACTTCATACATTTTAACTTTGTCACCAATATTTTTCCAATCATTTACTCCATCTTGTGCCAATTGAGCTCTGATCCCATCATTCTTGAATAACTTACAACAAATGCAAAATACTTTATCCAAACTTTTTGAATAAATCAACCATTTTCTATCATGCTTCTCTCCATTAGGTAGTCGTCGAATGTAATGCGTAGATGAGAAGTGTTGATTTGCTACATCTTTCGGAAAAATCATATCATTTTCTCTTAGAGGACCATTCGTTATAATTAAATCTCTTAAATTCATATTCATATTTCCCCAATTTGCTGGATCAGTAAGGTCAAGGGAAAATGGTTCGTTGTCTCTGTTAGTAGATACCTCTTCATTCATCAAACAATCTTCTTCCTCAATTGTATTATTTATGTTGTCATTCTCATTAAACACTTCTTCAATAACTATGTCTTCGTTATGTGTTTGTTTACTACTACAAAAAAACTTATCAAGTGCTTCCTCTTGAGATTGAATCAACTTTTCAATATTTTCCTTCCTTTTTTCTTTTAGCACATCCAGATTCAAATTTTCGTGTTGACATAATTATAAGCAAAGAGCAGTAAAATCTGATCGATGAAACCGAATTGAAAATTCTCAAACCTCTCCAAGAAGAAAAGATTCAAACATGCAAATTTGTAGTTACAGAAATGATAAGAAAAATTGATAAATTCACAATCCCAATATAAATGCAATCATCACTTCTGAGAAGAAACAAATTGGAATTCAACCAAGTTACCACTTACCAAAATGGCAAAACATATTCATCAACTACTACTAGTATCTCTTTTGAAATTGAAGTCATACAACTCATTAAGTCATTATATTTATGATTATTCAACCAACCAATACTCTCTACCTCTTCTAAATGTCCTCATTTTAAAATATGAGCTTGTAACTCAATGAGTGGATAGTTTGAAAAGAAGTATATTTTTCTGAAAAGTCTTGATCTGTTAAAATTTTAAGAAATTCTGAAATCTGGTAATACTTTTAAAACTAAGCATGACTGCATCATAAAATTTCTTGCTCTTTATTCTAAATAAAAAACTAAATATAAATAATCTAATCTGGGTAACTATAAGTGAAAATATGGTTTCACATTACTGTAAACTGAAATCATTACTCTGCAAATTGAATAAACTGAATACTGAAATCTGAAATCTGATAAGTTGAATAAACATAACATTATATACTAAAAAATCACACCAATAAGTACCCAATGAATAGCCTTACACATGTACAGAGTAATCTCGATGTACAAGGCAAAACCATTCAAATCTGATAACTGATAATCTGATAACTGGTCATACGTACGCAGAACTGCCCCAAAGGCTAAGCACCCCAGTACACGGCCCAAAGCCTATGTGTGTACAAGAGTGGGTCCCAAAGACCTCTGATAATCTGGTCATACACTGTGGAAACACATTCACATCAGTGCAGAGCGGGTAAAATCACCATAACTGGTCATACACTGTGGAAACACATTCACACAAGTGCAGAGCGGGTAAATCACCTGGGTACTTTCTGATGGTTTTTAAAATAACTTTATACAAGCTGAAATGTGTAATATGAATATAACATGCTAACGAAATGGTTTAACTGAGTGAAATTTAACTTTAAAAAGAACTTACTATAAGAATCACTTTATTCTGAAATTCATACTATAAAATCAGCTGTATGAAATAATTAATTTTCAAATCCAAATTTAATATAAATTTAATAAATACTAATTTCTTGAAAAATAAGTTTCTCCACAGAGTTATGGACTGATCATGGTTTCCACATTCTCGTCACCCCTCACCTTCAAGTGCCAAGTATGATATCATAAACTTGCTCCAATAAATCAAATCTCTTCATAAAGGTGTCTTGAAAATTTTCCTACCAATAGATATAATAATAATTTACCAATAAGAACTTGGAGTCATTTACATCCATAATCTCAATTAGAGTTACTAATACATATCCACCACTTAACTCCTCAATTTTTATATTTACCCATGCATCCTATTTTCTAATCTTTCCTATCTTTGATTAATTATCAACTTACCCTTCCTTAAAATCACTACCTTATACACGTACAACCCCTATACATAATTAATCCAATACATAGACCTTAATATTTGTCATATAACTTCATTTCAACTTATAAAATCTGAAAATCAAAGGTTTGACAAAAACAGCACTCAAATCTCAGATTTCTAAATTCTGTCACCATTTCTATTTATTGAAATTTGGCACTAAAACTATGGACAGAAATAGCACCATTCTGCAATTGACAAAAATAGCACAATTCTGGACAGATTTTCGAAAATAGCACCTGTGCACATTTGGTCCGAAAATTACCTACAATAATTACTTAAAAATGGAGAAATCAACCTTAATCCTTTAATTTAAGTGTTTAACATCATGTAATCCCAAAAAAAAACAAAGAAGAAGCATTTATTTCATAAATCCATTTCCAAAGTTCATTTCCTTCAATACCTATCTTTCCATATTTACATTTCTTTGACATATTCATGTTTAATACCTCGAATACATGTCAATAACCTCTAATTCTTACAAAAATTCATTTTTTAATCACATAGTTCATAAACCCTAAATTTTTTTAAACATAAACCATACCAAATCTCTTCAAGAAATTAGAAGATGAAATAGGAATAAGCAAATTTACCTCTTTTCCTTCATTTTTCCTTTCTTCCTTTTTCTTCTTCTTTTCTTTCTCTTTTCTTTCTTTTTTCTCTTTTCTTCCTCTCTGCCGGTTGCCCCCTCTGCTTGTGCAGAAAATGAGAGACTAATGGTTTAATTGGGATGATATTATGTTTCTTAAGTCAATATTGCCAAAGAAGTCCCTTAGCTTTCATAATATATATATAAGTACATCCCAAACTTTTATTTTATCCACTTTAAACCTCAAGTATAGTCAGTTATAAAATAAACCCCAATAAAATCATTTATTCCAATCAAATCCCTAATTAACTTTGACTTTGACTATTCCACTTTTGACTTTTACTATAAAAAAATGGGTTGTTACAATCTCACCTCCTTAAAGAATTTCGTCCTCAAAATTCAATCAACTAGAATTCGAACACATAAAGGCATAAAACACACCCAATGAATGATTTTTCTAGTAATCTTGAACTAGACATAATTTGTTCTTTCGTATCTTGCATCTTATTTGGAGTTCTCTAATCAAATTTACATCTCCTGAAGCCATTTGAACCAATTCAGAGCCCACTAATTTTTTTTGCCAATTCCATCATAATAAATACGTCCTTGGAATATTTCAATATCTTATATAACCTCGATTATCGGCACTTGTGGCTAATTCTTACATGTCCATTCCATGAATAAATAATTATTCGAGTCCCCTTTAATTAACAAACCGTAATCGATAACCTCTCTTCTGAATTTGTCTTCCTAGTTTTTGACATTCTACAAAACGAACTGCACAAGGTAATTTAGTTATATATCTCCCTATAATTAAGCCAAATATAGATACTCAACCTCTGTCACAATAATAACAATCTTATCTACATATTCATAAATCTATCTCATGGATCAATTATATCATTTGAAAGAATCTTGTAACTTTTATCGATATGTCATAATGACCAAAATATCATTTTGTCTCCATCCTATGTACTTAGAACCCCATAAGGAAAAATATTTGAGGGTAACAAATCCAATTCTAAATTGACAATGTCTTCAAAATTCCGATTATCCCCAATAACAATTGAGATAGCTCAATATGATATTCTTTTCTTTAATTCTATATTACCCAATAGTAATATATACATAACTTCAATTTCAACATTTTGAAATAGGAATATACCTTAAACTCCAGTGATTGTTAAATATCAACGTTCCTCACAAGGTGATAACACCACAATTCCTAAATTCAATCTCAATATAACTAACTCCAAATCGTGTCTTAATCATTCCTCTTCAACAACTTATAATAGAATTCATAATCAGCTCCACATTGTTCACACACCTCTTTATATATATATATATATATATATATATATATATATATATATATATATGATTTTATTTTTTTTCCTTAATTTTCAAGGTCGAAATGTCAAAAAAAGTTGAAATATTGCATTTTAAACATTATTTCAAAGTGTTCACAGCTTAGTTTCCTATATTATTAATGGCGTGCGATACTTATGAAAATGAAGTAACAAATTAATTTAAAAAATCAAACTTGAAACTTATTCAATGTTAATTTATTATATTTTGTGTAATGATCCGAAATTTTTTTACTCCGTACTCCATGTAAAAATATCCTAATAAAGCCATGTAAATTATATTGATAAATTTATTGCACAAAAATAATAAGCATTAATGAAATAATTAAAAAATTAAAAAAAAAGAAAAAAGAAAAAAAAACAAGTTAGTTGCCTCATTTTGAGATGCTCATTTATTTATTTCGATATCCACATGACATTCATTTGGATCGTTCGATATATCTACGATATAATTCTCAAAACGAGTTTCAAGATGGCATATGCAATTTGTAAATTCGGCTAATGTACGATCACTAGCAAATTAACATGTTATCGAAATTCTTGAAATACTAGTTTGGAATAATATACTTTGACTCATCGTAACTTTTTCTAGATTGATCGTTTCACATGCCGTTAATAATACATGAAATTCGAAATGATATTAAAAATATAATATTTCAATTTTGTTTGACATTTTGTAATGACCTTGAAAATTAAGATAAAAACAAAAAAATCATTTATATACAAGCCTGGTGTGGGGTGGGTAAAATAAGGGTGGAGATAAAGAGCTGAATGACGTGTAAAGCAACAAAAAATTTAGGGTCCGTTTGATAGTCATGGTGGAAAATGGGTGGAAATGAATTGGATTCTAGGGAATTGAATTGCCTGGAATTGTTTTACCGGGAATTGAATTAAAGGTGTTTGATTGGTATAATTTTCCACATTTCTATTATAATACGTTTGGCTTTACTTTTTATGCAAATTGTCAATTAAATGAATAAATTTTTTTACCATTGGGAACAAAATATGTTTAGATTGCCAAAAAAAAATTAAAAAAATAATTTTTTATTTTTTATTTTTACGTTTGACTTTGTTTTGCATGAAATTTGTCAATTAAAGGGATAATTTTTTTTACACTTTATCTTAGAATTTGTTTATATTGCTAAAAAAAAAAAAAGTTGGAAACCAATTCCCACCTATATAGCAAGTCATTGAATTCCACGGAATCACGCTTCAAGTGGTTGTACCTTGGAATTGGGTGGAAATCAATTCCATGGAAAATAAACGCTATCAAACAACGCAAAAGTGGAAGTTGGAATCGAATTCCAACTTCCAAGGAAAATTTACGCG
This sequence comes from Osmanthus fragrans, assembly GCA_019395295.1. Lineage (NCBI taxonomy): Eukaryota > Viridiplantae > Streptophyta > Magnoliopsida > Lamiales > Oleaceae > Osmanthus > Osmanthus fragrans. Next base: position 22,573,764 of record CM033343.1, on the reverse strand, counting down.
TATCAAACACACCCTTAGTAAAAAAACAACAAAGGCACTGATGATGTGGCATCACCACATTAGCAGCAGTGGGTAGATTGTTCTCCCGCCTACCATGGATAAGAGAACAATCCTGAGTAAATGAGACACATCGCTTTGAAATGATATGGAATTTTTTTTTCATCGTTGATTTGAATGAATTTAAGCCCGTATTTGGCTTGGTTAAAAAATAAAGTTTCAGTAAATTTTGATAAAATTAATGAAATGTATAGTTAAAATTTGAAAATTTGATGAAAATCATGAATTTCATAAAATATGAAGCTGAAAATAAATTTTAAAAATTTGGGACCAAACAGAAGTCAAGGGCCGTTCTCTTTGACGTTTTCAAGCCGTTTTCTATTTTCGATTTTTCAAAACGGTGAAAACACATTCTCTTTGGCGTTTTAGAAAACAAATTTTTGAACACGAGTTTAAATTTTACAAAGAAAACGGAAAATGAAGAAAAATCGTTTCGACTATTTTCAGTCAAAATAAATGCAAAACTTCAAAAACGCGGAAAACGCATTTTTAGCCAAATAGTGTGGTAGTCTAGTTGGGTGAGTCTCGGTTTTATGAATGTCACAAGTTCGATTTCATTTCACTGTGGGCTTTTTTTTCTTTTTTTAACTCCCCTCCATTCTCCTCCATCTCCATCTCCCCCTCCTCAATCTCCTTGTCTCTAAAAACCAACCTCACATTTCTCGTCTCAAGCAGCTCCTCGTCTCACTTTCTCATCGTAGAGCTTGGAACTTAAGCCGTAGAGCCCTGGGAAAATATCACTGTTCTTTAATTTCTGTGATATTGGAAATTATCCTCAAAATCCTATTGCAGTTTTCCGGTTAGGTTTGTAGCGTTTAAGTTGAATTAAATCAGTGAACTCGTGGCTTCGCATTTTTTTTTTATTCAATTGGATTATTATGTTTTCCTCTAACTATTCTAATTGCGTTTGAAGAAAAGAAAATTCAAAGTCCAAGCAATTGGAGCTCAAATGAAATTACACTTTGTCGGGATTTGAGTTTCTGTTTCATCTTTGTTCTTCGCATTCCATGAGAGTTTAGTGCCCACTCTGGAGCCATATAACCTTGTGTTCCTCGAATTTTTGAGATTTCTGAACCAGGGTCATCTCTCTGGAACAGCTTTGCAAGCCCAAAATCTGCAATCTTGGGTTGTAACTTGCTGTTCAGAAGAATATTTTCTGGCTTCACATCACAATGCATAACCCATTCAAGACATTCATGGTGGAGATAGGCCAAACCTTTGGCTGTACCTAATGCCACTGCAAACCTTTGGTTATTGATTTATATCTGCATTTAAATTTCTCCGGTGAAGGACTTTTCTTGGATACAAAGCTTGGACGAGTTTCACATTCCGGCACTAAGCAGGTAATACCTTTGTTCTTATTCGAACAAATGATGATAAGTGCGAAATGAGGTTGAACTGGTAATTTGTTTTCTCAAATCGCAAAGTAGCTGGAAAATAACTTTTGATCTATGCACTTTTTCATTCTAGAAGAATTGTTCTTGATTAGAAATGATGATATGTATGTTGCTTTGATATTAAAGTCTTATTTCTTTCTCAGTGTGAATATATTCAGTAATTAAGTCATGTTTTTATATTGTTTTCCAGCAGGGGACTAAAAAAACTCTTGTATTGAGGGGGATACCAAAGGAATTGTTCTTGATCAGAAATGATGATATGGATCCTGCTTTGATATCAAAGTCTTATTTCTTTTTCTGTATGAATATATTCAGATAATTAAGTCATGGTTTTATATTGTTTTCCAGCAATGGACTAATAAAACTCTTGTATTGAGGGAGATACAAGAGTTCTTGTGCTTGTAACCTCTTGAACCGAATAACACCCAATCAATAACCCTATTGTTTGGATTTCTTAGTTCTCAACTGATATGGAGCAAGATAACTTTAGTCAGCCAAGTTGACATTTGCTTTACTTGACCATTGTCTTGCAGAGGTACCAAAAAGTAAAGTTAAAATTGACGCAATCCCCATACATAACCCCTATCAATAGAAACCAACAAATCAATCATGGTTTTTTTATTTTTTCATCGTTGTAAATAAATTATACTGCATTTTGATTTCTATTTTGAGAAAACTAATTTTTAATAAAAGTACCCGTTGATTTTCGTTTTATATTTAATCGACATGATTTTTTTTTTTTTTTTTTATATTGTATTTTGTATTTTACGATGCTGAGGAGGTTTGACGAGAGGGGAAAAGTAATTTTACACTTTTTATTTCCTTCGCTTCTATTTTAATTCATCATGCTTGTTTGATTGTAAGGAATTTTATTATCTTCTCAACCTATTTATTAACTAATTTTAAAAATAAAATAATATTATTCATCATTAGTTGTATTATCACCTCTATAAGTCTCTGTTTGGTAAAAATTAAAATCTGATTTTTAGTAAATTTTGATAAAAATTGATGAAATGTATAATTGTAATGTTACGGATTCCATGAAATATATTATAAAAATCAATTGTCGACTTTAACTTTGATAAAAAAAAATTAATTTTAATTTCTATAAAAAAAAATAAAAAAATACTAAGGGCCTGTTTGATAGCTCATTATTTTTCCCAACTTCCACTTTTTATATGTTTGATTTGCCAAATTTTCTTGACAATTGATTTTCCACGCCCCACGTGACCCATTTTCCACATTTTTGAAGAATTAATTTTTTTTTTTCATTATTTTGGTTTTTTTTTTTTTTTAATAGCAATTGAAACAAATTATATCACCAATTGTAAAAAAATATCCCTTTAATTGATAATTTTCATAGAAAACAAAGTCAAATGAATGGCATTCGATTTTCCTTTTTTATTTTTATTTTTTGACAATTGAAATAAATTCTATCTCCAATTGTAACAAATTATATCCCTTTAATTGGTAATTTTCATGAAAAATAAAGTCAAACGTACACCAAAAGATAGAAAATTTCAACATTTTTCAACTGAAAAATTATACCAATCAAACATAATTAATTGACAATTCTAATTAAAATAGGTTCTAGGCAATTCAATTATCTATAATTTATTTATTTCCATCCAAATTTCACATTTACAAAAAAACGGACACTAAGTGGTAAAGGACCTTGATTCATTGAACAATGAGATTGTAATGTAATTCAATGCATGGACAAAAAATAAGGAGCACAATGCGGCAATATGAATAATATTATTCTTTAAAATATTTGTAAACTAAAAATTGTATTAAAAAGTCAAGAATAAAATGTTAAAGAGAAAAGTTTGAACACACTAGTGCAAAATCAGTTAAATTTAAGAGTGTTGTTATTCATCATTAGTATAAATAATGGTCCTCAAATTTATTATTTGAAGTTAAGATACATTTTAATGCATTGAATAATGAAATGTATCTCTAATGATATGGATGAATATCATTATTTTTAATTTAATTCATCCTTAAACTTTAAATGAAATTCAATTCGAAATATTTCTGTCTCTCTCTCTCTCTCTCTCTCTCTCTCTCTCTCTCTCTCTCTCAAACTATAATTTATTTCCATATAAAGATAAGAAAAACTCCTTCAAATGCTAATTGTGGGGTGGAGTGGGGAGGGGAGGGGGCGGGGGGGAGCATCTATTGGGATTCCATGAATTTTCACTCCTATTTCCACTCTCCTCCATTCATTTTCAAGTTTTTCCAATCGATGTATGGGCCAAGAAACGCAAACCACATGAAAATTCAAAACAAAAAAGAATGATCCCAATTCAATTTTCATTCATTTATTCTCATAAAGGCAAAAGTTAACGAAAATCCAAGTAAACAAAGTTTCATTTCATTCTTATAAAGGCGTACAGGAAGACTTCGCCGGAATCCGTCTTCAAAAAATTTGTTTTCCTGTACGCCATATTCCTTCTCCATTTCATGCAGCCATGCACACAAATATAAAAATAATATTGTTACTCATAAGCCTGTTTTCATTTTCCACTGCCATTTATGGAGCAGAAAGTAAAAACTCGAATTCATTGTTGTTGGCTTGTGGATCTGGAAATGGAGGGAAAAATTCAGATGGCCGGGCGTGGGAAGGTGATAAGAAATACCTGGTGAATGGTGAAAAATCTGTTGAGACAAAGGCTGAAATCCAGGATCCTTCGTTATCTTCCGAAGTACCGTACATGACTGCGAGAATATTCACTTCTGAAACGACGTATCAACTCCCAGTTCAAAATGCTACCGCACGTACTTTGCTTCGACTGTATTTCTACCCATCTTCGTACCCGAATTTCAACATTTCCAATTCGTATTTTTCAGTAGTTGCCGGTGGAGTCACTCTCGTGAACAATTTCAGTGCTTTTTTAACTGCTGAAGCATTGTCCCAGGCTTATTTCATTAAGGAATATTTTCTAGCCCCGTCAGAATTTTCCACTCTTAATGTCACCTTCAAGCCATCTGATAAACAACCCCAATCTTTTGCTTTTGTCAATGGCATTGAGGTCCTTTCAGCACCAGAACTATTCAGTGCGGAACCAGAAATTGTTGGGACTGGTGAAGTCAGTGAAAACTTAGCCTGGGATGCAGCCACTACAACTGTTTCACTGGATGGTATCAGCATTGAAAATTTGTACAGATTGAATGTCGGCGGGCAATATATTTCCCCGAGTAATGATTCCGGGGGCCTAACGCGTAGTTGGTATGACGACACTCCCTATTTGTTTGGTGCTAGCATAGGAGTCGCAGAAAAGGCCAATGTCCGAGTTAGGTACAAAGGCTTACCGTCATATACTGCACCATTAGACGTCTACTCAACATTCCGTTTTATTGGTCCTGATGCTGATATAAACAAGAATGTCAACATTACATGGAGATTCCAGGTTGATCCCAACTTCATGTACCTTGTCAGGTTGCACTGGTGTGATTCTGAAATGACGAAAACTAATGAGAGAGTTTTCGATGTATACATCAACAATCAGACTGCAGAAGATACAGTTGACTTATTTGCCTGGAAACACTCTACTGCAAGTCCTACAACGAGGGATTATGCAATTAGAGTTACTGACAAGAACGGGGATGCTGAAATATGGGTGGCGCTCCACCCAAATGTTAAAGATAGACCTCTATATTACGATGTTCTTTTGAATGGATTGGAGATATTTAAACTAAGTGATGCAAAATCAAATCTTGCAGGACCTAATCCGAAGATTTCAGATATGATGAGGAAGTATCAGGAAAAACAAGAAGCAGCACCGAAGGCTTTTGCCCGAAAGAGTTCCACCACTACCTCGGCCCTTGTCACTGGTGCTGCTGGTGGAGCTGCTGCTTTCGGGGTAGCGGCTGCCATTTTTCTTGTTGCCCACAAGAAGAAACAGAGAGTCCCTGGAGATGCGACTAGCTGGTTACCAATTTCCTGGAATTCTAGTAATTCATCAGGGAAAAAATCATCTGTTTCTGGCAAGAGTCAAGGCAGCACGACGATTTCTTCAGACGCTGCGTGTAACTGTCGCTATTTCACCTTGGCTGAAATAAAAAATGGAACTAAAAATTTCGATGACTCTAACGTCATTGGGGTTGGTGGATTCGGGAAGGTATACAAAGGTGTAATCGATGGAGATACCCCAGTTGCAATCAAGAGATCAAACCCATCTTCAGAACAAGGAGTTAATGAATTCCAGACGGAAATCGAGATGCTTTCCAGGCTGAGGCACAGACATCTGGTTTCCCTGATTGGATTCTGTGAAGATAATGGGGAAATGATATTGGTTTACGATTATATGGAAAAGGGGACTCTAAGGGAACATATTTACCAGGGAAATAAAATCACTCTTTCCTGGAAACAGCGGCTGGAAATTTGTATCGGGGCAGCGAGGGGCCTCCATTACCTCCACACGGGGGCAAAGTACACTATCATTCACAGAGATGTTAAGACAACGAACATTCTTGTTGATGACAAGTGGGTTGCTAAGGTTTCAGATTTTGGATTATCTAAAACAGGTCCCAACATGAACAAAGGCCATGTTAGTACTGTTGTGAAAGGAAGTTTTGGATACCTGGATCCTGAATACTTTCGAAGACAACAATTGACTGAGAAATCTGATGTATACTCATTCGGGGTTGTTCTCTTTGAGGTACTCTGCGCTAGGCCTGCTTTAAATCCAAGCCTGCCAAAAGAACAGGTCAGTCTTGCCGATTGGGCTCTACGTTGTGCAAGAAACAAGACTCTTGTGGACATCGTCGACCCCAAATTGAAAGGAAAAATCACCCCAGAATGCTTGAAGAAATTCACAGAAACTGCCGAGAAATGCTTGTCGGATCATGGCGTTGACCGTCCTTCCATGGGGGATGTCCTCTGGAATCTAGAGTTCGCCTTACAACTGCAGGAGAATCCTGATTCAAATGCCACCACGCCCGGTAGCGACAATAGTAGCAGCATGGACCATCAAAATGCTGAACAGATTGATCAGAACAACCTCATAGCCATGCATCGAAATACCTTAAATCTTGGAAATGAAAATGATGCAAATGATTCATCTGATGATAGTACTAATGATATATTCTCACAGATTGTCAATCCAAAGGGCCGTTGAAAATTCTCTGCACCATCTTGTATTCTTGAGAATTCTAAATGTTTAGCAAAACAAAATGCTTCTTAGTCTCGTATTCTAATAATGTGAAGCGATAACATTTCCTTTTGATACATAGAATTTATTATTAATATGTTATTGTAACACGTTTTGCTCTTGAATTATTTCAAGATAATGTGTTATCATTTTATTTTATTTTATTTATTTATTTTTATTTTGAGCTTAGTAAGGCATTGCCACAATAATCTGGATAAGCAAGCATTTTGAGAAAAAGAATAATTTTTTTTTTTTCATTTCGAAATTAGTCTCGGAAATCAACATGACTCGTATATAGAAATCTTGTATCTTGAAATCTTCAAATATATCTAGCAATGAACCAGACCAGGCACTGAAAAAGGATTCACATAGCAGGCCCAAATTTAGCGGGGACAAGATTTAGTTTGTCGATATATCAATCACCTTAATCTAGCATAAAAATCCACAGACTTCTTTACGTGAACTACATAATCGGAGGCATTAACTGCACTGAGTTCATTAAATTACACAAAATCATACAATCCACTCAATGGTTAAATGTAATAAAAGAAAGCAAATCCCCCTTTATATATAAATCAATACAAACAAGAATGTTCAAAGAGCTTGCATTTTCTTTTCTAAAGTTCTCCAAAAGTAATACATTGCCATCCATGACGATGGACTGGCCTAGAAAGTTTAGACCCCAATCTAACAGGTCGTGTGAATTACTATCTAAATGAATATATACAAAGAACAATGTACTGTGATAAATATGGAAAAATTTCCACTGCACACTTGCATTATCCCCCCATCTTCGTGCCATAAGACAGCCGAAAACGAACCAGCACCACCATAAATACTATGCAGGACACTCTCCATATTATCTAACAACCAGAACCGACCTCTGAAGATATTTTCCTTAGAGAGTCTCATATTGCTTCGACTTTCAGATGGTTCAAATAAGCTGCGTCATCCATGTTAATTACAATGTCATTAAGTAAGAAAATATCACATGAACTTGATCTTGTTGCTCTAGTTAGCAAGAGCAAGTCTGTATTTTGTAGATCTCAAATTTCTCAAAAGAACATAAATCTCCTTCTTCCTCTGCCTAACAGGCAGTGCCTTCCATTGTGCTTCTCGGATCCTAGAGTAAGGTAGCCTCACATAGAGCCCCTGCAACCAGTGGCGGACGCAGAGATTTTATATTAGTGGGTTACATTCAAACATATCAAAAAGCTGACAAAAAATTTAACTATTCGATATTCAAACTAACAGGCAATGCCGACAAGACAACAAAATATAATTTACGTCCAAATCAACAGACAACGTCGGCAAGGCGACAAGATATCCAAACTAACAGAACAATTGAACAAACAACGCCGATAAGACGACAAGGGGCAACCAACATAACAGGAAAACAGTCTACAAATCAATTAATTGTACCTCTAAATTATAAAAGATTTTAAAGGTTAAACCGTTAAAGAGCTTACTTCGGTTGAGATTGGAGCTCAACTATTACAACAACTTCATCAAAATCCCTAGTCTGTGACTATGATTCTGAAGGTGAACGGCTCATGGCTGCAGCCTGCAAGCCTACAAAAAGGCGAGCGAATAGTGATTAGAGTCGTGAGAAGATGAAAGCATAAATGAAGGACTGGGAAAAAAAATGTTTGAGGATTGTAAGATCACAACAAGTTCATTATTTTCGTTTTCTAAAGATTTTGCCGTGTTTTCTTGACTGAAATTCAAGGGAGGTAAGGTAAGAAACTTGGTCAATGGTCTCCACACTATAAGAGAAGAGCCCCCGGCTCCGGCAGTAGAAGACCCAATGGGTGACGACGGAAGATGAAGGGCGAAGACGCACACGACAGATTTTCAGTTGAACAACAATCGGTCCCAAATAGAACAAGAAAGAAATTACCTAATAAAGGACTTCCCCTTATGGGTTTTTTGAGAAGAAGCATAAAGGCCCTCACTTTCGCCGTGGAAGAAGAAGGAATTGGATTGAGGAGTGAAGGCGGTGTCCTCTCTGAGCTCTCTCAACTCTCAGTCCCTCTCTCTGTGTCAAATGGACACCTTCCACACTGGGTGTGTCATCTAGGTCACAAAAAGGTCCAATGGGCCATTAATTTGCAATTGTAATGGCCCATTGCCATTTGTTCCAAAATTATACTAATTTTAAATGGAAAAAAAAAACCTTAAAAAAAAATTGGCTAGTCCCAGGACCCACTAGGTCCAAAGGTGGGTCCGCCCCTGCCTGCAACTGGCTTATTGCTGCATGTTAAAGAACACAAAATCTCTACAGTTAGATTATAATAAATCAGCAAAATAATTATTAAGAGTTACTTCCAAGTGACTTTTTTACTTCAAAGATATGGAAAATAAAAAAGCAACTTATCTAAACACTTAAATAAAAATTGCTAAAAAATTAATTATAGGTTTAGCCAAACATGCTGTAAATATACTACCAAAATGTGAGACAACAAGTTGTCGAGTTATGGGAGTAAGCAACAATTACCTTTCCCGAACAAACCCAGCTGTAATGAAACCAATGGGCCACCTATAGGATTCTTCGACTACTAGATCCTCAGGTACTTGAAGTTCCCATTCACCGGATTGCTTCTGTACAAAGTATGATTGCAATGAATACTGAGGCACCTGGAGTTCTCTGTTGTCAAATTTTGATATGCATGAATTACGATATCTTTTTCAGATAGGATTTTGGGAGAGAATTGTAGAGTGAAAATCTCCAACCAGGCTTTATCGGGCTCAGTTCAACCTCCAATTGACACCACCACGAGCTACAACCCAAAACTCCAATTCGGTTCTCACCACTTACGATTACTTTTGTTACCCACAAAGAGACCACAAAAGGAAAGCTAATATCACAAAAGAATCAACCACAAAGGCAGTAAGACTGAGCAAACCGAGAATGGACAAAGCAATGGAGAAGAAGATGAAAGGCAGCAGCGACCACGCTTTGGAGGCCGAGAAGACCGGGCTATTATAATCAAATGGGTTAACCAAATAAGGTAAGTTAGGTTAGGTTAAAATAGTGGCCCAACAAGATAAAAGTCCAACACTAAATAATGGGTTGCTCAAGTGGATAGCATAATTTAATCGTCCAAGTAAGTAGGTCGAGTCACGAGCAACTCTACTAAATTTGATTGTTTCGAGTGGTCCAAACAAATTGGAGTTGGGTCGTCCCATTTGCAGTGTCGATATACCGTTCAGTCATTTGGTTTAAACTGGCTAAAATCAAAATTGGATTAATATCATAGCCCGGGGAGGTCGTTTGACAACAAATTGCCTAACAAACCTCCACATTGGTGTTAAAGGACCTGCAAAGAAACATAAACACTCGTTAGTAATAGTTTCAATATAAGGGAGCGATAAAATTGAAAATTAATTACCTTTATCGATGTTTAGAAGATTCTTGCAACTTCTAAACTTTATCAATGATAACATCTTTGTGCCCATATCCGAAGAATTGTATTGTTTATATATCTTTTCGAGTCTTGCCACTTTTTTGTGACACGATATCTCTAATGAAATATAGTCTAACATCAATGTGTTTAGTGCATTCACGAACATGGGCTTTTTGTATAGATGTATCGAAAACTAACTATCAGAATATACTACCACATAATCATTCAAGACACACAGTGGCAATATATCTTGACTCTGTCATGGATAGTGCAACAACGTGTTGTAATTGTGATTTCCAACAACGCAAGAGTTAGATAGAGTAAACACATAAACGAAAGTCGATTTCCTACCATCCCTATCCCTCTCATAGTCCGCATCTACAAATTATTTCAATTCACTCATTATTTACTAGCACCAAACTTTAGACCTACGTCACTAGTACCCTTCAAATACCTTAACAGCCACTTAAGGTTTCCCAATGCTCGAGACCCCGGGTTAGACATATATCTATTAAGAGTACTAACAACAAAAGCTAAATCTGGTTTAGTGCAAACTATCAAATACATAATAGAACCAATCACATTAGAAAATGGAATCCTACTTATGTATGCTACTTCATATTCATTATATGGAGTCTAATCTGTAGATAACACAAAATGATTATCTAAAGGTAATGTAATAGGTTTGTAACCATTCATACCAAATTTCTTCAACACCTTTGAGATATAAGAAGACTGATGCAAAAACAATGTGGAGCTTGACTTATCTCTTTCAGTTTTCATGCCTAAGATTCTCTTAACTTTAACTACATGTCAAATTTGTCACTCAACTTTTCTGTTTTGTTTTGTTTTGTTTATCCACTTAGGTGATGAACCAATCAAGAGAATATCATCCACATAAAGCAATAAAAGCAAATAGTTATTATCAGCATCGTTATGTTGAAAGTACAGGCAATGATCAAACATACTTCTTTTAAACCATATAGTGAGTACAAAAGAGTCAAATATTTTGTACCACTGTCTAGACTATTGTTTTAAGCCAAATAAAGACTTTTTAAGGAAACACACGGGTTTTAGTTTGTCTTTAAAATCTTTCAATTGATTCATAAAGATTTGCTCATCAAGATCACCATGTAAAAATGTAGTTTTTACATCAAATTGTTCAAGTTCCAGTCAAAATATTCAACCAATGCAAGCATTACCTTAATAATAGTGTATTTAACAACTGGTGAGAAAATCTCATTACAATCAATATCCTCATTTTGTGTGTAACCTTTAGCCACTAACCTAACTTTAAATCTTAAGGGTTCAAAAGCACTAGTACCTTCTTTAACCTTAAAAACCTAGTCACAATCGATGGTAGATTTATTCTTAGGTCTAGGTACTAACTCTCAAGTTTGATTATTCTATAAGGAACTCATCTCCTCTCTCATTGTCTTAAACCACTCTTTAGATTATTCTCTCTTCATCGTCCCACCAAAGGTTTTTGGCTCTCCATCAACTAGCTCCTCATAACTAGCGTTAGCAAAGGCTAACTTAGATTCATGTCCGAATCTCCTAGGCTCTCTCGTTTGTCTTCTCTCTATCCCTAACTAGATTGTAGTTTGTTAAGAGATTTTTTTTCTCGGGATGCTCCTCTATCACTACTTCATCTCTATTCTCCACCTCAAGTTCCTAAATCTGAGTTTCCACCTCATTGGGAGTAGTAGGGACGGATGTACTAAGTTTTCTTAATTCCACCTTAAACTGATCTCTCTCTTCACCTTGTTCTGTATCGTTCACTCTTAAGACAAGACATTTCACCATCGTTTAACGTGACATCTCTACTTACAATGATCTTAACTCTATTTTGTCTTTTATCCCATAACATGTAACCTTTAAAACCCTCGGAGTACCCTAAAAAGACATTTTCTAGCTTTCGGTTCAAGCTTTCCCCCACTCTGATGAGAAAATGCAGCACAAGCAAAAGTTCTAAGTACAATAATCATTTATTTTACCAGACCACTTTTCATGAAAAGTATCATCATTCAATGCAACAGACAGAGTCAAATTAATCAAATAACAAGCAGCCATAACAGATTCACTCCAAAACAACTTTGTGATACCAGAACTTAACATCATGCAACGCACTTTATCAAACATGTTTTTATCCATCCTTTCCGCTACCCCATTTTGCTGTAGAGTGTAAGGAATAGTCTCATGTTTTGTTATTCCATTTTCTTTGTACATATTGTCAAATTCAGTGTTACAAAATTCTAGATCATTATCTGTTCTCAAGAACTTAATCATATTGCCAGTTTAGTTCTTTACTTGTAATTTCCAGTTATTAAAGTTATAAAAAGTGTCAAATTTATCCTTTAAGAGATAAACCCACACCTTTCTAGTGTAATTTTCAATAATAGATAAGAAATACATATTCCCACCCCATGTGGGATTACTAGCAGGATTCACAGATTTGAATGCACATATTCAAGCATGTCTTTAGCTTTATGAACACTTGTGCAGAAAGAAGTTCTATGATACTTACCAAGTACACAGTGATCACAGAATGACAAATCAGACACATAGTCGTTATCAAATGCACCATTTTCATTAAGAAGCTTGAAAAATCACATTTCCATTAAAAATCTTCAAATCAAAGTTGTGATTTGTTATTTTTATGAATCAATCAAAAAACACAAAACCACAGTCAAAATCACACAAAATAGTCCTAGGGTCACGGACAATATACTCCGTTCTAGATTCTCAGAATTTCATAGAGTAGCGATCTTAGATTAAGGGAATGTTCGAACGGGTAAGGTCTCGGCATTCTAACGGAATTAATGATGAAACAATTATGTATGTCCAATCAACATGAGATTTCACTCACAATAACGACAATTATATTGCGAAGAACAATAAGCTAATTTATCAAAATAAATACTCAATCGTAACAATTAAGAGCAAGTAATCCTATTTTCTAGCACGGACAATGTTAGCCATTCACGGTAACCACAATCATATTGTCATCCCTACACAATGACACACTAATGCTGAAATTTAACGGGATAAGCCAATTTATCAGAGTGGACATATTTGAGTTCGTGAATAGCGAGATATGTGAATATGCTGCTTTAGGGCCACCACTATTTGCCTTAAAGATTCAGCAAACATACCAATGCAATCGGCCATGAAAGCAGATTGATATTCAAGGGCAAAATCATCCAATTTTTCTTACATAACCTAAAACACAAAACAAACAATATCAGTGCATTCATCAGGTCAAAATCAATAAACTGACCGAAGAAAGCTTGCCGGATTCCCACCACCTGGCCTCCGTTCGTCCAACAGAGGTCTCGTTTAGCTGGAAATCAAGAATTTCAGATTCGAGTTTCGTAGGAAATCGCGATTTTAATTGATTTTTCGTCAGATTCTCCTTCCTTTCGCTCTGATACCAGATGTAGAGTGAAAATCTCTAACCACCAAGGCTTTTATCGGGCTCAGTTCAACCTCCAATCAACACCACAATGAACTACAACCTAAAAGTCCAATTTGGTTCTCACCACTTGCGGTTTCTTTTGTTGCCCACAAAAGGAAAGTCAATATCACAAAAGAATCAACCACAAAGGTAGTAGAAGTGAGCAAACCAAGAATGGACAGAGCAGTGGAGAAGAAGAAGAAATGCAGCAGCGAAAATGCGTTGGAGACAGAGGAGACCGGGCCATTATAATCAAATGGGTTAACCAAATAAGGTAAGTTATGTTAGGTTAAAATAGTGGCCCAACAAGATAAAAGTCCAACACTAAATAATGAGTTGCTCAAGTGGGTAGCATAATTTAGCCGTCCAAGTAAGTGGGGTTAGGCCACGAGCAACTCTACTTAATTAGGTTGCTTCGAGTGGTCTAGCCAAATTGGAGTTAGGTCGTCTCATTTGCGGTGTCAATACACCGTTCAACTATTTGGTCTAAGCCTACTAAAATCAAAACTGAGTTAATATCACAGCTAGACGAGGTTGTTTGACAACAAATTGCCTAACAAGAATCATCTAGTACGATTGGAGAGAATGATAAAAGACATGCAACAAGTATTATGAAAACCATGGACAACCTAAATGTCAACACATCTGTAATATGGTGTGCACAAATCACTGCTCCGCTTCTTGTTCAAAAATTTCTTTCTTGTAAGCATGCAGAATAACTCAGAGAAAGCACTGTTTTTTTTTTTGCAAGCATTCATTTCCAAGTTACTAGCATCTTGTTCAAGAATTTCTTTACCATTCATTAACTTATTCATGCAATTCTTCCGATCGAGCATTTTTGGGAATAAAACTAAATGATTAGCATCGAGTATATTCCGAAAATCGATAAACATAATAGATGTCCTTGCCACAAAACCTTTCAATGGAAGATCATGGCTACCATCTCCTTCACTAAGTTCTTCACCTTGATTTTGAGAATTTCCTACTTGATTCTTTATCAAAAGCAAGTCGAACACAATCCCATTGAAGGGATATTGGAACTTTTTGGGGGCCTTGTGGAAGAAGGACAAAGCTCGGCTTTTTGATCAAAGGCAACCTCTATTGCCATAAAATGAGAGTATGTATTGCAATTAGGAAAATCAAGAGGAAAATATGGCAGCCCAACCTGAAAAATTGACAAAGAATAGGTTCGCATTTTTATAAGCTTACACTCAACTTATGCACAAGTTTAAGTCCGGAGTGTTACTTCACATGCAATCTGATGCTTCTCTTTGAGACCAATGGATATGAGTGCTAGGATTTACAGTTGATTTTGTTTGTCAAACCAAAATATATAACATCACAAGTAATAAAACTACAAAGATGAACACAAGAACATCAAGAAATTGTTGACCCAATTCAGCCAATAGGCCTAATCTGGGAGGCTCAAGAACAACCCGTTCCACTAGTGAAATATTCTACCTTCCAAGTAGAGAGAGATTACATCAAACCACTCAGATCAACTTTTAGTCATAGAACGACTTGATCTAGTAAAACCAGAGATTGGACTCAAAGATCCAACCAAAACTCTATGAAGATAACCTACACAAATCAGCCACTCTATTGACCTGATTGTACAGAAACAAAATACACTCCATTTGATCAATTACAGAGGACTCGAAACAAGAGAAAAAGATTCACAACACTTTTGAGAAAATGAAGGAGCCAAAGTAAGAGAAAAATGAATGATCTAGAAGAAAACCCCCCAAAAGTCATATCACTGAACCAACCAAGAAACGATATTAATTTCAAGAATGAATCTCAGCCCTTAATTGTATCTAACGATTCAAATAGGACTTCAACTAGCACAATCCTTATACACGCCAAGCCACCAGTAAATGGATACCACTTGGGCTAAATTATCCAAATAGGCCGCAAAGGCTATTGACACAAATAACACTCCTTTAAATGTGTTTTGAGAAACATGACTCCTACAATGAGCACCATTGGAGACTAAAGTAATCGAACAACACTACCACCTGAATATCTTTGTAAAGAAAAAAGATGTTCAGATGAATTGGACACAGAGAACAACACTTACAAGTTTCCATGGTAGTAGCATGAACAACCAAAAAGAATTACTAAGCAAAGTACAACATGTTCGGATATTCCCAACAGACACGAGTGGCACTCCACATAAATTATCCGGTAGTGATCTAAGGGAGGTGTATTCAATTGAGACTTTTGAAAATTTTGATAGACTTTTTTTAAGTGGTGTATTTAATTGGGACTTTTGAAGACTTTGATGGACTTTTTTCAAATGAGATGACTTTTGTGAATTTTTCATAGATTTGTATAGAATTAGTGGAAGTCTTTATTAGACTTCTATAGACTTCCATTTTAAAACTTTCATTGTATGCTGAATGTTGCATGCTATTCAGGAAATTGAAGAAGTGTACATGGATGAGCATTATCAGCCTAAAACACATAGAAATCATCGAAATGACTCTGAAACAAAAGATTTAATGGATCTGAGTCGGGTTTTGTGACCATTTTTCTCTATATGGTGAGGCCATCAACGCCATCAAAGAAAGCCTCTTACAAAGTAAGTTGTTCTTTATCGACTGTACATTCTTATTAAGTGCAGGCTGCTTATGCACGATGATTTCATTTATCCTGGTTGTATTTTTCTTTCTTTATTATTTTTTGAGTTCTGTCAATTCATACCAGAGTTCTTTTTTGCATTTCTTCTTATAAGGTTACTAGTTGTTTCTTCTTATTTGAGCAAAATATTTGAGAATGAGCCTTATAAAAAATTAAAGTATGTATTTTTCACTTAGACGAACGTTCAAGCACTCTTAAATGCTTGGATTACCAATCTTCAATTCTTGAATTTAGGTCTCCACGATGGATTTTCCCAGAACAAATATTGCGATGTTGTGTTGTGCCCATAGAAATTTTGATTGAAAATGTACAGCCCCGTTTGATTCCCATTTTGGGGAAGAAAATGCATTTTGAATAGTTGATTGATGGAGAATGTGTGGTTGAAAATTAAAGAAAAGTTTTAGATTTACGTGTAATATTATTTTATTAAAGAATGTGTGGTTAAAAAAAAGAGAGAAAAATAAATTTTGAGAAAATGGGAATCAAACGGGCTAATCTGATCGTTTGAGCCCTTCACTGCATGCGTCTCTACCCGTCTACAGGTTGTGCTGGAACCCGCACTCATGTCCTTGCTAACTTTTTTCTTCTATTAAGGAATTTCACAGTCCTGTCCTTGCTAACTTTTTTTTCTTTATTAAGGAATTTCACTCCCTGCTAGAATCCAGTTCCATTGGCGATTGTAGTTTAAACATTTCAATATGAGATATGTATATAATAGGTTTACATATACATGATGTGATTAGATATGATTACGTCAAAACTTCTTTAAAAAAAAAAAAAAAAACTTTCACATTGTCTTTTTGACACCTCATTTGCATGAAATTATTATGTAATTACTTACTTACAAGTAGCATTATTCTAAATATTTTAATCCCCGTGCACGTGTAATATAATTCATCTATTTAAACAGATCACACGAGCCAGCAAATGATACATTGCAAAGATTCAATACAGTGTGATAGTTGACATTTTTTTGAACTTTTACTAGTAGTTATTTTTTCTAATTTTGAATTTATATAGTATAATTTGATCTGTTTGACTCCCAGCGGTACAATAACGTAAAGGCGCCAATACTCTTTGATTTTGAAATTTCAGTCCCAATCTTTACTTCAAGGTTATCTTTGGTGCATCAAATTAGATTATATAAAAATTTGAATTAAAATAGAATTTCATAGGTAGAAAATATTATGGAGGATTAAGATGGATATTCTACTTTTATTTTTTATTCAAAATAATGTTATTTCTTATATCTATTAATCTTATATGAATTATGTTATTTTGCCCAAATTAGGTTATAAAAAGGGGTGCTCAAGTGATGTGGAGCCTCCCATTGAACAAGGCGGTTGGTGGGCCAGTCGAGGCCAGCCGCCTCATCCAATAGGAGGCACCACATCAATTGGACACCCCTTTTGTAACTCAATTTGGGTTGTGTAGTATAATCCTAAATTCATTCCTGTGTCGGTATTATGTTATACATTTGATAATACTAATGACTATCTTTTGAATTTAAAAAAAAAACAAAAAAAAATAACATTATACATCTTAATCCATTGTAATATCATCTACCTACTACTATCCATAAAAATTTTATATTAAATTATTCATATGGCCTAATACGATGTGTTAAACGTAGTGAGAAAAATTTTAGAGGTTCTTAATGGAAAATTTGCCTAAACAAATTTCCTAAATCTAAGTGTATGTTCGGTAAAATATTTTGTAGATTAGAAAGCGTAGGTCATATAGAATGTGGATTGCTTCTTCTCTTTATTGTTTGTACTAAGTGTAGAATATTGGAGATGCTCTAAAGCCTAAGTTATTTTTCAAGGATTTCGGTGATGAGAAATTATATATGATTATAACAATATTTTTATATATTCCATCTTTGATAATCCATTAGCTTTCTCTCGATTTTGAATTTTTCACATAAATCTTTGTATTGCTTTTTCTCCATTATTTTATACTTTTTTACTTTTAAATATTTACCAGAATAAGGATCATGTAGGTCAAATAGAGAAATTTATCTCAATTTTCAATCATTTTACTCAAGGCACATCAAAACAAGCCATTAAATTACAAGAGTCAGGAAGTGTGATTGGAAGAAACACGTTAGGCGAGAGAAGCATATCATAAACTTTTCAAAAAGTTCGATGTGTGAGAGGCGCTTATATATATAGCCCCTGTTTGTTCCACATTTTTCCAAAAATGAGAATGAATAAATCGACTGTTATATAGTAAATGGACCCCACTTTGACAGCAATATTTGACTTTGTTGACAGCAATCAAGTAAAAAAGTTGTGAAAAGACATTAAGGTCTCTAACTTGTTTTACACTTTATTTCATAACAAGGACAATTTTGACATTTCATTTTCCAAAAGACGGCTGCCTTTTTTGTATTTCAAATCTTGCGGCTACAACACTGTTTATTCTACTGTTGCAACGGTCTCATTTTGCATTAAAATGAGAAATTAATGTACACCAAACAGACTCATATATAGAAATCCTACGTTGAAAGTGTATAAGACTTTTCACAAAATAAGTAAATGTTCAATTTATTATGGCTCAAATAGGTTATAAACCTTTATTGAAATCTTCACTCTTTTTCATGCCTTGTTTAAAATTAAATGTGATTATTTTAAAATCACTTGTCTACAACACACATTTTCAATCACAAATTTAAACAAAATAAAAATAAAATCATGTTTCCTATTTTTTTCTTACTTATGAATCACACATCCTAAAAAAAGCAACTTTCTTTTACACAAACATGTAGAAATCCTCTATGAAAATTTATACAATGACGTTATTAGTTATAAGAGGTTTTTTTTTTTTTTAAGCATATAAAGTACCGTAGGATTAGGGATGTCAACATAATAGTACAAGGTTGGGATTGGGGCGCCCTCTCCATCCTCATCCCACAGGGGATCTCTAGGAGGCGGAATTAAAATATTTCAAATTCTCGACTTGTTTACTTATTTATTCTAAATATGAATTAAATTCAAACACGTTAAAAATAATAATAATAATAAGAGTTTGGAGTATGAATCATGTTCCCCCTTTCCACCTCGATTTCTCTACATGAAAATACGACACGGGACAAGGAGGGTGCGAGACATTTTGTCATCCCTAAGGATGATAAAACTACTACTTGTCCTAGTTTGAAATAAAGTCCAAAAGATTTTGGCAATAATTGAACTTCCAAAAAGGTAGGGGCCATTATGAAATATATTTGACTTAGAAGCGCGTGATGCCCCCAATGACTCAAGCGGGTGCATGGGGACATGAAGCTGCTAAAATAAGCCGTAGGCGCTCCTCACATCGTAACCTGCGCACATATTTGCAGCATAATAAGAGAGAAAAGAGGGGAGAAAATAAGAGAGAGAAAGGACGAAGATATGTAGAAAGAGAAAGACAGGCGGGTGGAGGGCTGAGTCAATTCGCCAGGACCCGACCGAGTCGAAATATCCCCCACACAAACAAAAAATTATCACACACAAACAGGCGTGAAAAAAATGGTGAAGAAATTGAGTCGCCTTTGCCTTAACCACAATTATACCTCTAACCCTAATACCCTAATCCAAATAACCCTCTTCGTTTTCTCTCTTTATGTCTCTACAGTACTTACACTTACACATATATTTATCGGTATCTATTCGCCGACTCATTATCTCTGCCTCAATTGCATCGTCTTTTTTCTTCTATTCTCTTCCCCTTCTCTCTTTCTCTGTTTTCCTTATCTTTTTGACGACTCGTTTTTACTGCATATCGGGATGTTTTCTGTTGACAAGGTAATTTTTTCTGTGTTTTTTACCGAATGTTTATAAGAACTTGGAGCTGTAGATATTACGGGTTCCATTGGAGGGTTTTTTTTTTTTTTTTAATAGAGATTGGTTTGCCATCTGGATTTGAGGTGATCCTAAATCAGTGTTGGGGGGTGTATTTGATTTTCTTCTATAAAACTTTGAGATTGTGTGGAGTTAGGTGATTTTATGTGGTGTTTTGGTGGGGATTGAATTTGTATGTTTTTATATGCTCTGGTACAATTAATTCAATAGGTTTTACTGAATTTTTATCTAGATTGAAGGCATTGATGCAATTTCCCTTTTTCAGATTTTCTTTCTTTCTTTCTTTCTTTTTGAGTTTAGTTGTATTTGGGCCTTTCAATTTTCGATCATGCTGAATGGCTGTGGATTGCATCGTGTAAATGATGTGCCTTTTAGCTCCTTAATTTATATATATATATATATATATATATATATATTTTCTGGGGTTGGGGTGGAGCTAAATTGATGTGACTTTTAGCTCCTTGATTTTTATATATATTTTCTGGGGTTGGGGTGGAGCTAAGTGATGTATAAGATAATTTATTGGCAGTTGCGTTATTGTGAGTGTTTCTTGGCTTAATTTTGTCCTGTATGGCATTAGCTCCGATGTGTTAACACCCCCGTGTCATTGTGTTGCCTGTGCAATTTTATTTGCTTTATTGACATTCTATTATGAATTGAATTGCAGGAGTAATTCTTTTTGAGGGATTATCTTGTATAATGCATAAAGTTTTGATACCTTTAGCTGAGACTTGATGTACTACATGGTCGAATGCTTTTCACATCTAAACATTTTATTCACACGTGTTAAACGATAAGCAATTGTGATTAAGAGCCTTTCGAGATAATGGATCATTTTAGGGCACCTCAATTTGATGGTATTGGAGGTACTATAAGGAAAAAGAGGAGCCAGACTTTACGTCGTCCTCGACCCGAGCCTCAGCCACTCCCTCATCAATCCTCCATGTCACCGACACAGCTTTCAGATGACACAAGTAAGATCTCAAGCGATGATATTGGTGATGCAAATTCTAGAGGGAAAATGTTCAATCTCAATCAGTGTGTATCAAGGCCCTTTCCTATTAGTGGATCTGATGGTGGGTCGAGCGCTTTAGAGAGTAATGGTGTGTCTGGCGATGGAATGGGAAATGAGAACAAACTGAAGAAAGTAAAGCTGAAGGTTGGCGGCGTGACACGCACAATACAAACCAATTCCAATTCTAATGGTGCATCTTCAGCAAAAACCAATCAATCATTTGATTCTCGACAGCGGCAGAAACTCATCCTTCAGGTTTTGGTCTCTTTGCTTCTTCTCTGAGTACGAAATCTAGGGAATTCTGTTTACAGACAAATTTTTGGGGCTAATTCAGCTCAATTTGGTTATTGTTTCACCAAATTATGGTCCATCCTTCCCTTCAGTAGTTATACTTCCGTGAATTAATCCAGAAGAACTTACCGCCTTAGTCGGCAGAGAATTTTTGAATCACTAGCCACAATATTTTGTAAGGGTAGTGCAAAGTTGCTGATAGATTGCTGATTGCATTGTTCAAGAAGGAAAAAAGACTTCAAGCAACCAAAATTGTTTTTGTCAAAAATGGAAAGAAAATATTTTCTTTAAGAAATTAGCTTTATCATTTTTATGTCCAATATATTTTATATTTATGGAAGGAAGAGCCTGTATAAATGTAGTTTTTTATTTTTTTTATCTTTGAAACCGTTTGACTTGGTGGGCGTTTGGTTGGTCGACCAAAAACATAAATTTTGAAATTTTGACGATATAAAACCCGTGTTGGGAGTAAATATGTGTCGTAGATGTTCGTAGTGAAATGTGTATATCAACTGAGCTATTGCGTGGAAAACAAATCTACTGTGTTTATGCCTGTTGAGCGTTGATTATCATTTAACAGATTTGCTGTATGTTGACCTGGAATACTTTCCTTTTTGACATCTTTCTATCTCAGGAACATTCGGATGAATATCATTCTCCAGCTCAAGATAAGAGAAGTGGCATTCAAGGGATACCATGGAAGGGTTTCTCCAAAGGTGGTTTTGGTCTTGGGAAGGAGGATAAAGGGAGGATGCTTGCAAAAAGTGCCTTTGAAAAGCAAGGAGAGAAGTCGGATCCAGTTCGTAAGAGCAAAAGGATGCCTAAAAGACGTGCTTTAGATGAGGAATTTGATGAAGATGATCAAGATGATGAGATCCGGTACCTAGAAAAACTTAAAACTGCGAAGGTAGCAGGATATAGAGACACCGACACAGAATCAACCAGAAAACAACGGAAAGATGGAAAGTTGGAAAATGTTGAAGGCGTGGGGAAGTCTGTTAGGGATTTTAAAGAGTCCAAACCCGATGACATGGATTATGAGGAGGAAGAACTTTTGTCTGATGGTGAGCCTGAAGGAAAGAAGAAGAAAAAACAAAAGAAGGATCTCTTAGAAATGCCAATGGAAAACAAGAGGGAAATGGCCCTCACTACTCGCCAGCGGGCCCTTCTAAGCAAGGACGCCCCTTCTGCATCTGGTGTAAGTCAAATTCAATTCCCAAATGGTCTACCCCCGGCTCCATCTCGAAGTGAGTATCTTTATCTTTCTGTTCTGAGCTTTTTGATAATTTCCTAGCATTCTACTGGTCAGTTTGTTTAACCTGTCTGCCAATTTCGTATGCTCCAGAGCAAAAGGAGAAATTATCTGAAATGGAACAACAGCTGAAGAAAGCTGAGATTGCTCAAAGGCGTAAAATGCAAAATGAGAAAGCAGCACGGGAATCAGAGGTTTGCCTTTTCTCTCTACTACAATTTATTATCATCTTGTACGAATTATAGAATTTTAATGCAAAAATAAGCATGGAACATCAAATTTGTAGGCAGAGGCGATTAGAAAAATACTCGGTCAAGATTCCAGTAGGAAGAAGCGAGAAGATAAAGTGAAGAAGCGCCTGGAGGAGTTGGCACAGGTACTGTGTTCTTCTCGAGCCCTCTATTTGAGTATTGTTATGAAGCTAACTACTAATAATTCTTTTTTCTTTTGTGGAACAAAAAATACAGGAGAAGGTGGCCAATGCTCAAATGCTAGCATCAAGCACCATTAGATGGGTCATGGGCCCAACTGGGACCACTGTCACTTTCCCGCAAGATATGGGTTTCCCAAAAATTTTTGAATCTAAGCATTGCAGGTAAAAAATGATTTCTTCTATCCATTGGACAATGTTTCTAGGGAAAGATCTAAAATGCTCCCTATTCCTTTTTAGTTTCTCTCACAATTGGTGAAACTCGGCACTGATCTCATTTTGGTCTCTGCATTTCCATTTGCAATTTCAGTTGCTTGAGTATTTATAAGCATGTGACCCTAAAATTCTAATTTTGGTTTCTGGATCTTTTTTTTGAATTTTCAGCTATCCACCTCCACGTGAAAAATGTGCGGGCCCTTCTTGTACAAATCCGTACAGATATCGGGATTCCAAGTCAAAGCTTCCTCTCTGCAGTCTCCAATGCTACAAGGCTATTCATGAAAAGATGCAAGTCGAAAATCCTTGCTAAAATTGTGGTTTGTGTTGCCATTGCTTTCGTCTGTGCAGATATTCTTGCACGTGTCAATATATCAAGGCCTTGGAGATCCTGTTTCCAAATTAGTTATCGTCATCTAGTCTAGAAAGAATATGGGAACATGGAACCCAAATTGCCATGATTTTCGTATCCATGTCGACTCTTTATTTTTTGAGTTCTAAAGTTTAGACGATATTATCAGCTTCCCCTAGTAAATATATTTTTGGCAAAGGCTGCAGAACATTTCTTGCAGAATTTGTTGGCATCTTTTCTTGTGTAATAACATTCTCATGGAAGAATTATAAATATCATGCATATTTTATGTTTCTCAATTTTCTTTTTACCATTTTGAGTTGGTTTTATTATTGGCTTATACTGCAGTTTATTTTGTTTCCGATTACTCTTAACACTTGTTACTAGTAGGGCTGGACAAAAGTTTCGAGCTAGAATCGAATCGAATCAAGCGGTTCTTCTGAAATTAAATACTCGAACGAGTACCCGAATCTAAAATCGAAAGTTTTGGTTCTGTTCTCGGTTCTAGATCAAGAGCTGAATCTTTTTAAAATTTTTATTTTTTTATATTATATAAATCAAATTATTTAACTTTTTTTAAATAAATTAGCAAATAAGCAAATTATTTTCAATTAATAAATTAACAAATAATTGATAAGTATTAACAATACTTTAAAGTATTTTTATCTCTATGACTTCTCATTTATATTTCTTTATTTTATGTAGATTTAAATGTTTGAAACAAATGAATTATTGATATTGAATGGATCATCGATATTTTAGTATTAGTATATGTTTTTTGGTAATTGTATACATTTGTAAATTAATCTTATTGTACAACTTGTTATTTATATGTTATTAAATTGAATTACGTCAATTTGTAAAATTAAGATTAAACGTGTTATTAGTTATTTTTATTATAAATGTTAAAAAATTTAATAATGGTACGGAACCGAACCCGAACGGGTCCATAATTATATCTGGACCCGACGATTCCATTCAATTTATTGAATACCCGAAAATTTTTGGTTCGGTTAGGTTCTGAAGCCTTAATTACTAGGTTTCTCTAAATTCTACGTTTAAATAGGGTCTGTTTGGCTTATCTGATTACTAATTAGTTTAACCTTTTTTTTCTTTTTACAAATTAAAAGTACTATTTGAGTAATAAAATTTTATGAGAGGAAATTACTCCATGGTTTTATAGTCAAGCATTCCAGTTTAGGATAAAGCTACTTGTACACACAATAGTGTACATAACATCCTACACCCCCCTCACATGGAGGGGGTCCACCAATATTTTATTATATGCGGGTTCTCCTCCATGTGAGGGGGTGTAGTGTATTACGTATACTATTGTGTACATGTAGCACACTCCTCCAGTTTATTCTTTTAAATTCTTAAAATACTTGGTTTTTTTTAACTACAGCATGAACACAAACAACGGAGGCGGCGCAGATCTTTGAGTTTCTGCTGCTGCGGACCTCACCGGCGAATCCACTGCCACCATTGAGACAACTGTGATCTATCTTTCTTTTTTCTTCTTCAACATCACTGCTACCGACTGTCAATACACATATCTGCTGCCGCCTCCACCTCTTGCTTCGTCCACTCTGCCTCCAACAAATTTTCTTTCCTTGTTAACCCACCTCTGCGGCTCTGCCACAAATAACATCACCACCACCAGTGTGGCTCATGTTTATAAATTATTTATAAGCACCCATATATTTCAATGAACCACAATTACTATCCTTATTTATCATTTATTTCTATCTATTTATAATTTAAATTGTTTATAAATATTTCCCTAACATGCTCCCACACTATTCAGATCTTTTCCACCAACGAACAGATTTAGATCTATTTTGCGCTGATTGTGTTGATGAAAATGGACTAGAACATTGCGTAGCAAAAACCGTGTATAGATGTGGTGGTGATTCATGTTATAATTTTGTTCAAGAATCATAAATGAAGGGAGAATTGAACGTGTATTGGACATGAGGAAAAGAAAAATCAATGTTGAGATCAAAATGGAAGAAAATTGGCAAAAGACAAATAGCCCATGCTTTATTGATGCGGAGGATTATTTATTGGGTAATTTTCATAAGTAAGAGTATAACTTTGGCTCATTTCAATAATAAGAAAATAAGTTTCAACTTTTAAAAATCAGATTTTTATTTATAATTTAATTAATTAAATATATTAAGGTCACAGATTCATATAATTTGGTCACAGATTCACAATTTAGTTAGTCACATATTATTTTCGGTCACAAATCAGAATTTTTGAATGTCAAAAATTATTTTACGTCACAACTCAAAAATTTTATAGTTCACAATTTATTCATCGGTCACAGATTCACAATTTAATTAGTCACATTATTTTTCAGTCACAAATCAAAAATTTTAAATGTCACAAATTATTTTACGTCACAATTGAAAAAATTTATAGGTCACAATTTATTCATCGATCACAGATTCACAATTTAATTAGTCACATATTATTTTTCGATCACAAATCAAAATTTTTAAATATCACAAATTTTTTTACGGTCACAATTCAAAAATTTTAAAGGTCACAATTTTTTCATTGGTCACAGATGAAAAATTTATTATGTCACAGATTTATTTTCAAGGTCACAGATCCAAATTTATTAAATCATAGATTATTGTCGAGATCACGAATTGAGATTTTAATAAGTCGCAATTTATTTTAAAGGTCACAAGTCAAAGATTTATTAGGTCACAGATTATTTTCGAGGTCACATATCGAAATTTTAATAAGTTACAATTGGTCACAGATTTATTATTGGTCACATATTAGTCAATTTAATGGTCACAGTTAACAAAATAATCTGTGACCACCGTCCAACAACCGTCTCCACCCACCACCACCACCTGAACACCACCGTCTGGATCTTCAACAAAATCACCACCAGGCTCATTTCACTCTGACTTTGTGAACTAATTACCGGCTTCACCTGGGAGTTCGAAGTTCCCACCAAAGCACAACTATCTCTTCCACGTTTAGAGGGTAGAGGCATATCGTGATTGTGCTGCCCTTTGTATGTAATCTCAGTTATATGACCATCAACAAAACGCTCGACCTTCTTCAACAAAATCACCACCAGCGCCAGCAACCGCCACCAGATCCGGCCACACCCACCGCACACACGACAGCCACCAGTTCGTGAGATCAACACCACCACCACGACGCCGCCATCACACACACCATCACCACCACCACACAAACATCATGGCGGCATCGACGCTCAAGCACCACCAGACATCGCAAAACTACGATAGCTGCCCAAACACCAACAAAACCGTCGCAACGTCACCCACTCACCATCAAAATCATCGTCACCGCCACCACCTCACCAGCCAGATCTTGGAATCGCCACCACCACCACTACCAACACAAACACACAACCGCCATCACCACCACACAGAAACCCACCCAAAAATCACACCGCCCACCGCCGTTGTTTCGATCTGTGCAAAGGATGCTCTGACCGCTGCCGCTCCTCCAACTGTGCTCAGTGAAACTACTCTTCACTATTCGGTGAAGCAGCATCCGATGCAGATAGATGAGAGAAGACCGCCGAAAGATATGGTGCAGTCGCCAGTGAGGGAGAAGAGAGAAGTGAGAGACGGAGAGAGAAAGAAGTGAGAGACGGGAGAGAAATGAATTCACTGAATTGGCTAGGGTTTTGGTTAATATTATGTTTAATTAAATAAAATTTCTTATTTTTGAAATTATAAACTTAAATTCTGATTTAACAATTATAAAGTTAAATTCTGATTTAAGAAATAAGATTTTGAAAAGTAGGGGAATGTGTAATTTCCACTTATTTATTTGTACTGCGTGATCGTCCGGACTATCAAAGCTTAGGCCTTTTCCAATTTTAATTTCTAGCGACTTTTCATGAAAAAATTCAACATTTTCATGGATGGTTAGTACTATTTCACGGTGATGGTTGAAAAACTATAAATATGTAATAATTTTCCACAATCAAAATTAACGATAAAAAAGAACCAGCTGTTCTCAATTCAATTCTCCATCACAAACAAATTTCCTAGTGTTTTTCAAGTGTTAGAAAATAATTAGGTGCACTAACTTGCAGAACTGTAAAAATGTAGAAATAAAATTTATCGACTGGTCAAGTCTTGTAACAGCACGATATCCTAAAATGAAATTATCAGTGAATAACTGTTGCGACATTTGTGGACAATCACTCCCAAAATACAATGATTAAACAAACCACAAGAACAACAATCACTAATGGTTTCAGAACTCTTAAGTGTACTCCAAAAAATATATATAAAACTCGAATGTGAAAATTAAAGAAGATGAAAACTATAATTTCATTTTTGATGTAATTTTTCCAAAATTAGATGAGTGTTTATATAGGCAAAATGGATATAACTGTCTACACCATGATCAAAAAAGATTTGCGAATTTTAATGGAATGTGGGTAATGGGTTGTTAATATTTGGTTGTTGAAAAACAATCATATTATACAGATTAGTTTGACCCATTAAATAATTTCGAAAATGATTAAAATAAATAAATAAAATTATTTTAATCAAAGAAGCTCCAGAGTCCAAAGTCTCAATCAAAGACTTTTATTATTATTACGTGGGATATGATCCGAACCCCCGACCTTCCACACAAATTTCGTACTTTCCACCAATTAAGCACTTCATCTAAATTAATTATTTCTTTCACATATTATATTTATTGTATAAATATCTAACAATCTCCCGCATGAAAAAAAAAAAGAAGATAAATATAAATATTACTCTAGAGTACGGTAAAAATCACGCAAGTTTAGGTGTCTATCGATTTGAACTTTAGCTTTGTATATTCTATCGAACTTGTTAACTTTAAAGTGAACTGTATCTTGAACTCTACAATTATAGTTGCAAAGTGAAACAATAGAACACACACGTGACTTCTAAAACAATCATTGAGTTCTTGTGATTATGTTCATTTCAGCCGTGAACTTTTCAATTTCTTTGAGTGCTCTAGAGAATTAACCTCAATTCTCATGAAAAATGGCACAACTTCCACACTCAAATAGGTGCTTCTATCAAAGGTGCACTGTTTCTAAACACTCCACTGAATATCAACTATAATAAGCATTAGCTTATCCTCTAATTAATACAGCCAGTACTATGCATCATAGGGAGGGGTTTGGAATAAATCTAATGTAGTACCCCCACATACCACTCCAATAACTTTGTTGTCCCTTTGAACCTTGTCCATGTGATCTCCAATTGCAAGGTTGTGTTTCCGTTATAAGTGATCTAGTTTGTAATAGGCTTTAGTCATATCCCCATGGATGTTTTCTGAACTAGCTCTCTAACTAATCATTTGGTTAATGGGTCAGCAATATTATCACTTGACTTTACATGGTCAATAGTTATAACCCCATCCTTAAGCAGCTAACGCACGATATTGTGCCTCATACAAATATGTCTAGACTTTCCATTGTAGGATTAATTTTGAGCTCTTGAAATACTTGCTTGACTATCATAATTGACAGAAATACATGGAAGTGGTTTAGACCACAAAGGAACATCCATAAGAAAGTTCATTAACCATTCAGCCTCCTCACCTGCTTATCTAAAGCTATGAACTCAGATTCCATAATAAATCTCCCAATGCAGGTTTGCTTAGTGGATTTCCAAGATACAACACCGTCTGCTAATGTAAATACATATCAACTCATAGATTTACTTTCATTGGTATCGGAAATCCAATTAACATCATAATATCCCTCAAGTACAGCAGGAAATTTGGTATAATGTATTCTCCAATCTAGTGTATCTCTCAAATACCTCTAGATTCGAATGAGAGCATCCCAATGTTCACTGTTAGGATTACTAATATACATGCTAACTCTATCGACCGCATATGTTATATCAGGTCTTGTATAGTTCATGAGATACATGAAACTATCGATCACTCTAGCATATTCTAAAACGGAAACACTAGGACCTTAATGTTTTCTCAAATGACGGCTTGCATTATAAAGTATTTTAGCATGAATACAATTGTACTAGTTAAACTTTTTAAGCACTTTTTTCTACATAATGTGATTTGGTTAAAATAATTCATTCGGAATGTTTTACTATTTTAATTCCTAGAATAACATTAGCAACATCATAATCTTTCATTTCAAAGCGTTTTTTCAAAAAGTGTTTAGTCTTATTAACCACATCTAAACTAGTTCTCATTATCATCATATCATCAACATACAAGTAAATTATCACACCACAATTATTTTTAAACTTGCTATATATGCATTTATTTGCTTCATTTATCACATTTTGTATTTGAAAAATTATCAGTTTTGAGAATGTTTCCCAAATTTATTAACTTTTTAATAGAAGTTATATTAATGTGTCCAAGTCTAACATGCCACAAATCATAAGAATCCAACAAGTAAACAAAAGAAGTAGATGCTTTATTATTAATCATAGGAACATTGAGTTTAAATAGACTCTCATCCGCATAACCTTTCACAAAAAAAGAACCACCCTTAAATAGTATAACTTGACCACTCTCAAATATAATCTTAAATCTCTTTTTGACTAAGATAAATCCAAACACTGGATTTTTCCTAATTTTAGTACATAGAAGACATTATTCAAACTAAGGATGTTTCCAGAAGTAAATCTAAGTGTCGCGGTTCATTTTTCCTCAATTTTGGAGGGATAAGCATTCTCCTTGAACAAACATTTTCCATCACTAGAAGGGGTGAATAAAGAAAATGCACTTCTCGTGCAACAAATGTGTTTGGTAGCTCCAGAATCTACCAATCAGTCTGTCTTGTTGCTTACTAGATTAACTTTTGTCACTATAGCAGAGAAATTCTCATCCTCTACTACATGTGTCTGATTCTTCACACCTTTTCCTTTCTTATTTCTGCAATCCTATGAAAAGTAAACCGGTTTACTACTAACAAAATAGTCATCAACAGTTTTATTTTTAATATGGGATTTAGATTGATTGTTCTTTTCTACAAATTGTATTCCCTTGTTCTTTCCTTTCAAGTTCCGACCCTTGGTAAAATTTTCAACAAATTTCTTACTACTAGAACTTCCTTCAATAAGATTAGCCTTCATATCTAAATCTGGTCTCTCCCTACGTTCTGTCATCCTCAATTATAATCCTAATAATCAGATCCTCTAAGTACATTTCTTTTCTCTTATGCTTCAAATTGTTTTTATACTATTTTCAAGAATGTGGTAATTTTTCAATTACAGCAGACACTTGAAAACCCTCACGGATTTTATATCCCTCGGCAATAATTTCATGAATTATATATGTAATTCTTTAATTTGAATGACCACAGTTCTAATGTCATCCATTTTAACATCTCGAAATTTTCCCACAACAAATTTAGTTACAACATCTTCGGTAGCATATTTCTTTTCTAAGGAATTTCATAATTCTTTGGTAGATTTACATGACCAATAAACATCATATAAATCAAACGTCAAACAATTCAAAATATAGTTTCTGCACATATAATCCTTATATTGCCAATGAGCTAAATATTTTGTTTCCTTATCAGTAGGCTTATCAGCAATTGCAAAAATGGGTTTATCGGATTCAATAACATTAACAACTTTAAGAGTTGTCAAATAAAATCATAACGTCATTTGTCATCTCTTAAAATTCTTTCCATCAAATAATTCAAATTTTTCAGAATACTTAGGAACAAATATATCTACTGCAGACATGACAACTAATTATAAACGAATTACACTTTAGAATGTTAAAAAATAACTAGTTGCAATAATTTGCAAAACAATAAAATGCAGAAATAAAACTTATCAACTAATTGAATCTCATGATAGTACGATCGCCTAAAGTGAAATTGTCTGTCGATAACTGCTACGATCTCTGTGGACAATCACTCTCAGGATGCAATGACCAAACAAACCACTAGAACAAGTGTACTCCAAAAATATATATATATATATAACTCGAGTATGTAAATTATAGAATATGAAAACTATAATTTCATTTTTTGATGTAATTTTTCCGAAATCATATCAGTGTTTATATGGGCAGAATGGATAAAAGTGCCTCCACCATGATCCAGAAAGATTTGTAATTTTTAACGGAATGTGGATAATGGGTTGTTAATAGTGAGTTGTTGAAAAACGGCCAAATTATACTGGATAGTTTGACCCATTAAATAATTTCGAAAATGATTAACATAAATTATTTTAATTAAGAAGTCTAAGAACCCAGAGCCTCAATCAAAGATTTTTTTTATTATTGTGTGGGATGTGAACCGAACCCCCGACCTCCCATACAAATTTCACACTTTTCACCAATTGGGCACTTAATCTAAATTAGATATTTCTTTTACATATTATATCTATTGTATAAATATCTAACATCAAGTTCTTGGAAGAAAAACACTAGTGTTTTTTTTTCTTAAAGACATGTTATAATCCTACGAACAGTTTGTTGTTGACCCCTTTGAGCACTCAAATAATCCTAGAGGCAGCAAATATTATTTGAGGATCTATTACTTCATTCTCAATGGTCTTGCTATTATCTTTGTTATCTCCTCAGCAAATATTATTTCAAGGATCTATTACTTCATTTTCAATGGTCTTGCTATTATCTTTGTTATCTCCTCCATTCTCTTGTTTTTACAACAATTCATGTATGAACTTGGTTTTCTTAAATACATGGGAAGAGTTGAAATCGGTGACAAAATATCGTCGTTGGTGGAGGCTGGTGGTAGTGTTGAATTTTGCTCGCAGGAATGGATGGCGATGATGATGGTTTTTGTGGTGTTTTTTTTTTTCATTTTATGGTTGGGAGAAGATGTGAAGATATCGTTTGTGTTGTTACTAATGGAAATGATGGTGATGGTGCACATTTGTCTGCAATCTAGCGGATTTGATGGTGGTGTAAGTCTAGTAGTGGTGGTGCAAATCAACATTCATTGTGGTAATAGTTGCGGTGAAAATAGATAGACAATGAAAAAATTATTTTGTTAAATAAAAATGAAAACAATGGTGTATTAATAAAAATAAGGAAAAATCGTATATTAGTAGTTCAATAATTGAACAGTATTTTGAGAATAGTTTGCTTTTTTAGCATAATTGTGAAACTTTCCCATTTTATAATTCATAATATTTGTAATAATTAATAAGTTAAAATAAATATGTTTTTTTTTTGGTGGAATAAATATTTACCTTCAAACCGGATTAATTAAGCCCTTGTTTGAGCCCCCCGCCCCCCTCCCCTTTTTGTAAAAATTTAGAATTTGGATTAGTGTATTTTTGAAAAATTTGTGGTTGAAAAAGAAGGAAAAAATTTTGATTTACGTATAATATTATTTTATGAAAGATTGTGGGGTTGAAAGTATGAAAGAAAAAAAAAATGATAGGAAGAGGGGTCAAACAAATACTAATCCAGAATTTGATGGGATGAACAAGATTGTGCCATGTGGCATGATTTTCAGCAGATCACATCACGCAGTGTATCTACTATTGTCTTATCTGGGCAGTCATAGCTCTCGTGCAAAAGAGCAAGCTATTTAGGATTCGTTTGATTAGTATAATTTTTCACTCGAAAATTTTGAAATTTTGGATATTTTGATTTTCGTTTGATTTTATTTTTCAAAAAAATTGTCTAGTAAATGGATAATTTTTATTTTTTTATCACTGGGTATAGAATTTGTTTCAATTGCTAAAAATAATAATAATAATAATAAAAATTGTATATCGAATATCATTCGTTTGACTTTGTTTTTCATGAAAATTGTCTAATAAAGGGATAAATTTTTGAGTTATGCTACACTTACAAAGGAAGTGTACAAAGTTGGGTTACAAAATCAAATCTGCACCAATCATTTCAAAAATAAATTTTTAAATATTTTTAAATCATTTGAAATCAAGAGCCTGGATTTTGCCAACATACTTTGTCACTCTACTTTTGTAACCCATCTGTGTACAAAAAACATTCTCCTAAATTTTTTTACCATTGGGTCTAGAATTTGTTTTAATTACCACAAAAAAAAAAAGACTGGAATTGTTTTTTCCCATCAAAGTGGTGGGAAAAGCAATTTCATGAAAAGTGGAAAAATTGCAAAAGGTGAAAAACTTTTTCATGAAAAATTTGGCCAATCAAACAAGTTAAAAGCCAATTCCAACTTCCATGAAATTTTTTTC
Source organism: Osmanthus fragrans (assembly GCA_019395295.1). Lineage (NCBI taxonomy): Eukaryota > Viridiplantae > Streptophyta > Magnoliopsida > Lamiales > Oleaceae > Osmanthus > Osmanthus fragrans. The sequence goes on along the minus strand of CM033343.1, from coordinate 22,540,059 downwards.
CCAATCAAACAGGGCCTTAGTATCTGGATTCTGAACTTAAATTTAGATGATATTAACTTCTTGTTTGATCTTCATTAAAATTATAATTCATTTTGTCCTCTTTTCTTATCAATAATATATTCTCTAATAAAATAATATTACACATAATTTCAAAATATTTTATTATTTTTTAACTACAAATTTTTCAAAGAAACACTATTTCAACCATTAAAATTTCAAATAATGGAGGTCAAACTCGAACTAAGTAGCATTAAATAATATGTATAATTAAATTAATCATAGAATTTCATTTTAATGTATCACAGTGTCACTTAATTGACATTTAGTACTGCCGAAGCTATGTATGGTATTAAAATTGTGCTAAGTGTACATTTCATGAATTACATCTTAGTTGACATTGTGTGAAAATTCAAAAAAATGGTGGCAGAGAAAGTTTTCTTTTTTAATTGTCCAATCATATATCGTTACGTGACATAATATCAACCACGATATCAAGAAGAATGTACATGATTGTATAGCATTATCCTGTCTAAAATTTGCCTAGACAAGTGACATGTCATTCGCGACAGTTGTGTGTTTTCACATTCAACTTTCTAACAATTATGAAAATATTCATCCCATTTATTTTAGTTTCACCCCATATAAAGTTCATGCAACTTCTGCATATAATACTATTATTATTATTATTCGTGTTCTCGATATTTTATCCAATTTCATAATTTAAGATCTAAATATATATTTTCGATTTATTCTCGTAGTTCAGAGTACTATTATAACAAAAAGTGATTGTCATATCTTAGAAGACATGTGTCGACGAACCGTACGCACACATGCAATCAGGGACGTACTTACATGGGGTCATGTGGGGTCAATTGACCTCACAATTTTATTTTATTACTTTTTTTTTGGTTCTTTTTTTTTTTATTATACTTGAATCTGTGGAAATGCCCATTTTAAAACCTTGCCCATTCGGCTGCCCAATTGCACAGGCTCTCTGTCCCAGCAGCCTTAATTTGTCCAATTCCAACCAATTCCCCCAATTCATTACCATTTCCCCTTCGCTGGTTTGCCCTAAACAACCCCGAGTCCTCAACACACAGCCTCAGGCGGCGTTTTCTCTGTATTTCTTCCCTTCTTTTCGGCGGACGGCAATGAACGTCCTTGTATTTTCATTTTCGACCCCACAACACCGAATGTCTGGCTCCGTCCCTGCATGCAATGCAATTTTATCTTAAAAAGAAATTGTCAAACTCTAATCTAGATCAAAATTCTTTCTTCGGTATTTCTTGTTCCATTTTATGTAAGTAGGATTGTTTAGAAATAATTTTATTGTTTTCATGCTATTATAAATTATATGTAATTACTTTAATTGCATGATAGTAAAATGAAAATAGTTATGTGCATAACCTTTTCTAACGGATCTGCCATGCACCTTTCTTCGTGGACGATCAAACAAATAAGTTTTTATTTTTTATTATTATGTTCGTTACAACATAATTTAATGTAAATTGGTTACGTGCTTTCCACTTTGTGACTACATAACTAACTGCTTTCATATATAAAAAAATTGATTACAATTATAATATCCAATATACACTTGGATGGTAAATGTCAACCACATTAAATAAGTTAACAATATAGATCAAAATAATTAGACATAATGCTCCCATTTGATAAAGCTTTTTTTGATACTATAAATGGCTCGACTTCTTTTTTTAACCACACATTTTATTGGATCAAAAAAATTTATTCATTTTTTAATCTCACATATTATAAAATCTAAGAACTTTTGATATAAAAAAATTTATTCAAACAGAACAATATGGGCGCTGCTAGTCAAGCAGGGCCAGTGACAGGTCCTGTTGACGTTGGTGCCTCCCTATTGGAAGGGCGTCAGGCCCCCCCCCCCCTCCGCCCCCTCCAATCAGGAGGCGCCAATGTCAACAGAGCCTATCATTATCCCTGTTTGACAAGTAAAATTCGGGCAATATTGATGTTATGAGTATTAGATAGGACTTGTCAATTGGATTTTAAAAAAAAAAAAAAAAACTGAGAATTTTATCCGACAAAAAAAAATTGACGAAATATAAGGGCTTGTTTGATACCCATTTTATTGGAGAAAATGCATTTTTTGGGTTGATGTGATGGTGAATATGTGGTTGAAAAAGAAGAAAAAGTTATTGATGTGATGGAAAATATTATTTTATTGAAGAATGTGTGGTTGAAAATGAAAATGAAAATGAAAATGAAAATAAAAATGGGTACCAAACAGGGGCTTAATGTCATGGATCAAATCAGACTCATGAGTTCTCCCCCAAAATCCATTGGTTCACCCTCCAAAATTCTGCTTTTGTTTGTGTATATATTGTCTTTTCCTAGTATGATCTATGTCCATTTACGTTTTCCTAATCGGTGTCAAGTCAGTGTCTAAAACATTGTATAATTTCACGCCGGATTATGTAAATCTCCGATAATCTCGATCTACACATATTATTCAAATTAATTTGTCTAAATAGATAAATTGATTCAATGGTACTTTCAATGAGACATGCGCATTTATAAATTATGCAATAATTTAGTAATTAGCATGGAATGCAAGGATGTCCTATGTCATCAGAAAAGTCGTGAGAGCCTATATTCCTTTTCTCAAATATTTTTTATTACTCCCTGTGATCAAAATTCAAATATATAAGTCTGTTGCTGAAATTTTGTTTCTTAGGAATTATTTTTGATTTTGGATTAAATGGATTCAAATTCAGAAAAATGTCAACAAAATGGCGACAAATTGTTACTCAGGGGAGGCGCCACCGTGAGAGAGCTGTTACACGTCCTTTCCGCCACCCTCCTCAGCCTCCTCATCCCACTATCATTCCTCCTCCTTGCCCGGCTTACTACAGCCCGTTATTTATTATCAGTTTTTGATAATTATCCCACGCAAAATCCCATTTCTCCTTTATCCTTACTTTTTCTATACACAAAACCCACAGTTATTACTTTGCTAGTTGCAATTGTTAGTGTTTCAGCTCTTACTAATGGATTAATTGGAAAATTTAAACTTTTGAGTGGTTCGTTGCCTCCTGCAGCGGCAGTCGGATTCCGGTTGTGTTTGTATGTTGCGTGGATTTTTCTTTGTGTTTTACAAATTTGTGTTGCATTGGGAATTGAAGGGAGCATCGCCGCCGGCGTCGATGGGTCCGAGTTTGGGCAGGAGAAGAGTTTGCTGTGTAGAGTCGTTTTCTTCTTTGGATTGCATGAAACGATGGCGTTTTGGGCTGCAGCGGTGGTGAAGCCGGTGGTGGACGACACGATTTTCGGGTTCACGAGGGAGGAGGGTTGGGCGGAGAAGGTGGCGAAGGCTGTTAGTTTTGGTGGACTCTGGTGGTGGAAGTTGAGGTATGAGGTGGAGGCTCTAGTGGTGGTGCCGGAGGTGAAGAGGGAGCTGATGATGAAGATAGGGGTGGCGGATTTCATTGGGTGGTGGCTATATTATTTAACGGTGACAATTGGGATGGTTAGGGTGGTGAAAGGTGTCATATGGGTGGTGATGATTTTAACATGCCGGCAGAGGTGGCAGCGCGTGAAGGGTGTCGACGGTGGTGATCTCCGGTCAATTGAAGAGAAAGTTTGAATTTGAACCTCTTCAATTTATATTGATGTGGTTGTAATTTGAGCAATGCTATAGAAAAAAATCGTATCGATATATGATTGAAGGGTTTGAAAATTTAAAAAAAAAAAAAAAAAAAAAACATTCAACTGCCACATCAGTTTATTTTTTGTTTCTTGTTTTTTAATCTACCTGTTTATCATTTTCCTTGTAATTTATATATTGACATTAAAGAAGAAATTTCTAATTTTATATTTATATTTATTATTTATTATTTTTAATTTCACCAGTCATCGTTAAGGCTGGGCAAAACTCTATTACTAAATCGGACTGAATAGGACTCGAACCAAACTGAACTGAACCTAGCGGTTCTTGTTAAGTTAAATACCCGAACGGGTATCTGAATTGAGAACTGATGAGTTTGGTTCGATTCTCGATTCTAGATCAAGAATCGAATAAGAAACGAATCTCCCTAATTTTTTTAACTTATTTATTTTAAATAAGTCAAGTTATTTTATTATTTTCTAAATAAATTTTTTAATCCAAAAATATGATTTTTCTTATTTCTAATTTTCAGTCTAAACTCAACTTAATCAAATTGATCTAAATTTTATTCAAACATGTTATTCTAGCATAGTGTCGTTTCTTCTAGAGAAATCGAATTGAAACTCAACAGCTCCTTTCTTTAATTATTGTAAGCTTGTTATAGTCCTCTTCCTGTAATTTTCACAAAGAGAGATGTAAAAAACACATAAGATTTAACTACGTTATTTTATAAGAGCTAAAATTGTACATGTCATTAATTGAATTAATATAGTTTTATAAATATTAAAAAAATTAATTATAGTACAAAACATGGGAATCGAATGAAATCAAACCAAACCAAATCAAATGGAATCGAACCCCGAATGGTTCCATAATTAAATTTGGATCCGACAGATCCACTTACTAAATATACGAAAATTTCGGGTCTAGTCGGGTCCAGTCCGGCTCGATTCTCGTTAAATATGAACCGGGCCGTGCCCAATCCTAATCACCGTTTGAATCAGAGTCAATTTCGCTCCTACCCCTTGATCTCTAAATTTCCAACAATTTACGCAAAAACTTAATGTTTTTTAAATCACGACAATAATTTACTCAATCTTCTAACAACACAAAACCTCTTATCCTGCCCCTCGGGGCACATTCAAGTTGGCAAAAGATGGACATTGCGGGGCTTGCAACCTCAATGTGGGGAGTTCGATTCTTGGTTGGAACAGTTGAGTGATGTAATAACCATTTATTGGTTGGAGCAGTTTGGTGATGTAATAATCATGGAGGAGACTCCTTTGGGGTCAGGAGTATAAAAGGGTGCACAGACCCTGATCAACTTGGGCATAATCCGCGGTTTACTTTCGTCAGTTACTGAGGGGTCGGTGACTGGTGGTCCAGGATATAATCTGGCGTAAACTGGAAAACTTGGATATCAAAAAAAGAAAAAACCTCTTACCCTACCCAACCCCCCAACCAAAATGAGAATAATTAATAATAGAACAGATAATTAATATAAAATTAATGTTATAAAAATCGAATCAGATCTAATAGTTCAACCGAAAAAATCAGGAATCAGCACAGATGCGGTCCGATCATAATATATTAACCAAATAAGAAGAACGGGTGAATGATGAACCAGTCAATTAACCATGAACCAAAAAATCGATCCCGATTTCTACCAATTATGATTTTTTTTTTTTTTTTTTTTGGTTAGAATATTCAACTACCTTGATTGGGCTCAATCCGTGGTGGAGCTAAGATATTATAGTTAGGTGGGCAAAAATTATGGGATAAAAATAATTATAAATAATATAACACGGTAACGCTACATTACTATAATTTTTTCCCGACGTGTTTTCATATTTTGAAAATGTCGTATAATTAAATCATTATCAATTCCATTAAATATATCATTCTCTATAAATACAATTATACTGTCATTCAACTACTGATCTCCAATTTGATTGCGCAATCGAGTCTTGACAAAATTCATTTTAGAAAATACCATCTCAACAGTAGTTGTAGCAACGGGAAGAATCAATGCTAATGTCACATGCCTATATAGCAGTGGATACACTTCATTCTTCTTCGTCACAACAAGCTTTTTGGCAAGATCACTAAGACTCCATAATCCTTTGAAACTTTCATTCGTGCGCATATCAAAAATATATGTTTCAAGTTGATCATCAAGTGCAGAAAGATCTGCTAGTGAAAAATCTTCAAGATAAAACTTGCCCAGTCAAATTAATTTGTTTTTATCGAAAGAAGAAAACGAATCATTTGGACACAAACATGCTATACAAAGGCACAATTTACTGTTTACCTCGAAAAAGCAATCATTTAATTTTTGAAGTTGTATATCAACGACGGCATAAAAGTAATCCACACGTAAGTGGTGTAAATTTTTCATTTCTAGAGTGTTACACCATGAACGACCTGGAGGTATATATATATATATATAGCATCCATGTTAGGAATATCAATATATTGCTTTTAATAAAAAGAAAAACCATTTCAAGAAAAGAGTCCCATCCATTGTCTCTCATTGCTTGGAGTTGTTCTTTACAAATTATTACTAATCTTATGGCGTTGACAATATCTTCATCTTTCTTTTGTAGTGCCTTTGACAGTTCGCTTTAGATTCCTAAGATCCTTTTCATTAGATGGAGACTGAAGCTTTCCTTTTAAAGTATCTCTCCATAACTGTTGACATTGAATTGAATACTTTGTAAATGAAAATTTTGCAATAAAGATTATAAATTTAACAAAGTTTTTTTAAGTCAACTAATAACATTAGAACCAAATAACTTTAGCAAGTAAACATGTATAAGCGTTCTCCTAATCCACCAAACATCGAGATGGGAATTAAGATCTCTGGAAACTTTTAGAGTCGAGACCTAATGATGTGGGGCAGTATGTATTGCTCTCAAACATTGTATGCTTTAGCAGGAAACTGAAAGAATGTGAAAATTGAGAAGTATTGGAATTTATTTGAAATCAATAAAGTGGAAGAAGCCAGAAGGAACCAGGTTTTAGTTCAATTGAGATAGATTGAGGAATTCTTGAAATCAGAAAAATTCAGTATTTTAAAACCTATTTATTTACTTATAAGTAAACTTTTAAGCTTAGCCAAACATTCTATTGACTGGAACAAGTACAAGGACAACAACATAGATTTGTAATTTGTAATACCAATAAGAGTTGAATGCTCACTGAGTGCCTGTAGTTCTTAAGCGTACAAGCAGACAAAATCTACAAAATGCTATTGACTGGAACAATTACAAGGACAACAACATAGATTTGTAAATTGTAAACAAAGTGATTTATGACTGGCAAATATAATCAAACTGGTGACACACACACAGCAACAATAAAATCAGTCAGCCTAAGATTATAATTCCAATAAAAATGCCGGAAAAAGAGCTAAAAACTCGCGTACGGACGATGGTGGACAATGTCAACGGTCGACCGTCAATTGAAATCGAATTTGCAAGATATTTATGAAAGAGAGGAGCGCTTCATAGGGTTTTAAGCTATTTCGAATTGGGATGGGAGAAAATTGCCGTGTCCATCAAATATTCCTTTTCCTAATTGCCATTTCCCTCGGTGAATCTCTTTCCCTGTTGCCGTGATTGTGTTTCCTTCCATTTTTTCTAATTAAAAAAAGAAAGAATTTTTGGGTGGGCTTGCCCAAGTATGCCTCTGCCTTTGGGCTCAATTGGTCGTGCACGATCCATGCTAGGTCGGGCCACTACAGGCCGTGGCATGGTGGTCTGGCCGGCTGGCCCAGATTTACGTGTCTAGCCAAGCCTCATGGTCACCAGTGGCAGTGGAACATGAACAATAGAATCATAGGATTGTATTACAGCATTACAAAACCGTCTTTTCTTTTTGGTTGTAAATAGAAATACAACAATTGGTTCCAAGTATCGGGTGGGCTTGCCCAAGTATGCCTCTGCCTTTGGGCTCAATTGGTCGTGCACGATCCATGCTAGGTCGTGCCACTACAGGCCATGGCATGGTGGTCTGGCCGGCTGGCCCAGATTTACGTGTCTAGCCAAGCCTCATGGTCACCAGTGGCAGTGGAACATGAACAATAGAATCATAGGATTGTATTACAGCATTACAAAACCGTCTTTTCTTTTTGGTTGTAAATAGAAATACAACAATTGGTTCCAAGTATCGGGTACACCAGGTAGACACCAGTGGCTGCAATCTTGAACTCCCCTCTTGCCCCTCTGGGTGTTTTGACCATATACTGATGGATGACCGTCTACTCTATATTCCGATATGCTTGTTATGTTTAAGAATGTCACAGGAGTCTTCATCCGCCTTATTATCTCTTCTACGATCACATTTTTCTCAGGGTAACCATTGTCAAAAGTCTCGTTGAGGGGTCGAAAAGCTTCTTTGCAGTGGCCACCTGTGTTCCATAGACCTCCACTGTCCAGCAATATTTTTAAGATTAATCACTGAAGATGTTTGGCTTAACTTAAAAGAAAAAAGTTACCTTAAAGTAACTTAATCATTTCCAACTTCCAACAATAAAAAAAAGCTAAAATTTACTTACAAGTAAAACTCTTTAAGCTCTCGTAGTAAGGATATAAAAGTTCATGTTTTTGACAAAATACTAGAATAGTCAAGACAAACCTGAAATGAGAAGGTGCAGAGCTTCTAAAGAATACTTTTGTTTTGCGTGGGTTGATATATTTATCAACCCATGAAGCCCATGTCGTTAAAGCTCTCTGAAAAGCTGTTGAAGCATCAAGACGAGGATAAACTTGGTCTTGTTCTTGGTAGTAATTAATCCTGTTTTGAATAATTTAGAAACAAATATCAAGATGGTGCTACATTGTCATGAACTCTTCATGTTCCAGGGCAAGAACTATGTGATGCAGCAAAAGACATAAGATTTTCTAGCTTAATGTATTTGAATCGTACAAGGTATGAAACAGAAGCAGAAAAATGCATCCCCTTCCCTTCACTGTACAGTTAATTCCAAGAAGCAAAAATTAGTAACATAAAACGTGAATTTGAATTGTCAAGACTCCAAGCAGATACATTTTACGGGGTTAAAAACAGTGTTAGGCGCCCAAATTTGACAAGTTAGTGTAAATAAAAAAAATGCAGTAATGGATTTTTCCGGCTCATTTCATATTTTCTGACAGCCATGGATACAGATCGATTGTCTAAACTAAAACAAAATTGACAAGTTCAATGACTAATTTTAAATAAAAAGAAGTTTGGTGACCAAAGTGAAACAACAATATAAGTTGGGTGACTAACTGTGTTTATATCCCTACATTTCATGGTTGGCATCGATGCTAAACAGCGATAACAGAGAACATAAGCTAACATTATTTAAAATTGGGTGGTATAACCGTTCATAAACAAATACTACGAAGATCGTAATTGAGATCCAAAACTTCACACGCCAAAATAAATGTAAAGAGAAAGGGCTCCAAAACTGCCAATCCTTATGGTTGAATCTAGTTTAAGAATGAAGCTCACCCGGCTTTTGTTTTGTGATGAGTCCACCAATGTGCCGTGTTGAAAACTAGAATATCTGCTCCTCTCCATCTTGACGACCCTTTATCTATAGTATCAATCCGCAAAGTTTGCACACGTTTCTTACCTATTTTAGCCTTACTCTCATGAACTATAAAATGTGTTACATAATACTCAACTGTACACTGGTAATCCTGCAAAAGGATCGAACATAGATAATAAAAAACACTGCATACGATCATCATCAACTCAAACACTATAGAAAGAAAGAGTCTTCAAGAATCACCACAAACTTGAAACGATAATTTCCCTTCTCTTTGGTTATTTTCCTTCCACGGGTTTCGTAAACCTTCTTTGGATCTACAACTGCTCCCATCAACAAACATAGCATTGATTCCCATTGGTTTCTGTTAAGTGAATCGCCAACGAAAACTAGCCTCTTTCCTCTAATTAATTCGAGCATTTTGGTTGCATTAAACCTATAACCACAAAGCATAATCATTTAATAATTTTCTTACAAAATCAACAACAATTCAAAAATAAAACAAGGTAACATACGAGTTCGAGGTTGAGGGCTTACCTAGGAATATCACAATCTAGAGGCCGCCATCTCCATTTCATGTAATCTATGTCCTTTCTTCCATTAGCCAGACAATTAAAACCTTCATCTATAAATGGACAAGAAACGTTTGTGTACAAGGGAAAACTTTCATCGAAAACCCATCTCCCTTTTGTAATATCACAACTTTTCTCATTCTTCTCGTCAATCCTAATCTTACTCGAATTTTTCGAAATATGTTCTTGCCCATTAATATGTACCCCATCATTTCTATCAATTCCCTCTGTCAAATCTTGAGATTCTTTACTTTTAGAGGATATTACATGACCCAATTCTTGGAATTCATCAACTGATAATCTACTATTGTTTGAAATATCCACACTATCTGAAGTAAGATTCGCTCTAAATGAAGTAAAAGACAAATTACCAGACAAATAATCATTTCCCCTTCTTTTCTGAGCATCTTCAAAACTAGCAAAATCGTCTCTCCTCGGACGGGTTCCCGCAAAAATTGGTTCTGTTGAAGAATTGCTGTTCAAATCAGCCGAAACTTGTACATTTTCTGAGATAATTTCTTGCTGAAATGGAGTGGTAGATTCAATGACCCAAACGGAGAAAAATATGAGACATATTACAGAAAATGATATTGTGAAAGAAAACACTAAGAATCTAATGGGCTTGTTTGAAAAACTTTTCTGCTTCTCCATTTGAGATTTTGTTGAGAAAAAGGGGAAGTCAAGAATCAAGATTAAATACAGCTAAGCAATGGAACTGTGGATTAAAAGAATACAGTTACCGAGTGAAGACAAAGGAACGTTGCGATGAAGAAATATAGTTAATGAGTAGTAGGAATTATGGACCCCTTTTCTTCGGCCATTTTGATGGAGGCTTTCTTTCAATTTGTTCTAATATATAATCGGGGATTTTTCATAAATGTCACAAAAATAAAAAATTCATAAATTTTTTTCATTTGCACATAACTTGTTTAAAAATATCACTTTTATATTGTGAAAAGTCCTCATTACCCCTTACAAACACATTTTGACATGTCATCCTTTCCGACGAGTCCCGATAGTTGAAATATTTAAATTCGACATTTTAAACTGTCGGGATAGACAATTTAACTGTCGAATTCGACAGTTGAACAATTAACCAAGTTTGATCTTGCTGAAAATTTCTTTTTTCTACAGAGGCAAAAAAGAAAATAAGTGACATTCTTGCACATGATTTCAAAATGTAACATTTTGATAATTACATTAGCCAAAAAGGCTACTTAGTGCAATATCCTCTATAAAATTATAATATACAAACATTGTAGGCATTACTCGTAGACTCGTACTCATAGTCATTGTCAAGAGCCCAAGAGATGGTGAAGTAGCATAGTCCTTTTTTTTTCTTTCTATCATTTTGAAATGACATAAATACTCTGCACCGCCCTTTTTTGGCAATGCTTGTGAGAGATTTAGATGCATTTTTATTTCGCATAATTTTTTTTCCTTAGAAAAATTTTTTTTTTGATGCTGTTTCAAACTTTTAGCTATTATAAAATAAAATCATTTATATATGTAATTTGAAATCAATAATATAATATTTTCAATAAAATTTTGGCTTTGATAGCTTAAAAATACATAAATTGATCATGGTGTATACCTCAACCTATAAATCATTAGATTTTAGATCTCGAGTTTGAGTACATTATTATTTGATAAAATTTAATTGAATAAATACGTAAATTGAGAAGATAATATCTTCAATTTAAACCTTCATTATATATACAAGTCGTACAATATTTTCAAATAGTTACATAAAATGTCTTTCTTTAAATATACTCCACGTATTTTTACCAATTTATGTCTAGATGCATTAAGCGTAATTCATAATTCCTTCACGCAATGAAGGGAATCCATGACCAATCTTATGCTCCTCTTTGTGATGTCTATTCTCAATCCACTTACTTAGATATTGCTTTTCTAGAAACGTGTTTTCCTGTTTATCTACATAAAAACTTAGCCTTTGTTTGAGCACTAATTTTTCAAAATTCATTTTTAAATAATTAATTCTTCCCATAAAATAATTTTACACGTAAATTAAAAAATTTCCTACTTATTTAACAACACGTTATCTAAAAAAAATACTTTTTCAAAATCTGTTAATTCAAAATAATGCATCTCAAAGAAAGGCCTAATTATAAAATTATCCAAACATTGGGTAAATTCCACCTTCGGTCACTGAACTTTACCTTTATTAGCAATTGGATCACTAAAATTTAATTCTAAGAAATTACGCTACTGTACTTTTATTTATGGGCAATTAACCACTCCACTAGTCTTTCGTTCAACCACTTACATGATTGGTAATGTGGTCGTTAAAAGTATTTGAATCTCCGTGCATTCTGGTAAGTCGGCCAAGTAAATTTCTCATGCGATCACTAATTTAGTCTTACTTGCAATCAAGTTAGTTTTCAAATATACACTTCCTACTTAATAAAATCGGGCTGCTAAAATAAATATAATGGTGAATATATAAATATACCCATTATAATTAACAAAATATGTTATTTTTCAAAATTAATTGTACATGAAAATGAAATCACTTTTAAAACTTGGTTGCAATTAATTTTATTATTTCCACTTCTAATATCAAAATAAAATAAGACAAAATAATACGTATATAATGGATGTATGAGTTTAACATGATAAAAAAATTAATTGAATTTTTTTAACTGTATAGTTTAAAAAAAAAATTGAAAATTGTCTAGTTGTAGAGATTATTAAGTAATTATAGTATTTATAATTCTAGCTATTTGATATGTATTATTTTGAAACTATCTAGTTTTTTTAAAAATGCTCGTTTTAGAACATTGGAATTAAATTTAAGTTGTGTGATTGTCATAAATTAATAGTTTAGTGACCTAATTACAAGTAAGGTTAAAGTTCAGCGACCGTTGGTGAAAGTTACTTTGATGACTTGGCAGGACATGTGGATATTCCATTATTTTTAACGACCACATCATCTATTCTAGTAAGATTAAATTGTTTTGTCAGAATGAATTTGACCACTTGGACAACTTTCACTCACATTTTGTGGGACTATGCGAATAAAAAATGCAAAAAAAAAAAAAAAAAAAAAAAAAGGTGGGACCTTCCTATTATGAGGGTCAGTCAGGGAGGGTGTCAAACCCTCCTTTTTACTATAGCATGGTTCATTCTAGTAAATTGGTGAACGAAAGGCTAACAACCTCCCTTTTACCATAGCATGGTTCATTCTAGTAAGTTGTTGAACGAAAGGCTAACAAAGTGACGTAATTATTCGCATAACCCTTTTACCATAGCATGGTTCATTCTACTAAGTTGGTGAACGAAAGGCTAACAAAGTGACGTAATTATTCGCATAAAAATGTATAATTCTGTGAATTGTGATGGCTCCAACTTAAAGTTCAACAGTCTTATTGTAAGTAAGTGTAAAGTTCAATGACTCTAGGGGAAATTTACCCTCCAAACACTACGTAATGTTCTTGCACGTATGAAGCAATGTTCATTGCAGTGCGTGTTTTTATCAGTGTCATAAAAATTGGACTGAATTAACCAATTTGGCAAAAAATAAGAGAAAATTTTGAAATTTGGTCCAATTACATATAAAATATAAAAAAAAATTCAAAAATCGGTAAAAGGGTTATGAAATTGTCGGTTCACCTAGAAAATTAAGTGAACCAATATCAATTAATTTTAAAAAGGATTAAAACCATATTTATGTGTTTATTTAATTTTCTAATCACCTATTCGACTGTTGACTCTCTATTTTCTTAGATAAATGTCAAATCTTTAAAAAACTTCTACAAAAGTTTGGTCAAAAAAAGTAAATTGTAAGAAATGAAAGGATGGTTGTGTTATACGCAATGTATATAATTATGGGGGAATAATTGCAGTCGCGGTCCCTAATCTTTGCGTTTTTTGCAGACTTTACCCTAACCTTCAATTTGTACCACCCGAAGTCCCAAACCTTTAATAAATTCGCCCCTGAGGTCCAAATGGACGGAAATCATCCACTTTGACCGTTAGTTGACCAATAAAATTGACTCTGATCAATTTAAATGGGTAAAAGAGTAATTTTGTTATTTAAGCACTTAAAAGAATTAAAAAATAAATAACTAAAACAGAATATAAAAATAAATAAAAGAAAAATACTATTCACCTCCTTCCCCACCCCCACCCCCACCCGCACGCCCCCCATCCCACCCCACCTCACCTCACCCCACATCTACTGTTCATCTCCCTCCCTCAGGTTTCACAGATGCCAAGAAACCAGATGATTCGCGACCGTCTCTTCATTGAGATCAACTGTATAGGTAAATCTTTATCTCTCAAGCAAATATAACCAATTGCCCTAATCAATCGGTCCTTTACTAAAGTCGAAACCCAGTAAAATATGAATTGCCAATCTCATCCCCAAATTCTTGCTTATGACTTTACACTGCTGTTAAGCATTAGGCGGGAAAAATTCTGAAAAAGAAAAATCTGAAGAGGGAGAAAGACCCTAACACCGGTCCCTGGCTGCGACTACGACGCCAGTTTCTACAGCAGCCGCCCCTCAAACGCCTCCATCGGCCGCCCATGAACCGCCTTCCCTAACACCTCTGACAAATCTTATCAGCCAAAGATATCATTGAAACCCTCAAATTCCTCCTCCATCGCCTTGGCTTCTCAGCGCAGAAATTAGATGAAGACCTTGTCCTGAAAGTCTTTAAGGCCCTGAAATGTCCCTTGAAATTAAACAAATCTGCACTCAAAGCCCCGGGTACCCCTCATGCCTGGCCTAATTTGCTTGTAGTCATTCTCTGGTCCGTTATAAAATTCCAGCACCTATTTGTTTGGATGATGTGGTGTGGGGTGGAGTGGAGTGGGGGTGGGGAAGGAGGTGAATAGTATTTTCCTTTTATTTATTTTTATATTTTGTTTTAGTTATTTATTTTTTAATTCTTTTAAGTGCTTAAATAACAAAATTACTCTTTTACCCATTTAAATTGGTCAAAATTGGTCAGAATCAATTTTATTGGTCAACTAATGGTCAAAGTGGATGGTTTTCGTCCATTTGGACCTCGGGTACGAATTTATTAAAAGTTTGGGACTCCGAGTGGTACAAATTGAAGGTTAGGGTAAAGTCTGCAAAAAATGCAAAGATTAAGGATCGCGGCTGCAATTATCCCTAATTATGGAATGAAAACATACGAAAGATGCTACGCACACGTTAGATATAACTGCCCCATCCGGGCTGAGTAATCATGCCAATATTTGCGGTATTATGGGTTCAGTTGTACGGATTTCAAAAATAATACATTCTCAATACTAAAAGGATTTTGGCTTAGATTTTTACTGCTTATTATACTACCCTACACTAAAATCTTCAAGCTTTAGCCCCGTTTGGCTCCCATCATTTGATATTATAATTGTTAAAATAATTTTTTTTTAAGAATGTGTGATTAAAAAAGAATGAAAAGTTTTTAGTTTACTTGTAATATTATTTTATTAAAAATTGTGTAATTAAAAATAAGAGAGAAAAATTATAATGTGAAATAATGAGGGCAAACGGGTACTTAGTAAACATGAACTGAGTTTCCTGAAAATTAAGTATTAAACTTAATTATTTAAAAAATT
Source organism: Osmanthus fragrans (assembly GCA_019395295.1). Lineage (NCBI taxonomy): Eukaryota > Viridiplantae > Streptophyta > Magnoliopsida > Lamiales > Oleaceae > Osmanthus > Osmanthus fragrans. The sequence continues at coordinate 22,524,704 of CM033343.1, read as the reverse complement.
AGGGTATGTTTGGTTTGTTATTTTTAAATGTGTAAAACATTAAAAACTTATGTGGTCTAATATTTCTGAAAATGTATTTTCAAAAATAAGGTTAAACTTTTAATATAAAAGTCAAAACGTATTCTTGATGTTTAGAGTGTTTCAGTGAAAATTCTGTAAACACTCGGACATGAAAAAAAATGTTTAAATAAAAATTAGAAAAAAATATAATATAATATTCTAACATATAAAATTTATAAATTTATTCAAAAAATTTTAAAAATAAAATCTAAAATTTCAAAAAACTAAAATTCTAACAAATAAAAATTTTGAAAAAATAAATTATAAAAAAATACAGTTCAAACTTTTAATGATTATTTGCATAAAAAATTCATAAAAAAAAAAAATTTAACGAATACAGATAAAAATATTCTCAGTCCACATTACTAATATTTATTTGATTTTTATATTTTGGACTCAATTTATTATTTTTTTATATTTCTAATGAGAAAAAAATATTTAAAATTCATGAACTTCAAAATGTATATAGTACTTGACGGTATATTAACATTTTATTTTTATTTTTATTGAATAATCAAATTTCATGAAATAAAATATTATAAAACAATAGTTCCAAATTTCAAACCAAACATGTTGTCTAGTTTCCATTTTGAGAAACGATTATTCAAAATGATAAATCAAATGCATTTTTAATAATCTTAAAATAGAACTTCAAAATAGAAAATTTGAAAATGAACTCAAAACTGAAACACAGACCAAACGAGCTCTTAACTTTTTCAAATATATTTTAAAAAGTCAAAAATGAAGAACTATAACTGGAATATTTATTAGATTTGCTCTTAGGGTATGATATTATTATTAGAATTGATTTTGCGTTAAATAAATAATCGAATCTGAGCTTTAAAAACAAAGGGTTCATCACTTTTCTTTCAAAATTGAAAATTGAAAATGATCAAAATGTAAAGATTCGGAAGATTATGTTAAATGTTAAGCATGATATTTTATCAATTTTACCTGTCGAAAAGTTGGCTTGTGCATCTCACTAACAAAATCTAATGCTAAAGTTAAAAGATGTGAAAATGATGAAATGCGGATGGAACTTAAAGTTGGGAAATTCAATTTTAAAGTTGGCACGAATTTTTTCAAAAATGCTAAACGTTCGAGATTAATTGCACAAAATTTTCAAAGAAGAAATAAGATTGTGGCTGGAAGGATATAAATCCAAATGCAAACATGTTCCAAATAATTAGCTACATTTCCTTTTTTTTTTTAGGCTAATTGGCGCATTACTCCTCACCTTTGAGACATATAGTGCAAAATCTTCCAAACTTTTGAAATTGGCGAAAAATATATCTGTATGAAACTTGAAGTGTATTTTACCCCTTGCCATCCACTAACGTCGATTATGCCATTAATTCCAAATAAATAGGGCCAAAAAAAAAAATAATAATAATAAAGGGCAAAAAAAGGAAGTGTAAAGGGCAAAAATGTCTTTTACTTCTTCCAATTTATAAACCCCAAGCCCACCATTTTTCTACAAATTCCTTGTGCTTCTTTATCTGCCCTTTTTAACTTCAAATAAATAGGGCCAAAATGTAAAATGGTTTTGTAGTTATGGAAAGACAGTTTTGCCCTTTTTAATTTTTTCATTTTTGCCCTATTTATTTGAAATTAATGACAAAATTGATGGAAGTGGACGGCATGAGGTAAAACACTCCAAAAGTTTCATTCACAGGTGTTTTCCACTAAATCCAAATGATGGAAGGATTTGGCACAATAGGTATAAAATGTGGAATTAAGCCCTGTGTACAGGGCTTGATTACCAAACCTATGTGTCTGTCCTGTACAGGACCTGATAATCAGGCTCTGTACATGAAGCAGGGTTCTAAAATGTGGGGGGTATTGCGCCAATCAGTTTATATATATATATATATATATATATATATATATATATATATATAAAGTTCAAAAAGAAGAAAAAAAAAAAAAAAAAAGAACGGAGAACTTGAGGTCTGGAGACGCCCTTGGCTCCATTCCTGCTCGGGTGTGACCTAGTTCAACATTCCTCATGCATATATCACACTTGCCATAGTGTCTTGAAGGATGCCTTGCATATGCTTATTATTTCACACGTCACATTATTTATTTAAAATTTTCTTAAGTAATTAACCAGTTTGCTCATGTTTAAATCCAATTTTTGAATAATTATTTTTCTTCAAACTTATTTTGAACTAACAAACCTTCTGTTGAGCCACCTCTTCAAAAAATTTACTTAACGGAGTGCATATATTTATCTACAAAAATTTCATTTGCTCTGATAGGATACTGAACTACTTTGTTTACCATTTTGAAGAATTAAAGAGAAAAAACAAAACCTTTAGTGCTTGTTTGACAAACTTATTTCATTAACTTTTCAACATGTCAAATTTCCGTTTTCCACACTTCTAATTGGGTCATAACTTTTAGAATTAAGTTGTTTTGCCGAATTTGGTGCCCACCCTTTTGATAAATGCAGTGTTGACGGATTTCCGTTGGTGCAAAAATTATTGTATTTTTCAAACAGACAAATGACAGAATGCTGCATTCTGTCAAAGAGGATGATATTATTGTTTGGCAATGTAGCAAAATTGTAATTTTTATCAAATTTCAACAACACATTTCTTAAATTTATGTAAATCTATTAAAATGTTTATCAAAAACTTTATCATGCTAGTTGTTGATCTCCATTTTTTGCATGAGTGACGTGATCAACAAATCTCGATTCCACTCACGTCCTCTTATACACTTGAACAAATCGTTATAACCATGTGACCTAGGGTTGTACGCAAAAATCGGAAAATCAGAAAATCGAATCGAAATCGCATTTTAGAAACCGTCGGTTTGGTGTTACGTGGACTCGTCAATGAAATGATTTTGAACCAAATTAAACCGGTGAAAAACAGTTTGGTTTATATTTGAGAATTTTAATGGCGGTTTAAACCAAATCAGATCGGTGAAAAAATATATAAAAATAAAAAATAAAAATGATTTTTTTTTTAAATTCATCCAAAATTCCAAATTATTATTATTATTACTCAATAATCCTAATTCATATTTTATATATAAACTAGAATATTCTCAATTTTATGTTTTTCAGCCAATAGGAATAAGTAACTTTTTAGTCCAACTGCCCAAGCCCAATGATGAACGACCCAAATCCATAAGTCCATAACAGCAGAAGTAGAAAGTCAGAAACCCATAACCTATACATTTTCCATTTCAATTTAATCAAACACAAAACCTAACAATTCCTTTCACATGTCCACGCGACGCGACCTCGCCTCTGCCTCCTTCACCCACTCGAGTTAGAGAAAAATAATTTGGTAGATTACTTGTCCGATTGATGTAAAGATTTGATTGAGAAGTCATTCGACATTTTATTGTGGTGAAAAATAAATGTCCTTAAGATTGTCTCCCAAATTGTCAAAGATGTATTAACGATTCAAATTTCTATAGTTGTTTCTGAATCTGCATTCTCAACTGGACGTCGGATACTTGATTGCTTTAGGAGTTCATTAGGTGCAATGATGATTGAGACTTGTATATACGGAAAGAATTAGTTGCAAACTAAGAGGAAACTTATAGCGCTGCGCCAATATTTAGATGAAGTGGAGGCATTGGATGATTCAACGAAAATTGTGGCAGGTGATTTATATTTTGTATTATCATATTTTGGAAGATTCTCTTATCTATCTAATATCTAATATTATGATGATGTAATGAATGCATTTGTTTGACTATACAGACGATGAATTATGTGTGACACTAGTTGATGTTTGAGTATATGTGAGAAGCTTAGTTCGTAACAACATAAAATGGTAAGCTCGTGTAATTGTTATGTTTAGATATTATAAATAATTATTTTATTTTTATGGTTGGTTATTCTTTCTGTCTAATCAGTAATATTTTTTCAGATATGATGATGACGAGTTCTTGTTGGACATCATTATATTTTTTGGGCCTTATATTTAGTTTAGTAGGGTTGTATTGTAATGTTATCGTAACGTCATTAGCCTAAAAAGGGCGAACAAAAAACTATGTTTTATTTTATTGTGATTTCACTTTGATTTATTTGGTATTTAAATTTATAAAAGATATATTTAATTTGTTTTAAATTTATTGCTTGTAAAATATAAATATATATTGAATTCAGTGAATTAATGACATAAAAGTAGTCAAGCAAAAAAATATACGGTGAAACGAGCGGTTCAAATCGAATCAAACCATTAGATTTAGGTTTGAGTTTTTTTTTTTTTTTTTTTTTTTTTTTTTTTTCAAAACCGTTCAAAATAGATTTGTTTAGGTTTGAGTTTTTCTCAAACCGGTGTAAACGGTTTGGTTTGAAAATCTGTAAAAAAATAGGTAAAATCGAACCGCTTACACCCCTACTGGAGAAATCGATCGTTACACTCCGACGTTCAAATCAGTCAACTTTTATAGATATATCTGAGTGTAGGACTTGAAGAACACGTGATCCACAATAGTGTTCGAGCACCGCGAGTGATAAGAGAGTAAAATGAGAGAACGATATTACTATTGATAGCATAAAATTGCATTATCTTCAAATGAAACTAAGTGTGAGTTTTTTTTAGTAAAAAATGTAGACAATTCCTATTGGCTGAAGAAATACGTGGTCTCATCTTGATGATCGAGACGCCTTATCATAGGTGTCATTCTATTAGTCCTAGGTTCAAAGGCATTAAAAAATAGAAACATCATGGCCTAAGCCTGACACATGGAGAGTAGACTGATAAGTTGATTCGATAGGATGATTGTTGTAGATAGGTCACATCAATCATTTGTAAAAGATCTTGTATGGAGAATCTTCTCAAAAAGTGCCTCATACGCCGAATGCTATTTGTTTTGGATAGGTATTGCGACATGTCACATCATTCATAGATGGTTCGACTTCTGTATGGGAGTTTGTCGAAAGTGATGCACTTCGACTACTTAAGATCTCGAATAGGCCAAGTAGGATAGTGATGCGAAGTGTTTGCTTGAATAATTGAATTAACTTATTGCATGATTCACGTGATGGTTTTTGAAGTCACGTTGGATGAGACGTAAACCTTTTATTATTATTAATAAGAATGTAAAACCCTCTAGAAAGATGTATGATTTCTTACCCTAAAAAGAGAGATTTTTATACAAAACTCGGGTGAGGGTAAACGTGGCAGAATATGATTTGCAGAAAGATGATAAGAAATTTGTGACCACAACTCATTACATATCCCAATAATATATCTTCTCATCCACTCAAAACTATAACATTTTCTCTCATATTTACAAAAAATACTTATAAGCAGTTTTCCAATGGCAGCCATAACTGGTTTAACCCTCACAACCCCAAAAATCTTAGCCAAAGCATCAGATACACCAAAAATCAAGCCCATCAATAAGTTCTCATTCCCATGGAAGAAAAGGTGCAACACCCAATTCCTCCGCCTCGTGGTGGCGGCGGCACCGGAGGATCTGTCAGAGAAGGTGGCGGAGAGCATTAAGAGTGCGACGGAGGTCTGCGCCGAGAACCCTGTTAGCGGAGAGTGCGTGGCCGCGTGGGACGAGGTTGAGGAGCTAAGTGCGGCAGTGAGCCATGCAAAGGATAAAAAAAAAGATTCTGATCCTTTGGAGAATTATTGCGAGGAAAATCCAGAGACTGATGAGTGCCGTACTCATGACAATTGATTAATTTTTAATTATAATTATGTTTTAATCCTGTGTGGTTGAAATATTAATTAGTTGAAGTGCTTATGATCAAGATATATCTGCAAATTAGTTGAAGTTTAATTGTTTAAAGATACCTAAGTGTGAACTTTTATTTTAATGCTTGTTCGGATGTTATAAAACGAATAATTAGATATTATTATTGTTGTCATCGTAGAGTAAATAATTAAAAATTCATATATTTATGTTTTAAAGTATGATGGAGGTAATTTCCCAACTTACTCAACTCCAATTTTATAAAACATATATTATCTGAAAATCTGCACTTATAAGTATAATTATGAAATATTTTATTTCTAGCCAAAAATGCACATATTTGTCAATTATAACGTAGGTGTAGAATAGAATTTTATCGTGAACAACATACCAAACATCTTTATAGTTCTACTGTACCGAAAAATTACCACTCAAACTACAATCACAGAAATAGGGGGTTAGTCCCTGGGTTGCACTGTCGTGACAGCGCCTCCAGGGACGCGCCAAATAGGCGCCCTGTCAGAGACCCCGTTTGAGTATCATTCTTGTCGTTCCTCACCTAGTGTTATATGTTAGTAGAGACAATCACCCATTTAAGTGGTAATGAGTTTCTTAATTCGTTGTTCAATACATTATGATTTTGCTGAGCAAAGAATCATGACACCCTCCACCACCTAGATTGGTCTAGGTGATTATTAATTATGAAGAACGTTACTCGTTGCCAAAGACGATTTTTAGCAAGGAGTTAGAATTATTATTGATAAAATAATCAGTTAATGTTGCTTTGAAGAAATGTTAAATTTAGCTTCTGAAATATATATAAGTTAAGCCAAACACGTCAGAGCAAGACTACTAGAAGTCTAGAAGATTCTGTTTGTAAGTATTATGCCCTAGGTCCAATCAACTTTGGACATAAGTACTTTTGATATATGTTTAATGCATTTATTATGGCAAGATCTATTATATTAAATAATAGAGTCCGTAGATTCAAATCTCGGTAATTTTTTAATCACAAAAAGTTGTGATTGTGAGATACAAATTACATATGATTGAATCTTAAATTATCCGTGGTCGTAAGTAATAACGAGATACGGATATCGTTATTACGGATAGACCACCACGTGTGGCATTCCTTACTTGTGAAGTAAGTAGCTGATCTCACAAGCTAAAGTGTAGTGACACTTAAATGAACACGTGAATGTTTTATTATAGAACAAAACATTGGAGACCCGCTGAGAGATTTCACATGGATAACTATCTGAATGTCAGTGGTTAATCTCTAACGTTCGGTAGTGGAATTGATCCTTCGACTTGAGATCATCATAGTACCTTATATGGGGACAGTCATACTTTGGTGATGCTGGAAGTTGCTCTGTCAAGGGCCGCTAATACGACATCGTTCGGGTATGTCAAGAATCATATGAAGGTTGTGAATGATCAATAGAGGATTCGTTGCTCTTAGATAGTAAGAGTTTATAATCTACATTTCATCTAGTTAAGTTGATAACGAAATCCTTGGCCAAGGTGTACCTATAAGTCGAAAATGAGTTTTCGACTTACATTGACTTAATAAGTGGAATGAAAGATATGATCAATAATCGAGATCGACACAATCCATATCTCGTAATTGATCGGATCATATTAACGAATGGATTATAGTTTCACGATAAACGAACGAGTTTGGTTTTGTCATACCACGTGACATTTCCCGTCACATGTATTGTCCTAACACATTGTTAGATGTCAATCTGGGACGACGGATGTGAATTAGAGATAAATCAAAAGGGTGTTTTGATTTTTCGATTTTGATTAGATCAAAATAATAATTCACGTCGTTAGGTATCGTGATTGGGAACATAATGGGTCACACACAAAAGGAGAACTAGAAGATTGAGATCCGTCAATTAATTAATTAACAAGTGTTGTGTAATTAATTAGTTGGATCGCTTATTAATGGGCCAGAATTAATTAATTGGATTAATTAATTCATAGACCGGATTTAATTAATTTGATTAATTAAATATTGGACCGGGTTAAATTGTAGGACGGGCCAAGTCCTTTTGGGCTTATATAAATAAGATGCTAGGGTTTGAGATTTGAATATGGATTTTCATTATTCTTGCTAGCACAAGAAAAGTAAAACCCTAATTCTCTCAATCTTGTTCTCTGTGTGGATACTATTGGAGGCTGGACAATTGGACAGTTGTGGGAGGCAGATCAGGATTGCTGGAACTACAGGAATAACAAAGGAGTTTGCATATCTGAATTAAGGTATAGTTTCTATCACAATTTCTATCTAAACACAAAGCAGATCCTTGGATGGGAATTGAAATTTATTTAATTTTCCGCTGTGCATGATAAGTAAATTCCCAACAGTGGTATCAGAGCCTACTTTGTATTTGTTAGAAATTGTTTTACATGATTGAATTGTCAAAAGTTGATTATTTAATTTTTTCGTGAATCTAGCAATTTGAAAAATTAATTTTTATCTTCAAAAATCGTTTTTGAAAAGAAAATAATTTTTGGATTTCGAAAAGAAAAGAAAAAAAAATGTTGATGGCCGAAAAAGGCGGCACCGGCGCTGCTGCTACAGTAGCAGCAGCTGCGCTGCCTGCCACGGCAGTTCCAGGCTGCTACCAGGCAGCCCGGCGCTGCCTCCTTGCAGTAGCGCTCGGCGCTGCTATTGGGTATTGCAGTAGCAGTAGCGCCGGCTGCTACCAGGCAGTCCCGGCGCTGCCTCCCAGCTGCAGCACCTGGTGCTGCTGCTGGGTATTGTCAATGGGCTGTGGCGACGTCGGGCTCTGTGGCGGCGTCACGCCAAGAAGAAGAATAGGGTTGAAATCATAAGGTTTTCCAGTCGGGAGAGAATTTTGGGGACGGGGGCCTCCTATGTAATTTTGGAAGTTACAAGCCCTTGTATGCAATATAGATATAAGTGGCGGCTGTGCAATTTTGAAAATTCGGGGGCGTGTTGGTAATTTGTAAATGGGTCAATTTTGCAAATTTTGAAAGAGTTTTGAATTTGAATATTAAAATAGTTTTAAATTTGATTTTCAAATGGATTTGACCTAAAATTACAATTTTGACCCAATTAAAATTTTTATTCAAAAATTGACGATTTTATATTTTCGTTAAAATTAGATTTTAACTTAAATATTAAATCTTGACCCTTAATTGAATTTTATTTTATTTAAGAGTTTTATCCTAAATTAAAATGTTAATTCAATTTAAATTAGAGTTCGACTTTAATTTAGTGTTTAATTAGAATTTGATTTTAATTAAATAATTCTCACCAATGTGCTCTTGAAATTAGAATTTGATTCTAATTTGACATTTCATTAGAATTTGATTTTAATTAAATTGTCTCGCCCTGAAATTTATTCTTTGAATTAGAGTTGGACTTTAATTTGGTATTTAATTAAAATTTGATTTTAATTAAATAATTCGCCCTTCTTTGTTCTTGAAATTAGAATTGGATTCTAATTTTACGTTTAATTAAAATTAGATTTTAATTAAATTGTTTCGCCCTAAAAATTCTTCTTGCAATTAGAGTTGGACTCTAATATGATATTTAATTAAAATTTGATTTTAATTAAATATGTTCGCCCTAAATCGTGAAATTAGAGTTGGACTCTAATTTTGCTATTTAATTAAAATTTGATTAAATAATTTCGTTCTATATTATGATATTAGAGTTAGACTCTATTTCGATATTTAATTAAAATTTGATTTTAATTAAATAAACCTGCTAATTAAATTAATTGATTAATATGATTAATTAGTTATTTAATTGTTTTCGATCCATTTGTTTAAATAGTTTAGACGACTTCTAATTGCTAGATTTTTGAAGTATACTTGCATATAATATTAGATATTATATAGGAAACATTTATATGATGAATGTTTATTAGTGGATGATTATGGACTCGACCATGTGGATGTGTTGAATGAATGGTTTAATTCCTATTGTTTTATGGGCCTGCGAGCTCTTAATTGTTTTGGGCATGCGAGCCCGTTACTATTGTTATTATTATAGGGCCTGCGAGCTCTCAATTGTTTTGGACCTGCGAGTCTGTTATTATTATTGTAGGCCTGCGAGTCCAATTTTCATTTAGGCCTGCGTGCCAACTAATATAGGATACAAGTTATAGCTGATCTGATTGAAGATACGGGAAGAGGAGGAAACCATGGAGATGACGCATTGATAGTGATTCAATGCAATACCCCATAGGAGTTGACCAACTACTCTTCCTTTTGGTTCGGGAAGACTAGATAGAATTAGTCCATAATCATCAACACTATTATATATATGTTTATTATATATATGTTTATTTGCTAATTTCAGTTCATTTTCTTTGTGTTTGGGGTTTCCCCCTTATTTATTTAAGGACAATTTTGTCATTTCAAGCACACTAATAGAATATTTGTGCAACTAATTATATTCAAGTCACAAATTTGTATTAACTACGCATTTTAATTACAATGAAAGCCTCCAATTTTTACGGATTATCATTTTTCACACTTATACTCTTAACTTGTTTCATCGCATTATTATCCATAACATTTAATTGAATATCAATATTTGTCACCGATTACAGTTTTTGTCCAAATATTCTATTAGCGTATTTTGAAAAGATGAGTAATATTATGTCGAATTTTATATTTGTCTTTTTTATTATTATTTAAAAATGTAAAAGGCAAATAAGTCTTTTTACATCCTACTGGCAAATTTTTGATAAAAAAAAAGTATCATTAAAGACAAGATATGCTAATTAATAGTGTTTAGTATAAGAATGTGACGGCAAAAATAAGTGTGGAAATGGGCAAAGAGTGAGGATTTTAATGGTAATTAAAATGTGCTCCGCAATTTAATTGAAATTAAAAATCCTTACATTCACACTATGAAATCTATCCTAGAAGTTGAACTTTTATCAAAAATTATAGCGTGAATATGACTAAACTATTATTTGAGTAACTCTTCACATTCACACTACGAAATCTATCCTAGAAATTGAACTTTTAAAAATCTAAAACTAGTCGAATAAAAAAAAATCATTAAAAAAAGTCAACAATTGAATATGATTCTACAGTTTTTTGTGGTTTATTTTTAAATTTCCATGACAATTATTAAAAAAAAAAAATCTAATTATATTCGAGTCGCAAATTTTATTAACTACCCATTGTAATTTTAATGAAACCTCCAATTTCTACAGATTATCATACTTATATCACTAACTTGTTTCATCACATTATTATCCTTAACATTTAATTGATTACCAATATTTGTCACCTATTGCAGTTTCTGTCCAAATATTCTATTAGCATATTTTGAAAAGATGAGCAAATATTATGTCGATTTTTTTTATTTGTCTTTTTTTTAAAAAAATGTAAAAGGCAAATAAGTCTTTTTACACCCTCCGGACAAATGTTTTTTTTATAGAAAAACTATTATTAAAGACAAGATATGCAAATTAATAGTGTTTAGGATAAGAATGTGACGACAAAGTAAGTGTGAAAATGGGCAGAGAGTGAGAATTTTAATGATATTTAAAATGTGGATCGCATTTTAGTTGCAATTAAAATCCTTACATTCATGAAATCTATCCTAGCAATTAAAATCCTTACATTCATTTGTAAATGACACTGTCGAAGGAAATGCTTAATCCCCAACAAGATGCACATAATTTACATATCAATTTCTTATAACATCTCAAAGATAAATTGCAGGTGCGGCTTTTTATTAGTAGTCGGCAACTATCAAGTATTGATCCCTGTTTTTCTATTTTCAACTCTCTATCATTTTAACATAATCACGGATGTAATTTCGTTACTCACCTACCTTTTGAACCACAGTTCAAGTAGATGACTACATTCACAGAACTCCTGCAGAAAAAATACACTATACTCCATTAAAGATAAAGAGGCTACAACAACTTCATTCTTTAAATTCAATAGGAATTTAGTTAACACAAATCACAAAATATCACGGGAACATTAAAAAATTGAGGGAATAAATTTGTGTAATAACTATCTCGTTAGTAACTAAAACAAACATTAAAAAGGATTGATGAATTCCTTTTTCATTAAAACAATAAAGGATAAAATAATCAAATAGGCAACCGAGAGATCAAACAAAAATATTGAAAATTCCAAAACTGATATAGATATCATAAATACTTATGGCATAGCCTACACCTGTGCGATCATTAAGCGCTAAATAATTTACACATTTAAGTCATCCTGTCTCTAATTCAACAGCTTGAATGTTGGTTTATCATATATAAGTCTAAAACAGCAAACATAAAAAAGCATCATTTTAAACTTTTCATTACATCAAGTTATACGACTCAGTAGTGCAAGCCAACAAATTTGAGCAGTACATTGAGCTTTGGTTTTACAGAGAACACATGCACATTTTCAAAATCAAACTTCATCATTTCAACCGCTTTCATATAATTTCCAACTTCAATCGACTGATAAGCCAAAGCATGTCCACAAAATTCACTACCAAAGCTACTTTTTTCAGCTATCTTCTTGTGCTTGTTTACATCTAACACCCTCCATCCCTACAACCAACAAAAAAAAATCGAAAACTATAATTATAATCAACGAAATAAATTAAATATATCATCACATATAAGATCTGGTATCTCGTTAATAAATTGAATTCATAGACCGAGTGAGTACCATTATCAACACAACACCATTTAAGATATAATTTATACAGTTAAACTTCGATAAAGTAATGTTCGATAAAGTAATAACCTCGATTATATAATAATTTATTTCGATCCCGACTTGAGCCAATGGACTAAAGTAATAATCTCGCTAAATCCATTAAGTAATAAAAAAATTGAATCCTTAAGGGCCCAATAAAAATATAAAGTAATAATGACTGGATTTCATTAAGAGAAAAAAAAATATATATAGACCAAAATCTTTCAATCAATCAACAATACTCGTACAATAATCATCCCTTTTGAAAATATGCATCTATAGTTGATTGTTTTTTCTTCCCACTAAAACCAAAATGAACCACATCCTTAATTTTTTGTAGAGCATACACAACTTCCGGAATATTTTGCTCGTGTTGTAGCAAGTAGTTGTTTAAGGTGACTATTGCTTGCAATGCCTATTTTGACGACACATTTGGGACAACGCCACTATCATTTGGTTCAGGATCATTCTCATCATCATTACCGTTCATTACCGATTGAATAATTTCTTCGTCTGTAGGTGATTTCATAACTGTATCATTCTTGCTAGGATAGTTCAAAAGATGTTCAACATCCATCACATTTCTATGGCGTAAATTAGAGATGACATCATTTAAACCTTGGATACCTTCATCTAATTTACCAACTTCTGGTTCGGGAACATTGTTTTATTCTGATCGAATCTTGCAATGCCGAAAACAATTTGCAATTGTTGTTGTCTTCACATCAAAATTCCAAGTCATGTTAGCAAAATTAATAGCATTCAAAATATTAATTTTTTCAGGATTTTGTGCTTCAACCTCTAGGCCTTGTAAGATGCTAGAATAAAAACGACGATGATAATGAGCTTTGAATTCTCGAATAATCCCAGCATCACATGTTTGAATCTTAGACGTTGTGTTAGGAGGTAAGAAAAATTACTCTACATTTCTCAAGCCTTCAACTACCTTTGGATGAGTTGGGCAATTGTTTACTATTAAGAGAACCTTCCTGCCATTCATTCTCTTATCAAACCAACCAACAAAATCTTGAAAACGCAAGCCAGTCATCCAAACTTTCTTGTTGGATCGATACTTGCAATTAAGATTGTTCATGTTCACATTTTTTAAGCATCTAGGATTTGCATACTTACCAATAACCCAAAGTGGTATTTTGTCAGATTCATCACCATTGCAACAAACAACAACAGTAATTCTCTCATTATCATTTTTGCGTCCTTCGAGCTGTTTGGTAGCATGTGAATGATCAGCTTCCAATCGGTAAAATAATCCAGTTTCATCCATATTGTAAATATCCTTCAACTGAAACTGGTCTAGTTTTGATCGTATTTCAGGTAAAGCATTTTCAATGTTCTCCATGATAACTGAACCACTTTTACCAAAACGTCGGTAAGATTTGATTCCATATCTTGCCTTTAAACATTCTAACCATTTACTAGAAAAGCTGAATTCTAGATTAGTTTCACCATACATTTTTTGCAAAAGCTCTTTTGCTTTTCCTTTGATAATTTCTCCAGACATGTTCACTTTATCTTTCCTTTGAAGAAACACATACAAAACTTTCTCTAAATCAGGGTATTTTTTCGATTTGTGCCTTTTAACATCGCTATTTTTCATCTCATGTGACAAATATTTCGACGCCCTTTTGAGAGTGTTCGATATTGTTGATTGACTAATAGTCAAATCAAACTTTTGTTGCACCCATGCTTGCATATCTTTTTGGCTAATAGTTCGATTCTCTTTCTTATGCTCACATATTGCACTCCTCATTTTATTGGTTAAAGTTGATTTTTTTACTCCTTTCAAATGATGAGAAGACATTGGAGGGGAAACAAAATATTATATGTGCTTGGAATATGTCTTCCAAACATCTAGCTTTTATAGGTAAAGACTAAACCTTTTCATTTGCTATGTACGTAAACTTAGCTTTTAGAGACATTAAGTTAAAACTTTTGTGCTTCTCTAGATTCAAATAATACTTTGATTAATGTCTTTTGATTTTTCTTACCACATACAATGTACATATTTTATATTGAAAAACTCTCTAAAATAATAAATATTTATTTATCGATAAATGAATAATTTATTCATTTATCGATAAATAAATAACCTCGCTAAATGAAATTTTTTTTTTCGGTCCCGAAAGTATTACTTTATCGAGGTTTAACTGTATCTCCATATCAATTGCTCAATTACTAAAAATGATTATGAAATTGAAAATCTTGTAAATATATTTCGTTAGATGCAAGTAAATATAGTCAAATTCAAAATATCATTAGTATACTTACTTTGACATATCAAGTTTTTATTTTTATTTCTCAAACAAATATACTTACAAATGTATGTGATAAATACATTTAATAAAATTAGACAAAACCTGAATACCTAAATTCACTTCATTTTCTTAATTTGCATAGTGAATAAAAAAAATTAGAAGAAAAGGATCCACCAGGCAATATTGAAGATAAACAATAAATTATGAAATTTTCAACAAGCAGCCTAGATTTTAGCTTAAACAAATTGAGAAAAATAATTGTTATCTTATAAAACAAAAGAATAAAAATGAAATTGAGGTGAAAGTGATTACCTAGCATATTGAAGACATAAGTAAAAATACTGACAAATCTTGTAACGCTCCGAAATCTTTTTCATTTATTATTATTATATATATATATTTTTTAAAAACAACACATTCAGGGTGTCACCAAAAATATTCTTTGTCTAGTTTAAACGGAAATTTATTTTCATTCAAATTTCGAGATTTGATTAATAATTCGATAATGATAAACCAACACTTTAAATTTAACATAGAAGGTCAAATGCTCGAAAACTTAAAAGATACACTAAAAATAATGTGCACATGATTAAACGTAAAGATGTTCTTAAAATATAATGTGGCAATAATCATTTCTAACATTTTTACTTGGCGATCCCAATAACATTTCTAAATTTGATGATTTGATGTTTTCAATGAGATGGATGTTCGTTTTACAACCTAATCACTCATTGAGCATCTGAAATCTGATATTGCTCTAGATCCAATAATTTCACCAAGAAATCAGTACAAATGTACAAAGAAATCAAATTGATTTCTTCAATCTCTCTCTAGCCTCACGAATATACAAATTGTAACCAGAAAAACACTCACAATCACTTAGTGACTGGAAGAACAACATAATCTCACACAGAAGAGATGAAGATTCACCAAGGATTGATTACATCTTACACACAAGAAACCCTAACCTCACAGAGGGAAAAGAACAAAAAAGATGTGAAAAACAAGAAAAAAGCAAATGCTCCAACTCCATTGACTAAGACCAAGTAATATAACTGGTCAACCAAAGTTCACGATCAAAGAATCATGAAGAATCCACATGAAGGCAGATCCATCACCTTTAGTGAGGCAAAGGCGTGTATCATAAAATACGATTGATACAAAAGTCCATAGTCCAACAATAATCAGAATTAGGCCCAACATCATAAAGCCCAACTGGCCAAGAATAAGTGAGGTAGCCCAATTATGTTACAATGTATTTTCTAATCTTGAATATTGGTTGATTTTGCTATTAGATTTAAAGTGTTGACCACTTTCGTGAACCTCAACGAGGTGAGTATGTCTTTTGACTAATTATCCAAGTTCTATGTGACGAAAAATCTTAATCTTCTTGTTTACTTTTCTTCATATTATTGTTTGTCGTTATTTCTATGACCAACAATTATCACAAATATTCCATGTGGGTCCTATCATATTGACAGCTCCAATGAACATAAATGAAAATTTTAAACAGTTTTCACTTTTCATTGCTCTTTGACATGTGAAAATCACCAAAATATGCTCACCCTCTATTACTCATCGTGATACTTTTTAGGGTTATGCTACATGTATCTAATACATTACCAAATTTTTGATCGGATTGACAAGTGACAGTTCCCTGAGAGCCGGCAAAAATTCTATAATATATTAGATACAAATAGATTTTTCCTACTTTTTATTGGCGAAATATTAACTTATACTGGTTGGCATGAAAAATTGGCAGAATCCACAAATGGAAGGAGTTCTTACCGTATCAACCACTATTTTAAACCTTAAAATTTGGCATCAATACATTTGGCCTCGGTTTGGCATATTAAATCATTTATAAAGAGTAGTAAGAATAATAGTAATTGATACGACGAAATGTGTGATTAATAATGAGTAGTAATTATCAATGGTAATTTTTAACTTTTATTGGATTTATAAAACATTATATATTGCCAGTCAAATGGTATATTAATTAACATCACCTGTTTATATTATGTTTTTGCCCTTTTTTTTTCCAGTAGTTAAGAGGGTAATTTTTACGCCATTAAATCATAACCGTACTATAGTGTTAGGATTTACCTGCGTATAAATATATGGAAGAAAACATATAATTTGAAGAGAAATTCAATTGGGTATAAGGATGGGGAGTCTCAAACTTAGGAGTGGGCATTTTTTTTTTTCTGAAATTGGTGGAACCGGATCGAAACCGATTAGAGCCGGTCAGTTTGGCTCCAGATCTTCTAAAAAAGTTTGGTTTTGGGACATATTATTGAGAATTGGCCAGTTCTGATCCTGTTCCCGATTCAACTATGGGGAACGACGATTCTCATGGATTTTTTTTTCTTTTTTCGTTTTAGTAAAATATATGGCCCTTGTATGTCGATTTCCTTCATTTTAGACTTAGTTTCCCTATTCTCTTTGATTCTTTCATTCTCTTCTAATGATTGTTTAATTAATTGATTATTTCCTTCTCAAGATAAATTGAATTGAGTAAATCTAGACCTAAATAAATTTATTTATACTATAGCTCAAACTTGGGGAAGACATTAATTGGAGAGTTCTTAAGTTCAATTTTAATGAGATTTTTGACGTTAAAATTTTTATTTTTTTATACGTCTTTTTAAACACACATGTTTGACGTCCGTTTAACGATTTTTGATATTCAATTAGATCATTCGATATATTTATGATATAGTTCTCGAAATAAGTTCCGAGAGGATATAGAAGATTTATGGATTCGGCTAGCGTACAATCGTCGAAATTTTTTTAAAGTTAGTTTGTTATAGAAATTTTCGAAATATTAGTTTGGAACGGTCTATTTTGACACGCCGAAATTTTTGCTACGATTGGCCGTTTCGCACACCATTAACGTCGTGAAATATTAGGTTGTGAGTACTTCAAAATGATATTAAAAATGTAATATTTTGACTTCGTTTGATATTCCGTAATGAGCCCGAAAATGAAGATAAAAACATAAGTAATATATTCAAAAAGACGAGTTCTACGTCTTTTTTAACACACGCGTATGATGTCTATTTAACTATTTTCGATATTCATTTTGATCATTCGATATATCTATGATATAGTTCTAGAAATGAGTATCGAGAGGATATAGAAGATTATGGATTCGGCTAGCGCATAATCGTTGAAATTTTTTTAAAGTTAGCTTGTTATCGAAATTTTCGAAATATTAGTTTGGAACGGCCTACTTTAATGTTCCGTAACTTTTGCTACAATTGGCCGTTTCACACACCATTAACGTTGTGAAGTATTAGGCCGTGAGTACTTCAAAATGATATTAAGAATGTAATATTTCAACTTCGTCTGATATCCCGAATTGAGCCCGAAAATTAAGACGAAAAAATAAGTAATTTTAATGAATTTATGAATAATTTTATCCAAAGTCAACAGTCCGCTTTTTCCTAAGGCTGACGCGTCACCGAAATTTGAATTTCTGTTCAGCTTCTGTTCAACTTCATCTATACGTCTAGCATTATTTAAATCTATTTATTATATTAAAGGACTTTAGCTCTACAAAGTGTTCCCGCCCCTTCTATTCTCATATTCTTAATTCTTAGAGTACAATGTTCCCACCACTATTTTAAAGGAGCTTGGCAACATAGTGATTTGATTGACTACATAGCTGATGGGAAAATATTGTTCAAACCAATAAACAAGTATGTGGAATGAAAGAGGAAATTGGAGCCAAAATGTTGGCCCATGCGGTCGCATGGGCAAACCTGCCATGCGGCCGTATGTCTATTACAGATGCGACCGCATAGAGTTAAAAACTAGCCGTTAGGTAGTTCTTCAAGTTCCGGCTTTGATGACTTTTGGAGGGAACCTTGCATCTTTTTATGGTTTTTTGGCACCAATTCGTGGAATATTGATCAAGACCTATAAATAGGTGATGAGATGATCAATACAAACAACAACAAACAAATGAGATATATTCTTTCATTCCACAAAGAAGAAACAAAGTCTTCTTCATCCATATTCAATTTTCCTTTGTGTTCTTAAAGTTTTGGAGATTTTCACAAGTGCTTAAGTGATGAATTTTCTACAAAGCTTGATTAATCCTTCGAACCATTTGCCGAAAAATCCTTTGAGCACCATTATTCAACCGAGAGGGGGCAAATATCGTTTGAGGACAACAATATAATGTCGTGTTTGAGCCTTCATATTCGTGATGATCTTTTTCTTTATTTCATTTTCATGTGATTCTATTTCTATGGTTTCTTCTCCAACTATTGGTGGTGTTGATATTTTCCTAACAATCTCAAACGATATTTCGCTATGGAGAATAGAACTACAATGGAGACGATCAAGTTTGATGATTCAAGATCTTGTTTATTTGGGCGTTTGATGGGACAAACCCCACAAAGAAATCTGGAATGTTTTTTGATAGAAATTATGTTCGATTTTCATGAACACAAAGAATATTATGAAATATTCTACGATCAATTTGGATGGAAGGGTGTCTTTTCATATGATATATCGTGACTTTTGGTGTGATTATTTTCCAATGGATGTGTTTCTTCATTGAGATTAATTCCTAGAGAAGTGTTCTTTCGTAGGGTACGAGTCTTTTGAGAACACAACTTTTCTACATGCTATTTTGTAAAAATGATAAGTTGTACTCATTGAATTTGATTTCAATCGGGTAACCAATTGAGTTGGTCTATGCTTGGAAAAGCATTGTTGGTCTGTGAGATCATGACCTTGATCAAAATTGTGTGTGATCAAAATTAAAGATAGTTGGATTGAAGAATATTGTGACTTAACGATCACTATTAAAAGTACTTAGACTTTCACGGATATTATCCAAGTCATAAATGAATTGAACTATGAAAGAGTTGATGAGCTCTAAGTTCAAGTATAACTCTAAATGTGGGGGTTAATATTAATGCTTGTGAACTTTTATGAAAAGTTCAAGACTTGTGGATGCAACATTACTATATTGTATATATATATTCCTGATTGAGAAATTGTGGGGGTAACTTAGTTTAAAAATCACATTTCTTTATACCTTTTAATCATAGAAAGATATCTATGAAGGAGGAAGGATAGAAAATCATTATACAATTATAAAGATGATATACACTAAGTAAAAGGGATTGACTAGTGTTATAATTTGATGGAAATCCTCCAACTGTGCTTTGACATAAATAAAGCTTTAGATAAAGCTAGTGAGAAGCACATAGCTTCATAAAAGGATTTCTTAATTGTGACAAGTAGTATCTATTAAATGAATCGATCATTGGCTAGCCAAATTTAATTAGATACTAAGTCACATGAAATGGAAGTTTAGACATACGAGTCTTAAATGTGACTTTACAAGAAAATTATCAAAGATGGAATAATTTCCATAAAAACTTAGCGGATTCTATAACTAAACCACTAAATAGAGATTTTGTGGTGTCTACTTCGAGTAGGATGGGGTTGAATCTCCTAAACTAAAAGGTCCACCAATGACAGCAACCTTACCTGTCATTACTCAAAAGATAATCCACGAGTTCAAATGGTAACAACAAGTCATTCGATATGTGGATAGTTGCAACATTATAAAATCCGTAATAATCCTATCTTAAGTAAATAATGCTGGTTGTTACTGAATTGAGGGTTGAGTTCAAGCTCTTAATGAAGTTCAGTGTTAAACACAAGTATCTCTAAAAGTAACAAAGATGCTGGAAGAACTTCACTTAAACGAACCTCGAGGTGGTGCTGCCTCAATAGAGAGTTCGAGTTTATCTCTTAAATGTTTGTTGAAAATGATGAGCGCAAGGCCATAAAAGCGTTAAGCAAGTTTGAGAAACTTGAGAACACGTAATACTCGTGTGTGTGTTCTTATCGGTATTGTCACATGGAATAACTGGTTCAAAGCTTCATGATACCTTTGATTCCGACTTTACTTTGTTTAAATTATACTATGGTTAGATTCAAATCGAAAGATATCTAATTTTTATGCATGAGTATTGTATACTTAGAATATGAGAGTTTATTGAATTTTGAACAAGTGAGAGATTGATGGGAAAATGTTGTTCAAACCAATAAACAAGTATGTGGAATGAAAGAGAAAATCGGAGCCAAAATGTTGGCCCATGCGGTCGCATGGGCAAACCTGCCATGCGGCCACATGGCTATCACAGAGGCTAAAATTCTCGAATTATTCTAAATGGCCAGGGATTTGGTGACCGATCACTCACATGGGGTGGGGCTCACATGAATATAATAATGTATGGGCCCCCACCCCATGTGAGTAATCGATCACCAAATCCCCCGACCATGTAGCAAAGCTCAAAATTCTCAGATTCGAGTAACCTATGCGGTCGCATAGGTTTACTCTATGCGACCGCATAAAATTAAAAACTAGCCGTTAGGTAGTTTTTCAAGTTCCGACTTTGATGACTTTTGGAGGGAACCTTGCATCTCTTCATAATTTTTTGGCACCAATTCGTGGAGTATTGATCAAGGCCTATAAATAGGTGATGAGATTATCAATACAAACAACAACAAACAAATGAGATATATTCTTTCATTCCACAAAGAAGAAACAAAGTCTTCTTCATCCATATTCAATTTTCCTTTGTGTTTTTAAAGTTTTGGAGATTTTCACAATTGTTTAAGTGGTGAATTCTCTACAAGGCTTGATTAATCTTTCGAACCATTCGTCGGAAAATCCTTTGAGCACCATTATTCAATCGAGAAGGGACAAATATCGTTTGAGGACAACGATATAATATCGTGTTTGAGTCTTCATGTTCGTGATGATCTTTTTTTTTTTTATTTCATCTTCATGTGATTCCATTTTTATGATTCCTTTTTCAATTATTTGTGGTGTTGATATTTTTCTAACAAAATTACTTGGCTACTCGTGCAATGCTACTTTACATTCCCGGGTTACAGACGTGGGAATGGATTTTTTTTTTTCAAAACAAATCAGATGGTTCCGTTTTTGTTGACCAAGAACAAGAAAACCCGACAACGACCTTACCAAATCTGCCCAAGGTTAAAGACAGTAACCCTACCATTCTCTCCCCCAAAATTTTCCCCAATTTCGGCGATTTGAAAGACCGTTCGACATCAACAGCAGCGCTCACCCATCTCGTCGCCTCCGACCATCATAAAACGAACATCGTCACATTCTATCGAAGCCTTCCAGCCACTACGAGTTCCTGGGACAACTCTCCTGATATTTGAAACATCGATTCCACAAAATTGCAAAACATTGGCTTCAATTAAGTTTTGTTTGCTGTGGTCGAAGGTGAGATCTGTTTGGAGTAACTGATAAATGACAAGTTCTGTTGATTATGTGTAAATTAACCTTTTTATGGTGGCTGAGAAATTACGATTTCTCAGCCCTTTGGTGTGAAAGTTGGGTTCGCATTGTTGAAACTTTGTGTCTTTGGAGGTAGTTTAAAAATCGCAGTTGTAACCTTCTACGTATGATAAGCTGGCACACGTTTGTAAATGGTGGGCTCACTCCGGTGGGATGCGACGTCGACTGGAAAGGCGAGTCCGTACAGTGAAGGTGAGAAATTTTGGACCTTTCTCCTGACCGTAGTGGGTGAACCGGGTGTACAATTGAATTGATTGAATTGATGACCCGAGTGTACAATTGTACGTATTGAATTGATTTTAGTGTATAGATTGTTCGGTTTTGCTATTGGTACATAAAGATGTACTTAAGAATGTGCACCTTCTTCACATGGAAGAGGGTCACTCAAATAAAATAATCGTGGTTCCCCATGTGAGAGAGGGATATTATTATGTACAAATCTTGATATACAAGTAGAATTTTTGTAGATTCTTTTCCTCCACGCAAGTATTCTGCACGTTGCCCTTATATATAGTAACAGTATTCCCGCCACTATTATTAAAACAGCTTAGCTACATATACATAAAGGTATTAAGACGGGTGGGCCGATCAGACTCGTGAAAATCAGTCCAAGTCGGCCGTCCATGGATCAAGGAGGTGTGATCTGCGGGCTTCGTGGATCGCACCTTCACGGATCGCGATTAACCCGTTGGTCCATGAAAAAAAAATTAAAATATAAATAAATATATAATTTTTGAACAACTAAATTATAGTTAAGTAGGTGTCAACCTAGTTGAGATGTACTTATCTATAAATATTTGATAATAGTAATTAGAAACGCATTTAGTTATTTGTTTAAATTAAATTTAACTTTGCAAAGTTATAAATAATTCAGGGAACATTAAATTTGAATTCTATGTAAATATTTTTTAATATAAATATGAATTTATCATTTTGTTCAATTCTTAGTTTACATTTAACAAAAAAAATATTTTTTGCTATAAATATCTATATTTTTATAATTTTATTTATACAATCATGCGGGCCAAATCAGAACAAACCGTGATCCGTATGGGCTCGACCCGGATGGGTCAGCGGATGGGTTGGGTTGTAGTCCAAAATTTGTGGGCTGACCCGGAACCGGCCCAAAACTCGTAGCGGGCGGGTTTTTTTTCACGCGGATCGTTACCGGGCTTATATGTTGGCGGGTCGACCTGATCCGGTCCGAACCACCCAAATTGACACCTCTACATATACAGAATGACTTGATGACTTGATTGATTTTTTCTGCAGAAAAGTGTTCTGTACGTTTTTCCTTATATATATGGCAACAGTATTCCCGTCCTCGTATTCAGGGGCGAATTTAGAGTTCGACTTTAGTTAGTGCGGACCGTAAATGTTGAACGTTTACGATTAACGATCAACGTCCATAATAGCGGTGTTATTTATTAATATTTAATTAAATAATACTAATAAAATCGTATGGACTAGAATTAGAAGAGCTAGATACACCACTGGAACTAGACTTGGGTACAAACTTTCATTTTGGATAAAAAAAAATTCGTTCTATGATTTTCAAAATGTTCTAATTTATATTTCAATCAAACAGACAATATATTAACAAAATGTCAATATTCAGTTTACAATTAAAGTTAATTAAACAAGTATTATTAGATGAACAAAGTTGAAATTATTTATATACTTATATCAAAAGGCAATAACGAAAAGTCACTTATGATAAATAGCAAATGTCAAAAGACCAATACTATGCCCAAACCCAATTATGTACCCAAAATCACCAAGGTCTGGTGAAATTGGACTGTGGCCAAGTTCAAGATACGAATAATGTCTCTTCCAAATAAGCTCCACAAATCAGATAAAAAATACATGCCACATAAACAAAAATGATGTATAGAAAATATCAAAAATGTATCAAATTCATATATATTCCACAAGTTTGAAGCTACTATATAATCTACATATTGCTTCGTGCTTCCTAATGTCAACAAAATTAAATTTCAATACATTTTATTCCATCTTTTATAATCTCTTTGTCTTATTTGGGATATTTGAACCCATTAATTGGTTAAAAAGAAAAGATATTTTGTCAAACTTCGATTAATAGTATTTATAAGTTTTTCTACCCCTTTTAAAATTTTCAAGGGACAGGCTAAATAAATAACGGTACCAAAAAAGAATTTGAATTCCTAATAAATAATATAAAACTCATGTTTAAATAATGAAAATGATCTGTCATGAAAGTGCAATTTTTAATATTTTAGAGATTGTGTATATTTTGTTATAATTGATCTAATTTTATTCTTTACATCAATTAATTTCACATATAAAAAATAGGCATAAATTGCGCTAATAAATTGAACGCATTAGCCGAGGATTTTTTTTAATGCATGATGCTCAAAATTAGAGGTATGCGTTGGTTGATTCGGTCCAAATTTCTTGAGAATTGTACTTTCATTATAAATAATATAAATGGTTAGGGACAAAAAAGAAACGATTTAATGTATTAATTTATGTAAATTTAAATAAATTGTAATTTAATTGATAGATTATAAAAATAATAATTTTGATAAAATATTTTCTATGCAAATCCTTCACTTATATCGTGATGAAAAACAAGAAAAGGTCATTGACATTAACAAGAAATGGTGACTCAGGTTGACATTCTAAAAGTAAGATAAAGAAATTGCAGGCGTAGGTAAGATGACCGACATTTAAAAGAAAAGTTAAAGAAACTGCAGGCGTTTGTGGTTTCGAACTCAGAACCTCCAATTTAAAAAAGGAAGTACCAACCAACAGAATTGTCATGTGTTTTTGTAAATAAAATGCATTATTAGATATATAATATAAATATTTTATCTGTTAGTAACAAAAAAAATTCTTCCCGACGGATCCAGCATGCGCGGCCGCGGGGGCTCGCCGGGTGCTGGATCTGCCCATGACTGTATTGAAGAAGCTTAGCTGCATATAATGACTTGATGACTTTTATTGACACAATAAAAACAGTGGAACAATACACATTTTGAGTCCAATTTCAAAACTTAGCTTCGTTTCTCATTTCTATTTGCAGTAAGATGGCTCCCATCATAGATATGCTCGCAGACATCGTTCCTACCAAAATCGAGTAGGCATTCCGTGTTCGCATTGTTCGACTTTGAGAAAATCCTACATTTGGAAAGCTCGATGACATTTGCAGCTTGGAGATGGTATTGATCGACAGGGATATAAGTATATGAACACCAATTTATTCTTCATTCTGAAAGTCATTTATATTTGCATTTGAAAAGAAAAAGAAAAAAATAAAAACAGTGCATCAGTACTATAATGTACAAAACCAAGCTTCCTGTTTGCCGTGTTTCATAGCGATGCTTCAACAAATCAGTACCTCCCAGTGTTTGAGAACCATGCTTCAATAAACAATTGTGAATTTATTGAAAGGTTACATGTTGAACAATGATCACTTCGTGTATGTAATAAAACTGTAATCACTCTGAAAGATTTATAATACCCCAGACGGTAAAATCAATATTAAGACTAATATATTCCATTGTCATGTTTGGTAACAGTTTTGGACTTCTTTGGCAGATTTGGAACCAGACAGTAATTTGAAAAGGAAAAAATTGTATTTAAAACATGTATATGAACTTTTTTTCCTGTTAATGATGAAGTGCAAACATTAAATAATGTCATATTTAAGATTAGATTAATTAAATCCATTGCCATTAGTTAATGAAATATTAGTCTATTTTGTTTTATAAGTTTATTAGTCTATTTATTTAATATTAATTGTTTAATCCTAATTTACGTGGAATATGTCATACTAGGGCACTAGAATTCATGCGTCGGTTAAACGCAACTTGATCAAGACTTTCAAGTCCAAAATCTGTGAAGGACTCTTATATCTTATGTGTGACTTCTTCATTGGTTACAACAATTCAAAGTATAGAGCTTCGACACACAAATACAAACTGAGTTTCATGATGAAGACATATGTCAATGAAGTTGAAGACAGTAGCTTTCCATACCATATTTATGACTTTATTCTGTTTGGTGATCTGTTGTCAGCTTCTGAAATAGATAAAAACAAGTTGATTGGTAATGTTTACTTTTAATAAGTCATGTTATATTTTTTGGAGTTCCAGTTTAAAAAGAAATGGATTCACGATTTTTAATGTTAATCATTAACGGACAATACATCAATATTTATGTTTTTAGATGTAATTGGAGAAGTTGTTGGCAAGGATACAGTCCACTCAAAGGAAACCTCTGGGCGAAGTACAACAATGTTTGATATTTTACTACATGATACTGAGTATGTCCATCAATTATCCATGTAGTTCATTGGCAGCGCATAATTGTTATCTAAGTACTACGATTAACACTTACCGCTTCTTATGCAATAGGAATAATCGGTTGTCCTGTACCATTTGGGGTGAGCAGGCTGATGAGCTTAGCAACGTCCTCGATACTGAAAATCCAGAACCAGCCATATTATTACTTCAGATGTGTCGAGCTAAAAAGTTTAGAGGTCTATTTTTTTTTTTTATTATTACATAACGGTGAGTTCGATTTATTTTGCATGATGATTATTAATATTTCTGATGTATTACTGTAGGTGAGGTGAGGATATGTAACACATATCATGTGACGAAATTATGTGTCAACGCCCAGCTTGCGGAAGTTCAGACATTCCGAGATAAGTATGTTATCGTAGTCAGTGTATAGACGATGCATTTTCGTTTATTTTAACTGTATACATTAGTTAATATAGCATTGAAAATTTATTCAAGGTTGTTTACTGGAAACGAGTCTGACCTAGAGGATAAGTCAGATATCCTCGAGTTCTGTTTATGATGTGTCAGATGACTTAGTAGGTGGAGGTTGCGATTTCAAGAGTATTGGTCAGCTACTGGATTCGTCTGAGGTAATATTTGTAGACAAGTATATGATATATACTACAATCATTATTGCTCAGGATTATATTATTTTGTGGAAAATATTTTTTCCCTTTGTATTACGTTGGTGATTGTTGGATTTATGCTACTATTGTGGCTATTGAGAATGATCGAAATTGGTGTTACCTATCGTGTAAGAAGTGCTTGAAAAAGGTTAGCCCTATAGAGACCAGATTCCATTGTGAGAAGTGTGAGAGTTTCAACGCCGATGGAATTCTTAGGTGAATAATCATTGCATAAAATGTAGTTGACAAATCTTTTTTTTTCCATTTAAGGTTTAAGGTTCAATTGAGGGTAATTGATGGAATGGGTAATGCATCTTTTCTTATATGGGATCGTGAATGCGTACAACTGATAGAGAAGACTGCTGCTACTCTAAATGAAGATATGGTTTAGGTAAATTGTAGTATATTTACTATGACTACGATAATGATTTCATAATTAAATGTAATTACATATGACCTGAGAGAAATTTCACCTACTAGCAGAGTTCGAAAGATTTGTCTTACCCAAACGATATCGAAGCATTGGTTGACAGGAAAATACTATTTAAAGTTCAAGTTAGGCAACAAAACATTGAGCAGTGCAGTGATATATTAACTGTGATGAGGTTAACCGTTGATGATTCTTTAATATCCAAGTATGTCACGTTAACGAACAAAGAAAGCCAGGTTAGTTAAATTAATTACATGGTTTATTTAACTCAACTACATAGCTTTTGTTCATTTCCGTACCATAATATATTAATGTAGTTGACTTCATATAATTCTCATATTGTAGGATTCTGATTTGTTTTTGAAGTCTGATAAGAATGGCAACGAGGAGCTAATGTATTACATTTGTGATGGCTATTTAGATTATGTTTTATTAATTTTAACTGATTGTTGGTTTTTTTTTTTTGATGTCTTTTCTGTCTTACGATAGGATTCTACAACTGATAATGAGGTTAACACACCGACCAAGACGCATCAGAAGCCACTTTCCTTGGACGACCTTTGAAACCAGTACCAAAGCTAAAAGAATGTTGGACATATACTCATCCACGCAATTGTCAAGCAAAAAGAGCCGAATGATTATAAAACAGGAGAAGCCTTGAAAGGCTTGCTAAAGAATTGGAACTTTTTGAAAAGATTTTGAAGCTTACTGCTGAAGGTGTGATTTAGATGCCATGTACTAATTTTGCGAACTTGCTTCTGACTAATATTTGCTTCATATGCTTTCCTAATCATGCGAGTTGTATTAAGTTTTTGTATAACATGTTTTGCGTGACAATTAATACTGCGAAATTATCCTTAGCAGTAATTTTAATTGTTCGGCAAAAGTTTCTATTTCTTTCTTTTCCGTTTTGCTTATTATTATTTCATTATGGATTTGTCCACATTTCTCTGACATTGTAGTTATAGCTACTACATCCATGTCGCACCATAATTTAAAGAGACTTCTACATTATAATATAAGATTATTAATTTTCCAACATTATCATACTTCGAATGTAATTTTGAAAACAGTTGTTCGGAAAATTAAATAGGCATGAAGATTCGGGAATTTTTGAATACAAAATAAATAATATTTTTACATGTCCGAAAATAATTGTTGAATAAACGAAAATAAAAACCAATATAAATGTAATTTTTTATATTGTAAAGCGCATAGGATTTCAACCTTATCAAAATAGTAATTTAATATCTTTTATTCATCATATTAAAAGTTAAGCGATGATGAGTACAAATAATAATATAAAATAAAACAATAAGTTGACCAATTTTCTTTGTGCCAAACGCCATTTTCACAAATTTTTAAGCTCCTCGCTATTCCCAATCAAGGCCAATCACTAGCGCATGTAGGACTTTATTTGAAAAAGCCTGTTTTTAGTCACGGCCAACTTTATGTTGTAGTGTCTAGAATTACAAACCGTTCGAGATTGAAAATTCTTTGTTGCGATCCAGATGGAGTACCATCCAATTCAACAACAAATGTTGTTTTCAAAGAAGTTTTTAAAAATTTGAATTAGTTAAGTGGTGTATATATTTTTATTTCAAATTACACATTCGTTCGCAAGTTAATTTAATGAAGCGTTTTGCATCTAATTGGATTGAAAAATCAATTAGCATATGTTTCTCAATTTGTGCTTCGCACCGTGCATCGCACGGGTGAAAGACTAGTTTAAATTACACAAACAAACTGCAATTTAGTTATTCTTCCCGCCTCCCATCTCCTCCACTCGCAGTACAATACACATGCAACTCCGTCTCTGCTCTTTCTCTCTCTACATTCTACACTCCAATACAAACTGATATGGGACCTAAGAATCGAAAAAACTCTACTCGCTTCAAGTCCTACAGGGCACTACCGGCTGCGGCCACCGTCGACGGGGGTGAAAACCCCAAGCCGACAAAATTCATGGCTCCGCCCCTGGCCACCCTACATAATATCAAATTTGATTTACATGGAGCAAAAATGTAAACTTTTGTCTAATTCCTCCCATTGATTAGGTCATTTCCCTTCTTTCTCCAATAAACTTTTGTCTGATATCTCGAATTGAGCCCGAAAATTAAAACCAAAAAACAAGTAATTTTAATAAATTTATGAATAATTTTATCCAAAGTCAACAGTCCACTTTTTCCTAAGGCCGACACGTCACCGAAATTTGAATTTCTGTTCAACTTCATCTGTACGTCTAACATTATTCAAATTTAAATTACATAAACAAACTGCAATTTAGTTATTCTTCCCGCCTCCCATCTCCTCCACTCGCAGTACAATACACATGCAACTCCGTCTCTGCTCTTTCTCTCTCTACATTCTACACTCCAATACAAACTGATAGAGGACCTAAGAATCGAAAAAACTCTACTGGCTTCAAGTCCTCCCGGGCACCACCGGCTACGGCCACTGTCGACGGTGGCGAAAACCCCAGCCGACGCAATTAGAAAGAAGCAGCAGCATAGAAGGAAACGAAACCACTTCATCTTCCTATGATTCAATCAAGCTCGAGTGCGAAAAAGCCTTCACTGCCATCTCCTCCCATCTCCTCCACTCGCAGTACAATACACATGCAACTCCATCTCTGCTCTTTCTCTCTCTACATTCTACACTCAAATATAAACTGATAGGGGACCTAAGAATCGAAAAAACTTTACTGGCTTCAAGTCCTCCTGAGCACCACCGGCTGCAGCCACCGTCGACGGTGGCGAAAACCCCAGCCGACGCAATTAGAAAGAAGCAGTAGCATAGAAGGAAAAGAGACCACTTCATCTTCCTATGATTCAATCAAGCTCGAGTGCGAGAAAGCCTTCACTGCTCTGCGCCGAGGTAACCACGTGAAAGCCCTAAAGTGGATGAAGGATTTGTGCTCTAAACACGATAATTCTCCCTTCAAGCAGTATGCCATGGGGACTGTTTTCGCCAAGATAGCCTTGGATACAAATGAACCAAATGCCAGATAGACGCATTCTAAGAATGCAACAGAGAGCGGAAGTAAGTCCGTGACATTGTCCCCGAATTCTGTTAAATTCTCTCTATTTTATGCAAGTTCCCTGTTGGAGATAGAAAAAGAGTGGAAGGGGTTACAGGAGGCAGTGCAGGAGTACCAGAGGGCTTTGGCAATTGAAAACCCCACAGACCCAGCGAAGGAGACCCTACGAGAGGGGAGCCTTCAGAAGATTTCTACGGCCGAGGCTCGAGTTGCCTACGTGAAGAATGAGTTGCGTTCTTTGATTTAGAAGATAATTCATTTAACTAGGGTCCTTGAGAGCACAATAGAATTAGGACAGATACAAGGGATTAAGAAGGCGTTTAAGAGTACTGAGGAACGTAGGAAGGAAATTGAGTTGAGTGTGACTGCTACTCAGCTTCTGCAGCAGATATCTGAGTCCCTTCAGGATGGGATTGTAAGGATTTCGCCTGGAACTTTTAAGATAAGGATTTCATATCTGAAGACACATTTTAGTGAGGAAGAATCAGTGATTGAGATTCTTATTGAAGCCTTATCTATTAAGAAAGAAAATGAGGTATGGAAGTTTTGGCCGTGCTGTTGCTGCATTAAGAAATTTGCTGATGTAGATTCATACTGGAATCATTGCAATCAGGAGCATTTAGGGAATTTGTTACCCACACTTCAGTCAGTTATACCCTATAGAGTGGAAAATGAGTGGGTTGGGATCCTTCGTAATTGTTCTTGGAAACCAATGGATCTAAATGCTGCAATCACAATGCTTGAAGAATGGTCGAACTTTGATGTACCTAATTTCATTGATAAGAAGCATCCAAGAAACGTAAAAGATGATATCCTTCATAATAAAGACCTAAAGATAAGTTTGCTTCATAAAAGCAGGCCTTCAACTGATGACACAGACCGTGTGAAGCTCCTCGAATGAATCCATACCTCATTTGAATGGCTAATCAATTGCAACTATCTCCCCTCAAGTCATGTTAGCAACGTTATACACTTCGTAGTTAAGGCTCTATCTGATGGTTCTCATCTTCTTAACTATAGCACAGACCAAACACTTCTTTGTATCTGCGTTCTGGATCATGCTGCTCTTCAGAAAATCGATCTTCTTTTCCAAGAAATTTTGCATGACTGTTCTTCTTGTAAAGATAAATATTTTGATAAAAGTTGCACTCAGGTTGTTGAACAAGAAGCATTAAAGCTTCATAAACTATCTGTCAAAGAGAATACTACTTTGTTTCCCTCACAAGAGAATTTTTTTTACAAAGGATAGTATCTCTATACTAGATCTCAATCGCTCAAATATTATCAGGCCTGTAACACCCATGGTGTTATGGATATCAAGAATAAAAATAATTTTATTTTGGCATATGTATTGTTCAATCTTGCCTGTTGCTGGTTCACCAGTATTGGAGGATGGATGAAAACTCTTACATATGGAACTTATAACAAAGTTAATCTTTATCCAGGAGCTCCAGCATATTGGTTTCGTGCTCTTTATGAGATGGGAAATATAATTTGTATTTACCCATTATAATTATTAAAAGAAATTTCTATGCTACCAAAAGATGTAGTCCGAGTTATTGAACGATATTGTCAAGTTCTTAAACATAAGAACATATATATCAGATTTTTCACGGCCAATCCTGAATGGGATAATGAAGAACATAGGTTGCTTCCAGCAAGCCATGTCATAAGATTGGCTACTTCTACCAAGTATCTTCCGCCTGAAAAGAGTGAAGTTATTGAATCCACGCCAGAAGACATCATCAACATGATAGCCTTCCGTAGAGCAAAGGGATACAAGGAGCAATTTGAGCATATTGAGAAAATTATTGAAGAAAAATAAAACATATGGGTGTACGAGTCACAGGATCACATGATCTATAGTAAAGTTGTAGCACTCACCAAACAGGAAGATTGACACTATCTTGATACATGGTGCGATAATATCTTTGAAGGACAAGCCAGTGGAACGCAGAAAACAAAAAATGAGCTGTGTAAACAGTTTTGGCGTTATCCCAATCACAAGTATAAATGCTGTAGCATTGAAGGCGACATTTCACCAATCTCTCTTGATCCATCAGAATTCCCGGATAAGTGGTTTGAGTCGCATATGGAAAAGTAATGGACCCATTTATCACTACTTTATCAGAATTTATCTGCTAAAGAAAAACTGTGGGTTTACCTCTCAATAATTTCCATATTATGACAAGAAAATTTTAGGCCACAGTAAGATTCCCAGTATCTTACACAGAAAAACCACAATAATGAAGGACAGCTAGGAAGTTTATGCTAATTATTTGTATTAATATTTGCACTCTAGCTAGTTATTTTAGTTATCTTTATTTGAAATCTAGAAATTGTCTGCAAAAGAAAAAGAGGAGAATTTAACACATTTTATATTGTGCTTGATTATTTTCTGAAATTTATTAGAATTATTTTTGTACATTTATCTTAAATAGAAAATATTAGTTAAAATTAATTAATAAATTAATAAATTAGAAAGCTAAATAATTGTTAAATATGTGCGTAATTGGTTTTTCTATTTAGTAGGAGAAATAAACATAAATCATCCTATTTTAAAAAACTAGAACCTTTTGTATAGAGGAAGGATATTTATGTCTTTCAACTCTGCCACATCAGTAATTTCAAATCCATATTTTTGAGTTGGTCACTAGCCCTAGCCATGTAGCACGGTTCTTAAATTGTTGTTTACAAAGTTGTACACTAATAGTGTACAAGAGGCTTTTCCTTTAAAAAAATTGTTAAATTTGATACCCGCGGAGCCCCATATCGGATGGGATGGAAATTACTCGTCTAATTGGGTAAACAGGACGAGAGTCAATGCCTTGAAACAAGTATGGAGTACGGAAAACATGACATAGCCCCTGTTTGAGCCCCTATATTTTCACTTTTTTCCCAACCATTTTCTTTTTCCAACAAAAAGGCATTCATGAGGGGTGAAAAGCCGTTGAATTTTCTGACAGAATTTCTAAAAATTCCAGCCGTTAGAATTGTGTACCATGTTTGCCCTCATAATTGATTTATAAATTTACTTATTTACCCTTCAATCTTTCTCATAAATATTGATTTGTATTTAAGGGTAAAATTGGAACGAAATATATCAGAAAATATTAAAAAACTGCCGTCATTGTTGACTCCACGGAGTATGCTGCAGATGTGGGTCCCTTGTACTAAAAAAGGAAAATGATTGGTTAAGATAGGGGCTCAAACAGGGGCATATTCTCTCGAGAACTCTGCATTGATCACGTGAAACTCTTTTCGTTCATAGACTAATTTTGACCAAAAAAATCACTGTAGTTGATACCTAAATTGTGCCCGCACTAGACAAAATTCATGGCTCCGCCCCTGGCCACCCTACATAATATCAAATTTGATTTACATGTAGCAAAAATGTAAACTTTTGTCTAATTCCTCCCATTGATTAGGTAATTTTCCTTCTTTCTCCAATAAACTTTTGTCTGATATCTCGAATTGAGCCCGAAAATTAAGACCAAAAAAAAGTAATTTTAATAAATTTATGAATAATTTTATCCAAATTCAACAGTCCACTTTTTCTTAAGGCCGACACGTCACCGAAATTTGAATTTCCGTTTAGCTTCTGTTCAACTTCATCTGTACGTCTAACATTATTCAAATTTAAATTACATAAACAAACTACAATTTAGTTATTCTTCCCGCCTCCCATCTCCTCCACTCGCAGAACAATACACATGCAACTCCGTTTCTGCTCTTTCTCTCTCTACATTCTACACTCCAATACAAACTGATAGGGGACCTAAGAATCGAAAAAACTCTACTGGCTTCAAGTCCTCCCGGGCACCACCGGCTGCGGCCACCGTCGACGGTGGCGAAAACCCCAGCCGACGCAATTAGAAAGAAGCAGCAACATAGAATGAAAAGAAACCACTTCATCTTCCTATGATTCAATCAAGCTCGAGTGCGAAAAAGCCTTCACTGCCATCTCCTCCCATCTCCTCCCATCTCCTCCACTCGCAGTACAATACACATGCAACTCCGTCTCTGCTCTTTCTCTCTCTACATTCTACACTCCAATATAAACTGATAGGGGACCTAAGAATCGAAAAAACTCTACTGGCTTCAAGTCCTCCCGGGCACCACCGGCTGCGGCCACCGTCGACGGTGGCGAAAACCCAGCCGACGCAATTAGAAAGAAGCAGCAGCATAGAAGGAAAAGAAACCACTTCATCTTCCTATGATTCAATCAAACTCGTGTGCGAGAAAGCCTTCACTGCTCTGCGCTGAGGTAACCACGTGAAAGCCCTAAAGTGGATGAAGGATTTGTGCTTTAAACACGATAATTCTCCCTTCATGCACTATGCCATGGGGGCTGTTTTCGCCAAGATAGCCTTGGATACAAATGAACCAAATGCCAGACAGACGCATTCGAAAAATGCAACAGAGAGCGGAAGGAAGTCCGTGACATTGTCCCCGAATTTTGTTAAATTCTCTCTATTTTATGCAAGTTCCTTGTTGGAGATAGAAAAAGAGTGGAAAGGGTTACAAGAGGCGGTGCAGGAGTGCCAGAGGGCTTTGGCAATTGAAAACACCACAGACCCAGCGAAGGAGACCCTACGAGAGGGGAGCCTTCAGAAGATTTCTACAGCCGAGGCTCGAGTTGCCTACGTGAAGAATGAGTTGCGTTCTTTGATTCAGAAGATAATTCATTTAACTAGGGTCCTTGAGAACACAATAGAATTGGGACAGATACAAGGGATTAAGAAGGCGTTTAAGAGTACTGAGGAACGTAGAAAGGAAATTGAGTTGAGTGTGACTGCTGCTCGACTTCTGCAGCAGAAATCTGAGTCCCTTCAGGATGGAATTGTAAGGATTTCGCTTGGAACTCTTAAGATAAGGATTTCATATCTGAAGACACATTTTAGGGAGGAAGAATCAGTGATTGAGATTCTTATTGAAGCCTTATCTTTTAAGAAAGAAAATGAGGAATGGAAGTTTTGGCCATGCTGTTGCTGCATTAAGAAATTTGCTGATGTAGATTCATACTGGAATCATTGCAATCAGGAGCATTTAGAGAATTTATTACCCACACTTCAGTCAGTTATACCCTATAGAGTGGAAAATGAGTGGGTTGGGATCCTTCGTAATTGTTCTTGGAAACCAATGGATCTAAATGCTGCAATCACAATGCTTGAAGAACGGTCGAACTTTGATGTACCTAATTTCATTGATAAGAAGCATCCAAGAAACGTAAAAGATGATATCCTTCATAATAAAGACCTAAAGATAAGTTTGCTTCATAAAAGCAGGCCTTCAACTGATGACACAGACCGTGTAAAGCTCCTTGAAAGAATCCATACCTCATTTGAATGGCTAATCAATTGCAACTATCTCCCCTCAAGTCATGTTAGCAACGTTATACACTTCGTAGTTAAGGCTCTATCTGATGGTTCTCATCTTCTTAACTATAGCACAGACCAAACACTTCTTTGTATCTGCTTTTTGGATCATGTTGCTCTACAGAAAATCGATCTTCTTTTCCAAGAAATTTTACGTGACTGTTCTTCTTGTAAAGATAAATATTTTGATAAAAGTTGCACTCAGGTTGTTGACATTATGGAGAAGATAATTTTAACATCAGATGATTTACTTTTGGCTCTCGATGAGGCTTTTCGTGCCTGCAAGCACAATTCTTCATCACGCTGTGGTTTGGAATGATTGTTTTTTGCATTATATCCATTGTAGTACGTCATGTGTTTTTTTTTTGCATTATATCCATTGTATTATATACATAAATTGTTGTTATGTTGTAATGCTCCACCTTCCGACGAAAGCTGAAATACTTGATTGGACACGTCATTACTTCCACCGCTCGACCTTGTCGTTTGGAATGATTGTTTTTTGCATTATATCCATTGTAGTACGTCATGTGTTTTATCGTCGTTCCCTCTAGCCATGTCCGCAAGTGAAGCAAATGATTGACACATTTTGTCATATCTCAGTTGGTCTGGGGTGCTACTCAAAGCATCATAATTTATTGCGACCTTGGTGTGGGCTCTACTAACATTTCTTCTCCATCACCGTAATATGTACTTATCCGGCAATGTGTTGACGTTATTACGGAGAAGTACAGCGATTGCGTGCCTGCAAATTATACCCCGAAACTCGAACAAGAGGCATCTGCGTACAATTTCACGTTGTTCTCTATCAAATCTCACGGCATACTTCTGTTTCTTTACTCAATCTTCAAGTATGACATCCTCCAATACCTCATAGGTTGTCCCCAAAATGCCATTGGACGAAGATATGAGGTCGCAGTATACCTTTCCAGTGAATTCCTCAAAATTTTGAAATTGTATAAACTCTTTGGAACTGCTTCTCTAACTCGTACTTCGTTGCAGATGGAACCATTTACGAGTCAGACTGAAAATCTGCTTGAAACTCCTTCTCTACCTTATTCTTTAATGCTCTCTCGTATTGCTCAATAAGTTGTTTTAGCGACGTCTTCGCGTGCACATAACCATCGAAGAACGCGTTCATACTCTTACTGCGCTGAGTTGTAGACATTCCCGCCCATAAGGTGTTTTTAAAAAAATAAGGTACCCAACGACCTCTGTTCGCAAACATTCCCGACAACCAATCATTATCATTCAACGAATATTTGTCTACCATCGATGTACAACCTTCTTCAAATTCGTCAACACTTTGAGAATCATATACCAGTACGTGTATAGAAGAAAATATCTGGGCTTTATCGTCGTGGTATCCAAACTTCTCTGGCAACTTCTTCAAGATGTGCCATAAACACCATCTATGTTTCGTGTTAGGGAACACGATCTGAATGGCATTCTGCATGGCTCTATCTTGATCAGTAATAATCCCAATAGGAGCTTGACCATACATACACTGTAGCCAGGTCTTGAAAAGCCATACAAATGTTTCTGTATTTTCATTCGATACCAACCCACAACCCAATAGTATTGTTTGTCCAACAAAATGAGCAAATGACATGTCATACTTATTAGTTAAGTACGTGGTATCAAATGTTACAATATCGCCAAACTCCTTATATGCTTCCCTACTCCTACTGTCAGCTCAAGAAATATTATTTAACCGAAATTCTTCATCTAAATCCATACTAAAAATAAAAACCCGAACATATTGATTGCATGTTCGAAAAATAAGCTTGTATTGCCGCGGCATCTCCTTCTCCAAGTCTTAACCGCCTCACTTACTCAACATAGTTTCGATAATCTTTTTCCGCGCAAGTCATATTTTCGTATCCCCCTGCCTTTACGACTGC
The DNA here is from genome assembly GCA_019395295.1 of Osmanthus fragrans. Lineage (NCBI taxonomy): Eukaryota > Viridiplantae > Streptophyta > Magnoliopsida > Lamiales > Oleaceae > Osmanthus > Osmanthus fragrans. The sequence continues at coordinate 22,486,900 of CM033343.1, read as the reverse complement.
GGAATTGTAACTTTTGTGCAACGAAATCCCTGCCATATCATTCATTTCAAGCAGTCGTTTAATATGGACACTCAACTCTCGATTGCAGCGATTCAGTCTCGACTTCGAATGACTTGTTTTTGTGATTGTGAATGAGATTGACTGTATTAATTCTCCATATCCCACATGCATCAGCATATGCAGTGATCTTGGCCTTGCAACCTATCTGAATGGTAGGTTGCGGTTTCAAAGAACCGCTCGTAGAACGACTTCTTCGACCTTCACGGCTACATGTAAACACAACATATCTCACAACTTCATCATCATCCTTTTGCAAATTTATTTTCCTTACTAGAAATCCTACCTCGTACGCATATCTTTTATAGAAACCAAACATTTCTTTTTCGTCGTTGAACTTCATATCCACCTCGGGCACAATCACACCGTCTACTCCTACACCATCTACTCCTACATTTCCAGCATCCACGAAGTTTACACTATCCAATATGTTGTCATTTTCGAACTCCAGTGGAATGACGTCATCCACCTCTTCTTGCAGTAAAAGATTTCCAGCAGTAAAAGATCCCATTACAAGGTTCACATCATCCACCTCTTCCGAATATACCTTGCCTGCAGTAAAACAACCATTCACATTTAATGATTCATATTGCTAAATCGAATGTTATTTTCAGTATGTTCTTATATTTATTTGTAAATAATCTCATTTATCATTTCCATGGCTCTTTCCTCTAATGGCCCTTTGATTAGCCTAACTAATTATTTGAATTCGAGATGTTCCAAAACATCAACTCTATCAATATGAGATTTGACCCTAGAAACCACAAAATATTATAAAGCATCAAACAACCATGTGGATAATTAAATTACTCCATCTCGTTACCTTGGCCTATGCCCTTTAAATTCTTGTGAGTGTTGTTGATTAATTACTTATTCTCAAATTCAGATGCATTTTCGTAGTGTCCAAGTTAAAGAAAAGAAAAAATAAATAGAACTGTGCCAGTGTTTATGGTTCTTTAGCTCATTAATGAAATCATGCCCTCAAGTTCTTAAAAACACCATACCTAAACCCTCACTGAAAGCAAGAAAAATTAGTTTTTTCTTGAAGCCTTTCCCTCATTCAATTAATTTTTCCTTCAGTGTAATGATGGGGATGGGGCAAGGGCGGAGGCGGGGGGAAATGAGTTGCAATAATTGATGACGGGAAATACCGTTGTTCGTCATGTTTTCGAAGCCAGAGACAGAATCGAGCCTGATTTTACTGTTTCTTAAAATCTGGCGATAGCTTCCAAATGGGACTCTGGTGACAGCTTCCAAATGGGATGAGCACTTCTTCCACCGGAGAGGACGACAACTTCTTCCACTGGATGCATTTTGATGAAGACGCCGACTGCAACTTCAAGTCAGAACGACTTCATTACGCCGGATTGGAGGCTGTATTTTGCTGCGGTATTCACTTTCTGGGAATGAAGACGGGAGTAGCTTCCCTCCTTTTTGTTTTTATTTCACTTCCCGCCACTTCCCCTGTTTTTGACTTGAATTAAACTTAGTGTACACTCTTAATGTACATTGTGTTGGACATTGTACTCACATGGGCAATGAGGTCCATGATTATTTTAATCGCGGACCCCACTGCCCGTTTGAGTGCAATGTCATCCACAATGTAAAAAAAAGTGTACCTAAAGCAAAGCTCTTTTAACTTTAGGCTTTTTTTTTTTAAAATCCACTTTACACGTAATCAGGTAAACCAGCAGGTAAGGTATATAGTACTAATTAGGGCTGTCAATGGATCGGATATGGACCGGATCTACCTATATCCGATCCGATCCGATAAGAATGATTCACGAATCCGATCCGATCCGATAATCCGACGGATATTTGATTGTTAAATCCATATCCGATTTTCTATATTATTGAATATCCGATCCGATAATCCGATCCGAATCCAAATCCGATTTGATTAATACTAAAAAATTCACTTAATAAAAAATCGGTAAAAAATCGGCCAAATGACCGGTTTGTCCAAAAATCGGATGACCCGAAACCAGATTTTTTGATTAAGAGTGTGTTTGATAGGCATTATTTGGGAAAAATGAATTTTGAAATAGTGATATGATGAGAAATGTGTGGTTGAAAAAGAAGGAAAAGTTATTGATGTGATGGAAAATATATTTTATTGAAGAATGTGTGGTTGAAAATGAGTAAAAGAATGAGAATGAAAATGAAAATGGGAATCAAACAGGGCCTAAATTTTAATATTAGAAACTAATAAACCTCTTAAATCCTTTTGACTTATTTATAAATTAAAAGGCCAAAATGTTGAACTATCTAATAACTAATGGCCCACTTATTTATACACTACAATTCTCATGTGTTTGTAGTAAACATCCGATGTGGGACAAAATAAAACTAACAAATCTCCTTTGGTTTAATCAAATTATAATTCATTTATCCCTTGATTTTTTTATTTACTTTATTAATTAGAATAATTATTTTTCTAACTTATTTTAATTAATAAAAAATCAAAAAATTTATAAATATCCCAATTAATAATATTATACTATTTTCAAACTGTCTCTTTGTATTTTTTTTTTAAAAAAATTATTTAGCAGTCAAAAAATGTAAAAGAAAATAAAAAAGTAAAAAAGCATCCTTTTATAAAATATATTATATTATTATAAAAAATCGGATTGAATTATTATCGAATCGAATTGACCTATATCCATATTTGATCTATTTAGTTAACGAATTATCGGATTCGAATTTTGATCGGATTATCGGATTGAGACTCTAAATTCATCTTCCATTAATTTCATCGGATTCGGATCGAATTCGAATTAAAATCTAATCCATTGACAGCCCTAGTACCAATAGCATTATTTATTTAACATAGAGGATATACACATAGCATTTTCCTATAATTATCCTTACTTTTATTTGTCAACGTGGGAACTGATATTACTTGGATAACCCTGACGAACACAAAACGGTTATATACTGCAGTTACAGCCAATAAAAAATAAAACAGGCTACAGCGTACTAAAATGTCATTTCACATATTCGCGATGTCCGAACAGTTTACTATTTTTAACAAATTCCCCCAATTACCTCACCGATCCATTTTCTCCTTCTAACCCTGTTACGAAGGAAAAATCCAACAAAGAAAAATTTGTTTCCAAATGCTCATAAAAAAATTCTCACTACTTTTCTATTCACTACCGATTCTGGGAAGGTATCGTGTTTTTACATTGTATCTGATTTGAAATCTTCTTGGAAAAAATTATTGAATTTCTATGTTTGTAGTTTGTTGTCTGTATATTGAAATTCAACCTGACGCTTTATTTTTTTTTATTATTATTATTACTTTTTATGTGTATGCTAACTGAATAGAAATTTTATTAGTTAATTTGTACGTGGCTCATCTATTAGACCTTTACGTTATAAAATAGTTTGATCATCTGTTGTTTCATCATTCTTGTTTGCTGGCGTGTAATCTATGGTTTTGGAGAAAACATCGGAGTTGTTTATTGAAATATCCATTGTTTGATTCGTCAGTGTTCAGCTCTAATTTTAGTTTAGTTCATTAAAAGTGAACCCTAAATATTTTCCGGCTGGTACGGAGCTGCTTGCTGATAGTTATGAAACTGTGACAGGAGGGAAAGTGATTTGAATGCTTTGATTTTGGGATAAATTGACAGCTGTATTGGAGCTGAATGGAGAAGTTATAAGATTAGTACGATACTGGGCTGAAAAATGCTATTCATCTGCAGAGTTGATGAACAACAGTCTGTGGCAGTAGGAAAACCATAATGAATTCTGCTCTCCATTTCCAACAAATGAATCTAGGCTGATGGAGTTTAGCTCAAAATAAGATTTTGGCGGTTAGTTGCCGTAATTGGGCTTTACTTATTTTTAATTTATGCTTGCAATATCATGCGGTGAGCCGAGTATTATTTTTTATTGGCATAAAAAGAATCAATATACCCCAAGAAGGTGGGTGAAGAAAAGATTTCCTCAATCATTTGAATTTTTTATTTTTATTTTGTTTTAATTCCCATAAACAGTAGGAGACAAATCAAGCGAAACTTTTGCAGCTGTATCTGCTAACTATTAGGTGGTTCATTATTGACAATCATCAGCATTTATTGAGTTGATGATCAAAGTTACGGATATTTAGAGAGTTAATATTATTATGTACTCAGTTATTTAAATGCATCCTCATCATAAGCCCTTATAGAAACTTAAGCTATGATTATCATGTACACAGCGGTGCAAATCGTAGTTCATATTTTTATTGAATATCTCATGCATGCCTCATTTCATAGGATACATTTCCTAGTTCCACATCCTGGACATGTTGGGTTTCCCAAACCGATTAAGGCGGCACAACTCATTATCACATTTATAAAATAAGTGATAATGCTTTTATCTGTTCCTTTTTGCGGCACGGCCCACGGGTAAATTTCCCGTCTTCAGCACAGTGAAGTATTTTGTACCATCACATTTGACAAAATAGAATTATGATTGATCTATCTTGATTCATGCAAACATTGGCAATCCATATGCCACAAGATTTTTTACCCATTGTCTATTGTGCTAGTTTTTTCACCTCAAACATGAATTAACGTCTGTTTGGTCCTCTTGGTTTAAGATCTATGAAAACCTCTTGATCTTGTTGATATTATCATTAAAAATGTTGGAAAACTGTATCTACTGATTGTGCCTATGCAAATCTAGGTGCATCTGCAGCTTGTGACTAATTAAAGTGGCATTTATTTAGTTATTGGATAGTTTCTGGTCCAGAGAATTGAAATGTGTTAAGAAACAAAAGGATTGCTGTTCATCTCATACCCATGGCTCATGGGTATGTGTCTGATGAGTACACAACGGATGTAGGATGTCATGTAACATATTACATATTCATCCACTCATGATGTGATGGCCACATTTTCTCATTCAAATTTATAATACTTATGAAGTACTCAATTTTAATGGCTGGTGAATGAGATATAATTTTTGTACAAACTATGCAAGTAATCTTAAGATCATGTTATGAAGGATAAGTTAGTCAGGTGAGGATATGGCCTTTCTATGCTCAACGTGGGATAGCAAGCGTTGGCAGCCATCATTTGTAAATTTTTTGTATCTCTAACTTCCTAGGGGTAATATATCTCCAAGATTTTTTTCTTGATTAAGTTTAAATTGCATAATAACCTCAAGACTTATACACTTTTCATACATGTAAATTAATGATTGATTGGGGGTTGTTAGTCATTTAACCTTTTAATGATATTATAGTAGCATAAATGATCTATGAAGAAAGAAATTAAGCCCTTGTTTGAGCCCCATTTTATCAAAACTCATTTTCAACAGCACATTTTTCAATAAAATAATTTTACACGTAAATCGAAATTTTTTTTTTTAATTTTTAACACACATTCTCCAAAAAATACTATTACAAAATACACTCCCCCCCCCCCCCAAAGGGGGGCGGGGTGCTCAAACAAGGGCTAACTAAAATAAAATGGCCTTTTCACTTCGTGGCACTTGGCCTATGCTTCTTGTGCAATTTGCCTACTTCAGTAACTAGTGAAGAAATGGGTTTCTTTATTTCTTGGCATTTGGCCTATGCTTTCCTTGTATTTTCGTTAAGTATAGCATCTTCTGATGGTCTTATTTGGAGTTTTATGTCTCCCTTTCTGACTGGCTTTAATCATCTCCTTAAATGTTTCTTTGTTGAGCATGCATCCCTGTATTTATAAAAAAAATCCTTTGAAGGAGTGGTTTTTGTGTTTCAGGTTGCACGTAACTCATGGATCATAGAAAGTGCACATCTTTTGTCGATGCACCTTCCGTGAGTATGGCTACTGTAAATTTTCTGAATAAGGTATGTGGAAAGGCGCAAGTTGAAGATCAAGAAGATCCTGTGAATCACGCCACAGCAGCGGATGTAGATGTTGACCTTAGAGAAGTGTATTTTCTAATTATGCATTTTCTATCAGCTGGGCCATGCCAAAAAGCATTTGGGAAACTCTGGGATGAACTTCTGGAACATGAGCTTTTACCTAGGAGATATCATGCTTGGTATTCGAGAAGTGGTGTTCTAAGCGGGGATGGAAATGATGATGGAAACTCCTTTCCTCTAAATTATGATAACTTGGTTGGAAGGTAAATATAGATATACTAGTCTGATAAGATTTGTACAATAAATTAAAATATTCAGTTCTTGTGTCCACTAGCTTAGGTTGCTTGATTTTTGTAAATACATGGTGTAATTGCAGTTTGGTCCTTTTGAAAACGTTTGCCATGTGTTTGCATGATTTAACAGCTGCTGTTACCGAGGTGAATTGCAATTTTCTTTCACACCCGACAATGATTCTGTAGTTCCTTACTAGTTTGTCTAAAGAAAATTGGCCCATCTTCTACAAGAAAATGATGAGTGTTGAGCTTTTTCTTGAACAAGGAATTTACTGGTTTTAATTTCCTCTCTGAAAGCCTATAAAGTTTTTCATACCATGAGTATGACTTTACTTGATGGATTTTACCTCCAATCACAAGAGGCTCTTTTGATTTTCGAATTATTTTTTTTAAGCATTGTTGTTAATTTCCTTGCAAGGTTTCATTGGTCTTGCAGTTATATTTTGAGCATTATGGCCCTTCAACTTTACTAGGTACTCTCACATTGAAAAGGATCACTTGGTGAAGCTGCTCAAACAACTGATGCTGACCACATCTCCTCCACTGCGGGACAGGATTGGAAGAACTGCCCCAAGTGCTGCTGATGTTCCTACATTACTAGGAACTGGGTCCTTTTCGCTGTTTCCATGTATGTGAATTTATTGTCTTTTAACTTTTCCATTTACTTTCATTATATAGAGAAAATTATCCAAAAGGGATTGTGGTTCTAGATCCTTGTGAAATTCTTTTTTCTTAATACCCTTATTCCTCTTTCTTCCGGAGCTTCCATAAATTGGGCTCATCACACTATTCTTGCGGGGAGAAAATGATTCCAATCTCTTCTCTAGTTTGACGTTGATTCTTGCATTCATGTGGGCTCCCACATACAACCTTCTACAGTAGTGACACCACTTATGGTGTCTGTCTATTATTTTTGACTCCCTCTTCCTTTTCCATATCTTGCATTTTACACTTTTGTCTTCATCCAAGATTTGGAACTACTAGTAAATTGTACTGTGACATTGTTTCTTTTCTCGTTTTTCTCCTTATTTCTTAATTAATACATTTTTTTCTGTAGTAGTTTTGAATTTCTTCTTCTTCTCTTTTTTTTCCTTTTCTTTCTTACAGTTTTGGATCATTTTTAATTTTGACAAGTATTATTGAAATATCACCACTTTTTTCAAGAAGAGGGAAAAAAATGAAATAGCTTTCTTTAATCAAATAATAATATCCTCATCTAAATTAAAAAAATACGAAAAAAGAAAGATAGTTTCAAACTTTCAATATCATTTAATAATTATTGCAATCTAGCATAAAGTCAAAAGGGCAAAAGGGGAATATATATTTGTTTTTGCTGGACTCTGGAGGTTTATTTTATTTTGAAAAGGGAGGTTAGTGCAGGTATCAGTGTAAGTTGCTCTATTATTTTTATTAAAATTTTATTTGATTTTCCTGTTGGACATACAATCCATTGCATGTTATTTTACCGTATGTTGTTTCCAATCTTAGTTTTGTGGTTTTAATGGAAAGGACACGGCATTTTTTCCTGGTCAATGATCAATATTGATAGCAAAATGAGTTAGATGGCTGTATGAAACGTAGAAGTGAATAAAAGATTAATGGAACGAACCTAAATCAGGGATGGTTCTTCTTTGCTATTTGCATGAGAATAGAGGAGGACTTCTTCTTTTTAGTGGACTTCTTCTTTGAAATGAAAACAAGGGGCGGTAATCCGATTCACCTCTTTCCGGCCGGATACAGGGCAAACGCGCCTGACCGGTGGCCTGTGCAGGCCATTCCGGCGCCGATGAGAGTGGACGGTGTCACGCGCGCTGCTCCGGCATGGTGGTTCCCGACGCGTGTGGCCCATGCGCCGCGCGAGGGGAATTCAGCAGGTAGCTCTCGATGAGCCCGGGTGATTCCGCACACAGGTTTTAGGGCCAACTGATTCAGTGGCGCAATTTCATGGGCTTGGATATGCCAACGATAAGAAAAGTTTCAATTCTCGATTCAGAGTGGAGGCAAAGGAGTTCGTAGTGTCCGTTAACGAATCCGGTGTTGTTAAGCTGACTAAATGGGGACAGAAGATATCGAGCGCAATTATCATGGGAAAGTATGGTGTTGTTTGGATGGTGAATATGGTAGGCAAGCTGAGAGTAGTCGGCAAACTAGAGGATTTTGTTGCTAAGTATAGTGAGACTTCCAGAGCCTTCTGGGCGCAATGATGCAAGAACAATCGGGGTAGGTATTTGACAATAGCACAGTATGGAAAGAGGCATTGGAAAGGAGTGGTGATGGTGCCGGAAGGTGCTAATGGAGAGGGATGGGCAACAATCTCTCGAGTGTTTCAGGCAGTTGTGGATTTTATGGTCGTCGGAGAGAAGGTTAAGCGTCAAGTAGTCGAAGGGCGACATCAGCAAGGGAGGACGTATGCTGAAGTTATGGCAAACTTACTAGCCACTCAGACTGCAGATCAATGGGCGAAGTTGCATAGTGAAAGGGAGGATTGTGGGGGTGTTACTCGAACACGACCTAATACTTTTATCAATGAGGGTCAACCTTTGTTTCCTAAGCTTCAGGAGGGCAGTTTTTCGAACAATGCCGAAATAAGAACCCGAATCCAGGCTGTGAAAGGGAAAGTAGATGAACTATTTAGGTTAGTGGGAAACGGGCCTTTAGTGGGCCATATGATGATTTGTTGTCATAAGTGTGGGGCGAGCGTAGATGAGTATCCGACTAAGGAGCTATCATCGAACTTAGTCCAACCTAATGATAAGCAGGTGACGATTGAGCCCACTTGCGAGCCTAGGTGCAGACTGAAGTGGTGATTACAGGGAACGAAGATGAGAAAGATTCAGGGAGAGTGGACACTGATGGAAAAGAATCGGGGATCGAGGCATATCAGGAGGTGGTACAGTGGTCGGAGGAAGGAGACTTGAGAACGTTGATTTCGGAGACGACTAAGAAAGAGACAGGACTCGTACTGGCACCGGGAACAGATCCGACAGTTGAGGAAGAGCATGAGACGACAGGTTCGACGACCATGATTGGGAACACCTACAATCGAAGGGGTTATAAATCTATACAGGAAAGGGATCCAGGGACTGGAAAGGCATTGGTGGTGTGGGTTGATAGCGCCAACAAGGGGGAAATTAATGAGGTAGTACAGGTGGTCCAGGTGGAGGGACATATCGTTGATTTTCCTGGGTGTAATTACGCAAAGGAGACAATGAAGGTGAATATACTTGACAGTAGACCCTCACCTTCGAATTGAGTTCTGCAAAAAATTGTGGATTTCAGTAAGATGGCGGGTGTGTTGTGTGATGGGTATGAAAGTAGACTCATGCAGTTATTTGAGGAGCTGGAGGCTAGTAGGGGACAAGAGATGTGTACACCAGGAGATAAAGCAAGAAAAAAGGTGACCGTGAGCTTAAGCGACTCGAATGCTCGATAAATTATGACATCAAGGGAGGTGAGTTAAAGAGAGGGATACAGGGGAGGGATGAAGGAGAGTTAAAATGATCCCAAAAATCATTAGCTGGAATGTGAGGGTGCTTAACGAGGTTGGAAAAAGGCTAGGTGTTCGAAATATGTTAAGAGGATGGAGGGCTGACCTTGTATGCTTACAAGAGACAAAGTTGGAGATCGTCTCGAGAGCTGTTGTTAGTAGTTTATGGGGGGACAACACATTGGTTATCAGTTTTTGGGATCATCAGGAGCCTCAGGAGGTGTGCTAGTAATGTGGGACACGAGAGTTCTTGATATGGAGGAGGTTAGTGCAGGGTTATTCACTCTGTTGCTATCATTTAAAAATATTGGGGACAGATTCCAGTGGATGTTTATAGAAGTCTACGGGTCTAACGTGGATGAGAATAGATGGGGTACGTGGGATGAGATGACTGGTATGATGGATTGGTGGAACTTACCAGTGTGCATTGGCGGTGATTTTAATGTGGTCCGATTTCCTAATAAGAGGTCGAGTGGTGGGAGACTGACAGGGCCAATGGAGGACTTCTCAAATTTCATCAGGGACAATATGTTGGTGGATCTGCCTTTGATATGAGGTGATTTTACTTGGTCATCTAATCAGGATCAACCTGTTCAATCTCGAATAGATCGGTTCTTGATTAGTGGTAAGTGGGAGGCTAAGTACTCAGATGTTATCCAAAGGAGATTAAGGAGGGTGCACTCAGATCATTTTCCTATTGCACTATCTGAGAACATAAGAAATAGTAGAAGAAAACCATTTAGGTTTGAGAAGATGTGGTTGAAAGTAGAAAGTTTTGGGGAGCATGTACGGATTCGGGGGGCTTCTTATGATTTCAGGGGGTCCCCAAGTTTTGTGTTGGATCATAAATTGAAGGCTTTAAAAGGAGATTTAAAGAGGTGGAATGAAGCAGTGGTGGGAGATGTAAACTATCGTAAAAATTAGGGCCTTTCATAAATTGAAGAGTTGGATATACAGGAAGAGAGTCGAGGATTGGACGGGGAGGAGAGGGAGAGACGTGGAGTGGTACGGGAAGAGGTGGAGAAATTGTTGGAAATGGAGGAAATTGCCTGGCGTCAGAAATCTAGGGTCACATGTTGAAAGAGGGTGATAAATGCACTAAGTTCTTTCATAGGGTGGCTCATTCCAATCAGCGCAATAATTCGATCACAATGTTGGTGGTAGATGGGGCTACTTATGAGGACTCACATGATATTGGGACTCAAATGATGGGGTTTTATCAGAATCTCTACCGGGAGCAATCTGAGTGGAGGCCACAGTTGGAGGGGCTGGATTTTTCCAGTATTACCGAGGAGGATGCAAGTTGGATAGAGAGACCATTTGAGGAGGATGAAATTAGAGAGTTGGTGCTTAAGATGAATGATGACAAGGCTCCTGGACCGGATGGCTTCTCGTTTTCATTCTACAAGACTTGTTGGGAGGTGGTGCGATCGGATATCATGAATGTGTTCACTTATTTCTTTGAGTGTGGCAGGTTTTTGAAAAGTGCTAATGCCACATTTATTGTGCTAATACCCAAGAAACCGGGAGCGTCTGATATCAAGAATTTTTGCCCTATAAGCTTAGTCAGCGAGATGTACAAGATCATTGCTAAAGTTCTGGCGAATAGATTAAAGGCGGTGTTGGGAAGAGTGGTGTCAAAGTTTCAAAATGCCTTCGTAAAAGGGCGTAAGATTACGGATTCTGTTCTTATAGCAAACGAATGCATTGACTCTAGAATACGTTTGGGGGTGCCAGAAATGTTATGTAAGCTTGATATCCAGAAGGCGTACGATCATGTGAATTGGGGTTTTTTTATGTATATGCTCAGGCGTTGCGGCTTTGGAGATAAGTGGTGTAAGTGGATTCAGTTCTGTATCTCGACGGCGTCGTTCTCAATTTTGGTCAACGACACCTCCGAGGGTTATTTTCGGAGTAGCAGAGGTTTGAGGTAAGGGGACATGTTGTCTCCATTGCTGTTTGTTATTGTAATGGAGGCACTCAGTAAGATGATTGAGAAAGCAGTAAGGAAGGGTTTGTTAAGAGGCTTTACAGTTGGTCATCTACAGGTTTCCCATTTGTTATTTGCAGACGATACGCTGATTTTCTATGATGCAGATGACGAGCAAATTAGAAACTTGTGTCGGTTGCTTCTGTGCTTCGAAGCAGTATCTGGATTGAAGATAAATTCAGGAAAATCTGAGGCTATTCCAGTGGGAGAGGTCGCTAACGTGGAGGAGTTGGCTGCTATATTGGACTGCAAGGTTGCGCAGTTGCCTATCTCATATCTTCGGCTTCCCTTAGGTGCACAATTTAAAAGTAAACATATATGGAATGGCATAATAGAAAGGGTGGAGAAAAGGTTAGCTGGGTGGAAGCGCATGTATCTTTCTAAAAGAGGTCGTTTTACTCTGATTAAGTCCACTCTTTCTAATCTGCCTACGTATTTTGTCATTGTTTCCTATTCCTGTTCAAGTGACAAATAGATTAGAGAAGATTCAAAGAGAATTTCTATGGGCAAGGTTGGGGGAGGAGAGGAAATTCCATTTAGTCAATTGGGCCAACGTTTGCTCCCCTACTACGGTGGGGGGTCTTGGATTAAGGAGTCTCGTACTGTTCAATAAAGTTTTGTTGGGCAAGTGGTTGTGGAGATTTGGAGTTGAGAGGGAGAGTTTTTGTAGAGAAATCATAGGGGTGAAGTATGGTGTTATGGAGGGGGTTGGTGCTCAGTTGAGGGTCGAGGCTCGTACGGGGTAAGTTTGTGGAGATATATCAGAAAAGGATGGAGTGATTTTCAGAATAGATTAACTTTTGTGGTGGGGAATGGTGAATGTCAGATTCTGGGATGATAGTTGGCATGGAGATCAACCTCTAAAGTCGAGGTTTCCTTCTCTGCATCGCATCGCTTTGGAACCTGCTGCATTGGTGAAGGATGTATTAACTATACATAACGGGAATCCTAATTGGAACATCGCCTTCGGGAGGGGATTAAAGGATTGGGAATTGGATGATTATGCGCTGTTTTTGACCTTCTTGCATGAAGTGAACATCAGGGTAGGAGAGGACGATTGCAGCAGATGGAAGGTGGCAGCAAATGGTATTTTCTCTATTCGTACATATTTTAGATCCTTATTAAAACTTGAGAAGAATTCATTCCCTTGGAAAAAGGTATGACAATGTAAATTGCCTTCACGGGTGGCTTTTTACTGTGGACTATTGTAAGGGGTCAGGTGTTAATGGTAGATAATTTTCGAAAAAAATGTTATGTTACAGAGTGGTGTTATATGTGTAAGAGGGATGAGAAGACTATTAACCATTTGTTTATTCATTGTGATGGTGTACGTTGGCTGTGGAACGATATTCTGCTGCTCAACAAATGAATTGGGTATTGCCAAGGCGCATTGAGGATGTGGTACAAGCATGGAGGAGAAAACTTCGAGACAGGAATAGTAAACTTGTTTGGGATTTCATGCCAGGTTGTCTTGTTTGGTGTATGTGAAGAGAAAGAAACAACTGTTGTTTTGAAGATCAAGTACGGTCGACAGAGCAGATTAGGGAATTATTTTATCCGATATTGTATAATTGGTTTAATGCGGCGGCTACTAACCCGATAGAGGAGCTGCCTAATTTGATTTCGTTCTTATCTTGTTTAAACTGATAATGCACACCTTCTGTATTATTCCTTGATTAATAAAATGACTGGATTACCTATAAAAAAAAAAAAAAAAAGTGAATAAAAGAATAATGGAGTGAACCTCTATCAGGGATGGTTCTTCTTTGCTACGAGAATAGAGGAGGACCTCTTCATGTCATTGCACAGATTGACCGATATGGCCTTCTTTGTATTAGAGGACATTAGTTTCATTCCACTTGTTTTCATTGTATAGGAAGTAGTGCTACTTCATTTATCTCATTATTTCATATGTTGCATTTGGGAGATTAAGTTTATGCCCCTCTTCTTTTTGTTTTCGTGAGTTTGGTGCTATATACTGTTGGGGCATCCTAACTTCCATCAACTTTTCTCGGTGGAGCCTGAAAACTCACTGAGATTGTGTTGATGTCTTCTTAAAAAAAAATAATAATAATAATAAATAAATAAAATTAGAGTATGACACAATTCATGCCTTTCCGAGTCTAGGTTTCAATTGTCCATTGCTGATTAAGCCCCTATTTGACAACCATTTTTACAAAATTCTTTTTTTCTCAAACTCATTTTTAACCGCATGTTCTTACAATAAAATATTTTGCACGTAAACCCAAATTTTTTTCTACTTTATAATCACACATTCTTCAAAAAATCACGATTCCAAAACTTATTTTTCTCAAAAACTCTTTATAATGGTTGTCAAATAGGGGATAAGTATTCTCGACCAAATGCCTTAGTTACAGGCTTATTGAATGCAGCTTTCTAGCCCTTTTCTGCTCCATAGAATGCAAGCATCCAGAACCAATAGATATTTGAATGTCCGATGCTAAGGGGCAAGCATGTTAGATTTGATGTGATATATCTGAATATATGTTTAATTCGTTAAAGACCTTTTATAAATATGATTGAATATGCTATATACGTATGATTAAAAGCCATGCTATATAATTACACACATTTGCAGATAAATCCAAGTACATGCACTCCATCAATGCTGAGTCTGTGACTTCTATCATATGTATCTTAAGAAGTATGTTGGATTTTCTCGTAGCCTATTACTGCAACATTGTGATTGAGAAGTCTCAGGGCGATCTTCCACCTGATGTCAATTCAATTTTCCTGAGTATAATCTGTGATGAACATAATAATGGCTGAAAGACATTTTTGTACCAGTTTGGTTTTAGTTTACTCGTTATAGAAGTCCAAATTTTCCCTGTAATTATGCGATCTTGATCAAAGTATTTCGTTTGTCTTCTTAATTTATTCTTCAAGTTATAAAGTTTCAATGCCTGCCAGTATCGGCTTTGAACTTTGTGTTCGATTGTTGTTTGCATTTATAACTATGTTTTTCTATGTACCTTTGTTATTTCTCAATCTTCTGGTTATGTATTTCTAAGCTCTGGTATATTCTATGCAGGTCATAATAAAGTAAACAGGCAACAGAGGTATTTGCCATCTTACCTCCGCTGGCCTCATATGCAGGCTGATCAGGTTAGAGGGTTAAGTTTGAGGGAAATGGGAGGTGGCTTTTCAAAACACCATCGGGCTCCATCTATTCGCAATGCATGTTATGCCATCGCTAAGGCGTCGACTATGGTGCAAAAGATGCAAAATGTGAAGAAACTCAGAGGGCATAGAGATGCTGTCTATTGTGGTATATTTATATTTTTAACTTGGCATGAACTGTGGGCATTTTGCTCAATCCAGTTGTTTAAATGATATTACATTTTTATCATGTAGCAATTGCAACAAGAACAGTAGCAAACGAAGCCCAGTTCCCTGTAAATCATGTAGCATTTGAGTCCATGTGAATAAATAAACTGACATGGCAAATGTTGATAGTCAAGTGAATGAACATTTTGTCCCAAAAAACAAAGCTTTCTTATCGTTGTCACGAGCTTAGTTTCTGTCAATACAGTTGCAATGTGTATGAAACCTGCATTACTCATGTTATGAACTGCAATATACAATTTGCTATATGCTTTTCCTGTATTCTCAGCAATATTTGATCACTGTGGTCGATACGTGATTACTGGATCGGATGATCGTTTGGTTAAGATTTGGTCAATGGAAACTGCATTTTGCCTAGCCAGCTGCCGCGGACATGAAGTAAGGAAAAAGAGTGAATATACTATATATGATCTTTCATCCGGATGTACATTAAATATAACTTCGTTTTTTCTTCACTTCTTGGTATGTGAAACAATTACCAGGGCGATATTACTGATTTGTCGGTTAGTTCAAACAATGCTGTAGTGGCATCTGCATCAAATGACTACAGCATCCGTGTTGTAAGATTCTTTTCCCCCCAAACATGATATTGTCCTCCTTTGCTTGTTGAGAAGTGAGTAGTTACCCTGCATTTTTCTGCAGTGGCGTCTGCCCGATGGATATCCTATTTCTGTTCTTCGGGGACATACAGGAGCTGTGACTGCCATTGCATTCAGTCCGCGACCTTGCTCTGTCTATCAGCTCTTATCGTAAGCCTCATATTACACTTGATCTCCATGTTTATACTTTGTTTTTCAAAAGCTAGATGTGATGAAAGTTTGAATAAATGATCACTGTACAGTTTTTCTATGTTGGTTAACTGGTATTACTTTGATACAGTGGTGGAAGCATGTGTAATAAACTATGACACGCCTAAGCTTATTCGCATTTACATCAGACAAATTCTGACTAGCTAGAATCTGCTCCTTGTAAGATAAGGATTGAGATTTTCATTTGGCATCTTGATCTTGGACTTATTGGTATGGTAACTGTTTATTGGGTTCTTTTGTATTGTAGAGTCATAAATTTTGAAGTTAAAATTTTAAATTAATGTACACAAATAGATCATCTTAACTCTCTCTCTCTCTCTCTCTCTCTCTCTCTCTCTCTCTCTCGCGCGCGCGCAGTTAGTGTCACTAGAGAGAGAGTTGAAAGCATAAATGAATGTTATCTTTATCCATTATTACCTTTTATTCCCACATGATCTAACTGCTGCTCTGATGTAGAAATTTTTTGGTCTTGCTGTGTCGATACTTCTTGTTGGGTCTATTAGGATCTGTGATTTTGAGATTTCTTGTGTTTTGATCCTGTAAAACATCTTTATTACCAGTAGCTTTCAAGTGATCTGTGATGCTCGGACTCGCCATTTCGGCCGGTGTACCTGTGTCGACACGACACGGGTACTGGTACGGAATACGGGTCGGACTCTTCATGTTTCAAACGGACACGACAAGAAATCCTTAGAAAATTTGTCAATTTACCTTAATGGCAGTGTGGCTGGAGATAGAAGATGGTTGGCGCCGGCGGTCTTTGGTCCAAAATGAATATGTTCGAAGGCGTCACAACGAGCGGCGCTCGTTGCTCACACAGCGACGAGCTCCACTATGGTCTTCGGCGTCGGCGGTGGGTCTCTTGCGTGAGGAGAGAAGATGAAGAGAGGGAGAAAACGGTGGTGGAAATCTTGCATGAGGAGAGAAGCTGAGAAAATGAAAAGAAGGGCAAAACGGCAGTGGAGAGGAAATCAAACTAGGGTTTAGGTTTTAAATTATTTCTATAAAATTACTATTATTATTATTTAAAAATTATATTAATATTTGACCTTGCATCTAATTTTTTAAATTGGATAGGCCCATGTAATTTCCACTAGGCTTAATAATATAAATATGGGTGATAAAATATTCAAATAATACAATTAATAATTTTATGTAATTTCTTTTTTCAATTCATCATTTTTAATTCAAAATTACTGCAATATCAAAGTAAAAATAAAATCTAAAAAACAAAATTAAAGTTTGAAAAACGTACCCAAGTACCCATATCCAAAATTTGGACCCTTTTTAGCCATATCCCCGTATCCCACATTTTAGAAAATAAAGTATCCGACACTTAGATATGTACCTGTACCCAATACTCATACCCGAGTGTGAACATCATAGTAAGTGATATTTTGATCATATAAATGTATGTCCCCATTATGTTGTCAATAGATCTATTCCAGCTTTCAATTACTCGAGTCTTAAATGCTTTCTATTTATCTAGAAAGTTGATGAAATTATTAAATCAATGGGTGATTGTTTCTAGAGCTGGACTTCCATGAAAATAGATTGATGACAACGTAATAGAATACATACTTTTTAGCTTCACTCTGTTGTACATGGGCTGCTCTCTCTTTGGCCCTAAGATCCTTTACTGATGAAAAAATTGTCCTTTACTGATGAAAAAATTGTTCTTACTTCCCTACTGCATATATAGCTCCTTTTCATAATCCTGAAATTCTGTTTCTTGGTTACATAACTTTTTCATAATTGCGTAGTACTTAATTCATCTGACTTATAATATTTGATTTCTTTTGAGATCATATTTGGCTGAATATGATCTGCAAGCTCTTTTCATTACATTATTATTTGGTTTGCAGAACTGTTATACTTCCAAATTTATACACTGGCCAACTTCTTGAATTTTGCTTTCTTAATCTGTACGCTTCAATATTAATAGGTCATCTGATGATGGAACCTGTCGAATCTGGGATGCGAGATACTCCCAGTGCAGTCTGCGTGTTTACCTGCCAAAGCCAAACGATTCTACTGCTGGTCAGACGATGGATTGTATATTTTCTAGCTGTGTGGGATTGTAGTTGTTTACGGATTTACATGAGAAATTCTGTGTGCAGGAAAGAGCAGTGGTCTGCCATCAGCTAGTGCATCGTCAAGTAATGGCTTGCAGTCCCATCAAATATTATGTTGTGCGTTCAATGCTAATGGAACTGTCTTTGTCACTGGCAGTTCTGATACTTTCGCAAGGGTATGAAGAAATATGTAAATAACTACATCAATGTGCCTGGATTACTTGATTGTAAAAAGTGGATGAAGATATGACACTTGGTGCTTGTTTGGATAAAATTATAAGTTGTTGAAATCATAATGTGATAAATCCCTGTTTGGCAATCATTATTTGGGAAAAACAATGTTTTGAATAGTGATTTTTAAGAGAATGTGTGGTTTGAAAGTAGGGAAAAGTTTTGGTTTTGTGTGCAAAATATTTTATTGTGTAAATGTGTGGTTGAAAATGATTATGTAGAAAAAATGAGTTCTAAAATAATGGTTGTCAAATAGGGGCAAAAATGTATGGTGAATAAGTGGGTAGTAGTTATGGGTCCTACCAAATCTTAGTTAAAGTTAATATTTGACTTTGACCATTAAATTATAAGGAAACTATAATGTTTCCAAAACATGCACTTGATGATTCAATTCATCACTGAAATGCCAACACGGGGAAATAACAAATCTGAGCATAAGAACAATGAAAACTTCTCAACAAAAATCTGTTCCTTGTGTATAGATTTCTACATGTGCTACTAGCAAACCTTAACGGGTAAATTAGTTGATTTTGACATGTTTCATTCTGCTTTTTATTCTGTTATGTATTTATCTGTTAAGCTGAACTGGAATCATGTAATGATGTTCATAGTTTTCGAAAGAATATGAAGAGAAATTTATTTATGAATTGATCCAGACCATCCTCTATCTGGTGATCTTTATATTTTCTGGTTATTTCCGTGTGATTGCTAAAGTACAATATGTATTAGTATGTCATACTATGCTTGATTTGTAATTCTCCATTATCTTGGCTTTGCAAAAGAATTTACCATAGATTTAATTGAAGTGAATTCTTACAGAGTTTACATTTGCAGGTTTGGAGTGCTTGTAAATCCAATTCAGATGATCCAGAACAACCAAGTCATGAGATTGATATATTAGCAGGCCATGAGAACGATGTCAATTATGTACAGTTCAGGTAAGTATGTCTTTACTTAAAAGCCCGAACCTATCTCACTGTCTTATCTGCTACTTTCTTGTACAGTGGCTGTGCTGTGGCTTCACGATCTTTGCCATCTAATTCCCTTACGGAGGAAAGCATTCCAAAATTTAAAAATTCCTGGTCGGATTATTGTTCATTTTCTAATTTTTGTCAACTATCAACTACCATTCGTTGACTTTTATGTTGTTTGCTCCACTTGTAGCCTAGCTTATGTGTTCTGCCTCTCAATGATTCATGCTACTTGAATCTTAATGAACTCAGGTTTAGTCATGACAACATTGTCACTTGTTCACGTGATGGCAGTGCTATTATTTGGATTCCTAGATCACGCAGATCTCATGTGAGTTCTTATTGTCCTGGAAAGTAGTAAGACTTGGTATTTGAATGGAACTTGGTTCACACAATTGCTTTTAGCTGTTAATTCTGTTTTACCAGCAAGTGTTCTTTTACTTGGTGATAGCAGTTGGTTTCCTCATGTTCTAGAAAATTTGCCTATTCCAGGGAAAAGTTGGACGTTGGATTCGGGCATATCACCTTAAAGTTCCTCCTCCGCCTATGCCTCCTCAACCTCCTCGAGGAGGTCCACGTCAAAGATTTCTTCCAACTCCTCGTGGTGTTAATATGATTGTGTGGAGCCTAGATAATCGTTTTGTGCTTGCTGCTATCATGGGTATGCTACTTCATAAATGTTTTAGTTGACGAGCTTATATTTACTTGCGCGTCCTAAGCTTTTGACCTTCTGCAGATCGTGTGTTGGAAACTTTTATGTTTGCTCATGTAACTTGTGGTGTTAAGATTGAGTTTGGGTGTACAGACCTAGAACCTGCATCCTGTTTGTAATGGTGGCTCTTATTAGAGATAAAAGATGTTTATGTGCCTAATAGCTCAAGGGCATACTGATGTAGAAATACAGTATACTGCCATTGTTGACATGTGTTTCATTGTACTGTCCTTTCTATCTTTTTGTAGGCTATCTTTGGTATTGCAATCTGTATTAGCACTTTGTAGATTTGTGAACATAAACAACCAATGTAGGAATTACTCATGATGCATGTTGATTGCGGAAGAGAAACTTTTGTAATCTCTTTTGAAGCCAGACCAGTGATAATAATTTCATGCATTTTTTGTTGGTTCTCTCCAAGCTTTTTTCGAACATTTTGAAAGTGATTGCAGTCCTTTGTCTTTTCCTTGTCTTTTAAATGGCCACTTATTCCTTTTGGCGATTGTAATTTTGGTGATTATTTACTTTCTTATTAAACTAAACTGCACTCTTCCTTATTGGTGTTTATTTACTGCCTTATGAATGCTATTATTATTAATTTTGGTTCTTGAGCTGTGGGGAAAAAGCAAGTACACTTGTTAAGAAACCAACCTGTCATTCACTTTGGAAATTATGAAGAATAATATTTAAGACTCCGTCAACAGTACAGTTGGAAAGCTCGTTGAAATTGTTGACGTGATTTTTCAACTCGTCTATAGTTCTATTAAGCTTGGTTCCTGCCCCACCCTCATGCGGGTGTTCTACTTCTACGTGGCTACAAGTTATATTAATCTTTCATATTGATTATTCTTCCATAGTTGTGGATTTCTGACCTGAAACGCTTTTTGACGTTTCTCCTTATTTTCTTTTTTTCACATTTATTTATGTTCTTCAGGTTTTCTTTGTTATGCTCGCCTGCATATGATTCCCCTATTTATTGAAGAAAGAGTTGTTTCATGGTTACTTGAATTTGAAATCTTTGTTAATCAGTGAGGAATTTTTGCAGATAACAGAATATGTGTCTGGAATGCTAGTGATGGTAGCTTGGTGCACTCTTTGACTGGTCATACTGCATCTGTAAGTATGGTCCTACTTCATTAGATGAAGCCTTCAAATGCTCGAATGGTTTCTACATGCATTAATTCATATCTTCTCTATGCTTTGCTCTTTATGCTTTGCTCGTTTCGTAGTTTGTGTTCAAATTTATTATTTATAGCATACATTGTAAAATAATTCTTGATCGTTCAACTTGTGGGTTTCAGATGTCATTATATATCTTTCTGTAGCTAACATGGTACATATTAGTTCAAGTTTGGTATGGAGTAATGCTGCCTTCTGAATTATAGAGCATTTTTGTGTTGGAAAGATGAAAAAGAACTGATTATTTAATTGCTAAGATAAATTGCAATCCCTAGATAATAGTACAAGGGTTATTAAAATGATAAAAATGTCGGTGTGGTGAAAAACAATTTCATTTTTTCTTGTCATTAACCTCCTCAGCCTATTGTTTTGGTTCGAAAATCGTTTTGTAGACAGATTCCATCCATTTGATTGTAAAAGTTTCTATTTTTTGCCAAAATGATTTCTATACCCTTATTTTTTTTAGTTAAAATAAGTAAGGAAAAATAACAAGAAAGGAAAAAAGAGAGAATTTCTTCATGTTCTCTATTAATTCCACCCACCCCACCCCCACTACCTTGTCCTTTCCACCTCCATCGGCATGGAGCCAACACCGTCGTTGCTAATGTCTATTTCTTTATTTTCTTCTCTCTTTCTTCTCACCACTACCGCCTCCTCCCGCCTCTCATTCCCATTGCCACAAACAAAATCAAATCACCATTAGTAAACCCACCACGGCAGGTTGTAGTTGGGGTGTAGTTTGTTCTCCCATTACAATGTGCAGTCTCGAATTGAGGAGCCTTGTATTGTTTAATAAGGTCTTGCTAGGTAAGTGGTTGTGGTGATTCGGAGTGGAGAGGGAGAACTTCTGGAGAGAAATTATAGAGGCGAAATATGGCGTTATGGAGGGGGGAATGGTGCTCAGTCGAGGGTCGTGATTTTTATGGAGTGAGTTCGTGGCGGTATATCCAATGAGGGTGAGAGACTCTTAGAATAGATTGACTTTTGTGGTGGGGAATGGTAATACTATTAGTTTTTGGAATGATTGTTAGTGTGAAAATCGACTGCTAGCTGTCAGCTATGGTGAATGATGTCTTAGATATATATAATGAGAGCATTAGTTGGAACATTGTTTTTGGGAGGGCTTGCAGGATTGAGAAATGGATGATTATGAGTTGCTTTTGAGCTCTTTGCATGAGGCACACATTAGGGTAGGAGAGGGTGATTGTAGCAGGTTGAGATTGACACGGGATGGTATCTTCTCAGTCGACGCGTATTTTAGATCCTTATGGAGAGTTCATTCCCTTGGAAGATGGTATTGAAATGTAAACTGCCTCCTGGAGTTCCATTTTTACTATGGATGGTTGTCAGGGGACAGATGTTAAAAAACAATAATCTCCGAACGCGGTTTTTTATGTTACAGAGTGGTGCTATATGTGGAGGAATAGGGAGACGATTGACCACTTGTTCTTTCATTGTGATGTTGCTCGTTTGTTGTGGAACGATATTCTGGCGTCTCAACACATGTATTGGGTGTTGCCGAGGCGCGTGGAAGACGTATTAAAGGCATGAAAGAGAAAGTTTCGTGATAAGGATACAAGCTTGTATGGGACCTTATTCCGGGTTGCATCGTATGGTGTGTGGAGTAAAAGAGACAACCGTTGTTTTGATGATAAAACACATACAACAAAGCATATTAGAGAATTGTTTCATTTGATATTGTATACTTGGTTTAATGTTGCAGCTGCTAGGCATATAGACGGCTGTCCAATATCATTATCCTTTCTGGTGTAAATTGATAATACGCTTCCTGTATATTTTTCATTGATTAATAAAACATTTGATTATTTTTCAAAAAAAAAAAAAAAAGGGGAAAACCCACCACAATAGGTTTAGATTTTGAACCAAACCCTACTGTAATTTTCTCTCTTTCTGAATCATAGGTTTCATAGATTGTGTTCTTGATTTGATTCAATGAGGAAACTTTTCTAAAGTAAAGCAACATATTGATCTCCTACTTCTTTAACGGTTGCTCTAATTCGGAATTGGAATCACTGCTTGGTCATGTAACACCTCAATTTTCATAAAACACTAGAGCATTACGAAAAATTTAACTTTCTTTATAATAAATGTGGAACGTCACAAATAAAATAAATTCTTTATTTAAACTAAAATTGGAACATTCATAAACTTAAATCATGAAATTGTATCTTAAAAAAATGAAACATTCTCAACTAAGTCAATAATAACATTTGAAAATTTTAAAACTAATAAATCTAAAGGCAATAAAACTTAATATTTTTCGCAGTGTCGAAATTCCTTGGCAGTCCGCTGCACCATCCTGCCACAATTTCAATCGACTCGAACTAACTTGTAAAAATTTGTAAGAGTGAGTTTTAAAAACACCTAGTAAGATACGTGCAATTTTCATATACAAATACATAACAATAAAATAATACACTTCATACCATTCTGCTCTTATGGAGTATATCGGTGACCAAGAGACACATTTTAGGTCCTTTTATAATTTCATATCTCTTTCTTAAAAATTCGAAAGTCCACTGACAATTCATGCATATTTAATTGAATATAAAAGTATAAAGAAACAAAACACTTGCACAAAAATATCTTACCTTGTTATTGGAATATTAAAAACATCTGCCAGCACGTTAAACATATTTTTGTTTTCCTGCCTTGGGTGAAGAACTGCTTGACAATAAGGTGTGTATTTGACTTTTCACAACATTTCTCTTTCTCTCACTACAGGTAGTACCTTCTCTCTTTCTCTTTCTCTTTCTCTTTCTACCGTATAAAAAAGTATTTGTGTGTAGAATAATATGACACATGCATAGTATTTATAGTGGTTAATAGATAATGATTATTTAATAGACTCCAAATAAAACTTTTAATTTAAAATCAAATTGGACTCTTAACAAATATTCATCTTATCAAGGAATTCGAATTTAAAAGATATCTAATTACATGAGGATAAAATTCTAGTGTGGATATATACAATTTTCAAATTTCATTTTTATAATAATATATACCCAATCATAATTAACAGTTAATAATTATTCTAATTAAAATAGAATTACAATTAACTAATAATTTTTATCAAAATAAATATGAAATACAATTAATACTTTACGTGTGGTGGTAAAATCAATTGGATAGGGAATATTTTGGTAAAGCAAATCATGATATATCTCAACCAACCACCACATGGGACACTTGGCATGCCAAGAAAATTTACACTAGAATATAATAATAATAAAATAAAACAATTGGCACATGTGTTGGATAATGATGGTTTTGGTAAAGTTTTATCACAATTCAAAAAGGTTGAAATTGAACTCATCAAAATAGGGTTGCATTTCTACAAGTGAAATCATGAAACCAATTTAAATTAATTATCATTAAAGATAACTTCTTTAAATTTCAATATCTCGGGCCTCACTTATCCAAATTAACTTTTTCTTGGGCCTAAAATATATAATTAAATACGAGCTATCCAATGAGCCCAATATTAATATATTAAATCTCTTTATATCAAAATCTAATATTTGACCCAAAATATAAAGATTTAAAACATATTTCATTTTAATCCATAAACTTTTCAAAATAATAAAATAAATAACATAAAATAAATAAAATTTATTTCAAAATTTCGGGGTGTTACAGGTCATCATTCCAAGAAATGCACACAACCTCATTAAATTTCACCCCAAAATTAACAACATCAAGAACTTGATTTAAGCGTGATGAAAATGATCACAGTCCTACTGCAATTATGAGCACTAAAAACGCACAAGAAACAGAACAAGTTAAAGATGCTGCCACTTCCAGTTTTGTTAGGTTTTTGCCATGCAGTAAAAGTAAAACACAGCTTTCAAAACACAATCAACCTCTACTACTTCTTTTTCATAGCGGTCGTAGGATGGAGGCAGGGTTGGAAAGTAGGTTGAGGAGGTTAGGGCAAAAAAAAGGGGGCGAGGTGGGTGGGGGGAATTGGGGGATGATTGCTTACAAAAGCCATAGGTTTCAGACTATTTTTGCAAAAATCCCCCATTTCAGACATAAATGACTATAATAGTCGCTAATTTATGGTGCAAGAGTGTGTATGAGTTGATAAAAGCTCTCACTTCCAGGAGAAACTTTTATTGGTTGTGAGCAATATATAGAATGCTCTTGAAGATGCCTTGGAGGACATTGAAATGATATGTTTCACTCGCTGTGGAGTCTGTCTACATCTAGTAGCAGTATCGTTATTTCTCTCAGGAGTGTCAACAAAATGAAGAGGAATGGGTTGGGACTTGTGCTGGAATAAAGCTGCATTGCTTCCCGTTTAATTAAGTGAAGACTCTTGGGAGACCAAATAACCGTTATTTAATTTTTATGCCTGTTCCCTGATGTTTCGCTTTTATAATTGACAGACGTATGTGTTGGATGTACACCCTTTTAACCCAAGAATTGCTATGAGTGCTGGCTATGATGGGAAAACAATATTGTGGGATGTAAGTTTATGATTATGATTATTTTGGCAAACATAATTTTGGAATGCCAGTTTCTATGTATTGAATCCTTTCGTATGATGTATTAACAGATATGGGAAGGCAATCCAATTCGTGTATATGAGATTAGTGGACGCTTTAAGTTGGTTGATGGAAAGTTTTCACAGTAAGTAATTTGCAGTACTAAACTCTTTGTGTATTAAAAATATTGTTCAAGCATATTTAATTTCCTGTCTTTATGTTTGGTGATATCTGTAAAACAAAGACCTTTACTTCTTATACTGTATAATTATTTTATGATTCTTTAAGGGGGTGGAGTTGCATCATCTTCACAGGATAAAATTCTCTGGTGTGAATATAATCTATTATAGTCAGTACAAATGGTGTCACTGTTATATTTGTCATTTGTGCTCGTAATTTCTATTACATGCCAAAATTATTACTGTCTTTGAAAAAACACATTTCTTTGTGTAGGGACGGGACATCAATTGTTCTTTCAGATGATGTTGGACAAATATATCTTCTAAACACTGGTCAAGGTGATTCCCAGAAGGATGCTAAATATGATCAGGTAAATGCAATATAATGCTTTATTCTAATTGCTAGTTGATTTTTTCAAAACAACTTTATGAGAATTCTGACTGTACATTTCTTTATCGGACAGTTCTTCCTCGGGGATTATAGGCCACTTGTGCAGGATACTCATGGAAATGTTATTGATCAGGTGATTGACCCTATCTGTTATAATTGATAATACTTCTGGTGAATGTAAAATTCTTGCCTCTACATCTTTAATATTCTTTTCCTTGCACGAGTATTTGTCTGGTATTTCCGAACAACTTCTTCTTATCCTTTTGGTGTGATATCCCTTACATTTCACGTAGGCATAAATGTGATGACAATCGCATCCAGCTAGTAATGGCTGATTAAAATGATGTCATGTTCACTTTCTTTTATTTCCCAGTTCATTTCCTCCTCTTAACAATTTCTTCATGAGCTTTACCTCTGTTATGTTGAGATGCTAGTTAATTCGCAACCTACAACGGTGATTTCTTTCTCTACAAACGCATATGCACAAAGATATGTTAATCGTCAATGCCATGAATCACTAAATGGCCTATCTTGCCATACCTATATAAGCAACAATACCATATTTATGTGAAAAATGCATTATTTTATTATGTTTTGAGATACAAGAAATGATTTCTCACTTCCCAGCACGGGCCTTTCTTGTCTTTCATTCTTCTTCTCCAATGAGTAAAGTGCATTTATCCTTGATAGGAGCTCCCTAAGTTTTCTGCCTGGAGTATTTCTCCGAGGCCTATTTCACAAGTTCTATATCCTGAAGAGCTTTGTCAGTGATTTTTCCATTATAGCCTTAAGCGACTCTGTTATCGCTTGCAGCAGCAGTTTTGGATGCTGTATCTTAACTTGAAAACAGAACATATAAGAAAGATAAAGGTAAATTTAAGGAGAAGAAAACTTTAGGGGAAAATTGCGGTTGTGTTGTTAGCCTCCAATCTCAAAGTCCACTCTTAGCACCTTCCTTCCTCCTAAGGCTCTTAACAAGGTCATAATTTGCTTTCATAATACAGTAGGAAATAGCTGGCAATAAATCATTTTTTTATGCAACGCTAGTTGGGAAGCTTTGACGGAGCTGTGGTTGCTGTACAGCAGTGCTAATGATCCTGCGCTTCCAACCTGTGAAAAATGTCTGTTGTATGATAAGGTGGAAAGAAGGGCTGCTTCTTAGATTTAGTGCAGAAAAATAATTAAATTCTTGGCGTTTGTGCAGAAATGTTGAACTTTTGCTCATTGAAAAGGAAATTAGCTTTACTTGTTCCATGGAAGTGGGGAAGTTAGTCCTTTCCTTTACGTGTGTATCCTTTTTCTTATTTGGCCCCTGCTTGTGGGGATTAAAATCATTTTCTTAGTAGATTTTTAATAAAAGTTGATGAAATGTGTGATTGAAAAGTTGTGGGTTCCATGAAATATGTGGTTAAAATTAATTATTTACTTTGACTAGATTAAAATCAAGATTTTAATCCCCCACCAAACAGGTACTTGATATACTAGGTATAAGCATAATTCTCCTCGTGCCCTTCGGAAATGATGTGTATGTCCACACAAGTTTTGTTGATGTAAGAAATCATGTTGACGCAAATTAATTACTTCGATGAGATGGTTTATGGCTTTTTTGGACTAAATTGCTGCACCCGACAAACCAGTTGATAACTGTTTTCACCCAGCAAACATTTGACGTGTCTACTGCAGGAGACACAACTTGCTCCATATCGAAGGAATATTCAAGATCCTCTGTGTGATTCAAGTATGAAATGAATTCAATTATCCATGTGTTATTGTTCAAGTGTATATATGAGATAGGGTTCTGTTCATCTTCTAGAGTTTCTTTCAAAGATGATGTTCTGACAGTGGACACCGTGCCCATTAAATGGGAGAATTGCAGGCATGCTTCCGTATCCCGAACCTTACCAGAGTATGTATCAACGACGTCGGCTTGGTGCTTTGGGTATAGAGTGGCGTCCTTCATCCATAAAATTTGCTGTCGGCACTGATATTGGGATTGGCCAAGAGTTCCATATATTACCTTTGGCAGATCTGGACTCAGCAATTGAGCCACTGCCTGAGTTTGTGGATGCTATGTACTGGGAACCAGAAATTGATGTTATGAATGATGACAATGATTCAGAATATAATGTTACTGAAGGATATTCCAGTGATGAGCAAGACTGTCGGAGTGATAATTTGTCCAGTGATCCAGAGGGTAGTGAAGACAAGGTCGGATGGAGTCAAAAGAATAGTCGGTCGCGATCAAAACCAAAGAAACCTGTGATAGAAGTAAGCTTTGAAGTCCATGAGTATCAGTTCTCTTTTTGGTTGGCAATTTCTAAATAACAATTTCATTGTTTTTCAGGTTGACTCAATGACATCTTCTGGGAGACGTATTAAGAAGAGAACTTTGGACGAACAAGATGGAACTTTATCCAGAAGTAGAAGATATAAAAAACTAAAATATGGAGGGAGAACTACTTCTAGTAGGAAATTTCCCAAATCAAAGTCATTGAGACCTCAGCGAGTTGCTGCACGTAATGCAGTCAATAATTTTTCTCAGATCACGGAAACTTCTACAGATGGAGAGGATGAAGATGATTCAGCAGGTGACTCATCAGATAGTGAGTCATCATATGAAGGTTCGGCCATTCAGAGACAAGTACTTATTGACAACTTGCACAAGAAACAAAGTAAATATTCAGATAGTGAAAAGATATCTTCAGAAAGGTCTGAAGGTGTAGTTAAGCCTCTCAAGCAACCTGACTCTCGGATTAGTGTTGGAAACAAGAAGAAATTGGTGCTGAAATTTTCACTTCGTGATCCTAAAAGCCCTGTATATCTGGAGAATGTTAGGAAACAACTTAATGGTCAGGAAGATCCAGCACCTTCAACTTCCCGACATCATGGAGAAAACCCAGAAAAAAAAATGATTTACCTAAGATCAGATGATGTTGGTTCATCTTCCACAAATATGGATGATAAGGAACTTTCAGAAAAATGCAATAGAAGTCAACTTAGAGAAACTGAAGAATTTAAGAATGCTGACAACAATTTGAAGACATCCACTGGATGTGACAATGCCAGTGTAAGTTGGGGAAAATTCAAATTACGCACTTCAAAGGGAATGCAGCTAGGAGATCTCGTGTCTACAGATGCTAATGGAGCAATAGTAAATGGATGCTTATCAACTCAAGAGATAGTGAAGTCTTCATTATGTAACATTTTGCCTCTTCATGATCATCAAGGAAATGGCAGTGATCCTGGAGTGTTTGACAGTCAAAATCAGATCAAAGGAGGAAAGGACTCTAGTTCTTATCTCTGCAGATCTAATAATTTGATTGTAAATGTAAACCACTCTTCTGAGCTACAAAAGAATCCTAAACAGAAATCTACTATAATAAAAATCAAATCGAAAAACATTCTGGGAGACACTAAAGATTCTTCCCAACCGAGAATCATCACCAGAGGAAATTCTTCCCCGGGTGCAAAAGTCGAATTAACATCTGAAGGTCCCTCCTTAGGAATGTCAATGGCAGGCAACAGGATGAAAGAACTAATGCAACAATCACATTTGAATGGTAGTACATTTTGTGAAAGTTCAAATGTTAGCCTCCATAATCAAGAGCAAGATACAGATTTTCCTGATGTAGCAACTGATGCAGTGCGTAGATCTAGGTCAACTAATCTTGTGAACCATAACTTTGAGATGTGTGAGAACCATCTACTACCAGGTACATCAAGAGGTGGAGAAAATTCCTCTGTGAAGGATCTTGAATATTTTCCTTCACGGGAGTGGGGATCAATGTCAAAATGCACTGTCCGATTAAGGTCTTCCCGGAACAAAAGTGAATATTACCACAATGAAGACAGAAGTACTTCAGCTGGAAGAAACTCTCACACTGTGTCAAGAAAATTGAATTGGCTGCTATTAGCAGAGCAGGAGGAGGGATATCGCTACATCCCTCAGCTCGGTGATGAAGTTGTTTACTTACGACAGGTACAAAATGTAATTTGAGATGATGTTGATTTGGAAAGCTTTAGCTTTAACTGGTTCTGTAGGGATTCATTTTTTGACCTTTTTTGGTGCACAGGGCCATCAGGAGTTTTTAGAAAAGAGTCAGAGTGCTCAATCAAGTCCTTGGCTGAGGCTTGGGAATAAGATTAAAGCTGTTGAAATCTGTTTGGTTGAAGACCTCAAGTACACAACATTTGGGGGTTCTGGAGACAGCTCCTGTCAAATCACGCTCAAATTCATAGATACTTGTTCAAATGTAGTTGGCAAAACATTTAAATTAACCCTACCAGAATTGCTAGACTTCCCAGATTTTATTGTGGAAAGGAATCGGTATGATGCAGCTATGGAGAGAAGCTGGACAGTTAAGGATACATGTGTAGTCTGGTGGAGAAACGCGAATGAAGAAGGCGGCGCTTGGTATGAAGCGATGATTGTCTCTATAAAGGACAAATCTAGTGACTTCCCCGGCAGTCCATGGGAAAGATGTGTTGTTCGATACACTGAAACAAAAGATTGCCAGCTTCATAGTCCTTGGGAACTGCATGATCCAGAAAATGCGGGCGAACAACCTCGTAGTAACTTTGAAAGCAGAGAGGAAATTCTATATTCTTTTACTGGATTACTACGTGCAGCAATCAGAGATAAGGTCTTCCTCTTGCCTTTTCTTATACTTTTTAACGTTTAAATAAAACTGCTATATGAAATTGAAACCTTTTTACTTCTGGTTTTGGAGCTATAGAAAATGAATTGTATTCTTAGCTGTGTTGTTGCTAATGTTACAGGATCGATATGGGATTTTAAAATTGAATGAAGTTGCGCGAAAGTCGGATTTTGTCAACAGGTATCAATTTTGTACTTGCTCCTTTCAACTGTGTGAACCTTAGATGTATCTGTACCAAGAAAATTTGTTAAAATTGAATTGGGCAAAATAGTCTAACGTCGACATCGACTTTCTGCATGCAGGTTTCCGGTTCCATTATCACCTGATATAATCAAGTTAAGATTAGAACATGGATACTATAGGAGCTTGGAGGCACTAAGGCATGATATCGTGGTTATGCTGTCGAATGCTGAGTCGTACTTTCAGGGATATACGGAGTTTTCGAGAAAGATGAAGCGTCTTAAAAGTTGGGTCGATGAAAAATTTTCAGAATTGTGATTGATGGCTGTTGTTTTCAGATTTGTGGATGATTTACAGGTTCTGTTTTCACAATTCCTTTTTTTTTCCCTCTTTCTTTCTCATAAGTAAAATCGAAGTCCACAGATCGACTTCTGTGGGATGGATTTTTGGGTTCATATACGGAAGAAATTACAATTAAGTGGTGTAAGTAACCAATGGGATCACAAGGTACCTTGATGTCATTAAAACCATTTATAATACAGGGAGAATTATTGAAAATGTTGAATTTTGGAGAAGCATTGTAATTATTTGACTAGTGAAGAATCTGCATACAATATGCATGTTTGGCTAATCTCCAAAACTTGACTTATGATTTGACTTAGGGATAATACGTTAGTTTTTAAATAAAATTTTATTGGTAAAAGTTGAAAACGAGAAACAGAAGTAACTTGTTCGGAATATTAGAAATAAAAAAGTTTTTAATTATATAGCTTTTAAAATTAGCCAAATGTGCTTCAACCAAATGGGGCATTTATCGCATACTTGTGATGTGAAGTGGCTCTGAATTTTATTTTATTTTATTTATTTTTGTGTGTTTAGGGAGGATATCGAGATTTTCTTAAGAGAGAAGGTGATCTTTATCACGAGCTGAACTCGAAACTAGCACCTGTGGGAGTGTAGAAGAGCCTTGACTTCAGCATTCTACAAGTGCTTAAGGCTCCTTTGGACAATTGGACCATACGAGGCAAGACTTGGAAGCAAGCTACCAGCGCCTATCGACGGGAACTGAGCTTGGTTAGTAATTGTCGGCTCATTCTGTCTTGCCCACCTGCCAACCCATGAATTATTTATAGCGGGAAAAAAATAAATAGAATTTGTGGAATGATGTTTCTGTGAGATTAAAGTTAAAGTTTAAATGCCTAAAAGATAAAATTACGAACGTGTAGATTGGAAATGGGAAGCCATAAAGCCGAGAGTGGGTTTACAATTTTAGGGTAGAAGTACATATGAGGTTTAGGTTTGGCTGTACCTACTGCTCCTATTGACGCAGAACTGATTATCCAATGGACTATGTTGTGTGTACATAATAATGTACACACAGCTTTATACCCTTCTCACATGGAGGAGGACTCACGCATGATAAAATGTTTGTGGGCCCCTCTCCATGTGAAAGGGGTGTAATCTATTTAGTACACTATAAGATGTACAAATAGATTAATCCTTATCCAATATCCAAGCTCATTAGTTCAACTATCAAATTACCTTAGCGGCAGGGCAATTAAGCGAGGGATCGGGGCAATAAAATCCCCGATGGGTGCTACATCTCGTTATCATCCATAGTCAAAAAAAATTTCCTATCCACACATTTCTGTCAAATTTACAAGTACTACTTACTTATCTATCAATCATTTTATTTATGTATAATTTAAACGGTTTAAGATAGTTCTCAAATATAAACAATTTTATTAATAGTTCGTTAACATTTTTTTACTAAAGACATTATCCCTTTTTATAAATAAGTTGGGGAGACTTTCCTTAGTTGATTTTTATTTTTTCAAATCTATTTTTCTTTGAAAAAAAAAAATCAATAACATGTTCTCATAATAAAATAATTATATATATATATATATATATAATATTTTCATTTTTAACCACTGAGTCTCCGAAAAAATTATTTTTCATAAAATCACTTCTTAACAACTAAAAATAAACCACAAGGACGATTCATAATTTTGTGTAATTATCTAATAGTATAGTAATCAATCTCCTCTATAAAACACATACTATTATAATTACTACGTGTTATTGTGGGTGTGAACATGGTACAACTTTATTGGCCAATTATTGTGCTTTCACTTTATCTATATGGAACAATTGGTGTGTCAGTACACGATGATAAATGAAAAAACAAAAAATAGCATTTTAACGCTATCCAAAAGAGGCAAGCTACTCAGTGCTCCATTGGTTGGATAGTGTTTGATCCACATTATTTTTGAAAAATGTATTTTTAAATAATATATTAATAAAGATTATATGATTAAAAAAGAATAAAAAGTTTTTTATTTGCGTGTAATATTATTTTAATAAAGAATATGTGGTTGAAAAGAAGAGAGAAAAATGAATTTTGGAAAAAATGAAAATCAAAGAGAGGCAGAATTTATAATATAATTTTCAGTAATTTCATATATTGCACACTAAATGAAATATTAGGAAAACATTTAAGAATACAATTTCAATATTAATAAACTTGAAAAAAACTTTAAAAAATAGGTGATCACATTTGTAAATTCTGATAAATGTTGTGAGTTACAAACATATACTAGTCACGAATTACATAAAGTCTCAATCACATACCAATAATATATATATAACAGTCATATACTAAGTCGCAAATTACACAAGGTCATGGTCACATACCAAGCTACAAATCACACAAGATCATAGTCAGGTTGACTTTATGTTTTGATCATAACAAATAAGTTGATTTTATTTTTAGCAATTGAATTCGAGTTTTCATAGTCATTGTTGCAATGTTGATCGATTGGGGATTAAAAAAAATCACTACCAAAAGACTCGTATCGAAGGATCAATAAAAATCAAGATAAAAGCCAAGCAATCATGAAGGATCACTCGAGACAAATAATTTCAATAGTCAAATATCAAAAATATTAGATTAAGATGTTTTGCATTCATGTGTAAAGGTACAATGCTTTAATCTTTAGCAACGAATCGTTAAAAACTCGATGAATAGATTTTTATGCATGAGAAAATTATTAAAAGCACTTGCATAAGAATTATTTTTCAAAAGGTAAGTATTTCAACTCGATATTCGAACTCATTAAAATGTCACTTACCTTGAAAAGTAAATTCAAAAGCCTACATTTTTAAAACAATCGAGAAAGTAAAATTCGAAAAAAAAATATGTTCAAGTTGACGTCCGATTGGGCATAACGTACGTCTGGTTTGTCCAACGATAACATTTTTTAACCATTCTGAATTCTAACGAGCAACGGCTAGTTTGATTGTCCGATTCAGAATACGGATGTTCAGATTGGTTGTCCGATTAGTTAGAATTTCTAGCGTTTTGTACTTTATAAATACCATCTTACTTTGCATTCATTGTAAGACTTTTGAGAACATTTAAATGAGATATTCTAGAGCTAAATTATATTGATCTTATATCTTATTTATTTTTATCAGATCATTTACTTTGATAAACTTTTGAAAAAAAAAAAAAAAAAAAAAAAAAAGCTTTCTCATCAATGTTTTCTCATTTAACACTTGAGTTTCATTCATTGTTGTTTATTAAAGTGTTAGCCTA
The DNA here is from genome assembly GCA_019395295.1 of Osmanthus fragrans. Classification (NCBI taxonomy): domain Eukaryota; kingdom Viridiplantae; phylum Streptophyta; class Magnoliopsida; order Lamiales; family Oleaceae; genus Osmanthus; species Osmanthus fragrans. Next base: position 22,452,365 of record CM033343.1, on the reverse strand, counting down.
TTTCTTTCTTTGTACTTAATTTGATATATCATTTATTAAGAAAAAAGTTTCAAATTGTAAAATCATTCATCTTTAAATTTGTGGGGTTGTATTGAGGTCCTGGAGAGCTTAATATTGTATAAGGATCCGTGCTCCTTGTTTATAAGTCGCTGAAAGCATTATAAGTGTTTGGATTGCACCATAAATCAATCACATTTAGTAAAAGGACATTGCTTATGACGAAGAATTTGTTAACGAGTGACGTAGATCATTCATTGTTTGGGATCCAACCTCCATAATTATGCACACTCTCTTCCCTTTTACTTATTGCTTTAGTATTTGTACATTTTTGTTTGATTAACTTATTTATTCTCAACTTGCTTAAATTTGAATCAATTTTTCGATTTTTTTATTTAAAAACCAATTCAAGCCCCCCTCCTCCTGCCTTATTAGTTATTCTTGTGTTATCAAGTCACATATCACAGAATATATGAATCAAAATCTCATACTAAGTAACAAATCACGTAAAGTCATAATCGCATATCACATAATTTATTGGTCACTTCAAATAAATAATTCTTAAATCATTTATTAGACAATTAATTAGATCAGTCGCTTTCCAAACCCGAATTCGAGTTATTCCTATAGTACCTAACCATATCCCTCGAGTTCCTCTCCAAATTCAACCATGAATACCTCTTCTTATACTCCACCCATTCACACACTGAAGAGCTTATCCCAAAATCCACAGCCTTAAAGGCTTCGACGACAACTCATTCTAGCTCATTATCAGTACAATAATTGAAACAATCACACACGCCCATCGCTCTGTCGCTCCTCCATTTGCTTGAGGGCAGCCTCACACACTGGAACGGACAGCTCCTTCATCATGCGACCTCAAGTCAAGGAGATAATTCACCAACACTGTCCTCCTATAACAGCTTACCTCCAAAATTAAGGACAATGCATTCAATTGAAACTTTTAAAAAAAAATTGAGATTTAAAAAATTAGGAGTATTCTATGTAGACTTTTTGAGATTTTCTAAAATTATTGATGTATTTACTATTTAGTAGAGATTTTTATAGACTTTAAAAAGTTTTTTAAAGTCACGAAACCCATAAATTGTGTGGTATGCGACAGTGACTTTATGTGAATCGTGACTTCGTATGTGTCTATGACCTACAACGTCTATTAGAGGTCACAAATGTAATTAACGAAAAAAAAATTATAAATTATTTTGAAATTATATTTTAAAACATTTGTATTTATGAGATTTTTCCAAAAATAAAAATAAAAATGTATAGGCCGGTCCAACTTCAATGTAAAACTTTGCACCCCATGTAGTCCTTCCTCCATCGACATCTATCGCGAAAAGTTGAACTTTAGTAAAATCATATTTATCCACAAATATTATGTAAAAATATTTAAAGTTGTTGATAAAGTTTTATTTTGTTGATAATTACACAATATTAATTGGTAAATAAAGTAAAGAAAAATGAAAATATCATCGGCAAAAAAATTTGCCAACAAAAAAAAAAAAAAATTATAGAAAACAGATTACTCCGGAAGAATACCGGCAAATCTTTTGTTGTAATGTTAAGATGTAAATGTTTAAGAAATTTAATTTTCCTATAGTCTTTAATATTTACAGGTTCCCCACTGAAAAAAAATTCTATCAAATTTTAACAGCAACAAATATTCTACATCCATTCGCAGTAATGAAAAATCATTTTTTTTTCTCCAGTGACTTAGTACAAATGAACACGTGAACCATTGATTCCACGCAATTTAATAGTTTCATTTTCACCAGTTCACCATACCCATCAAATCCCCCCTCATTTCCTCTCTCCAGATCTATCGGATTTGCAATCAAATCCCAATCCAAATTTCCCACAAAAATGTTCCTCTTGGACTGGTTTTATGGGGTATTGGCCTCACTCGGATTGTGGCAAAAAGAGGCTAAGATCTTGTTTCTTGGCCTCGATAATGCTGGCAAAACTACCCTTCTTCACATGCTCAAGGATGAGGTTAATTTTTTTGTTATTTCATTCATACTAATTGTAAACACGGAAATAATTAGTAAATGTTTTTATTTGAACATGGATCTTGATGGTTTGACTCGATTGAATTATTTGGGTTTTTGTAGAGATTAGTGCAGCATCAGCCGACGCAATATCCCACCTCGGAAGAATTGAGTATTGGGAAAATTAAGTTTAAGGCGTTTGATTTGGGGGGTCATCAGATCGCCCGTAGAGTTTGGAAGGATTACTATGCCAAGGTGGATTAATTTATATAACTGTATTTTCTGTATTTTGATTTTATGCTATGTTATTATATTGCTTGGAATTGTGATTATAGTGCTTTTATAGCTGGGTTTTAGTTTAGATTCCATTGAAGTTTGATTTGCTTTGGAAATATTAGAGTTCTGAAGAAAAAGATCAGATGCATCTATTTTATAGTTTTAATTGGTCCAAGGGAGCTTGTCCAGAGACGGGGATTACTACAATCGTTTCAAAGATGTAAATGAATGAGAAAGAAACCTGAGCATGATAGAATAGGAAGTTGCTGTGAGAGCAAGACAACTAAAATTGTTTCAAGGATCTGCCAGTAGTTTCTTCCATTAAGAAAGGGCATAGCGAATCAAGTAGCCATTTAATTATCTATCATGGTGGAGTAGGTCTCTTTTATTGATGGTTTGAGAAAGTTTTCTTCAACCATGCCGTATCTTGAACTTTGGAATCAGAAGGGATTTGCCTGAGTTTTGCCTACTTTCGTACTTCTTTTCCTTACTTGTCGGACTTCTTATCAGTAGGCATGTAAACAGGTGGCCTTCCTGAACTTTAAATAGTTCACAAGGTCATGGCGACGATTTACAGCCTAATGGTTAGTTAAGATCCCTTTTTGGGATTTGTTGTAATTTGTTAGTTCAACTGCATGATAAGGGAGAAATTGGTGACGCACTTTTGGATTTTATATTTCTGAACCATGACTTTTGATTCTTCAAAATAACCAGGTTTTTATTCTTCAAATTGCTTTGTACAATCTGTCGTAAATTTCCTACTTCTCTTTAATCCTGTCAATCCCATGAGAATTATCGCATGTTTGATGGTCATTATAAAGAGAAATTGGGGGGAAATGATGTTTTGAATAGTGATTTTTTGGAGAATGTGTGGTTAAAAAGTAGGCAAAAGTTTTGCCCTCCATTGAGGAAAATATTGTTTCCATCCCTGGTTCGTGTATATTTTTTCCTCTGTTGTGATCAATAAAATATTAAGATGACAAAAGATTACATTTCTAGCTTTATTATTACAGCGTGTACTTTATCACTTATAATAGATTCATCATAGCAAGTAGTTACTTCTTTTTTCCTCCCTAAGTTCCTGATTGTGCTAATTTTCTCACAAATACATTCTTCCGAGGATTTTCAAGATTGATAACAGCTTGAATTATTTCCACCTGCTGCTTGAGATATCCATAAGTATATCCTTAATCTTCGGCAGCTCCTACCCTGGCTGCATGCCATTGGATTGGAGAAGTAACATAAGTTTTGTTTAAATCATACGATATGTTTCCTTTTTGTCATCTTTCAATATCTTCGCTTCTTTCTTCGTATGAACATGTGCGCCATGTGGTTTTTCAGGTTGATGCTGTAGTGTACCTGGTCGACGCCTATGACAAGGAGCGTTTTGCTGAATCAAAGAAGGAATTAGATGCACTCCTTTCTGACGAGGCCCTTGCCAATGTCCCATTTCTCATTTTAGGAAACAAGATTGACATACCATATGCAGCCTCAGAAGACGAGTTGCGTTACCACCTCGGCCTGACTGGTATAACCACTGGCAAAGGAAAGGTCAATCTGGCAGACTCTAACGTGCGCCCTTTAGAGGTATTCATGTGCAGCATTGTACGCAAAATGGGCTATGGTGATGGCTTCAAATGGGTTTCTCAATACATCAAGTAGGGCGAGTGTCGGGGAAATGTTCTTTTAGTTGAAGGAGAGGGAAAAAAACAAAAATCAGAGATTCATTGTTTTTCTGTCTATCGTATTCCTGTTAGTGGCTAAAAAATTCTATGCTTTGTGCTTTCAAATTTGTAAAATGACAGTAGATGATTACCCTTCAAACATTTTACCTGATGCTTAAGCTCTCCATTGGTATTTAGTTTGTGTACTTAAATTTTGATGTGTTCTACTATGAATTTTGATAGGCTATAAAGTTAGATCTTTTTCTAAATGAGATTGTGGCAACGATGATTGTTGGACATTATTATAGGACCAAAAAATGTTAAAAATCTCGAGCTTATTAGATATCTAATTTTATCATGTCAACAACTGTGGACGATATACATATTTTTTTACTTTTTGATCTTTTTGAAGTAATAAAAAAGAATAATGTTATTTATCACATTACCATAACATTTTATAAGTTCAATTAAATTAATTATGTGATTTTTTTTTATTTAAATGAATTTATGTAATCTAATCTGGTCAACTAATGGAAAAGTACCGTTAAAGATTTGTGCCGCAATTTTCCCAAAAATAATAAATTGCTAGATGGTCCTCGTGACGCAAGCGAAGGCGCAATTTAGCAAATTCCTTGTCCAAACACTCGGATCAATTTGTTTTCATTCACCAGTCAAGGTCAGTCTTCATCCTGTGGAGGTGGTTGGTTGGGGTTGGTGAATTTGCCCAATAAACCAAACTATACGGCGCTTATTCAATCGTGCTTTAAGGCGGCTTTTTCTAACTGTACTATTTTCCTTTTCAACCAGCTGTCTATCCACAGAATTGCGTCGGAAAATTTTGCTCGAAGATGGGGTGGATGACTAGATTTCTAACGGCAGTGGCGTTTTTGGCAGTTGGAGCCGTATTTTCGCCCGAAACCTTTGGATCAAATTCAATCGGCCTGCATTCGCCGATGCTCATCACTCTCTTGAAGCTGGCCCACCTTCTCTGCTTCTCCACCGCCTTTGGCGCCGCCCTCTGGGTGACCTTTATCGGCGGCATCATCATGTTCAAGTAAATTACACAGTTCTTACATTTTCCCCCAGTGTTGCTTACTCTTTCTTAATATAGCTCTCCTTTTTTAACGTAGCTTATGCGGATGGTTTTGTGTATGGGATTTTTTTTTTTTTTTTTTTTTTTTTTAAATGCAGAAGAGAGGGTTGAAATGATATGAAATAATAGGGTTATCTTTGATTGAAAATATAAATTAAATATAATTCAAACAAACTTATGGGACTGCTCTCTTTTTTTATATAGCTTTTTGTGGTCAAAATCCACTGGCGTTCGCGGAAGTTATGGCAAAATCGTGTACTAAAATTTTGATCAATAGACGAGGGAGGAGTTAATGTCAAATCCCCTGGGCACAGGTGGAATTTGATTAAAGAAGTTATGATATAATCTCAGGGTCGTTGAACTTTTTTGTGCCTAATTAGTCTTCGAACTTATAATTTGTTTCAGCTGTTAGGTAATTAGTTAAACTAACGAGAAAGCTAATGAAAAAATCATACGTGGCAGTTAACCCCTAGCGACGAACTGGTGTGGCACTAACCTTATTTATATAGATGAAAAGGTTATTCCGGTATGTTAAAAGATACATCGTTATCAAAGTTGCAATTTTGGACATATTTCCAAATTATTATTAGTGTCATTGCGTCGTTAAAGTTTAATTGTCATGTATAACTTCCCATGGTTTAACTACAGGGAACGAATGGGGTCACTGGGTAACTAACCTTGAAACAAATTATGAATTCATTTATCCAGTTCAGTGATCGCCAATGAACCCTACTTCGTTGCAACACTTTTATTATGTAACGCCGATAATTTTGTAGTATTGAAGGAAGAAGGGAGTGAGGGAAATGATACGAAATTATGGTGTTATCTTCATTGTAGGAATTTACCGAGGCATCAGTTTGGGAATTTGCAGAGCAAGATGTTTCCGGCATACTTCTCAATGGTGGGGGTATGCTGTGCAGTGGCGATGGGCGCTTTTGGGTACCTGCATCCATGGAAGACTTCAACCACTGCTGAGAAGTACCAGATTGGATTTCTTCTCGCCGCCTTTGCTTTCAATCTCACCAATCTCTTTGTCTTTACCCCGATGACCATCGAGGTATAAAGTGCACAATTCGTAACTTTTTTCATGATTGTTGAAAGTATTTGGTACCGGGCAATTCTGATTTTTTTTTTTTTTTTTTTCTAGTTACAATTGAATGTCATAATTGATAAAAGTGTAAAATGATTGAGACAAAAATGTTTATAGGATCATAGGAATAAGAAAAGTTGTATGCTTCTTTTGTCTATGAATTACAAATAGAAAGATATAAAAATGAAGATTCTGCAATGATTATGTAATCAAACTATTTGTGAATAATCAAAAGAGTTCTGGGAATTTTGACAAAATACAAAGAACATTGATATGCTTTCATATCTTTAACCATTTTACCATTGTTTTAAGATCGTTACGTACCACTACAGTAACTAAATTCTTCTTTTCTTATTTTGAGCTCAAGGTCATTGATTTGCGAATTTGGAATTGCCTCTGTTGAATTTTTTTAGTTTTGAGTTCTGACTTCTAGGATAGAAATGGTTTTCGGACATTCCTTGTTAACCTTGTTTTATTTATTTTTCACTTGCTGACTATCAATATTTGCTTTATGACCATTACTACTTTTTTACATGGAAGAGATGCAATTTGTGCTATTTCCCTGTTTTGAACTGTAACCCATCCCCTTCTCCACCCCCCCCCACCCCCCATTTGCTGTGGCCTTAGATTACTCTTTAATCTCAGCGTGTTTAGTTATCCCATCAACCACGCTTCAACCTAAAATTTCAGAAGTATATAGCTCATCCTAATATTCCTCGTACACAAGGGATTTTACCTGGCCGATTTTTCACGTATTTTGGATGGGGTAAAATGACCTTTGTACTCTTCTTCATTATATTGATAACTTCGTGGTTGTAACTTTTACATTGAGTGTGAATCACTATAAATTTGTGTATGTTTTGTTTATTTTCCAATTTTATTTTTGTTTATTATTGCGTTGTTGAAGGCTTATTACAAATGGAATTTTTTTCAAACTCTTTAGGTTTAATACCACTAGAAATTCCATCTAGATATGTAACAGTTGCATTTATTTAAAACAGATGATGAAGCAAAGGCACAAGATAGAGAGAGAAGCGAGTATCGGGGACGAAATTGGATGGACGAAGAACCAAGAAGTTGCGAAGAAAAATCCGAAACTTGCAGCCATGAACAAGAAGTTCGGAATGATTCATGGACTATCTTCTCTTGCTAATATCGTATCATTTGGAAGCCTTGCCGTGCATTCTTGGTATTTAGCAGGTAAAATCGACCTGTAGATCTCATTATGTATTATCCCTGTATCTGGAGATGGTGCATTTGGCTAAAAGAAAGTGACTGATACTAATAGATAATAATCCATCTTGTTTTAGACACATTCTAATTCTGATTGTTCTTATTAAAGCAAGAGAGCAAGCGATATATATTGCCAGAACAACTAAAGATGTAGTGCTGCTATTTGAACTTGGACAATTGAGGCATCGTAGGAAAATACACGTACCAATAATTGATGGAAATAATCAGCTTGAGACATGGAGATGTGTCATTGTATGACCCTCAAGTTTGTTTAGTGGTTAGGGTTGGCAATATTGTCTGGCTTCACCATTGATCACGAGAATTCCTCCATCTTTGAAGCATTTCGTAGTGAATTCCGCCCTTAAAAAAGCTTGTGGACAAAATGCCCATGAATCAATTTTGAACATCTTAAAGAGGATATACAACTTTAGGATGACGTAGTCAGTGCTGACATATGAAGTAGACAAACCTGACTTATTAATAATTGCAGTGCAAAGAAATGTATGTTCCATGTTTCTTGCGTGTGTAAACTTAACTTATTAATAATTACATTTCGTCTATGATGGTGCATTGCATTCGACTTAACATTAAGTGAAGCGTAATAGATGTCTACTTACGAAATGGGAGGCAATAATTCGTGGGAACAAAGAAGCCACGAGCATTCCTGGGACTGGAAGATCATCAAAACTAGTATGTGTGTGTGTGTGTATTTATATATATTTGCCCATTCAAGATCGAAATGCAATGGATTGGAGTCATGTGTCAGCTTTGAATACTCGATGATGTCGGAAATTCAAATTATCCTTGCTTGTTTTAAAATGTCTCCTGTTTTGTGCACATTTTCCGATGATAATGAATGAAATTCCTCAAGAGACGCTTCATGAGTGTGCAGTCGAGGTAGCCAAACTTCTCCCCGACAATATTTCGAACAGTTAGGGTGCTACTATTGCATAAAATTTTCAAATTCTGAAGTCCCGGAAAAAAAATTGTGGCTTGTGGATGCATAGGTAGGGGACCCTTATTTTGTCTGTCACCGATTGAACTCTAAAATAGTAAAAAATGCAGCCCCAAGTTTGACTTAGGAATCAATACACAATCCACTTGTGGCGTCAGCGTGGTTCGATGCACCATCTTGCCTTTTCAAATCAATTGATGAGACGTCTCAATGAATTCATGAACTGAATTAATGTAAATTAGATATCTATTTAGGTCTGGGTACGGTCTGATTCGATTCGATTCGATTCGATTCTAAAGAGAATCGAACCAAACCGAACATTTTCGGGTAGTTAGTAAACGGAATCGTCGGATCCAAATATAATTTTGGAACAGTTCGGGTTTGGTTCTTTTCGATTCCATATTATAATTAAATTTTTAACATTTATAACAACACTACATAAATACAACTACTGACAGTCTGACACGTTCAATATTAGTTTTTACAAATTAACATTATACAATTTAATAATATATAAATAACAAGTTGTCCAATAAAATTAATTTTTTAATGTATACACAAATACCAAAAAATAGATACTAATACTAAAATATCGGTGATCCATATCAATAATTCATTTGCTTTAAACTTTCAAGTCTACATAAAAAAAATGAAATATAAATTAGAAGTCATAGACATAAAATATTTTAAAATATTGATAATACTTACCAACTATTTGATTTAACCATCAATTGTTTGACTTGTCATACTAACTAGTAACTAGTACTAAGAAACTCTACAAGAAAAAGTTAGGTTTAAATACTCGTTTAGGTATTTAACTTACGAAGAACTGCTCGATTCAGTTCGATTCGAATCTGATTCAGTTTGAAAGATATGCCCAGCCCTATATCTACTACTAGTCCCACAACTTTGAACAATATAAATAATTAGTTATATTAACGAAAATATTGAATTCATTAACAAATTTAAAAAAGTAGTACAATTAATTAGAAACACCACAAGTAAGAAAATATTAAACAACAACAATAATGATAACAACGACAACATAATAATAATAATAATTTATTGTATTAAAAAATATATTAACTAAAATGGACACAAATATCATTAACCAAATTTTTTGCAAAGTGAAAGAAAATGACAAAATGGTATTTTTACCATTTTTGGTGCAAGTTGGTGCAACACTATTTATTTGCACCATTTTGCAGGTCGGAGGAAATTTGCACCAAAAATTTGGTACAATTTGGTGAATTATGGTGCAATGGTGTATGGTTGGAGATGCCACTTAAAATGGAGGGAGGTCCTAGTTGTGAAATAAATGCCACATATAGTTGGTACATTGAATGATGTTAGGCAGAGAGTTTGTTAGCTTCTGTAACTATATTAACTTGACACTGTAGATGAAGATCACACTTTGGTGCACAATATTAAGGACCAATTATCTTAACAAACGGCAAATAATTCTAGTTGCAACAATTAGAAATCATAGCTTCAACTTCTTCAAATACCATTTGATCTCTCATTATGAAGAAAGAAAACCATAACTTCATGATCTAACAACAAATTCCACGAGACAAAAACATAAAACCAGAAAGAAAACAAATCTAGGACACATTCAATAATCATTTGGCCATATATATTTGAAAGAAAAAAAAATTAGTCACACGTCTTGTGACGCCGTCTCCTTTCCACTAGAAACAAGCATGAAATTTCATTACAAATGGTGTAACTCGAACCTTTTCTTGTATGTAATGTAATGTGATTCTATAAACAATTTTGCAACTGCCCCCATTAAAAAAATCAGGGAACTCAAGTTGCTCTGCCTCTGGTTGTATAGCCATATGAATAAAGAGTAATCTACTCGTATGGTAATAAGAAGCACCTCCTGCCCTGCGAGCTTGATCAATGAATACTGATCAAGCTAAAGGTCCTCAATATCAACATTTTGGCAGGCAATAAGAGCACAACCAGCAAATGCATGTGCTGAGATGCAACTAGCCGACTACACCGTTTCAAAGACTCTCTCCCAGCCCGAAACGCGCCAGAGAAATGGAACTGATCCCGGCCCATATTACCTGATGCGATAGGCCTACTCATGAAGATACTGCCATTTACCCCCTCTGGTTCTAAAAGTGACCACCAAACTTTGCGGCGCTGATCTTTCTGGGATTTTCTTATAGAGTCAAGCTCTTGACGGATAACATTCCGAACGGAGTTGAAGTACGACTTCATGTCGTGATCTCTTTTAATGGATCCTTTCGAACCATATGCAGAGCGATCACTCAATATCTCAAGTGGATGTGGCGAGTTCAAAAATATTTCCCGAGCAGCTTGGATCTGCTTCTCTGCCTCAATGCCATTTGCGACCGGACAATTCAACAGATAAAGACCACAGCCTGAAGGAAGAAGATCATGGTTCGGAGAAAAATTCTCGTCTGGCTGAAGAAGTAAAAACTCTCCCATTGGAGCATATAAGAGCTTCTGTAAACATGAGAGTGCAGAAGAATATTTCGGTTACATGAACTTGACAAAATGTATAGCAACAGTTCTAACGAATGGAATTAGCCCATTACCTGGTTATTAAGGCATGGATGATTGCGGAAGTTCCCATTGACAGCCTTGAGAAACCTCACTACGTGATTAGGATAATTGCAAGAGAAAGCTCGAGGAACAATGTCTCTGTGCAGTATAATTGCCCGAAAATGACTTTGAGGTAATCCAAGGTCATGCAGGAGTTGATCTCCTCCACACATAATTGATGGTGCACCAAAAGTTATAACAGGAAGTAATGAAGAAACTGGCACTTCGCCTCTTATCAGCAACATGAGATTCAAAAGCAATGATAAACTTCCGCCAAGAGAGTGTCCCGTGAAACGGAATGTGGCCCGATCTCCATGAGATTGTAGATGAGCACAAACTTCAGGCAACATCTGCCCATACATCCCCTTCGCAACTTCATATATACCTCTATGTACAAGCACGTCCAATCCCTAATGAGAAAATTTGTATCGATTCCTTAATTAATGCTATTTCCGCAGATATAGCTCACATTTTAATCCCAAAACATGAAGACTTCAATA